>OZ007586.1:70519794-71952412 GCA_963931845.1 Maratus michaelseni | reverse complement strand
ACAAAACTAAAATAAACTCTATTTTCCACCCCAAAAACGAAAACAAATTTAAAAAAGGTTAAAAGTCATTCCTCGAGCCGATAAAGACCTGAACCAATATTCAGTTGCGTGTGAATCACATTTTGATGAGAGATTTATTGAGAGAAATTATAAATATACTATTGAAGGGAAAGAAACTATGCTTCCATGAACAAGACAAGCTTGACAGCTGATGCCTTTCAATCATTATTTCCAAATCTGCGAAATACATCACAAAAAGTTGCCTCCTACACGATCTCCTAAAATAAGAGATGGTGCTCCTCCACCTCTTAAAAAAAGGAATAAATCTTTTCAGAGCTGTTTTTTAACTCCAGCCCAAAGAAGTGACAGATTTTTATGTATTCATATGTCATTTAAGTGTTCGCATAAGTTTTCGTTTTAATTTAAAGAACTGTCAAAAGAACATTGTATTGTGTAATAAAAATGTAGTAATAATACAGTAATACATTATTAATATATTACATAATCAGTCTTGCACAAAATTCTATCTCCTCTGCAATAACAGAATTCCCGTGTGAAATTTTCGCAACGTTCCCCCCCCCCCCCAAAAAAAAAGAACTGAAATTATTTATTGCAAATATTTGACTATGAATTAAATAAAAATGAACCCTTCACAACTCTAAAACCTGATAATTAGAAAATTTCCTAAATAAATAATCACCCCCTATCAACGACCAACCTCTTCTTACAGCGTCTAAAAATTTAATTTTAAGAAAAGATGATTATTTGTTAATTGTATTTCCAGTAAATAAATAATGAATTCTTGCGTTAAATTTTCTCATACCCGTCCCTCCAAAAACTAAAAGTTTGGAAAAAAAACCCTGATTATGTATTACAAATATTTAATGTATTTCCGAAAATATAAAAATTCGTATAATCTTAAAATGTTATCTTTAATAAGTATTTTTTCTGAATGTTCATTGAATTATGATTCTAAATATATTGTTGTGGGTTCGGGGTTCGAAAGGATTGATGCCAATATATAAAAACAATCAGCAAGCTTTATTTACTCTAAACAGTTCAATAAGAACACAAATATCTTCTCAAAACACAGATATTCAGTAATCTTCAAATCTAATAACAGCACAGCAAAATTTCACACAGAACAATATACCGTATTGTTCTACGAAATCGCTCTTAGACAACAAAGTCTCAAAGCAAAAGCCTCTCGTGTGAATTCAATCACAGCTGATAGTGAACTGAACCCCGTGGAGGTCCCAGCTGGCCCTTATATAGGTTTTAGAGATCTTTCCAGAATTTTCAAGAGCTTTCGGATGTCCAGAATTTACCAGAAAATACTTCAACTTTCGAGAGAGAACCTCAAGCGAGAAACCACCTCAATGCACAGGTATAAGGGGGGGGGGGAGTTGCACAAAATGTCGCCAACTTGGCGACATTTGGCGATATATCGCCAAATTTGGCGACAAAAATAAGTCGCCAAAACCATCGATAACTTGGCGATAAACCCATTCCTTGGTGAATTTCACATAGACCTCCATTGTAAAGACGATGCTCTAAGGTTGCTTTTCTTGCAAAGCACCCGAGGCCTTTTGCATTGAGTTACATAGTTTTCGATAGGAAATACATTAAATAATGCTGCAATTTCACTATAAAAAATTGGAATATGTACAAAATTCATAACATTATTCACAAAATCAATTTATTACTGAGGGTGTCTATTACTGGAATTAAAAGTGTTTGATTTATTTCTGTTATTAACATTTTGATTCACATTGCGAAATTTGAGTAAGAGAATGGTTAAATATTGTTGATAGATTAATGTAATATTTAAAAAACTAAAATATAATAATAATAAATATTAATTAAAAAGAATAAATACACTCAAACTCATTCATCTACCCTAATTTTAAGAAAATGCATTCTTGTAATACTTTCAGGAGAGTAATAATTTTTTTTTCTAGATTTGAAAAAATCATTAATTTCTCATTTGATATTTTGCTAGTATACCTTAAATTATTTTACTCAAAATTAAGCTCTGAAATATCAGAAATTTTTAACAACTCAATTTACTCTTAGATTGTTAAGTGGATGTAAACATGTAATAATGAATACCGATTAAAAGTTAAATAGGTGTAAAATAATTTAACTGTATAAAAAAGGACATGTTTTTACAACAATCATCATATAGTATGATGTATTTATTCAATATATTGTTTCAGAAATAACTAAATATTGTAGGAAGAAAACCATTGTCCTATGATAAAGTTTGTAACTATTTGATTTCATGACAATTAGTTGTAATGAAATCAATTACATTTCTCCTCAACTGCATTTTCATTATTAGATTTTTTTTTCTTGTTTATTTTTCATCTAGAGCATCGTAAAATACTTATTTATTACAGAAAAAATTAGATTTAAAATGTTGTTTATGTAAAAACGAAAGTTAGCATAGCCGCGGTGGGAACACTGGCGCCATCTATCCGCGTCCTCTATTTCTGGAGTATAATTTTGACGCCGATAACAACACTATCTACTTCTAGGCACTGTAGTATTGCGGTGCGTCATCGTAAGTCCTCCCGCTTAAGCGTAACTCCTCATGCAGTCAGCCAATCAGAAGTCGTAGTTAGATTGGTTGTGGTTGCGCGCGCATACACATGTGCTTCGTCGTAACATAGCTTTCGGGTTAGCGTAAGAACGCGAGGCACTGCAATACGGATTAAGCCTTGTTTATATCGTAAGTCAGACTTATGCTTAAGATTGATCTTAAGCGAGGCACCGCAATCCCAGCCTAAGGCTGGGATTGCGGTAACTCGCTATCCTAAATCTTACGCTCGATCGTAGGATGGGCGTTCCTGCGACCTAACTTAATTTCCTATTGCGGTGCCTCATCGTAAGTCCTTCTGCTTAAGCGTAAGTCCTCCTGCAGTCAGCCAATCAGAGACCGTAGGAAGATTTGTTGTGGTTGCGCGCGCATACACTTGTGCTTCATCGTAAGATAGCTTTCGGGTTAGCGTAAGATTGCGAGGCACTGCAATAGCTTTCGGGTTAGCGTGAGAACGCGAGGCACTGCAATACGGATTACGCTTTGTTTATATCGTAAGTCAGACTTACGGTCAAGATTGAACTTAAGCGAGGCACCGCAATCCCAGCCTTAATCTTACGCTCGATCGTAGGATGGACGTTCCTGCGATCTAACTTAATTTCGTATTACGGTGCCTCATCGTAAGTCCTCCTGCTTAAGCGTAAGTCCTGCTGCAGTCAGCCAATCAGAGGCCTTAGTTAGATTTGTTGTGGTTGCGCGCGCATACACTTGTGCTTCGTCGTAAGATAGCTTTTGGGTTAGCTAGGGATTCTATATTATTTAAGGCTGGGATTGCGGTGCATCCCTATCTTAAATCTTACGCTCGATCGTAGGCTGGGCGTTCCTGCGATCTAACTTTCGTATTGCTACAGTGCCTAGAAGTAAGTAGTGTGCTTATCGCCAATACAACCATAATAAAAAGAGATGTGTCCGAAAGGAGGAAAACCAGATTCTCCGAGAGAGGGAGTCGAGTTCCCACCGCTGTTATTTGCATTTGAAGTTTCATTTAAAACGCTTAATCCTAATGTTAGTTTCGATGTAATTGCCGCTATATTTTCAAACAAACTATACGAATGTTTCTATTTCTATAATATTTTAAAGTAAACATATATTATAACATATATTATACCTTTTTAATAATAAATCAGTATGGATAAATCCGCAAATACTAAGAAAAGAAAAGCTGATCGAACATGCTTCGTTCCTGGATGTACTAGTAGATGTAAAAGCAACAAAACTAAAATAACTCTATTTTCCACCCCCAAAAACAAAAACAAATTTAAAAAAGGGTTAAAAGTCATTCCTCGAGCCGATAAAGACCTGAACCAATATTCAGTTGCGTGTGAATCACATTTTGATGAGAGATTTATTGAGAGAAATTATAAATATACTATTGAAGGGAAAGAAACTTTGCTTCCACGAACAAGACCAAGCTTGACAGCTGATGCCTTTCAATCATTATTTCCAAATCTGCGAAATACATCACAAAAAAGTTGCCTCCTACACGATCTCCTAAAATAAGAGATGGTGCTCCTCCACCTCTTAAAAAAAGGAATAAATCTTTTCAGAGCTGTTTTTTAACTCCAGCCCAAAGAAGTGACAGATTTTTATGTATTCATATGTCATTTAAGTGTTCGCATAAGTTTTCGTTTTAATTTAAAGAACTGTCAAAAGAACATTGTATTGTGTAATAAAAATGTAGTAATAATACAGTAATACATTATTATTATATTACATAATCAGTCTTGCACAAAATTCTATCTCCTCTGCAATAACAGAATTCCCGTGTGAAATTTTCGCAACGTTCCCCCCCCCCCCAAAAAAAAAAGAACTGAAATTATTTATTGCAAATATTTGATCTATGAATTAAATAAAAAATGAACCCTTCACAACTCTAAAACCTGATAATTTGAAAATTTCCTAAATAAATAATCCCCCCCCCTATCAACGACCAACCTCTTCTTACAGCGTCTAAAAATTTAATTTTAAGAAAAGATGATTATTTGTTAATTGTATTTCCAGTAAATAAATAATGAATTCTTGCGTTAAATTTTCTCATACCCGTCCCTCCAAAAACTAAAAGTTTGGAAAAAAAACCCTGATTATGTATTACAAATATTTAATGTATTTCCGAAAATATAAAAATTCGTATAATCTTAAAATGTTATCTTTAATAAGTATTTTTTCTGAATGTTCATTGAATTATGATTCTAAATATATTGTTGTGGGTTCGGGGTTCGAAAGGATTGATGCCAATATATAAAAACAATCAGCAAGCTTTATTTACTCTAAACAGTTCAATAAGAACATAAATATCTTCTCAAAACACAGATATTCAGTAATCTTCAAATCTAATAACAGCACAGCAAAATTTCACACAGAACAATATACCGTATTGTTCTACGAAATCGCTCTTAGACAACAAAGTCTCAAAGCAAAAGCCTCTCGTGTGAATTCAATCACAGCTGATAGTGAACTGAACCCCGTGGAGGTCCCAGCTGGCCCTTATATAGGTTTTAGAGATCTTTCCAGAATTTTCAAGAGCTTTCGGATGTCCAGAATTTACCAGAAAATACTTCAACTTTCGAGAGAGAACCTCAAGCGAGAAACCACCTCAATGCACAGGTATAAGGGGGGGGGGGGGGGAGTTGCACAAAATGTCGCCAACTTGGCGACATTTGGCGATATATCGCCAAATTTGGCGACAAAAATAAGTCGCCAAAACCATCGATAACTTGGCGATAAACCCATTCCTTGGTGAATTTCACATAGACCTCCATTGTAAAGACGATGCTCTAAGGTTGCTTTTCTTGCAAAGCACCCGAGGCCTTTTGCATTGAGTTACATAGTTTTCGATAGGAAATACATTAAATAATGCTGCAATTTCACTATAAAAAATTGGAATATGTACAAAATTCATAACATTATTCACAAAATCAATTTATTACTGAGGGTGTCTATTACTGGAATTAAAAGTGTTTGATTTATTTCTGTTATTAACATTTTGATTCACATTGCGAAATTTGAGTAAGAGAATGGTTAAATATTGTTGATAGATTAATGTAATATTTAAAAAACTAAAATATAATAATAATAAATATTAATTAAAAAGAATAAATACACTCAAACTCATTCATCTACCCTAATTTTAAGAAAATGCATTCTTGTAATACTTTCAGGAGAGTAATAATTTTTTTTTCTAGATTTGAAAAAATCATTAATTTCTCATTTGATATTTTGCTAGTATACCTTAAATTATTTTACTCAAAATTAAGCTCTGAAATATCAGAAATTTTTAACAACTCAATTTACTCTTAGATTGTTAAGTGGATGTAAACATGTAATAATGAATACCGATTAAAAGTTAAATAGGTGTAAAATAATTTAACTGTATAAAAAAGGACATGTTTTTACAACAATCATCATATAGTATGATGTATTTATTCAATATATTGTTTCAGAAATAACTAAATATTGTAGGAAGAAAACCATTGTCCTATGATAAAGTTTGTAACTATTTGATTTCATGACAATTAGTTGTAATGAAATCAATTACATTTCTCCTCAACTGCATTTTCATTATTAGATTTTATTTTCTTGTTTATTTTTCATCTAGAGCATCGTAAAATACTTATTTATTACAGAAAAAATTAGATTTAAAATGTTGTTTATGTAAAAACGAAAGTTACCATAGCCGCGGTGGGAACACTGGCGCCATCTATCCGCGTCCTCTATTTCTGGAGTATAATTTTGACGCCGATAACAACACTATCTACTTCTAGGCACTGTAGTATTGCGGTGCGTCATCGTAAGTCCTCCCGCTTAAGCGTAACTCCTCATGCAGTCAGCCAATCAGAAGTCGTAGTTAGATTGGTTGTGGTTGCGCGCGCATACACATGTGCTTCGTCGTAACATAGCTTTCGGGTTAGCGTAAGAACGCGAGGCACTGCAATACGGATTAAGCCTTGTTTATATCGTAAGTCAGACTTATGCTTAAGATTGATCTTAAGCGAGGCACCGCAATCCCAGCCTAAGGCTGGGATTGCGGTAACTCGCTATCCTAAATCTTACGCTCGATCGTAGGATGGGCGTTCCTGCGACCTAACTTAATTTCCTATTGCGGTGCCTCATCGTAAGTCCTTCTGCTTAAGCGTAAGTCCTCCTGCAGTCAGCCAATCAGAGACCGTAGGAAGATTTGTTGTGGTTGCGCGCGCATACACTTGTGCTTCATCGTAAGATAGCTTTCGGGTTAGCGTAAGATTGCGAGGCACTGCAATAGCTTTCGGGTTAGCGTGAGAACGCGAGGCACTGCAATACGGATTACGCTTTGTTTATATTGTAAGTCAGACTTACGGTCAAGATTGAACTTAAGCGAGGCACCGCAATCCCAGCCTTAATCTTACGCTCGATCGTAGGATGGACGTTCCTGCGATCTAACTTAATTTCGTATTACGGTGCCTCATCGTAAGTCCTCCTGCTTAAGCGTAAGTCCTGCTGCAGTCAGCCAATCAGAGGCCTTAGTTAGATTTGTTGTGGTTGCGCGCGCATACACTTGTGCTTCGTCGTAAGATAGCTTTTGGGTTAGCTAGGGATTCTATATTATTTAAGGCTGGGATTGCGATGCGTCTCTATCCTAAATCTTACGCTCAATCGTAGGATGGGCGTTGCTGCGATCTAACTTAACTTCGTATTGCGGTGCTTCATCGTAAGTCCTCTGCTTAAGCGTAAGTCCTCCTACAGTCAGCCAATCAGAGGCCCAGAGCCGTCCTTAGGGGTGTGCGACAGGTGTGGCCGCACAGGGCCTCGCGCCCGACAAAAAAAAAAATACAGAATAGCTAAATATTTATTATTCATTTTGCTCTGAATTATTTATTTCATAATAAAATTTATATGTATAAACGTGTGTTTATTTATGATACAAAATGTAAAATGTTTTATCAATAAAATATTTAATAGAAGTTGTGAACTCTTTAAAAGTGAGTAGTTGTTTGTAGCTTATATTATATCTATAAGCATTGTTATAGACTCTAGCCTAGGCAGTACCAGACTCGCAACAAATCTGGACGGGCACAGGAACAGAATATGAGTTATTAAGAGGTCGACGCTGATAATGATTCTGACAATTTGTCCACTATTATTTTAATAATTATTTTCAATGTAACAACATAGATTTGCTTTCCTCGTCGTGTAATCGAGTTTCTCTTTTTATTATACTAATGTCGATATTCCTGTCTACACGCATGCATATGTCTTATCGCTTAAACACGGCGTTGAGACAAGGGAGCTGAAAACAGTTGAAACCCTCGCCCCCAGGCCTCGAAACTAAAGATTCCAAAAATTATGAAACGTTTTTAAAGGTTCTTATGAGAAGGGGGGGGGGGGGGTAATTTGGAAAAATATTACTTTTGACTTAGATTTTTCCATATTTTTAAATTATCTTATTAAATTAAAAATATTAACGTGTTTATATTTGTTAATTAAATCAAAAACTTTTAACATGTAACAATTAAAGAAAGAATAGAGTTCATAGGTCAAAAATTCCATCGTTATCAGACTCATTACTGACGTAGTAATTTAATCGATTTAACATTTGAAAACAAAATTATTTTTTATTAAAAATTGCTGCAACTGGCGACTGTTTTTTTTCTTCTATTCGAATACTTAAAAAATATATATAATAATAATATTTGCCGTAGACTTCTATGACAATTTCAAGATAAGTCTACCTCAAACAAAAAAAAATTGTGAATAGTAGTACAATTAGAATATAAAAAATATTCGATAGCGGTAGTCTTGCTATTGGTCCGTAGGACGTATATGTTCCGCCGTATAGTCAAATACATAACTATATTAACCATTATCTTTGATTTATGTTTCTGTTTAAATTATCAGAAAGGAATTAACAATTTTTACCAACCAAATTGTTTTAAAATTTGCTTTATTTTGCATAATTTTAATTGATTCTCGTCTGATTACTGATCACCTGCTCACGAAATATATTAGAGGTCTGCCGAGGCCGAAATTTTTGAACCCAGGTCCAGCCCGCGCCAAAGAAAGCTATTCTGACGCAGATAAAAGCTAAATGCTCGATCCCGGCCTTAGCCGAGCAAAACCCATTGAAAACAGTCCCAACTCTTACTAAATTTCAAGCCAGTATTATGTTTCAATTGAAAAATATTAAAAGAATATTGGATACATATTTAAGCAAACATTTTAAAGTACAATATTTTTCAGATTATAAGTTTGCCGAATATGTACAATAGTGATGATCCAATAAGAAAATTACATTCAAATAAAGACTTGTTAAAATTAAATAGCTCAGAAAGAAAGAAAAGGATGATTAACAAAGTTACAATTTTGAAGCTCTAAAGAAAAAGAAAGTAGATTCTCAAAAATATTTATATTTTATTTATTAAGCAAAAATGAATTTCTAAAAATTACGTTAACAAATGTTCAGTCCTCAAAAAACAAAAGAATAAGAAAGAGATCATCTCATACTTTTTAATCTTCAAATTGTCGCAGAGAGATGCGAGAGGTATCTTTCGACTCGGAATTTTGTCTACTTTCCGAATATGAATATAAATTTTGCAATAAAGGTCATCTACAAATATTAAAAATTGGGCTAACATTAAATTTTCAAATGGTAACATCCACTTTTGACACCATTCTTGAGTTCCTTGAATCAAGGCAGCCCGGGGAAAAATTTATCTACTTTTTTTTTTTTTTAAGTTCATAGAGCTATAAAAGAAAATGTGATAGAGGTTTATCAAAAATTTAAATAATAAAATTTATATTTTACGAAGAGATGTATCGGTAACATTCAATTAGTTACCAGGAAAATTATACAGACTTTTTTAGTGTAAAACTCACTTTATATGTAAGAAAATAGCATTTTTTTCCGGTTAAAAGATTTTCGTTCCTCTGGATACTTTGATAATACAGAACCCTTTCGGCCTTCAAAAATTAAATGTTATCTATATCTCGAAAACGAATGATTGGAATGAACTGAACAATAGATACCAAAGTTATTTTACAATCGTGGCTTGTTTTCTGTAAAAATAATGTAGATATTTTTTCAATATAAATTTATTAATAATTTTTATAATTAAAAATTTGTTTTTGAATTGAAAAAAAAAATTTGAAAATGTTTTAAATTGATTTTGAATTGAAAATGTTTGAAATTTCTTTATGTCTATCGTTTATTATATTAGATCTAGGGTTTATTGCATATAATTTTAAAAAAATAATAATAATAAATCGAATGATTTTTGGGAAGATATAAATAAAACTTTGTCAGGTGAATTAACATTAGCATCCTCAAACTTTAAACTCATCTAACTGTACGATAATTTAAGAAAAAGTATACAATCGATGCCTTTTACCCAGCTAACTATATCAAAAGAAGTAAAAAATTATGTCAAAATTGGGTGTTATCATTGAAAAATCAAAAGCAGTAGCAATTTTTAATATATAGTGAAATATAAATGAACCCCTATTTCAAAATTTGTATTCAAATTTGAATACACACATTCCAGTCGAACAGTATCTTTCTCCTCTCTCTCTGCGGCAGTTTGGAGATTAAAATGTATGGGGGATCCTCTCTCTCTTTTTTTAACGACCTAACCAAAACCAAGAAAAAAGAAAAGAAATCGTCGCGTCGCTCCGACCTGACACGGAAAATATAAATTCCAAGCCCCGACCAAATCTGCAGGAAAAATAATAGCCCGATCCAGATCCGAGATTTTGAAAGGAAATTGGTCCATCTGTATAAACCTGAACTAAAACATACTATCCCCAGCCCCTAAAAAAAGGCGTAAACCTGGATGTGCTACTTGTAATGCCATGCGAGCTTTTTTCAAAAGGTAATTGCGCTGTGGGAAGGGAAGTAGTGTTGCCAGTTTAGCATATTTTTTTTAATTAAAAATAGTTATCAGAATTTTTGAATAGTTACCTTTACTTTATTTAATCATCGAATGTCATTAAATAAAGCAAAAATTACTATTCGAAATTTCTGGTAGATGAATTAAAAAAAAAATCGGCTAAATTGGCAACATTGGTGGGTATGGGAGGGGATTATCTAATTTGGAAGGGAAGAGCCTTGCAAAATTTCTTGCACCAGGCCTCGCTTTCGCTAAGGACGGCTCTGCAGAGGCCGTAGTTAGATTTGTTGTAGTGGCGCGCACATACACTTGTGCTTCATCGTAAGATAGCTTTCGGGTTAGCGTAAAATCGCGAGGCATTGCAATACGGAGTACGCTTTGTTTATATCACATTTCAAACTTACGCTCAAGATTGATCTTAAGCGAGGCACCGCAATCCCAGCCTTAGGCTGGGATTGCGGTGCCTCGCTATCTTAAATCTTACGCTTGATCGTAGGATGGGCGTTCCTGCGATTTAACTTAAGTTCGTATTGTGGTGCCTCATCGTAAGTTCTCCTGCTTAAGCGTAAGTCCTCCTGCAGTCAGCCAATCAGAGGCTTTAGTTAGGTTTGTTGTGATTGCACGTGCATACACTTGTGCTTCGTCGTAAGATAGCTTTCGGGTTAGCGTAAGATCGCGAGGCACTGCAATACGGATTACGCTTTGTTTATATCGTAAGTCAGACTTACGCTCAAGATTGATCTTAAGCAAGGCACCGCAATCCCAGCCTTAGGCTAGGATTGCAGTGCCTCGCTATCTTAAATCTTACGCTCGATCATAGTATGGGCGTTCCTGCAATCTAACTTAACTTCGCATGGTAGGCCTCCCTGCTTGGTTGAATCTGAATCTCAATCTAACTTAACTTCGTATTGCGGTGCCTCATCGTAAGTCCTCCTGCTTAAGCGTAAGTCCTCCTACAGTCAGCCAATCAGAGGCCGTAGTTAGATTTGTTGTGGTTGCGCGCGCATAGATTTGTGCTTCGTCGTAAGATAGCTTTCTGGTTAGCGTAAGATCGCGAGGCACTGCAATACGGATTACGCTTTGTTTATATCGTAAGTCAGACTTACGCTCAAGATTGATCTTAAGCGAGTCACCGCTGCGATGTAACTTAATTTCTGAAATTGTGCAAAAAAATTATTATTCTGAACAAATTAAAAATGCATATAATGCAATGGGCTTGCAAGGGATTTTCCTGAAGCGAGAAGTTATATCTTTTCTCCACCAGATGGCGTATTCGAGCGCTTAAATTCCCAATTGAATGTTTTAAATAATAAATAAAATCATTTCAAATAAAACTGTAGAACTGACATTTGAAGCCACTGATCTGCATATTTACTAATTTCATTGCTACTATAAATTTAATTAATATTACAATTTTTTGTTTTTTGTCAGAGGTGAATAAGCAAACATTTAAGACAGAAAAATGGCTGGGATTGCGGTGCCTCGCTAACTTAAATCTTACGCTCAATCGTAGGATAGGCGTTCCTACGATCTGTCTTAACTTCGTATTGGGAATTCAAGCGCTTGAATACGGCATCTAGTGGAAAAAAGATATAACTTTTCGCTTCAGGAAAATCCCTTTCAAGCTCATTGCATTACATGAATTTTTAATTTGTTCTTAATGACTATTTTTTTGCACAATTTCAGATTTCATGTGATATTTGTCTTCTGTGTTTATATGACAAGATAGAAATTATCCATATTTGATATCTAACACTTGTAATCGCGTTTACAATAAATAATGTTTCAATGGCGCTTTACCATTAGTTAAAGGGACAATTTTCCTGTACCGACGGCTGTGATCAGCGCCTCTATAGACCGTTTTAAGTCCCAATCACGGTGCCTCATCGTAAGTCCTCCTGCAATCAGCTAATCAGAGGCCGTAGTTAGATTTGTTGTGATTGCGCGCGCATAAACTTGCGCTTCGTCGTAAGACAGCTTTCGGGTTAGCGTAAGATCGCGAGGCACTGCAATACGGATTATGCTTTGTTTATATCGTAAGTCAGACTTATTCCCGGTTCAGATCGGATATTTAAGATAACTTATACCCTGTTCACATCGGACATTTCCGGAATTGAATACCTGTCCACACCGCCAAACGCATTTAAGATAACTCACTCAACATCACCGTGTCCAGTGCGCATGCGCATATGTTAAAAGCAAACTCAACAGCCAATCGGCCTCCAGAGCCAATCAGAATGAGCGGTACTGACTGTATCTAGCAATGGAAAGTTCGAACTCACTAAGTGAGTTTCTGGAACTCACTCAGTGAGTTCAGCGGTCTAAGATATCTTAACTATCCGAAAGGTTGACTTAAAATATGAGCATGCGCCCAGTCTATGTTTGTTCAGATCTCGGACACGGTGATGTTCAGTGAGTTATCTTAGATGAGTTTTGCTGTGTGGACAGGTATTGAATTCCAGGAAGGTACCACCTCAAAAATGGCAGTCTAAGTTATCTTAAATGTCCGATGTGAACTGGGTATTGCGCTCAAGATTGATCTTAAATGAGGCACCGTAATCCCAGCCAAAAATAATAGATTTTTAAAAAATTTCTGCAACTTAATTGTTTTTTTTTTTTTTTTTTTTTTTTTTGGAAGAGAGAGGGATTGAGCCTTTAATATTCTTTGCTTCCAGAATTGTTCTATTGATTGCCAGATTATAAAATATGCAAGGCAGAGTTATAAAAAAATAATTTAATTAAAATATTGTAAATTTTATTAACCACACGGAACTAATTAACAGCATCTATTTATAAAAGTTTTGGTGTTATTATACATACTGACATACTGGTAAGTGCAGTTTAAAAATCAAATTTGATTACTTGGGTTTCAGTTAAGTCGAAAGATTTTATGCAGTATGAAAATTACTGAAATTGAATTTTTAACAGTGGTGTCCATTACTGGAAATTGACTAATTAAGCATTCCAGTAATGGACACGTGCCTTAAAACCTTAAAAATAAATGAAATTTTGTAAATGACCATTAGTATATAAAATTCAAAGTTTTCTATTACTACCAAAACAAAAACTTACTATTATTACTTTATTATAACAATAAAAAATAATCATCTTAATATTCTCAACTACCCAAAAAATTTTGTGCATCTTTTGTTTTATATATATATTTTTTTAATTCTTTTAAGCACATTTCTGCTCTTTGCCCAAAATCATGCGTAATTATGTGAGCCTTATAATCACTGATGCATAAAAATCTTTCAAAGTGGGCTACAAATTTTAAGTAGGTAACATTTTTATTAAGTTTTATAAAAAATCCTAGTTGTACATAAATTTTGTAAAATATTTATAATAAATTGTTTTACATTTCATTCTAATGTAAAACAAATTAATAAATTATCAAGCACTTAATCCTGCCCCCCCCCCACCCCCTTAGAAAAAAGTGTGGGGGAATTTCTATAACCATGGTAGGGGCAAAGCAAAAATCGTTCCTCTCCTTTTCAACTTTATATTATACATTATATTTGTAGCAAAAGAAAAAAAAATGTATATGTAAAATAACGAAATTGTTCACTAAAGATGATTCAAAACTTTTCTCAGACGAAAATTTTGTCTGCGGCAGTGCATTTTTTATTGCTTTCTTTTTTTAAGTCTGGTATTTAAGTATTAAAATGTGCTTTGTAATACAGATTGTCGAAAAATACCCGATATACATGAGCAATCAGCTGTTCAATGTTTTCCCGGGTTGAGCGCCATCTACTGGCGAAATTACCAGTCCCTGTCGCGATTTTACAAACCATCACACGTAGAGCGATTGGAGACGATGTCGAATGGTGACTGGTCGACTGCCCGAGACGATGTAGGAGGAGCTTAATGCGCTTGAAGAGGATATTTTTCATTTCGTTGAAGATTCATAAGAAAGTCTGATCTTGCATATTCATGTTTGCTTTATTTTTAATGATGCTTAGGACATATTAAACGTGTCTAACAAAAAATTATTAACTTAATCCAATTAAAAGAAAACAATCAATATGTACAAGTATAATTTGAAACAGCAAATCAAATACGTCTAGCTCTTGTATTTTCAGAGCTCATTATTTAATCCAACACTTTTTTTTTATTTATTTAAGAAAAATAAAACTAATATTTTAATTGTAAAGGTTGATGAAAACTACGTAATTTCCGGCATTCGCAGCTCAAAGAGTCGTTTTTCGACCCAGAAATATTATTTTATATAATAAAATCCAAAGGCGAGAAAGTGTCTGTAACGGTACCGGGCTGAACCACTCTGATCTGCGAATTGACTGTAGTTAAACGCCATGTTAGGCTTAATGAAGAATCTATTCTAACATATAACAACTAAACGATAATTTATCCTACTTGAAATCATGTTTTTCAAAATAAATTAATGTTTGTGAGATGACTTACACTAAATTTTATGTTTATATTCTGAGATAACTTCAGTTGAAATTAGGTTTATTGCTCCATGAAAGTAAACAAACAAATGAATCATTCGTCGTGAACGTTTAAAATATTAAACCATAAATGCAACAATTCGGAAAGCGATCGCAAACAGATAAAGTTACTTTCCTCCGTGATACTCGCGTCGCTAAACTATTTCGTTCATTCGTTGTGAGCCATTATCGCCATCTATCGGTGAATGAAGATAATGTTTTGAAGATTTGAAGATTTTATCGTTCTTAATCTTTACAGAATCTTTTTATAGTGAAATCTTTAAACTATTGAAGTTCAATCAAAACAGTTTATTTCCTTCGGGACTGTCGTTGTTTATATCAAAGGATTGAATATTATTTCATAACATCTTAATGCTGTTTGTTTGTATGAAGTCTTATGAAAATGAAACGTAACATTCCGTCATTTTTGACGGGGGTTATATACTAGTTATTTTATAAAATGTAACTTAAAAGATCGCTGTAAATATTTAACTACAATTATTGAATAAAATTTCTGGGTCGAAAAACGACTCTTTGAGCTGCGGATTATACGCCGGAAATTACGGTAATTTAAATTTGTAGTAGCTTGTGTACATTTTTAAAGGAAAAAACTATACGTCCAGAATAATTTATTGATACATAACAAACCTTACATAAAGTTGAACATATTTAATTTATAAATTATTATATTTTTTAATATCTATAATCTATAACTTCCAATTTTTAAATAAAGATTACATGTTTACATTTTTTTGAAATTTTTATTTTAAATTTTATTTATAGTAAATACTAACTACAATTAGCTAGAATTAAACAAAGAACAACATATTAAACATTATTTCACAAGAATGAGCTGAAAGCACAGCAAATAAATGTTAGCTTTCTGAATGTTTATTATTATTATTTTAATAATCATAACTGAATTAATAAACGAAAATAAAATTACTAGGTTGTTAAAAAACTTTGTGAACTGTGTTATTTCATAAAATCAACGTATACTTAAGCAATGCAGTTTTGAGATTTTTATATAGTTATTCATCTCATAAAATCAATATATACTTAAGAAATGAAGATTTCAAATTTATATATAGTTTTAAATTTTTTACTGAACTTAAAGGTTTATTAAACAAACTATTTTCTTCATATCTATAAGTCAAGACAGCGTAAAATACAAAATTTTCATACAAATTCATTTAATTTTGGAATTATTTTTTTCTTTTTACAATTAAAAACGTGCAAACATTGCATGTGTCCACTGCAAAATTTAACTGAAAAAAAAATCTCATTCAGTATTTAAATAATTTAAAAAGCTATACAAATTACACTTGAAAGACTAAAATCTATGCACCTTTAAAAATACACATACACATGTTATATTTATTTTTTTTATTTAAATAATTTAAATGGTTTATTACGAAACACACATAAACTCTCCAATATGTAATAATAATGCTCACAAAATGTGTAGTGGCGCCATCTGTTTGTAAAATAAGCAATTAATCATTCAAATTTTTTTTTCTCAAAATTAAAATAATGATAACTATATTTATTATTACTAGTGTTAGATAGAATTATCTCCTTTACTTTCACTATTATTATTTGTAATACAGTTGTGAAATGATGCCATTGTATGCTTTATTTAATCTATTTATAATAATTTAGTTTGGCTGTTATTGTTTTTAGCCTAAATGTACCAAAATTATAACATGTAAAATCTTGAAATCTACACAATCCCTATATATGATTTTCTGCTATTCCAATTTTCACAAACTTCTTGAGATCACGATGACATTAAAATATATATTACTGATGTAGACGACATATACAAAAAATTAATAAATAAATAGATTACTGATGTAGACGACATATACAAATAAATAAATAGATTACTGATGTAGACGACATATACAAAAATAAATAAATAAATAAATAAAAAGAAGAAGAAGCAGAAACAAAAATAAAAACAAAAACTCCTAGCTTCCGGATTTTAATAGTGACCAAAAAAGTTTTGTTTCTATTACACATTATTAATAACAAATAACATTAACATACATGTAATGTTTGGGCTTGTACAAAGTGTATCAACCGAAACATAACATCATATTTCAAGCTATGTCTAAAAACCCAAGTTTCTCTTTAACAAAATGGGTTTATTTTTCTCATAGTTTATATCTTGCTAATTAATCACAAGAGATTAATCACAAACCTTTACGCAAAAATATTAATTATATATTTTAATAATAATATTAATTAGTATATATTTAAATAATATTTATTTATATTAATTATATATTTAAATAACATTTATTTATATTAATTATACGTTTAAATAATAATACTTATTAATATTAACTGTATATATTTAAAAAAAATATTAATTACTATTAATTATACTTATTTAAATATAAATAATAATTAAAAATTTAAAAAATAAAATAGAAAAAAAAAACTTTAAATATGGTAATCTTCCACAACTTTATCACTACAGATCAACCAGTAATTGGTAAAAAGAATTTTAGTAAATTAATAGAGATTTTTAAGAATAATGCTTAATTTTAAAAGATGAAAACTTTAATTAATTAATTCTGCATATTTTATAATCATCTGTTACTAAAGTTTTAATATAAAAATATTTTTAATGAAAGTTTAGGAGTTATTGCATTTTAAAAAATGTTCGTATAGTTATTAAAAATAGCTTATATGAATTAAAATTTAATTTAATTCTTGAAATTATCTGATATTAAATTTTATTGTATGTAATAAAAATTTTAACTTTTATTTACCTTAATTATAATTTAACATTGTTTAACTTAATTCTAATTAAAATTTAATTATCTAATTGACAATAAAATATTGCAGAGCAATTGATAAAGTTCAACTGATTTTTATATTAATGCTTAAGAAGCACTGTTAATAAATATTCTTTATTAACTAATTCAATAAAGATCAAAGCAAAACTCTAAAAATGCAAAAAAATTGGAAAGGACACAACTTGATACATCAAAATTACGAGCCTGGTGCATTAACCACTATACCACATCTCACACAAGATTGTTAGCTTTTAATACACCTGTCCATTTAATACGCTTTAACTCCTCCCTTCAACATCTACGTAACCATCTTTTAGCCAATCATCATTCGACACCGCCTATAATCGCTCTACGCGTGATGGTTTGTAAAATCGCGTCCCTGTCCCCTACATTTGAGTGGAAAATGATAGGCTGTTCAGCGACGCGCATCATCGTAGGCTACACGACTGAGATTGCGGCGCCTCGCTTAAGATCAATCTTGAGTGTAAGTCTGACTTACGATATAAACAAAGCGTACTAGGCTGGGATTGCGGTGCCTCGCTTAAGATCAATCTTGAGCGTAAGTCTGACTTACGATATAAACAAAGCGTAATCGGTATTGCAGTGCCTCGCGTTCTTACGCTAACCCGAAAGCTATCTTACGACGAAGCACAAGTGTATGCACGCGCACCCCAACAAATCTAACTACGGCCTCTGATTGGCTGACTGCAGGAGGACTTACGATGAGGCACCGCAATACGAAGTTATACCCTGTTCACATCGGACATTTAAGATATCTTAGACCGCCATTTTTGAGGTGGTACCTCCCCGGAATTGAATACCTGTCCACACCGCCAAACGCATTTAAGATAACTCACTCAACATCACCGTGTCCAGTGCGCATGCGCATATGTTAAAAGCAAACTCAACAGCCAATCGGCCTCCAGAGCCAATCAGAGTGAGCGGTACTGACTGTATCTAGCAATGGAAAGTTCGAACTCACTAAGGCGTGGATACAAATGAAACGGTTTCAGTAACAACTCGAGTTGCAGTCACAAATCCTGCCAAACGCGATACAAATGAAACGCTATCCGGCTTCAGCCGTCACAAAGTTGTGACTGTTGTCATAAAAATTTGTTACTACTTGGAAGTCGTCGCGAGCTGTCACAAGCCGGTAACAACTCTCCGAAACGTAAAGCTTGTCAGCATAACACGTAGTGCGGCTTATTTTTTTTTTTACAAATAGCACCAAATATTCAAGAAATAATCGTATTTAAACAGCGCCAACTAAAACTATTGTCAATATTATGTTTGTTTGTTTTTTCCCCTTTAAACCATGCTAAAATGGGATCGATTTTATTTGCGAAAAATTTCATCCATATATTATATAAAAGTATATTATATGAAAAGTATATTAAATAAAAGTTATATTATATAAAAGTAAAAAAAAAAAAAAAAAAAAAAAAGATGGAAAGATGGAAAGAAAGTTTTTTAGATACGGAAATTGAAATACATAATATATGTATTTCACAACTTTATATATATATATATATATTTCATTTTAATTTACCAATAAAAAATTGTTAACTAAACTCTAAACAGACAGGGAAAAAATACATAATTTTCCATTTCTTATCAATAAATGATAGTTTATATTGATTTCACAAATCTATATTTATAAATATTTAATTAAAAAAACCCCACAAGTATAAGATATGAGGTTTGTTAATAATTTACTTTAAAAAAATAAAATAAAACATTTAAGATGTAACAGATACGAAAATGCTTTTTTTAATTAAAAAAAAGCAATTAGAAAGAAAAATATTTTTTTAATAAAATTATTTCAGCATTATAATGATTGTAGAAAGAAAACTATTTTTAAATAACATATCAGTTTTATAAATGTGAATAACTCATATATGATCTTGATATTTTAAAAAATTAAATCATATTTATTTATAAGTGTGAAAAAGTTTAATATCATACATTCCAACAAATTAATGCATGTAACATATTTTCAGTAATTTTTAAGATATCATTTATAAAAAAAATAATAAATTTAGTATAGATTTTTCAAATTTCCTGGATATATTGAATCATACTTTTAAAAATGTTTTCAACAATAAAAACTGCATTAAAGATTTCATTTATCATTTCTTATCAATAAATGATAATTTATATTGATTTCACAAATCTATATTTATAAATATTTCATTTAAAAAACCCCATAAGTATAAGATATGAGATCTGTTTAATAATTTATACTACATTCAGATCGGATAGTTAAGATATCTTAGACCGCTGAACTCACTGAGTGAGTTCCAGAAACTCACTTAAGTGAGTTCGAACTTTCCATTGCTAGATACAGTCAGTACCGCTCACTCTGATTGGCTCTAGAGGCCGATTGGCTGTTGAGTTTGCTTTTAACATATGCGCATGCGCACTGGACACGGTGATGTTGAGTGAGTTATCTTAAATGCGTTTGGCGGTGTGGACAGGTATTCAATTCCGGGGAGGTACCACCTCAAAAATGGCGGTCTAAGTTATCTTAAATGTCCGATGTGAACAGGGTAGACTACGTTCAGATCGGATAGTTAAGATAACTTAGACCGCTGAACTCACTGAGTGAGTTCCAGAAACTCACTTAGTGAGTTCGAACTTTCCATTGCTAGATACAGTCAGTACCGCTCACTCTGATTGGCTCTGGAGGCCGATTGGCTGTTGAGTTTGCTTTTAACATATGCGCATGCGCACTGGACACGGTGATGTTGAGTGAGTTATCTTAAATGTGTTTGGCGGTGTGGACAGGTATTCAATTCCGGGGAGGTACCACCTCAAAAATGGCGGTCTAAGATATCTTAAATGTCCGATGTGAACAGGGTATTACTGTGAGTTTCTGGAACTCACTCAGTGAGTTCAGCGGTCTAAGATATCTTAACTATCCGATCTGAACGTAGTATTAAGATAGATCGCAGGAACGCCCATCCTAAGTTCGAACGTAAGATTTAAGAAAGCGAGGCACTGCAATCCCATCCTTAATCGGTATTGCAGTGCTTCGCGTTCTGACGCAAACTCGAAAGCTATCTTATGACGAAGAACAAGTGTATGCGCGCGCAACCACGACAAATCTAACTACGGCCTCTGATTGGCTGACTGGAGGAAGACTTTTACGCTTAAGCAGGAGACTTCGGATGAGGCACCGCAATACGCCTAAACGCAAGGGGCTTCAATGAGTCATGACTCATGAGTGAGTGAACGCAAGCACAAGGGCAATTTGTAGCTCGAAATAAGTTGCGCATGCGCGGAAAATGAATGCGCGCATTATGATTTTAGAACGTAGGTTTTCTGACGGTTATTCCAAAAATCTAATATTGAAAACATTACTGTGACCGTGATATACGGTAAAGATAATATACCTTTGCAGAAAAATCGAAAGAAAAATAAAATGAAAAAGGACCATTTTCGGAACCCTGCTTGCTATCTGGGTTGCGTCGAATATCATTTTGCATGATGTTTTCGTACACCGCGAGTTTTGTAGAACGATTGTTTGCGTTACTGATGAGAGTGGGTTGATCCAAATCAGTCTTTAAGTTGTTGCAACCCATGTCCTGCGAAGCATATCTCGTGATTTAGAAGCCCCAGCACCGACAACCGTGAATAAGCGATGTAATGACTAAACGTCTGATTTAGTTTAGTCTGATGGTTGACTCCGTGTTGATTTTACGTTATAATATGCTGTGATTTTCAGATCCCCATGTGATTTTTCTTTAATATAGTGTTCGGTGGATCAGTTGTCAAACTGAAAAATAAGAAATATAAAAACACTTATACAACTGTTATTGAATGAGTCATTATGACTACAATTTTGTGGACCCTCAATTCTCGGACTCGTACTGGTGTGATAATGAAAAGAAACTAGCCCGACCAAAGAATGGCCAAAGTATCTCTAGCTTCACTATGTATTGCCTGTGGTAAATATAGTACTAATATTTTAATTAAATTTACCTGATTATTATATGATACCTCTGATTCTAGAATTAATCAATTTGTCAATGTTTGTTTCTGTTATATAAAAGAATGGTATCATAATCCCAACATATTAAGTTGTTATCCTAATCAGTGGAGGATACGAATGGTGTGTTTCTGTTAATAAACAAAGTATCTAAGTAATTTCCTTCTCTGTTTTCTTAAATATCTTCTTTTCAGCATTTTTTTTTTATTTTATCTTTAAGAATTAATTTGGAAATACTATGGATAGTTCGAATTACTAATTTAAAGATATATATATATTTTAATCTTTGACTTAATTTCTTCTATTTATTTAAATTTCAATTCTGAAAAAAAAGGAAAAACTTAAAATTTAATTAAAGTAATTTATTGTATTCCCTAATCATGAAGTTAATCTTATATTCAAAACTTATTGGTTTTTGCAAAATAGAGTAATTTACTCTTTTATTGATTTTTTTAAAATCTACTTTGATTTATCTCCTTAATTTCGATTCATAATATTCTGAGTTTCTACATAATATTCTAAATACTAAAATGGAGAAAAATAAACTTGTGTTTCATTGAAGATTAAAAATTAACATTCGATTAATTTATTTTTACTATGAGACCCTTTTCTCTCTCTTTAAATGAAATAGATATGAATACATATATATATATATATATATATATATTATTGTAGAAAGTGAATTTAATATTTTAATTTAAAATCTTATGAGAAGCATTGTTTTTTTTTTATAATGAATAACTTTATTCAAAATTTAATTATTTACTAATGGTCTCTCAAGTTAACTTTCCCTATACGATCTTAGTCCTAATACCTGTGAATTCATAAACTAATATGATATTTCTTATATTTATTAATTGATATTTTTATTTAATTTATGTCACTAATCATCACCCCCCCCCCCCCTCTTTTTTTTGCTTTCTCTAAAAAAGAAAGATTCCAGGGTCCTTTATTCAAAATTTTCATTTTTTCCAAATTTTTATGTTTATGAAAATTTTCAGTAATTAGTTACCATATCAAACCTTGAATTCACAGGGTTAGTTGTTGGGGACTTAGATGTTATGCAAAATTTGGAATCTTGTCAAATTTTGGTGTATGATTAATTGTAGTAATTTTGTAAATTTAAGATCTATAACTCAAGTAATATTTACCTTTTAAAATGCTTTGGTTTAGTTTATTTTATTTGGTTTCATTTCTAAAATTTAATAAAGTCTATGAATAAACTTATAAGTATATATGTTGACAAGATTCAATTTAAAGTTTTGGTAATTATGCATAGCTCTAAGGTAATTAAAAGGTAGCAGGTTTCTTAAAATAAAACCCCCAACAAGAAATTAGCTTTTTTGAGTACCTCTACTGTTTGTTTTGATTAGCGGTAACGGTCTGAGCGGTTGTGTTTTCGTCACATTTAATGTTCTATATAGCTAAGTTTAGTGTAAATAAGGTAGATTTAGATAGTTGTCATCCAAATAACCTCTCCGCAGGTATTTTTTTAGAATTATATTACGTTTTTTCTCGATTTTTGGGTAATTTCGAGACTTTGAAAAATTTTTGAGCATTTTGAAAATGGGAATCCAAATTTCCCCCCCTTCTTTTTTCATGTAGTATTCCCTGTTTGTGTAATATGATAGTACCCATCGATTTGCATATTATTTATATTTAAATTGATGTTCTAGTTAAGTTTTCAGTATATGTGTATAGGTGAATTACAGGATAATACTATATTTGAGGGAAATATTAATTTTACTCATTACTAGATATAATGTGTAGTTATCTTGTAGTGTAAGGTAGTATTAGTGTACTGTTTTTGTATATATTTTTTTTTACATGAAAATTTTTGAGGTTATTAATTTTTTTTTTCTTGAATTACAATACTTCATTAATGTGTAGCGGTGGGGTTATATTGAAAAATTTATAAAATTTTGTCTGGTTCTGTGCTATTTTTTCCTTTTTTTTAAAGGATTTCTTTTGTCAAAATTTTTAATTTTTACTGTGTTCTGCTGGTGATAACCTTCACCATGGCTTTTGGGTCTTTTTCGCCCCATTATGCTTTTATTTTGGCAATTTTATAGCACAGATAAATGGGTTGCTCTTCCAATATGCACAGTGTCGCTGTAAGTGCATATGTAAATAACTTATTTC
Source organism: Maratus michaelseni (assembly GCA_963931845.1). Classification (NCBI taxonomy): domain Eukaryota; kingdom Metazoa; phylum Arthropoda; class Arachnida; order Araneae; family Salticidae; genus Maratus; species Maratus michaelseni. Next base: position 71,928,560 of record OZ007586.1, on the reverse strand, counting down.
ATAGTTCAACTTGCATATTATCGAATGGAGAAAGTGTTTCTCAATCTTAGATACTTATACAATTTGTATAAACTGAACTTTTAATTAATGAAATGTATTTTATTATGAATTAACTGTATATAGTGCAAGTTGCCTTTTACCCATTTCTATTCCTTTTGTTTGTGTTTTTATATGCATATACACTACTATTTAGTATGATTTTAGGTATCTGTATACATTTAGCTAACAATTTATACCTATATTGATATGCATTATTATTGTAATGGATTTGGCGATTCTTTCGGTTGGCAATGTTCTCTTCCAAATTTTTTTTGGCCAAGAAAAAAAAATATTTTGGCAATTTTTAAAATTTTTTTTGGTTTAGCAAACAGTGTTCGGGTAAATACTTTGAATGGAACCTTCTCGGCTGATAAGGTTAGTGGTGACAAAAGCAGTTTCAAGCCTTATGTTCTTTAAACTTTTTTTTGTTATTCTACAGGTGTGTTTAGAATAGTTGTTGACGAGTGAGGAGAGTTTTATGTATGCAAACTCAGGTTATGCATTCCGGACTGTATGCCTTGAGGGGTAAGCTTGCTAGGTGTTTCTTGATAATTCTTCGGACCGAAATCTGGTTTGTTTGAAATGTTAGGCCCCATTTAGTAATCTCTCCCGCATCCATTGAATTTTTACTCGCACTTTTTACATAAAAAACAAAATTTTTTGGGGGGTTTTATTTTAAGAAACCTGCTACCTTTTAATTACCTTAGAGCTATGCATAATTACCAAAACTTTAAATTGAATCTTGTCAACATATATACTTATAAGTTTATTCATAGACTTTATTAAATTTTAGAAAAGAAACCAAATAAAATAAACTAAACCAAAGCATTTTAAAAGGTAAATATTACTTGAGTTCTAGATCTTAAATTTACAAAATTACTAGAATTAATTATACACCAAAATTTGACAAGATTCTAAATTTTGCATAACATCTAAGTCCCCAACAACTAACCCTGTGAATTCAAGGTTTGATATGGTAACTAATTACTGAAAATTTTCATAAACATAAAAATTTGGAAAAAATGAAAATTTTGAATAAAGGACCCTGGAATCTTTCTTTTTTAGAGAAAGCAACAAAAAGAGGGGGGGGTGATGATTAGAGACATAAATTAAATAAAAATATCAATTAATAAATATAAGAAATATCATATTAGTTTATGAATTCACAGGTATTAGGACTAAGATCGTATAGTGAAAAGTTAACTTGAGCGACCATTAGTAAATAATTAAATTTTGAATAAAGTGATTCATTATGAAAAAAAAACAATGCTTCTCATAAGATTTTAAATTAAAATATTAAATTCACTTTCTACAATAATATATATATATGTATTCATATCTATTTCATTTAAAGAGAGAGAAAAAGGTTTCATAGTAAAAATAAAGCAATCGAATGTTAATTTTTAATCTTCAATGAAACACAAGTTTATTTTTCTCCATTTTAGTATTTAGAATATTATGTAGAAACTCAGAATATTATGAATCGAAATTAAGGAGATAAATCAAAGTAGATTAAAAAAAAATCAATAAAATAGTAAATTACTCTATTTTGCAAAAACCAATAAATTTTTAATATAAGATTAACTTCATGATTAGGGAATACAATAAATAACTTTAATTAAATTTTAAGTTTTTCCTTTTTTTTTCAGAATTGAAATTTAAATCAATAGAATAAATTAAGTCAAAGATTAAAATATATATATATCTTTAAATTAGTAATTCAAACTATCCATAGTATTTCCAAATTAATTCTTAAAGATAAAATTAAAAAAAAAATGCTGAAAAGAAGACATTTTTAAAATAATTGCGAAAATAATAGTGGAAAGAAAACAGAGAAGGAAATTACTTAGATACTTTGTTTATTAACAGAAACACACCATTCGTATCCTCCACTGATTAGGATAACAACTTAATATGTTGGGATTATGATACCATTCTTTTATATAACAGAAACAAACATTGACAAATTGATTAATTCTAGAATCAGAGGTATCATATAATAATCAGGTAAATTTAATTAAAATATTAGTACTATATTTACCACAGGCAATACATAGTGAAGCTAGAGATACTTTGGCCATTCTTTGGTCGGGCTAGTTTCTTTTCATTATCACACCAGTACGAGTCCGAGAATTGAGGGTCCACAAAATTGTAGTCATAATGACTCATTCAATAACAGTTGTATAAGTGTTTTTATATTTCTTATTTTTCAGTTTGACAACTGATCCACCGAACACTATATTAAAGAAAATCACATGGGGATCTGAAAATCACAGCATATTATAACGTAAAATCAACACGGAGTCGACCATCAGACTAAACTAAATCAGACGTTTAGTCATTACATCGCTTATTCACGGTTGTCGGTGCTGGGGCCTGTAAATCCACGAGATATGCTTCGCAGGACATGGGTTGTAACAACTTAAAGACTGATTTGGATCAACCCACTCTCATCAGTAACGCAAACAATCGTTCTACAAAACTCGCGGTGTACGAAAACATCATGCAAAATGAGACTCGACGCAAATAGTCTCTCTCTCTGGATGTATCATCTCTGGTCATCCTCTCATACACTCATCTCAAAACACTCTAGATAGAAAACTATTTCTGGACGTCTTAGCACTTTGACATCTAAAAAAAACCTTCTGTCCTGCCTGGGCAGGCAGGGAGGGGGAGCACCCCGCATACACACCTTGTCTTCTTTTTTCGTTTTAAAACATCACTACTTCTACTAGCTAACTCCCGTTCCCTTGGTAACGTAGAAAAAAAAACTCAACGCTTATTGGGTGAGGGGGAGAGTGTAACGTGTTTATTGGATGAGTTGTTACTAAGTGAAAAATCCCCGCTTAAATTCTCGGAAGCTAGCTGCCCGTTGGATTTCGCTGAAAAACAGCTGTACGCTGGGTTCTTCGAAAACGAGCCCATAGCTGAAATGGGTACCGTGCCCACTCTCGGTCGTAAAAAATAAATTGGAGAGCAGTGTACCGTTGTTATTTTTTGTAAACAATACAAGCACCGTTTTATGGCGACACTCCTGGTCATAAAATTCTATATTCTCAGGGCAATAAAAGTTGCGTACAATATACGTGAATCGAGGCTAACTGATATTCCCATGAAAACTGACAAAGGTTTTTTGTGAACGTTATCCAATCTGCCTGTGTGTGTTCCGAATTTACAATCACTGAAATTACGTGAGAATTTCAAGCGTGGCCACTTCTAGTGGGGTTTAAAGAAAAGGAAAACAAATCTTGGGTGGTCTCTTTACTTACAGAAAAATAAAAATATTTGGATTTGAAAATAAGAGTTTTAATTAATAATGTTTAAGAAATAAAAGAAAAAAAGGGGGGGGGGTGTTTAAATATTAAAAAAGAATGAGTTTATAAAAAGGAAATGTTTTAAAATATTAAAGAAAATTTAGATATCAAAACTTAGATTAAACAACCTCTAACAGAAATGCCGAAAATTTATGTATGACATATTTTTGATATAATTAAAAATGGTCCCAAAGGGGGGGGGGGAAGAGGGGTTTTAGAAATAAAAATTTTATAACTTCGTCAATTCACAAGATTTCAAATCCGCATAAATTTATTATAAATCCTCTTAATATTATCTAAAACTGTTATATTGACAAGTTTTTTATAGGACCAACTCTTATAGTTAAAAAAAAATTAAAAAACAAAAAAAATCCCTGCTGGCTCTGCCTGCAAACAAGTTAGGTTTCGAAGTAGGCGGTTCCAACTGACGCATTCTGGCAAAAAGTTCATTTCTTCCGCAATTCCCAACAAATAGGCGCCCCACGGTCTGCATCTTCGAAATCTACCTGTGCCTGTAGGCCGAGCCGTCAGGGATTTTTTAAAAAGTGTATCGATTACAAATTTAGTATGTAAACACAAGTAGAATAATTTATATACCCAGAATAAAGCCATACAAGTCCATCAAAACTAATTTTTTGACATTTAGAGTAGGGTAGTACAGTCACTCAAACTGTTAAATATACTTAGGAAAAATAGATTATTGAGAAAGAAGAAGAGTACTGTTTTCAGATTACTTGTATTCAATGTGTTTTCTCATATTATAGATAACTCTTAGGAATGTTCTTAAAACATGAATTTCCAATTCATTACTAGAATGCATTTCAGTTTTATTAGAGGATGCAAGAAGTTGCAGGATTCAGAGAAGGGAAGTTTTGATATTACTTTGACTATCTTGAATTGAAAAATAACAGCAATATGAAATTGAGTTATTTTGCAATACCTTTGAATAACAGTCACACCTTGGGTAATTAATTTGATTTACAAGTAAGTGAGGTCCTTAAAAGTAATTTTTTTTTAAATTAGAGAAAAATACAGCAACAAAAAAGTCAGGGTAAATTTACATATCAGCAGGCCAATTGTCATCCCTATTTCCGACTAGTAATTTTAATTTTATTTAGGATATAAATTTGTTATTAAATAAGATTAAGATTGGTAATCAGAAGTAGTGGTAACAATTTGAGACCTGTAGATGTTACAATGTGACGTCGCATAGGTGTTGTACTGCGATATTGCTGAAAAAGGACATTCGCACATTTCCAAAACATTTCTGAGACCATCTGTGCGATGTAGTGTAGACATTAAAATGCAATGTTTCATAGATATCGCAATGTGATACCTCATAGATGTTGCACCGCGACGTCACTGAAAAAGGACATTCGCACATCGCCAGAACATCTCTGAGACCATCTGTGCGATGTACTGTAGATGATAAAATGCAATATCGCACAGATATCGCAATGCGATGGCTCATAGATGTTGCAATGCGACGTCGCTGAAAAAGGACATTTGAGCATTGCCAGAACATCTCTGAGACGTTCCGCGGGACATCACAACGTCGCAGTGCGATGTATAAGCGACGTTCTAGAGATGAAAGTGTGCTGTATGGGTCATTGCACGTTTACCCGTTGCAAACTTGTGAGCAATAGCTTTCTACCAACGTATACAATTTCAGGTGGTCCTTTGCCAGAGAATTGTGCTTTCATTGAATATGAACATCGCGATTATTCAGAAGACTACTGTTTTATGGTTGCTTGGAAGTAAAGAACGGGTTTCAGCAGATCGATTAATAAGAGTCCAAGTTTGAACTTCACTAACTAGCTCAAAGTAAACGTGACAGTAATGGAGAAAATGTATGTCAGAAACAGTCTGGAATTCTTTTATTTGTACCTAAATCAAATTGAGGGTCTTCATATGATTTTTGTGGGGGAGGGTTGTTGCTAAAACTGTACTCAAGTCGTTCAATAATTGTTTTTCACCTCAACACTGAATTTTATAGAGTCATACTACTTCTATCTTTCACCTATCAAAAGTTTTGTTTATGTGCAAAAACTCCAAAATATATACTCAGCATCATTTTTAGGTACGTTCGTAATTATATAAATATGTAGCACCTATTGTCGTCGTCTGGTCCGTCCGTCTGTCTGTCTGTCTGTCCGTCCGTCCGCATATAACAACGCAAAAACTACCCAACCGAATGGTTTGAAATTTAAGATATATTATCTTTGCAGAATTTTGTCGAGACATTTCAAATTTTATGAAAATCGAATCAAAACATTAGAAGATATTAATAAAAATATTTATTAAGAAATTTGAATTTTTTTAAAAATCGCTGCTTTCTTGTTATAGGATCTTCCGAGGTTTAACTGTCAAGCGACCGAGATACTTATTTTATTACATAAATTAATCTGCAGACGATATAATTCATGTCGCAGAATTAAAAATCATCAAGATCTGAATATTTATATAACTAGCTTTAGTACGAACGCACCTCATTTGTCACGTTTGACGTACAATTTCCAACTTCTTAAAGTGTACCGTTGTTACAAAAAATGTTTGTTTCAAATGCAAGGGTGCTGTTCTGAACGTCTGTGCCAGACAACTTTCTGCTTCTGATTTTATTAATGAACTACATGTACTACCTTTAGTTACATTAAAGCAATATATTCTATTCAGGCATGTTGTAAATCTTTATAAAGATTTAGGTTTGTGTGAAGCGATTGATGTACTGCCAAGTATTTGTAAAACCGTTGTTTTATTATAGTACTTGCCCAATTGTACCCAGAATAACTAATATTTAAATATTGAACATAATTTTTTGAGAAGAAATCCATGCCCTCCGATTGTTTACGTACCTTTTCTGTCAACAACCCCTTACAAGTAATAACCTATTGATTTTTTTTGACATGTGGAAATACAAGTGTTTTTGAATTAAAAATTATTGTTTTTTTTTAGTATTTTATACGACTGTTTTGTTTTTCTTGTTTGCTGCTATATCAATTTGAAAACGTCTTACAGTTGTTTCTGGAAGTTTGTATTTAGAATTATACTATTTTCTTATTTTAGACAACTTTAAAAAGTTAAAATGTTTAAAAAACAGCTTTTGGAATGCAGTAAAATTGAGTAAAACTGTTAAATCACAACCTTTAGCAATTTAATTATCTGTAATCAAAGTGTAATCAACTGTAATCACGTATTTCCGAGCGTAATCCACTGTAATCAAGTGTAAACAGCTGTAATCATTGTGATTCTGTAATCTCGTACGCAATTTTTCTATCGAGAGCCCCTCCCCCTTGAACATGCCCTCGCCTAAACGTCACTATCTTTTAGAATTTCGCAGAGCTGGAATCGCGAATAAAGGGCGCTAGTGCTTAATAACCAATCAATCAACCTCCAAAAATTGCTATAAAAGAGATGACGACGACCAGATCAACCTTCTTGAAGAATAATTCCTTGAGGAATTATCTAGTAATACTGCTACTCATTAGTAGAGGTAAATAAACAAAAAATAGAAAAACATAATAAATTAGTAGAACTTTATTGAGATCACCAATCTATTTATTAATTATTAAATATTGAGGTGATTTCAACAATGCTTTCTACTATACACTAATTACAGTAATCCAGAATTTACCTATACTTCACGCCCGATTTTTTTTTAATATGTTAGATGCGTTTTTGTTCAAAGTATATTTAATCTCGCATTAAGGCAGGCATTCAGATGTACGTTAGTGATCGCTGTGCGTCAAAATCCTTATAGTAATCGGTAACTAAACATTCGAGTTCGAGTCTCAAAGTGCTGGGATTTAATGATAGCTAAGTATTCGTCGACGCCATTATTGTCACCGCGAATTTTTCTACTGCAGTTGTTTGTTGTCAAGTTTTGACATCCATCTAGTGTGTTCCATCTAGTCAATAATAAATTAAAATATACATTATTCCGAGTAAGTTATTTTTCTCTTTCAATAGTCGTTATTTCAAAATATCTTAAGTTGTTGTCACTACGTATTTTTCAATATTTGATGTTTTCGCCGTTTTAGTTTATGATGTATTTTTATTTTACATGTAGGTGAAAATTATTTTTTTATTATATGTTACTTACGCTCAACTTTAAAATAATGTAACTTAGCCATTTTAACTTTTATAATATCGGAGTAAACCATCTTAAAATTTGATTTTATCTCGTTTATTTTCGTTAAGTTAATGTAGCGTAGGGGAAATTTTTTAAACGTTTTGCAGCATCCCCTGTTTATGAATACTCGCTTAAAATGATATGTAAATTAATAGAAAAAAATATTTTATAGTATGAATAGATATTAAAGTTAAAACTCAAGGATGATAATATGTTGTTTAATGTCTGTTATTTAAAACTGAATTTAGCTTTTAAAGTTTAAAATAAAGATAAACCGACAAATTATTTACTTTCAGTTGTATTAGTATTTACAGAGTTTGTTTTTTTAAAGTGTATTTGATGAAATGATTATTTCTTATAAGCTTAAACAGCTATGGGGATAAATTTTACGACTGTATTCTGGGTGACCAACTTAAGATATTTTGAAATAACGACTATTGAAAGAGAAAAATAACTTACTCGGAATAATGTATATTCTAGACGACTTTACCTATGCTTGACCCCGCCAAATAGAGTCGCCAAGCATTGGCGAATGACCCATATGGTTGCCAGAATGATACTTGTGATGTTGGCATATTGTGCCGCTGTATTAAGCCAATTGTGACTTTTCAACAGTGGGGTCTTTTCAGCAACCCCAAGAAGAAGGTGGGGATGTCAGTCATTTATCCACAAACAGTTATTTGTTATCGTTATTTCACTTCCGCTTTAATAAGTTATAGGAAGCATTTCGCTTTGTATTAGATTCTTTTTTTTCTTTTTCCTTTTTTTTTTCTTTTTTAAGAATGCAAAACCCAGAAAGAATGTATATTAAAATAGTATAGCGTTTAAATGTTTTGTATTTTTCTGTACATATATTTAATTGTAATGAGGCTTTCATTCTGAAAATTAATAGCATTTAATATATACTTAAAAGCGGGAAGTCAGAAAACAGTCAATGTGGATTTAATATATAAAAACTGCTAATGAAGACATATGACCCCCCCCCCCCCCCCAAAAAAAAAGGGCATGACCCCCCTCTGAACGGAGAGCTGGATACGCCTTTGAGGGGGCGGGGGCGCCAAAATCCATGTTTGCCACGGGTGCAAAAAAGATTAGTTTCGACACTGCCTCCGGCTAACGAGCAAAATTGTAATGTTGTTTTCTCTGTATTTTATCTTATGCTAAAAAGAATTGATTTTTCTAACACATTAAAAAAAAAACTTATTACGTATATGAATGTAATCATTAAGAGTATTAATCATTACTTCAGTCATTAATATTGCATTATATCTTTAGAATTATATTAATTGAGACAAGGCTTGTATCGCAGTGAAAACTGGAGCTTAGTGAATGTATTAACACGGGCTTGTCAGTCAGGACTTATAAATGTGGAAACAATCAGATTGCTAATAATAAAATATATATCTTCATTATTTATTACGCTGTTAAAACTTTTATTTCATCTTTGTGTGGTAGTACGCAAGAACACTATTATTAAATTATCAGTAGATTATATTTTACGATTGATGTTCTGTTTAGGAAGGGGGGGGGGGGGGGTTCGTTGTTAATGTATGAAGATTTTTTTTTTTGGGGGGGGGGATTTGCGTCATTGGGTTTGGGGGGATGGTCACTACTGTTCTTTCTATTTTCATTTTTTATATAAAAAGTTCAAACGTTGATCATTTTATTCTAATTTAAAAAAAAAAAAAATTGAACATAAAGTGAAAAAGTTTTCCTAATGTCGTTTATCCCTATAACAAAAAAAGAAAAATAAGAAAAAATGGAACATTTAAAAATTTTGTAAAACACTAGAAAGTAAACAAAAAAAAAATAAATAAATAAAAGTAAAAAAAAAAAAATGTTCATTTTAGAAATTATTGAAGGGCTTGAACTCCACGAGCTCATACAATTCTACGCCAATAAACCTGACACGAAAAAAAAAAAAAAATAAGTAAGGGACAATCTGACCTGATGCAGGATTTCATCGATATTTCCTCTATTAACTATATCTGAATAATAAATCCGTCCATTTTTGTATAAAAAAGATAAAATTGGTATAGCAGGAGAAAAAAATATAGAGATTATATTTCCCAATTGCTTTAAAAGATTAATTTATTTTCATCATAAAAATTATTTTGTCGGGTTCGGATCGACGAAACTTTTTTCCCCTGCTCGGGCTGGATTGATTTTAATGTTATAAATACCTTAACTGTGTGATTATACCCTCCATATTTATTTGTTAATACTTATTTTTGTCATGTGGCAACACTATGTTTATGTCAAGATTATTGGCATCAGTGTCATAGATGTTTACCTGTTCTTAGTAGCACGAAGTATGTAGTGTCACGTATATTTTTATTATTTATCATTAAACTAACGATAATCTGATGAATTCAGTAATCTTCTATTTATTGCTGCTCTGATGGATCACAAATCCTAACAGGTTATGTCCCCAAGCACGCTAACTGCGCAAATCGGAAATAGAGCGGTGATAAAATTTAGCGTCTGTTCTTAAGCCTAACACGTGAGTTATAGAATTAAAGTCAGGACTCTTTATATTTCTCAAAAATGGAACAAGGAAAGATCTCTGTTAAGCCATTGTGTGGAAAAAGTGACTGGCCGATATGGAAATATCGAATAAAATTCGTATTAAATTATCACGAAGATGCTTTAGAAGTCGTTGAAGGAAAGCTCAAGAAACCGGAGGAGCCCGTTGCAGAAGCAACAGAAACGATCCGAAAGGAGTACAAGAAAAATCTGAAGGATTATAATAAAGCAAACAACAGTGCTATGATGGTTCTTACGAACTCTATGACTGAAGATACTTTACAAAAAGTAATGAGATTCGACAGCGCAAGAGATGTGTGGCTCGAGCTTCACAAAATATTTGAAGATTCATCAGACAATCAGTTGTACAACATATGCCTACAATTCTTCAAATTTAATTGGTCAGATGAAGACATGACAGCTCATCTGTCAAAACTGAAAAATTTGTGGAATGATCTAAACAGTGGCCTTGAAAGTAAGAAAGAAAACAAACTTCCAGAAATGCTGCTAATTTGTAAAATTTTGGATACTCTTCCTCTTAAATATCGTTCTTTCAAATCAAGTTGGTTATTATTAAGTGATGAAAAAAGAACCTTAGATGAATTAACGACACAGTTGTGTACTCATGAAAGAGAATTAAAGAAAGATACAAATTTTACTGAAATTTCAAACCAAGAAACTTTAATGGTAAATTCAGAATTTAAACAGAAATCATTTCCCAACAAGAATACTAAGTGTAATTACTGCCATCAAAGGGGACACTGGGTGAAAATGTGCAAGAAGTGGATAGCAGATGGAAAACCACCAAAGCCAAGTGGTTCAAGCACAAGGTCAGGCAAAGGTAATGCTTCTGCAAATATGACTCTTTTAGCTGTAGATGAAGAGATATTTTCTGCTGAAACAAATTCTGATGATTGGTTCATTGATAATGGGGCCTCAAGGCATGTCACCAATAATAATCATTGTTTTGTTGATTTTGAAAAATTTGAGTTCCCCCATAGCATCACTGTTGCAAATGGAAAATCATTGCCAGCAATTGGAAAAGGTACGATCAAGATAATGACCAGTGTGAATGGAAAGAACCAAACAAAATTTCTAGAAAATGTCTGGTATGTTCCAGAAATTAGCAAAAATTTGTTTTCTGTATTAGCAACCCAGGATAGAAACCAGAACAGTATATTTGAATCAACATTCAAAGATTGTTATTTAAAAATTGATGGTGAAGCAGTCCTACATGGTTCACGAAATTTTGGAGGTGGTCCTTTCAAAGCTGCTATGAAGACATTAGCTCCAGAGACCCAAATCGATATAAACATGGCTGTAAGCACAGATTCAATTCTTCAACTTTATCATGAACGTTGGGGTCACCAAGACAAACAGCACATTAAATCGGTTATTGAAAAGGAATTTAATGTCAAAGTTAAACCTGACATGAAATTATGCGAAGCCTGTGTATATGGAAAGGCTCATCGGTTGAAATTTGGAACAAGAAAAAAGGCTACAAAAGCGGGAGAACTAATTTCTACAGACATTTGTGGACCATTTGATGAGTCATTTAGAAAATTTCGATACTTCGCCATTTTCAAGGATGTCTACACAAAGTTTCGATACTGTTTCTTCCTGAAACATAAGTCAGAAGTGAAAGATGTGCTTGAACATTTCATAGCTCACTCGAAGAATTTAGGGCATAATATTAAAGAGATAATCAGTGACAATGGTGGGGAATATGATAGTCAAGAAATAAGGATGATACTGAAGAAGCATGGAATTTCTCATAGACCCACAGCTCCATACACCCCAGAACAGAATGGCAGCTCTGAACGAGAGAACAGAACAGTCGTTGAAATGGCTCGAACTTTGAAACATTCAAATGAAGAAATAGTTTTCCCAAATTCCCTGTGGGCAGAGTTCGTCAGCACTGCAATTTATATATTGAACAGGACAGGTAAATCCTCAGTGCCAAACTCAAGTCCTTATGAGCTATGGATGGGTAAGAAACCCAGAATAAAACACATGCGCATCATTGGATCTATTTGTTACGCTCACATCCCAGTCCAGAAAAGAAGAAAGATGGACAAGAAGGCAACTAAAGGCTATCTTGTTGGATATGATGCAGACGAGAGGTACCGCATTTATATCAAAGAAACAAGGACCGTCATCTGTTCCAGAGATGTCATATTCGAAGAGAAACCCTCCATGTCAGAGAATGTGATAACATTGCCATCTCCTCAAGCTACTGAAAGAAAATCTTACAATGATGAAAATGAAGTTACAGTAGGTGAAGATTTGCAACTGGAAGAAGAGAAAGTGATAGACATACCACAAAAGGAAAGTCGACCCAAAAGACAAATATCTGCACCAAAGTGGACAAAAGATTACATTATGGAAGACTCAGAGATAAGTGAAGAAATTTCTCCAGAAATAAATAAAGCAACAAGTGAAGGGGAGTCCAGTTGACAATTGAAGAAATCTGTGTGTGAAGATCTAAGGGCTTCCAAGAAAGATGATCCTGAAACTTTGGAAGAAGCATTAACTAGTGCTGATGCTGAGAAGTGGAAGGTAGCCATGGGAGAAGAATTGGAAAATCTAGAAAGAAATGAAACTTGGAATATAGTCCCTCGACCAAAAGAAAGAAAAGTCGTGAAATGCAAGTGGATTTTCAAGAAAAAATATGACAAAGATGGATACATAGAAAGATATAAAGCACGATTAGTGGCCCGTGGTTATACCCAGGTAGAAGGAATCGACTACAAAGAGACATTCTGCCCTGTGATAAAATCAAAATCTATTAGAACTTTGCTCGCATTCTCAGTCGAACAAGATTGGCATGTTCATCAGCTTGATATAACCGCAGCCTATTTGAATGGGAAATTAAGTGAGACAGTTTTTATGGAACTGCCACCTGTGAATCTATGTGAAAAACCAAGTGCAGAAGTTTGTTTGTTAAAAAAGAGCCTGTATGGTCTGCATCAGTCTGGAAGAGAGTGGAACATATGCCTCGATAAATTTCTCAAATCAGCAAAACTGACAAGATCAAGAGCAGATCCTTGTGTTTACTTTGATAAGAAAAGGAAATTGATTGTAGGTGTGTATGTCGATGATCTCCTTGTCATGTCTAGTGAAGTTTCCACTATTCAAGAATTCAAAAACAATATTGGAAGTGTTTTTGAAGTCAAGGATCTAGGAGAAATAAATCATTTACTTTCAATTAGAATAAACAGAAATAAAGATGGTTCCATGACTCTCGACCAAAGTGCTTATGCAATTGAGCTGTTACAAACAACTGGTATGTTAAATGCTAAAGGAGCATCAACACCTCTAGATCCAGGCATGAAATATTTACCAGCAACCAAGGATAGTATGTTGAATGCTGAAGGAGCATTAAAGTATAGACAGGCTGTAGGGGGACTCTTGTACCTAGCAGGAGGAACGAGACCCGACTTAGCATTTGCTACAACCTACATGAGCCAATTCAATAATTGTCCAAGTAAGGAACACTGGTCTGGTATACAACATATACTCCGTTATTTAGTTCATACCAAGGAATTAAAGTTAACATTACAAAAGACAGGAAGGAAGCTAGAAATATTCTGTGACTCTGATTGGGCTGGCGATAGAGTTGATCGGCGATCATTCAGTGGTTATGTTATACTGCTTGCAGGTGGGGCTGTGTCATGGAGTAGCAAGAAGCAGCGGACAACTGCTCTGTCTACAGTTGAGGCAGAATATGTTTCAATGTGCCATGCTGCAAAAGAGGCATTATGGTATCAAAACTTTTTGCAAGAAATTTTGGATGAACATTTCTTGAACACTCCTCAAAATATATTTGTGGACAATCAAGGTGCTATTGCTCTAGCCAAAAATCAGGTTACATCAGATCGTAACAAGCACATTGAACTCCGACATTTTTTTCTACGTGAAAAGGTAGAGGAAAAACTGCTAACCTTTACATATGTGCCATCAAAGTCAAATGCTTCAGATATGTTGACCAAGAGTGTCACCAGGACAATTATACAAAATCATAGACTCAGTGTAGGACTGAAACACTAATAATGGAGATCTAATCAAGGGGAAGTGTTATAAATACCTTAACTGTGTGATTATACCCTCCATATTTATTTGTTAATACTTATTTTTGTCATGTGGCAACACTATGTTTATGTCAAGATTATTGGCATCAGTGTCATAGATGTTTACCTGTTCTTAGTAGCACGAAGTATGTAGTGTCACGTATATTTTTATTATTTATCATTAAACTAACGATAATCTGATGAATTCAGTAATCTTCTATTTATTGCTGCTCTGATGGATCACAAATCCTAACATTTAAATGAAAATTTTGGGTACATTACAGTACATCAGTGTTAATACGAGACGGGTACGGTAAGTCGAGTAACAGTAATAAGTCCGGTATAGTATCGTGCAGGACAGACCACCGTCAATACAATGATTTAAAAAGCTGACAAAAAAAAAAAAAAAAAAATTCATGATTTTTTTTTTTTGGTCTCGGGGTCGAGTTGATTTGAAAATAAATTTTCGGGAATACATCGTGCAGGACTCTAGACGACAACACAATGATTTAAAGAAAAAAAAAAAACTAAATTAATTATAAATTTGAAACATACATAAACAAGAACGAAAAATCATGCATCAAGCATAGATTATGTAACACTTTCCAAAATAATTTTACAAATCATCACCGTTTAATAAGCTGAAAGATAACATCTAAATAAACAATTTTGAAAACGCATAACATATTTAAAAACGTAATTTCAGGAATTTCCAACATATACAATATTAGAAAAAATATCCGAATACTTTTATTCACCCCTGTATATGATCTATCATATACCCGAATTCATAAGTTCATTTCTTTCATAAATGCATGAAATTTGCTGGTATATTCGTAAATATATAACATTTGCATGTTTTAGACAGATACCAAGAAATTAATTTCCCATTTTCTTATTCATGCAAAGAATCTTACAGAAAGTTTTCTCAATGTTCGCATTTTAACATTTTAAGGCGATTTTCGAGGGTCGATAATCATGGAAATATCGTCTTGAGGGAGCAATCAAATACAAATTCTGCTATTTAAATTCATTTCTATTTAAAAATAACAATGGATGAGATAATTTAGAATTTTTAAGCAGTAAAAAAAAAAAAAAAAAAGAGAGAAAAAATGAAAACATCTTTAATACTTATTTATATTTAAAACAAATGTATTAGTCGATAGAAATGTTTTTCTTTTGGAGGGGTGGGGGGGGGGTCATGACCCCCATGACCTCCCCCTTGGATCCGCGCTTGCCCCCCCCCCCTTGCCAAATAAATTTGCAAAGATAATTTTATCAAGTTTCTATAATAGCTGACTCGACTTGTTTTAAATTTAAAATATGTAATCACAAAATACATAATACTGAACTGCGTAATCAGCTTTGTCAAATATTGATTCAATAAAACCTTCAAAACGGAATAGAAAGGAACAGGGAAAAAAATCCACTTTATACAGGTTTTCATCTTCGCAGGTATATTTTTTGGTATTTTTTTCTGTTGAGAACATGTGATTTTAAAATTCAAAACTGGATTGATTTCATTTTCACAGATTTTACGCTCTGTGCATCATTACAAATGAAGCGTTTAAAGTCCAGTGATATGAATCACATTGTCTTAAGAGTTTACACTAATCACGCGAAGACATTCGGAAGCTAATGTTAAATCTGTGGGAGCGTTCTTAATACTTTTATTATTTTTTTTCATGGGATACATGCGGTCGATATCTAATGTACATGCATTTGTACATTTTCGGGATTTGTTACTTTTTTGAAAGTGTCCTCATATAAAAAAAAACTGCAACCAAAGTCAAAAAAGTTAAAGCGCACAACGTTAGATATCGAGATCAAATATGATATGAGAAAATAAATTATTTAAAAGTATTTAAATGTAAGCGAGAATTACGAAAAGAACGCTCCCATAGGTTTAACATTAGCTTGCGAGTGCTTTCGCGTGATTACTGTAGGCTCTTAAAAGCATTTAATTTTTTTTTCCTTAGGATAGCTGAGGTTGATGTTCCGAAAGAGAAAGTAACTTTATATATATATATATATATATATATATATATATATATATATATATAATATTGCAAATATAAAAATGCAAGCGAGAAATTTGATAAGAATGCTCCCATAGGTTTCATATTAGCTTGCGACTTTCTTCACGTGACTATAGTGTAGGTTCTTAAGAACTCAAAAACCAGGATTTTCTGCAAGCATAACAATGCCAGCTTTACTAACTATGTCACCTTGGGCGAGATTTTTTTTCCTGCACCCCTACAAATGATAAATCCGGAAGAAAAAAAAAAAGTTTTACCAAGTATCTTATTTTGCGTATGTTTTAACTCCTTTGTTTTTAGTATATCGAGCAGTCGTCCAACCTCTCTCCCTCTAAGCCAGAATCTGGTTGCAAAAACAAAAAAAATCCCTGACGGCTCGGCCTACAGGCACAGGTAGATTTCGAAGACGCAGACCATGGGGCACCTGTTTGTTGGAAATTCGGGGAAAAATGACTTTTTTGCGATGATGCGGTAGTTGGAACCGCTCACTTCGAAACCTAACTTGTTTGCAGGCAAAGCCGGGAGGTTTTTTTTATTATTATTTTTTTTTTAAGTATAAGGGTTGGTCCTATAAAACACTTGTCAATATAAAAGTTTTAGATAATAGTAAGAGGATTTATAATAAATTTAAGCGGATTTGATATCTTGTGAATGGACGAAGTTATGAATTTTTTTTTCTTCTTTTGGCCATTTTTAATGATATCAAAAATTTGTCCTACATAAATTTTCGTTAAAAGTAATAATAACTTTAAACAGATTCGATACGTATCATAACTAATAAATATGGTTTTTTTTCTGTTTTAACAAAAAGCCCACCCCCCCCCCCCCCATTTCTTCCCCTTGGTTCGATTTTGCCCATTAACGAACTTGACCGACATTTTATGCCCCTTGATGTGCGATTTCGATCTAACCGCACATCATTTCGGGCACCTTGTTAAAAGCGAAAAATTTCCAAATTTTAAACTCGCATAACACGGTGAGTTTTGGTCGTACAAAAATGATTCTTTTATTTTTATTTGATATATCAGAACTTCAGGATTGTTTTACCAAATATAACTTATAGGATCCGTAGGCTGTACAAAAAGTTAATTTTTATAACTTATAACTTATAAGTGTAGATTAAAACGTTTATTTCAGTACAAGTTGTTGCCTTATGCTGCTCTAACAACATACAATATACTCTTACAAGTACCGATTCTTATAAAATGGCAGACACTGTACCATTAAAACATAGTCCTAAATCTATTGTAAGCCACTGTATTCTGTATATGGTTTTCTTTCACAGTATAATTTTTCAGTCTTATTACCTAGTAATTAATCCTCCACCCCCTCCCAAAAAAATATAATTTTTCTTTAAATTCCGCACTTCCCCCTAAAATAATTAGTGGCTGGAAGTCTTTTTCTCTGTAGAGGTTGTTTACCTTATATTTTTTTAATGACATACAATACTACTCTTCTAACATCCCTAAAATATACTGTACTTAAATTCCAGTTTTCTGAAAATGGTCAAGTAATTTATTGTAGCGTTGTCTTTTCCTCTGAAATGCTTATTTTCTGTTATTTCTTATCCCACCCATCAAGAAGGTATTTTTGCACTCGGACGGTACAATACGACCCTGTCAAACACGATAATAAATTACTTAAAACGCTTCTGGAAAGCTATTCCTTTTATCACATCTTGTGGTCCTAATTGCCTTTCAGCATGTCTTAAACATTTTCCCACCTGTATTTCAAGTATATTTTTTTATTACCGCACCTTCAAAGATAGCAAGATGCAGAATGGGTTATTATTGTCCTTTATCTAGAATTTAAAGAATGAGAAAACAGGAACATTTCTGGAAATTGAATGCCGAAAAAAAGTTAAAAGTGACATTAAAAAAATCAAGAATTCTTTTAATAGTGGAAAAAAGGGAAATAATAAGAATTTAAAAATCCCCCCCAAAATGTACCTTTTCTCTAAATCCCCCCCCCCCCCAAAATAAATAAATAAATAAATAAATAAATTGTATGACGCAGTTTGCGTCACCAAACCCCTCTTTGGGCATCCCGGCAGAAAGAAAAAAAATCATATTCCGAAAAACAAGTTGGAAATTGTACGTCAAACGTTACAAACCAGGTGCGTTCGTACGCACGTTTTAGAATTAAATTCATGATATCCCGTGCGTAGAACGGGTTAAACAGCTAGTTAAGTATATATTTTATGACACTGTTCATACAAATATCTTAACTAGTTATATAAATATTCAGATATATATGTATCAGCTAGTTATATAAATATTCAGATCTTGATAATTTTTAATTCTGTGAAATGAATTATATCGTCTGCAGATTAATTTCTGTCATAAAATAAGTATCTCGGTCGCTTGACGATTAAACCTCGGAAGCTCCTATAACAAAAAATCCCTGACGGCTCGGCCTACAGGCACAGGTAGATTTCGAAGACGCAGACCGTGGGGCGGCTGTTTGTCGGGAATTGCGGAAGAAATGACCTTTTTACGATGATGCGGCAGTTGGAACCGCCTACTTCGAAACCTAACTTGTTTGCAGGCGGAATCGGCAGGGATTTTTTTTTTTTTTTTTTTTTTTTTTTTTTTTTTTTTTTTTTTTTGCTATAACGGTTGGTCCTATAAAAAACTTGTCAATATAAACGTTTTAAATAATATTAAGAGGATTAATAATAAATTTAAGCGGATTTGAAATCTTGAGAATTGGCGCAGTTATGAATTTTTTTCTTCTAAACCCCCCTTCCCCCCCCCCCCTTAAGGCAATTTTTAATTATATCAAAAATCAGTCATACATAAATTTTCGGCCCTTTTCCTAGAAGTAATAATAACTTCAAACGGATTCGATACGTATCATAAGTAAGAAATTATGAGTTTTTTTCTGTTTTCACAAAAAGCCCCCCCCCCCTCCCTCTTGGTTCGATTTTGTCCATTAACGAACTTGACCGAGACTGTATGCCCCTTGATTTTATGTATCAGTTTCGAAAATATGCGGGAGTTGGAACCGCCTACTTCGAAAAATAACTTGTTTGCAGGCGGAGCCGGCAGGGATTTTTTTTTGTTTTTAATTTTTTTTTTGCTATAACGGTTGGTCCTATAAAAAACTTGTCAATATAAACGTTTTAGATAATATTGAGAGGATTAACAATAAATTTACGCAAATTTGATATCTTGTGAATTGACGAAGCTATGATTTTTTTTCTTCTAAAACCCGCCTTTTTTCCCCCCCTTGGGGCCATTTTTAATTATATCAAAAATCTGTCATACATACATTTTCGGCCCTTCTCCTAGAAGTAATAATAACTTTAAACGGATTCGATATGTATCATAATTAAGAAATTATGGGTTTTTTTCTGTTTTCACAAAAAGCCCCCCCCCCCCACCCTCCCCTCCTTGGTTCGATTTTGCCCATTAACGAACTTGACCGAGATTTTATGTCCCTTGATTTTATGTATCCGTTTGTAAAAGATTAATGCAGAATTTTTCCAGTTATCGTGGTCAGAAAAAAGTGACATAGATAGATAGATAGATAGATAGATAGATAGATAGATAGATAAAGTTTTGAACTGGGGGTGGTTTTGGGTTCTGGGAGTCATGATCGGCGTAGATCTGCAAAAATTTTTCAAAATTTCCAACTTAGGTTAGAATGTAATAGGTAGTATTTCTTACGAAATCTACCTAAAAAGCACCGATTTAAAAAAAAAATTCAAATTTCTTAATAAATATTTTTATTAATATCTCCTAAAGTTTTGATTCGATTTTAATAAAATTTGAAATGTCTCGTCAAAATTCTGCAAAGATAATATATTTTAAATTGCAAACCATTTGGTTGGGTAGTTTTTGCGTTGTTATATGCGGACAGACAGACAGACGGACGGACCAAACGACGACTATAGGTGCTACGTATTTATATAATTACGAACGCACCTAAAAATGACGTTATTCAAAGTCAGCTTTCGTTGTGATTTTAAAATATCTATCGTAGTGTACACATTAATACACATTCAAATTTATAAAACATCTTTAATAGGGATTTTTCCTCTCTTCTTAGTATCAAGTTTCTCTTCACAGTTCGTACTTATACGACTTATACGTTCTAAACCACACAAAATATTGTCATAATTTAAATACCGTATATACTCGTGTATAAGTTGAATAATTTTAGACAAAATTTGGGTGTTGAAAATGGGGGTCGACTTATACACGAGTTAGTAAAAAGAAAAAAAAAACTAAAGAAAGAATATTTCACACTACGGAAGAAGTGTGATATAGCGGAGTGAAATACCGGAGTCACCGGGTCTAGGTTTGAGAGAGAAATAAAAGCTGACAATGGTCATTTCCTTGTGATTTACTAAAAAAACTCAGCAATAACGTCGCTGTAATTGTTCTGCACTCATTTTCTCTTGGGATAGAATTCCCTTCAATACAGGGAATTCCTTTCAATATTTTAATCCCCTTTTTAAAAAAGTTCAATTTGAGAATGCTTCTAGATTTCTCTCCTAAAAGTCCTAAAATACAAAGAAGTACTATATTTTAGCAGTCTAAGAAGTTGTCTACCCTGTAAATAAGGCTTGAATAGATTTTTCAAAGATTTTTTTTCATTTTAAGTATCACTAAATTGATGTAAATAGGTTTCAAAAGAGTTTAAGCTTCTTCAGTTTCTCATAATTATACAGATTTAAAATCTTGATTTTTTTATTTTTTTTTTTATTATTTTTTTTTTAAGTTTGATTAGAAACGTAATTAAAAAAAAAAAGTATTACAAATTTAATGTATATATATATTTTTTTATTCTTGATTATCAATCATTTTTCAACTTACTACCAGAAATGTGTTTCGACTTATACACGAAAATTCAAATTTTTTTCAAAATTTTGCGTAAGAATTAGGGGGGGTCGACTTATACACGAGTATATACAGTAAGTGCTTTTACTCATTCGTAACGGCAGCATCACCGTGTTTTGCACAAATTTTTCAGGTTTACGAGTTTCTCATTGAGATTTGGTTCTAAGTGCTGTGAGAGTGTGCCCATCATTTACCTGACGAACTACAGAGATACACAGACAGTTTTTGCAAATATGAAAAGAAATTATTTAATATAAAAAATTACTTTTCTAAGTTCAATCTATATGTTCACAATGAAGTAAAAGTTCTAAATGTGTATGCAAGAAGATTTTAGTTTAGCTGAAATAAGCCAATTTTTGTACAAAATATGAGACATTTTAATAAATAAATTCTTCGTAATCAAACTTTTGCAATCAAGCAACCTTTTCAAATGAGAACAAATAAGTGTATTCTTAGCGGAGTCTGCACGGAAGTTAGCGATCGTAACTTGCAATTGTGCAGACCGCCAAATTTTGTTACAAAATACAATTTTGAGATAAATTTTTATTACGAAAAAACATATTTTTCTGATTTTAAAAAAAATTAACACTTCAAACTTTTTAGAAAATTTACTTTCCTAGTTCAATCCGTATCTTGACAGTGAAATAAAAGTTCTAAATATATATGCTAGAATTTTTCGCTTTTAATGAAATAAGTTAATTTTTGTGCAAAATATGATAAATCTAATTAAGACTGTTCTTAAATACAACAGAACTACTTTCTGACAGTTTTTTTTTTATTCAATTTTGTTTATAATAGCCAATTCAAAAACTATGTAATCGAATGGCGTTTTTCACTTTTTGGTAAAGCAGAAAATCTTTCAGAAAATATTGTCAAAGTAAGTGTTTTGAACCAAATTTCAGGATGCGGTAGCAAGAAAGGGGTAAAACTTGTCGTCACTTGACAATAATAGCTTATTACTCAATAAGTAATTTTTTTTTTTTTAATGGAAAACTTTATCCTATTCCAAATTGCTTCAACAGTCCGGACTGTCATTGTTAAGATCGTTTGAAAATTTGTCAGAAAATGCATCAGAAAGTTTCGCGTTGTTGAACTGAGAATTTGAGAACCATTTTAAATAAATTAATGTGAGCATTTTAAACAATTTAACCCATACGCATAGAGTTTTAGTAAAAGGTACAAAAGAAAAATGCATGGATAAGGAAAAAATAATAATAGTGTGTAAAGCTATTTAAATAATGAAATTCATAAGAAATAAACTAAATGAAATTAATAAGGTAACAAGATGACGATGAATAATTCACAAACAATCGAACTAACGTGACACATTTAAATTTTTTTTTTCCAAGCCATTTAAAAATATACAGTTAAAAAATGGTTTTCTTCAAGTCAAATTTTCTCATTCTTAAGCACAAGCTGAAATAAAAGCATTTATTAACACTTTGGGTCATGTATACATGTTGCTTAATGTGCTGAGAATCCTTGATTATTCCCATCAATTATTTTTAATTGTATACTTTACCTCATTTAATCTTAGCATTTCTGCGATTCAATTAAGTGAAAAATTCTGTTTTGATAAACAGATGGCAAAAGATTAAAAATTCTGTAAAGGACTCTCGTCAAAAATGGGTTAAAGATAAAGGAAAAATAAAACAATTGCATTTTCCAAAATCGTCTTATGATCTATACTAAAACAAGAACGAAAAATCATTCGTCAAGCATAGATTATGTAACACTTTCCAACGCTTCCAAAATAATTTTATAAATCATTACCATTTAATAAGCTGAAAGATAACATCTAAGTAAACAATTTGGAAAACGCATAACATATTAAAAAACGTAATTTCAGGAATTTCCAACATATACAATATTAGGAAAAATATCCGAATACTTTTATTCAGCCCTGTATAGGATCTATAGATTTTTATATATACTACATAGGATTCTAAATTTTAGTTTAGTTAGGAAACGCGTAGCACAGTTTAAAATTCTCCTTCTGGAGTTTCTGTCAATAAACGGAAATGTGTTCGCGAACTTTTGTGCTGCCTTCTATATGATCTACAGAATTTATACACACCAAATAATAGACAAAAAGTGAGTTAAATTTAAAATCGATAACGACGATAACATGTAAAAATTGCAGGGCAATCCGAGCCTATTTACGGGAGTTAGAGCACGGACAGACGGCAGACAAACCAAAGTCATAAAGACTTTTCAACTAGGTTGGAAAGTGTTAAAAAGAAAGTTAAAGCGAAATCTATCACACGTAGAAGTCTGAAAATTCGGGCGAGAATAGTCCAAGACAGGTCTTGGTGTAACCTGGGGTTCAGATTTTTATGTTTTTAAGGTCCGATCTCTCTGGGCCCTTTTAAGTTTCTATGCCCTAAATTGGTAATAACTTTTCTCCTTTTAGTCCGATTTTCTTCATTTTCGGGACCCATTCTCCATTTTATTATTCCAAACTTTCTGCATTTCAGTTAATACAATGGCGCTCTGGGGGTCCGGTCCGGGATCCCTTGGACTTTTTGGACGCCATGCATTTTTCAGCCCCTAATTATGTGTCCTCTCACTGCTTAACTTTTAAAAAGTTGAGCCTAGGACTCCTCTCCCTGTATCAACACCTTCATATTTTTATTGGTACCGTAGCGCCCTTTTTTAAGCATCCCCCCCCCCTTTTTTTTTTTTTTGCTAATTAAAAAAAAAAATTATTCTAATGATTAATTCTCACCCTATGCTTAATTCCGACTAATTGAAGATGTAAAGCACTAAATACCAAGACCTTTTAACATGCTTTCATGTTAGGGATGGTGCATTGTGCGCCCTGCTCTCAACTATCAGTTGGATCTTTTTGGGCCCCGTATTATAGCTCTCTTAAAAATGGCCCAATTCACTTTTTTTCCCTAACAACTTCTTAAGTCCTTCAACTTTTTGAACAAATATATTCTATAAAATACATATTTCGCATTAATTTTGGAATTTTGAAAGGTTTAATTTTAACAACTAAATATTATATGTAGAGATATATATAATCTCTAAAAGAATAATATTATATATCGAGAATGTTGTATTTATATTTTGGCAAAGGAGGTCTGGAAAACGGATGTGGAAAAAATAAATGTATCTAATAGTACAATATAATAGCTTGCAACCGCTTTTTGAATCCAAAACACAAGCCACATGCTATTTTGAGAATGTATTTTTTCGTCACAAAAATTTTCAATATGTGTATACATAATTTTTTTACAAAACAGAAGAAAGAAACGTGGTTGATTGTATAAATTTGGCGCCCCCTCAATTTCCGCGCCTGGGGCAACAACCCCCTACGTCCCCGGTTTCGCACGGCTCTGATAACGGGTCCCAGACAGATCAGCTAAAATAAAAGCTTAAGAAAAACATACCCTTCTATTCTTTTTTTTTTCCGTTTTTTCTTTTTGCATGAGAGGAAACGATATAAAGGCAATTTCACCATGGTCACTTGCGCACTGTTGAAAGGTACTTACTGGCCAATATCCTTTGCAAGTGTAGATGTCACACAGTAGGGAGTCGGTCCTGTGCTCGTTAGTAATTTCTTGGAAAACTTATGCTAAGCACATGTGTTTTTGAGATTCCAAAGTAGAAAAGGGAAATCGAATAAAGTTGTTTTTCTTCGTTTGTCTCGGGAAAAGAGGGTAAAATACGAAAAGTATAGCAACAGTTATAGGACTAAGTGAACTTTTTCTCGCAATTTCTATGTACTAATACCCCTTTTTTTTTGGGGGGGGGGGGGGGAAATTAAGTCATTTTTAAAACGAAACTTTTATACAACTTAAGCCACTGCTGGGGGGTCCCCTGGCAGGTTTTGGGCCCGGGGCTGCAGCCCCCGTAGCCCCCCCCCCCCCCCGGCTATGTATATAAATATGTAATCATATTAGATTATTCTTATTTTATGGTGCAGTTAAGTACCATTTTTCTTCTCTCGAAATATGAGGAATATTACCAACATTTCATTTTTGATACACACACACAAAAAAAAAAAAAAAAAAAAAAAAGTGCATGTGTAATATTTCTGATAGTTTGTCACTTATTAGAAGTAAAAGCGTACATATGTATATAAAGTGTTAGGAATTGAAAAAGTATTCGCTAAATAGAGGTGTCTGCTATTCGGGAGTGTCCGTTATGGAGGTGTTATTGTATATAGATTTTTCATCTGAAAAAATATTTTGGACATTGGTGTGAAAAATCCGTGTTAACCCGACTCGCAAGAGAAACTATGAAAGTCAAACCGACTTGCATAAAAAAGTATAAGACAGAATTGCGAGTCGCGAAGTGTTAACTTACTTGAGGCAGATATAAAAATTGTGTATTCATATCTGTATTCTAAAGACATAGAAAATATTTAAATTTAGTGACAGTATAGTAGGGGGGGGGGGAAGGGGATTTACAAGACTTAAAGCACGGATAGACAAATTCGAAGTCATAAACACTTTTCAACTGTATAGGAAACTGTTAAAAATGAGTATATAAAATAGGAATTGTTACTTTGCAGATAAAAGCAGACTAAAGAAATAGATAAACAAATATATTCAATCGCAAAAAATATAACATAATTTTAAATAACGTACATAGCATAAGAGTATAAAATAGGAACCGTTTTAAATATTTAAATACAAATTTAATAAAAAAATATTTCAGGGAACTGAATTAATTTCATTTTTAGTAATGAAAAGAAATATCGTTTAGAAACTGAGAGAGAACTGTTTTTTAGAACTATTTTTAGAGGTATACATAAGAAATAAATAAAAATATATATCAAATAGGAACAAATCATGCTTATAATACAAACCATTATAAACATTGTAATGATAAATAGGTAAATTAATATTTAAACTGTAAAAAATCACTTTATGAACTCAACTATTCGCTCTTTCATTAACGAAAAATCTCTATTAATATGATGCATAATGTGATGCCTCTTAGACTGTTAAATTATTCTTTCTGTATTGCACCTCTGAAGAGCATAGTTGTGTTACAATAAAACTTGTGAAAACAAACCTGTCTATAACAGATTTCTTCTCAATCGGAAAAAAGTTTCGATGAAAAGGAACCATATAATTATACCTGCTAAGACGAAGAACTGCCTAAAATGGAGCATTTTTACGAGCCTACTAATTCTTTGCAATTTTTAATGCAGAGGCCCCATTTCAAGAGTTTCTTGCAAGAGAGTGGGGGAGGGGTGCGACTTTTTCTTGAGGGACTCTGTTTCAAATAACACACGGGATTGCGTAAATCGTCCACAAAATAACAAAATCCAGCACAATAAAAAATTATGTGCAGGATTTTTCCTCTTAACTTCTTTCACATACCGGGAATATTTTTAAATTTTCGTCGAACTTTTTTGTTTTTCGGAATTTACGCAAAACTAGTTAATTTGTCAATTGAATGCGAAAAAAAAAATAGCGAATTTTGCCAATTGTAAGCTGTAAAAATCGTTAATTTTCTAAAACAGCTGTGGAAAAACATTCCGAATTTCGCCGAAGATCGGGGGGAACAAATAGCGATTTTTTTCAATCGATCGCGGAAAAAAAACTCACTTATTACAACACTCATTCGCAGAAAATAGTCAAATTTGTGCATCGGTAGCAGAAAATCTCCGCTGTACTATATTTATATTAGGATATTTTTAAGAGAAATCTGCCACAAACAATTTGTTGGAAATTGGAAAAAGATTGCATAATAAAAATAGTCGCAGATACTGGCCCGTAATCAAAAGGTTAGTTGTTTAGGTTGCAGGTTGGTTTTTCACTATTTTGTGCCATGTTCGTCTTGACCCAATTTTATTAAGAAATTCTGAATATGTTTCTGATGAAAAAAGTATATATTTGAATATTAATGAGAATATATGTGTTGTGTTTATTTTTGGACATATAAGCAATGAAATTGTGCAATATACTTTTCCATAAATGTATTAAAATATAGATTAAATTTCTTTCACTTCGGATTCTGGTGCAACCCGATCCGTGCAAGACTCGAGTGCCAGGCTGTGGAGATTATTAAGTGTGTTACTGTATATAATATGATTTAATAAAGCAATTGATTTGATAGTATTGTAATGATTGCAGTAAATATAATGTGACACTATGCAAAAATCAAATCTTTAAGATGTTTAATTAACCCACTACTGCCTCCAACGCCCTCTCCCCAAAAAGAAAAATTCCCCTACATTTTGGACTAAAAGAGGAAATTCACCTCTAAAATTCTAGCCCCGAGGGGATGAGTTTTCTTTTGACCATGTTGTACACATAGCGAAAAAACAAGACTAAGAAGCAATTGATAGTTTTTTATCATTCCAGAAATGAATTAAGTTTAGTTTGCTTTTTATATAGAAGTTATAGCTTATAAGTTTAGATAAATAATTAAAAACCACAAGTTAATCCAAAATTATTAAAAACTATTAATTTCTTATCTTGAGTAAGCCCCGCTACTTTATTGACATTTCAAATGCACCGGCACCCTTTCATTTTGTGTACCATACTTAAAATATTTCAAATATATAATTACAAATGCTCAAAACGGGAGTAAAATATAGTAATTTTTTAAGAGTCTAAAGGAAAATATAAAGAATATATTAACATTGAATGTTTAGAATATTGTATTCAGATTATTAAATAAGTGTATTTTAGCAATTTTAACATTATTTGCAGAGTTCAAAAATAAAAATGTATGAATAGCAAAAACATATTACATCGAATTTTCATATATAACTAGGCATACTATTAAAGTGATTTGGAATCTAATAGCGTTTTTCATTTTTTAAAAATGTATTACATTTTGAGTTATACGATATTTTATTTATTTATTTATTGTTTGAGTTATATGTAGCCAATTGTTTCACTGCAAAAAAAAAGTGTTGATTTTACAGTATAATACTGGTATAATACCCCAGCTGGCAGTATTATACCGTAAAATTAACAGTAATAAACATTAAAATAAGCAGTAATACGCTGCCGCGCATGCACGGCAGCGTATTACTGCTTATTTTAATGTTTATTACTGTTAATTTTACGATATTGTAAAATAAACACTTTTTTTGCAGTGTGTTTCATGACGACCTTCCTTTGGTATCGCCTCCCGAAATTTGGTTTAAATCATTAACTTTGACAGTATTTCCTGAAAGAAAAAATTGTTTGTCTTTATCGAAAAATGTCAAATGTTTTTCAATTTACAATTTCTGTATAAGCGAATCAAAGGCGTAGCTTGAAAATTTCATTGGTTGTGGGGAGTACCCGACGTTTGGCGACCTCTTTTTATTACTTTCAAATACCCTTCCTTTTCTCGAAGATTTTAAGGAGGGGCGGGGGATACCTATGCACCTTTTGTCTTTTAGTTACTTGCTTGTAGCTTCTATTTGCCTAACGTTAAATATATAGGACCGTTATTTTAAAAATTTTGATTTAAAATTAAATATTTTTAAATGTTTCTGTTTCGATGCATAACCTGGGTGCTTATGTTTACCATTATGCGAATGTACTATACTATACGCATTTATATATCGTGCAGTATGTGTATAGCTACAACTACGCAGTCAGATAAAGTGTTGCATGTTTTCAATCATTTAAATAACGGAGCACTACAACGTTTGCCATATGCTGTAGTGCGCCCCTGCATTCTGAAAGGTTGGACAGGCCTTTTCTAAGATGTCCAACGCGACAATCGCGGGCGCCCTTTCGTAATTTTAATGTTACTAGCTGTTTTGAAAAAATATTTCAGGTACCTAACGACGCCTTTCAACTTGAATAGTACATTGGATGGAAGAAAAATAAAAATGAATAAAATTATGAATAAAAATGAATTAATTAAATGTATCAGAAGTAAGCCAATCTCGATTTACGTACAGTTTCAATAAATTTAAATTGAATTTTCAAATATTTGTACCTCGCCTAAAATATTTCTTTCGTGCTTTTCCTATTCCGGCGCCTGTGTGCGGTGTTGGGTCGGCATATTTATTTTCTAATACTTTAAAGGCTGTTTATAAAGGAATTCTGTTGTAAACGGTAATTAAAAAAAAAAAAAAAAAACATTCATGCATACATACGTTTTAAGACGAAAAAAAGCTATTTTAAGCTGAATTTCCTGTACGTTTTCGTGTAAGCAGATTTTATTTTATTGGTGAAGGGCCCCACATTGGAATTAGTACCGGGACCCACGATCTTTCTGTATGGCCATGTTTGAGACATTAAATTAGGTGACTCTGGGCAAATGCCCCACTTGTCCATAGATAGTCGTATAATCTTTTTATATTGGAATCCAAATTGACTATTTTTTAACAGATTTCTTAATTCAGTTTCGTTCATAAAAACATGGAATTGACAAATGCTTTTGTTTAGAAACTGTAAAGACGAACATTCTCCCATTTTTTGAAAGAGGCAGGCGGTCTTTTAGAAAATGCTGTGAAAATTGTAGTTCTGAATAGCACGCAACAGCCCGATAAATATCATCATAAGAAAAACTCCCTTATAACTCAAGATGTGGTTATAACTAAAGAATTCATTTATCAAAATGTGAAAAAAAAATCTTTCGGATCCTAAATTATTTACATTGTTATGTCTGCATTTGTTATTTTGCATTTTTCATTTTATTTTGTGCTTTTAAAGTCTCTCATTGTCGACCGAGTAAAAACGTTCTCTCTCTCTCTCTCTCTCTCTCTTTCTTTTTTATTTTTTAGAACTATTATAACCAATAAATTTAGATTCTAAATTTTATTTCAAATCATTTTTGGAAAAACATTTTTAATTTTGCTGTGAAATTGTGTTTTCTTGGACAAAATCTCCAAATTTTGACTCATATTTTCTGTTGCCTTTCTTAACTCTACCCTCTCCTCCTTTGTAAAGGTAAAGATAACGAAAAATTTTCGATAAAAAAAAAATTTCAATTTTTTGCCTTTATTTCAACCTTTTTAAAATCTATGCATGTAAAGTTTTATTTCTTTTAATTTCATGTCTGCCCCCTCCTCCTCCCCTCAGTAAAAGTTTCCATAAATATATGAAAGTTGTTTTCCCCGTAAACAATTATGTAACCGAATACTTTTGTGTGGCCCCGTAAATGAATGATAAATGCTTTACACTCCATATTCTACAAAAAACTTATTGTAGTGCACCTTAGAAAATTGTATCAATTTTAATATGTTTGTAATAGTGTTTACACGATTAAAATGCACCACAAACGATTTTTCCTCATAGACCATAATATAAAGGAATTATTTTAGTAACCCTGTAAAGTATTTATAAGTGCTATTTGTGCTGTATTCGATAATAAGCATCTTGAAGTGCACTTCAGCGATGTATAATTATTTGAATATATTTGAAATAGTGTAACATCATTAAAATACACTGCAAAGGATTTTTCCCCATATATCATAATGTAATGTAATTCTTTTGAGTGCCCCTGTACTAGAAGTATAAGGACTACACCCTTCATGTTCAATACTGAACATGCCACAGTAAATCTCAATAACATATATCAATTGTATGGCAATAGCACTGACAGACGGCAAACAGACAGACAAACTGAATTCATAAACATTTTTCAACTATGTTACAAAGTGTTAAAAAATGGTTAATACCAGGGGGTAGTCCAATTTTAACTGGATATCGAATTGGAAGCCACTCGATGAAGGATTTTAGGAATTATAAAGATGTAAAGTTTGCCTCTAAATGATAGATTTTTACTCATATCGCCTGTCTGTAATATTTTTTCACATTTATTATTCTTTGGCGTTAGTATTGACCATCACAAACATACTGCGATTTTTATAAATTTTAATTTTATATGCGAAATATGAGTTATGACATTAATATTCTAAAACAAATTATACGTAATATGAACAGTCAAAACTGGTGTTTAAAAGCAATTTTCATTATATGAAAAGTTGGTTATAAGGTAGCAAATTCAATATAATCAAAGCTGTATCACTTTTATAGGGGGAGGGAACGTTTTTTAACACTTTCCAACCTAGTTGAAAAGTGTTTATGACTTCGGTTTGTCTGGCCGTATGGCAGTCTGCCGTATGTCCGTGCTCTAACTCCCGTAAATAGGCTCGGATTGCCCTGAAATTTTTATATGTTATTGTCGTTATCTATAGCATGTTCCCTATTCCAATTGAAGTGTGTAGCATTTTTACTTTTTTACAGGGGCAGTCAAACGAATTCCGTTACATCACGTCTATGGAGAAAAATCGTTTGCGGTTTAATTAAATAATGTTTCACTATTTTAAACGCATTAAAATTTATATATATCACTAAGGTGCGTTACAAGAGGCTTACTACAGAATAGCGTGTGTATAGCAGTCATCGTTCATTTACATCATACACACAAAAGAATTCTCTACTGTCTGTTAACAATAATTCCTGGAAGTGCGTTTTAAGTTGCTGAACGCGATTTTAAATTGAACTCACTTTTTGTCTATTACTTGGTGGGTATAAATTCTGTATTTCATATACAGTACAGCACAAAAGTTAGCGAACACATTTCCGTTTATTGAAAGAAACTCCAGAAGGAGAATTTTAAACTGTGCTACGCGTTTCCTAACTCAACTAAAATTTAGCATCCTATGTAGTATATATACAAATATCATATACAGTGCTGAATAAAAGTATTCGGATATTTTTCCGAATAATGTATGTGTTGGAATTTCCTGAAATTACGTTTTTTAATATGTTATGCGTTTTCCAAATTGTTTACTTAGATGTTATTTTTCAGCTTATTAAACGGTAATGATTTGTAAAATTATTTTGGAAGTGTTGGAAAGTGTTACATAATCTATGCTTTACGCATGATTTTTCATTCTTGTTAATTCTTAAATACCCTGGTTGAAATTTGTTGAAGTTTTCAATTTTGTTTTTAAATGTATCAGGGACATTGGGATTATTAAACGGGTAAAATGAAAAATTTCAGAATACCCTCAAGTGAATTACTTTTTATGATAAGATTAGATCAAAGTTTAATAACCACCTTTTACATTAACCATGCTTGTAAAGCAGAATCTGATTTACTAAGAGGAGAGGGGGGGGGGGTGCTGATTACAATAAACATCAATTAACCTATGCTCTTAAATACAAAAAAAAAAGGTGATTCAATTATAAGGTAATTCGTATAAGCGTCGGATTTCTAAACTTTTTCTAGTAGGGTCCCATACTTTTGATTTGCCCAGGGGCCCAGGAAACCTGTAACCGGTCCTGATCCAGTCCCTAGCGCCGTACACATTGTCAGGAGAAAATATTATAAAATCGTTTGAGTGATATCATATAAGCGTTACCTCTGGGGGTACCAATCCAGGTGCAGGTCTCTCATCTGAAATTGGTTCAAAATTAGGAGACCAGCTCTAGAAGTCCAACCTCTCTTGAGGCTCTGGCACCCATTCTTTCAGAGAAGTGCCTTGGCACTTTCTCTGACACGCCAACAACAACAACAAGGGATATCATATTTCTTTTAGCAATTACATTTTTCCAATTTAAATTTCAAAAATTGGTTATAAGCTGAATTTTACTAGACGTCAAAAATTCTAGTTTTTTATAATAATAATAATAATAATAATAATAATAATAATAATAATAATAATAATAACATTTCTTTTAAATGTAAGATGTTGTTGCAGTGGGATACTGTTACAGGTACGTTAAGAATTAATGGATATTTATGGTTCCATTCGAGAAGAATCTCTTTCTCTGTATACACACACATATATAATAAAATAAGATATTTAAAAAAAATCCAAAATGAATTTTTCATTAATCGAATTTACATTTAAATAAACAAATAAAAATTTTAGTAATTTATTCAACCAAATTAATTTAATGAAAATCTCTATAATAAAAAAAAAATACAGAAAAAATTGTATTAAACACAATTCTAGCTAAAAAAAAGCCCGTTTAAAAATTAAAATCTTAAATATCTAATTAATCTTCTAATAAGAAAACGGTAAATTAATAACTGGAGCTGAGATCTTTTCTGTTGATATAACCGAATTCGGGTGATACATGAAAAAAAGTTCTACAGCATTTTATTCAGAGAACTTTCGCTTACTTTTTTGATTTTCATAGCCAATTAGTTGCCGTTTCTATCCTTATATTACAAAAAGGAATCTTATTTCTGACAGGTGCAAGGATGAGCCCCGGTCTGTCACGTCACATGATAGATTAGTCAAAACGTTGACTATTGACAGGATCTCTCCAATAAAACTTTTTTGTTAATTTTTACTGCCCAGTGAACCACGGGGTATCGCTAACATCTATGGACTTCCTGCAAGATGTGTAAGATAAGATTAACGAAGCTGTTGAAATGGCTGTATTGTTGCAAGGACAATTTCTTTTTCTACAACCCATTAAGCGGGACAGACCTACATGGAATTGCCCCCTGGCAAAAGGGTAGGCTCTCCACTGGTCCAATGTTGAATTTTTTTTTCACTGTCACCAATCCTTCGTTTGTTCCCTTTCCCATTTCTTTTTGGACATCAGGATTACTATCTGCATATAAAGTTTCATTTTAACTGATGTTTTGGTATTTACATTCATATCAATATCATATTCTCTTTCTTATTATCATAAATATTCGCACACAAGAAAATGTCCAAAAATTACAATCGGACAAAACCCGCATGTTTTAAGGTGGGTTAGTAGGAAGAAGGATTTTCCATCGCACTTAATGTTTTCATATGGGAAAATACCCCTTCCTGTAATGTCTCATTTTGTAATTCCTTCCCAAAAATGATACTAGATTATAGAAAGAAATAATTCTTCATATTCGTACGCTTTTAGATTTTTCGAATTTTTCTTTCAAAAATACTTTAAAGTCTATGTTAATTTTAAGCTAATAGCTTGAAACGTCAATATTCATTTCAGCGCATTATTTTAGCGATTTTAACGCCCCACTGCAAATGTGTTTCTACAACCGTCGAATTTTTCACGTGGAAAGTTTTGTTTGGTTTTTGTATGGCTTAATGTTAATAATAATCAATATTATAAACCAAACACATGTCTGATTATTGCTGAAGTCATTTTGATAGTGGTAGCAACGAATTGACTGATAAATTTCGTTTTGACAGCATATTTTAAAACTTCTAAACGTCGCACAATTTCATTTTTTATACTGTCGAATAGGAAAACAAATGCAATTTCTTTGAAAACTGTATTTAAATTAATTTTTTTTTTATAGGTTTTAAAATAATTTCCAAGCATGAATTTGTTTTAAATCTATCTCTATCACGTGCAGCCCGATTGCGAAATATTAATCCGTTTGCATTTAAAACATATAAATAGTTCCACATTTATTCCCGGCTAACATTAAGGAACGAAATAAAAAATTCATCAAAATATAAATATAAATATAATACAAAAAAAAAATGTAAATTTAACTGACATGTTCTCGAACTACGCGCTTAAACAGTTAAAATTTTCATAATAATAATAATAATAATAATAATAAAACCTGCAGTCAGCAGCGAAATCTTGGACGAATTCTTTTGCCATTAACTCCTGGCATGCGGCTAATACAGAAGTATAGCTTAATTAAATTTCAAAATTTATTTGAATATATTATTATTTTTTTAAATAAAAATTCTTTTTGGCGGTGTTAATGAATCAGTTTAAATATGTATATTTTAAATATGAATAATCTATTAGAATTAGAAAAAATTGGTTTTCACTTATGTTCTGTAACCGGGGAATCACGGGTTCAATTCCCTAGTTTTGATAATAGCATATTTGTACACTGATATATCAGTAATACATTAGTATATATGTTGCTTTTTTCAAATGCTTTGCACTAGAATTTGAAAAAATCTATGCAATATTATAACACTTAAGACGTTTACAAAAATATTTCCCTCAACTCAGCAAAACAAAGCTGACATATTCACAGACTTCTATTTATGAATAAATGCATGGAATTTGCAATGACGATTGTTGAAGAACTTTGAAATCAAATAGCATTTTGCATTTTCGATAACTATATCATATTGAATTATAATTTATTGATGTCTCAAGACGCCCTTTATTGGGCTATAGAATATCGAAAATCTCTTAAAGCAAAAACTTGGACAGCATTTTCTGAACGTTTTTTGTCCTTATTAAAAGATGGAAAATGCCATTCGATTCCTTAGTTTATGATTTATTAATAAACAATAAATCTATTGTATATAAATAAATCTGCGAATTTTGTGTGAAACGCATGCCTTGTTATAAATGAAAACTCTTTTACTCTCAATCATAGTTAACTAGTCCCGGCACGTTTGTAATTTCTCGGTTCAAAGCCTGGCCCGGCCCGTGCAAAAATCAGTGAAAACGGGCACGGCCCAGTCCGACCTCTGTTAAGACATTTCTCAAATCAAAAGTAGTTACTTTCTAATACATTTGTGAATTCGATTTTGTTCAGAAACGCATAAAATTGGCAAATGTTATTATTTAGAAACTGTGTAATGGAATGGCGTTTTCCATTAAGAAAAAAGAAAAAAAAAAGAAAAAATCTTTCAGAAAGTACTGACAAAATTGGCGTTTTGAATCAAATTTCAGGACGTGATAACATGGAAAAGGTTAAAAACCTGTCGTCACGTGACAAGAATCACCTATACCTCGATAAGTAATTCATTTATCAAAAAATAGAAAACACTACTCGATTTTAAATCACTTCAAAAGTCAAATCTGTCACTTTTATGCATTTACAGTTAAAAATGAATCAGAAAATATTTCAGACAGTTTCGTGTTGTTGAGAATTTTCAGTCCTGGTTTTGATAAGGAAGAAAATCATTGTCTCAGCGCAGCGTGGCCTGGTCCGTTCGAAGGTCAGTAAAATAAGACCTGGCAAAAAAATCTTTGCAAAACATGCATACATTTTTAAATCGCCATTGTTCTACAATTAAACATTAAAATTTATTCTTTAAAAAAAATGGTAGATTTATACGCTTATTAAAATATAGTGAAACGTGGGAAAAAGAACCTGCTTATGACGGAATCCTGTCTTAAACTGAAAAATGTGTTGATCCATTCAAAATGAATATACTAATACGTAAAAAAAAAAAATAAATGCTGCTAAAAAATAAATAAATAGATAAATGGATAGACAGCTCCTTATAACATATCTGAACGGTCTATTCCACCCTCCGTAATAGCATGTTTTTAGAGAATTTGTTAAAAAATAATAAATAAATAAATGGATAGACAGCCCCTTATAACATATCAGAACAGTCTTTTCCATACTGCTTAATGAAAATTTTATTAGAATCTGTTAAAAAAAAAAAAAAAAATAGACAAATGGATAGACAGCTCTTTATAACATACCGGAACTTTTTTCTTGTCACTCCCACCTTCCGTGATGACATTTTTTGTTAGAATCTTCTGAAAAAAAAATTGGACATACAGCTCCTTATAACATATTGGACGTTTTTCCTTTGTCACTCCGTAATTTCATTTTTGGTTAAAATTTGCTCAAAAAAAAAAAAAAAAATGGACGGTGAAAGGAAAAGTGCATTACTTTCAAAAGGGTTTCGTTGTTTGTTTATATTTTTTATAGATTGTACTATTCTTTAAAAAGAATAAATAAAAAAAAATAATTGTGGAATAATGGCGATTTAAAAAATAGATATCCATTTTTTGTAAAAAATTCTTAGCCCAGACAAAATATACTTATTGTGGCACCGGCTGGACCATTGATTTTCATACACGAGTTGGGTCGGGATCATCCATGGAAATTTCGGCCGTGGAGACTTCCAGGAAGAATGAAGTACAGGCCGGGCTCGACCCGGAAAAAAAGTCTTTTTCGGAGAAGTGATGACAAGTCCGGCTCGGAAAGAGTGATGACCGCGCCCTGTCCGGCCCTTTCTTCTAACGGCCCAGATCTCTAACATATATAATTCCTTGTGATTTTTTCCCCAGGAAATTGATTTATTATTGCTATGATATAAAGAGAAATATTCTACCTGATTCTAAAGA
The DNA here is from genome assembly GCA_963931845.1 of Maratus michaelseni. Classification (NCBI taxonomy): domain Eukaryota; kingdom Metazoa; phylum Arthropoda; class Arachnida; order Araneae; family Salticidae; genus Maratus; species Maratus michaelseni. The sequence goes on along the minus strand of OZ007586.1, from coordinate 71,891,640 downwards.
TTTGACACCCACAGTGTTATTGACATGAAGGAGACGTGGGAAATCCCTTGTCTATCCCCTGTGTTATGCGCATACTTTTTTGATTGCCGGTGGCTTAGTGGTTAGCGTATTGCACTACTACACTACAGGTTTGAGGTTCGCCTCCGAACCCTGAGAAGGATTATTTAACCTTTATTTTAAAAGCAAGGCCGTTTTTTCAAAATAATTTTTTAAAGAGTTAAATAGTTTTACAAATTTATTGAAAATTATTATAAGTGTTATAAATTATTATACCTTTTCAAACTTCAGCATTTAAGAGTAGTGATCATGATCAGTTTTAAACTTTCAAACAATCGATTTTTGTTTGTTTTTGATGTATTTTAAAATTTTTGATTCGAACAAAACAACTGTATACTTTAACAGTGACTCAAATTTATTTTCAACTTTGCATGCGTTTTTCTCAAAATAGGGTTTTTACTACATGTGCACATGCACACTGTAAAAAATATATATTTATATATTTTGAAAGATAGATAATTTAGATAATTTCTTCTGCACAGATATGTATAAAATGATTACAGTAAAATTTCTATCTACTTTTTCGACTATTTAAACTACATAAAATTTATTTGTTGGAATGAGAATGTGTTTTCTTTATATGATACACTTTAAAAAGTACATTCTACTCACAAAAATAAAATTTGCATCGTTTAATTGACACAAACATAGTTAGAGAATGTAGGTATAAACATTTTATGAAAAAGAAATTATCTCTCTGCAAACGAAACGGTTATTATTATTGTTATTATTATTATTATTATTATTATTATTATTACTATTATTATTTAAAATGCAAGCAAGTAGCAAAACACATCTTTTTTCAAAAATATGAAAAACAAAAAATCGATTTTTTTTATTTTAAAACTGATGACTCACCAAATATATAATTAATTGATAGTTCCTGTAAACTAAATAACAACACAGGATAACAGTTTTCATCTTACAAAAGTTGCTGCTTAGTACTACTCCGTTAACTGTAACAAATATTACAAATAAACACAACTTTCTAATAAAGTATTTTTTTTTTCAATAAATTACTTACTGTTATCTTTGTCTTACACCATGGCATAATGCTTTGTATTTCATTTTTAGATCATAAATTGAGATTGATATTTACGATAAAATTCAGATATTCAGTTTAAGACTTTCAGAAAAAATAACTCAAAGATAGGATTGAATGCGGGTATTTTATCTATTTTTGTACCTCTTTAAATCATACCTTAAGTAATTAGGAATAGCACGTATAAAAGTTTGTATACGAATATTTAAAAAATTACGAAAAAAAAAAAAAAAAAAAGAGCCAAGCATTCTTAACTTGGTGGGGATCGCCCAAGTGAAGGCGCGCACAAGCGCCAAAATGGTCTTGGGCCGGCTCTGGAGATACATACATAATGAATTATAGGGAACCGATTCAATGTTTTAACAATTAAAGCACGTGTATTCTGTATCCCTAACATTAAAAGCATTACATTATACATACTTTATTAATTAAATTAAATCCGTGCTCAGACGCGATGAAACTGTCCATGGCAAGCCAAATGAAATTGAAATACAATTCTGAAGTGCACTAAAAATACTTTCTGTAGTGCATAGAGTGCAAAGCATTTCTTACTCACCAAATCATCATCACCCACCATTTCAGAGTCACACAAAAGAATTCGCTAAATGCTAAAAAAAAATCTAATGACATTGTAACCGGAAATCTTTCATGAATATCAAAAAATCACAGTGGAACGCTAAAAATCGCGTTGAAAATCATATTAAAAATTGCTAAAGTTACAAAAATCACGAAGGTAAAATTTTATTACTTTAGGATAACAGTTTGAAATAGAATTTCATTTACAAATGTCAAACATCGCCACAAAACGCGAAAAAATGTTAAAAATCGATAAAAATCCAATTATTGCGATGGACAAAACGAATTCTTTTTATCCATGTCAAAAATTCGCAGCAAAATGCGAAAAAAATCGCATAAAAAAAGTTAAATTAAAAAAATCTAATAAAAAAACCCAAAATCGAGCTTCAATGGGCATAACTACAGATACACAGGTTTCAATCTTTTAGCCGCCCATCAGCACTTGAGAGGTTCTTCTCTCAAAGCTGGTAGACGTGAAGGTGCCATCACGATCGTCGGCCGAATCGTTCGGAGTTTTCTTTTTTTTTTCGGACTTTGGGTAACCTTGTGTAAATACGAGTAAGTTTCCTTTATAAAGACCCCCATGGTGGGCATATCCCCTCATAGATATTCGGACGTAATAAAAAACACCGTCAATCCTTTAGCTCAATTTACTGAATTTTGTCCGCGGCTAATTTTGAATTTATAGCGAATTTTTTGTGATTTTAGCTTTTTCTCGCGTTACATCTGTAGCGATTTTTTGACATTCGTAAAAGGAATCCAGTTTAATTTTTTTTTTTTTTTTTTTTTTTTTGCCCAATATAGTTATTTTTGCTCTCAACGGTTTTTGAATTTTTTGTGTAGTTTTTACCCTTTTTCGTATTTTATGGTGATTTTTTCCCATTTTTTTCTGCAACTTAAGAATTCTTCGGTAGATTTAGCTATTTCCATGATTAAACTGAAATTAGAAGAATAACAACTTGACACTATCATAGGAAGAAATTGATTCCTATGACAACGTGAACGACGATGGTTAAAATTTTTATTTTAATCTGGATCAAAAGATAAATCATAATAATTCAAGGGTCGTTATATTCGAGATCGGAAATTAATTACAAAATATAATTTATATAATTAGATTAGTAATTTAGTGATAGAAGAAACCTATTGAAAAAGAACAACTAGCGCAATTATTACAAAATTTGTATGCTTTTTTTTTAAATGCATAGAAAATATTGACAAATATTTTAAAGATTTAATAGTCGTACATGATTTTTCTGAACACAAATCCGATGCCAACATATTTGGAGAATTTTGACTGTATTAACTTTAAGGTTACTTCGTTTGTCGGTGTTTACTTTTTTAATTTTTCGCAAAACATTAGCATTTTTTTTTCTATAATTTAAAAGAATTGTTCAAACTCACCAGAATAAAAATTCATATGATATCAGAATTAATAAAATCATATCAAGACGAATCATTTCTTTATAGCACTCAAAATAAAATTCAATCTAAGCAGCTGCTAAACATGCTATAAATAACAGAGATGAATTTTGTTTATTATTATTATTATTTGGTGACCCGAGGCTGAAAACAGTTTTGCTTTTATACATGCGACAGTTTACATTATAAACCTATTCCAGAATGATAGCACTTTATTCTCATTGTAAGGCGATCTAAGGAAACATCTATGCAGATACATTCTGTAGCATTTTGCTTTGCTGTATTATTAATAACTACCGTTAATTAACTTTGATCTATGACACAATAATAATTAAAAAAAAGATTCAATTAAAAAATATATCGTGCTGTTTATCCCAGACGAAAATCTGTCCTTTTCTGAATGGTAAGGATGTCGTTATACAAAAATCCCAATTTTCTTTATCATTGTAGCGCTATTATGGCCTAGGTTCCATAAGTTTTCCCCTTTGTATTTGCCAGTGTGTCATTCATTATACGTTGCAAGTCCCGGAAGACTCCCGTTGTGTTCTCCTGACTGAATGCAGCCATAAGGAGAAAGAAAATAAATCCACAGTCCAAGGAAATTAATCACATTTCCGCATATGCTGTCACAAGACATTTTGCAGGCCGATACGGTTTTTTGTAAAGACCGGAAAGTAAATATTATACTTGAAAATAAGAAGCAATTAAAACCAAACTATAGTACCATACCATAACAGCTTTAAATTATCTCTTAGTTACAGGGGAAAAAAAAAAACTTTTTATAATTTTATAGAAAACTTTATATAGTTACTTCATTATTAAGTTTCAGGGTCTGGGGGGGGGGGCTTCAGCACCCTTAGCCCCCCCGTGGGTGCGCCAATGGCTGGATTCATAAGTTATACAAAAAATAAACTTGCCGTACAGGCACCGCGTCGATATTTCAGCTTTTATAAAAGGATGAGGACGGCCAATAAATATTTCGTAATGTTTCGGCTTTAACATTTAGAACTACCATGAGCCGTCATTTTGACGGTTACCTAATGAATATATTCCGATTCGAACCAGAAATTTCTTTTTAAAATAAATTAAATATAAAACTCATAGAAATACGTTAAATTAATAAGTTAAGTGGTTATAAATAAAATTTCTGGTATGAAATAGTTTAAAAAAAACTATAAGTAATATTTCCGATAGCTCTAGTGTTAATTTTTTGTTTATTTTATTTATTATTTATTTAGCAACGTGTTTAAATGTGCTAAAATGAACTTAAATATTGCTAATGTGATGGAATGCAGTTATTAGCAATATTTGCGTTCAGTTTAGCATGTTTCGACAAGTTGCTGCATCCTAAAGTCTCTTAGTGACGTGAAGGAATACAGTTACTTAACTCTCTATTTTTAATATTTTACTATGAGCGCAGCTTTGCAACACTTTTATTTTAACATATATTGTACATTTTGATGTATTTTATAATATATGTAAAGAAGAAAGTATTGCAAGATTGCGCTCATATAAATAATTGAGGTAAAATTAGGAGAAATTGTGTATTTTTCATCAAAAACTATGAATAATATGAACTTTGAGCTTGTCTAAGTCATATAAATCCAAACAAAATGCAAAACCTATTGTTGAAATTGTACAGGATAAACCTTCTAATATTAATAAGTGAAATAATTAAGTCAGTATAACAAAATCGAATTTTAGTCTTATTTCATGGGCCAAAAACACGGCTTATGGATCCTGATCCTTTAAACTAGAGCTATAATTGTAGACTACTTTTCCATAATTATATTAAAATATGGATTAATTTTCTATCATTTCAGGTTCAGGTCGATGAAAATGCTATTGTGGGGTTCAGGTCGGGTTCAATTATTTTATTTTAGCTTACAGTTCTATATAAGAATTCCAGTCATATGACAGATAAACAAATTAAAATTTACTGTAAAGTATATGTTTTACAATTGCTATTTAATACATTACAACTTAATATTGATATACATTTTATTTATAAACATGTTTGTATAAAAAAGCTTCTAGATGAACTGAACTTAGTTTTTCATTTTTACGCAAAATATTTCACATAATGTTGTGTATATAAATATGTGTATGTGATATTTTGATATAAAAGTTGTTTCTCGAATGGGAAGAATCAATATATTTATTTAGTATTGTTAAATTCTGCATTTTTAATTTAGAATTTTCAATTTATTAAAAATGGACAAAATGATATTTTGTCCGGGATGGTTTTTTCCAGGGTGGAGAAAACCGGACAACCCTGCATAATGCCCTAATAAGAGAAGCAACAGAGATTAATACATCCAAAGTACAAGTTTGTAATGATATGGTACATGGAATGCTGGATTGCTGCTGGAAAAAAATGTTAGAAGAAGAGGGAAAGGAGCGAGAGTAAAGGGAATTCTTCTATTCCCAGTCAGATAAATAGCGAAGAGATAGACACTTGAAAATTACTACTGATGATGCTCTGGCTGGAGTGAAAACATTTCTATGTAATGGTGACAGGTTTATGTGAAATTTTTTATGTAATAACCATGATTTTAAATAATGTCAGAGTGTAAAAATTGGTAATGTGAAGAATAAATACTAAATATACAGGCATTGGCAATTAAATATCCTTTTAATGATGGATTTAAAAAAAATTAGAATTAAAGTATAACTAAATTTAACAAACAAGGCATTAGAGCCATAGAACTAGTTTCCTTATAGCGTAGAGACTAAAGTAATGATGAATTCATTGGTGATTCCAAGTTAAAATTGAAAGGGATAAAATCACCTAGGCATTACAGTGTCCCAATTATAGCTAAGAAAAATGACTCAAACGATTTTTACCAAATTTTGTATACTACCAGTTTCAGGCACGAGAAGACCATTGGGGACTGTAAAGATGTTGTAGACTTTAGTTAGCCGTGAAAAGTGATCTTGAAAATATATAGTGGGAAATATTTAATGCAGGTTCTTTTAGAAAAAAATAAAATAATCCCTTTCTGGAAGAAAGATTGAGTCGAATGCATCTATGAAGATTTCGAAGAACTTTTAATAACAAGCACAAGAACAGGAGCATAAAACAGGCGAGTGGGTGGTGCCTTAATGTTCGTATAATAGACTCACAATCTACATGTTTTCAGGACGGCAATCAGAGAAGGAATGCTGATACACATACGCTGTAAATTTCTTCGTTCACATTTTGTGGCATCATACATTTGGCGAGAGTACATGAATCATAAAGTATCCGTTAATAAGGAACATATGGATAACTGTTTGAACTTATAGCCAAACAAGTAATTTAACAAAATTAAACACCGCCAACAATTACGTTACAGAAGAATTTTCGCATCCCATGAGAAGTTCCTAGATAGACAAAATAAGGAGTGCTGAATAACCTTTTATGAATCAGAAAGAAACAACTGCATAATGAAAAAAATATAACGAATGTGAAAATGAATAGAGTTAATTTGGAGGCCGAAATATTTCTTGTAGTTTTTGTTTTTATCTAATTTAAGCGTTTGATCGCGCGTCAGCACTAAAGATGAGAATTTGCATGGGAGCAGAAAAGCTGATCTAATTCTTTTATTTGTTCTGAATAAGAACGCAAAGAGCTTAAATAAAATTTATCAAAACTTTAATAAATGAATTATAGAAAGGGAAATTTATTAAACATTATTATTATATATTTATTAGCAGTTTAAAAAAATAGCTAATTTAAAACTATATGTGATTTCACATCACAGGGACACAATCTGGGGGAGGACAATCTGGGGACATTGGGACACAATCTGGGGTCACATGTTCGAGAAAATTCGATTATTGGGTTACTACAGATCAAGCTAATTGTATCTAAAAAACGGCTAAACAATCTTATCGTTTTCAGGCACGAAAAGATCATTGAGGTAGGTCACATGATGAGAAAATTTTATTAATGAGTCATTTTGGGACAGGGCCAAACTAATTTTATGTAAAAAAATGGCTGAAACGATTTTGACTAAATTTTTTATCTTGCCATTTTTGAGCAGGACAAGATCATTGGGTTAGGTCACATGATCAAGAAAAGTCGATTAATGGGTTATTTTGGGTCAGTATGGGTAAGGATCAAGCAAATTTTATGCAAAATATAGATGAATCGATTTTCACAAAATTTTGTATCTTATCATTTTGGATTATGAGAAGACCATTTGGCTAAGTCACACATCCTATTGTGTGACATTCGATAAGAATCCTAAAAAATTCGATTAGTGGATCATTTTTGGGTCACTATGGCTCAAGCTAATTTTATCTGAAAAATGGTTGTAACGATTTTGACTAAATTTTGTATCCTATCATTTTCAGGCTCGAGAAGACTATTGGGCTAGGTTACATGATTGAGAAAATTTGATTAATAGGTCATTTTGGGTCACTACAGGTCAGGATCAAGGTAAGTTTATGTAAAAAACAGCTGAAACGATGACTAAATATTTTATTTTACTGTTTTCGAGCACCAGAAAACCATTGGGCTCACATGTCTGAGAAAATTTCATTGGTGGTTCATTTTGGGTCACTATGGGTCAAGGTCAAGCTAATTTTATGTAAAAAAAGGCTGAAACGATTTTTACAAAGTTTTGCATCTTACAATTTTGGATTACGAGAAGACCATTTGGCTACGTCACATGTCGAGAAATTTCAAGTAGTGGGTTATTTTGGGGTCACTACGGTCAAGCTAATTTTATCTAAAAAACTGCTCAAACAATTTTGACCAAATTTTGTATCCTACCATTTTTGGGCACAAGAAGACCATTGAGCTAAGTCACATGTTCGAGAAAATTCAATAAATGGGTCATTTTGGGGTCACTACAGGTCAAGTTAATTTTATCTAAAAAGGACTCTAATGATTTTGACTAAATTTTGTATCCTACTGCTTTGGGGTACGAGAAAATCATTGGGAAGAGTCACATGTTTGAGATAATCTGATTAGGGGGTTATTACGGGTCAAGCTAATTTTATCTAAAAGATGGCTCTAATGATTTTGACTAAGTTTTGTATTCTACCGTTTTGGCCATTGGGCTAATTAGTGGATCATTCTGGTCTTACTATGGGTCAAGCTCATTTTATCTAAAAAACTGCTCTAACGATTTTGACTAAATTTGGGTTAGGTCACATGTTCGAGAAAATTAGATTATTGGATCATTTTGGGGTGACTATGGGTCAAGCTAATTTTTACAGAGCATAGCTCGGTCTCCACTGCTGGTAATAATTGTACTTTGAGTTTAATTCCTTTATATGGTTATTATATTTTAATTTTTAGCATCTGTTTTTTTTTCTGTTGGTTTCTTCTATTTCTTCCACTATCCTGGAAGAAATCAATTTCTCCCAGAAGAAACTCAACCCTGTTAAATTTACTCTAAAAATGGTCGAAATCATTCATTAATATTACTCATTTTCAAAAAATGTATTATAATAATAGCAATTTTTTCATTAAAAAACTCTGAATTAAGGAGATAAACAATGTATTAAATTCAGGGTTCATACTCTAGTTGAATAACAAAATTCTCTGACTTTTCCAGACCACTTTTCCTACAATTCAATGCCCTCAATTCACGACATTTTTAGAAATACGATTAACAATTCTAGATCTTAATGATTAAATATATCTTTGAAAATAAAAGTAATCTATAAAATTGAAACTAAAAATCTATTTTTTGATATTTAAAATATAAAAAATGAAAAACAATTAAAAATATACAATTTGGATAGATTCAAAGTAACATTTTATTGATATAATTAGATTTCACATATCAACCATTCAAATATTTTTTGACATTTCTACTACCATGTCATTTGTTTGTATTGTTTCAGAAACAGTTTGTTATGTAACTTTCATTTTTTTGTCTTTTAGGTAGCTTTCAATACAAAAAAGTATAAAGCTACCTATTCCAGCCGTTCGGATGAAAGCAATTCCGGAAAATTTTGGTATATTTTCACTGATCATGACCCCCAGACCTCCAAACAATGCTCCGTTCAAATGTTGATATATATATATATATACAGTAGAGTCGCGGTTATCCGAGTTAATGTGGACCAAGCTCACCTCGGATAAGTGAAAAACTCGGTTAAACGGGATTTATATAAATTGCCACTAATTTAAGAGATAAAATATAAATTTACACACAATTTATTAATTTGTATAGTATATTAGTCATTGTGATGTACACTGCAGATGCTTGTAGAATAAAAACAGCTAATGAATTGTTTATTTGAAAAAGTACTTAATATATATATATATATTTTTTTGTTTGTGGGATGATAGACGTTTTTTTGCTGCAATATTACGCCAATTTTTTAGTGGCATCAATATTGTAGGTATAGCTTCTTTTTGCTGCTCTTTGTAATAAATGCTTTTTTCAATAGAACTTAGACTTTCAGAATGCGTAATTTTTTTCTGATTACCATCATCAGTGCTCTCTTATTCGCGATTGTCAACCATATCTGTAATCATGTCATCTGTAATTTCTTGCTGTTCATCTGCATTCATCCACTCAGCAATGTCTTTTTCAGTAAGGGTTTCAGAAACAGGAAGTGTTTGTACTAAGCTCAATAAAGATTTGTCATCAGATGCTTCATTTTCATAATTTGATTGTCAATGAAGTATAAGGTGGAGGTGAAAGAAAATTCATAAAATTCTGATTTTTTAGTCAAAATAAGAGAAAGGGATTTTTTTTCTTTTTGTGACTAGGTTAAGCGGGTTTCGGATAATCGCGACTCTACTGTATATATATCCATATATATATCTGATCTATGTCATATGTTTATAAATATTTTTGGATGAAACTAATTGTGTGTATTAAGCTCACCAATGTCTCAACCGAGTTCGTTGGCCAGCTTGGTCTGCCGTTTTGAAACAAAATGGCGGCCACTTAAAGATTTAAAACTAAAATAAATATACAAAAAAGTTTAAAATTCTAATTTATTTTTTGCTCAAGTGTTAGGACTTGATACAAGGATTCTGAAGCCTTTTTTGTTTTACCTCTATCTTAAAAAATGGCTGAGATACAGCAGTTTGAAATTCTAAGGTGGCAGACATTTTGAAACATGATAGCACATTACAAAAATGCAATGATTAATTTATGAGTTTTTGTGAACGCGATTTCTCGCAAATTATTACTTTTCATTGTTGTAATCATTTTCCGAATCATATGCATAAAAATACATATTCATATCCATTAGTGCCAAATTCTCGCCACACTTGGCGAAATATCGCCAAATTTCTTATTTAAATTCAGTATAATGAATCTTGTGTAATCGGATTCTTTGCAGTTTAGATTGCCGTTTCGAGTAACATTAGCTAAAATTTTAATACGAAGATATAGGAAAGCTACCTTTTCTTCCCGGTACAGGCCGGAAGGACTGTTTACAATTCAATTTTAGCTACAGCTTTTCTTTTTGGCTTGCCTTATAATTTTCTTTCTCTTTCTTATTTAAATATTCATGATATCTCATCCTAGCCACCTTAACAGGGCTCAATATATCTTTCGCAGAAGTATCACCTATTTAGCAATAAATTTGTATGGCTAAAACATCATTGTGTTTAAAATATGAATGTAGCAAAAATATTACTTGCTAGTAAAAAATCTGAATTTTTTTGCAGACTGAATTTGGAACTCGGAAGAATCTTGACACCTGATAGCACATAATATATATATATTTATATTTAATCTCTGACTTTTCCAGGTTTTAGGGAAAAAATGCTATTTTCCCTGATTTTTTGAGCACTTGTTATTTTCCCTGACAATTCCCCATTTTCTATATTTTCCAGTTGTGTAGGAACCCTGTAAATTTAGTCCTCTAGAGAGTAGCAATATTTTTACAATGAGGAATACTGGTACATTTTAACTGCAAAATTCATTGTTTCCATCTGAGAAGTTGTGTGTTATATAGAGAATTGTGTTAGAAAGATCTGCTACTGTATATCTGAAATTTATTTTCAAAATATCATGATATTTGATACTTTCGACATCTTCATATATTTGATATTTTTAAAATATTGTGCATATTTTTTGGCTGTGTCATTCTTTAGACAGAGAACTTTTGCTTATGGCAGTAAATTTTTGAACCAAAAGAGAAAAATATCTGCACTTTTTTCATTTAAAGATGAATTTTCAAATGTAGAACCAATAATTATGTAGGATAATATTAACTTATAACAGCCATGGAAAGATAAACTGTCTAATTTAGATAACTAGCTATTTGCAGCTTCATTAGAAAAAAAATAATTTCTGGTTTTCAGGGATCATTCTCGAACATAAACAAGAACGAAAAATCATGCGTCAAGCATAGATTATGTAACACTTTCCAACGCTTCCAAAATAATTTTACAAATCACACCGTTTAATAAGCTAAAAGATAACATCTAAGTAAACCGAATACTTTTATTCAGCCCTGTATAGGATCTATAGATTTGTATATATACTACATAGGATGCTAAATTTTGGTTCAGTTAGGAAACGCGTAGCACAGTTTAAAATTCTCCGTCTGGAGTTAAATAATACGGAAATGTGTTCGCGAACTTTTGTGCTTCCCTGTATAGGATCTACAGAATTTATACACACCACGTAATAGACAAAAAGCGAGTTAAAATTAAAATCGCGTTCAGTAACTTAAAACGCACTTCCAGGAATTATTGTTAACAGACAGTAGAGAATTCTTTTGTGTGTCCCTGTAAATAAACGATGACTGCTATACGCACATTATTCTGTAGTAAGCCTCTTGTAACGCACCTTATATAAATTTCAATGCGTTTAAAATAGTGAAACATTATTTAAATAAACCGCAGACGATTTTTCTCCATAGACGTAATGTAACGGAATTCTTTTGACTGTCCTTGTAAAGTAACTATAAGTGCTATACACACCCTATACCATATTAAGCTTCTTCTAATGCACCTTAGTGGTATATATAAATTTCAATGCGTTTAAAATAGTGAAACATTATTTAAATAAACCGCAAATGATTTTTCCCCATAGACCGCAATGTAATGGAATTCTTTTGAGTGTCCCTGTAAAAAAAGTATAAGTGCTACACACTTCCGTTGAAATAGGGAACATGCTATAGATAACGACTATAACATATAAAAATTGCAGAGCAATCCGAGCATATTTACGGGAGTTAGAGCACAGACAGACGGCCAGACGCCAGACAAACCGAAGTCATAAACACTTTTCAACTAGGTTGGAAAGTGTTAAAAAGGGCAGGGTGCACATTATAAAATAAGGACAATTTTGCTGAAAAGGGCACATCATTTCATAAAAAGGGAATTTTTGTAATAAGTGCATACATCAATATACCAGCAGGGGGAAAGGAGGCGGAGTTGGGAACTGCTCAGGGCACAAAAAAAAATCATAGCTACTAATGTCCTCCTTGCTTATAACCAAGGCTGTGGAATCTGAGTCGGAGTCATGTAGGTGAAAAATTTCGCTTTTTTTTCTTAATCATTCTGTACACATTTTAATATGGAATTCTTGTTAATACGATTGAACTCATGTTTCCTCATGAAAGAAGCATAAATTTATTTCTGAAAATTTTCAAGATAGCACTGATATCAGTGGTGATCACTTTTTTTTTTACCAAACACATTTATTTATTAATCAAGCTTTTTGATTATTAAGTATGGCTAAACATGAAATAAAACTTTGCTATTTAAGATTTTGATGTGAATTTTTAGTGTACATTTATAAGGCAAGTTTCACTGAATAATTGAAGAAAAAAATTATCTCATCATTATGCATATTTAGTTATGCATTATTATGTATTTGCTTGACCTTTACTTTTAATATTTAAAAAATATAAAAAATTAGTTTTCTTAATCTTTATTATTTTACTTTATTGTAAGCATTCATTATAATTTCGAGTGCATTATTAAATTCAAATTATTGTTTAAGAAATGTAAACAAAACAGTGGCCTGAAATCTGCAAAATTTTAAAATCTGCCCAACCTCTGGTTTTAAGCTTTGCAGATTTAAGGGAGTCTACTGTACATGTTATTTCGTTTTATTGAATTTTAAAAGTAAATAGCATTATGTAAGAATAATGTTTCCTTTTTTATGTGTGGCATTTTGCCATTGTTTAATTAAATATAATCTTTAAAATGTATAGTATATGTGGCGCTACGTAATATAAATTTTCAAAACACCACCTTGGAGTCTAATTTAATGCATTCTTCTGAATATGGAATAAATTTTTCTTTCAGACATAATTCCTTCATAGTTGCCTTCTAGCAATTATAAAAACTTACTAATTTGATAAAATTTATTAAATTGTTTAGTAGAAAACATTCATGAATGCAATAAAAATAAATGTAAATTTAATATGAATTAGCTGTATACCCTATCTTTTGTAAACAAAAGTCAGCTTTTAGGTAGCTTTCAATACAAAAAAGTATAAAAGTACCTATTGCAGCCATTTGGAGAAAAAGCAATTCCGGAAAATTTCGGTATATTTTCACCAATCATAACCCCCAGACCCCAAAACCACCTTCCATTCAAATGTTGATTTATCTATACATATATATATCCATATATATATATCTGATCTAAGTCATACGATAACACTTGTATTTATAAACCAATTTGGAAGAACTACTTGTGTGTAATAAGCTCATCAATGTCTCGACCAAGTTCGTTGGCCAGCTTGGTCTGCCATCTTGTTTTAAAATGGCAGCCACTGAAAGATTTAAAACTAAAATAAATATACAAAAAAGTTAAAAATTCAAATTTATTTTTTGCTTAAGATTGCCTTGATACAAGGATTCCGGAGCATTTTTTGTTTTACCAAATTATGCCAAATTTGGCAACCAAAATAAGTCTTTATAAATGAAGCCAACTTGGCTATAGTTGACTATTTTACCAAATTTCTTATTCCAATTCAGTATTAACGAATGTTCTGTAATCAGGTTCTTTGTATTTTAGCTTGCTGTTTCGAGTAATGCGTATTAGCTAAAATTATAAAATGAAGATATAGGAAAGCTACCTTTTCCAACCGGTACAAGCCAAAAGGATTTTTTTCCCATTAAAGCTGACTTATTTTTAAGTGGTTAAAACAAACAAAAAAGCTGGCTGGCTTTATTTTGCCTGGAAACCTTGTGGGTGATTCACCTGTAATATGGTCTAGTAGAAAACAACATTCAGTTTCACTATCTTCTACTGAAGTTGAATTTATTGCTGTGTCTGAAGCATATAAAGATGGTATGTGGCTAAGGATCCTCCCCCCTCACACAAAAGACCCAATCGCTAATGTTAACCCTTTGGGGCATTATTTTTCTAATATCTTGTTTGCATTTCAATATTTTTAAGTGGTTAAAACAAACAAAGAAGCCGGCAGGATTAATTTTGTCTGGCTAAACGCTGGCAACCCTGTGGGTAATTCACCTGTAATATGGTCTAGTAGAAAACAACATTCAGTTTCATTATCCTCTACTGAAGCTGAATTTATTGCTGTGTCTGAAGCATATAAAGATGCTGTGTGGCTGAGGATCCTCCCCCCTCACACGAAAGACCCACTCGCTAATGTTAACCCATTGGGGCATAATTTTTCTAATATCTTGTTTGCATTTTAATATTTTTAAGTGGTTAAAACAAACAAAAAAAGCTGGCTGACTTATTTTTGTCTGGCTAAAAGCTGGCAACCCTGTGGGTAATTCACCTGTAATATGGTCTAGTAAGGTCATTCCATGTCAAATCAACCAGTGACTCAACCTGACCATTTCAGATTTTGATGAAACTTACTGGAATCATTCTCCCTGATGATATAAATAAGAATATACTTTTATTATTTTTTATCTCAGTAAATGTTCATACAATTAATTTTTCAAATTTCGAAAAATCACCATTTTTTGTCTTGTATTCATGTTTTAATTTTGAATTTCTAAAGTTCTATCAGACGTAGAGAGTTATTTGACCCCTTGCTTTAAAGAGAATTTCGTAAGGTTTAATTATATGCAAGTTGACTATGCTTGGTTAAAAAAAAATTAATTTAATTTAAAAATTTTAAATTAAAAAAAAATTAAAATTGTGTTTTTAAAAAATTTTGGAAAAAATATGTTTTTTGTAATATTATAAACTTTAAATTCTGAAAGTTTTAGAGTGGGATCTCAATGGGATCAACAATTATGTTAGAAAAAAACAATCTTAAACACCAGTTGGGGCTGGTATTTAAAGTTGGCACCTCACCAACTTTATGATTGTGCTAAAGATAGTACATTGTCTTATTAATTTTAAACATTATTTTTTTTATAACTGCTGATCCCATTGAGAGCCCACTCTAAAACTTCAGAATTTAAAGTTTATAATAATACAAAAAACATTTTTTTCAAAATTTTTAAAAAATACTATTTAAATTTTTTTTAATTAAATTAAATTGTTTTAACCAAGCATAGTTGATTTGTATATCAAATTAAACCTTATGAAATTCTCTTTAAAACAAGGGGTTAAACAACTCTCCACGTCTGATAGAACGTGAGAAATTCAAAATTCAAAACATTAATACAAGCCAAAAAATGGCGATTTTTCGAAATTTTAAAAATTGATTGTATGAAAATTTACTGAGATAAAAAAAATTCTAAAAGTATATTCTCATTTCTATCATCAGGGAGAATGATTCCTGAAGGTTTCATTAAAATCTGAAATGGTCAGGTTGAATATTGAAAGTTTTTGGTTGATTTGACATGGAATGACTCAGTAGTAAACAGACTTGCCAAGTCTCCGGCTTTTTGCACACCAGTTTTATGTTAGAGAAAATGTTGTTCTTTTAAATCGCAGAAAGTTCCGATTACATAAAATGAAATTTTCTGTACTAAAATACTGGTGTCTAAAAAGCCGGAGACTTAGTAACTCTGGTAGTAAACAACATTCAGTTCCATTATCCTCAACTGAAGCTGAATTTATTGCTGTGTCTGACCGTTGAATGTTAACACTTTAGGGCATTACTTTTCTAATATCTCGTTTGCATTTCAATATTTTTAAACATTTTTTTTTTTTTTTCAATGGATAGCTGAGATTAATTTCTATTACCGCCGTTGATTACTTTTTCGATTTACTTTGTGATTTTTTTTTTTTTTTTTTTACGAATACTTTCAGAACCTAAAAATATTGAAATGCAAATGAGATATTAAAAAAATAATGTCCCATAAAATTAACATTAGCGAGCGGAGCTTGTCGCATGAGGGGAGAGGACCCTTAACAGAATTATTGTGTGAAATTGAGGATACTCATAAAAGACAGTTTACGATTTATGAAGACAATAGGTTGTATAGCTATGATTATAAAAGGAGTGTGCCAGTCAAAGATCAACACATCAAGTTCGTTACTGTTTTATACGTGAACTGTATAAATAATGTTTGTTAGCTATAAAGTACTGTGAACCTCATAATATGACTGCATATATGTTTACAAAGTCATTGAACAAGATTAAGTTTAAAGACATGTGCGACATATCATTTTTAATGTAGCAGCTTGAGAGGGGGTGTTGCACTATGTGTCAGGTTTGTAAAAAACCTACTACAGCTACCCACTACAACCCACATGGTTATGGTTGTAAAAAACCTGTTTTTTTTTTTTTTTTTACCCTAGCCCGGGCAGGTACCCACTACAACCCTGCTATGTGTTCACGTGCAACCTGTCTGATGAAGTTTTAACTATTAAAAAACAAAATTTATGTGGAAAAATCTGTTTATTTTTTTCATTTAAAAATAACTACTTCACTCATGCGTAAACACCAGCTTGCAAAAATTAATTCTTTGGGAGATTTTTTTTTAACTTGTTTGCATTTCAAGATTTTTAAAAGATTGTTTTTCCATTGGATAGTTGAGGTCAATCTCTACAAAGGCCTTTTTTCCCTTTTTCGATTTTGTTTACAGGTTATTTTATTAGGACACTTTCACTTTCTGAACCGATTTCAAAAAATCGTCAGCGAGATAGAACACTAAAGATTGATTATGAGGTTGTTATAAAAACTTTTACTGCTAAAAAATTGAGAAGAAAAATTATAAAAAAATCATAATTATTAAAGTGGTTATCTTAATAATTACGGCTTACAATGATATATATATTTTTTTTTTACTCAAGACCACTGTAAGCATCGGTGCAAGGAAACCCCCATAAGCATCTGTGCCCAGGACCCTCAACTTTGCAAATCGGTCCCTGAGTGTGTCAGTCAAAGATCAACAGATCTATGTTCGTTACTGTTTTATACGTGACTGTATGAAGAATGTTAGTTAGCTATAAAGTACTGTCAACCTAATAATATGACTGCAGATCTGTTTACAAAGCCATTGAACAAGATTAAGTTTAAAGACATGTGTGACAGAATGCAGCTTGAGAGGGGGTGTTGCACTATGTGTTCACGTGGCAAACTGTCTTATAAATGTTTATTTGAATTTTATTGTTTGGCAGCTGTCTTTAAGTTCTGTTGCTGTTTTTAATAGGTTTATATTTTGACATGTAATATGTAAATTGTTTATTTCACTTGATCGTATTTCTATTAAATATATTTTTCCTATTAAACCAAGCTTCTTACTCTACCTTGCCACATTGTACCAATAAAAAAACTTGAATCAGTAACAGTACTTTCAAAATTTTAAAATAATCAGATAACAACAAATATTGCTTACATCTATGTATACTTCAAATCAAAGATATTTATATGGAATATTCAGTGGTTAAGTATTTATTTTTCATGAAATTATATATGAGTATTTGTTACAAAGCAATTACAGAAAAATTATCTGTGTAGTACATTTCACTGAAAAAGGCTATTTTTAATTTAAAATTCAATCTTAATTGGATATTTCTAAATTTCCAGGCAGTAGATATTAATTATGTAATTTTTTGTTACAAAGCAATTACAGAAAAATTATCTGTTTGGTACATTTCACTAAAAAGGGTATTTTTAATTCAAAATTCACTCTTAATTGGATATTTCTAAATTTCCAGGCAGTAGATATTAATATGTAATTTTAAATGTTACGAAATTTTTCCTGTAGTTATTAAAAATATGAGAAATAGCAATGATTTTAATTTTACAGTCAGTATTATATTATTTGATTTTCAAAATAATGTCGAAGTATTAGATTTTAATATTTATTTATACACAATGGCATACAAGAAGTTTACTAAATGAAAAAAAATATATAATAAATTAAAAGAAAATAATTATTATAAATAAAAATAAAAATGTCGTATGTGCTAGTTGTATTATTCACATTAACTGAGCTAGCACTAAAGCTACCTTTTGAACAATAACACTTCTGCAATACACATTTGAACTTTTTATTTCAAATTAAGGAATTTTTAATGTTACTCTTTTTATTTTTATGGAAAATTAATAACAGTTCTTACAATTACTGTATACATTTTTTATCATACGTAATATAACCAGTGTTGAATTCAGACACTTTTCTCCGGGAGGGATTTCTGTGGCTCCGGGGGGGGGGGACCATATTGATTTCCGGGGAGAAATTTGCACTTTTTGACCATTAAAAGCATGCAATTTCAAATTTTCCAGGGGGGGAATGCCCCCCAACCATCCCCTGAATTCAACACTGAATATGACTGTAGTTTAGCCGTGATTTCAGTATGAAAAGACTTTCGAAGTGTATTTTTATCACAAAGTGGTTTTTTTTTTTTTTAATGGTATACAGGGCGTTACTACGATCATGGGACAAACTTGGAGGGATGGGGCAGGACACTGTAACAAACAATTTTTGTATAGGAAACCAGGGTCGGCAATCCATTTATATAATCAAAAATCCAGTGCGTCTCACTCCAATCTGAAGTCACATTTTCATTCATAACTTTAACAGTAGTGAAGATATTTTAACAAAATCCTTACAATATGCTCTTCACTACTGTTACAGTTATAAACAAAAATGCGACTTTGGATTGGAGTGAGACACCCTGTATTTTGTACTATATAAATGGCGACCCTGGTTTCCTAAACAAAACTTGTTTGTTACAGTGTCCTGTACCATCCCTCCAAGTTTGTCCCGTGATCGTAGAAAACAGCCTGCATATTCACTGTATTTAAATTATTTTTTTGGTTGTTTTGATATAAAAAGTTATTTTGTGAATACAGCATTTTAAAAATGTACAGAAAAGTTCCAATAGTTAGAATATATCTAACATCCATATAAAAAAAACTTGCAAAAATATCAGCAGGACAAATAAAGGACTTCTGTTTGATAAATTCTTAAAATAGATGTAAGCTACATTTTCTGCTTATTTATGCTTTTCTTTACACTGGTTTGTAGATCCATAACAGACACATAATAGCATATAATATGTCATATTAAATTTATCGGCTTTTCAATATTTTTAGGCATGTACTCCAAAAATTCTTCATCATTGCTGTTACATCTTCCAAAAAAATTCTGAATATGAATGTATTCACTTACTTATTTGAGCAGGATGGCTTATTGAATTTAGTACCACAGCAACTCCATTTTGGGCTTTATGGTATCAATTTTTGTATAAGGTATAATCATGTCTGGTATATTAAATTATTAGTCTGAAAGATCAAGGTTTAGGTCTTACCTTATGTTGGATTTTTATCGAACAAATATTCTGCAAATCTGGATGATACTACTATTAAAATAGAAGAATTTTCAGGACATTCTGCTCTCTTTAATGTGTCATTACATGAAAAGTTGGAAATAGAACTGAACCATCTCCTGGACATTTTTAATTAAAAGAAAAATAAAACAATTATTTCTATGGTTTGTAGCAGTGGCGCAGCCAGAATTCGGTTCTAGGGGGGGTTTTGAGTTTATAATAAAGATGGTCGCCGGTTATATGAATCATTGGTTAATGGAATCAGTCTTTTAAATGAATGAAATCATAATGCTTTTCTCCGCAATTACGTTGGTTATGATTCATTTAAACAACGTTTACAATGTTAGAGTTACAAACTATAAAATGCACCAATGAAATAACATAAAACTAGGTTAGATTTATAAAGTGTTTAAAAATGATGAGGGGAAAACTTAAAGATGGAAGAGCACCGTACAGCAAATATTTTTTACATACAAAATAACAGAGTTGGAATCCATTTGTTCAATCAAAAATACACAAGGTTTCATTACAAGAGAATCACGAATTCTTATTCCTAACTTTAATGATAATGAAACAATTTTAACAAAATGTTCAATAGACTTACTTACCTTGCTTTTTGCCAAATGTAACAAGTCATTTAGAACTTTTAGGGCTAGAGTCTTGAAATTTTATATGGATGTTACTTAAAAGACGTAAATGCTCCCCAAAATTTATTTTTTCAATTCGAAATTTAAAAGAATGCAAGAGTAAGAAGCATTCTAAAACTGCGATTTATGTGACACAATTGATATGAAAACTTGGAATTTGGCATGATGATTACTTTTATTGTAGTAAATGCTTCCTTATAACATTTTTAAAAACATTTAAAAATTTAAAAGGACGAAATGAGCTGAAAACTTTCTAAAGGTGTTCTAAATTATGATTTAGTTGAAACTCTAACAGTTTCAGTGTTAGAAACTTGAAATTTAGTATAGAGATTACTTTTAAGATAGAAATGCTTGGCATAAAGAATTTATTATAAATGGGAAATTTAAAGGTGCACAGCTGAAAGCATTCTAAATTACGATTTATTTAGAACCTCGCGTCATATCGGGCCTTTCGAAGACTATCTTTTTTCTATGCTAAAAGTAACTAAACGTCTGTATTTCGACACAATCTATTAAAAGAATCTTGGAAGATCAAAATTACAGCGCCTACAAAAATTTGGAAACGCTCTGATGAATAAAAATAATTTAAAAAAATCTGAGAATTTTTCAATGACAATGCAAAAAGAAAGTTGGGTATTTTGGCGTGGGTTTGCTCGGCGTCGGCTCATGTTTTCAGTATTAAATGGGACTTAGTCTTTTTTGACGTGACTCTGTTCTCTTCGACTTTTGTCAAAGACTTAGACTTTTTTCACGGAATTTTAAAGAGGTGTTGGATAGAGTTATATTTACAATCGAATAAAATTTCAGACAGTTCGGACAGTAACTTTTTTGTGTTGTTATTTTAAAGGACACGTCGCAAAAAAAAAAAAAAAAAAAAAAAAAAAGAGAGAGAGAGAGACGCGAGAAGAAAGCATTTCTTTTACAGCTAGATATCAATATTTTTCCACGGTCTGTAAAACCATTATATTTATAACCCTGGCTTTACAAATTTGATAAAATCTGGTAGCCAGTAAAAAATTCTAGTTACCAGTAAAAAAACAGTTACCAGTAACTTATTTTTACCTAATTAAAAATGCCGAAAATGAGAAAAAATGACATTTATGGTCATTTCTTAGGTCAATTTTTGTACAAAAAATTATAATAATAATAAAAAAAATCGGGTTAAATAACTTGGTGGCTAGATAGAAAAACTAGGTCGCTAGTGGCGACCTGGCGACTGCATTTGTCAAGACCTGTTTATAACTGATGAAAAATTTATAGAATTCAGACAAATGGGGTTATTTTTTTTTTTAAACTATGAAACGGGAGACCCTTACGAGGAAAACAAACAAACAACAACTACAAAAAAAAAAAAAAAACAACCAAACAAGAAGGTGTCTTTTAAAAATGCTTTTCTGTCTAGTAATCAATATTTTTTAGTGAAAATTTCATTTAAAAATATAAAATTGATATAAGATATATAATCATACAAATTTGAGGTAATTATCATGAGCCCAGGCACCGCCGGACGGGTCAGCTAGTATAATTTTAATGACATGCAGATAGCATTCGTTAAAATGTAATAAGTGTAAATCAATGCATAATTAATATATTGCTGATCAATTTAAATTAATGCATGGTTAGCGTAAAATTGTGTGTGATTATAGATAGTATTTTTCTAAAAAAATGCATTTAACGCACATTTAACGTCTTTTTTTTCTTCAAAATCCATACTCACAGGAAGGGCTTAAATTCTAGGAAAAAAGAGTACCGGAGCTCATACATATACGCTATAAGCAAGAACCCGAAGGCTCTCATCCTGTGAAGAAACATATCGGAGACTTGAGGATTCCATGAAAAAAAAAAATTTTATTTGAAGAAAGATAATTGAAAAAATGAGGCGTTCCATTAGCACTCAGAACTTTTATATCAGCCATACTCAACCTGCGGGCCGTATGTGGCCCGGCGATCCTTTATGTGCAGCCCGAGACACATAATCATTTCTCCCTATTTTTAAAATTAATTGAGATATGTATAAAAAGTTTTTAATATTTTCACTGCTCTTTTATATATTTTCATGGGAAGACAATTTCCCGATACTTATAATTACTAATTTAAAATTACCTTAAAATATCTTAAATGACGTTTCCTTAGTCAAAGTTCTTTTACATGTAGTTTTACTTGTGCTATAGTAGTGTATACATTTCTTAATACTGAACACTAAACAAACATTATTCCAAATAAATTTAATTTGCACTCTATATTTCTACATTTAAAAAAAAAGTTTTTGCATTGAGAAAAAAACTGATTTATTAGAAAAAATCCCTTGATTTCTTTTTCTGAGAATTTGGAATTGCTGAACTGTTGTATACTTATAATATAGCTAATAAGGCTTATTAGGGTTAAATATTTGTCGCAGAAAAAATTGGCAGCAAAAAGTTTTATACCACTATTTTAAAACAAAAATCTTCGCGGCATTTGCAATAGAAATCTATATTTTTTTACATTATTATACAAGTGTGTTGCGGCCCGCCAAACGTCGTAAATATATATTTGCGGCCCGCCAGAAAAAAAGGTTGAGTGTGGCTGGTCTATATCTTCACATCATGAAAACTCAAAATCGAATGCCTTTTTTTGAGATGCCACAAATTTATTCGCGTCGACCCATAGGGTACAGAAGAAAATTTGTTAGGAAGAAACACATTCTATTTTTTTTTAACGCAAACCGCCAAACCATATTACCATATCAGCATTTTTATAACAACAGAAAACTAACTGTCCGAACTTAACATCTGCAGGATTTTTAAGGTACATTTCGCCAGCCCGGACCTATGGAGTTGAGGAAATTCAGTAATGCCATTCGTTAGTACTCCGTTAGTACCGGTAAGTACCGAGAGATTTTCGTTTGTACCGCTTCCGTTACGGAGTAACGGACGATTCTTATGTGCGAGCTCCGGGCTGGAGAAACATGGGGTTTCCCATAGGAAAAAAATTAAAGTTTCCCGATCGCGCTCAAATTATAGGTGTCGTTAGTACTCCGTTAGTACCGGTAAGTACCGAGAGATTTTCGTTTATACCACTTCCGTTACGGAGTTATGGCCGATTCTTACTCCGGGCTGGAAAAAAGTGGCATTTCTCACAGCAAGGGTAAAAAATTCTCCGACATCGCACAAATTGCCCGTGTCGTTAGTACTCCGTTAGTACCGGTAAGTACCGAGAGATTTTCGTTTGTACCGCTTCCGTTACGGAGTAACGGACGATTCTTATGTGCGAGCTCCGGGCTGGAGAAACATGGGGTTTCCCATAGGAAAAAAATTAAAGTTTCCCGATCGCGCTCAAATTATAGGTGTCGTTAGTACTCCGTTAGTACCGGTAAGTACCGAGAGATTTTCGTTTATACCACTTCCGTTACGGAGTTATGGCCGATTCTTACTCCGGGCTGGAAAAAAGTGGCATTTCTCACAGCAAGGGTAAAAAATTCTCCGACATTGCACAAATTGCCCGTGTCGTTAGTACTCCGTTAGTACCGGTAAGTACCGAGAGATTTTCGTTTGTACCGCTTCCGTTACGGAGTAACGGACGATTCTTATGTGCGAGCTCCGGGCTGGAGAAACATGGGGTTTCCCATAGGAAAAAAATTAAAGTTTCCCGATCGCGCTCAAATTATAGGTGTCGTTAGTACTCCGTTAGTACCGGTAAGTACCGAGAGATTTTCGTTTGTACCACTTCCGTTACGGAGTTATGGCCGATTCTTACTCCGGGCTGGAAAAAAGTGGCATTTCTCACAGCAAGGGTAAAAAATTCTCCGACATCGCACAAATTGCCCGTGTCGTTAGTACTCCGTTAGTACCGGTAAGTACCGAGAGATTTTCGTTTGTACCGCTTCCGTTACGGAGTAACGGACGATTCTTATGTGCGAGCTCCGGGCTGGAGAAACATGGGGTTTCCCATAGGAAAAAAATTAAAGTTTCCCGATCGCGCTCAAATTATAGGTGTCGTTAGTACTCCGTTAGTACCGGTAAGTACCGAGAGATTTTCGTTTGTACCACTTCCGTTACGGAGTTATGGCCGATTCTTACTCCGGGCTGGAAAAAAGTGGCATTTCTCACAGCAAGGATAAAAAATTCTCCGACATCGCACAAATTGCCCGTATCGTTAGTACTCCGTTAGTACCGGTAAGTACCGAGAGATTTTCGTTTGTACCGCTTCCGTTACGGAGTAACGGACGATTCTTATGTGCGAGCTCCGGGCTGGAGAAACATGGGGTTTCCCATAGGAAAAAAATTAAAGTTTCCCGATCGCGCTCAAATTATAGGTGTCGTTAGTACTCCGTTAGTACCGGTAAGTACCGAGAGATTTTCGTTTATACCACTTCCGTTACGGAGTTATGGCCGATTCTTACTCCGGGCTGGAAAAAAGTGGCATTTCTCACAGCAAGGGTAAAAAATTCTCCGACATCGCACAAATTGCCCGTGTCGTTAGTACTCCGTTAGTACCGGTAAGTACCGAGAGATTTTCGTTTGTACCGCTTCCGTTACGGAATAACGGACGATTCTTATGTGCGAGCTCCGGGCTGGAGAAACATGGGGTTTCCCATAGGAAAAAAATTAAAGTTTCCCGATCGCGCTCAAATTATAGGTGTCGTTAGTACTCCGTTAGTACCGGTAAGTACCGAGAGATTTTCGTTTGTACCACTTCCGTTACGGAGTTATGGCCGATTCTTACTCCGGGCTGGAAAAAAGTGGCATTTCTCACAGCAAGGGTAAAAAATTCTCCGACATCGCACAAATTGCCCGTGTCGTTAGTACTCCGTTAGTACCGGTAAGTACCGAGAGATTTTCGTTTGTACCGCTTCCGTTACGGAGTAACGGACGATTCTTATGTGCGAGCTCCGGGCTGGAGAAACATGGGGTTTCCCATAGGAAAAAAATTAAAGTTTCCCGATCGCGCTCAAATTATAGGTGTCGTTAGTACTCCGTTAGTACCGGTAAGTACCGAGAGATTTTCGTTTGTACCACTTCCGTTACGGAGTTATGGCCGATTCTTACTCCGGGCTGGAAAAAAGTGGCATTTCTCACAGCGAGGGTAAAAAATTCTCCGACATCGCACAAATTGCCCGTGTCGTTAGTACTCCGTTAGTACCGGTAAGTACCGAGAGATTTTCGTTTGTACCGCTTCCGTTACGGAGTAACGGACGATTCTTATGTGCGAGCTCCGGGCTGGAGAAACATGGGGTTTCCCATAGGAAAAAAATTAAAGTTTCCCGATCGCGCTCAAATTATAGGTGTCGTTAGTACTTCGTTAGTACCGGTAAGTACCGAGAGATTTTCGTTTGTACCGCTTCCGTTACGGAGTAACGGACGATTCTTATGTGTGAGCTTATGTGTGTATATTTTTGTTAGTACCGTTTTATTTCCGCTTTCGTGACCCCGTAATGGACGGGGACAACGATCAAACAAACAAACATAGAAACAAACGAAGTGTAAATGACATTTTCTCTCTCCGTGTATGTATTGACAGATTTAAACTTTTTTTTGTTAAACAGTCCTGAGTGGGTTACCCGCACCCAATATCAGCCGAATGCATTTTGCACAGACTGCATATGTTATGAAATTGGGTCCTGCATGGATCAGATTATACCACACAGAAAATTGGCCTGAGATGAACCCGAAGTCGGAAATAAACAAATTAATTTTTATTATGGTGAATTTGTTTAAAATTCTATCTTCAATATGAATTTCATAATTTATATAAAACAATAATGAATACATACTCATTCACATTCAAATATATAGCTTTAATAATATTCTGCTCCTTCTTTTAAAAAATTGGGTTAATCCGAACCCGACCAGCACAAATCAAAACCCAATACAAACCGCAAACAATTTGTGGAACACAACAACAAAAATAAACTGTACAGAACAGAAGACAGAAATAACAGAAAACAGAAAAAACATTTTCGTACAACTGAAGAGACAAACAAACTAACTAAAAATGCGCCTATTCGACAATTACTCGAGTCCTGCGCGGGTCTGTCTAAATCTGACCTGAGCCCGCAATATCTATTTAAAATTAACCTATAAACCTACTGGAGAGCGAAAAAAATTTTCGCTAACCCACAACTCGACTCGAATCCGAAATAAAATTCTTATAGTTGATCTGCAATCCGACCCGAACCCCTAATACTTCAAGATGAACACGATACAAAAACCGAAATCAACGAAAATAAATCCGCAATTTAATGCAATTACGAAAAAAAAAATTATCTATAATCTAACATCAAATTATTAATTTTTTCGATAAATGAACTTGTAAAGAATCATTCATATTGAAATATATAATGTTTAATCTAAAATAGTATTTCGGACTTTCTGTTGAAATATCGTGTTAACTCCAGACCGACCTGCAAGAATTAAACTCAAACCTAATCTTAAGCAATTACTCTGCAAATAAAAAATAAAAAAATTAGCGCCAACTGCTAATGACCCGAATCTGGTGCTGTTAAAATCAGGTTACACAACCCGATGCATAATTCTAACCAAAACCAAAACCGCTGGTCGGGTCGAGTTACCCGACCTGGAGCAGTACTCTAAAGTACCCATGGAATCAATAGTATCATCTCTTTATTAAAAGCGTTCATGTAATATAAGAAACTGACTTCTTTTCATTTTTTTTTTTCATCATTTTTACGAGTGGTTTACAACTAACTCTTTAGCCTTAATTAAACAATTTTGAATACTTTTTCAACGGAGGGTGGAGAGAAGTAAATATTTTTTACTGACGACTAGAACTTGTAGAATCCTACTAATAAAAGAATTTGTAGAATCCTAACTAATAAAAGAATTAGTGGTATCCTGCTAATAAAACTAAATAGTCATTTTCATTTTCAAATACATTTAGCGATTAAGATATCAATATCAAATTATTGGGAAATATGGGGGAAGAGATATAGGTTAGTGGAGAAAAAAAAATTGGTAGTGTCTTTTGGAATATTAGTGCATGAAATCGTATTTCTCTTTACAATTCAGAATTACAATAACAGAAACTACTTGATATATTAGTAGAACTTAATAATGCAAATATGAACTAGTCGGATGTGTCAATCCCAAAACTTTCTTCTATCTCACACAGGTTTCGCATACACTAAAAAGAAACAGCACCAATTTATATCAAGGTCTAACTGAAACTCAAGTTTTATTAAATTTCGTGCAATATTTCTTGAGATATGACTATCGCTAAAATCGTGTAAATCCTGCAGAATGCTGCATAGCAGCGGCACCTGCTGGGAGAATTTTACCAAAAACTAATCAGCACCAATTTATATCAGAGACTAACTGAATATAAAGTTTTATTAAATTCCGAGCATTAGTTCTTGAAATAGAGCTATTGCGGAAATCGCGAAAAATGCTGCATAGCAGCGCCACCTGGCGGGCGATTTTTACCAAAAACTAATCAGCACCAATTTATATCAGAGACTAACTGAACATAGAGTTTTATTAAATTGCGAGCATTAGTTCTGGAGATAGAGCTACTGCGGAAATCGCGAAAAACGCTGCATAGCAGCGCCACCTGCTGGGCGATTTTTACCAAAAACTAATCAGCATCAATTTATATCAGGGACTAACTGAATCTAAAGTTTTATTAAATTCTGAGCATTAGTTCTTGAGATAGAGCGCCCACAAAATTTGTGTCACATACATACAGACAGACAGACAGACAGACAGACAAACTCACAGACAGACATTTTCCAAAAACAGTCAAATCGTGTTCAGGACCTTCTAAAACGTATAAATCCGTCGAAAACCGGAAGTCGAAAATTTTCATGAATCCAATACTTTCTTCTTGTAAAGATAGAAGAAAGTAAAAATAGAATGGGGCTGCTGGTTTAATGTTTTAAATATTAAATGAAATTATCTGAAAATAAAACATCTGAACTGACGTTTGAGGTCCCTGATCTGCAGATTTACTAGTTTCATTACAATTAAGATTTATGGTACATTTTATTATTGTTACAGATTATTTTTGCCATAGATGAATAGTTAAACATTTAAGACAGAAAAGAATACGTTTTTAACAAATTTTGCTGCCTAAAAATTGCTTTTATTTAAATGACGCGTGCTTGAGTCCCATAAGCCCTTCCTTTTCCTATGCCCATAAACATTATTCCCTGCTTCCTAATTGGTTTGATGCATTGTAAATATTAACTTGTATTACTGTATTATTCAATTTCCAGACCCACCTGGCGTTGCCTGGGCCCCTATTAATAACTTTAAATAAACATCGATTTTTGTATGATTTTGCGTCTTTAACAAATTTTCTTTGTATGAATTTATATTTTTAAATGAAAAGTTTGGGAAAAAATATTGATATTTAGTAGCAAAAGCCAGGGCCCGATTAACCTTGGAATGTAGGGGAAGCATGGTATGATTTTGGGGGCCCCTTTTATTTGTCAGAAGTTTTCTTAATTCTTTGTTCATGAAAACTCATCAATGATAATAATATTATTCCCGGGAGTAGCTTTGAGAGGTCACATGCATTTCATTAAACAGCTATTTTATGCTCCCTGTACATACGTCAGATTTTTTTAGTACATATAGTTGTATTCTGAATTTCCCGGGTGGTTTCTAATAGGCATATCAAGATGCTATATGATTAACATTCTATAGATGACATTTATAAATACCTCTCTGTTAAATAAATTTCGTGAAGTAGTGCGTGAATTTCCTCTTGGATTAATCAAACTTTCTTTTCCAAAAAACTTAAAAATACTACGTAAAAAAAAATAAAAAAGAGAATTAGAGGGCCCTTTTCACAGTCATTTTGGGGCGCCTTTTAAATTTTAGACGGGAAGCATGTGCTTCATATGCCTTTTGGATAATCAGGCCCTGACAAAAGCGCTCGTAAGACATAAAGTAAGGTGCGCCAAAGCTGGCCATAGTTAAGCTTTGAGGATATTTTATAATTTTCTGGTTGTGTGTGGGGCTGAATTTTTGTTTGTAAAATTTTACATTTATCTGTAACACATACAAGTATACTTTTCTTTGTAAAATAAACTTTAATTACTTTTATAATACAATTTCAAAATTGTAGCTTGTGGGCCACATTTGGCGCATAGTGTACCAAAGCTGCCCCATGCACTGAAATCACTTTTAAAATGTGAAAAAAATACTCGGTAAACTATTTTGCTTAATATTATGCTCTGACGATCCTATCTTTCTTTTGATCCTATCTTTCAAGTTTTTCTTTTTAATCTTGTTATCTTATGACACAAAAAGACTCTGAAGAACTTTTGTGCACAGTACTTCAGGGATTTTCTTCTGGAAGTTACTGCCTTTTCTTTTGAGTGATCTCTGTTGTTAACAATAAAAGGTAATAAGTTTCAAATAAGTTCACAAGTAACAATAAAAGGTAATAAGTTCAAAGTTAATAAGTTTAAGGAAGGATAGGGGGAGCTCTTCAACCAGCAGTCATATATATAGCGGAGAGACAGAGAATTGAAGATCACAACTGATGATGCTCCAGCTGGGGCGAAAGCGCTTTTGTGGAGCGGTGAAGATTTTTTATCCGAAACTGTTTTTACATTTTTTAAATGGGGGACGTTTTTAGTGAAAAATTTTGACCATGTTTTTTAAATAATGTCTGAATGAAAATTGGTAAAATGGACAATAAATAGTAAATTTACAGACATTAACAAATGAACACCTGTTTTTAATGGTAATAAGTTTTTTCAGATATTTATGTAGAAATTTTGACAATCACCCTTAATATACTGATTTCTACATTTGTTTTCTAAGGTGGCCAACTTGGAAACATGCGTATGGTCGCCATTTGCACGACGTAAAAGTATTAAACTGATATTTTTTTTAGAATTGAAGTAAATGTGATTAAAGAGAAAGAAAGAAGTTTTCAGAAAACGTATCAAAACTCAATGTTCTATGAATTTAAACACGTGTAAATTAAAATATCTTCTTACCTGGAAATTAGAAGGACTAATCCTCAAAAGTGAAATGACTGCATAAAATGTCGGAGTATTAAGGTGATCTCTTTAAATTCAGCCACGAGCACTGCAGATACTAGATGACTGACAATGCAGTAGCAACATTTTGTGACTAAAAATTAAATTAATTTTACTATTGAGGGGTGGGCTACTTTAGGAACACTGGCCACCTTTGGTTCATCCAACTTATTCTTGTTTTTTTTTTTTTTTTCAGTTCTTGTCCAAAAGTTTTGAAATTTTTATCAGTTATTAATACACCGGTTTTGCAGCGCGTGTAAAAATTTCGTGAAAAAATACTTATATCTAGTTGACAATTTATATCCATTTATATCTAGTTTGGAAATATGTTTTCTTCTAGCTTTTTTTTTTTTCCGTGCCGGATTCTTTCACATCAAAAAAAGACGAAATAGTTCTTATCGTCTGAACTTTCTGAAATTTCAATAGGTTATAAATATAACTGTGTACAAATTATCTTTAAACTTTCGGAGAAAATATCCATATATAGTAGCGAAAACATGAGCCAAAGCGCACCGAAACAGCCCGCATTTTACCGTTTTCATCGAAAAAAAATATATATTTACTTCTACTTGTCCGAGCGTTTCAAAATTTTTATAAGTGATGTAAATCCGATCTGTTGAGATGTTCTAAAAAGATTGTGTTGAAATACATACCTTTATTTACTTTTAGCGTAAAAAAAAAGAGATTGGAACGCATGAAATGATCCGTAGTGGGGATTTTTTTTTTGTTCTTGAAACGGTTACAATTTGTATTTTTCGAATGGGTTCTTCTGAAATAGAGTCCTAGACATCGAGGGTCCTAGAGGACAATCGCCGAAAGGGAGAAACAGTCAACCGCGAAAACAATCCTTTTTTAAAACTAATGTTCAAAGTGTTAAC
The DNA here is from genome assembly GCA_963931845.1 of Maratus michaelseni. NCBI lineage: Eukaryota > Metazoa > Arthropoda > Arachnida > Araneae > Salticidae > Maratus > Maratus michaelseni. Next base: position 71,860,438 of record OZ007586.1, on the reverse strand, counting down.
AACAATATTCTTTGAACTAACTGCGGCGTTCAAGACTTAAAACTACGAAATTTAAGAATATGTCTTTGTTTTTCCGTATCCCGAAAGGTTCGGAATATTGACTGTAAGAAAAACGACAAAAAAAAAAAAAAGCACTTGTTTCTTCCCTCTACGCGCTCGAGAAAGCCGAGATTGAGCATGCACGTGCGCCCTCGCCGATTTTGCAAAAAAAAGATCGGTTTTTTTACCAGTTTTTTTATTAATATCTCGGTTAATTATTAAAAGAATGATAATCTGATCCTCAGGTGCATCAGGATCTGCCTTGGACTATCCTCATACAAATTGTCAGATGTCTGCGCGCGATAGATTTCGGTAGCCATCGCCAATAGACGAACACACTCACACATGTACAGAACGAAACTTTCTTTTATTAATATAGATAAACATTACTGAACTTGCACTTTCATTAATGTCCAAAATCAGTGTCTGTTACTGGCAATTGAGTAATTAGTTTTCTAATAATAAACACTGATTCTAATACCTAAAATAGATCGGTCAAGTGCTATTTTTAGTCGCGTCAAAGGTTTCCGCACATTAAATTTATTAATTACTAACTACAAACAAAAGATACGACTTTGTAAACTAGGACTTCCCTCAAAGGGATTAGTCTGAGTGATATTGCTGAGAACATAGGGTTAAAAATTACAATATAAAGAAAAAGAGCAAATTAAATGATAGAATTACAAAATATCATATATAAATTCATATACACTGTTAAAAAAATAGAAAAGCAGTACCGTTCACCGGATCTTTTAAAACGCCAAGCTTTTTAAAGTTACGTAATTGGATTTGCCGCCAATAGATTATACTATCAAGCGTGGCTTAACGCAAATATAATTTCATTGTTGCACCTTTTTTTTTGTGTGTGAATTTAAAATTTTTCTTCCTTGATTACATATCTATTATTTGTATAACTGTTTATAGAAACTCTCACACTTCAAAACACATTGATAGCATGCTTTGCTACAAACCAGATTGCAAAACTATAGTCTAAATTACTATTAAAGTATACAAAAAATCTTTCGATGACTTCTGTAAAATAACTTTTACATTAAATCTCCATATCGGCAAAATTGAAAAATTATATATATTACAAAGTTAAGCTTAACAGATACTTCTTGATTATTCTCTAGGAGGTTCTGCTTCCTGCGCCTTTACTGCGCCAATCCGCAGACTTTTTTGCCTGTCTGTCTGTCTCTCCACAATCTGTCTGTTTCCCTATCCGTTCTTCTGCCCGTCTCTCTAACCGATTGTCTATCTTTCTACACGTCTCGCTACACGTCTCGCTACCTGTCTCTATATTTCTCTACCGGTCTCGCTAACCGCCAATCTATTTCTCTAACCGTCTGTCTATCCGTCTAACTACTTGTATGTCTAGCCGTGTCTCTATCCACTTCGCTACCCATTTGTCTATCTGTCTCACATCTTGTCTATCTGTCTCTCTTCCCGTCTGGCTATACGCCTCTCTACCGATCTTCTTACCCATCTCCGTACCCATCTACTGTCTCTCTACTCGTCTGTATACCCGCCTCACTATCCGTCTGTTTTTGTACCCGACTCTTTACCCGTCTCGCTACCAATCTCATTACCCGTCAGTCAACTCGTATCTGTACTCATCTCTCTACTCGTCTCTTTATCTACCACGCTACGCGTCTCGCAACCTTTCTCGCTACATTCCTGTCTACCGGTGTCTCTACCCGTCTCGTGACCCATCTCGCCACCCCTCTGTCGACCCTCTTTTTACCTTTCTCTCTAGCTGTCTGTCTATTCGTTTCTCTACCCGTCAGCCTACCGATGCCTATACTCGTCTCTCTACCCGTTTCACTACCCGTTTGTTTACTCGTCTTTCTACCTCTCGCCACCTCTTCCCAATATTTAAACAATTCATTTAATATACAGAAGCCTTTTATCAGTTATTAAATGCAAACAGAAGTAATTTATCTAATAAGTGTACTCAGATGCAATTTTTTTTAAATACATACATAAACCTGAATAATAATTCATCAGTTTTGTGTTCATAGTTGTTTATATCATTTGACAGTAAATCTCAACTTCTTAAACCTGAATTGTCTCAAGCTTTTTAAAAAAACCACAAGGTCTGTATAACTGCAAAGTACCCTGAGGGCTATATTAGCTACATGTTATTAAGTTAAGTGATAGTTTCGTTATCGCATTTGCAGCCAATTGCTTATGTCAGGAAGCGTGGCTTAACGCCATTTTAAATTCATTACTGTAACTTTCTTTTCTTTTTTTTTTTTTGGGGGGGGGGGGGGGTTAGGGGGGAAGGGTTTGAAATATATACATTTAAATTAAAACTTTTGCCTCCATGCCATTAGTGTTGTTTGTATTATTAACTAATACCTTGTAGACCGAGCTTCATTTGAAACAAGTGTAAAAGACTTCTTCTACAGTTTTTTTTTTACGAGAAACTTTCGTAATTGGGCCCAAAGGCAATCGGAGCATTTAATATCATTATTGTAACTCTTATAGAGTTAAAACAATATTGTTGCTAGCTTTACTCTTGTTTGAGACCAGCCTTGTCTGTGTATCTGAATGGGGAAAAGTTTCGTATCCTAAAAATTTTAAATGGTGCCAAAAGGTAGTTTTAGCATCTTACAAAATTTTTCAAGAGAGCGGTAAAACATGTTTTTCAAATATTTACAAACATACGTTTATTAAAGCATGTTTTTGCACCGTCTTAAAAATTTAAGCACGACGCTAAAATAAAATTTTATCGCCATATTCGATATTTTAATAAGTAATGAAAATACATAAACAAACTTATTTAACAAACCTAAGTGACATTTTTGTGATAAATAATTGTTATTGTCAGGGGGGTAAATTGTAAACAATTAATAAACGGCTAGTAAATAATAAATAGCATTTAAAATCTAAAAATGGAGAAGTGGTCCGTATAAAAATGCAAAACATAACATTATACGCTTGATATATGTAAATCTTTTTTTTATTTTTTAATATTTCCGAAGGCACAGATAAAAAGGTAAAAATCTCTTATCCAAATGCCAAATAGAAAATATACAAAATAGAATGTCAAATATACAAAATAGAAAAATATCTGCAAAAAAATATATTTACATAATACTACATCTGCAAAAAAATAAGATTTAGAAAAAGTAAGCCAAATCCTGCAGATTCCAACAATCACATCGAAAAATTTATCACCAAAAAAGAACTCGCCAAATCTTACGGCACAGGAGATGGATTTTCCCCTCTGGATGCAGAATATTAGTTTTTTTTTCTTGTCCGATGGGTGATCCTAATAATATTATAAATCTGATTGTGTGCAAATGTTAGGCTGAAGCCAGCGTCAAAATGGAGCATTTAATTATCCTGTATCTTTGCATATAAGTTGATTATAACCCTCATTTGAATATAGGCTGGTTTTTGTTTATTTTATATCAATATTTTTCTTAAAAATTAAAAATTTCATATTTTCATACAGAATAAATGGACATTTTTTCGTATATTTTAAAATGGTTGGTTGGTTTGGTTGGCTTGGCCCAAAGGGCCCGGTTTTGCAGCTTATTTTTAAATGGTTAAATTTATTTTTCCGTTGCTAATACTTTATCGTTGCCAATATAAAATAAACCTCTGAGTAATAATTTTTAATCAACAATTTATTTCAATTGAAAATTTTCCACGTGAAAAATGAAAAGGAAATGAATTATTTAAGAATTAAACAGAATATGAAATGATGTCATATTAGACATAAAACGTGCGTTTTCAAATATTTGATAATAATACAAAGTGCATAAATACGAGTAAGTATGGAAAGCAAGCGAATATGATGTCATATAGAGAAAAATAAAACAGATTTGTTTTGATGTTGAAATAAAATGATCTTGGGTTATCAAATTATTTGTGATTAATTTCTCTTTTGTTTTCATTTTCTTTTTCACATGAAAGGAATTATTTTAAATGTACGTAATATATGTATTTTAAATGTATGTGTTGTAAATTAAAGTTCTGTGTTTTAAATGAAACTAGATGGTACCCGTCAAAACTTGACGGAAAAAATTACAATAACAATATTAGTAAAATAAGCTTCTTTATTACATAAGTAGGGGTGCTTATGAAACAATCTTTCAATTATTTTATTTAAAAAAAATTCTCCCAGTGAATTACGTTATTATTTCCGATGCAAACTCCAAACAAACAATCCGTAAACAAAATGGAAATCAGTTTGACATTACCGCCCTATTCCTCACGGCAAGAAAGAAAATTTCCTGAACCTATGAAGTATCATACAAATAGCATATCCCTACGTTCATCTCATATTCAGTCAATAAAAGAACATATTAAATAAGGCACACATTCCCCCCCCCCCCCTGTGATAATGCAACCGAATGAGCTCCTATGCGCATGTGCATTGCATCTCCCCAAACGCACTGTCGAAATTCGACGTTAAAAAAAAGTTTTAAAATGTTTTGATTAAAATTTTTAAAATGTCTTCTTTAAAATATCTTCTGAAACGCATACATTGTTTTAAGCTAATCAATTTTTATGTAAAGATGAAGAATTTTTTTTTACAATAATAAACAATAAAGGAGATTTTTAATGTTTTCAAGTGTAATTTATTTGTATGGTTTCTTCATTCCTTTACATAATCAGGATGATTATACCTTTTCCATAATTAAGAGAAATAATGTAAATAAATAAATATCCAAGATTATTTTTGATTCTGTTTTCATTAATATATTGTAAATTTTATTGTTAAAAGTTACTGATAAATGATACTTTAGTAAATGGGGCATTTCTTAATTATTATTTTTATTATTATTATTTTTCTTTTTTTGAGATTTAATGGCAACATTCTTCCGTTTGTTTATTGGGCGCTGCAGTTTGGCGAATTATTTGAGGTACTTTTCTGATAGCAGGGCGCCAATGAAGTATGTGTGTGTATATATATATATATATATACAAATATATATAATATATATAGTTTTGTTTTTCTAGTATTGAATTTATGTGGTTTATAGATTTTGGTTGGCTTTTGTGATAATGATTCTGCAAGTAATTTTCCATTGGAGTTTATTATTATGTGTGTATATATATATATATTTTACTGGCGCCGGCTAACCGAAAAGTACCTAATTTACATATAGTTTTTTTTCTTAATGGGACGACGGGATAATGCACGGAATTTCGACGGGATAATGAATATTTTTGATGGTACCAGAAAATTTTTCTGTATTTTTAGTTATATTCAGAAATACATATTTTTATGATTTGCTGAATCACTTATTTGTTTACTTTTTCATGCATTATATTATTGAAGGTTGTTAGTTCTCTTATTCGTTTAAATATACCCTACTTATATAAAAATAGCGTGTGTTTTCTGTGGTGTTTCGCATAAACGTTGTAAAATTCAGGTTATTAGATTTTATCCAACTTTGCTGTCATAACAGCTGATGAAGCAGCCCTTTTTGGCGATTTTTTTGTTACCTGTAAAATGTTTGTTTTTGGTATAGCCCGAACTAAGAAAAAATTGAGTACTTTTCCATTATACGGACACCATTGTCGCCAAGCATATATTTACATGTATGGCATGGTGTCGGTATAACGGAAAAGAACCAAAATTCGCGATCGATCAAATAATTAAATTTCGTTAAACATTAAATTTTCTGGTACTTTTCTATTATCCGGTCTACCACTTTTCATAACAAAAAACTATCGCAACACTGTAAAATTAAACGCCAAAAATGCAGTCCGATTTACTTGATATCAGAAGCAATATACGTGTTTGTTACGTCATCAAGTGGTTTTTAATTCGAGATTTGCGTCTATTTTCCTTATGTTTTACTGAATTATTAGTTATTTCATTAATTAAAATAACAATTGTGTCCTTAAATTCATGTATTTTATTTATTTATTTATTTTGATATTTCAACGTTCTCCTGTTTATTTGGCGTTACAGTTTGGCGATAGTTTTTTGTTATGAAAAGTGGTCGACGGGATAATAGAGAAGTACCAATTTTCTTATTTTTAATCTGAGAAAGAAACAATAATCATGGATTTAATTAATTTTGCAATATTCGGTGCAACCAAAATAATTTTGATTAAATCAGTACATATATCGCAGACGCACCTGGGTTATTTTTTGGCGCCTAAATGACGATTTTTGCTTTGTATGGCAATCTGTGGTTTTATAATAAATTTGAATATGTGTGTAAATAAATAAAATAAAATAGGTACTTTTAAGTTAGCTGGGCGTCAGGGATAACTCTCCAAATCTTGTTTCAATTGGAATCATTTAAATTGCAACATTTTACGTGAGATTTGTTATTCATATTGATATGTTTACGTTTAGATATTTTATTATGATTATATTCTAGCTAATTAAGTTTTTTTTTAAAGATTTTATACTACAATGTTAAAATATTACCTAGTTGATATTAGCTAATGTCAAAAGATTGGCGAACCACAGAGTTCAGAAAATAAACTCTATGCCCTCAAAAGTGGGAGTTGCCGTCTTTATGACGTCATAAGCAGAAGTAAATGTTTAATTGAAAATTACAGCTAATTAATTAAATTTTCGAACAAACGAATGCACGATAACAAATCTGTGTCCAAATATCTTTCATTTAAAAAAAGAATGGTGTAATTTGATGCAGTAGTTTGTTCTGACGGATTGTCGAAAGAAATCGCTTAGCGTTTTAAATATATAGATGAGTGAAAGATTTATATTTTTAATTAATTCAATACGAATGGTGGGATAGGTTGGCGATTTATCGTCTGCACACGGTTAACATAAAGATACCATATTTTTAATTTAAATTTTAAAAAGTAAATATATATATATATATATATATTGGATGGCAAATGTCAATGATATGCATCGCAAAATTATCCGTATCGAAAATCAGAAAATCTTAATAAAAATAACTATATTTTTTAAAAGAAAGTTGCTTATCTCATAAAAGCTAAAGATTTAATATGATTGTGTCGAAGTAACAACATTTTTCCTCTATCATTTTCCCACAATCGAAACACATTTGTAAATCGTCGTTTCGAACCGGAATTTAATTTTACATTTCTTTTAGTTTTAAAATAGGAAAAACTTTGTTGTCTTTTTTAAATATAGCTTTTTTTAAAGTTGTTTCATAATAGATTTTTGTAAAGTCTTGTAGGATAAGAAAAATTGCATAGATTTTAAACCAATGTTTAAAAGTAAAATTACAATATTTTTTAAACTTAAAAAACAACAATGTTATCGAAAAGAAAATCGATTTTACCAACAAATTCGCGTAATGCAAAAGCAAAGAAGAAATCAAAAAGTAATGAATATTTTCTTCCAGCCGCATTGTGTAAACTTGAACAAGCCAATCGTGCCAATTCATAACATTATAAACGTGAAAGCGCGTTCTATATAGTAGATTTTCTTTTACATATAGGTAGAACATTTCCGAGAATAGGAAGGTTAGGTGTCTGTAATTAGGTCCATAGTCAATTTGCGTTTTTTTTTTTTTTTATCAAGTGAAATTTGGCGCAAACTTAAATACATTGTTGTAACCAGATTTGTTTTTTGCGTGGTAAACACTTAATGGTATTTTAGATGATCATTTTCCCGCTCACCTTTGATGTCAACTATGACTGTAAAACATATTAAAAAATATCAGACGATAATTTTCTAATTTTCTTATTGCTTCATGATGTAAATAGACTTCCTGGTTCATACTTGAATTGGTCATGCCATTGTCGTTCAATTTTTATTCCTAATCGTAACCCTAATCGTATCCTATCCTAATCCTGATAATAACTTTAAAGAATATTCTTTGACACGAATATGTAAATTAAATCAGTATCCATAAATGGAATGAATGGAAAATATAATAAATAGAAATGGCAAAATAAAATAACAAGAAAGTACATTTATTCGACACCTAACACTAGAGAAAGCGTAAAAAATTTCAAGCGCATGAAATAAATCAAAATAATCCTATATATATTAACAATGATATGTAAATTTAGATCATCAGATTTGTGTCGTCGGTATTTATTTGCTTATTGTGTTCTTGACGCGATAGAGAAAATATCGAGGTTAAATTGGGCAGAATTTAAAGTACTTTTTAGCAAGCTTTATTTACATTTTAGAATCGCCTCAGATTGTTATATCTTTGGGAAATATCTATCAATGTATAAAATCCACAAGAAGTTTGTTCACTATTTACACCACTTAGCGTGAAGCACTTAATTTAATATATACATAAACAAGATAATGTAGTAAGAAATATATAACATATGTCTATGCAAATAGACAATATAATAATGCCTATTTAGCAATGCACACATATACAAATTGTACACCAAATACCACCTAAAATGCACTGTTGTATAGAAGAATTCTGCCAGTGTTGTTTTTCGTTTTACGAAGAGAAATACCTCGATTTTCACGATTTTACTTGGTCCTCCTTTTTTCATTAGTTGCAGTTTTATTTTCGCGATTGTATATATTATTTGGCATGAAATTTCACTTTTTTAAGACTGGGTTTTGTCAAGGACCCTATAGCAAAGAAATACCGTATGGTCTCCTTTAAAATGTGATAAAGCTTTGGTAAATTATATATGTTGTTAATTATCCATTGAAATGTTTTACTAAATTAATGCATTTATTCTTTTTTTAATGTTACGTGAACGAAGTCACGGGTAACAGCTAGTTATAATATAATTGTTTCATTTCACATACTATATACCGTTTGATATATTGGTACTTTTATGTTATCCTGGCGCAGTTGATAAATCGCCAAATATTGTTCCTATAACATTTTCATATTGAATTCATTTCATTTAAATATAAACATTTCACTCATTTAATTTAAAATACATGCCTTTCATTAATCCCATTTAAAATGCTAAAAAGAGAAAAAAAAGAAATAATGCCATAAATCGAAACCTTTTATTTAAACACCAAAGATTTTTTTTTTTTTTTTTTTTTTTTATTTACGCACGCAAAATAAGAAAAGCTGCTATTGCTGAGATTTGCGCCAAATCTCTAATACCAAGTCTACCAAGTTATTGCGGGGGTTTTCTTTCAAACAGAAAAAAATCCAGATTAATTTTCGATTTCTACTAAATTGAAATATATTTTATTGTGCTGAGTATTAGTGCGTGCATATCTTTTTGCTCCATGTACTCCATGAACTTTTCAATTCCGATTTTCTACGAAAATCTCCCGCCGGTGAAAATGACGTACGCACAAATTTTTCGTGACGTATGTACTTTAATTGTGCTTTTTTATCTATTTTTTTAATATAATTTCCAAACGGTTTGACATTTATTCTTGGTAATAAATAGACGTCGTTGTCACCTTTATAGGTACCTGCTGTAAAAATTTGAACGAAATCCGTTAAATATTTTTTGAGTTATGCTTGACGAAAGGTTTTAATATCCATCGTAAGCTATATATGGGGCAAAGTAATACTGCGCTGTGTATGAGTCTTCGTTGCACTCAGACAAAAACTATACAACGTAGGGTTTGGTATAGCTATATATACTAGCAAAATATAAATGGATATAATGGACATTCAGAGAGAGATATGAAGCCTAAATATTATAAAATATCGATATTCTGTATAAATCTTTAAAATCATATCCAAATCTGTTTATGACTAAAAAAGGAATGAATAACGCCACATTGAACGGGATGTTGGTGAATACATTGTTAATAATTGTGTTTTCCCTGGTAATAATTAAATTTTGACATACCTCGACATACCTGATAATCTAAGAGATAGGTATAAGGTAAACAAAAAGTATGGTTGACAAAAAAAAAAAAAATCTTAATAAAAAAAGTCGATGGTTAAACAAAGTATCAGAACTGTTGAAAGGAAATACAGGGTTATTCTAAATGATGGACCCATTTTCAAAAAATTGTATTTATTAAAGTACAAATCCAAAATGAACAATCTTGATACCAATGAAAAGAGGAAGTTTCAAAGTTTTTTTAAGACTAATTGTCTACCATTTAATTTAAGACAATTTTTCTACCGTTTGCTGCACGGCAAACATATATGCGATAGCCAAACTCTTTCCACACATGAGAAAGCATATCTGCTGTTACTGAGTGCACGGCTTTCAAAAGCGGTGATGGTTCCACTGGCAATAGGCCGCGATTTCGTTTCACTGTCAGTTGTGAATGAGATGGCTACTGTGGAGCACAAGGCTTTCCACGTTCTTGAGTTCGCAAGAAGTGAGCAAACGGTGGACACATTGTTCATTTATAATGTCTTAAAAAAAGCTTTGAAACTTCCTCTTTTCATTGGTATAAAGATTGTTCGTTTTGGATTTGTACTTTAATAAATACAATTGTTTGAAAATGGGCCCATCATTTAGAATAACCCTGTAAAACAATACCTCATGTCATAATTGTATTCTATCGGAAAATCGGAAAATGATGAATATTTCTCACTCTAAGACAAAGAGCTTGTACAAAGCTTAAACTTCGCTAAGTGCCAACCATGCTTCGTAAAGAGGTCGCAGAGTTGCTCACGAGAAGACACCTGTCGATCATATTGGATGTAACAGTAGTATTAAGCCCACCCCGGGCGGGCAGCTGGGTGGGTACCCGGGCAGCTGCCCACTACAACCCTGCATACAGATACCTTAAATGAAAAAAATAAAAAAGAAGAGTTTCATCCTTATTCCCTGTTGAAAAGAATTTATAAAATTTGTTTTAATTTCAATCTTAGTCTAAGGATTTTTTACTTCTGAAACAAGAACTTCTGAGAATATTAGATAAATTTTTAATATTAAATGTCTGTGGACGTAATCATAGAAACTTGGTGCAAATTTATACCTTGGCTAATTTAAGGGTATTATTATTATAGGGGTATTCGTATTTTGGTGTCAAAATTGGATGTTCATGTTGAATTTTTTAAAGTTTGTTACTACTTCAATATGGAGATGGCTCTCTAAACTTATTTCTTTTTAATATAAACATATATGACATAATTCCCAATCGATAGCTATTAGGTAGAATTCGTAAGAAATACTACCTATTACATTCTCCCCTAAGTTGGAATTTCTGGAAAATTTTTGCAGATCTACGCCGATCATGACTCCCAGAACCCAAAACAACCCCTAGTTCTAAACTTTATCTATCTATCTATATCCCTTTTTTATGGACACAATAACTTCAATAATTCTGCACAAATCTCTTCCAAACTTATACATAAAATCAAGGGGCATAAAATCTCGGTCAAGTTCGTTAATGGGCAAAATCGAACTAAGCGGAGGAGGGTTGAAATGGGAGGATGTGAAAACAGAAAAAAGCCGATTACTTCTTAATTGTGATACGTATCGAATCCGTTTAAAGTTATTATTACTTCTAGCAAAAGGGCCGAAAATTTATGTATGACAGATTTTTGATATCATTCAAAATGGCCTCAAGGGGGGGAGGGGGGAATATAGGTTTGAGAAAAAAATCCCTGACGGCTCGGCCTACAGGCACAGGTAGATTTCGAAGACGCAGACCGTGGGGTGCCTGTTTGTTGGGAATTGCGGAAGAAATGTCCTTTTTGCCATGATGCCGCAGTTGGGTTCCATAAGGGACCGCCCACTTTGAAATCTGACTTGTTCGCAGGCGGAGCCGGCAGGGATTTTTTTTAAATTTTTTTTTTTTTTTTTTTGCTATAAGGGTTGGTCCTATAAAAAACTTGTCAGTATAAAAGTTTTAGATAATAGTAAGAGGATTTATAATAAATTCAAGCGGATTTGATATCTTGTAAATTGACGAAGTTATGATTTTTTTTCTTCTAAAACCCCCCTCCCCCCCCCCCTTGGGGCCATTTTTAATGATATCAAAAATTTGTTATACATAAATTTTCGGCGTTTTTCCTAGAAGTAATAATAACTTTAAACGGATTCGATACGTATTATAATTAAGACGTTATGGGGTTTTTCTGTTTTCACAAAAGCCCCCCTATTCCCCTCCCTTTGTTCGATTTTGCCCATTAACGAACTTGACCCAGAATTTATGCCCCTTGATTTTATGTATCAGTTTGGAAGAGATTTGTGAAGAATTATTCGAGTTATCGTGTCCATAAAAAAGTGACATAGATAGATAGATAGATAAAGTTTTAAACTGAGGGTGGTTTTGGGTTCTGTGAGTCATAATCGGCGTAGATCTGCAAAATTTTTTCAAAAATTCCAACTTAGGGGAGAATGTAATAGGTAATATTTCTTACGAAATCTACCTAAAAGTTCATAACTTTGTCCATTCACAAGATATCAAATCCGCTTAAATTTATTATAAATCCTCTTAATATTATCTACAACTTTTATACTGACAAGTTTTTTATGGGACCAACCCTTACAGCAAAACATAATTAAAACAAAAAAATCCCTGCCGGCTCCGTCTACAGACACAGGTAGTTTTTGAAGTGGGCGGTCCCTACTGCCGCATCATGGCAAAAAGATAATATCTTCTGAAATTCCCAATAATTAGGCGCCCCACGGTCTGCGTCTTCGCAATCTACAGGTGTCTGTTGGCCGAGCCGTCAGGGATTTTTTCTTTTTCCAATTTTCCAATTTGAAAATTAAAATGTTATTATTTGCTCTCTTTTTTCTTGGCCAACTGTACATACACTTATGATTCATTTTTTGTTTGAAAGGCTTGCATCTTGAAAGCTTGAATATGAACTAAGAGATATGTGCAGTCGATAACACTGAAAATAACAGTTCGGAAGTTACCAGCACACGATTAAATGTTAAAATATGGCGATTAAATATGTTTTCGGACTTGCCAAATAATTTCTCTTCAAAAATTTTATTTCAACTAATAATTTTCCTTTATTGTTAGATTTAAATAAAAACAATTTTAAATAACTAGTATATAGTGCTTTTTCTGTTTTCAACTGCCTCTTATGTATGTTTGGCATATTAAAGGAAGTACTCACACTGACCAGTGGATGGCTGTAACTATCGACTGTAAATTGGCAGCAAAAAAAAATGTCATCTGCCGTCCTGTGGTTACTAACCATAATTTCTCTCTTTCAGCTTTAAATTGGTGATATTGATGATTTCGGATAAACAACAATTATTATTTCAATGATTTTTTTTTTTTTTTTGTAATACAATTAGACACATTTACTTTTCTGCTAAAACTATTTAACCTATTAATTGCATGTTTATTGTTTGATCAAATTTCCCATTTCATTATACGAATATACCTATTATTATCCCAGCAAGTGTGCAATGTTAAATTTAAACATTTTCTCCGAAAAGTATTTTTGCAGCTGCTCGCAAAAGATTTTGCACTAAATCTCGCAATCGCTAGGGGTGGATCTGATAATAAAATAACAATTTCTGAAAAATTGTACGAAATGGTAAATATATACTTTCATAAACTGTTACGCTGTACAAAAATAAAACAATATACAATACACTATAAGTAAGTATCTAAACATTAGCTAAAAAATCTGCATAATACACTTCTAACAAATAATAATAATAATAATAATAATAATAATAATAATAATAATAATAATAAAAATAAAATTCGGTATAATTACTCATGACTACATGATTATATATTTCAGTGCCCTTGCTTTTTTAAGAAGAAGAATATATTTATCAAAAATTTTCTTACCATTCATATCAGAACATCTTATTTTGCGCAACATCTTCAAAATTTCTTAAAATATATGATGATATATCACAATAAAATACTTATTTCTGTAAAATTGTAAACATAATTTTTCATCAACTGTTATGCAATGTAAATATATATATATATATATATATATATATATAACAAGAGAGCAATAAGCAAATAGAACAGTACAAGACGTTAAGCATATTTTTCTTTATCAGTTACATATATGTAGTTTTATATATATTGAATACGTAAATATAAAAAAATTCGTATATTCAGCTCAAAAAGCTGCAGGATGTTGTTGCAATACGTAATAGAAAAAATAACAATTCCTAAATAATTACTTCTTTCTACATAATAATTATCTCATTGACTTTAATTTTTCTTTTTTTAGCAAGATGATATTTATTTACATATTTCATATCGGTCATATCACAATATTATTTAACACATGTGATCTTCCAAAATTTCGGAAAAAGTAATTCTCATACACAATAAAATAATAATTTAAATAAATATTTCATGAAAAGCTATGCAATTTAAAAATAAATAAATATATATGTAAATATCTTTAAAATATGTGCGTTAATGCTAAAAAAAATTGCAGAATGCTGTAGCAAGAAATTGTGGAATAATAATTTCTAAATATATACATAGCAGCAGTTTCAATAAATAATGGTGAAAAAACTCAAGAAGTGTCAGTGCTATCTATATGCACTTTTTCTCTTGTTTGCTATCAAGATGATATGCATTTATATTCTTTATTTCACTCGTATCAATAAATGGATCTTCGAAATTTTGGAAAAAACTGATACTATATACATAATAAAGTATTTCTTTTTGTAAACATATAGAAATATGATAAACATTTTTTTTAACATGCATATCACTATATTTTCTTTATTGTGAAAACAATATGAAAAATTTCATAGTTTATTTTAAATGCACAATTCCATTAAGTACACTTACATCAACAACTATACTTAGATTGCTATATATATTCGTATACTTTTGCAGGGTTTGTGAATATCATGGTCACGAAAACAGTTTATAATACAGAATAAAATTTAATAATCATAATAATAATAATAAACTACAGAATTGTTCTTCCTAGGAAACAGAAATTTAAAGGGAATTTTTGTTTCATTTTATCAAGTAATGGGTAATTTTATTTCTTTTGAAACGTTTATTCTGGAATGGTATGGATTATCATGCAAGAGTAATTTTTTTTTAATGAATTTATGTAAGTTAAGGAACTTGATATATAAATAAAAAATATATTTTAAATTTTATAATACTTATATTAATAATTTTGTATAAAAATTATTTTAGAATAAAAACTATTCTTATAAGCTGTAGATTGTTTTTTTCTGTCAAATTTCTGCATTTTATTTATAAAGAGGTACACATCATTTTAAAAGTTTATAAAAATTACACTTAATCATTTCATAAAGTCTCAGTAGAATTTTTGTTAATGAAATGTAAATAAAATCTGTAAGATCTATTAATTTTTTAAGAAATACGAACGTTTCCGGAGGACTTTTTCCCATAATGTGGAAATATAAAGTGCATTATCAGTTACTGAGGGTCATACAACATTGGGGTCAAACTTGTTCATCACATGTGAGTTTGAAAACATTCTAAATGACGATTCTCAAATCCACTTGATAATGTCAGTCGAGTTGCAATAAATTTAGTTGTGCCTGTTATCAGTATACAGTGTAGGAGAAGGCACTTGAATATGGATGTTTATTTCTTTACTAAACCTGGTGAAAGTTAAAGCCGGATTGAAGATTTTTGCTGAGGATTTAAATAGTATAATACATTACAGATACCCTCCACTCAAACTGAATTACGATAAAGCTATGCGCATAGGCATGCTTAGTTTTAGCTAGATTTTGTGTAAGATCAGACGTATGGTTTTCATTTCCCTGCTATGTTTTTTATACAAAAAATTTTAAGAAAGTTTACTTGTGAAAGTTTAATTGTTAAATAATTCTAAAATGCCTAGAAAAGCTCTTATCCATAGAACCGAGTTACACAAAGTTCTTCATTCATATGCTCATCGTATTAATGACAATGAAAACAAAATACGGCCGCCATCAGATCCTGTATGGAATGAGATAAGTCAAGAAAAAAATTTTGTTTACAGCGCCAAATATATATACGTTTATGTGAAGCAAAATAGAAATAATATTTGGAAATATATAAATATACCTGAATATGCTGATAAAGAATCAAGGAGTGATTCTGAGGAAAAGAAGAAAATAACTGATCCTGAAGAAAACATTAGTTCTGAAGAATCATACTCTGAAAAATTAAATACAGAAAGCAGTAATTCTGATGATGATGCCAAAGATTCTATTGATTTTATACTAACATTGTCTCACGAAGAATGGAATGAAATAAAGCCCAGTTGGCGTATATTTTCTGGAGACAAATATGATAAACATTATAGAGAATTAGCACCCAGATTATGGACATCGCTTGTTAGTGAACATTTTTGGGATGTCACCAGTCTTCCCTGCTGTCTCTCCTTCAAACGTGCTAACGTTTCGTCAGAGGAAGAACCTTTTGTGCGAATGACAGCAAAATGTGTCGATTGCAACTCCAAGTTTCTCGGTGAAATAAAATATGAAGCCTTAGAGGGATGTCGAGCTGTGATCAAGTGCAAATATAGAGGATCTTTTCTTACATGTAAAAGTACATCGAAAAGAAGATTAATTGGAAAAGCCAAAGATTATGCTAATTTGCAAATTTGTGAAAAAAACTTATCGGCGATTGCATTTAGAAATTTTGAAGCTAGACGTATGATGCGCCCTGGTGATGCAGAACCACCTCATATTCCTACTGCAAATGCACTTAGAATTTTAAAACACCGCAATGCAGCGAGAAATAACCAAGAAGAAAATCCTATTGTAAGCCTTAATATAATGATGCATGACACAAAATATCACAACGGTATTAAGCATTTAGGTTATGACCCTTTTTACGTCATATATTGGATGCCATCCCAATTAAAAGTGTATAATGCTTACTGTAAAACTAGTCAAATCTCAAAAGTATGCATTGATGCAACAGGTAGTGTAGTAAAGAGAATAAAACGGCCTTATGGTGGAAAATCGAAACATATTTTCTTATATGAAGCTGTTGTGAACGATGATGTATCTGGAAAACAGTATTCTGTGAGTAGTATGTTATCGGAGGCTCACGATAACAATATGATATATCATTGGCTGGCCATATGGAGAAGGAATGGAGCTCTCTCTCCAAAAGAAATTGTTTGCGACCATTCTACTGCTTTGTTATCAGCAGTGGTCCGAGCATTTACCCAATATGGAACTTTGAAAGATTATGTGGATAATTGTGCCACCATAATATTTGACGCAAGGGAGGGCGTCAGGATTCCTGAATGCTTCGTAAGATGCGATGTGGCGCATACATTAAAACTGGTTGCTTCCTGGCATCCCCTAAAAGGAAAAGGTTTTAGAGTAAGAACTCTATATATTAGGAGCATTGCTCAAATTATTCAGTCCAAGTCGATTCAAGATATAACTGAACTATTGGAAGCAATAATAACAGTTGCTCTGAGTGAGACTGACAATTTAAATTTACTGACAGGTGAAAAGACACATTGTGAAAAATCAAAAGAACTACTAAAGCACCGAATTGCTACAGGCGATAAGAACGAAAACATAGAGAAAGGTATTGATTCTTACGTAGAAGAAACACATATTTCCGAAAACCCGAATAGTGCTGAAAGTATTATCCCAAATTCACAGCTTGAAAAGTGGTACCAAGGAATTTTAAATGCTGTACAAAATAAAATCGCGGAAGAAGAAGGAAGCCATGATAATCTACATTTTTTACCTGAAATAGTAAAAAAAATAAATGATATTATTAAACGTCTTCCATTGTGGTCAGCCATTATGGTACCCTTTTTTGGATACGGTGCAACTACAAGTAGTAGTGCTCCAGTTGAGAGCAATTTCAATAGAATTAAAAATTGCATTTTTTCCAATAAAAAATTACCATTGAGAGCAGATATATTTGTTGGAATCCATTTACAATCTTTGGAAGGGGAAATGAAATTAGTTGCTTCTTCTCAAAGCATATTACCAGAAAATTTTCAGAAAAAAAATTTAGTTAAATTTCAGGGAGATAAGGTATTTCGAAACAAAAAAATATTAAAACAAGCAACTAACGTTGATTTAATTGAGAAAACGTCAAAAAGTAACACATCTCTTAACTGCGTAGTATGTGCCGATGGAAATTTGCCTTCAGGTGCACATAAATGTATTTTTTGCGAAAAATCAGTGCATATAATTGAAGGATGTTCATATCCTCTTTCAGATGCAGAGGGTGATGAAGAGGGGTATGGACAGCATAGAATATGCAAATCTTGTTTTATAGTGCGAGATAACATGAAAGAAGACAAGTTGAAATTAGTTGCCTCTTCTCAAAGCCTATTACCAGAAAATTTTCCCCAAAAAAAATTTGATAAATTTCAGGGAGATAAGATAATTCGAAACAAAAAAATTTCAAAACAAGCAACTAAAGTTGATTTAATTGAGAAAGCATCAAAAAGTAACACATCTCTTAACTGTGTAGTATGTGCCGATGGAAATTTGCCTTCAGGTGCACATAAATGTATTTTTTGCGAAAAATCAGTGCATATAATTGAAGGATGTTCATATCCTCTTTCAGATGCAGAGGGTGATGAAGAGGGGTATGGACAGCATAGAATATGCAAATCTTGTTTTATAGTACGAGATAACATGAAAGAAGACAGAGTAGTCGAAAACTGGCGAGGATTAGCCCTACCTCCTAAAAAACGGAAACGTTCTTCTTATTTAGAACCTAATCAAGAACTACTCAATGTTGATTTTTCCATTAAAAGTAGAAATCGACCTATTGGTTTATTACGAAATGGTAATAAAAATTTAAAACCAATATATTGTAATGGGGATGGCATTATTCTTTCAAATACGTGCGCTTACGATTCTGTATTACAAATACTTGCATGTGCATATTCGGATAGTAAAGATTTTCGCAATTTTATTGATACGCTATTACCATCAAAAACAGTGTTCCAGATTGTGCGGGATACAGCTATGGGCTCCGTAACTTCAAAAACATATTTTTTGAGAGCAACATGGTTGAAAAATATTTGCAAATCGTTTCCATTGCCAAACAATATTTTACAAATCCAAGCACACTGCACAGGAAAAACAGCAGCTGAAAATATATTTCAAGAATTTCCATCGGTCACTGAATTTTCTCGATGTTCAGAAAAGGATTGCGGAATTAATACTCAGAGTCCAAGAGAAATCAGCGTAATATCAATTACATCATCATCAAATTCAGTTAAAAACTTGCAATCCGCTGTAGAATGCTACTTAAGTTGCCAGAAATCACTTTGCGGTAAATATAAAGGAATGGAATCGTGTAAAGGTATTGTGGAAACAACATACCTTATTTGTGGAAATCAAGTAATCATCGAATTAATAAACGAAAATTCTAGCACAGAAAGTGATATAGCTGAAGAAATTGTAGTTAGAACAAATGCTATTCCAGAAAAATTACAATTTTCGAGGAAAATTTTCTATTTACGAGGAGTTGTAGCATTTCACAGTACATCTAAAGCCATTAATGCAATTGGTCATTATGTAGCAGTTTGCAAGCGACTGAACAAACACTGGGAATTATTCAATGACTCGGAAAAAAAAAGTAAGCATTTTACTAATCACAAAAAAATTGCTTGTCAGTGCTTAATTTATACAGTTTAAATTCTTGAAAATTTACTTTTTCCCGAATATATATTAGAACTATGTATTATTTAGCTGTTATTATTGCTCCACGATTATTAATGTGATAAATGTATATTTTGTGGTTATTGAATTTACAAAAATACTAATTATTAATGCATAAATGTGTGTATCTTTATTTTAGAATTTTGTGCATATTGCGTTTCAAGATCAATTCATTTTTATGTGTTAAAAATCCATAGACACGTGTAAATATTTTGTGCATACACTTTTTAATATGTGTGATATTTACACATTTTGTGTAATATTTACAACGCTCTCTAAATATTTCTAAGAAATATGTATATTTAGTTATTATTGGTTTTATTACTGCATAATTATTAATCAAAAATATGTATATTTTGTTGTTTTAAAATTAAAAACTAATTATTAATAGGTCTAAATTTATTTGTGTATCCGAATTTTCGAAATGTTTGCGTACTCAATGTTATGATCCAAACATTTCATTTGTTATAAATCCTTAGCCATGAGTGCTTGTTTTGCGCATACAGTTTTTACAAACTTATTGTATAAAAATAAGAGATAAAATTATTCTGTCACGTACAATAAATACAAATTTTTAAGTATTATGATAAAAATAAATTTTAATTTTTTCGGATATTGATATATTTTATTTTCTATGTTCTTTTTTTAAGAAGGAAACGATTCATGCAATGAGTAATATGCATTTAAAAAATATATGTTTACCATAATTGCACACTTAAAATAAATAACAGTTTATTATGCATATTTTATCAGTTTTTTTTAGAAATTTTGAAGATATTGTGTGTCATACTGTATTTTGATTTGAGTGACATAAAGAGTATAAATGCATTTTTATCTTGATAGCAAACAAAAAAGACAGTGCCTATAAATATGTAGAAAAGATAGTTATGTGGAGAATATTTTTTGTCAATATCTATTGGAAATATCATTCTACAACTTTTTGATCTGAAAATATGAATTTTTAGAAATACTGTTTTACTTTTGCTTAGAATCGATGTCGATAAAAAATATGTTTACCATTTTGTACAATTTTGTAATAATTAATATTTCATGGTGTGTATAGCATTCTTTTTCGGAAATTTTGAAGATCTTATATGCTATAATACATTTTGATAGGAGTGATATGAAGAATGTAAATATGTATACTCTTCTACAAAAAAGTCGTGCTTTATAATCATGGAAAAAGTTTTACGAAAGATTTATTCGGAAAAGTTTTATTTATTTATCTTTTTTCATTTCTCATTAGAAGAGCATTTTTCAACCTTTTGCGATGAATGTATACATTATTAGATATTTATCTATATATTTATTTAATTCTACATTTCATAGTTGTTGAAGAAGAATTATATTTATTATTTAGTACAGCAGGCAGTATTATTTTATCGTACTTATAAAATCGTTTTTTTCCACGTTTTTAATATCTTATGTGTCATACTATATTTTGATTTGAGTGATATGAAAAATGATAAGGGAAAATCATAAGGGGAGAGATAATTCTTCGCAATATTTCACCATAATTTATTGCTACAGGATTCAGAAATTTTTTGAACATTAATATACATATATTTTATATATTTACGTATATATTTACACTGTAAAACATTTGGTGTAACGTTACTCCATAAAACTGGAGGCAGCATTGCTGCCTCCAGTCTTACGGTGGTATTTCACTGATATAACTGGTGTAACATTACACATGTATTTTTAGATATTTAAATTATTTTTTTGGTATTGTACAACTGTTTATAAAAGGTAAATGTAAAATAATATATTGGTTTTTACATTTCATAACTGTTCAAGAAACTTTTAAAGAAATTATTATTTTATTTTGTATAAAATTCATTTTTTTAATTTGAAGATTACATGTGCCAAAATATATTTTGATATGGGTGATATGAAGGACTTCAATTAATACCTTCTCCCTCAAAAAGAAAAATAAATGTAAATGAGGTAATTAACCTGTAGTAAGAGAGATAATCATTTTCCCTTATTTATTACTGCAGCTTTCTTAGCAGGATATACACACTTTTCTGTTTTTATTTGTACATTGCATAACGGTTGTTGAACAAATATGTAATTACAATTTAAAGAAATTAATGTTTTATTCTGAATGTAGCATTATTCCTTTTATGTTATTTTGAAGATATTATGTAAAATAATATATTTTGATATGAATGGTACAAAATTGTAAATAAAGATATTCTTCTTAAAAAATCAACGCCATAAAATCATGTAGACAGGAATAATTATTTCGAATTTTTTATTTTGTATCCCGTTATGTATTAGAGGAGTATTCTGCAGTTTTTTTTTAGCTGAATACATTATATTTTTAGATATTTAAATTATTTTTTTTGGTATTGTACAACTGTTTATAAAAGGTAAATGCAAAATAATATATTTGATATGAATGGTACAAAAATGTAAATAAATGTATTTTTCTTAAAAAATCAACGTCATAAAATCATGTAGACTGGAATGATTTTCAACAACACTGTTTCATTTACCATTTTGTACACTTTTGTACAGAAATTGTTATTTTATTACGTATGTAGCATCTATTTTGTCTCAAAAGTTGAAGATAGTATGCGTTATTATATATATTTTGATTTGAGTGATATGAAAAATTAAAAGAAAAATCATAAGGGTAGAGATAATTCTTCGTAATATTTCACCATAATTTATTGCTACAGCATTCAGCAATTTTTTTAACATCAATATACATATATTTTATATATTTACGTATATATTTATTTATTTTTACATTTCATAATTGTTCAAGAAACTTTTAAAGAAATTATTATTTAATTTTGTATAAAATTCATTTTTTTAATTTGAAGATTACATGTGCCAAAATATATTTTGATATGGGTGATATGAAGGACTTAAATTAGTATCTTCTCCCTCAAAAAGAAAAAATAAATGTTAATGAAATAATTAACATGTAGTAAGGGATAACCATTTTCCATTATTTATTGCTGCAGCTTTCTTAACCGGATATATACACTTTTCTGCTATACGTATATACATAATCTTTATTTTTACATTGCATAACAGTTGTTGAACAAATATGTAATTACAATTTAAAGAAATTAATGTTTTATTCTGAATGTAGCCTTATTCCTTTTATGTTATTTTGAAGATATTATGTAAAATAATATATTTTGATATGAATGGTGCAAAAAATGTAAATAAATATATTCTTCTTAAAAAATCAACGCCATAAAATCATGTAGACAGGAATAATTATTTCGATTTTTTTATTTTTTATCCCGTTATGTATTAGAGGAGTATTCTGCAGGTTTTTTTTAGCTGAATATATTATATTTTTAGATATTTTAATTATTTTTTTGGTATTGGACAACTGTTTATAAAAGGTAAATGCAAAATAATATATTTTGATATGAATGGTACAAAAATGCAAATAAATATATTCTTCTTAAAAAATCAACGTCAAAAAATCCTGTAGACAGGAATGATTTTCAACAACACTGTTTCATTTACCATTTTGTACAATTGTACAGAAACTGTTATTTTATTACGTATGTAGCATCTATTTTGTCTCAAAAGTTGAAGATCGTATGCGTTATAATATATATTTTGATTTGAGTGATATGAAAAATGATAAGGAAAAATCATAAGGGGAGAGATAATTCTTCGTAATATTTCACCATAATTTATTGCTACAGCATTCAGCAATTTTTTAACATCAATATACATATATTTTATATATTTACGTATATATTTATTTATTTTTACATTTCATAACTGTTCAAGAAACTTTTAAATAAATTATTATTTTATTTTGTATAAAATTCATTTTTTTTTTAATTTGAAGATTACATGTGCCAAAATATATTTTGATATGGGTGATATGAAGGACTTCAATTAATATCTTCTCCCTCAAAAAGAAAAATAAATGTAAATGAGATAATTAACCTGTAGTAAGAGGGATAATCATTTTCCATTATTTATTACTGCAGCTTTCTTAGCAGAATATACACACTTTTCTGTTTTCATTTGTACATTGCATAACGGTTGTTGAACAAATATGTAATTACAATTTAAAGAAATTAATGTTTTATTCTGAATGTAGCATTATTCCTTTTATGTTATTTTGAAGATATTATGTAAAAAAATATTTTTTGATATGAGTGGTACGTAAAATGTAAATAAATATATTCTTCTTACAGAAATTTTTTTTTCATCGTTTAAAAAAAAATTTCTGCAGCTTTATTTTATTTTTATTTATTTATTTTTTTTGAGCTGAATGCATGCATTTTTAGATATTTATAAATATTTTACTTTATTTTTACAGTGCATAACTCTTTTTTATATACCATTTTGTATAATTTTATGTAGCACATTTAATGTAGCAACTTTTTTTTCGGAAAAATTTCATTCGCCCTAATATGGTTTGAGAGAAGTCATACTTAAAATGTGAATACATGTTAATTTTCATGTTACTGATAAAAATTAGGCTATATACTCGTATAAAGGTGTAAGGAATAGTAACTACTTGCCATAATTTATTATACGCCGTATAATATATTTTTATATAAGTTATATAAATAATATAAATATATTTTTATCACATTGTAAGCAAACAAATATGACAGTGATATGTTGGAAGGGATAATTTCGTGGAGAATATTTTTTGTTTCCATTATTTATTAGAAGAATATTATTTAGCCTTTTGAAATAAATCTATACATTTTTAGATATTTGCATATTTTTCTCTATTTTAATTTTACAGATCTTTGGATAAATAATTTTATTTATCATTTACAATTTTACAACTTGTTATACTTTTCCAAAAATTAATATATTTTTGAGAAATTTTGAAGATTGTATGTGTCATAACATACATAATTTAGAATTTTTAATTTTACTCCCACTTTTTTCTTTAACAAAGAAAACATATAATGATTAGATTGTAAGATTTTTAAAAAGAGAAGTTGATAGAACTTTGAATACTTGGATGTTTGATTAATTAGAATTAGGTAAATTGGCGCTCGCCTGTATTTTGATATGACTGATATGAAAAACGTTAATAAGTGTATTTGGTAAAAAGAAAGAAAAAAAAAGTTCAGTCATATACGTTAAGTTGCAAGAAATAATTATTTGGAAAAATCCCACTTTTTTTTTCATGACTTATTAGATAAGCATGCTATTTGAGCTACATACACACACACACATATATATATATATATATATATATATATATATATATATATATATATATATATATATATATATATATATATATATATATATATATATGTGTCTACGTCTGTGTTTCATTTACATTGCATAAGTGTTAATGAAAAATGCTAGTGATTTTATTAGAAATACTACTTTCCTTAGTATGTATTACATTATTTGATTTTTAGTCAGTTTTTGTTCAATTCCTTTTTCATTATTATATTTTATACTTGCCATTACATCCAAATTAATATATTATTACTTCATCATTTATTTATTATTGCACACACTTAGCATATATTTTTGAAAATATTAACAATATTTACTCGACATTATTTCCATTTCGGAAATTTAATCAATTTGTTTATTATTGGAATATTGTATAAATATTTTATTGCAATAAAAAATTCAATTGGAATATTATTAAATTGTGATTAACTAACTGTTTGGTATTTTTCAACATGTCTATTCCATTACATCTGACAATATAAAAAACATATATAAAACTAGCTGAAGTACCTGGCTTTATCAGGGATTTTAAGAATGTTTGTGCTGAAAAATCAATTTCAACATTAAACATGTTGTATAGAGAACTTTAATATGTTAAAACATGCCAATATTTCCATAATCGGGTTTTTATCATGATTCAATACATTCCTGAAACTCATATGGAGTTATATTCACCTGCAAACGTCATATCTACTTGCTTTCTCTATTACACATATTGATACTCTCTTTGTAAGATTCTCAAACATTTTAATAACCCCGTTAAACTTCCTATATGACGTCATATTAATTTTCATTTTAACTCTCTAATGACGTTATGTTAACGCACTTTCAGTTCTTACACATACTCATACTCCTTGTATTATGGAGAAATGTTTGAAAATTTCCGTTATATCCGTCATATTAATATTTCTTTCAATTGTTGAAACTTTTTATTTCAGTTTAAATTTTTCACGTGGAAATCTTTCAATAGAAAATTAAATAGAAAATTAATAGAAATTTCATTGGATAAATTTAGAAGGAATTTTATGGTGGCCTTTTAATTGTTGGCAACTGCTATAACGAAAAATGTTTAAATTTGATAGGAAAATCTGTTAGATGTTTGGTTTTTAATTAATTAAAAATTAACTATACATTATTTCGATTCCGGGTAACTTTAGTTGACTCGGCTGTGTTTCAATATACCTTAACGTAAAATTTCACAATTCAGGCTTTCAAACTGCTCATTTGTATAGAAGCAAAGACAAACAGAAAAAAATTTCACTTTATATATTAAATGCAAAATTAGTTCTGTAAAAGAAACGATAGAAAGAAAAAAACATTACATTTTTTTTTTCTTTTCCACAACAATAAACATTTATGTAACCTTTATAACAGAGTGGTGAAACATTTTTAAATGCATTATTAATCACTACTTACAATAATTTGTATAATAAATAATATTTTTAAAGCTTTAGAAATTTGTATCGCAATGTATGCTTTTTAGTTTTAATATACGGAATTTGCTAACACAACTTGAATAATTCGCATATTGTTTGCAATTTTATACCCTTGCTGTGGGAAATGCCGCTTTTTCCAGCCCGGAAGTAAGAATCGGCCATAACTCCGTAACGGAAGTGGTACAAACGAAAATCTCTCGGTACTTACCGGTACTAACGGAGTACTAACGACACCTATAATTTGAGCGCGATCGGGAAACTTTTATTTTTTCCTATGGGAAACACCATGTTTCTCCAGCCCGGAGCTCGCACATAAGAATCGTCCGTTACTCCGTAACGGAAGCGGTACAAACGAAAATCTCTCGGTACTTACCGGTACTAACAGAGTACTAACGACACGGGCAATTTGTGCGATGTCGGAGAATTTTTTACCCTTGCTGTGAGAAATGCCACTTTTTTCCAGCCCGGAGTAAGAATCGGCCATAACTCCGTAACGGAAGTGGTATAAACGAAAATCTCTCGGTACTTACCGGTACTAACGGAGTACTAACGACACCTATAATTTGAGCGCGATCGGGAAACTTTAATTTTTTTCCTATGGGAAACCCCATGTTTCTCCAGCCCGGAGCTCGCACATAAGAATCGTCCGTTACTCCGTAACGGAAGCGGTACAAACGAAAATCTCTCGGTACTTACCGGTACTAACGGAGTACTAACGACACGGGCAATTTGTGCGATGTCGGAGAATTTTTTACCCTTGCTGTGAGAAATGCCACTTTTTTCCAGCCCGGAGTACGAATCGGCCATAACTCCGTAACGGAAGTGGTACAAACGAAAATCTCTCGGTACTTACCGGTACTAACGGAGTACTAACGACACCTATAATTTGAGCGCGATCGGGAAACTTTAATTTTTTTCCTATGGGAAACCCCATGTTTCTCCAGCCCGGAGCTAGCACATAAGAATCGTCCGTTACTCCGTAACGGAAGCGGTACAAACGAAATTCTTTCGGTACTTACCGGTACTAACGGAGTACTAACGACACGGGCAATTTGTGCGATGTCGGAGAATTTTTTACCCTCGCTGTGGGAAATGCCACTTTTTTCCTGCCCGGAGTAAAAATCGGCCATAACTCCGTAACGGAAGTGGTACAAACGAAAATCTCTCGGTACTTACCGGTACTAACGGAGTACTAACGACACCTATAATTTGAGCGCGATCGGGAAACTTTAATTTTTTTCCTATAGGAAACCCCATGTTTCTCCAGCCCGGAGCTCGCACATAAGAATCGTCCGTTACTCCGTAACGGAAGCGGTACAAACGAAAATCTCTCGGTACTTACCGGTACTAACGGAGTACTAACGACACGGGCAATTTGTGCGATGTCGGAGAATTTTTTACCCTTGCTGTGAGAAATGCCACTTTTTTCCAGCCCGGAGTAAGAATCGGCCATAACTCCGTAACGGAAGTGGTATAAACGAAAATCTCTCGGTACTTACCGGTACTAACGGAGTACTAACGACACCTATAATTTGAGCGCGATCGGGAAACTTTAATTTTTTTCCTATGGGAAACCCCATGTTTCTCCAGCCCGGAGCTCGCACATAAGAATCGTCCGTTACTCCGTAACGGAAGCGGTACAAACGAAAATCTCTCGGTACTTACCGGTACTAACGGAGTACTAACGACACGGCAATTTGTGCGATGTCGGAGAATTTTTTACCCTTGCTGTGAGAAATGCCACTTTTTTCCAGCCCGGAGTAAGAATCGGCCATAACTCCGTAACGGAAGTGGTATAAACAAAAATCTCTCGGTACTTACCGGTACTAACGGAGTACTAACGACACCTATAATTTGAGCGCGATCGGGAAACTTTAATTTTTTTCCTATGGGAAACCCCATGTTTCTCCAGCCCGGAGCTCGCACATAAGAATCGTCCGTTACTCCGTAACGGAAGCGGTACAAACGAAAATCTTTCGGTACTTACCGGTACTAACGGAGTACTAACGAATGGCATTACTGAATTTCCTCAACTCCATAGGTCCGGGCTGGCGAAATGTACCTGGAATAGGAATTTTAGCATGCAGATGTATCGAGAAATAGACGTTGCATTTTATCTTTCTTTATTTATTCTTTGATCCAAAATGTATGCATTAGAAGGCACGCAGATGCCAAACTGAAAATGAGTTCATTTCTCATATGAAAACCGCAAGCACATACAAAGAAAGAATTTAGACATGTACATTAATTGAAAAAGGGCAACTTCAAGCTGCGATAAAAGAGTTTAAGAATTATTGAATTTTAAATAGAAAGGAAAGAGATTTTCTTTTCACAGAAGCGCCATAGAATTAAAAATAGCTAAAAGAGGAACCACAACTAATTTCTAAAATTTTAACGATAAATATATGAATCTCCATCATAAGCAAGACGTCGTTGCTACATTACCAACAAATGAAATATAGTCTTTAAATTTGTGTACACACCCCCTACGAAACAAATGATTCGAGAGAAACACTGATTGCGAAAATATGTTCAATCACAATAAAAAAAAAAATAGCTTTTTATAACTTTAAAGTACTTTTTTAAAATTCTTCCTTTTGCAAATATTTTTTTCCTGGGTACGCACATAGCTTGGTCTTAGATATAACTGAGAGCAAAAAACGCAAAAAAAAAGCCGCTTGAAACTGAGAGAGACTTACAAAGTGTATGTTTTTTTTTCTCTGGAATTCGATGATCTGTTATTGTTTCGAACGTGGAACAAAGACAGAAATGCAATTAAGAAACAGACCACCATATACTATATAACTCAAAGCGTCTATGTGAGAGTATATGAACCATCTTTTACTATAAGCCGTCTCGACAAAGTGACGCAGTCCAAAAATCAAGTTTTGACATAACCTATGCGTGTAATATGCGCTTTCACAGTTTTAAGTAGAATTTTCGCCGTTTAATTGAATCACATTGTTGAATAGAATTTGATTTAAGAAAGTGGTGGATTCTGCCAAGGCGGAAAGGTAAAAAAACTTAATTTTAACTTTAATAGTTTTGATTCATATAAGCGGCAATTATAGTAATTTTTTTAGCTCTGGGGAGGGGGGGGTTAACCCCCAAACCCCCCCCCCTTGGCTGCGCCACTGGTTTGTAGGTATGTCTAGTCAATACATAAAAGCCCTTTGGCATTATCTTAATTATTAACTGATATAATTATCTTATTTTTCTTTTTAATTAGGGAGAAAAATCCCAGGAGATTGCTCCGTTCTATTCCAAAATTTTCGTGTTATGAAATCTTAAATGCAAAGGGAGAAACATGAACATTTTCCCATTTTAACAGTATCATCTAAAGGATTAGGGTCCACAAGCCGTGTTTTTGGCCTATGAAATAAGACTAAAATTCGATTTTTGTTGTACTGACTTAATTATTTCACTTTTTACTATTAGAAGGTTTATCCTGTACGATTTCAACAATATTTTTTGTATTTTGTTCGGATTTATATGACTTACATAAGCTGAAAGTTCGTATTATTCGTAGTTTTTGATGAAAAATATGCAATTTCTCCTAATTTTACCTCAATTTTTAATATATTTTACTATGAGCGCAGCTTTGCAACACTTTTATTTTTACATATATTGTACATTTTGATGTATTTTAAGAAGGTGTATATGTAAAGAAGGAAGTGTTGCACGATTGCGCTCATATAAATAATTGAGGTAAAATTAGGAGAAATTGCATATTTTTCATAAAAAATTACGAATGATACGAACTTTGAGCTTGTGTAAGTCATATAAATCCGAACAATATGCAAAAATTTTTGCTTAAATCATATAGGATAAGCCTTCTAATACTAAAAAGTGAAATAATTAAGTCAGTATAACAGAATCGAATTTTAGTCCATTTCATGGACCAAAAACACGGCTTATGGACCTGATCCTTTGTAAGATAATTGCCGTGTTATTGTCATTGGGTCTTTGTAGGAACATTGGACTTTTGTGGTCCTTAGTAGAAACATATTGCTGGATATTTGTAGGCAATAGATGGGATCTTTGTTGCTGGAAGGTTTACTAGTAAATTACACAGGGGGTGCAGTAAATTTTTAAAAAAATTTAGACAATGAAATTTTAGGGTTATTTTAGGGCTAATTTACATCCACCATCCCCGGTGATTTTTCAATGCACTTGTATTATAACACAAGTAATTTAATTTAAGAAACACAGCAAATAAATTCTTAGAAAATTCTTGATTGAAATGTTTTGTCATGTTCAAAATTTTTAAGTAAACATTCAAATGTTCTAAAAATGTCTCAAATACAGAGCAAATAATAATAACAACAACAATAAAGTAAAGAAATGGTGTTACCTCAATTTTTTTTTATATCTAACAGCTTTATAAGATGTTTTTCATTAATAAATCTTATATGATTTCTTGCAATCTTGTTCAGTATTTTCACAAAAAACTTTTTTTAAATACTTGAATTTTGTATATTTGAAT
This sequence comes from Maratus michaelseni, assembly GCA_963931845.1. Lineage (NCBI taxonomy): Eukaryota > Metazoa > Arthropoda > Arachnida > Araneae > Salticidae > Maratus > Maratus michaelseni. The sequence continues at coordinate 71,829,838 of OZ007586.1, read as the reverse complement.
GAAAAGCAAAATTATTTAAATTTGGCTGAGGCTAAATGTAGTCCTTGGTAAATTTTTGGCAAAGTTAAATAAAGTAAAAAGAATATTCAATTGTTAAAAAATAAATAAAAAGACAATGAAATATCCATAATATGCTGTATTGTACCATAGAAAATAAATTTCGAAATTTTATTTTGTTTCACATTTAAATATCTTCATCAAAAGTTGGGCTTTCTCGATTTCAATTACTTAGAAGATAAATGTATTCCTTGCTAAATTTTTAACAGCTCAAAGGCATAGTTAAATGAAACACAAAGAATATTCAATTGTTTAAAAATAAATAAAAATACTGCATTGTATCATAGAAAATAAATTTCGATTTTATTTAGTGTCACATTTAATCTTCTCCATTTCAATCTCTGAGCTTTTGTTCTTTGTTTTTCATGCATACTGCTGATAAGCTTTATGTGAATTCTTAATATCATTTAACAAGTTGAAATAGGTTCTTTATTCACACCTCCATAATTTTGAACAACATCTTTTACAAATCTCAAACTTTTTATCATATGTTCATTGAAACCACCTTTTAGCCTACAATTGTTTATAGAAAATCCCCTCTTAGGATGAGCATTACCATGAGGTAAAACAAGTGCAGTTTTAATTAAACTTAAAAGTTACAATACTTTTTTTCTTCATTGTTGTTTACCACTTACTGTAAAATCCCGAAAGTAAGCCCCCCGCCCACTTTTAAGCAATTTTGATTTTCTTTTCCATTCCCAAATATAAGCCCCCCCCCCCCCCCGTCTCACATACAAAAAAATTTGTATGCACAAAAAATTTATTTTAAAAATCCAAAGGAGGGAATTTTTATTATTTTGACACTTTTGGCAGATTTCCACTTATTTTTTTGTATGATGTTAATGAAATCCCTCCCCTCACACGAAATGTCTGTTTCCCTTCTCTGCCCTCTCCAACAAAAAAAAAGTTTGAAAACTGGAGAATCTTAAATCCTTCTGTACTTCTTTCTGCTCACTAGTAAGGTAACAATTAGTAAAAAAATTAATCCTCTACACTACAATCTCCCTTTCCATCCGAAATTTATGCCTCAGCATATAAAGTTTAAAATCTTTAAATCTGTTTATAAAAAAAAATTATGCTCTATTTTTTGCTCTCTACTAACAATAAATAAATAATCAGCCATTTAAATTTTCTCTTTACCAGCAAGATGTCTGCTTCTGCACTTTTGTCTCCCCCAGCAAAAAAATCTTTAAAACTCTATTTAAAAAATATATTCTGTCTTACATGTTGCTCTCTAGTAAAAATAAGTAAATAATCAATCATATAAATTACCCTCCACTCTACTCCTCTCTCTCTCTGAAACTTACACTTCTCCTTCCTTCCCTCCCTCTCCTCTCAGGATACAAAGTTTAAAATCTTTATTAAAAAATTCGCTGTCTAGTAACAATAAATAACTAATCAACCATTTCAATTATTGCTTTACCACCAAAATGTCTGCTTCTTTCACTTAGCTAACCCCTATCAAAAAAAAAAAAAAAAAAAAAAAAATTAAACTATTTATTAAAAAAAAATCTTCTGTCCTCTTTGTTGCTCTCTATTAACAATAAATAAATAACGAATCATCTAAATTACAAACTCCTTCCATCGAAACTCATATTTCCCTCTCATCCAAAAAGTACAAAGTTTAAAATTTATAAAACTCTTATGTGAAGAAATTTTATGTCCTACTTGTTGCCTTCTAATTTGTCACCTACGTTTTCTGTCTACTCCGAAAGTGTCTGCTCCCCCACCCCCCCCACCCCCACACAAATTTAAAAATCTTTAAAACTCTATTTTTTTTTAAACTGCTGTATTTATTTTTCTTTAGTAGCAATATTAATGGATAATCAATCATCTAAATTACCCCCCTTTCTCCCAAAAAATCCACTTCTCCCTCTGTCTTCTCACCCAGCAAATAGTTTAAAATCTTTATTATTATTATTATTTTAATGTATATCTATTTCTTATTTTGTAGTAAGGTAACTCATCTCATTTACATCATCTCATATAAGTATCACTCATCTAAAATCATCATCACGTTTTAAATTTTTTGTCTGTCCTATTCTCCCAAAGAGGAGTGGATTTCTAAATATGTGAGAGGAAAGCAAAAATGTTCATATTTTTTGCAGTTTGGCTGTTCTTTCCTGAATCACGTGTATATTTTATGTTTTGAAATAAATATGTTCTTTAAAATAACTCCCGATCCATTAACAAAATATCAGCTGTGAGAACAGCCAAACTACAAAAAGACTAAAATCTTCTGTTTGCCCTCCACCCCCCCCCCCCCATGTCTAGAAATTCATCCCTTTTTCTGGGGATGGATAATGGAACTTTAAGGGGAGAGTTAGATGATCATTTATTTATTGTTGCTGCAAAGTGACGATACCATATATAATCCTAAAAAAAAAAATAGCTTTAAAGATTTTTAAGCTTGTGTGCTGAGGGGGAGGGGGGGGGGGGCAGGGAGAAGCAAATTTTCAGGGGTGTGGAGGGGGAAAGCAATTTAGATAATTATTTAATTATAGTTGCAAGAAAGTTCTAAATAGATAAAAAATACTTTTTTTAAGACTTTAAAGTATGTACTGGGGGGGGGGGGGGGGACAAAGGAAATAAAGAGGTCTTTTTGGAAGGGAGGAGGGTATAATGTAGATCGTTATTTAAATATTGCTGGGAAAAAAATCACAAATAGAGCAAAAAAAAAAAAAAAATTAAGAAGAAAACTATGCATTTTTGGCACCAGAGGGGGGCTAAGGGGGGGAACAGTAATTTTGAGTGCAGATTTAGATTATTGATTACTTATTGTTATACAATAAAACAAGAAATTAAAAAAAAATTATTTAAAAAATGATTTTTAAAATTTTAAATTAAATTAATTTTTTTTTGGTGGTGGGGGGGGGGGGGGGGGGGGCAGGATTTTAGGGTTGGGAATTTATTTTTATTTTATTTATTTATTTTTTAATCTACCGAAATACGGAAGATTCTCGCCCTTTTTTTTTCAATTTTACAGATTTTAAATTTTATGAGATGCATTTGTAGGGAGAGGATCTTCATGAGATAAGGGTGGGGGGCAGGTGGGGAGAAGCAGGGATTTTAGGAAGATGGATTAATTTTGGTGGTAGATTGGAGTTATTTATTTTTAATATATAGTATTTAATAAGTCTGAAAAGAAGTTTAAAATTAAAATGTTATAAAGGTTAAACTATGCATTTTTGGTACCAGAGGGGGGGGGGGGCAAAGGGGGAAACAGTAATTTTGAGAGCAGATTTAGATTGATTAATTATTTATTGTTACAATAAAATAAGAAATAAAGAAAAATATTAAAAAAATTATTTTTAAAAGAATTTCAATTTTTTTTTTTTGGGGGGGGGGGGGGAGGAGGGGTGCAGGATTTTAGGGTTGGGAATTTATTTTTATTTTATTTTATTATTATTATTATTTTAATCTGCTGAAATACAGAAGATTCTCGTCCCTTTTTTACTTTTAAATTAATGATAAAAACAGGTTTTAAATGATTTTTAGAAAAAATCCCGATTATAAGCCCCCCTCCCAAATTTAACCTTTTTTGATTTTGAAAAAGGGGGGCTTACAATCGGGATTTTATGGTACTTCTGAACAACCAATGAAAATGTCTAACAAGAATCAGCTTTGACGATCACAATACAAAGACAAACTAACTTTGTTTATCAGTCATTTGTAAATGGAAATAGTTATCGGAAGCAAATTTTAGGGAAACAAGAAACATTTTAGTAAAATTTTAGGAATTGTAGGAATTACAGGGTGAATGCGATCCCTGATAGCATGACAAGGAAGATATTTCTTACTATAGCCAACACAATTAGCAAATGTTGGCCCAACAATTTTGTGCAATTTTAGTAAGTCTTCCTGTAATGGGCACTGGACCTTTTTTTTTTTTAATCTTGAAAATAACCATTAGTATATATATATAAATTAATTGTGAATGGTCATTAGTATATAAAATTTAAAGTTTTCTATTACTAACAAAACAAAAACATGCAATTTTTGCAAGTAAATAAAGAAAAAGGGATAGTTATGAAAGATGCACTTTAGAGTTACAAAAATAATATAACGAAATACGAAAATAATATGAAAAGCTGATTATTTTATTGATTTTTTTTTTTTTTTTTTATAAAACAAAGACTTTGGACTGTATCCATACCTTAGGGGAGACCGGTACACACTGGACCTATCGGCACAGTGGACCACCCCCTAATATTTTATTTATTTAAATTTTTTTTAAGCTTCTCTTCTATCCTAATAGACAACAGCACTGCAATGATTATTTATAGCCTTCAGAAAATATGTTTAGCTCAGATTGAACTATTTTATCCTGATTGATTGTTTTGAGCTTCGAAAAGTAAAATTTTTCATCATCATATTTTCATTTTTTTAGTAATTAAAGGTTGTAGATAAATAAAATAAAACAGCTTTTTTGCAAAGCTAAGATACTTGTTTTTATTTTACTTTAAAGTTAATATGTTTAAAAGAAAGCTATAAACAATATTAATATATAGGGCAAGGTGCAGCAGGAAGACTAATATAAGATGTGTAGTGTTGTATATATGACAGATAAGATGTAAATAACATGCAGTACTATTTTAGGTACTTTTCAGTTAGCCAAGCGCCAGTGATATACACACACACACATATCAATGTATACATATATATACATACACATACATTATACATATGTATTTATATATGTATAATATTTCACTGGCACCCGGCCTTATTTTATGTATAACGTATATATTATATGCAGAGTTTCCCCCACACAGTTTCAGAAGGGTGCTGCACCCTGCCTGCCCTTTGGTTTACAAAATAGCATCCTTCTTGCCCCTCATAAAATAATTAGCATCCTTCTTGCCCCTTCCAGTAAAATAATGAGCACCCTTCTTGCCCCTCAGTAAAAAAAGTGCCCTTTCTCCTGTGTGTTTGCATAAAAAAATATGCTTTCATAGTAAAAACCCAGATTTTTAAATATCAAAAGTGGCTTCAAAAACCAAAAGAATAAATTAACAATTAAAAAAAGTGCCCTCAAGAATTAAAGAAGTGCCTTTTTTTCACCAGCAGCAACCTGCCCTTTTTTTTAACCTGGGGGAAACTCTGTGTATGCAATACAGACTTAGATAAAATGTAAAACTGCCTGCAAACTCAAACTAGTCGTTGGGGGCCACCGTAATACTTACCCATCATGGATATGCATAATGTAAAATATTAAAATAAAAATGTGTAAACTACTTATAAAATGCATTGCAATTCAAATAAAATCGTGGCTTGATGACGTCACAAACTTTAAAGGCTCGATTGCTGAATTGCTTGAAAGACACATCCTTATAACTCAAAAAATAATAATCTTATTAACTAGCGGTTTATTGCATCTGATTAAGCGTCAAATTTCCAATTAAAATATATCTTTGAAGTGAAATTTAGATGAAATACAGGGTCATGAAAAATCGAAGAGTGTGGAAAATAGGATTCCAAATATCTGGGCAACTAATTATCCGACTGACTTCATGCTTTATGCAAAATTTATGTTTTTTTATTGTCTTTTATATTCATTTCTTAAAATAAACAATTTCGAAAATTTTTATATACCTTTCATCAGAACGAATATTTCGAGAGTCCGAAGAAAATTGCTCCGGTTAATCGAGGTTATTGAAATGAAATAGGCTTCTTCCCATTATTACATACTAAGTACATACCAAATTGCAAGTCTCTATCTCAATTTTTTCGGGAGATAGAGCGTTTACAGACACACAGACGGACGGCAAAATTTTTTTTCTAAATATATATTTTTCGGAATCTCCAATGTCTGAAACGTGTAAATCCGTCAAAAAAAAATTCGATTTTCAAAACTATTACAAGACTTACCCTATACTACGTATGATGGGTAAGTAATAATTTCTTAAAAATTTTCTGCAAAAAAAACACCGTACCCCTCCCGAGTCCTATATCGCTGCTAACAGCAAAAATGACAACAGCCGCTAACAGGAAAAATGAAATTACCTTTCCTACAAGGTAAGGTAAAAATTTTTTTGCATTTCATCAAGGATTCTACTTTTACTGGTTGAAATATGTTCATTTTACTGTCCTCCAAAAAAAAAAAAAAAAAAAAAAAACCCTTTTTGAAATTTTCTCTATATAAAGTATAATAAAGAATTTTAAAAAAGTAAACATGGCTATATTTTTACAACAACTTGTTCTAAGATTTTAATGTTGAGCATTTTTCATTTTGTCACTTTATTACGAAGTGGCAGCCAATTAAGCGAGAATTTGAAAAAAAACCCACTTTTCTAAAAATTAACCCATGTTACCAAAAAAACACACACACCTGATGTAATCGGCTGAAAATGATGCATTTTATTACCTATTAATGGTTTGACAAAAACAATCTGTTAAAATGAAACTCGTGTTTTGACAGAATTCTGCAATTGTTAGTTTAAATTATTTTAAAACTAAATAAGACTCCTTATGTATTTTTAACTATTTTTATTATTCTAAAGGGTGCAGAAAAACAGAACAAATTTACTTTAGGGAAATATTTGTACAAATTGAAATTTTAACAAAAGTTTACTATTTAGAACTTTTGGTACTTCTCTATTATCCCGTCGACCCCTTTTAATAAAAAAAACTATCGCTAAACTCGTAGATTAAATGCCAAAAATGCAGTCCCATTGACTTGATGTAAGAAGCATTATACGTGTTTGTTGTGTCATCAAGTGGTTTTTAATTCAACATTTGCGTGTATTTTTCATTATGTTTTACTGATTTATTAGCTATTTCATTAATTAAAATAATAATTGTGTCCTAAAATTCTTATATTTCATTTATTTATTTATGTTGATATTCCAATGGCAACGTTCTCCCGTTTATTTGGCGTTACACTTTGGCGATAGTTTTTTGTTATGAAAAGTGGTCGACGGGATAATAGAGAAGTACCAAACTTTTATATAAAAAAGTGGCCACAATGAAAAACAACTGCTACTACTGACCACTGGCGAAATTTCCCATTTTACCTTTTCCATCAAATGTACATTTCATAGACATATCTCTTTTACAAACAGTTTAAACTTAACGGTAAGTAGCTTATCATTTTTAAAATCTCAGTAAGTGTAGTATCTAATATGCATTTATTTCAGTTTCAATCTTGTTATTAATAATTTTTTCTGTCAATGCATCGTTATATTGTTTTTTATAATTCTGACAGTGTTATTATTACTTTTTAAATTTTGTTAATGGCATTAAAAATGTCAAATTATGATTAAATCAAAATTTATATAAGAGATACACACATACACAAAAATTATGGGACATAATACATACGTGGGGCCGCCACAGATTTGTTTGCTATGGCCCCCAAAATGTCAAAGTCGAGCCTTGAACCAACCTTTCGTTTACATTTTTTAAAACCTTAAAATTAGCCAACGAACACACAATTTAATAACATAAATTAGATCTAAATTGGGGAAAGAAGATAATAATAATAATAAAAAAGGCTGCACACATACTTACGCTTACAGTTCAATTAAATAAGTGAAGAATAATGTCATGTATATAGATGAAAATTTTTCACCAGTTGACATGAAGAAAAAATCGGAAAGGCAGCCAGAAGCTATCACAGTTGTTTTAAGATAAAGTTTTTTTTGCGTATAAAATATCCTTCTATCATAGTTTATTTCAGAAATACCGAATACTACATGAAGCATTTCTCTTCATCATCAAAATATTCCCGAAATACATCTATTTTTCCACCTCGATTTGTTGTTTAGGCTTAGAATTAGAAAGTCTTATGAATTGTCGGTTAGTTGGTTGGTTTCTCAGGTACTGAGACTTATGCTACATCCCCTACATAGTAGCCATGGAGATTGGTAGGAGAGAAGAAAGATCGTAAATCGTATCACTTTGTCAAGGTGTCGCACGTGTTCCCAGATTTCGCTGTTTTGTTTAAGGGCAGAGCTCCCAATGTTTGTGGGATGCATCCATATTTGATTGGCCTTTCTGTAGTTCACATCACCTGACTTTTACTGTAAAACGTTGAAAAAGTTGTAGGACACACAAGTAGAAAAAGCATTGATAAAGATGCAGCGCATAGAACATAGTGTGGAAAACGGTTTTACCGTTTTTTAATTCAAAATTTTCAAATTCAAACCGGAAATTCTGAAACAAGAATTTTTACTTCGAATATCGTCGTTCGATATTAGTCACGAAATATCTCCGAACAAAAGAACATTAAACCAAAAGAACATTATAGGGAATTTCTGGTATGAATGCGAAATTTTGGAATTTAAAAAAAGCCGAACTGGTAATGCTTTAAAAAGTACTAAAAAATTGTATCGGATAAACGTGCAATGATGCGGAATAATTATAGGGAGATTGCAGTGACATCTGTTTTAAAAATAGATTTACATCTACACTGTTTAAACTCTTCAGCTTTTGCTGCAGACACACTCCACCGCTTTTAGAGAAAATGGTTAGTTTACTATATTATGGAGCATTTTCACTGATCAAAATAGAGATATTCTATAAAAGCAGTGGAGTGACTATGCAGCAAAAGTGGAAAATTTTTTACAGTGAGCAAAAGTAACCGTTTCACTATTGACAACATGAACATAATTCCTGTTAATAAAATCTTCTTGTAAGTGTATATTTCAGATGTAACTGATTTTGAAGTTAGTTTTTTATCATATCAGGCAATTTATGCTTTTCCACTCTTCTAGCAGAGATTCATCCTTTGGTCTGCTAAATAGGGATAGTTTCTAGTTTGCTGTCTTCAATGACGAATTTCACGCATATTATGTATTCCTATTCCTATACAATGAGATTTCTGTTTACAGTGATATTATATTTGTTTAGTTTTGATTTAAGTGTGAAAAGCAGACATATATGCGATAGAAGTGATCATTTCAATACCAAATTTACCGTATTTTGTATATATCTAGGCAACGAGGTGTCTCTTTACAGTGATATTTGTTTAGTTTTGTTCTAAACTGTGAAAAAGGGACATATATGCAATAGAAGTGATCGCTTCAATGACGAATTTCACGCATTTCGTGTATTCCTACGCAACGAGGTGCCTGCTTACTATGATATTTATTTAGTTTTGTTTTGAAGGGCGAAAAATAGATATCGGTGCGATAGAAGTGATCATTTCAATGACGAATTTTAAGTATATTTTTACGCAACGAGGTGTCTGTTTACATTCATATTTAATGACTTTTCTTCAAGTGGGTGAAGCGGACATATATGCGATAGGTGTGATCGCTTCAATGACGAATGTAACTGGAGAAAGGACGAATGTCACGCATTTTGTGTACTCTTATGCAATGAGGTTTCTGTTTACACTGATATTAATTTAGTTTAGTTACTACCCTTTTCACACTTCAAAACAAAACTAAATAAATATCAGCGTAAACAGACAACTTGTCGTTCCCAGAAAAAAAAAAGTCCTGTTTTTCATAAAGTAAAAACTTACCGGTATATTTTTCTCGTTTTTTCGAATATTTGAACCGGCCCGAAAGCGGGCGAAGCCATTATTATACTCTGTCATAATAATATCCGTCATGTGAACAAAATGCGATATTAAGAAAACATCAATTTCAAAATTAAACATGTTGTATAGAGACTTTCAAAATTTAAAAAAATGCCAATATTTCCATAATCGGGTTTTTATCATGATTCAATATGTTCCTCAAACTTATATATTTACTATTCTCTATTACTCATACTGATACTCTTTGTATTATTCTCAACCATTTGAAAAATCCGTTATGACGTCAGATTAATTTTCTTTTTAATTCTATTATGACATTCTATTAAGCTGTTTTCTGTACATACACATACTCATACTCCTTGTATTATTGAGAAATGTTTGAAAATTTCCATTTTATGACCAATAGGACATCCTTTTAATCTTTTTTTTTTTCAATGGGTGAAACTTTTTATTTCATTTCCACGTGAAAATCTTTTAATAGAAAATTAATTACTGTAGAAAGAAGTTTTGTGGATTTTTAATGGTTGGCAAGTGCTATAACGAAACATGTTTAAATTATTAGGAAAAGACTGTTAGATTTTTGGTTTTTTATCTCTCTATATTAAAATAATACGGTTTTTTCAAATTTTATTATTTTGAGCTTCATATTAGGTATTTAGCTATAAGTACACAAATTTTCATGTCTGTAAGTTATATAATTTCTGAGAACCAGCTCTGTGACAGACAGACAACGGAGCGGGAGTAATAGGGTTTTGTGAGATGAACGAAACCCTAAAAACCGTAAATGTTGTAGGTTGTGTTTTTTACTCTATCTGTACGTTTAGAATTCAAGTGTGATGATGATGGTTATTGTATTGCTTACTGCTTTTTATGAATTTTTAAGCATAAATGAATGATTTATCTTTTGTTTTTTGCTCATTTGAAGGCCAATGTTCCACATGTGACACGTTGGCAGTTCAGAGTACAGAATTATCTTATTATTATTAAGGGTGTATTAAAAAAAAAATTTCCACGCTCAACAACTCAAAATTTTGAGAGACATTCCCAGACTCATTTTTAAAAGTAACAACAGGAAACTTGGCGGCGTGATTTATAAGGGCCCCATGTTTTTATTTTTCGTTCAATTAATTAGAAATTGATTTACAGACAATTATTTTCACAGTACGATCATTTTTTTTGTTTCCAGCGCTATCGCTTCTGGAAATTCGGTTCAAAATGTCCACTTTGACAGCATTTTTTGAAATATATTCTGCCTTTATCAAAAAATCGAGACAGTGGGGACATTATAAAGTTTCTGAATAAGAGAACCTGCCAATTGGATGCATTTTAGAGCAAAAATGAATTTACGAATGTGTCTCAAAATAAGCAGTTTGGATTTGAATACACCCTTCATAGGATTCTGATCATTTGTATGCAGTTTGGTATAACGCTAGTATATGCTAAAATTAGTCTGAATAGGATAAAAAGGGTGCAGCTAGTCCAGATAGGCTCAAATTAGAATAATTGGGCCTATTTTGGGGTAAATGAGGTTTTACTATGGGGATTAGCTAAATAGGCTGGTACTAGTCCAGATTAGAATAATTGTGCCCTATTTGGAGGTAAAAAGGAGTTTTAATATGGGGATTGGCTAAATAGGCTGGTACTAGTCCAGATTAGAATAATTGTGCCCTATTTGGAGGTAAAAAGGGGTTTTAATATGGGGATTGGCTAAATAGGCTGGTACTAGTCCAGATTAGAATAATTGTGCCCTATTTGGGGGTAAAAGAGGTTTTACTATGGGGATTAGCTAAATAGGCTGGTACTAGTCCAGATTAGAATAATTGTGCCCTATTTGGAGGTAAAAAGGGGTTTTAATATGGGGATTGGCTAAATAGGCTGGTACTAGTCCAGATTAGAATAACTGTGCCCTATTTGGGGGTAAATGGGGTTTTACTATGGGGATTAGCTAAATAGGCTGGTACTAGTCCAGATAGACTTATAATAATTGTGCCCTATTTGGGGGCAAATAGGGTTTTTACTATGGCGACTAGCTAAATAGGCTGGTACTATACCAGATAGAATAAAACTAGTCTACATAAGTAAAATAGGATGCATCTAGTAGAAATGGACCCAAATGAGAGCATTTGGGCCTTAATTGGGATAAATAGGGTTTTACTATGGTAACTAACTAACTACGCCGATACCATGCTTGATAGGGTAAAACTAGTTGATATTTGTCATGAGGCAACAATTGCTTTTAACTCAAAATGCAATTTATTGATCGACACATGAAACAAAATAAAACTGCCATCCTAAGAAATCAATCCCTTTTAACCCAAGATCATTTAGCAGAAAATGAAACAAACAATAAAACTTCCGTCATGAGACAACAATCGCTTGCAGCTCAAAATGTAATTCATTTATCGAAAAATGAATTTTAAAAAATGCCGTCATGAGAAATCAATCGCTTATAACCCAATATCATTCATAGGAAAATTAAACAAACAAAAAAACTGCTGTCATGAGACAACAATCACTTATAACTCAATTATATTTTTTTATCAGAAAATGAAACAATAAAAAACATTTTGTCAGCAAGTAAGAGAAAAGACAGACTTGTATCATCGAAATTCTGTACCTAGCACCCAATTTTTAAATAACTGCTTATTAAACTTCACAACTTGCATTTTGTTTTTGTTTTTTTAAATTGTTAAAAGAAAATTTACTCAATCGAGAAAATTTTCTTTTATTAATTTACCAAAATATTGAAGATCGTCTTGTTATGTTATCAATTGCTGTATATAGAAGTCGCATTTCTTTAACTGAAAATATTTTATGTCCAATATTGAATATTTTTCATCTATTTTATCTTCTGTGAGTTTCACAGGATTAACATGTTTTAAAGATAACTCTTTAGGCCATCCGATATATATGTTCATTAATAACATTGTTCATTTTCATCTTATGTATAAGAGCATGGCTCGCTCTGTCTCGTGTTGTCTGCTGAGATGAAGTATTAAAAATAGAAACTATTTATATCCTATAAATGGAAGCACTTCCATTAAAAAAAAGGTAAAATACTGTATGGGAGTTGTTCTAAAAAAATCAATTGGTTTTTAATAAAAAAAAAAGTTACTGTAAATCGTGATTTAAATCATATCATTTTATAAATTATCGCTCTCAGATATTACTGTTAATCGAATTATTTTGTGGCCCTGTAAATAAACAATAATTGTCCATAGAAAACATGCTATAGTACACCTCAGTCATTTAAATGAAATTTATTACAAATAATATAATAAAATCACTCGTTAACTTTAAATTGAAGTGTCATTATTGCTTATAGGGATCAAAAACATGACATAAAATGTTTAAAAATACCTTTTAAAATAGATGACGTATGTTTCCTTTGCTCAAACGACGACATCTTCAGATCAAAATGATAAACAGAATATTCATGAAAGTTTTTGAAAATGGTAAACATAAACCATGGCATCACGTGTCCAATGCAAGCAGGTGCTTAAAGGGGTCAAACTGGAAAACGTGAAAATTATTTTTTTTTCATTGTTTTTTCAATCTATAATCGCATGCAAAATTTTAGGTCATTCAAAAGAAGCCGATTCGTTGCATATGTTATCATTTCGCAAATATATTTCTATTGAATAAAATAATCATAAATAAATGAAAACAATTTGCTGAAACTAAATAAATAAATTTAAATCCAAATAAAGATTAAATTACAAAGATGCAAATTAATGAATACAAAATTTTATTCCATCTCAGTTTACAAAAATTGAATTGACATTGAATTATGTGTGAATAATACACTGCAAATACAACCTGAATTATTTTTAGGGTAATTGTGTATTATCCAGACCAGGTCCTATTCAATAAACCAACAAATATTAATTACTTTTTTTTTTTTTACTTTCATGATACATTTTAACTGCATCATTATTATATTGCTGCCATATTGAAGCCAGTGGCAGGAGTATTTATATACGTATAACTATATAATATGATATAGCAAACACATAAACATAATAGATTACATTCATTGATACAGTATACAGTGAAACCTCTCTGTAAGGGCCACCTGCCGTTCCATTGAAAATTGGCCTTTATGAGGGGTGGCCCTTGAATAGGGGTGACTAAAATAAGGAAATCAAAACCTATATAGGGGAAAAAACTGTTTATTAACATTTTAAAACTGTACATGATTGAAAAAATTTTCTATTGAAGTTCGTTTACTTTTCATAATTTTTTCGTAGACAATTTTAGTTTCTAATGATTCTTTTACTTTATGGAACAAATTACTTAAATTTGCATCATTTATTAATACCTTAGAATAAGATATTAGTTTATTTATTTTTGTTAGCATTTTCTGACAGGATATATTCACAGCTGTAGACTCATCATTATCAGAATTAGATTGAACTCCTAAAATAAAAAATATTAAAAAGAAATTTTGAAAGTTAAAAAAAATAAAAGTTTTATAAAGTTTAAAACAATATTCTTTTATAATTTTACCTATATCTATCTATTTCATCTATAATTCTTTTCTCCCAATCTTCTGATAAATCCTCATAGCATTGAACCACATTTTCATATTTATCTGAATCTGGATCATATTCAGTTTCAGCAGCTTTCAAAAGTTGAACCTGTTTAGAATTTAAGGCTCATGTGAAAAAAATGGCCTTTATGAGGGGTGGGTGCGACCCCTAATAGGAGTAAAATTAACATTATGTCTATGGAGAAAATTTTTGTTCCTAAAAATATTGGCCCTTAATAGAGGTGGCCCTTGAATAGGGGTGGCCTTTAAAAGAAGTTTCACTGTATTTATTTTACTGTATTTATTTTATATGATATTTATACTATATTCATTCTGGTTGGCATAACAAACCACAAGAAATAAAATACCCTTGTGAATATAGTTTACTGCTAAAAGCCGTCCATTGGATGTCATGTATTTAATAAACGTATCCCAAATTATTGTTTTGCATTTTAGCTTGCCTTTGTTGTTTATCATTTTCAACAATGGCATGTATTTATTCAATGTACATTAAATTACCATTTTGAACACAATTGACAACCCTTTTTGGCAATTTATCTATCTGGCCTGGATAATACATTCAGTCCCATTTCTATAAAAAATACAGATGAAAACAAGTGTTAGGAAAATGCATCTGGAGTGCTTGTCATGACAAATTTCATTGGATGAAATATTGACCTGTCCGATTTTGTTTCACAGGAGAATCTCGCCAATATTTCACAAAAGTAGAATGAAAAAATTGAAAATACAGAAATACTTTACACATTTTTCATTTGTAAGTTGTCATTAGCAACCCAATTATAAGAATAAAATGTTAAAATAAGCTTATTTTCTTAAGTTTCTTAAAACTCAGCACTGCTTGATTTTCTAGCATTAAATCATACATTCATTTCTACTAAACTTTTCCTTTTATCAAGTATAATAAAGTCCCTTTTTTTCCTGCATTCTTTAATATTTCTTACGATTCTTTTTAAAACTGAATCATTGCATCTTTAAATAAAAAAAGAGACAGAATTTCAATAATGAATACTAAACAATACTGCACTCACAAATAACTAAAATTGCAAAACATTCGAAATACATAATATTATTCAATCTCACAACTTTCAAAAAAACAATGTTAGCATGAAAATGGCTGAAATTCAGAATAAGCCTTCTGTTTCACTTTAAAAAAAAAATATATAAACAATACACAGGAATTTCATGTTTTAGTTGTAAAATCAAATTTTTCTAAAGTAAAACAATAGAAAAAGATTAAATTAAAAAATGAATATAAAATGATAATGAAAAATACCAACATTTTTTTTCAACTGATGTATCATTTTTTCAGAGAAACATGAAATTCAAAATGACTGAATAACAGAAATAGGCCCAATACGACCTCCAATTTCATTTTTAATAAAATACTTTAATGAGTTTTTTTGGTTCCTCACACTTTCCTACACCTTCACCAGTGATCACAATGTATAGCTAATAAATACTTGAATTTTCAAATTATAAGACCATGTCGAGACAAAAAATATCTTGAAACAAAAAATTAATCTTTTTTTTCATCACCACTATTTCAAAACAATAGTCATCTTACCCCGATGACATATATCATGAAGATTATTCTTTGGAAATAGTGATAGACAAAACAATAAAAAGTAATCACCGGTGGCAGTTCTGTTTTGTTCTTTTGTGTGTTTACTACTTTTTACCCAACATTTCTTTAAGCCTGGGGCTAAGAGTGAAATTTCGAAATTTTAGCACACACCATTACCATACATTTTTGAGAACACACACGATAATCACATGAAGAGACATTTTATTATTATTTTTTCAAACTGATTCTTTTTAAACAATGAACAAGAGGAATGTATACAGTTACAAGAGAATTTGAGATACAATTTGGGGTGTCAAGAGGTCTATTAAACAGGTAACACAAGGTTTTAAAGAGGAAATATAAGAGGAAAAAAAAGTTATATATATATATTTATATATAAGACCCAAAGTTTACTTTATAGATTATAAAACTCTTGTTTGTTTTTTTGTAACATAAATATGGATCTAATAACTTTTAACTGAAAAAAATTCATTTAACTGTTTTAAATGTAAGAAAATTACAAATTAAGTAAATGTTTTTGCACATAGCATGTTATATCTATAGGGTTTTAACCATGAAAATATATAAATGAAAGCAAAAAAAAAAAAAAAAGTACTCATTTTGTATTTCTATAGTTCACAAAATTATCCTTTTACCTAAAATTATTGAATGTTATTTAAATAGGGATGATCTTTTATTTTTGAAGCAAAATAATTTTAATAAAATGTTATACGATGTATATATATATATATATATATTTCACAATTAGAGTTTTCTGGTATCCCATTCATTTTAAAATCTATAAAAAAATCTGAATTGCATAAAAAAAATCATATTGGAGCAAAAACATTGACAGACTGATTTGTACTTCTTTAAATAGATTCTGCCGACACTTTCACCATTTATTTTGTAAATCCTTATTGGAAAGTAATGGTTGATTTCTAAGGGGCGAGGGGAAATGAATTTTTTTTCAGAAGGTTAGCAGAGGATATTTAATTTTAATTTTCAAAATTAAGACTAGAAAAAGAGGACATTTTAGGACACTAAGAATAAATATTCAGAATTTGAGGATAATTAGGAGAATTCCTTCCCTTGCTTCAAGCCTTTGTTACTCGAGGCTACGAAATCTCTTGGATGAACTACTCTCACTTTCATCGGCCCTCCTCTTCTCGTATTCACGAAAGGAGTCATCAGACGAGAGAAATAACTTATCCCATTCGTCTTTATTCCTCACAAAAATATCTTCTATCCAATTCCAATTTTCACGCTTCCCGAATTGCTCTTTAAATTTTGACATTAAATCTTTGGATGGAAAGCATTCTCGAATTATGAATTCAAGATAATCCCATTCATCATGATAAATGACATTTAGGAAGAAATAATGCCTGTAGATAAATTTCTCCCTTGTTGTATGGGTTGCATCCTGAAGGAGTAATCGGACGATTTCTTTATCTTTAATATCAAACAGAGATGGTAGTAGATAATTTTTATCTAAATCATTTGTAATCAAACTTTTCAGAGCTTCAGGGCTTTTCTGCCAAAATTCTCCGAAAAGCTTTTTATAGTTGCAATCCTTATAGCCACCTGCAACTTTATCAATAATGTCATTCAATGTGTACTCATATTTCTCTTTTGGAAGAAAATCCCACATGCGATTGGCTATTTCCATAAAAAAGCTCTGCCAAGGCCATTGCAGAAAACATTGCAACACTCTAGATGGCTTCTTTTTAAAAACTTCCATTTGTTGCTCTTCTTCCATTTCTGATAACAGAAAACATAAAGTATCAGCATCTGTTACATATTTTGCAGTATGTACCAAGGACACTTCTCTCTCCAGTGGGGTTAGCTTCTGCAGAAAGTACTCAACTGCTACTTTATTACCCTTCCTTGCACAGTTCAGAAATTCCTCTTGGTAGGAAGTACGTGCATTGCCCAACCCTCTTTCCTTCATAGTATGTACCCAAAAACCAATTGGTGGATAATAGTCCCAATTTGATTGTTTCAGGTCTTCAGACAGAGTGTTCCAAAGTGCAATAATATCTTCCTCCATGCAATAAACACATGCCAGCTTGTAGCGTGTGCCTATATCCAAACTCTCATCCTTGACTAACACCTCTGCCGTCCTCTTTCTGTCCACCGTACCTTGTGGAGTCCAACAAAGTTCAGCGAGTAGATTTACAGGAAGATCGTCGCATATGCTATGGAAGTCAATCCATTGAAGAATTTGAAATCCAACAAGCTGAATAAAACCTGACACATTCTCTTTTAAGATTTTAGGTAGTGAAAGCTGTGCCACTCTCTCCAGTACTCTAGCTTCGACTTCCTTCCATGCCTTATTCATAGGATGAAAATGCTTCAGACACTTGGCTTTCGCCAATTGTATTAAAGCTCTAACGTCATTCTGGTTCCACAGTGAAACAGCCATCTTGCCCAGAGCCATTTGCTCCAGAGAGGGGGGTTTGAGGACAAAATTCATGATGAATCACAGACAGACAATGGATGTGCCCTAAAAACTTCCACAAGGAGAACAGCCAAACATCAGCTGAGTTATAATGTCACAAGGAAATCTTCCCTCAGTATGTATATTTTTGCTATAAACTTACATTCGTTTTTCTCTTTTTTTTTAGTAATTCCTCCAAGTGATCTGAATATAAATCTAGTATTTGTATAATTACGACAACCCTACACCAGTCTTTAAAGTTAGATTCACTTGGATGAGTCAGAAGCAAGCAGATGACAACATCGACACATGATTAAGTAAATTGCTGAATACTGACAAATACAAACAAGTTTTTAACAGGCACTTCCTTGATTGACACTGACACTGATGACTGGAGTTGTGCTTCTTGAGGTATTGGACTAGTTAGAAGCGGGATGAAAATTTTTCATAATTACTGGAAGGCACAGCAGAGGAATGTGACCTACAAGAATAAGTGAGACATCATTTAAAAAAATGCAAAACACTGGAATATATAAAGAAAGCATTTAATTTTTCTTTGAGTGAATGAAATAAACAGTATAGAGCAGCCAACCTTCCAGCATTTCAAAGTTCAATAAACATATTCTGAACCAGAAAATTTAATTAATATTGTCATTTCTATGGGATACTTATTGGATTTCATTCAAGTACAATTTCTAGTTGTAAATAAGTATATTTGACTTGGGAAAAAAAAAAGGGGGGGTAGAATGTTGGTATGGCAGGTGTTAATCAATATCAGTAAAGCGATTTAGATGCAATAAAAATAAGAAAAGAATGTATTTCCTTTGTTAAATTTATGGGCAATCATTGCACAAAATAAAAAAAAACTCACATAATTTAATTGCTAAATTGTCAGGAAAAAACTAAAATAGCCATTCTATTAAAGATTGTGTTTTGTTTTTAGTTCATGTTAGAAAAATTAGCTTGAGCTTTCTTCATCCTAAAATTGTATCAAACTTTGAAATTTTCAACAGGAACACCCGATTTTGAGAGCCTATTTGGATTTTTCCAGTACATTTTAGACTTGGATATTAAACGGGAAGTCATTCGGTCAAATAATTTAAGAATGATGAAGATTTCAAGTTTGGATTTGGTAATATTAAATTCCTTCTGAATCATTGAAAAACAGATTGCAACTTTAGGTAGTTTTTTATGTTAGGAAAACTGCATGTCTCCAAATACATGTTAGTCTCATTGACTCAAGATATATACTTATTCAAATATTTTTAATAAATTTTTCATAAATGTACACATTCATCCTCATTTATACACAACTAACATTCAACATATTTATCAATAAACATAGCAGGTTCAGATTTATTAAGTTTGTAAAACATATAAATATGTAAGTTTTATTTTCAAATTAGCTTTCAACTATTCATGAATAAAACGCTTTTAATATTTCTCCTATTAAATCGTAAAACAGAAACACATATATAATTTTATCGCTAATACAGACCGTACTACACACGTGAGATGAGAGTGAACAACTGACATAGTGCACCATACACACACTACAAACTAGATGGCGGCACACACAATCATTTGGATTGGAAGATTGAATGAGAGAAGGCACGTGTATACAAATCTCTGTGGAATGTTCGCGAAGGTTTCCAGTTTCCTGCCGATATCTTTTTTAGTATAAATAGAAGCCGACAGCATGTGTTGATACACTATATTGCCAAAGGTGACCGGTCACTTGCGATTTTAGACGTTTTGTTAACTATCTAGAAAAATACATGAGGAATTAACCTGAAACTACAGTTGTGTAAACAGTATAGTTTAGATTATATATTTCTGCAAAGATTTTTTCACGAAACCCCATAGGGGACTGTCAACAAATTGAAAAAGTACGAATATCTTTTGGATAACCCTGTAAAAACTAATGCAGCAAAGGCGTTCAAACTTGAGATTATTAATAAGTGGCTTATTGTATTATACTGTGTTCATTTTTATGAGGATAGCATGTATACTTGTAGAGAAATTAAGGGTTTTATAAAAACAGTTCCAAATTTCGCCTAGTTTTTTGCGTATAATTTGCAGAGTTCTTAATATAAAAAAAGTTCTTTTCAGAAAATATGAAAAACAACATTGTACATAATACTCTGCAATCAGAATTAAAAAATAATAAAAATTGGATGAAAAATGAGCAAGTTTACAAAAAAATGTTTCACTGTGCATGTACGAATGCAATCAAAATATAGTATGCATAATGTATTAGCTAAGTATATAGTGCAACTTTTGTGAAAATCTCAAAATCATAGCTTGAAAATTCAGAAAATTATCGTCGATAGAATAAGCTTGAAATCCATTGTTCCCAAAAAGAAGCAAAAAGATGAGGGGTTGTATCAAATATCTGTTGATTAATGCCAAGATAGCATACACAATATTGCGCGTATTACTATATTTGGATACAACCCCTCATATTTTTGCTTTCTTTTGGGAACACCGGATTTCGAGTTTATTCTATCGACAACAATTTTAAGAATTTTCATGCTATGATTTTGAGACTTTCACAAAAGTTGCTTTATATACTTAGCTAATACATTATGCATATTATATTTTGATTGCATTCCATAGACCTTCTGATAGTAGTAGACTCAGAACTGGTAACCTTTTGTTGAAGCCGACATCACCCTTCCTCCAACATGGGAAACCACCACAACATCGCCAAGCCAAACCGGTTTTTCCTGCCAAAATCCACTTTAATTTCCAAATTCCCACTGAAATTTATTTATTGCGTCTGTATTTCTCAGGAAAGTTGACTGCGCTTTTTCATTTTCCTTTTAATTTCCTGTGTCTCTTAATTTTAAACAGTTCTTTTAAGAACTTATTATTTATTTTAGACAGAAACAAAAAATGCACAAAATTCTTCTGAATTTATTGAAAACGTCTTTTGATTACAAAGTTTCTAAATAAGAACATATGCCAATTTCATGCGTTTCTGATTATAAATGAATGAATAAAATCACGGAGTAGCCAGCTTGGATTTGAGAACTGACTTTACAGCATCTAATTATAACAGCAAGTATTGTTTAGAAGTCAACATCTTCAGTAGTTGTCTGTGGTTATTCTTTTCAATAACACACACAAAAAAAAGGGGGAGGTTAAACTTAATTTTATGTTATTGAAAAGTTGCAAATTTATTTTTCTCAGAAACTTATGAAAAATAATAGTTATCTTAACAGAGAAACAATTACTGAAATATCCTAGAATTTTTATTTTTCACTACAAAAACTGTAAATTTGCAAAATAATTTTAATCATGAATAAATGTTATCAATCAAGGTTTTCCTTTCGATTAAAAATATTGTAGTACATTTATACTTTCAGTTACAAAAAATATATAGTGTAGATGTGCCAGTAATGGACACCCTTAAGGAATTTCTTTAAAAAGGTAATCTATATATATATTTGTCTTACGTGGCGCGGAAATAGGGCTGAATTTCTAGCTTATTGTTGGCAACAACCGTAATTTCCAGAGCTAAGACCAATGAAATGACTAGATTGTGTTAGATAGATTAGCTCTGCCTTCAATATGGTGGACAGTGTCAGAGCAGTGAAAATCAAGCTAGAAAATATTAAAAATAAAATAACATGTACGTAATCCAAAGCATCTGAGATTATTCCTCATTTTAATTATGAGTAATATTGCTAATTTCAAATGAATTCTCAACTCTTATTTAGAATTTATTTATGAATTTCACTCACATGAAAAATCGGAGAGAAGTAAAAATATCAACTGTCTAGGTTTCACCATTGCAGAAATCTATAATCAATTAGAATAGTAAAATGTCGAACAAAATTTAAACAATCATTGATGATAAACTGTCTTCCTATTACGTAGTTTTTTTTTTTTTTTTTTTTTTTTTTTTTTAATGAATAAGCCGTGCTGTGCAATATTATAGGTGCAATAAGTTTTAAACAAATTATGTTTCCAAGACATAGTATTTAAATGATTTATATGCTCATTAGTAGCTCCAACTAAATGCATTTGTAGTTGTGTTTTCGGCGGAGTTCAATTACTTTTTTACATTAAAAAAAATTGTCAATTTCATATGTTCAAATGATTTATGGTAGTACTTATTCCGGCTAGAATTACTGCAAAAATTAAAAAAAGGCGAGTGAGCAGGGACCATGTAGCGGTCTCAATGTGAATTGCTTCGCAATTCACAGGGGGTTGGCGAGCGTTAGAGAGTAGAGGTCTGAGCCCCCTAGTACAGATATAATACAAAATAAAACGGAGTGTAAAAAAGTTTCTTTTACCAAGGCCCTATTTAAAGAAAACAAATTAGTCTTTCTCATTATAGGAATAGCATTTGAAATTACACGCCATGAAATCAAATCAAATAATATTTTATTACATGCAAATTTAATAAAAATTAATTTTTTATAACAGTTGAATTTGTTACTGCAATTATATATTTCGGCCTTGAGTAGATTTTACACGTATAAAATCCACAGACATCTCATTTCTATCCTAGCTCTGACATAAAATCCTAGAATATGACAACAACACAAGCAACACTTTTTAGTTTCAGTTTCGTTTATTTATTTATGTTCATTTTTTTTGTGAGAATGAAATCGAAGTTGCCAAGGAAGCAAATACTGCCAAAACAGACAGTCTTTGACAGCCTTTAAAGCGCCAAATCCGGGGTGATGTTGGTTTCAACTTTTCAAAAGGGATAACAAAAGAGTCTTCACTCTAATACTAATCTTTACTCTGAGTTGCATTCGCACATGCACAGTGAAACATTTTTTAGTAAACCTGCTCATTATTCACAATTTTAATTATTTTTTAATTCTGACTGTAATGTATTATGTACAATCTTGTTTGTCATATTTTCTGAAAAGAACTTTTTTTTATATTAAGAACTCTGCAAATTATAAGCAAAAAACTAGGCGAAGTTTGGGACTGTTTTTATAAAAACCTTAATTTCTCTACGAGTATACATGCTATCCTCATAAAAATAAACGCAGTATATTACAATAAGCCACTTATTAATAATCTCGAGTTTGAACGCCTTTGCTACATTATTTTTTACAGGGTTATCCAAAAGATATTCGTTCTTTTTCAATTTGTTGACAGTCCCCTATGGGGTTTCATGAAAAAAATCTTTGTGGAAATATATAACCTATACTATACTGTTTACACACCTGCAGTTTCAGGTTAATTCTTCATGCATTTTTCTAGATAGTTAACGAAATGTTTAAAATTGCAAGTGACCGGTCACCTTTGGCAATATAGTGTATACTTGAAATGGATTAATTAGTTCAACATATCGGCGATTTTTGTTAATGTGTCGTCGTAGGGTTGTTAAATACCTCGGTTTTTTCAGAAAAAACCCAATCCACTGGGTTTTATCAGTGTTTTGGGGGGGTTTTATCAGGGTTTTTTAAGTTAAGGTTCAGAATGTTTGAAAAAAATGTACTTACTACTAAATACAATTTAAAGTAAGTAATTGATTTCAAAAATATATAAATCAATGACAATAATCAAAATCATGCTTTGCTTTTAGATAAATTGATTATCAGTAATAATTTTAACAATGAAATTATCATTAAAGTACTATACTAATAATACTAGTGCTGAATCAGATCTTTTAAACTACCCTATTTTCCTGTCTATAATCTGCTGATTATACGTTAAAAAACTTTATTTTTCTTGTAATGTGGATTATACGCCGCTGCGGAGTATCTGCGATTTTTTTCCTACTCGTTATCTTTGCAAATGTCTTTGTAATGCAAACATAATTTTTTTGAGCAAATTTACAAATATCTTTCTTAAAAATCAACAAATGGTGCTACCGGGCAACTTATTAATTCTTGTTAAGAAAAGTCACGCCTTCATTTCATATCTAGGTCTTACTGCCTCAAATACACTCTTTAAACACAAGCATTCATTACCATTTACTCATATGTCATCTTTATTTACAGTTATAAAATTTCAGTATAAAGTTCATAAACAGTACATATCAACATAATAACTTCATTATAAAAACATAATTATTATTGTTAAAGTACTTTTAATTTACCAATAATCTTTTGATTTCTGTTTCATATTAATAATGGATTCCTTAAATCCATTTATTTCATGCTTTACAATAGCTTTTAACTCGTATTTAGTTTACAAACATCGCACTGTATGCTTCATCCATTACAGCTATTCATTCTCCGCATATGGCGATATTTGATTCAAACGATAATCGAATGGCGTAGTAAGCTTTTACTTCGACAGATGGCGCCAGACAAATCTTTGTCTGATTCGCTGATCTCATAATATTAAATTAAAAAGAAGACAAAAGAAAAAAAAAACTAGTAGAAGCATTTTATATTTAATTTAAACAAATATTTAAGTAATTAACTTACTGAATTATAATTTTATACTAAGTAATGTAAATCGCCTCAATTTATTCTTACTTATGTGTAATAGAATTCCAAATATCTTTGTACTGAATTATCAATTTTTTATTTCAGATTTATTTATTTATCAAGTGCTATATTAAATACAAAAGTTAAAAACTAAAATATTTTACAATAGATTCAATATTTTTTCTCTTACGGCTGAACGTTAGTCCTGTAGATCTTGTGAAATTTTTTTTAAGTGAAATTTTCCCTGCGGATTATACAATGATTTTTTTTCAAAATATCATGAAATTGACACCTGCGGATTATAGGCAGGAAATTAGGGTAATATTTTGTTAAGGATAAAGTATCTTTATTCATTTTAATTGAAGCGATTGCCTATATATAATAAATATTTTTACTAGAAAAAATTCATTCTGAAAATTGAATTCTGAAACATATTGATTAATCATGGATTTGCAAGATTTTTTTTTAGTTGTTTTCATTCCAAAATGTGTTACTATATTCTTTCTTAGGCACAGTAAATAACATTTCCTTAGCCTGAGGTAAATAGGAAATTTCAGTTTTCCCTTTTCAAAGCATTCTTTTCCCACTTGCTGAAAGGACAATGAGGAGGAATTTCAAGAACAGAACAATATATATTTCTCTCCCCCCCCCCCTTCTATAATCCCTTTTCTTTTGAAGCTGGAGTAACTTGTTTGGAAGGTTTCTGT
Source organism: Maratus michaelseni (assembly GCA_963931845.1). NCBI lineage: Eukaryota > Metazoa > Arthropoda > Arachnida > Araneae > Salticidae > Maratus > Maratus michaelseni. Next base: position 71,804,618 of record OZ007586.1, on the reverse strand, counting down.
TGTACTTCACTCTCTCTCTCTGAAGCTGGTCTGAATATAGTTATGTAGTACTTTCAGCTGACCAAAAAATATCTCCCAAGTCTTGCTATAGTGACATTTTCATTCAGCTACTTTACTTGCTACAAATATATTCTGAAAAAACTCCGGTTGTTTTGAAAAAAAAAATTATTAAACTTCTATGTAATATATATATATATATATATATATATATATATATATATATATATATATATATATATATATATATATATATATATAGTATATTTTATTTAGGGTTAAACTGAAGGATGTGGAAGAGAGCAATCTATTGAGTGGACAATGGTGAACAAAACAAACAACAAATATCAAGTGACCTGTAAATCTGTGACAGTGTAATTAGTGCAAAAATTAAGAGAATCCGTACTCATATGAGTAAATGTAAGAAATCTCTCAAATACTGATGATGATGGACCTTCATTAAGTGCAGGCACATTTATCATAAAATCAAGGGGCAGAAAATCTTGGTCAAGTTCGTTAATGGGCAAAATCGAGCCAGGGAAGAAGGGGGGTGGGGTTGGGGATGGGTTTTTCTTCTCCTGAAAACAGAAAAAAAACATAACTTCTTAATCATGATACATATTGAATCTGTTTAAAGTTGCTATTACTTCTAGAAAAAGAGCTGTATGACATATGTGTATATATCATTAAAAATGACCTCAAGGATGAGAAAAAAATAGGGGTTTAAGATAAAGGTGAAAATAAGCACTCACCAGTTGCCACTTGTCGATTAAACTTGAAAAACTGGCAATTAAAAATATGGAAAGAACCGGCAAAATGCAAGATTTTCAGATTTCTTTTTTTCCCTAAAATTCATATCATTTCCACGCCCGTTCGAGAAAATTCATGTAATTTCTGCACCTGTTTGATGAAATTCATGATTTTCTGTGCCTGTTCGACAAAATTCTTGATTTTTAAGCACTTGTTCGACAAAATTCCTGATTTTTACGCACCCAATTGACTAAAATCATGAGTTTTCTGCATTCGATTGACGATATTCATGATTTTTCCATGCACATGGAACAATATTCATGATTTTTCCATGCACATGGAACAATATTCATGATTTTTCCACATCCAATTGACGAAATTTAATTTTACGTGCCCAATCGATGAAATTCCTGATTTTTATGCACCTGTTTGACGAAATTAATGATTTTTACGCACCCAATCAAAAATAGGTAACTATTTTTGAAGTTTAATATCATAATGTGTAAAACTAGTAAATTTTTAAAGCAAATTAATAAAATTTGAGATAATTAAATTTTTACTTCAGACTCATGGCGTGTCTAAAAATGGTTTGTGAATATAATTAGTACCTTTTTAAAAGATGATAGTGAATATACAAGAATTTTTGCCTGAAGATTAAGGTTATGCTGTTTTCATCAAGGTTACTAGTAGAAAGTGCTCTTCTGTGAAATCTTGTTTAAGAGTCAAGAATTTTCTTTTTAAAAGCAAGTCTGAATACATAAAATTGTGCTGTATTTAGTGTTTTTAGTGAAAGTAGTGTCAAGATTGTTTCGAGAAGTGCTATTTAGTGGAACGTGATGGGCTCCTTGATCTTGTGTTTTTAAAGAAATAGCACTTGCTGTATTTTTTTATGATTGTTCTTGATCTATTTTTGAACATCTGTTCCAGGAGAGAACTTTTAGTGAACTGTTGACAAGATTGATATAGCAGTTTTTAATCTGAACTCCGTCTCACGAGGATTTTAGACTTTTATTTTATCCAGTTTTATCATCAGAAAGTGTTAAAGTGTTAAAGGTGTATACTGCATTATGATGTGTATTACGAGTGTTAGAATTGGATACCCCATCATCTGTGAATATTTTACCTGCTTAGTGCATTTACTTTTATTGTACCTTACATATGTGTATTTTTTTTTAATTAAAAGTTGCAGGACCTTCTTAATTAAAGTGTAACTGTTTTTGATTGAGATTATTGTGGTTAAATTGAAATTGTCTGTTTGAATAGACAAATTAATAAGATAATATGTATATTAAGATAATGAAGTTAAACTAAATTAATGAATAATTAAATTATTTTCAGGACTGGGAGAAATGTTTTTGAGAAATGGAAATTTTGCAGTTTTTTTTTTAACTTAATATTTAAATTTAGCAGTTGTTGAGTTCTGTCTTGTCAGGTAGACATTTAAAGTGTTAGAGCAGAGTGGTAAACTTTTGAATCTAGTTTTGAGGGGCCCAATTTTTGGGTAATGTAATTGAAGGTGCCATTTTGACACAGTCTGCCTGATAGCTAGTTTAATTTAATAAATTGAAGTTTTAAATGTTTTTGTTTAAGAAAGTAAAATTTTTTTATGACCTTCTGAATTAATGTTAAAGCTTAATCTACTGAATTTTGACTTAAATAGTAATGTTCAAAAATCTTTTTCAATTCTATTATGATTTTGGATGTTTGTGGTAGACATACCCAATTACCCAGTTATTCAGAGTTGGATAAATGAAATATAAATAGAGATAATTAAGTTTAAATTGTTTTGAAGCAATATTGAATGGGTTTAATTTATGGAGGTTGATAAAGGGGGGTCCATTTAAATGTCTGAATTTTCAATAGCGTTTTCCTTTGGATATTTTAAGAAATATATAAAGTTAAAATAATTAAAAGTTTAGTTTAAATGAGCTAAGTGAACATTTGGGTTTTACATACTGCTCAATGGTTTGATGACATTTTTAAGGTCATGTCAAATGAGGTTGGTTATACAGCCATTTTTAGTTGAGTACCGTAATTTCGGGTAGATAAGCCGCGGCTTATACGTGTTTAAAAGTTAAATTTTACCTTTTGCGGCTTATCTGCCGGTGCGGCGTATACGAAGTAATAACGATTTTTCCAGAAAAAAATAATAATAATAATAAAAAAAATCGGATCATGTACATATTATAGAGTGAAAATCTGAAAAATAATATTAAAAATGCTTCACGGATTAGAAATCTTTTGTAGGAATGTGTTTTAACTGATCTTTTCATGACTACATTTTTAAAAATACACAAATCTCCCTAAATTTTGATTGATTTATAAATCTGTTATACATGAATACATTATTTATCTATAATGAAACAAAAGTAATCGCCGCATCCTCTTTACTATTTCTGTTACTCAGATTGCTTTTCTAAGCATGTTATAGAATATCACATTTAAGTTCTTTTTATTTCATTAAAAAAGAAAAAAAATCTATACATGGTTTCTTTTTGCATAACGAAACAAGTATTACTCAAAGATAATGATCTCATTCTGATAAGTTCAACTTCCTGCTCCAGCAGAGTTGAATAAACAAACTGCAGATAGCTCTCTCCCTTATCTAGGGGGTTTTATGGAGTGCTGTAATTTTCTAATAACTTATTATATTTTAATAAAATTTTGTTACACAGCTTAATTTGCTGTTATTGCAACTTGCTGAAAATTTGAACAAAATCGGACAAATAATAATGGAGATTTTTTTTTTTTAATAGCTAAGAAAAAACGGCTTTGCTTTTCGTTTTTATTCTTTTAAATTATTTTTTCTGTTTGCTTGCAGCTCAATAATATTTCTTTTTACTGCACTTGCAAAGTGAAGTAGCTGATACATTTAAAGAATCCTTTTTATGCTTAGTTTTGCATAATTGCGGCGGCGTTTTAATAGAAAAGAAAGTAGATTCTCTTGTTTTCTTTACTTGTGCGCACTTGCGAATGTTGTATTTTTTATTTTCAATAATGAACGTATGTATTTAATTTTTGTTTGTTTATTTTAAAACTTTCTTAGAACATTTTACTTTAAATATTTACGGAATATATCAAATAGAGTACCAATTAATTTCTGTTAATAGACATTAATGTTTACAGTTAGTAGTGAAGAGATTTTCAAAAAAATTCTGTTTATACGGCTCTCCCTACTTTTGCCAATAGTTCATGTTGTCAAAATGATTATCATTAGTTATTTTCGGAATTTTACGTTGTTATTTAATTGATGGATTCGAATAAAAAATAGTGTTATTTGTAATTCTAGTGTAATGTTTTATATTAAGAATTCCAAATATATTTCTACTTGCCGATCCAAGGCTGAAATGTGCAATGTGCGATGCAAATGGATAAATTCACAAACTAAAAGTAAGTAAGTTATTTATTTATTTTCATTATTTGTATTAAATTTAAAATTCTAATTTTTAAAGTGGTTTAAAAAAATGTGCAAAAATATTCAATATGGCGTCTATAGTAGTACGTACACAACTTTCAATAACTGCGGCTTATACGCCGGTGCGGTGTATACGATGGAATTTCAGCTTTTTTTTACCATTTTCGGACGTAGCAGCGTATACGCCAGGGCGGCTTATCTACCCGAAATTACGGTATGTTGTATGAATCCTGTTTTGCTGGCTCATTGTACATGTTAAATATGATTTTTTTTTTTCTGTCCTAAATATTTCTGGTTTTTATATAGAATTTTCAAATGGTGCATATGGACTATACTGAATGACTTTAAACTTTTATAGAATGAATTAATAGCTCTAATCCTTGTGTATTAAATATATATTGAAGTTGTTTAATCAGTAATTGAGTTGTAATAAATGACATCATATGAATTTTTTTTTTTATATGATTGAACTGAAATTTAGTAATATGTTTAAATTATGTTGAATAAATTTTATTTTTGATTTAAATGTTATGTTAATTTATTAGTATTTATCTGGGAGATCTTATGAATGTCCTGAGTATGCCAAATAACAGTTTTCCAGGTTGCTGTTTATGTTAGGTGTTGGCTCAGTGATAACGATATATCCTTGAATGGGGGGATTAGTCTTGGATTTGATACTGTTTTCTTAATTTTATTGCTCATTGGAACTGGCCATCTTTTAGGGAACAGTTAGTTTGGGAATTTTTGGAATTTTGCTGTTACTGATGGAGGGGTGGATTTCAGATGTTTGATACTCCTCCTGTCAGGTAATGAAAATGTGGAAATGTTTGCTTGGCACGGTGTGATATTGGTTGCAGTCTTGACTGGTCGTGTTAAGCCATGGGTTTTCTCTATTTTTGCGGGCATCTGAGATATCCATCCTCTTTTTGTGAGTGAAGGAGATGTTATCCGTAGTTGCATTCAGCAGTTGCATGCGGAGGTATGATAGGAGAGTGCATGATCTAGATGGTGTGGCTGAATATAGTTTGTGAGGAACGAGCAAGTGTTCTGTGAGTTTTGTCCTATATTTTAGATGCCTGGCGAAGTATTTTTGGTTGGTAATCCGGTTATGTTAATTCTCATTTTTGACAGTGCTGATCTACCAATGTCCTATTTTTGTTATCTGGTTTTTATTTGTGTTTATTTTTACAGAAATTTATTAAAGGTAGTTTAGTTTTTTTAAGAGTGGTATAACGGGGAGTAGTATTTTGGGAGAACATGGTCCAATGTTAATGTGGATTTGTTATTTTTGGTCAGTTGAGCTATGCAAGGGATGGCGCATGGATTGCTAGGTGAAATTTTCAACATTGTTTTAACTGGATGAGAGGCCTTTTTCCGTAATGAGCAATGTTTGGTTAGAAATAATGTTTTTAGGTTTTTCTTAAATTTTAAGTTATAATTTTTGTTAGAATATATGTATGAATGCAAAATAGTAAAATTTTAGAGAAATAGTTTTAATATTTATGCAAATTATTTGAGAGGTCCAGTAATTGCTTATTCGGAATTTGGGCTAATTTTAAAGAGCCTGAAGGTTTAGAAGTCTGGCTGAATCATTTTTTCGAAAGACATGGTAATTTGCTGGTCACATGGGTAGTTCTTTTTAATGCTATTGATGGAAATTGATTTTTCATGACAATAGTAGATGGCTTGTGTAAAAGGTTGTTTTCTCTTGACAGGTTCATAGTATGTGTTAGGTTCCTGTAATTTGGAAGGTTGTAAAAGTGTTAGTTGACAAGTGATGCTGGTGCAATATGCTTTGAATTGAAATAAGGAGTAGATAGAGAAAGAGAGGCAAGAGAAAGAGGGAGTTTGCGAGTATTTAAGAAAAGTTGTATCAGGTGTCCGGATGCTTGATGTATTAGGTGTAAAAAGAGTTCTTGTTTTTGATAGAGATGTTGTTTTTCTTGATGGAATGTCTGTGTGGTGCCTGTTGTAGTCGTAGTTGAAACGTTTTTGTAAATGGTGAAATAAGTTTGTGCTCTATTACCATAACAGCAGTAATGTTGTATTTTCAGTTTTTAAACTGCTGGTTTTTAAATGGTCTTTTTCTTGAAGTTTAAGTGAATTTTTGAGTAAGTTTTTGCTCATCTGTGTCTACAATTGACCTTTGTTCTAATTTTTTTTTTGAGAGAATGTGCGTGAAGTCTTTGACCAAAGCAAATGGGAGAGTGTATGGAAGCAAATGTACAGAGACGTCGGTGATGAAAGTTGCATGTGTGTTATGTTCCCTTTCATTGTGTGCCCGGTTTATCTGGTTTTTGATAAGATAGATTGTAGCATTAATTTTTTTTTTTAAATTGGTTTAATAAGTGATAGGTTTGTTGAAGATGTATGTTAGGAGCATTTTTTTATATTTCACCATAACTGTAAAGCCTTAAATAAGGTAGTAAGGATTGGCATGTTTCTTAATGAGCTACTTTGGACTGCTTGGTGGGTACCATATGAATTAGTTCATTTGAAGGAAAAATTGGAATGTGAAGTGTTAGACTGGCATTGCTTGATCATATAAATAAATTAAATCTTCTTATCTTTCTTATATTGGTAACATATGTATAGTGAAGTGTAATATGCATGTGGAAAGGGATAAATTCAAATTTTTAGATGGGTGTATTTGTTAAAATTTTTCTATAAGGAATTAAAAATTTTTAATGTATTAAAGTGTTATTATGCAGTATATGGACATTATTGATAGTGTTAGACTCGTAAGGAAGATATTGAAGATGATAAACTGGACTGTATGTGGTAACTGGTTATATTTTTGTTATAGTGTGTGTCTTAAGTTAATGTATTATGTCTATATTATTTTTGATGCATGTAGCATTCTGGAACTCATCGTATTTTTAAAATTTTCCCAGCCTTCTTTCATCATTCAGGTTTTTGGTATATTTTTGTGTTGGGTGAACTTTAAATTGGAAATTTTTAAAATTTGGTTGCTGTTTGAGGATGGAGAGTTTGTTTTAGCCATTGGAGGATTATTGATATTAGATTGCAATTCTTTGATTGTATGTGGTTTTCTTTTGGCAAAGCTTTTCACGCATGGATGATAAGAGGGGGGGCTTCTGTTAGGAAATATAATAGTCCCTGGTATATTTAATATCTTATCACCATGCTTATTTCCTTTACATCTCATACACTCCATAAGTACCATTTATAAAATATAATATAATACTTTTCATAATATAATATCATACTTTAAACAAGCTAAAGATAATTACATTTAATTAACTTACCTTTAATTGCTCTTAATAAATAAACTAGATAAACATCTTTAAGTATCTTTGTTAAATGTCTTTTAATAAACTTGCCTTTAAATTCCTGTTTCATATTTTCAATATTTAAAAGCTCTTTCATTTAATATATCAATCTTTAACTCACGGCGTTTCCAGCTATCTTTGTATCGACACATCGACCACGTTTCTGTTGTTTTTCTGAGTGGTTCTTACGAACGCTCCTAGATGGCAGTGCGATTCAACGCAGCCGTGTTTCGTTTCTTGCCTCGTGTCAATGTTCTCAATTTGCATACGACATTCGAGAAGCTGATGGAAGTGGCGATCGGACATGCGTGGATGCTCTTCTATTAGAATGTCGTGGCACAAAAGATAAATCAATTTATTGAAATAAATACATTTCAATACATAATATAGGCTCAATGAAAGTAGTATATTTAACAATGTATTGAAAAATTAAAAGTATTGTTTGTATGTGTAAATATGCTTTAAAAGACAAACTAAAAATAATTTTAATTGAATTTTAAAAGCCCTATTAAATTCACGTCAAGGTGTCACTCAAATTTTGATATCATTTCTTTTAAAACCCATATTTTGAATTCATGAGAGATGTGAATAAATAAAAGAAAACTGCCCAGTTAAACTGACGGCATTGAGCTCACAGGCTATTCACACTAACTGTAAATTATATTCTTATTTCAAAGAATTTGAAATAAGCCCTCGAAAAATGAAGAAATCGACAATATATTAAGAGGGGGGAACCATCCCCCGTTTCTCCTTCTTATAATTAACCAATGAACCCATAAAACTAATCAGAGAAGCGCCTTACCACAATGAACCTATATACAAAATTTGAAAAAATCGGATAATTCTGCATGAAAAATCCATTTATCTAAATTAAGGGGGGGGTTAGCCCCCCGTCCCCCCTTTATACTTAACCAAAGAAACCCAAAACTAATCAGAGAAGCGCCTTATCACAATGAACATATATATAAAATTTGAAGAAAATCGGATAATTCTGCTTAAAAAACCCATTTATCTATATCAAGAGGGGTTAGTCCCCCCCGTTCCCCCCTTTATACTTCACCAGTGAACCCCAAAACTAATCAGGGAAGTGCCTTACCACACTGAGCCTATATACAAAATTTGGAGTAAATTGGATAATTCTGCATGAAAAACCCATTTATCAAAATTAAGGGGGGGGGGCAGCCCCCGTTTCCCTCTTTTACACTTCACCAATGAACCCCCAAAACTAATCAGGGAAGCCCCTTACCACAATGAGCCCATATAGAAAGTTTGAAGAAAATCGGATAACTCTGCATGAAAAAAGTCATTTATCTAAAATAAGGGGGGAGGATTAACCCCCCCGTTACCCCTTTATACTTAACCTATGAACCCTCAAAACTAATCAGGAAAGAACCTTATCACAATGAACCTATATACAAAATTTGAAGAAAATCGGATAACTCTGCATGAAAAAAATCATTTATCTAAAATAAGGGGGGAGGATTAACCCCCCCCCCGTTACCCCCTTTATACTTAACCTATGAACCCCCAAAACTAATCAGGAAAGAGCCTTATCACAATGAACCTATATACAAAATTTGAAGAAAATTGGATAATTCTGCATGAAAAAACCATTTATCCAAATTAAGGGGGGTTAGCCCCCCCCCCGTTCTCCCCCCCCCCTTTAATTTTAACCAATCAATCCCCAAAACTAATCAGGGAAGCGCCTTATCACAAGGAACCTATAAACAAAATTGGAAGAAAATCCGTTAACTCTGCATGAAAAATTCATTTATCTAAATTAAGGGGGAGGATTCCCCCCCCCCGTTAGCCCCTTTATACTTAACCTATGAACCACCAAAACTAATCAGGAAAGAACCTTATCACAATGAACCTATATACAAAATTTGAAGAAAATTGGATAATTCTGCATGAAAAAAACATTTATCCAAATTAAGGGGGGTTAGCACCCCCCCGTTCCCCCCCCCCCTTTATAGTTAACCAATCAATCCCCAAAACTAATCAGGGAAGCGCCTTATCACAAGGAACCTATAAACAAAATTGGAAGAAAATCGGATAACTCTGCATGAAAAATTCATTTATCTAAATTAAGGGGGAGGATTCCCCTCCCCGTTAGCCCCTTTATACTTAACCTATGAACCCCCAAAACTAATCAGGAAAGAACCTTATCACAATGAACCTACATACAAAATTTGAAGAAAATTGGACAATTCTGCATGAAAAAACCATTTATCTTAATTAAGGGGGGTTAGCCCCCCCCCGTTCCCCCCTTTATAGTTAAACAATCAATCCCCAAAACTAATCAGGGAAGCGCCTTATCACAAGGAACCTATAAACAAAATTGGAAGCAAAACGGTTATTTCTTTCAAGAGTTATCGCGTTGCGTACGTACATACGTACGTACATACATACATACATACATACATACATACATACATACATACATACATACAGAACGGGCGGGCACATAAGCTCTCAGGCTTTGATAGCCTGTGAGCTAAAAAGCATCAGCGAATAAATTTTATATATTTTTCATATTAAGATAATAATTGCATCTGTGAATATAAATAAAACTAAAAAGAAAATGATTTAAAAAAAAATATATTAACATAGCGTCACTTAAATTTGATATCATTGCTTTTAAGACCCATATTTAAAATTCTTAGAGCCAAAAGAAAGTGCTGCATCACAACTTTTAACCTGTTAAGGGTTTTTGTACTGATTGAGAATTACAGAACCAAACACATTGACATAAAATTGTTCTTCGTCCGTGATTTACTTAATCGAGAACTTTTCACAGTTAAACATATAAATAGCAAAGCTAACCTAGCCGATATTTTCACTAAGCCCCTTACAAAATTCGATTTGAATAAATTTGTTGAAGCTATATTTAATTCTAAATCATAAAATTTCTTTTGGTTTCTTGCATTGTCATTTCCCTAAAGTCCTCCTTTGAACATCACATATTATTTAAGTATAAACACATACTTCGGTATGAAATTTTTTTTGTGTTAAACTTTTTCTGAAACCTGTGAGTTTCAATTTGCAAAACATAAATTTTTTTCCTATAAATTGTTTGAATTTAAGGTGTTTATACAAAAGTTTTTCTTCAAAGAAAAAAAAGTTTTTTTTATTACTCTCTTTCTTTCCAATGAGCATTTAATTTCCCGCTGGAATGTGGTTCAGACCCCATGTTAGTTCATCCTCCGGGGTCCGAGTGGCCCCAGGAAGCATCTCGCAGGGGTGAGAAATGTAATCAGCCAGAGTGGCCTGCAGGGGATAGCGGCTTTCGTGGGTGTTCTGACCACAGGAAGGCCTTAACGTGTGCACGTTTTCTTTATTTTGTAAGTCCCTCCTTATATATTATGGAAGTGTCACTTTTAGGTCCCGCTCATATGGAAATTTTGAGATGTAATAAGTTGTTAATTGTTAAGTTTATTGTTAAGTTTGTTACATGTTGTAGTTAAATTTTTGAATTAGCATGCTTTAATTATTATTAGAAGTCTTTATACATAAAATTTAAACTTGCTTAGTATATATAGTTCTTATATATATTGAATTATTTAAGGTTAACCTATATCTCTATTTTTGTTACTTGTATCATACTGTTGAGTGTTTGGTATGAAAAATGTGGGCCCACATATGAAAGCTGAATGGATTGTATGTCAGTTATAATATGATATCCGTTTACATACGAATATTAATCTTTATTGTTTTTTTTTAATGGCCATTAATTACTTGATCTATTTTTACATATATATATATGTCATATTATTGCCTGTATATGAAAAGTGTTTATTTCAATAATTTTTATAGTATATGTGTATCATTTCTTCAGTGATTTGCATAATATAATGTAGCCATTTTTTGGTGAGGTAATCATGGTAAAAAGTGTAGCCATTTTTATGGTGAGGTAAGGTAAAAGTGTAGCCATATTTAATATGGTGAGGTAAATCTGCTGTCCAATTTCAAGGTTCAAAGGTCAAGACAAAACATGTACAAGATCACAATGTATTTACTCTTCAAAAGCAATTGCATGTACTAATGTTGGGATTTAACATGAGATATTCAAATTTATTTGCTTTCAGTAAGTTAAATTGGACTTTGTAGAATTTCTTATGCATTTTTTTAATGGTATATTTCTGAACCTATTATGCAAAGCTCATAAGAATTGAGTTTTCAGAATAAAGTTGTGTGTTTCATTGTAAAGTTTTCTTTACTTAAGTAGATTGTTATACTGTATTGTCTTATATATTTGTTGTTAATGTTGAAAAGTGTTTTTATATGAAAAACTTTAATTGTTGTATGTTGTGTTTATACATCTATCAAAGGTGGTAGATTTAAATACTTGGTATGTGGAGTGAGAGTAATTTTTGTTTGTTTCCAATTTGAATATGATTTTAGTTCTAGTATAAGTGACAAGTGGGGGGGGGGGGGGCAATGTTAGCATATATAAAGCTTTCCTTGATCACTTATACAATAATCAAATGCTTTCATTTCTTTTCTTTAAAACTCCTTTCAACCTTAAATCTAAACAGCTGTTTATTTTCCATTCAAACCTCAGTGTTTATTTAGATCTATCTTTTAAGAGATCATGATTACCTCACTTTGTTTTTCAAAACATCATATCAGCTTGCTGTTTTTTTTTCCCTCCAACATCATTAGCTTATCTGGATTGCATGTTTGTTATCTTTAACCACAAGAGGGCTTCTATGAATGAATGACTTAATGTAACATGACACACCCTCCTACAACTTTGATTCAGCTGTTAGTTTGACTGGGATATAAAGGTGGAAACACCACATTATCATTATCTGTTTTTTTTTCTTTTAATGAGTTCAAGAAACCATTTTGCCTTGTCAGCATAATGGAGTTTCATTTTATTGGACTTTGTTTTATTTGACTGGGATGTTTATCTTATTCCAACAGCATACCAGCTGTAGTTATTATTCATTTTCTTTTTGTTTGGTTGAAAGTATAAGATGTTTTTACAAATAGTGAAAGATGTTTGTGCTACATATGTTATGTAGAGTTATCAAGTGCATTACAAGTTTATTCAAACATGGTATCCTGAATTAGATGTTGTTAATGGATGTTATGAAAAATGAGATCAAATACTTTGCCATGTTGTCATTGTCAGTCATTTAAAACAATTCATTATGTAAGTTTATTTTTCACACTTTAAGTTTATTTATATTCTGTTTGAGTTTATTTTTAAATGTTTTTTTTTGTTAATAAACGTTTAGTTTATTTAAAACAACTTGTTTTATCATTGTTTATTTTACACTCTGCCATTTATTTTACAGCTTCCAATACTCTGTTTTAATTTAATTAAATTATAGAAGCATGCACCGGGGCTGTCCCGATATACTGGGCTATCAATTTTCATTAGCTAAGTAACAGATGGGAAGACTTCACAAATTGTGAAGTCTTTCACCATCTACAACAATGAACCAATCAGAGACCCGCACCAACAATCTTAAAGTTTTGCTATTTTTTTTTGGCAATGTTTGTTTGCCCAGCTGGTTAGTTTAAATACCCGCATTTTTTTCAAATGTGGTGTGCTTGTGTTATGGTTTTCATCGAATTTTAAAACATCATCTTTCAACATGATAGATGGAAGATGTAGTAATGAAACTTAACCCTGTTATAACTTTCTTATCGTGATATGTTTTTGAAATATTATTATTTTAAGTAAATGCACCCTCATTTGAAGCAATTAGAGAAGAAATACTGGAGATGAAAACATCGTTAAACATGGCTCGATAGCAAAAATCTACTTTGACACTCGTTATATTAGGATCAAAAGGAATCCTAATTTCATATCTCTATCGTCTCTGATTGGATTAAGTTTGATTAAATTATGCATGTTTTCATTTTTGTTTTTCCATATTACTGACAAATGGTCAGTCTATATTGTGTAATATTTCATCATGTTTCGTCAAGTAATAAATGTTTAGTTGTTATAATAACTGTGTTATCACTGAAGCCCTCATATACAGTAATGTTTTAGTCACTTTTTGCAACTTCAAGTTTCATATGAGATGGGAGGCAACTTTTTATGAAAGCGTTTTTCTGTATACTATTTTCTCGAAAATCGTCGATCTAAAACAAGTTATATGCCCAATCTTTTTGATTTTTGATGAAAATTGGTAGTCATACTTATCTCATGTTACAACCCACCAAGGGGTGTCAACTATTAAACCAGCATAATGACTGAAGCCTAAAACCCCGAATTGGCCCCTCTTCTTTTCTGTAAATTTTTCACTGTTACCTAACTTCACCTACAAAAGGTGCAGAGTCAGAAAAGCGGCGGCACATCCACAGATACCATTGCCCAAGACAAACAGACATAAATCAAAAACCTTTTGCATCTCCACAGTGAGCTTTCATTGACGTTTCGGCAAAAGTTTGTGAGTTTCAAATAAAATTTTTGTGTTCAGAATTAAAAAGGATTAATCTATCACATTTACTTTAAAGATTCACTTTACACAGTGTATAAAGTATCACATACAAATTTAAATGTTGCGAGTGCACTGCCCTATCTAGTCAAAGAAAAAACTTTAGAATTACATGGGTGGATCAAATGAAAAGTTGTTAAAATTTGGTTTATTTTTATAATGAGTGTGGTAAAACTTTGTGCGAGGTCATGTGGGATTTAAGGAAAGCAACCCCTACTCTGGAAATGAACTTGCCATAGGTAGCCACGCAGAAGCACAAGATTTGTACTGGCGGTCGGCAGGGCTGTGCTTACGGGGGGGGGGGGGGGAGAGGCAAACCGGACATTTGCCCAAGGCCGCTAAAAATTTGGTGTTGCTTTTGCATTTCCTTCTGTTCTTTCTAAATTATATATTATTAAATAAAAACAAAATGCATAATCCATCAACTTAAAAAATAAATACACAGATGTAATTTCATTAATTTTAAATTGTAAAAAAAAAAAAAAAAATCTTGAATAATTTACATGTTCTGTTTAAGGTGTAACAGAGAGTTGCTTAGGAAAGATTTCTCTATATATATCTCTCAGGACCGTGCAAAGAGAAAATGGTGACCAAGGCGAAGTTTCAATTTGGTGACCCCCTCCCCCCCTTCTTTTTGTGACAGGTAACACAAAACTGATAAAGTACAGAAACAGAAATAAATTCTATTGAATAAACATTTTGAGTTTATTTTGGAACTTTAAAAGGTTTAATTTTAATTCAGAAATTACAAACAACTAAATAGCATAAGAGAAAATTGCACTTATTTATTGGAGAGTAAATGATATTTTGTAAAAAGATATGTTATTCTTTTTTCTGCTTCTACTCAAAGCTGCTGCATATTTAAAAATCATGTGTAAAAGTTAACGGTTAAACCCCTGTCTGATATGGGGGTGGGAATGTCGAGTTGAAAGGCATTAAGGCTATTCGCAACCAAATTAGGAATGTTTATGATGCGTTAGTCGGTAGAAGTTTCTGAAACGTTAAATGACATGAAAAGTAATATAGAAAGCAGCTTCATTGCAAAAGAAATAAAAAACTTTCAATTCCTTACGATAATGTGTATCTAGAACGATATTTTAATGCAATTCACCTTATTAGTAAAATAATGCAACATTCTGACAAAAAAATCGACTATGCTTCGCAAGTAATAAAGAATATTCTTCAAGTTTTAAAAGACTAACGAAAATGGTCTTTCTAATGTTCAAATTTCAGCAAAAGAACTAGCTTAAGAGCTAGAAGGTGAATCCTAGAGAAATGACTTTTTCACCCGTACCATCACTTTGCAGAAAAAAAAAAAATGTGACAATTTTCTAATGAAGCTGATAATGAACATATTCATGATCCGGAAAATAAATTTCAAATAGAGTTTTTTTAATGTCCTCTTGGATCAAATCACAATGTCGACAAAGGAGAGTTTTTATCAAATGAAAACATTTAATTCAACATTTGGTTTTCTTTTCAACCTAACTCAAATCCTTAATATGCCTGTTGCTGATTTATTAAAAAAATGCAATGACCTGCAAATTTTGAGGGATGACGTAATTTTCTTTTAGAATTACTCACAGAATTTAAAGGTTTATGCCCCACAGTTCCAAGTGATGTAAATTCTCCATTGGAAACTTCAAAATATTTGTCCAGCCATAGATTTCAGGAAGTTATACCGAATATTGTCATTATATTGAGAATTTTACTCACTTTTGAGAATTTTATTCTTGTAACTGTTGCTTCAGCAGAACGCTCTTTTCAAAGTTAAAATTTATAAAGTTTCATCTAAGATCAACTATGCTTGATGAACTACTCTTACTTATCATAGTTGCTCTTACTCTTATTTCGATTGAAAACGATTTGGCAAATTCAATAAATTTTGCAGAACACATAACTTCGATGTCAAAGCAAGTAAAATAGCTTTATTATAAATAAATAGCCAATTTAGTATATTCCACCAGTTTTGTTAATAGAAAAGCGTTTTACAAACTCTGTTGTGCAATAACTTTATTTCGATTTTGACTGCTGGAGAGGTACCGATACGGAAACGAAGTTTAATTACAGATTATCTGTCATTGTGTATGGCAAAAAAACCTCATATCATCGTGCTATGCCTAATGGATTAAAATAAATTTTAAGATAGATGCATTATATTATTTTACACACGAATTAGTATACTAAAACCTGGTAATTGAATTTAGAAGACTGAAATTCTAGGAACTGAAATTTATTCTGCATATTTCATGAGACATGAAAGCAAACCAATATCATTATTATGAATACTTGTGTGCATGGGAAATTTGATTTATTTTTGAGTATCAGTTTTTTATGATGTATTTTCTTCAACCTTTTGTGTTAAAAGTGCATACCAATTCACTCTGGTGATATGTTTTTTACAATGTACACAGTATTTTACATTTTATATCCCTTTAACAATTTTCAGAAAAAAGGCAGACAAAAAATATTTTGCCCAGGGCCGCCAAAATCCTAAGCACGGCCCTGCTACCGGCCACTGGCTAACTAAATTTCTCAGTTTTCACCTATACAGGTATGAACTTATTATCTTCACATTATTCACAAACATTTTCAAAATTCCAAATCCGATGTACTAACAGAACATAAACTTTTAAAGAATATTAATAAGACTTCACCATTAAATATTACAAAAGATAATGAAAAAAAAAAACTAAAGAAAAGGGAAGATCTCTATAATACCTGTTAGGATTGAATCGACCTTGTCTTTTAATTGCTAATGAGAGACATCATTTTCATAGACATAGTTTCTCTTACCTGCAAATCAAAGAGAGAGTGACAAGAAAAGAAAAATCGCGCATCCAGCATAGATTGTGAAATACTTTCCAAATCATTCAGAATATATTGTAAAAACAAAAATTCACAGTTTAGTAAACTGACAGATAATGTCCAAAGTAAACAATTTGGAAATCGAAGGAACGCACTTTGGTACTTTTATGTTAGAAGGGCATCAGTGATGTAATATTTTGTTTTGTTTTTCTTAAATGGAAAATGGTTGACAGGATAATGCGGAAGTATCCACAAAAGTATTTTCTTCATCAAAGTGCATCCTTTTTGGATACAACATCCTTTTGGATTTTTACACACAGATTTCCTGCTTCAGTTCATTTTTGTTCGCAAAATGGAATTAAAGATTATACCTGATAACATGCACAATAAAAGTTTTCATGTTTGCAACTACATCACTTATAACAGCCATTGAACATTAATCTGCAGATGACCGAACTGTATCGACAAGTTATAATAGGACTGATTTCTCTCCAAGTTTAAAAAGGGCACTTAAGGACAGTTTATTCATTTTTTAAGCTACTTTTATTACTTAAAAGTTAGGGCCCTGTTTTCAAGACAATAAGTCACTTTTTACTATGCAAGCAATTTTTTTTAATACAAAAAGGAGTAAGGGCGCTTTTGGAACAGCTTTGGGATTAGCCTGCTGTCCACCATCTTGTTTGTTTATTTGGCATGAAAAACCCGCTTTCGCCAAGTAGTAAATGTTGCCAAGTGGTCATTTATGGCCCTTTTAGGCTTAACTATAAAAAAATTTTAAAGTAGATAATAAAAAAAAAAAGAGGAAAGCAAAGCAAATAAAATCATGAATATTTTATAAAACGTTTATTAAATTATTCATGATCTTAACAGCTATGCTTTCCTTTTTATTTCTAGATTTTTAATATCTACTTTAACGAATTTTCACAAAGCCAAAAGTTGCTATAAATGACAACTCAGTGACATGGAGCATAAAAAACTGAAAGCTAGCATCGACAGAACGGTAAATACTTAATGATTCTAAGATTAAAATAAAGCAAATATAAACATCATTTGAAAAGAAAAAAAAAATGGGAGGATACATACAGATAATCAAACAAATTTAAAACAGCAAAATATTTTTAAAAAACACAGAATTTATTAAAAAGGGGTCTATAATAGAAGGTAAAAAAAAAGATTTTTTAATTTTTTTGTTTGTCAGGTTTACCCACTGGGAATTTTATTGCTTAAAGCAAGAATTAAAACAGCCAAAATGTAGTTTCAAAACAAAACAGATAAATATTTTAAAAAAACATACATAATTTTTTAAATATTTTCCAAAGTTAATGCTTTCACATAGCAAAAACCTAGCTTCAAACATAAAAATATTTCACTTGATCTCTTACCTAGAAACAATAAAAACTGTTGATTTTTTTTTCTTTCTTTTTTTTTTTTTTTTTGGGGGGGGGGGGAAGGGGGTATAAAAAGTTGTTTCTGACCCACTGACCCCTCCCCCCCCCCTGTTTTGTTTTTTCAACTATAAATCCACTTTTCGAAATTTAGCAAAGCAATCAAACTCACCTGCTTTGTGGAGAGCATTCTGAAAACCACGCAAATTTAAATCACGAGAATCAAAATAAATCAAAAATATAGAATTTAAAACATAAAATAGTCAATTAATGCCAAAATTACATTTTAAAAAAAAAAACATACATTTTATGAAAAATAACAGAAAACCAATGACCTCACTTACCTAGAAAAATTTTTAAATGATTTTTTTTATTAAGTTTTAGGGGTCTACATATATATATTTTTTAAAATAAGATTACTTAATTTCTTTTTTTTTTCCTGAACCCCCCCCCCCCCCTGGTAATAATACTGATTGAAGCAAGAATAAATTTAACAAACAATCACTGATAACAAATAAATCACAAAAATGCATCCTGATAAAAACCACAAGTAGTCATAAAATTGAGAAAAAAATTGCAAGCTACAGAACAATAAAAAAAGAAATTATCTGATTTCAAAAATTACAAAACTATCCCTAAATTCAAAAATTTAATACGATTTAATACCAATAAGAAATAAATCGGAAAAATGCAAACTGGAAAAAAAAAGTCTGAGTCTGTGGGATTGGGAGGTACGGGGAAGGGTGAAAATTCTAGTGCTGCCAAAATGTTGGGGTTGCAATCGCCAAGCATCAAAAGCAAAACTCGCCAAAAAAACACCAAATTTTGTCATACGTAAACCAATCAGAAACCGCAGGCTTATTCCAAAGCCATGCCGCACTTTTTTTGACTAAGGGGCAAGAAGGGTGCTATAGGGCAAGGTGCAGCAGGAAGACTAATATATGACATGTATAATAAGACAGATAAGATGTAAATATTATGCAGTACTATTTTAGGTACTTTTCAGTTAGCCGGGCGTCAGTGATACACACACACATACACATCTATGTATACATATACATACATGCACATATATTATATATATGTATTTACAGTTTCCCCAGACAGTTTCAGAAGGGTGCTGCACCCTGCCTGCTTTTTGTTTATAAAATAGCACCCTTCTTGCCCCTCATAAAAATAAGTAGCACCCTTCTTGCCCCTCATAAAAATAAGTAGCACCCTTCTTGCCCCCACCAGTAAAATAATTAGCTCCCTTCTTGCCCCTCATTAAAAAAGGTGCCCTTTCTTCTTTTTGCATTAAAAAAATTTTACTTTCATGGTAAAAACTGACTCAATGTCTTAAAAAGGGTGCCTTGACTTTTAAAAATATCGAAAGTGGCTTTAAAAACCAAAAGAATAACCTTTAACAATTAAAAAAGTGCCCTTAAGAATCTGAAAAGTGCCCTCAAGAATCCAAAAAGTGCCCTTAAGAATAAAAAAAGTGCCCTCAAGAGTCCAAAAAGTGCCCTTAAGAATAAAAAAAAAGTGCCCTCAAAAATCCATAAAGTGCCCTAAGAATAAAAAAAAGTGCCCTTTTCTCACCAGCAGCACCCTGCCCATTTTTAAATTTAGGGGAAACTCTGTTATTTATATATGTATATATTTCACTGGCACCCGGCTAACTGAAAAGTACCTTATTTTATATATAACATATATATTATATGCAAAGTTTCCCCCAGACAGTTTCAGAAGAGTGCTGCACCCTGCCTGCCCTTTGGTTTACAAAATAGCATCCTTCTTGCCCCTCATAAAAATAATTAGCATCCTTCTTGCCCCTTCCAGTAAAATAATGAGCACCCTTCTTGCCCTCAGTAGAAAAAGTGCCCTTCTCCTTTTTGCATAAAAAATGTGCTTTCATAGTGAAAACTGTCTCAATGTTCTCTTGAAAAGAGTACCCTGACTTTTAAATGTCAAAAGTGGCTTTAAAAATCAAAAGAATACATCTAACAATTAAAAAAAATGCCCTCAAGAATTAAAAAAGTGATAAATTTAATAGTGTGGATAAATTGATGGTGGTGATAAATTTGCTCTGTATATGCCAGAGTTTCCCCCAGGTTTAAAAAAAGGCGGGGTGCTGCTGGTGAGAAAAGGGCACTTTTGGGATTCTTGACCTTGAGGGCACTTTTTTTAATTGTTAAAAGGTATTATTTTGGATTTTAAAGCCACTTTTGATATTTAAAAGTCAGGGCACTAATTTCAAGAACATTGAGTTAATTTTTACTATTAAAGCAAATTTTTTAATGCAAAAAGGAGAAAGGGCACTTTTGTTACTGATGGGCAAGAAGGCCGCTCATTATTTTACTGAGGGGGGCAAGAAAGTTGCTAATTATTTTTATGAGGGGCAAGAAGGGTGCTTTTTTGTAAACCAAAGGGCAGGCAGGGTGCAGCACCCTTCTGAAACAGTCTGGGGGAAACTCTGTATATGCAATATATGTTTTAAATAGGAACATTTGGAGATATATATATATGGTAGATGACATATTTATGTTAGGTTTATATATGTATATAAAATCTTGGCATTATTTTATTGTAATTATGGGGACTGGGAGGAAGTCCGAGGCCATACAAAAGTAACACCAGAACATACAAAATAAAAAATGTTGCCATACAGACATCATTATATAACATCAAATTAAAGAACAAAATTAGCACTAACCATAGGGCCACTAAACGAAAAAAAAGTGGCTGTTAAAAAATTGTCTGTCAGCGGCCCTTTTCCTACAAGGAAATGTAATTTTTTTTTTGCATTTCATCAAGGATTCTACTTTTGCTGGTTGAAATATGTTTACATTAACATATTTATTTGGACTATTGGGACGACTTTACCTATGCTTGACCCCGCCAAATAGAGTCGCCAAGCATTGGCTAACAACACATATGGTTGCCAGAATGATGTGTGTGATATTGGCATATTGTGCCATTGTGTTAAGCCAATCGTGATTTTTCGGCAGTGGGGTCTTTTCAGCAACCCCAAGATATTCATTCGTTACTGTTATCAAAGAATGCATGGTACTTACTGTACATTCTTTGTTGTTATCTCGGAACATTTTTTTAACTACAGTCTGTGGTTTTCGCTTTCGCTTTATTTTGCGTTTTGCAGGGAAGATGAGAATTTGAGACTACTAGAAGATTTCTCTTGATTCATCGTCATTTCGCTTATGCGTTTGATTTTTAGACAATAAACCTAGAAAGGATATATATATATATTAAAGTATCTTAGTATAACATTTAAATTTCCTGTGTTTGAAATGTAATGCATTTATTTACGCAGATATTTCACGTAATGATGCCTATAGTATTAAAAAAGAAAGAGAAATTAATGATAATTTAAGTAAAATATTTAAAATAAAAGTAATTAATGCATAAAGTTTTTATTATAAGTATTTTGGTATTTAAAAAAATGTATTTATTTATATACCAGTGTCTAGACGGAGGGGGGGGGGGGGATGTTGAATGTTTTAATGTGTTCAATACTGTTTTCTGTTTGTAAAAGAAAACACAGACCAATTTTAAAGATCTCAGATATTTAAAGCAGAAATGCGAATACATTGTTTTGAAGATCATAATTAAAATATTATCTTAGCCAAAACAATGGAGGAATATTAATAATATTATTTTATCTCATAAAATAATAATACATTTTTAAAGATTAATATTAAAAACTTTGCGCGTGCGAGTGTTTTATCATTTTTTATGTTCCTTTTCCTTTCTTTATTTGTGTTTCGAATTCACGAAAAATTTAGATTTTTTTTAAAATCAGCTCTTTAAATCTTTTAATCATTGCATTGTTTGTGGTCCCGTTAAACTTAGATTCTCAATAGAAAAAAGTCCACTTCAACAAGGTAAAACTTTCTGACACGTTCACGAATTCATTTTTAAACGTAATAGCATGCAATTGGCCGGCAGGACTATTACAATGATTTTGAATCGAATAACGTTTTTTATTTTTCGAAAACTGCGTTGATCGGAACAATGTTAATACAAGGCTTTTCTAAATAATTTGAGCGTGAATTAATATTATTTTTTATAATCCAACAGTTCCCCCCCCCCCCCCCCCTCCACACACACTATTTATCTAAACAGGCCCTTATATCCACACAGGCAGATTGCAGACGGAATTTCAAGATGAGTAAAACGATTTAGAGAAAATATAATTTCAAACACCGATATCTAAGTAACAGGTACCAAGGTACCTGTACTTGACTACAGTTCTCTGAGAAAAGCTTAAAGTAGATATGTTGTAGACAAAATATTTTTACTATAATTATATTTAATAGCATCAAACAGCAAAAGAAAATAAGTTGAGATTTTAATAAAATGCAAAACAAATAAAACATAAGGTTCATGATTGAGGGGAATTGGGGGGAGCTTGAAAAAGTCTGGGCTGCATATAATCAGCATCCAAATAAAAATATGGCTAAAAAAAGTATTTTTGTGAAACAAATTTTTTTAAATCATAACTGAGTTTTTTTTTGTGTAGTTCGAATGTTATTTAAAATCTAGTTTTAAATAAAATAATTATGGAGATTGCAAAGTGCATATACGAAAATTTCCGTAACGGACACTTCTTAATAACAGACACCTCTTTGAACCCATAACACATCTATATTTCTACAGTTTAACCTTTAAAGAACAGTGGACAAATCACCAAAATGTCCGCTATTGGGGAGGGGGGAGTTACCGCAATATACATTTTTCTATATTGTAATTATACTTGTAAAATTCCCGGAAATGTTTAAATGATGGAAAAAAAACTTCGGCTTTGTTTTCTTTCTGGATAATTTTGCGAAAGTGAAAGGCTTAAAGGAAAAAATGATGATAGTCCATTTTTGTGAAATTTAAGATAACAGATCTGTGTAATGGTTTGAGAGGCATATTAATATACAGCTGAAGATAGGACATTCACACTATTTGTAAAGGGAATTAACTCAGAATATCTAATTTATGACTATTACCTTTTACCAATTTTTCATTTTTTTTTTAAAATAAAAAATAAATATTTGTACAGTTATCGTTTTTTAGAAGATAAAAAATAATAAACATACTTACAATTTTTACACTCTATTTATTATATTACTTTAAATGAATATATTAAGAAGAAATAATGATAGTTTTAACTATGTTTTCCTTTGGAGGCTTGCTGCCAGCAGTTCTCAAGATTATATTTTTCCTCTCAACAACGCAAAACTTTTTGACACATTTAGGAATTCATTTTTAAACATAAAAGCTGCCACTTGCAGCTTAATTTGTAATCTAATAGACTTTATCCTTTATAGGTAAATGAGTTACATATTGAGTTCTAAGCGATTGTTGTCTCATGACGGCAGTTTTTGTTCCTTTACCACACTGTCGCGTCCGGAAATTCGATTCATAAAGTCAAATTTGATATCGCTTTCTGAATGATCTTATGCATTTACCAAAAAATGAAAAAGCTGTTTGATAAAAAAAATTTTGAATAACAGCTTGTGGTAATTTAATGCTTTTGCCACTTTTGCGAATTTTATATTGAGAAATTTGTTACTTGTTACATTAAAATCAGAATTTTATAATATTTTCTGTAATAAATAAAAATGATGCTTAAGCATAAATAGTAAAAAAAAAAAGTGGTTAAGTGTGATCGAAAATCGCTCAAAGGGTTTCGTTTAATATTCCTTTCAAAACACTTTATCCTTTCTTTTTAAATCCGAATAAATTTCATTCAGCAAAAATCTTTTTTATAAAGTAAAATTTTACCACTCTATTTTTTCGTTTTTTCGAATATCTAAACCAGCCCGCTATTATATTCTGTCATAATATCTTTCATGCGGACTAAATGCGATATTTAAAAAAATAATTTCAAAATTAAACATGTTGTACACCTTCAAAATGTTAAAATAGGCGAATATTTCCCTAATCGAATTTTTATCATGATTCAAAAAATGTTTCTCAAACTCATATATTTAAATATTCTCTATTACTCATATTGATACTCGCTTTGTATTATTCTCAAACATTTGAAAAATTCGTTAAACTTCCAATATGACGTCAGATTTTCTTTTTAATTCTCTTATGACGTGATATTAATCTGCTTTGTGTACATACCAAGGCAACACTAGATACCGGGCTTGCTCATTCACTCTCAAGACGTCACAAATGGTGGCTGACTGCGACCAGCGATTGGTCCAAAGCAACGCGCCCATCGTTTTGTGCCAATCGCTGTATGTCTTTCCTCCTAGTCAGCCACCTTTTGTGACGTCATCATAATGAATGAGCAAGCCCGGTATGTAGTGTAGCCCTGGTACATACACATACTCATACTCCTTGCATTATTGAGAAGTCTTAAACAATTTCCGTTTTATTACTACTATGACGTCAATCAATTTATTTCATATTAATCTTTTTTTCAATTGGTGAAACATTTTTTTCCCTTTTTCACGTGGAAATCGCTCAATAGAAAATTAATTATTGTAGAAAGAATTTCATTGTGGATTTTTAATTTTTGGCAACTGCTGAAACGAAAAATGTTTAAATGAAATAGGAAAAGACTGTTAAAATTTTGGTTTTTTATCTCTATTTATTAAAATAATACGATTTTTTCAAATTGTAATATTTTGGGCTTCTTAGCTGTCAGCTAAGTTAAACGCAAAGTTTCAACTCTGTGAGTTATATAGTTTCTGAGAATGGCTCTGTGACGGACAGACAACAGAGCGGGAGCAATAGGGTTTCGTGAGATGAACGAAACCCTAAAAATCATCCATCGAGCATAGATTATAAAACAATTTCTAACACTTTCAGAATACTGCAACAGAACCATTGCTAAGATTTCAGCACTTATTGTCTAGAGCCGAAAAGGTATTCGAATTTTTTTATCCTTTCTTGTATATGATTTATAGATCTGTGTTACGTAATGTGCTAAAATTTAGCTCAGTTAAAGTATAACTCAATTGGACATTCACCTTCAATACTTTTGTACAGCTCCATATATTATCTATCGATTTAACACTCCTCACATTAAACTAAAATTTAATTCGGAAAAATAACGCACAACACGACTGATATCGTATTTTCCGAAATTATTATCCATAGACGACAATGTATTCGATTCTTTGGATAGCACTGTACATCAATTTGTTTATAGTTTACAAAACTCTCTTCTGCTGGTAAATGAATAACTCAATTAAAAACATCCTTAAGATGGTTCTCGAATGACCTGCTCAACAACGCGGCTCATTAAATTGCAAAGGCATTAAATTGGCTGGTCTGACTATTGAAGTGATTTGGAATCAAAATGAGTTTACCTTATTTTGATAAATAAATTACTTATCGAGGTATAAGCGATTCGTGTCCCGTGATGGCACATTTTTTCTCTTTTCTCGCTGCATTGGGAATTCAGTTCAAAATGCTGACTTTGGCAGTATTTTCCTTAAGATCTTCTGCCTTTATCAAAAAATGGAAAACGTCTTTCGATTACATAGTTTCTGAATAAGAACACTTGCCCGTTTCATGCATTTCCCAACAAAAATAAGTTCAAAAATGTGTCAGAAAGTAGCTCTTTGGATTTGAGTACAGCCCTAAGCAAATCATGCTCATACATTAGTGATACTTACGAATTATTTTGTGTAGCCTACATAAATGATCTATAGATTTTTTTTTAACATTTGTTCATGATAATACATTACATATATGTAAATTATATACAAACTAAAAACAGTTACATATTACTTTAATTTCCTTATTTTTTATCAAGAAAGGGTCGCGGAGATTTAGTTGCAATAGTTAGTATATTTGTGTGCCACAAAATACAAAAGGTCGAAAACTCTGTGTGCAATCATCAACTTAGACATTTCTTTTGTCTAAAAAATATAAAAAAAAAATGTTTTTTGAGTTTTATAAAGCGTATCCTCCTCTCCCACCCCCCCAACCTCCCTCTTTTTTTCTTGATGTCCTTTATTCTTCAACTGTACAAAATTAAAATACGACGTTATTTCCTAAACATACCCAAATATTATACATTTCCGTTAAGGAATTTGGAATGACAAATTAGCAATGGATATCAAAAAACAATGAAACGACATTATTAGCTTTGAAATTAACCGCCTCATTGCAACCTCTTTAAAACATAATTAAACAAAGATTCAATATATAAACAGATCGTGCTCCTTATATTTCAGTTTTCAATTAATTTTCTCAGTGAAAAAAAAACGTTCTGTGGGGAGTCTGATTCTGAATACCTCCCTATTAAATAGATTTCGTAAGCAATACTACCTATTACATTCTCCCCTAAGTTGGAATTTTAAAAAAAAATTTGCAGATCTACACCGATCCTGACTCCCAGAACCCAAAATCACCCCCCAGTTCAAGACTATACCTATCTATCTATCTATGTCACTTTTTTATGGACACGATAACTGCAATAATTCTGCACAAATCTCTTCCAAACTGATACATAAAATCAAGGGGCATAAAATATCGGTCAAGTTGTTAACGGGCAAAATCGCACCAAGCGCGGGGGGGGGGGGGGGGGGAATGGGGGGGCTTTTTGTGAAAACAAAAAAACCCATAATTTCTTAATTATGATACGTATCGAATCCGTTTAAAGTTATTATTACTTCTAGGAAAAGGGCCGAAAATTTATGTATGGCAGAATTTTGATATCATTAAAAATGGCCCCAAGGGGGGGGGGAAGGGGGTTTTAGAAGAAAAAAATTCATAACTTCGTCAATTCAAAAGATATCGAATCCACTTAAATTATTATAACTCCTCTTAATATTATTTAAAACTTTTATGTTGACAAGTTTTTTATAGAACCAACCCTTATAGCAAAAAAAAAAAAAATCCCTGCCGGCTCCGCCTGTTAACAAGTTAGGTTTCGAAGTGGACGGTTCCAACTGTCGCATCATGGCAGAAAGGTCATTTCTTCCGTAACTACCAACAAACAGGCGCCCCACTGCCTGCGTCTTCGAAATCTACAAGTGCCTGTAGGCCGAGCCGTAAGGGATTTTTTGTGTTAATTGGCGTCTTGTAATAGGGGACGTTAAACATAATCCAGTTAACATAAACGTAACATAACATAACGTTAAACATAATCCAGAAGAATCAGGAAGTTGTATAATACTAAAAAAATGGAGTATTGTCATAATCAATAGACCTTTTCCCTTCCCATATATGTACATGCAAACAGCCTTTTAGAATGAAAGATGAAAAATATATTCTACTTTTGTGCAGAAAAGAAAAAAGCAGGGAAATATTTTTACTTGTATTTCGATTATAGTATTAAAGATTTTGTTAAAACGTGATGGAAAAAATATACTGCTTTGAACAAATATTTGTGTGTTACAATATAACGTAAAGCAACATTTGCAGTAATAAAAGAATGCTGTTTTTCTTTCATGTTGCCACTTGCCAATTGCCATATCTCTTTAAGGTAATCAGAAATTCCTTGCTCAACAATGTGAAACTTTCTGACACATTTTTAAACGTAAAGGCATAAAACTGGCAGGCCTGATTGTTGAAGTGATTTGGAATCGATGATTTGGAATCGAAATCCTGGCGCTGTCGCGCCAGGATTTCGATTAAAAAGGTCCACTTTGACAAAGTTTTATGAAAAAATCTTCTGCCTTTTCCAAAAAATGAAAAATGTCATTCAATGACATAGTTTCTGAATAGGAACACTTGTCAATTTCATGTGTTTCTGAACGAAAATTAATTCAGAAATGTGTCAAAAAGTAGCTCCTTTGAATTTGAGAACTGCCTTAAGAAAACTGCGCAAAAATTACCTCACCTTTATCCATCACCTTTAGACCATGGCCGCCATCTTAAACCTCGAACCTGCTGATGATGCAGAACACCCATTTCTCTTCTACTTGCGAAATTAAAAAGAACAATTGTGCTACTGTTTTACCCACTCATTATTTAATATTGCCCACCATTTCTAATGCTGTAAATCAAAGATATCTTTGTTGACCACGTATGGAGTTGGCACCTCCCCCCCCCCCCGCCCCCTCAATTACGATTTAAGATTTACAAATTACATAGAAGTTTTGCCCAACCATTATATAACTTTAGATTAATTTTAACACAATTATTCAAATTGGTAAAGAAATCATACGAGTTGTAATTTTCCAACTGGACGAAAAATGTCCGGGCCAGGATTCGAACCTGGGATCTCTTGGCTGAAGCCGCCACGCTCTACCAACTGAGCTATCCCGGTCGAATCTGGAGGGCATAATTCATCCAGTTAACCTTATTGATCATAGCATCTGGTCTGATATTTTAATCAGCTCAACAGAAAAGATCGCAGGTAATGGAACGCCAGTAAACGCTGGATACGTGATTACACTAGATTAATTTTAACACAATTATTCAAATTGGTAAAGAAATCATACGAGTTGTAATTTTCCAACTGGACGGAAAATGTCCGGGCCAGGATTCGAACCTGGGATCTCTTGGCTGAAGCCGCCACGCTCTACCAACTGAGCTATCCCGGTCGAATCTGGAGGGCATAATTCATCCAGTTAACCTTATTGATCATAGCATCTGGTCTGATATTTTAATCAGCTCAACAGAAAAGATCGCAGGTAATGGAACGCCAGTAAACGCTGGATACGTGATTACACTAGTTTAATTTTAACACAATTATTCAAATTGGTAAAGAAATCATACGAGTTGTAATTTTCCAACTGGACGAAAAATGTCCGGGCCAGGATTCGAACCTGGGATCTCTTGGCTGAAACCGCCACGCTCTACAAAATCCGCCATGCTCACTAAAAATATCAGACCAGATGCTATGATCAATAAGGTTAACTGGATGAATTATGCCCTCCAGATTCGACCGGGATAGCTCAGTTGGTAGAGCGTGGCGGCTTCAGCCAAGAGATCCCAGGTTCGAATCCTGGCCCGGACATTTTTCGTCCAGTTGGAAAATTACAACTCGTATTATATAACTTTGTCCACCTTTTATAACGCTGTAAATTAAAAAATATGGTTTTGACCACGTGTTCAGCTGGCACCGCCCAATTCGAATATAGCTACACAAATTACGTAGAAGTTTTGCCCACTCATTATTTAATTTTGACTATCATTTTTAACGCTCTAAATCAAAGACATCTTTGTTGACCACGTGTGAAGTTGGCACCCCCCATTACAAAATAAGCCTTACACACATAATTTTTTCCCACCCATTATATAATCTTGCCCACCTTTTATAACGCTATAAATTAAAAAATATGGTTTTGATTACATGTTCAGCTGGCACCAGCGAATTCAAATATAGCCATACAAATTACGAAAAAGAAAGGCTACCGTGGTGCTTTACCAAGGCTACACTACATACCGGGCTTGCTCATTCATTATCATGACATCACAAAAGGTAGCTGGCCGCGACCAGTGATTGGTGCAAAGCGACGAGCCCGTCTTTTGTGCCAATCACTGTGTGTCTTTCATTTTGTCGATTCGCTTTGTACCAATCGCTGGTAGCGGCCAGCCACCTTTTGTGACGTCATGATAATGAATGAGCAAGCCCGGTATCTAGTGTAGCCCTGGCTTTACGCGTATCCTTGTTTACAGACCGCGGAAGTCACGTGCTGCTCGAATGCACCAATGCAGGTGTACGAAAAGAGCTTTACGTCACTCTAGCGGTCTGCGAGGCTAACGAAAAAGACAGGCTACCGCAGTGCATTCCACTTATCTTTTTTTACAGACCGCTAGAGTGACGTGATGCTCTTTTCGTACACTTGCATTGGTAGATTCGAACATCACGTGACTCCCGCGGTCTGTAAAAAAAAGATACGCGTAAAGCACCGCGGTAGCCTTTCTTTTTCGTTAGCCTCGAGCGGTCTGTAAAAAAAGATAAGTGGAATGCACCGCGGTAGCCTGTCTTTTTCGTTAGCCTCGGGGCAGTTGCAATTGACGTCATGATGGAGGTCACACACTACAAATAGGCAGTTCTGATTGATGGAACTATACTGACCTCCAGTTGAAGTACAATGGTTGATCAACTGATTGCAACTTCCCTATAGTCATCGAAAAACTTTCGGAACATCAGCTAAATCCTGGCAAAACTTTAAGAACGCCCGATAAATCTCGAAGAATGCTTGGCAAAACTCTGAGAACACTGGAAAAAACAGGGCAATTTTATATTGTCACGAGCAAAGCAGGTCAAAAATTTAGGAACGGTAGGGGAGGGATTCTAGGATATTGGGAAAAAAACGGCCAAAGCCACAAGAATGTTGAACAAAGCTGGACAAATCCTTAGGAACGCTGGACAAAACTTTAGTAACGTTAGGCAAAACTTCAGGAAGGCTGTGCAAGACTGGGTAAACATTAATAATGCTGGACAAAACTATAGGGGCACTGGACAAAACTTGACGAAACTGTAAGAAAAGAGGGAAAACTGGGCAGTGCTATAAAAAAATTTGGGCTCAGCCGGATAAACCTTTAGGGACGATGGACTAAACTAGGATTGTTGGCAAAACTCTAGAAACAATGGGAAAAACTGGGCTATGCTATAGGATTACGGGTAAAAGTCACGACTGCTGAACACAATTCTAGGAACGTTTTGAAAAACTTTAGGAATACTGACCAAAACTTTGCAATACTATAGAAACAGGGGCAAAGCCAGACAAAAAATTAGGAATACCGGACCAAAAATTTTAAACATTGGCCAAAACTAGGCTAATTCTAGAAACACTGTACAAAACGGGACAATGCCATAGGAACACTAGACAAAACCTGGGAATGCTATCAGAACACGTGAAATCCACGTAAAACTTTAAGAATGCTGTTCAAAACTGAGTAATGCTAAAGGAAAACGAGTAAAGTCGGGTAAAACATTTGAAATGCTAGGTTAAACTCTAGAAATTCTTGTCAAAACTCTGGAAACGCTGGATAAAATTCTATGAACGTTGTGCAAATCTGGACAAAGCTCTTGTGAAATACTGAGCAAAACAGGGCAATGCTATAGCATAATTTAAAAAAAACGGACTATGAGCTCGTTCAGAGACCGAAACGCGGGTTACTCGTATAATTGGGGAATGACGTCATCTGATTTTGTCAGGGTAAAGTTGGGTTAAAACGGCTGTGAACGCTTTTGGGTGAAGTTATGGGCATGTTTACGATCAAACACTTCCGTCAACCAATCTACCATTACATTTTGATTGTACGAACGTTGCAGGAAGCATCCTAGCCAACGTTGGCCAATTATATCATAGTCCTGTTAAAGGTAGACCAATGAAATGGTCAGGACTCAAGTGTACAGTAGGAGTCATAAAGAACAACAGTTGACAATTGCAGTTAGCTATAAAGCAAACAAACAAATAAGATTTCCCAACCACGTGATCACTTTACCCAACAAAATTCTCCAGGTAATGTGGGTTACCCGAAGTCCCGGTTTTGAACGCTACTGGAAACCCTCAAAAAGTCACTTGATATTGATATCTGAACGCTTCGGGTTTCCCGTGCGTTACTCTATGTAACTCGGGGTTCGGTTTGTGAACGCGCCCAATGTTATATAAAAACAGGCAAAGTCTGAAAAACTTTAAGAACGCTAGGCAAAACTTTATAAATACTTGGAAAATGCTGCAAGAATGTTAGGCAAAGCCGTGGAAGTCTCTAAAAAAGCTAAACAAACATAAGACTGTTGGGCAAACACTAGGAACAATGGGCAACACGTGGTAATGATATTATAGCATCACTTTAGTAACGCTGAACAGAACTCTAGACGTTGGACAAAATTCTAGGAATACCGGACAAATCTGAAAACCCTGTCAAACTCTCAATCTGGAATCACCCTCTCCTTCGAAACATACCGCAAATGGGATGCTGATATAACTTTAGGAACTTCGGGAAAAAACGCTTCGAACACTCTAAAAATCCGGTCAACGCTATGGACTTTACCCACGAGTGGCAACAGCTACGTCTCTGCGAGTACATGCTCTCCGAAAAAGACTGTTTATTGAACGAAGGGAAAGTTGTGCTAAAATGTTCTTCACGCCTATTGCTGTTTTTCTGTTATATACCCGCAGATGATCTGGAGGGTCCCTCTTGGTGGTCCTGACTCGGCCCCTTAAGTGGGAAAGATGACCGGAAGCCAAGCATTTTGCGACTCTCCGTCGGGTTGTTCCGACTCGACCTCTTAAGTGGGGAAGAGGACCGGACTCTCGATATAGTGAGATGTTCGTCGACAAAGCAGGGACAGGAGACGGACGGACTACCGCCTCATCGTGGTCCGCCGTTGAAAAAGGGATGTCCGAAAAAGCCGGGATACTCAGAAGACCCGTTGTGGGACCTCAACGAGGTCCCTTAGGACCTGGGGGTCTGGGGGTTCCCCTATCGTAAGCGCAGATTCACCGCGGTGCCAGGACTCCGTCAATGCTCGGAGTCTCTTCCGTAGGTGCTGGAAGGACATCCCATAGATCAATCCCAGTTGCTTGGGCAAGGGGCTCACTAAGGAGACTAGTCCTTCTCTTTTGTGCCGAGGTAGGTGACACTAGGCAAAGGCAAGCAAACGGTAGCTGGACCATCTCCACAAACTTATCCAAGGAATTGACGGCGGCGAGATCGGGTTTCGTAGAGCACGATGCGTGGTGACTCTGTGGTACGCTGGGAGATACGGCATGCAAAAACTATCTGCACCGTACCAGCGGCAAAGGTGGAATAGCTACCGGCGTGCGTGCGTATGGGGCGCGCATGGCCCGCAGCCACCACGTCATCCACTGCAGCTGAAGCAGTTGGGAGCCAATCTCAATGGTTGGGCAGCGCAGGAGGTTTCCAAAACCAAATGGGGTTTCAATCCAAAGGCGGCCCATAAGGTCGCTGCGGACGAAAACCATATCTTGGTGAGGGGATCACCCACTCCTCGTGTTGTTCGACTACGAGAAACCTGGCCGGAGACTCGTCGACTAACGCGACGGCGATCAAGCCAAAACTCGGTCCCTCGGGTCGAAAACCAATCCAGCGTGTCTTTGCGTAATTGGAACTTTCCGTGCCCGATGGTTGGATTAGCGGTAGTCTTCACCTAATTTTTACGCAACTAACCTCGACCGGTTCTGCTTCTTTAGCGTTCTTGAAGGAATTTTCCATGCCCACCAGAGTTCGGTAGGGGGTATAAACCTAATTTTCCGTTGTTTCTAACATTTTTGTGATATGTTAAGTTTTGTGTTTGCATGTGTTGTTTTTACATGTGGATGATCCTCTTGACAGAGGCGGATTAACCACCTACCGGGCCCCTAGGCTTAACACATTGGGGCCCCCCTCCTTCTCTATATGTATATACATTGATATACAATACACACACACACACACATATATATATATATATATATACAAACGTACACACGCGCGCACACACACACACACACATACATATATATATATACATACACATTTTTAGGACAAAAAACAGGTTACAAACTTAGCGCCGGGCCCTTAGTTTGTCGTGCCCCTAGGCTTCAGCCTACTCGGCCTATTTGGTAATCCGCCTCGGCCTCTTGATGGAGTCCATCGGATACCATCTGTGTTCTGACCGTAGGGCTCACCGGAAGCAAAGCCATCGAGAGAGGACAACCTAAGGCGTGTTTATGCGTCAATGGCAAAATTTCTTTGTGGTCCCGGGTTGGCGAGAAGTTCCTTCTATCGCACAAGCAATAATCGCGGCAGAGGAACTAGTCGTTTCCTCCTTCCCTAGGACTCGATGATCGGACGCCGCGAGAAAGCAAGGGTCGTCGGGGGAACTCGGCATTATGGCTTAGAACCTGGTTCCCCTCATGGGGTTCCGGCGACGAAGCCGTCGGCTGTCTTCGTGGAGGTCTCCTGATTATGGGAGCCTCCACGTAACGACCTATGTCGTCACCACTTCGTAGAATCGGAGTGATGCGTAGGTGGTGGTGCTCCGACGCCGTAGCGCATACGGGGGCGGACCCTGTTCGTGCGCGTTATATGTCCCTCAGGACATGGGTATGGCGGTTGAGACGCTGACGGTCGCGCAGCTCAGTTTTTATACCCGCAGATGATAGACTTGGGGTCTATGTAGGGCTACTGTTATCGCGACCTACGTTACGTTATACACGGCCGGTGCATGACGTTTAAAACGTCACATGGTGTGGATAATTTTGAAATGGCGATTGGTGCAAAATGGGGGGCGCGCCGGTTTGCGCCAATCGCGATATAAAAATGATCCACTCCATGTGACGTTTTAACAGTCATGCACTGGCTGTGTATAACGTAGGTCGCGCTATAATACAGGCTGAATCATCAAGCATTTTGATGCTCACTTAAACCAATCAGCGATTGTTGCCACGCTGCGTGGCCAATCGTTCTCCTCCTGCTCCTATGGGCAATTAAATGACGGTGTGAGTCAGCCCGGATTGTATTGTAGTCCTACTTTACACATGTGAGTGGAAAAATGGAAATTTGTAGGAACGATGAGCAAATTTCCAAGGACACTGAGAAAACCAGTTACTGCTGTAAAAACTTAGGGCAAACCTTTAGGAACGCTGGGTAAAATTCTGGAAATATGGTCAAAAGCTACATATTTGATTATAGCGTTATAAAACTTTTGGCAAAAATATTTTACGTAAAATATTTATATACCTTTTAAAAATATCTTACGTAAAATATCTAATCAAAAATCAGCAATAGTTGTCTTATTCGTCTAACTTTCCATGGTCGTGTTCATATCCGATGTTTAACGCCTTTAGTGGGGGAATTTCTAAAATCGCTGACATAAGTGCATAACTATTTTGTTTTTTAGTAGATTTGTCATTCTGAATTTCATTCTACTAACTAACACTTCGGCTGAAATATGACGAAATGACTTAAAACGTTCGACCCTCCATTTAACCCCCTTAGTTGGTGAATTTCTAAAATCGCTGAAATACGTGTTTAACTATTTTTTTTAGTGGACATGATATGCTGAATTTTATGTTCCTACCTAACTTCTGCTAAGATACGACGAAAAAAATGACCTACAACTTTCGACCCCACTTTAACCGTTTTCAAGGAGGAGGGGGGGGGATTTTAAAAAATCTTTTTTTATTGCTTGCCTAGATAATAATAGCAATCTAGTTTCCAGATTTCGTGATCCTGACTTTAGTCATTTCAGCTGGGCATTGATGAGTTAGTCAGGCGTTCTCTCTTTATATAATAGTATAGATATAGATATTGGATAACCAGGGCTTAATATGCGCCGGAACCCACCGGAAACCAGCTCCAGTACTTCTTTGTTTTTAGTAAATATTTAAATATTGGCCATAAATCAACGGAGCTATAAACACTGCGCTCCGGAGCCCAGTCCAATAACGCTTCCGAAAAACGAATCCTAAATGACCCTTTTCTTTCCCTCCTATCTCAATCATTTGCTTTCTTTTGTATCAAAACACTTATAAGTGACATAATGTGCTGCTCACGTAAGAGATAGAGATGAAACAGGCTCGGTTTTTATATCAGTCTTCGGGTTTGGGCAAGCTCCAGCTCAGGGCTCGGAAGTAGCGCGCTACAAGTAGCGAAACTACAGTAGCCGCTACTTTTTCTAGTAGTTTGTAGTGTAGCGCGCTACATTTAAAAAATTGTAGTGTAGCGAGTAGCGCGATACAAAATATGAGTAGTTTGTAGCGAGCATCGACGCTACTTTTCACGCTACTTTAGGAGGGAGGAAAAAATGCCAATCTTCAAGTCACGTGATCATAACTCGTTTCTTTTGTGCGAAATATGTTCTCTGCAACAATTTGCGAATGTCAGCGACAAATCTCACTTGCAGTGTCATAGATTTTTCCATAAACGCCGGGCACGGTCACAAATAAACTAATTTTTATAGTTTGGGTGTCAGAAACTTCGTGTATTGTCATTTAAATCCATAGAAATCTTCTTAATATAATGTATTTTTACACGACTACGATTGTTTTTACCAAAATATAGTCGTCTGGCTATGTTAAGTCTTTATCTAACTCTAATTTCTTCTCCCTTTTGCCTCCAACCCCCAGCAAGCAAAGAAATATAAAATCTTTATTTAAAGGGGGGAAAAAATGGAAAAGAAATAGAACGGATTCATCTAATCATAAATCATCTAAATTATCCCTAACCTCTCAAATTCACGCTTACCCCTTATAACCTGAAGTTGCACATAGCGGTGTTACCATTTTCTTTATTAATAATAATTACTGGATTGCTAACTCGCACCGAATATCTAAATCATTATTCAATTGTAATTACTGTGTAACCGAAAGACCTTTCCTATTATTCTTTATTTTATTTTATTTTATTTCCTGGTAAAGACAGAAGATTTTTCAGAAAACACTGTCAAAGTCGGCGTTTTCAACCGAATTTCCGACGCCGCAGAAGGGGAAAGGGAAAAAACGTGACACGAATCGCTTATAACCCGAACCCGATAAGTAATTTATTTTTCAAAAAACGGAAAACTCATTTCGATTCCAAATCGCTTCCATAGTCAGACCTGCCAATTTTATGCATTTGCGTTTAAAAATGAGTCAGATAATGTGTCAGAAAGTTTCGCGTTGTTGAGCAAGGAATTTGAGAACCACCTTAAACGCTACTGTGCTATATCACTCTCATAAATTTGTAAGATTATTACAATTTTTGTTTTCAAATTTCCTCTATTTAACACTTTCCAACATAATTAAAAAGCGTCTAATGAATTCGCTTTGTCTGTCTGTCCGTGCTCTAACTCTTGTAAATATACTCGGATTGCCGTGAAAGTTTTATATGTTATTGAAGTTTACCATTGAATGTTGAGTATTGAAAATGAAGTGTGTAGCATTTATATCTCGCTTACAGGGACATTCAAAAGAATTCTGTTACATTATGGTCTATGGGGAAAAATCGTTTGCGGTGCATTTAATGAGCGATGATAACTAAAGTAGCGAAAAATAGCGAAGTAGTGACTACTTTTGAAAAGTAGTTTGTAGTCGCTACTTTTTAAAGCAAGTAGTTGTAGTTAACTACATTTTTCATAAAGTAGTTGTAGTTGTAGTTCGCTACAAATAAAAAGTATTTTTTCCGACCCCTGCTCCAGCTTAATATGTCTTAAATTCAATTTTTATTTATTTCAAATCATTTTAATGCTATTTTGATCAGAATAAAGAGTCAACAGAAATAGTCTTTTTCTATTCTGCATAGCTGTGAACTATTCATTTTTTGTATTAACACTATTTCTGAATCATAATCCTGAGCTTATTGAATCGCAGAATTCTCCAATTAATTAACATTAAGATTAGGCAAAGGTTTCTATTTGGAAGTAGTAATAACTAAAAAATGGAATAGTGGATTGCTAAGTTATACGCAGATAGATGTATTTAAAAGTTTTATTTTGCTAAATAAAAAAACAATGCTTTGAATTTTGAAAATAATGTATGAAATATAAATATGCAAATTGGAGTGACGGCATAGAGGGGGGGGGGGGGTAGGGGGGGGCTGAGGGGTACGCTACGGGTGTTAGTACTGCAGAATATTATGGCTCCGGTACTTTTTACCTTAGAAATTAAGCCCTGTAGATAACAGTAAAATTTTAGGCTGTATATGCTTTTTTTACTTTAATCTTTACACATTATAATCAATCTTAACACAAGGTTTTGTATACATCTGGTTATCTTTAAATGCTATGGGAAAGGCTTTAACTCAGAAATCACCCTCCGTTTAACCCTACACTTCTTCAGTGCATATAGCCTTAACTCTGAGGAAAAATAGATGCTTGATTTTTTTTTTCGACTTTCTAAACTTTTTCTATACTACACATAATAACATTTAACTAAATTACATAGAGGAAGACCCTGCAACGTCTAGCCCTTTAAAAAAATTGAAATTTGCTAAATTTTAAACTGGAAAGAGATTGATAATATTAGCTTGATGCAGATTGTTGACTGTTAAAATTTTAGACAATTAAGTTTATTTACTTAGAAAAGCAATTTTTGTATATGAAACATGGCCACAATGAATTTTTTCAGTCAAATATACATGCATACTTTTTCACTATGTTGGCTATACTCCTATTAAGCAATTAAAATTTGAATATATGTATACAGAGTGTTTCGCTCCAACCAAACCCTAATTCTTGTTTTGTTAAAATGATGAATCTATTTTAGCGAAAATCTCGAAGAGACTTACCTTGTTTAGCGACAAATGTAACAATATTTACGTATCACGAGAATTGGTCAAAGTTATTATCACCCGCATCCAAACAGTGCTGAATTAGGTGCCCCATATTTCGGAATGTAGTTGACATTACATACTGTGTCATTGACTGAATTACTGTGCACATCCAGCACTTTTCTTGGTATCGCATTCCGCATAAAGCAATGTAAATCTGTTGAACTTTTCGTTAAAATAGCGTCATATTATTAACCTCTAAATAAATATTTGGGTTTGGCTTAAAGTCTATACCCTATATTTTTGACTAAAATGCATTGCGACCTAGTTTACTACGATACAAAAATTGTTAATTGTAGCGTGCTCTACCACCTCTTACAGTTTGTCCCATCTTTTTTGAAGTGCTCTGTATATGCATATATATATATATGTTTTTTTTAAGAGAGAAAGTATGGTTGCTTTTAATATTTATTTTTCATTTGTAATATTTAATAACAAAATGATGAATAAAAAAATTTAAGAGTATGTTAGCATATAAAACATTGTTATTGACTCTTTACAAATTTTCCCCTAGTGAAAATATTTTACAAAATCACATAACACTTTTTTAATAATCATAATTTCAATATTTTTAACCTTATTTTATTTTAATACTCATTGAAGTCTTTTTGTAATAATGCATAAGATACACAGATATAAATATCCGGCGATTGTGAGGTACTTTTTAGCGCAGCGTTGTGACATTTTATTACTTTACAATATGATTTCTTTGTGCGCGCCATGCAATTTTTCACGCATGTCATACTGATTTTATTTATTTACCCAATAAAAATTGCCCCACAGTCTCAGTGCTGTTAACATGTTATAATAATACGCGAATAATACTAGAATAGTCACATATTAAGCATAATCACTAAAATTAGATGATTTATTTGGAGTTCCGATTTTCCTTGATACATATTACATAAATTCACTTAAATTTTCTTTAGTACCATCACGGTGTTCATTAGTCTGCATCGAATGGAACTAAAAAAAAAAAAAAAAAAATCTGTGTAAACAGAACCTGCGTATAACAGAAAACTTTTACGTTCTTTCTTGCCGAAAGGAATATAGTACAAATCTATACCTGCTAAGACGAAAACTTGTCTAAAAACAACATATTTTTCCTGTCACTATCCCTAACGATTCAGTTATTACGCAAATTTAATGCACATGGTTCAATAAAACCTGGGATAACGGAAGCTGTTTATAACGAAATCCTGCATCTTAAACGTTAAAAAAAAAAAAAAAAAAAAAAAAAAATAAATAAACTTTTTAGTGCAGGAATAACCATACAATTATAACTTCTCAATAGAAAACCTCTCCAAAACTGAATTTTGTTTCGGGCCGAAGCAATTCCACTATCACATATTTTAACTGTGCAAGATTAATATGTTTATTTAAAATAGTAAAACCTACTAAGAGAAAATCTCAAATAATCATCAGAAAAATATTCCGTTTTGGAGAGGTATCCATCTTAGAAAGTATAATTGTGGGGTATTTTTTCGAAAGAGAGTATGCATTTTTTACGTTTAAATCAGAAATCCATTATAGACAGGTTCCGTTCTCGTAGAATTTAGTGTATTTTTATGTGTTGATTTAGAAGCCGCTGTCCCGCCTTATTGTCAAAGTGGAACTGCCAACACTAGCTTTAAAATACAATTGCGAACAGTGTCCATTAATAACTGCTAAATTAGTCGCTCTCACAGGGAAAGAGGGCAGGAGAGGTCCGTAATTTGTTGTATATTACAGCCTTCTCTCTTATTTGGCTCAAAGTCCTCCACTAGTACGAAAGTGCATTCAAATATTAATCTTAAAAAGTAAGTCTTTATGACATAATTATAAGAAAAGTATGATACATCATAAAGCGGTCCTCAAATTCACTGGCAGATGTATTTATAATCGAATACGTTTTTCATTTTTCGATAAAGGCACGGGATTTTCGGAAAATGCAGTCAACGTTGGCATTATGAACTGAATTTCCAGATGCAACAGTCTGAGAAAGGTCGTCATGAGACAACAATTGCTTACAACTTAAAATGCAATACATTTATCGAAAAATGAAAAACCCTATCCGATTTTCCATCATTATAATAGTTCAATTTCATGCTTTTGCGTTTAAATGAATCGGTGAATGTGTCAGAAAGTTTCTTGTTCATTTAAGGCCGTTCTCGAAAAAAAAAAAAAATCTGCACTTAACAAATTGCAGAGTTTTCTTTTTCGAGAACGGCCTTAAATGAAAAATACATTTTATTCAACAATTTAATTGGTTTTTCATAGATTCGTTTGTATTGAAAAGGAAAAAAAACTCCTATTCAATCAACAGACTTCCATATTTCCGAGGATGTGTTTGCTTTATTTATTTTAGTAATGTATTTTCAACAAACAAAAATAATAGCTAAAAAAAGAAATTTTTATTATATTAAAAATTGTTATTGTTTGAAAATATATTTCCCGAATACAATAAAAAACATATATAAATTAAAATTTAAAGCAATTAAGTGAAAAATGTCTAAAACAGTGAGTAAGCTGGTTTTAAATTATTCCACTAAACGAAATGAAAATCATTTCTGAATATTGATTGTCTGAAATCTTTTAGCACATTTTTATCATAATTACTTTAATATAAACTAACTTTTAAGTGCTTTGTTCATCTAAAAGTCGCATTTCAAAATAAAACGAAATTCTTCTGATAGTAAAAATTGTCGTGCCTAAAAATCTGTTTATTTAAAGGATTGTAAAACATCTCTCTTATTTCTCGCCGTCTATCAATCAAAATCCAACACCCCCTTAGATCTGAAATAACCGCCCTTTCTGTAGAAATTCACTATCACTTCCAACAGATGTTTCCATGAATTCCCTTTACCTCCCTCAGACTCCTGGAAACAGAAACACAATGACGTACTTATCAGCTAGCATTATTCAACAACCAGCCAGAGCACGTTATCGCTCTTGACCATCCCCAAGACTTTATCGCTTTCTTAAACCTGTTTTATCGCCATATTTGGCGGGGTCAAGCATAGGTAAAGTCGTCCCGGACTATTCAATTTTAGATTAATAATAATTGAAAGTTTAACAAAAGTTTACTGTTTTGAACTTTTATATAAAAAAGTGGCCACAATTAAAAACAACTGCTACTACTGACCACTGGCGAAATTTCCCATTTTACCCTTTCCATCAAAAATGTACATCGTAGACATAATCTCTTGTGCAAACAGTTTAAACTATTCAAATTTAAAGGTAAGTAGCTTATCATTTTAAAAATCTCACCAAGTGTATTTATTTTAGTTTCAATCTTGTTATTAACAATTTTCGTGTCAATGCATCGTTATACTGTTTCTTATAATTTTGACAGTGTTTTTTTTTTTTTTTTTTTTTTTTTTTTTTTAAGTTTTGTTAATGATTTTAAAAATGTCAAATTATGATTAAATCAAGATTTATACAAGAGATACACACATGCACAAAAATTATAGGACATAATACATACGTGGGGCCCCCAGAGATTTGTTTGCCATGGCCCCCAAACTGTCAAGTCGAGCATTGATCCAATATTTCGTTTGAAATTTTAAAAACCTTAAAATCAGCCAACGAACACACAAATTAATACCATAAATTAGAACTAAATCGGGGAAAGAAGAGAATAAGAGTAATAAAAAAAAGGCTGCGCATACTTACGCTTACAGTTCAATTAAATAAGTCAAGAGGAACGTCATTGTTGACATGAAGAAAAAATCCAAAAGGCAACCAGATGGCCGTGACTACGCTGCCGGCTCAACAAAAAATTATAAATATATTTTAGGTGAACATATAAATTATTCAACTAACTACGAAAATTTTGCAAACATAGTACTTTTTACACATCAAAATAGTCGTAAATGAGTGATGATTACTAATTTTGCAATACCACAGAAATCAGAGCAATAAATAAAGTGTTGTAGAAGTAGTATCAGTACTTTCTTTGCGCTTGGGGGCTGTTCAGAACCGAAGATCGCGCGGGCAATGGAGATTAAAATAGAGTCTCTATTGTGAATGAAATTGAAAGGCCTGCGTTCATTATCGTTGATTTGGACATCCAAATCGATGATAATGAACATGGTCCTTCATTTGACTAGTTTGCGTATTTTAATGATATTTTGTTGAAAATAAATGTGAATTTGGTGGCTGAATGGTTAGAGCACTGCTCTTGATTCCGGATGTTGCGGGTTCGACTCCCATAATTTTCTATTTTTTTTTCATTTAAAAATGTTTAATCGGTGTCTATGGAATATATTTTATAAAAGTAAAATTTGATATTATTAACAATTACTTATTTAATTAAACACGACAAATTCAGCTATTTTACGATTAAAATTTTACATTACAGTGCCTTTTACTATTTT
Organism: Maratus michaelseni; assembly: GCA_963931845.1. Taxonomy (NCBI): domain Eukaryota; kingdom Metazoa; phylum Arthropoda; class Arachnida; order Araneae; family Salticidae; genus Maratus; species Maratus michaelseni. The sequence goes on along the minus strand of OZ007586.1, from coordinate 71,761,979 downwards.
GTTTTTCTTTTTAGCAAATGTAAAATAAGGAGTGAAATGGGAATTCAAGCGCTCGAATACGCCATCTGGTGGAAAAAAGATATAACTTCTACCTTCAGGAAAATCCCTTGCAATCCCATTGCGTTACATGCATTTTTAATTTGTTCATAATGATTATTTTTATGCAAAATTTCAGATTTCATGTGCTATTTGTGTTCTGTGTTTATATGTCAAAGTAAAAATTATCCGAATTTGAATATCTAACACTTTTAAACGCGTTTACAATAAATAATGGTTTCAATGGGACTTTAGCATTAGTTAAAGGGCCAATTTTCCTGTACCAAAGGCTGCAATCAACGCCTCTATAGGCCGTTTTAAGTCCCAATAGTCAATTTACACGAATTTCTCCAGGTTTTTATAATGAGTACTTCAACAGTGAATTTTTAGTACGAATAGAAGGCAAAGCATATTTTACAATGTAAAAAATATTATAAAAATAAAATGTAAAAGATATACATTATTTAAACTAGAAATATCAGTACCAATTTTTGTAAAGAGGTAAAATACATGTGGTTTACCGTCTAGTTTCGTAATGAATAGGGCAGTTGCAATCAGCTGATCAACCATTGTATTCACTTGGAGGTAAGGGTAATTCCAACAATCAGAACTGCCTATTTGTACTGTTTACCTCCAAGGTGACGTCAATTGCAACAGCCCTATATAAATAAAATATAGCTATAATATTTATAAATTTTCTATTGAATCTATAATCTATATTGAAACTATATATTGAATTCTATTGAATCTATCTTTTATCTATTTCTACTGAATTTATTTTTCTATTTTCTACTCTTTTTTTTTTTTTTTTTTTTTTTTTTATTTTAGCATTTGTTTCTCGTGTTTTATTATGTTTATTGCAATATAAAAAATAATGCAATTTACATTAAAAAATGAATTTCAAGAAAAATAAATTTTTAGAAATTAATAATTATGTTTCAACAAGGTTGTTATCGAAAAATATATTTTAATAAAATGTTTAAAAGTTTTTTTTATCAAATTTTAACAAAGATTTTATTTTACTATTACAAATAAAGAAATAAATCTTTTAACATGTTACAAGATTACCAATTGGTATCACGACCTTGATTTATTAACATTCTATTTATCCCAAAAAATATAAAGCAACTGATAAATCATTTTTAAATTAATAAAAATAGGGAAAAAAATCTGAAATAAACGGTGAGCATTCACTTTGTATCCATATTTTTCAGGTTCATCTGTGTAGGACAACCCAAACGTCAGTAAAGTACATAACAATTTTTGGTACTTTTCGGTTAGCCGGGCGCCAGTGAAAAAAAATAGAAATATATATCTACATATATGTTTGTGTATATATGTATGTATATATATATGTGTGTGTGTGTATTTATATTTGTTTCACTGGTGCCCGGTTAACCAAAAAGTACCCAATATTTTTTTTTTTTTTTGAGTTTACATTAATTTTATTGAAACCACCAATACTGTGTTTCAGGAATTCGGTGATCCGAACATCCTCTCCCTTGTTAGTTAAAGGTGCACTGGTTGTAGAAAATTAAATTTTATTTTATTATATGCATTGTTTTGTACAATATATATATATTTATGTAACTGCTATCAATTAAACTAATGTATCAGTTTTAGCAGGTGCTGTAGTTCTAGAGACATATAAGTTGACAGCAGTTGTGTAACTATATGATGTATATATATATATATACATCATACTTTCGTATTCTATTACTATTATTTTTATGTTGGATCAAAGGTTTAAAAAATCATTTTAGAATGTTAAAAAGTTGAAATTTTTCAGATATCCGATCATGCTGCTACAGCTGTATCAATCAACCTACCAAACCAAGTACAACACAAAAAAGCCCAATCACGTGATCAAACCACCTAAAGATTTTTCCTGGGTCGATCGCGCGCCGCGCGGGCGAAAATTTTGCGGGTTACGAACGCTGATCGGGCTCGATGCCAGTATTCGACTGTAAATCAGATCACGTGATACTTTCATGAATATTTTGGATTTTTTCTGAGTAAATATAGGCATGTATTCCTATTACGAGAGCCACTGTTTTGGAAAGATAAAGATATGTAGTCGTTGTTTTTACCTGTTCTAAACTATAAAAGCATGAAATAATTAAATAAGGAAAGGGCATGTTTACAAACAAATAGTTCCATCAACCAATCTACCACTGTATTTTTGTCGCAGCTATCATTGCAGGAATCGTCATGGCAACGTAGGCCAATCATATCTCAGACCAGTTGACGTAGACTAATCAAATCGCTCCATCTCATGTGTACTGTAGGAGTCGTAAAGAACGAACCGGTTTTTCTCCCGAACCAACAATAATTTAATACCCTGTTCACATCGGACATTTAAGATATCTTAGACCGCCATTTTTGAGGTGGTAACTTCCCGGAATTGAATACCTGTCCACACCGCAAAACTCATCTAAGATAACTTACTGCTCATCACTGTGACCGATATCTGAACAAACATAGAATGTGCGCACGCGCATATGTTAAAGGCAACAGCAACAGCCAATCGGCCTCCAGAGCCAATCAGAGTGAGTAGTGCTGGCTGCCTCTAGCAACAGAAAGTTCGAACTCACTAAGTGAGTTTCTGGAACTCCCTCAGTGAGTTCGGCGTTCTAAGATATCTTAACTATCTGATCTGAACGTAGTATTACCAACAGTGACGTCAGTTGCCCTTTCCTTATTATTACAAGTACTTGCTCTGATAAAACCTACTCCATAACCATTCTCTCCTTCGCCCGCGCGATCTTCTTCCTTGAACACAACCTTGAAGATGTTGTTGTCAAAACCGAAAGCAAAACTGTAAAAGCAAATGAAGTAAAATTAATTATCATATGTTTAGAGCTGATGTGAAGTAAAGTAATTTTTTATTCAATTTAAGCATTTTCAACATGAAACAGTAGCAGTGTTCTGCTATTCTTTGGTTCTGCTCATCAGAGGTTTTTAATTTGGTAATAATGGCAACACTTTTGAATCAGGTCTTCTGTTCCGTGGTTCCGTGACTACGCTGCCGGCTGGTCGGTTTCCTAGTAATGGCCACTCCGCTGCCGTCCTACGAGTTTGTTTACATTAGAGAAACTGGACATAGTAAGAGAAGCGTCATGAGTTTAAATACGCATGCTCCGTGGAAGAAAAATGGCGGCTGGACGAAAATCCCGTCCAAATTGTAGCAAACCCGATTTTCCACGCTTGGCGCGTATTCGCGCTTTGGCTATTTTTATTATTATTTTAATGCGCGTTCTTTAGAAACGAAACAAGGTAAACAAAACAATTTTTCTTCTTTTTTATGGCGAATTTGTTGTAAAAAGTGGATAATTTTCTGTTTTTGTCGCTATTATGTCAAAAGTTTCACTAAGTGCAATTTACCTATTTATAACACATTTAATATTTTAATTAAATTGGTTATTTAGAATATAACAATAAATAAATATTTATTAATTTTCTAATTAAACTTTTTGTAAAAGAATAACGAATGAAATGAGATCGCTTATCTCATTGCATTGCACCGCTGAAATGCACCGCACTGTGCATTTGCGGATGAATTTAACTTCGAGAATATGTTAGGAAGTAATCAGTTTGAATTTGAGAGCTACCTTCAAAATTCCTTAGAGGGGGAAAAAAAGTTATGAAATATTTAGAAAATTGGGGGGGGGGAAGCAGTTGTATTTTATTTATTTAGGTTGTCTCCACCATTAATTCACTTTTTCGGCTCTCAAAAAAAAAAAAAATCTCACCTCTGAACAGCGCGAAAATTTCCTGACACATTTTCTGACTCATTTTTAAACATAAAAACATTATACTTGGAGGCATGGTTATTGAAATAATTTGTAATAAAACAGTTTTTATTTACCGATAAATGAATTGCATATGGTATTATAAACAATAGGTGTTTTTTTTTTTTTTTTTTTTTTTTTACTTTTCTGCGGTGTCGCATCAGGAAAATCAGTTCAATGCATGAACTTTGACAGCATTTTCTAAAAATCTTCTGCATTTACCGAAAAACGAAAAACCAGTTCGATTACATAGTTTCTTAATAAGACAACCTGCCAATTTGACACGTTTGCAAACAAAAATGAATTTAAAAATGTGTCAGAAAGTAGCCAGTTTGAATTTGAGAAAAGCCTAGGCTTTTTTTAGCCTAGGCTTAAGCATACCAAAGTGAGAGGCAAGTAATTCACTGAAAATAAAATACTTAAAAATACATAATAGACATTACACCCATTTTGAGAACTATTTTTATTTTTACCATTTTTAAAAACTCTGCAACTAAATTAAATTTTTATAAATTTTGAAATAGCCAAATATAACTTTGCTCATGCTAACAATTTTCTAATATTCCTTGCGTTTATGGAAGGGTAGAAACACGCATTTTTATTCAGGAAACGTTTAACCTTTATTCTAAATACGATTGCTTACTTTGAATTTAGCACTTAATAAAAACAATACTATAAATATTATCTAAATATATAATAAATTTGAATTTCTTTTTTCCCAAACAATTGAAAATTTTTAATTTATTTCCTACATTTCTGAAATGCATAAGGGAAAAAAAAAGTGAGAGAGAAAATCTATATATGTTTATTGCTAATCTCCATATCTAATAAATAAATTTAAAAATAAATAAATAAATATATTTCACGATGTCATTTTTATACATAAATGCGTGATATTTGCAAATAAGCATGCATGAAATTTTATTTTCTAGCTCTTTACAATCGAATAGCGTTTTTCGTTTGCCTGTAAATATACTACATTTTTAATTATAATGACGGCTGATGCAGAAATTTATTTGTTGAATGGGGAGGACAAATTCAATTTTTTTTTTTTAGCTGTAACATTTTTTTTAAACTTCTCTATTTGGAATTGTGCAGTAACAATATATATACTCTTCTAAATTAGCACTCCCCAAAATTTCCACCTTTAATCCTCTTAGACCCCCCCCTCCCCTAGCATCACTTATAATTAAGAATTATAAAATCCTAACTTAATATACATATATATTCATCTTCCCCACATTATTTTGAATTTGTCTGCGTATTTTGTGTATGAAGTATCAAACTTTATTTTGTAAAAATGAATACTTTAATAAGTTCTTTCTGGTAATTAGATAATTTTATGCTATTAACGTTACAACATAAACATATTTTTAATGTAATTTTATTTGATGTTATAATTGCATTAAAATATATGTTTCGTTTTAATTATTATAATATAGCCCTTATATATTAAATATTAAAACTTAGTTTCATTAACAAGAATCTATTTAAAAAATTCAAAGTAACTTATAATAAATAAATAAATAAATAATAATATATAATAATAATAATTCATAATAATTTTTAAAAAGAATAAAATAAAGTATTGTAATTTAGTTTCATTAACAAGAATCTATTGAAAAACATCAGAGTAGGCAATCATAAGAAATGAATAAAAATCGAAAACAAAATTCTAGAATGTTAAAAAAAAAAAAAAAAAAAAAGCAACGAGCACCGAACCCGCAATCTCTACCGAGATAAATGCATGCTTCTGATCACTACACCATATAATCTTACCAACAAACGGCGAAACAACTGTATTAGATTCAAAGCCAGTCATACGACAATTTGGCGCGATCCCAATCCGCGCCAACACCAATTTTGAACACTGACAGCGGAAAAATATTTAAAAAAAAAAAATTGTGATGCGATTCCACAAAATTAATGCAGGATATATATACACTATACTTATAGAAATAAAACTAATCCACGTTTTTCTTAATGTATATTAAAATATAATGAGAAAAAGAAATGATAATGCTCGTGCTGACTGGGTGAAAACGAAACTTCAGAAGGAAAAAAAATATTTTCTACAGAAAATTGCGAAATTCCTAGAAAAACTTTTGTTTATATCCATAATATAAACATCCCTGAACCTGAAAATCGGCGTTAAAAATCTAAACAAACATGAAAATATTATGAATGATATGGATTTATAAACTCTGTATTTTCGCCCTGTATAAAGTCTATGGTAGCGCTGCAGTCGATAGCCCGCGGCGGTTGAAAAGAGCTTTGGACGAATCAGAGGCTGTTGCCACTCATGACGCTTACTATAAGGAAAGGGCATGTTTACAAACAAACAGTTCCATCAACCAATCTACCACTGCATTTTTGTCGCAGCTATCATTGCAGGAATCGTCATGGCGACGTAGGCCAATCATATCACAGACCAGTTCAACGTGACCAATCAAATTGCTCCATCTCATGTGTACTGTAGGAGTCGTAAAGAACGAACAGGTTTTTCTCCCAAACCAACAGTAATTTAACCAACAGTGACGTCAGGTGCCCTTTCCTTATGTCCAGGTTCTCTAGTTTACATTGGTTGTGTTCAGGACCGAAGATCGCGCGGGTGAAGGAGGGAACGGTTATGGAGTAGGTCTTATGGGAAATTGATATAATTTAATAGGGCAGTTGCAATCAGGGCTAGAGAATATAAGGGCTAGGTCATCCCTTTGAGAGGACCTATGCCGCCTTGTGACTGACTGCCCTCCCTACCGGAAGCTCTGTGACGTCATGGATTTCACACCCTCACGCTGCCCTAAAGAGAAGTATTGGTCATTGAGTACGTAGGCGTACATTTTTTTTTTTTAATAATTGGCGGGGCTCAACTCTTTTTTACACATATATGTGTATGTGAGTGTAAAAAAAGATCGATTACGAATTTAATGTTGCTATTTTAACTTCTTTTTAAAGAAATTAAACATAATCGTACACTGATAAATAATCACAAGTTAAATAAAACATCGAAAGACAATATAAAAGTTCGAATGTACAGACCCTTTATAAAAGGAAACTAGCTGATATTCTTGAATCGTTTACAATAAAATCACAGCAAAAGTTAAATTTAAAAAAAAAAAATTTCTTTTCTTTTTCTTATTTGTTACATAAAAGGTTTGAACGCTGAACATTTTATTCTTAAAGGGAAAACGTTTTCCTACTGTCGTTTATCCCTGTTACAAAATTAAAATAGGAAAAAATGGAAAATTCAAAAATTCTATAAAATACTAGAAAGTAAGTTTAAAAAAAAACTTTTTTTTTATATTAAAAGGGGAAAAAAAGTATCTGTTTCAGAAATTATTGGTGGGGCTCGAGCCTCACGAACCCATACAATTCTAAACTTTTATTTGAGTATTTCTTTGTCTGTTCTCGGGAAAGCACATGGGTTATTTATTTTATTTTGCTTGTAATTTTTGTATTTTAATTTTCTATACTAATCTAAATTTATCATTATTCAAATATTCAATTATTGGGATTACCTGAAAAGAAAAAATTAAGAGTCTTCTGTTCCAAGCAAGATTATGCCCTCTATTAAGAATGTAAGATGATGTCACGCCTCGATCTGAGAGACTTAGAAAAATAAAATATTTTGCAAAATGCTCATGATTAGACTAAAATGTTTAAGCCCGATAAAAATGGTTTCCGAAGAGAATAATCACGGTAATTATAATATTGCAATATTGATCGACGAAAGTGGGACAGAAGATGGTTTTCTAAATTTTAATGATATGCCTGAAAATAGTATATTTTTCAAAAGGAAATCAAATTCTGAAATAACTCTCTCTAAAACTGAAGAGAAGGCTCTGGCTTTTATTGCAGGCTTCATATAGCATATAGAATGAAACTAAAATATATTGATGCAACACTTGGACGTTTAAAATCTTACTGAAATTCCAGAATATGGGAATTGGATTTCATTACTCTCGGCAGGAGGTTTAACTGTTCCATCTTCATCTTGGATGAGAAATGTTAAGAGAGATGGACTTAATATTTCGTAACATTCACGGAGATAATTTTCGTAAAGGCGTAAATATCCTTAAAAATATGACCACATAGCTTGAAACACGCTTTTTCCATATTTAATTACAAGCCACTATTCTATTTTCAAGAGTTAGAACATTTATAAAAATAAGGCATCTGAACAGAGACGCATTGCTTCTCAGCATAAGAAAAGCCCAAGAACAAATGGAAAAAATTATTAGATTAATGCAATTTCGAGATAAAAATTATTTTTTAACATGTTATTATTTATTAAGTTATTATTTATTAAAGTTCTGACTCATTTTTTAAGGTATAAATTGGCAGACGTAACTATTGAAGCAATTTGGAATCTAATAACGTTTTTCATTTTTTGATAAATAAATTACTTATCAAGTTGTGAGCGATTCTTGTCTCGTGACGACACATTTCCACCTTTCTCGGGGGGAATTCGGTTCAAAACGCTCACTTTGACAGTGTTTTCTGAAAGATCTTCTGATCCCCCCCCCCCCCAAAAAAAAAAAGGAAATCGCCATTCGATTACAAGGTTTCTGAATAACAACACCTGCCAATTTCATACAGTTTCGAACAAAAATGAATTCAGAAATGTGTCAGCTCTTTAACAGCCTTAAATTATTAATATTTATTTTACATTTTATTTTCATTTAAAATTTTTTTTACGTAAGTAAAAAGTGAATGAAAAAATATTTTGTAAAGTAACAAGAAATTTGGAATTTTCGTTATAAAATATTTGCATATTCTTCTTACCTGAAATTTCTTGCTAATGTTGTATAAATTCCAAAATGCCCGTTTTTATTGAGCTATGCCATAAGTTAATAGAGAGGTAAAATGTATGAAATGCAACCATTTGAATATATTTGTAATTTTAAAATGTATAAAATATAAAAGTGTTATTACGTATTTAAAAACAGAATAATTCTTTATTTAAATATATTTGTACTTTAAATCAACAGTAATATTAAACATGAAAGTCAATAGCAACATAACAACCTAATGTCCGAAATAGCGATAAATATAAAGATTTTATTTAAACGTCATTTCAATATTTTTGCACAAAACAAACTCAATACGATTGAATCCCGTTTATCTGCGATGGTTCCTCTCAGCCAGCGTGTTAATAACTACGTCATCACTGCTGACTTCCTGTTTCATCCTCCGAGCTCCGATGAAGATGAACCAGCCCTTCTATTCTCTAGCCCTGAGTTGCAATACGCCGCTGAAGTGTGACGTTTCAACAAGGCGCTGGGCATAAACAGATCGAAGTGCCCATACGCCGCTGAAGTGTGACGTTTCAACATGGCGCTGGGCATAAACAGATCGGAGTGCCCATTGAAATAACATGGACGTAAAAAATAAAATCTTCTAGGAATAATAATTTTAATATTTAAGAATTTTCAGGCATTGTTCTGCGAAGTTTAATATACGCTTTTCATTATGAATTCACCAAACTTCTGATTTTGTGCTTTAAATTTGAATAATTTATTAAAAAGTCACTAGCTTAACCCCGGTTAGACAAACATGGCTGTTTTTTACATCGTCTGTGAATCGGTGATGTTTACATTCATTCATGTTTGTCAAGATGTATTTATCTCTCTTTACTTCTAAGTAATTTAATGTTTTAATAATAAGTAAAGTGAAAATCATATTAAAATTAAAAAAAATATTAGATTATTTTTAATAATTTACATATTATAATACTTTATATATTTAATATATTAAAATTTAGTATTTTAATTTAATATATTATATTATTAATTTAATAAAGTATTAATTTAATATAATTCATCAGGATATTATTTATATTTACAATATTAATTATTTATTAAAATTAATACTAATTATAATTATAAATATTTTATCATTATTAATATTAATTATAGTTTTTAATATTAAATAATTATTTTAAAATATTAAATATCTTTATTAAATGGTTATTTTAAAATATTAAATATAATTACTAAATAATTAATATTTTAGTTCATATTATTCTATTATAATTATTTTTAATTAATAATAATTAAATTATGTTACTATGATAAATTAAATTTGTAATAATATTATTATTTATGTTATTAATTTATATTAAATATAAATATATTAATAAAATTATAAATATTGATAATAATATGATATAAAATTATAATATAATCTATAATATAATAATAACAATAATTTAAACATATTAAATTAAATTAATATTATGAATAATTAATACTAATAATAACTAATTATTTATCATTTTAAATGATTAATAAATAAAATTAATATTAATAAATAATATATAATTAATTATTAATAATTTTAATAATTATTATTTAATTATATATGTATGTATATTTAAATATTTAATATAATTAAATTATTAATTATTTAATTTTATATATAAAATAAATAATTATTAATTAAAAATATTATTAATAAATTTTATATTATTTATTAATATTAATTGTATTTATTAAACATTTAAAATGATGAACAATTATTTATTATTAGTATTAATTATTCATAATAGTAATTTAATGTAATATATAAATAATTTAATATGTTTAAATTGATTTAATATTTAATTTAATATAGTGTATCATTTTAGTATTATAATTTAATATATTATATTTATTTATATTATTATAGTACATCATATTTTATATATTTAATATATAATTTATATACTTAATTTAAATATTATTTATAATTTATGTATTATAATGATTGATAAATTATAAAATATCTTTATTAATTTTTAAAAATATAAAATTAGTAAAATTATTAATTTAAATGAAACGTAAATATTATAATATAATTTAAATTGAACGTAAATATCACCAATTCAGCCGTGTTGTTTGTCTAACTGGAGTTAAGCTAATGACTTTTTTATAAATTATTCAAATTTAAAGCACAAAATCAGAAGTTTGTGGCATTCATAATGAAAAGCGTACCTTAAACTTTGCAGAACAGCGCCTGAAAGTTCTTATATATGAAAATTATTACTCCTAGAAGATTTTATGTTTTACGTCCATGTTATTTCAATCGGCACTTCAGTCTGTTTATGCCCAGCGCCATATTGATGACGTCACGACTTCAGCGGCGTATTGAAATAACATGGACGTAAAAAATAAAATCTTCTAAGAATAATAATTTTCATATTTAAGAGCTTTCAGGCACTGTTCTGCAAAATTTAAGGTACGCTTTTCATCATGAATTCACCAAACTTCTGGTTTTGTGCTCTTAATTTGAATAATTTATTAAAAAATCATTAGCTTAACTCCGGTTAGACAAACATGGTGGTTGTTTACATTAATGTCTGTCAAGATACTCTTTACTTATAAGCAATTTGATGTTTTAATTATAAGTAAATAGAAAATCATATTAAAATTAAAAAATTATTAGATTATTTTTAATAATTTATATATTATAATACTTCATATATTTAATATATTAAAATTTAATATTTTAATTTAATATATTATATTATTAATTTACTGTAATATTAATTTAATATAACTCATTATGATATTATTTATATATATATATAATATTAATTATTTGTTACGATTAATACTAATGATAATTATAAATATTATTATTATTAATATTAATTATAGTTTTTAATATTAAATAATTATTTTAAAATATTAAATATAATTATTAAATAATTAAAATTTATTTCCTATTATTATATTATAATTATATTTAATTAATAATAATTAAATTATGTTACTATGATAATTTAAATTTATAATTAATATTATTATTTATGTTATTAATTTATATTAAATATAAATATATTAATATAATTTTAATTATTGGTAATAATATAAAATTATAATTTATTCTATAATAAAATATAATAATAATAATAATAATAATTTTAACATATTAAATTAAATATATATTACATTAAATTAATATTATGAATAATTAATACTAATAATAAATAATTATTTATCATTTTAAAAGATTAATAAATATAATTGATATTAATAAATAATATAAAGTTAATTATTAATAATTTTAATTTTAATTATTTATGTATATATAATTACTTTTAATTAAATTAATTAACAATATAATGAATTAATATAATATAATTAATAATTATTTAATTATATATATAATTAAATAATTATTAATTGATTATATTATTTATTAATATCAATTATATTTATTAATCATTTAAAATGATAAATAATTAATTATTAATAGTATTAATTATTCATAATATTAATTTAGTGTAATATGTAATTAATTTAATATGTTTAAATTGATTTAATATTTAATTTAATATAGTATATAATTTTAGTATCATATAATATATTATATTTTATTTATTTAATATATAATTTATATACTTAATTTAAAATATATTTCTAATTTATGTATTATAATAATTTATAAATTATTATAATGACCAATTCAGCCGATGTAAACAACCGTGATGTTTGTCTAGCCGGAGTTAAGCTAATGAGTTTTTGATAAATTGATCAAATTTAAATCACAAAATCAGAAGTTTGGGGAATTCATAACGAAAAGCGTACCTTAAACTTTGCAGAACAGTGACTGACAGTTCTTATATATGAAAATTATTATTCCTAGAAGATTTTATTTTTTACTTCCATGTTATTTCAAAGGGCACTTCAGTCTGTTTATGCCCAGCGCCATGTTGATGACGTCACGACTTCAGCGGCGTATTGACGTCAGGTTTGAGGTAAACAGTACAAATAGGCAGTTCTGATTGGTGGAATTACCCTTACCTCCAAGTGAATACAATGGTTGATCAGCTGATTGCAACTGCCATATATATTGAAATAATTTAATTATTTTAAGCTTCTGTGGCTCGGATTAGATGAAACTAGCGACTACACATCTTTATTCTCCAAAAAAAAATGGATCTCATAATAGGAATATCTATTTTTATTTCATCATAACAAACCCCCGAAACATTTATGAAAAGCATCACGTGATCAGATAGCCCGATCAGCGTTCATAACCTGCAAATTTTTAGCGCGGGCTGCGTGCGGGTGACTCACAAAAATTCTGTGGGCGATTTGATCACGTGATTGGGCTTTTTTGTGCCTTACTTGGTTTGGTAGGTTGATTGATACAGCTGTAGCAACATATGATCGGTATCTGAAAAATTTCAACTTTTTAACATTCTAAAATGATTTTTTAAGCCTTTGATCCAACATAAAAATAATAGAATACGAAAGTATGATGTGTATATATATCATAGTATAATTATACTATATATATATATATATATCATATAGTTACATAACTGCTGTCAACTTATATGTCTCTAAAACTACAGCACCTACTAAAACTGATATATTAGTTTAGTTGATAGCAGTTAAATATGTATATTGTACAAAACAATGCATATAATAAAATAAAGTTTAATTTTCTATAACCAGTGCACCTTTAACTAACAAGGGAGAGGACGTTCGGATCACCGAATTCCTGAAACACAGTATTGGTGGTTTCAATAAAATTAATGTAAACTCAAAAAAAAATAAAAAAATATTGGGTACTTTTTGGTTAACCGGGCACCAGTGAAACAAATATAAATACACACACACACATATATATATACATACATATATACACAAACATATATGTAGATATATATTTCTATTTTTTTTCACTGGCGCCCGGCTAACCGAAAAGTACCAAAAATTGTTATGTACTTTACTGACGTTTGGGTTGTCCTACACAGATGAACCTGAAAAATATGGATACAAAGTGAATGCTGCACCTTTAACTAACAAGGGAGAGGACGTTCGGATCACCGAATTCCTGAAACACAGTATTGGTGGTTTCAATAAAATTAATGTAAACTCTAAAAAAAAAAAAAAAAAAAAAAGTTACTTTTTGGTTAACTGGGCACCAGTGAAACAAATATAAATATATACACAGACACGCACACACACACACATATATATATATATATATATATACAAACATATATGTAGATATATATTTATATTTTTTCACTGGCGCCCGGCTAACCGAAAAGTACCAAAAATTGTTATGTATTTTACGGACGTTTGGGTGGTCTACACGGCTGAACCTGAAAAGTATGGATACAAAGTGAATGCTCGCCGTTTATTTCCAATTTTTTCCTCTATTTTTATTAATTTAAAAATTATTTATCAGTTGCTTTATATTTTTTGGGACAAATAGAATGTTAATAAATCAAGGTCGTGATACCAATTGGTATAATAAAGAAATAAATCTTTTAACATGTTAAAAGATTTATTTCTTTATTTGTAATAGTAAAATAAAATCTTTGTTAAAATTTGATAAAAAAGCTTTTAAACATTTTATTAAAATATATTTTTCGATAACAACCTTGTTGAAACATAATTATTAATTTCTAAAAATTTATTTTTCTTGAAATTCATTTTTTGATGTAAATTGCATTTTTTATTATATTGCAATAAACATCATAAAACACGAGAATCAAATGCTAAAATACTTATATATTGAGTAGAAAATTTATAAACATGCATTCTAACTATATTTTATTTATATTCAGTACGAAACTAGACGGTAAACCACATGTATTTTACCTCTTTACAAAAATAGGTACTGATATTTCTAGTTTAAATAATGTATATATTTTACATTTTATTTTTATAATATTTTTTACATTGTAAAATATGCTTTGCATACTAAAAATTCACTGTTGAAGTACTCATTATAAAAACATGGAGAAATTCGTGCAAATTGACTATAGTTTCATTCCTTATTTTACATTTGCTAAAAAGAAAATAATAATAATAATAATAATGTTTAAATATTAAAAGGCTCTGTAATGTAAAATTTTAATCGTAAAATAGCTGAATTTGTCGTATTTAATTAAATAAGTAATTGTTAATAATATCAAATTTTACTTTTATAAAATATATTCCATTAATCATGAAAAATACAAAGCAACCGATTAAACATTTTTAAATGGAAAAATAGAAAAATCAAACAGAAAATTTGGGGGATTGAACCCGCAACCTCCAGAATCAAGAGCAATGCTCTAACCACTCGGCCACCAAGTTCACGTCTAAATTAACAAAATATCATTAAAATACGCAAATTAGTCAAATGAAGGACCGTGTTCATTATCATTGATTTGGACATCCAAATCAATGACAATGAACGCAGGCCGTTCAATTTCATTCACAGTATAGACTCACTCGATATTTTAATCTCCATCGCCCGCGCGCCACCTCATCTTCCGTTCTGAACAGCCCCAATGTTGCTTTGTTTATTCGGATCAGCATCCTCTATCGGTTGGAGGCTGGCAATATAAGGTTGTTTTGTTGTGGTTAGATTTGGAAACCGGCTGGTTTAAAGAAGCAGAGAGAAATATGTTTACTTTGGCTTCAGATCAATGATTATATTTTAATATGATGATTATATTTTTATACTATCAATGATTATATTTTTATTTTATTTTGCTTTCCACTTTCGATTTCTTTCTAAAGATGGATTAAATTAAATTTAATAAAATAAATATATTTAAATTTTAAAATACATTAAATAGTATTATTTTAAAAAGTATTAAATATTAAAAATTATCATTTCTAAAAATATGAAATATAAAAAATATATTAAAATTGTAATATACATTTTTTTAAAACCGGTACAAATTACCAGGCCCGGGTCTCCTAGGGCTTCGTTACTAGTTTTTAAATAAACACCAGAAAAAGTAGACTAGTATATTTTACATAAAAATTTTAATTAAAATAACTAATAAATCATTCAAAAGTCAGAAGTTGCTTGAAAGTCTTTACGGATTGGCTAGGAGGAGGAAGGGGGTACTCAGGAGTCATTTTAAGTTCGAAACAAAATCCAGCTTGTGTTAAAAATCAGCAGAATGCACATAGCAAAGATGCAGGCATTTGTGTTTTATAGAACAAATACTGTCTAAATTGTAAAACACAATAACGAAATTTGCAATAGCGTCAGGCAATCGCTGCCATAACTGATGAATCGAATTAAAATTTAATTATATTTTCAATTCAATATTTTAACTTTCTATTTAAAATCCTTATATGAAAATGTGTTACCAGTGCATTATAAACTGTAAAGCACCGCGGTAGCCTTTCTTTTTCGTTAGCCTCGATCCAGTGTTGCCAGTCCTGAGGCATTCCTAGGCTGGGATTGCGGTGCCTCGCTTAAGATCAATCTTGAGCGTAAGTCTGACTTACGATATAAACAAAGCGTAATTGGTACTGCAGTGCCTCGCGATCTTACGCTAACCCGAAAGCTATCTTACGACGAAGCCAGGGAGATAGAGAGAAGGAGAACAAAGATAATGTTTCTACTTATGGAACTAAAAGCGGTACCTAGTATGGCGGCGTTTCTGGTCTTTTGGGCCTTTAGGAAGTGTAGCGCCCTCTATCTCTTTACCATGCTCGAAACCAAAATGCAGGAAGAGAAGACGACAATTTGTCATGTTTGACAGATCACATGACCGGCCTTTGGGAGCACCAGCGCCACCAACTGGGTACTAATTCCCGGTCCATGTTGTGATCTTGAAAGCCTATCTTCACTGTTCTCCTTCTTATTTCTATCTCCATGGACGAAGCACAAGTGTATGTGCGCGCAACCACAACAAATCTAACTACGGCCTCTGATTGGCCGACTGCAGGAGGACTTACGCTTAAGAAGGAGGACTTAGGATGAGGCACCGCTATACGAAGTTAAGATAGATCGCAGGAACGCCCATCCTAAGTTCGAACGTAAGATTTAAGAAAGCGAGGCACCGCAATCCCAGCCCTGGCGTTGTAAAAATCCCTCCTCCAAGCAGACAACTTTTTCTAGCCTCGAATCCAAAGGAAGAATATTCTCTATATGTCGTATGCCACGTTCTGAGTCTGAGGGTAAGCATTTTTGAATTACATTCTATTTCTGTGTATGGCAACAGCTGTTGATTACGGTTAACTGTTAGCGGTTTTCTTTTCGTTTCTTTTGTGGATCTGTTAGATCAGATTGTTATTCTTCCTTTTGTTTTAGTTACGTTTGTGAAATGATTAATACTTTTAGTTTTAATTATTGAATTCAACAATTTCCTGATATATAGATATTCCTGTGATCAGAATTCCTAGTCGTCTTTTTCTGCGAAGTCGATGGAACTGTAAGTTAACACAATGAGTGACTTCAACAAAGTAAGGCATTTTTCTTTTGAATTTAAGTTATCTTTCATTATTAACAGGCATTTTGTTATTTTTATTAGTAGTATAATAAAACCATCGTTATATTAAACCATAACAGTTGTTTTATTTAACGAATTTTGCTTTCCCGCGTGCGCTGGAATCTGTTCCAAGCTTGAAAGAGTTACTCCTAAAGGAGGAAATCCACCTTTTTGGAAACAATTTTGTATATTCTCTTGATTAAGCATAGTCTTAAGAGCCTATGTTAATGTTAGTCACACGACGACACTCACAAGCTAATGTTACACCTATAGGAGCATTCTTTTTTAATTTTTTGTTTGTGTTTCAATATTTTAAAATGATTCTGTTCTAGGATAATCTAAAATCGATGTCTAAACAGGTACAATAATTAATTTTGTCGATTTTGGTTGCAGCTTTTTTTAAAAATTATGTATGAAGATAGAGTGGGTGATCGGTTAAGGAACTTAATCTGTTCCAAAACAATGTTCACTAACCAAATTGTTCGTTAACTGATCACAGATTTAGTATATGTATTTGTACGGGAATTCAATTAATTCGTTCTTAAAAGCTAAATAATATAATAGTATATAAAAATTAATATAAATTCTCCCTAAATTTATTTAAATTGTAATAATAATAAAACATACATTACATCCATATAGTCTCTTAGTGTGACTAGTAGACATTGTAGAATGCTAATAAAGAAGCACATTATAGTGTTGACTCTAGAAAAAAAGGGCTGCCGGGCGGAAATTTTTCAAAAAGGGAACACTATTCTAAAAAAAGACACATTTTTTCAAAAAGGGAACACTATTCTCAAAACAGGCACACTTGTACCTTGTTCACAAAAAAGATTTTGAACTGGCTTGTTTAGAGTCCCCTAATAGAATTTGCGATATTTTCCCTAGAGTGTTCACTCAAAATCTGAAGAGTTGAAGTAAATTTGCCGGAAAAAAATCCGATCCAATTCCCGATTAGTTCACATTCCATGCTTGAAATTCTCGTTAACACATTGCTAAAAATGGGACCGGGCAGAAAAACATACACTTGCTTTCGTGCAGATGCTGATAGAAGGGAAAAAATGGTGGAATTTGATTATAAAGAAAAGCAATTGGGTGCTGTGAAACTCTCTTAAAGGCCACGGGATACATAGGAAGTATTAAAAAGGGCCGCTGGGCGCATAAAAGAAATAAAAAGGGACGCCGGATGCATAAAAGAAATAAAAAGGAATGCCGGGCGCTGCGTCCTGCTAAAATGGCTTAGAGTCAACACTACTGTCAAGGATTATACTCATATACGTAATTAAGTTTTGGTACTTCTCTTGTCGACCACTTTTCATAACAAAAAACTATCGCCAAACCGTAATGCCAAATAAATGGGAGAACGTTGTCATTGGAATATCAAAATAAATAAATAAAATATAAGAATTTAAGGATACAATTGTTATTTTAATTAATGAAATAAATAATAAATCAAATAAACAATGAAAAATACACGTAAATGTTTAATTAAAACCCACTTAAAAAGGGACGCCGGGCGCATAAAAGAAATAAAAAGGAATGCTGGACGCTGCGCCCTGCTAAAATGGCTTAGAGTCAACACTACATTAGAATTGTTAAAATCATAGTTCTAAAATGATAAGAATAATTTTATTTAGATGAAAAATAAAAATGTAAAATGCAAACTTTGGTGAAAAACTAATTTGAGTATTTCACTTTCTGAAGAATGGCATTTTTTTACTTTCTGTTAGTTCTTCAGGAACAGATGTACCATTCGCCCACAGTCCGCTATCTTGTTTTTGAAATCAAAACACTTTAGTTTTGTTTCTCATTTCCAAAATAATTATCATCCATATTTACTTATTATAAACATGTTATTTAATTTAATTGTCTAATTTATGTTTAATAATAATAATTTAATGTTTAATAATAAAAGTTTAATAAAAAAAGAAAAAAAACAAGAGGGGAAAATTCTGCTATAAGGCCGAATATAGATTGCCACACACGGCTTTTATTTAAAAAATAAATAAACTAGCTGTAACTCAGAATAAAAACGCAATGACGACAAACAATTTTAAAATATCTAAATAACAAATAAAAATTCCCCTGTTAAAGTGTTGAGTTGTTCAATAACCATTCGATTTAGAAAAATATTTTTCTACCACTGAGCAATTTTTTTTAATGAAATTTAATTCATGTTGCTATGGCAGCAGACGATAAAACGATATCTTTGGAATAAGGGAATAAATAGAAGAAAAAATTTTGTTGATGTTTGTGATAAAATATTTTTCTTTATTTTTTAAAAATGTATATACATAATTCACTTTTATATTTTAACAGAATAATAAGTTTACTATAATTCGTTACTCATGCTATGGACAGTATACACGATACACGTCGAGCCACAATGCCTTTATCATTATCTTTTTACGCGTAAAAGTTTCGCTACGGTACTCCATTGTGAAGTTTTGTAATTTTTGAAATCTAATATTTGAAAAACGACATAATCATTAGATTTGAAATTTATATCAAGAAAAATACAATTTTTTACCATTCTAACGCAGTTTGTAAAACAATTTTGTGACAAATACTTTTCGAGTTATTAATTTTTTAAGTAACTTCAAATGTTTCATTTTCCAAGATTAATCTGTGGCAACGATGGATTGCTGTGACTTTTCATAAACATGAAAAATGATAGAGATTGAAAGAATAAGCCACCCTGTGTGTGGCTAACAACAAGATGGCAGAGACTGCAGGTGAATGGTACATCTATGTCATTCTTCATATGCAGTAAAAGAACAAATTAGATATCCTTCTGCAATCAATTACTGTTTAATGATATCTTTGTAACGATAATCAATTAACATATTTTCGAAGGTAATTAAAAAAAAATTGCGTATTTAGGAAAACTTGGTGCAGTATTTTTAGACTTGTGGTCTCTTTTCAGTTGCTTTATTTAATATAAATGGTCCCCCAAAGTACCCTTTTTAAATAAAAATGGTCCCCTTTCCCTCCTTTTAGAGGACTATAATGTGTTGGGAGCCCTGCAAATGTCAAAAATTTTTTGCAGAAAAACTTAAAAATGCATTGAAAATCATGAAAAAATCACTCAAATTTCATAAAAATTAACAAAGAATTAAAAAATTGCTGTACGAATTTCAAATAAATTTTATTGAAAAGCGAACAAAATTTATTAAACTAGGCTAAAAGATTGAAACTGGATTCTTTTTAAGAATGTCAAAAAATCACCACAAAATGCAAAAAAAACTGTAAAAATCACATAAAATATTGTGAAAAATGCAAAAATTGCTGTACAAATTCTGAATAAACTTTATTGAAAATAGGACAACATTTACAATATTGGGCCAAAACATTGTAACTGGAATTCGTTCTCAAATGTTAAAAAATCACCACAGAAAACACACACACACTCATACAAAAAAAATAAAATAAATAAACAGTTAAAGATTAGTAAAAATTTAAATTGGAGGACACAATTGCGAAAGGACTAAATTTATTACATTATGGGATGGGTAAACAGGGCTTGAATTTCAGGGCGGGAATGCGGGATTCGCGCCCAAAAAAATTCGTGAGCGGGAACCTCCCGCCCAAAAAATTTCAGCATTTTCGGAGAAATTTGCGTTATTTAATTTACCTGCAACCGAACAATAAAGTTCGTGATTTTTTTTCCCGCAACCAATTGATGAACTTTGTGTTTTTTTCCGCGACAGATCGACGAGCTTTGCGTTTTTTTCCTGTGACAGATCAACGAACTTTGTGTTTTTTCCGCGACTAATCGACGAACTTTGCATTTTTTTAAGCGACTGATCGGCGAACTTTGCATTTTTTAAGCAACTGATCGACAAACGTTGCATTTTTTTCTACGACAGATCAACAAACTTTGCGTTTTTTCTGCGACAGATCGACAAACTTTGTGATTTTTTTCCGTGACAGATCGACAAACTTTGCATTTTTTCTGCGACAGATCCACGATCGTTGCATTTTTTCAACCACAGATCAACGAACTTAAGAGGCTACGCTAGTCACAGAAATTTTCGGTTCAAGATGGCCACTGGCGTTGAGAAACAAATAAGAGGATGGTCTAACTTCAAATGATTGACAAGACAACTCCTCCAATTGAGAAAAAGAATGAATTCAACAAAAGATAACTGACATTTCTGTCACTCTTGGGTAGTTGCCAAGATTTTAAGTCTACAAAAAGAAAGGATTTTGCATCTTATCTTTGCATGGAATTAGAAAAGAAAAATGTTAAACAGATATACTGATTTAAAACATTGTGTATTTTGTACTAGGGGAAAGGGGAAATTAAATCTAAGTGAAAAGAGAGAGCGATGGGCCGATCCCCATTTTTTGGAAAATTTAGAGTTTAGAAAATTAGATTTTTTTAGAAATTTGCCCCCACCCAGGGCTTAATTTCTAAAAAAAAAAAAAAAAAAAAAAAAAAATTACCGGAGCCCTAATATTCCGTAGTATTAACAACCGTAGCGTACCGTTCCCCTCCGCCGTCACTCCAGTCTGCATATTTATATTTCATATATTATTTTCAAAATTTGAAGTATTTTTATATTATTATTATTTTTTCACATAATAAAAAATTTAAATGCATCTCTCTGCGCACACTTAGCTATCAACTATTCTAACTTTTTAATCATTATTACTTCCAAATATAAATCTTTGCCGAATCTTAGTGTTAGTTAATCGCATAATTCTGCGATTAAATAAGCTCAGAATTATGATTCGGAAATTGTGTTAACACAAAAAATGAATAGTTCGCAGCTATGAAGAATAGAAAAAGACTTTACTTTTTATTCTGATCAAAATAGCGTTAAAATGATTTGAAATGGAAAAAATTAAAATTTGAAATTTAAAAACAGATTGAGCTGGAGTCGG
The DNA here is from genome assembly GCA_963931845.1 of Maratus michaelseni. Lineage (NCBI taxonomy): Eukaryota > Metazoa > Arthropoda > Arachnida > Araneae > Salticidae > Maratus > Maratus michaelseni. Next base: position 71,740,034 of record OZ007586.1, on the reverse strand, counting down.
CCGAAACCCCAAGACTGATATAAAACCCGAGCCCGTTTCATCTCCATTTCTTACGTGAGCGACACTTTACGTCATTTATTAGTGTTTTGATACAAAAGAAGGCAAAAGATTGGAGATGGGAGGAAAAGGAAAGGGTAATTTAGGATTCGTTTTTCGGAAGCGTTATTGCATTGGGCTCCGGAGTTTCTATCTTTACAAGAAGAAAATATTGGATTCGTAAAAATTTTCGACTTCCGATTTTAAACGGATTTATACGTTTTAGAAGACCTGAATACGCTATGACTGTTTTTAGAAAATGTCTGTCTGTATGTATATGACAAAAAAATTTTGGGACGGTCTATCTCAAGAACTAAAACACAGAATTTAATAAAATTTTAGATTCATTTAGACCTTGATATAAATTGGTGCTGATTAGTTTTTGGTGCGAACCATTTATGCTGCTTTTTTCATGATTTCCGCAATAGCTCTCTCTCAAGAACTAATACACAGATGTTCACCTACCTTCCGATTCAGCTAGGCGTGGATATAAGTTGTTGCTGATTAGGTTTTGGTGTAAACCGCCCAAACTGCCATGCTGCATTATTCACGATTTTCATATCTCAAGAACTAATGAATGAATTTTCATTAAATTTCAGATTCAGTTATTACGTTGATATAAGTTGTTGCTTATTTGGTTTTGGTGTTAACTACCCAACAGGTGGCGCTGCTATGCTCCATTTTTCAGGATTTACACTATTTTAGTGATAGTCATATTTCGAGAAACTAATGCATGGAATTTAATAAAACTTTAGATTCAGTTAGGTATTGATGTAAATTTGTGCTGATTAGTTTCGGTAAATATCGCCCAAAAAGTGGCGCTGCTATGCTGCATTTTTCACGATTTCCGCATTAGCTGTATTTCAAGGACTAATGCACAGATTTTCATCTACCTTCCGATTCAATTAGAGTGGACATAAGAAATTTCTGATTAGGTTTAGCTCTATACCACCCAAGAGGTGACGCTGCGAAGCTGCATTATTCAGGATTTTCAAGAAAGTTATATCTCAAGGAATAATGCTCGAATTTTCATCAAATTTTAGATTCAGTAAGACGTTGACATAAGATGTTGTTTATTAGGTTTTCGTGTAAATTGCCCAACAGGTGGCGGTGCTATGCTGCATTTATCCGGATTTATACGATTTTAATGATAGTCACATCTCAAGAACTAATGCATGGAATTTAATAAAAGTTTAGATTCAGTTATGCCTTGATATAAAATGGTGATGATTAGTTTTTGGTGAATATCGCCAAAAGGTGGCACTGCTATGCTGCATTTTTCACGATTTCCGCATTAGCTGTATTTCAAGGACTAATGCACAAATTTACATCTACCTTCAGATTCGGATAGATGTGGACATAAGAAGTTTCTGATTAGGTTTAGCTGTATACCGCCCAACAGGTGGAGCTGCGAAGCTGCATTATTCAGGATTTTCAAGAAAGCTATATCTCAAGGACAAATGCACGAATTTTTTTCAAATTTTACATTCAGTAAGACGCTGACATAAGTTGCTGCTTAGTATGTTTTGGTGTAAATTGCCCAAAACATGGCGCTGCTGTGCTGCAATTTTCAGGATTCCCACAATAGCTGTACCTCAAGAACTAATGCACAGATTTTCATATACCTTGAGATTCAGATAAACGTCGACATAAGATGTTGCTGATTAGGTTTTGGTGTATACCGCCCAACAGGTTGTGCTTATACGCTGCATTTTTCAGGATCTCCACAATAGCTTTATCACAAAAACTAATGCATGGATTTACAATAAATTTCAGTTTGAGTTTGACATTCACAAAAGTTGTTGCTGATAAGGTTTCGGTGCATACCGCCCAAAAGGTGGTGTTGCTCTGCTGCATTATTCACGATTTTCAAGATAGCTATATCTCAAGAACTAAAGCACAGATTTTCATTAAATTTAAGATACAGTTAGACGTTGACATAAGATGTCACTTATTAGGGTTTGGTATAAATCGCCCAACAGGTGGCGTTGGTATGCTGCATTTTTCAGGATTTCTGCAACAGCTGTATATCAAAACTAATGCACAGATTTTCATCTACCTTCAGATTCAGTTAGACGTATACTGTATTTTTCTCGATTTCCGTAATAGCTCCATTTCAAGAAGTAACGCAGGGAGTTTCAACAAATTTCAGATTCAGTTAGACATTGACTTAGGTTGTTGCTGATTAAGTTTTAATGTATACCCCCCAAAATGTACGCTGCATTATTCATGATATTATATAGCTATATCTGAAGAAATAATGCACGGATTTTCATTAAATTACAGATTCCGTTAGACGTTGACATAAGTTGTTGCTTTTTAGGTTTTGGTGTAAATCGCCCAACAAGTGGCGCTGCTATGCTGCACTTTTTCAGGATTTGCTCCATAGCTCTATCTCAAGAACTAATGCACAGATTTTCATCAAACTTCAAATTCCGTTACATGTGGACATAAGTTTTTGCTTATTAAGTTTTCGTGTATACCGACGAACAGGTGGTGTTGCTATAAGTTACATTTTTCAGGATTTACACGATTTTAGCGATAGTCATATCTCAAGAACTAATGCACGGAATTTAATAAAATTTTAGATTCACTTAGAATTTGATAAATGTGTACTGATTATTTTTTGATGTAAATCGCCAAACAGGTGGCGCAGTTATGCTGCATTTTTCAGGATTTGCGCACTAGCTCTATCTCAAGAACTAATATACAGATTTTCTTCAAACATCAGATTTAGTTAGAAGTGGACGTAAGTTGTTGATTAGGTTTTGGTGTATACCGCCCAATATGTAGCGCTGCTAAACTGCAGTATTCATGAATTTCAAGATAACTCTATCTCAAGGACTAATGCACGGATTTTCATTACAGTACAGGTTTAGATAGACATTGAAATAAGTTGTTGCTTAATTGGTTTTGGTGTAAATCATCCAACAAGTGGCGCTTCCATAATGCATGTTTCAGGATTTTACACGATTTTAGTGATAGTCATATCTCAAGAACTAATGCACGGAATTTAATAAAATTTTAGATTCAGTTAGACTTTGATAAATGTGTACTGATTATTTTTTGATGTAAATCGCCAAACAGGTGGCGCAGCTATACTGCATTTTACAGGATTTGCACACTAGCTCTATCTCAAGAACTAATACACAGATTTTCATCAAACATCAGATTTAGTTGGAAGTGGACATAAGTCTTTGATTAAATTTTGGTGTATACCGCCCAACAGGTGACACTGCTATGCTGCATTATTCATGATTTTCAAGATAGCTCTATCTCAAGAACTAATGCACAGATTTTCATCACACTTCAGATTCTGGTAAACGTGGATATAAGTTGTTGCTTGTTATGCTTTGTTGTATATCTCGCAACAGGTGGCGCTGTATAATGCATTATTCACGATTTTCAAGATAGCTCCGTCTCAAGAAATAATGCACGAAATTTAATAAATATTTGTATTCAGTAATGACCTTCATATAAGTTGGTGCTGATTAGGCTGATTAGTTTTTGGTTTAAATCGCTCACCTGGTGGCGCTGCTATGCTACATTTTTCACGATTGCTATATTTCAAGAACTAATGCACAGAATTTCATAAAATTTCAGATTCTGTTTGATCGTGATATAAATAGACGATGATTACATGCTTTGGTGTAAATAGCCCAAAAGATGACATTGCTATGCTACTTTTTTATGATTTTCACGAAAGCTAAATCTAAAACACTAATGCACAGAATTTCGTCAAACTTCAGATTCACTTAGACGTGGTCATAAGTTGTTGCTGATTAAGTATTGGTGTATAGCGCCCAACTGGTAGCGCTGGTATGCTGCGTTATTCACGATTTTCAAGATAAGTCTATCTGAAGGACTAATGCACGGATTTTCATTACATTACAGATTCAGTTAGACGTTGGCATAAATTGTTGCTTATTACGGTTTCGTTTAAATTTCCCAACAGGTGACGCAGCTTATGCAGCATATTTTCAGGATTCACACGATTTTAGCGATAGTCTTATTAATGGATGGAATTTAATAAAACTATCCAGTTAGACTTTGATATAAATTGGTGCTGATCCGTTTTTGGTGTAAATCGCACAATTTTGGTGTAAATCGCGTTGCTGTGCTGTATTTTTCTCGAATTCCTCAATAGCTCTTTCTCAAAAACTAATGCAGGGATTACCAACAAATTTCAGATTCAGTTAGACATTGGCATAGATTGTTGCTGATTAAGTTTTGGTGCATACCGCCCACTGGGTGGTGGTTCTATGCTGCATTATTCACGATTTTGAATATAGCAATATCTCAAGGACTATTTCAGGGATTTTCATTGAATTTGATTTAGTTAGACGTTGACAAATGTTTTACTTGTTAGATTTGTTAGGAAAAAGCAGTCCCTAGTTCTTATCACCATGCTTATTCTTTCACTTACCTCATTTACATTTCATTAGTCATTTATAATACATTATATAATATACTTTCATGATATAATATTCTTTATTTAATCATTAAATATAATACAATACTTTAAATATATTAAAGATAATTACTTTTACAACTTACCTTTTATTTAATTTATCCTTAAGAAATATACTTGATAAATATCTTTCAGTGATATCTGTGATAAACGTTTTTATTAAAAATAACATTAAGTCACTTTTAATGAACTTTCTTTCAAACTACCGTTTCATATCTTATAATGTTTAAAGCCCTTTTACTTCACATTTCAATCCCTTGCTCACGACATTTCCGGATAGCATCGTATCGACACATCGACCGTATCTCTTGTTTATCTGAGTAGTTCTTCCGAACGCTCATAGATGGCGGTGTGATTCAACGCAGTCGTGGCTCCTCGTGCCGATGTTGTCAGATTTGCATACGGCATTCGAGAAGCTGATAGAAGAAGTGATCGAACATGCGTGGAAGCTTTTCTTTTAGGGTGTTGTAAATATAAATAGTTCTGCCCATTGACATTCGTAGCGGGCTTGCATCCTTTTAGTTGTTTGTTTATTATCCTCGTGTAGCGTCTGGAGATATGTGAAGGCTGTGGTTATGATCTTTCCGGTATGATGCAATAGAATGGAGTTTCGTTTATAAAGTATTGTTTTAGTTTTACCTGTGAAGGAATATAATTGTTAAGTTTAAAATCGTAAAGCTGTGTTTGATTGCTTTGGAACTTTGGACATTTTAGTATTTTTAACGATGATAGATAATGGTGAAGCCTGGTGGTTTTTCCCCGTATGTTTTTAAGGTGAAATACGTGTGGTGAACCTGGCTGGATATCTTCTTCATCGAGTGAACATCGAGTGTCAACTTTGTGCTAGTAAACGTGCTCATTGTTCTAAAGTATCGACATATAAGTGTTTAAATATCTTCAATTGAATTTTCCTTTAATGTGGTGCTTTTCATTTAAAGTTGTGCTGGAGATCTATTTGCTGTTTATTGGATATTAAAACAAGTTTCATTCAAGTTTTTCACAAATCAAATAAAGTTAAAAATGAACGTTTTAATTTATTTACCTTGGGTTCCAGAAAGGAAATATGATTTGTTTAATGAAGTTTTGGTTACACGTCATGGTGTCTGTTTATCGTTTATTTAAATGAGTTTATTTCTATTTTTAAGTAAGTGATTATATATATTTAAATTTACTATATTTGCATTTTTACATGTGTTAAGTTTTGAATAAATATATTGATTGTTTTAAATATAGTTGTCTTTAATTCTAACCTTCATGGAATTCATACATTTACTTTAATAGTTAGTTTAGTTGGACATATATTTCATGTTAAAAATTGAATCTTAAATTAATAGTTTAAATTAACTTTTTGGGGTTATTAAAATCAGCTAATACGCTTTTACTGCAAATTTCATCTGCTATTTCTTTAAACCCCAGTCAGTACATTTGTACTGACCAATAAGATTTTGGTGAAAATCGCGCAAGAGGTGGCGCTGCATTTTTCAGGATTTTCGCAAAAAACTTTCTCCTGAGCAAATGCAAAAATTTTGATCAAACTTCAAATTCAGTTGGACGTGGACATAAGTTGTTGATGATTATGTTTAGGTGTATACCGCCCAACAGATGGCACTGTATGCTGGTCATTCATGATTTTCAAGATAGCTATATCTCAATAATTAATGCATGGAATTTATTAAAACTTTTATGTTAGACCTGCATATATATTAGTGCTGATTAGTTTTTTGTGCAAATCTTTCAACAGGTGGCTATACTGTAGTCGTTAAAATATAGTAGGCTAAGTTGTAAACTATGCTACATTTTTCTCTATTTTCACGATAGCTATATCTGAAAAACTAATGCACAGAATTTCATCAAACTTCAAATTCAATTAGATGTTGACATAAATTGTTGCTTATTAGGTTTTGATGTAAATTTCTCAACACGTTGCGCTGCTAGGCTGTATTTTTCAGGATTTACACGATTTTTGCGACAGTCATATCTCATGAACTAAAGCATGGAATTTAATAAAACTTTAGATTCAGTTCGACTTTTGTGTATGTGACTTTTGTGTTTTTGGTGCATGTGAAACATGTATGAGATAAAATAAAGTTTTTGGAGTGGCACATCCGACAAGTTTTCTTCTATCTACACAAGAAAGAAAGTATTGGATTTGTGAAAATTTTCGACCCTTCTTTTTTCTCTAGAACTACTGAAGTAATTTCAATAAGTATATATTATAAGTATTATAATTAGCTATATTCGGATAGTTTTGTTTTCTGGAAAATCAGTTCCTTTTTGTTATCATTCGTTTTAAAAAAACTAGAATTATTATTTATTAGGGAAGAAATTAGGGTATTAGGGAAGAAAGATGTTTGGGTCTGGGAACGGGTTTGTTTCGAACCTGGTCCGGTTTCCATTCACTTTACTGGGACCGGACATGGTCTTCGCTCTTTCAGGGTTGAGCCAAGCCCGGGCCTTACTTTGTCTGTCCTACATTTGCAGGTTTGTTTGGGCCAGTCTTCTTTTTTTATTGGGTTGACCCTGAATACCTGATTAAGGCGACTCTTCGAGGTAGAGTTTTTAATGCCTCCCTCTGGCATGTTTTTAGAAATTAAGTCGTGCCAGCCCGTCTCAATTAAGCTTTTGTACGGGCTGAGCCGACCTCGGGTAAAACTTTTAGCTTTTATATCGTACCAGGCCAATATATATATATATATTTGTACGGGCCGGGTCGATCTGGGCCGAACTTTTAGCTTTTATATCAGTTGAGCCATTAAATTTTTTGTGCAGGGCGTTGAAATTCGGGGCCTGGAAATTTCGACCCATGTAGACAGCTAAACAACATATCTAAGCTAGTTTTATGGGGTTTTATGCTTATTTCAGCCAACGTATCATAGGTACTGAATGTATGTTCCTTTAATATGTTTAAAAAATTGTTTACCGAATTACAAATAATCTTAGTTATAAAATGACGCACGTCGACCGCCGCGCGCATGTCTTGGGGGACTTTAACGCACTAGACCAGGAGGGTTCTCCTGTAAGTGCTGCGTGCCGGTAGCAGCGCCACCACCTGCTGACCACTCCTTTTAACCCAAGAGATTGACGACAAAAGTCGATATGCAGTGTAGCCCACACATCAAGGACACCACCACAAAACACTTGGGGGGACACTGAAGTCCTCCAACAGCTTCGTAGCTGGAACCCAAAAGAGCGAACCGGGTAATAGGCCTTATGCCGGACTACCCCAACGACGCTTATTGTACAGCATTTTCTGATCATCGAATCCTAGTGGAGGAGGTGCTAGTACAGAGTGTTGCTTCAAGCCGCCTCACCCAGTAACCAAGCGTCACTGCACAGCCACCATGCACCGTGCTATTCGGAGTTCGATCTTGCCTCCGTAACGGCTCTAGATAAAGATTTTGAAACGATATGACCGCTGTTAGCTAGTCGTTGCTCAGCGTCACCTTCCTCGACGCAGGGCGAGGGTTCGGCTAGAGCAACTGAGATATGCCTACGAGGCATCCTTCTACCACCTAGGGAGGAGACTTCCAACATTGACCGAGTCTTCACGCTGCAGAAAACCTAAGCTTATGAAGGGTAGACCCAAACTCAGTGTCCTGCTTCACCTCTATCACCGGCGCACCACATGGAGGTGGCGGTGCAACCGTGTCCTGCCCCCGTCGTGTCAAACATCTCGCTGTGTTGGGCTCCCGGTCGTCTTTCTCACTGAAGGGTTCGAGTCGAAATCTCCGGAGGAGCCCGTCGAAATTCTTAGCTATAAAGAAACAAACAGTCTTATATCTAGTTAATATTTTTGACTTAATTCTGAATACTGGAGAGTAATTAAAGCTTAAAATTGTCACTAGTAGTAAACTGAAGAGTATTATTGCCCTTCAAAAGATTGCGCCTTTATACGACTTCGAGAAGGTATCTCCCAATGTGTCCTGATATAGACATTTCCTCTAAAAAATATTTTCTATGAATGCTTTGTATATATATCATCCTACTGTAGTATAAGATAATTCTAAAAAAAATCCGAACAACCATTTTACTATTACTAGTGTTGTAACGTTCTATTCTATAGCTCTATTTCCAAAGGGTTCGTTGTTCCTTTGGGAATTTTATTACAATGTGCAATTCCTCCATTGAGTCATAAGCGATGTTACTGAGATGTGAGCTCACCCTGTCTCTCTCTACCCACTGGTACCTCTGTATGCTGGGCGACAACATTTAACATCGCATCCAAGTGCGTTCCGATCACATTCTGGAACGGCTGCCCTTTTGTCACCTTCTTTAATGTGGGGAGTATTGTGTCGTTCTAGAACGGACGAGAGTCCTGACATGGTTATAACTTACCCTGCACTGTTAAAATAAATCCATTAATTCACGGTAAAATTACTGGCAGCAAAGTTGCCGGACTTTTTCCATTTCGATAATAGATTTTTCGTTTTAAGAGATAAAAAAAGGAAAAACTCCGTTTGAAGAAGCGGTTACTTTCCGTTACTCTCTCAGAAATTCTTCGAATCACAGAAATATTCCTGGCATTACTGTCAGGAAGGAAAATTTTCCGTTATGAATAACCTCGGTTATAAAAAAAATTACATCTCTCTTTGTGCAGCCATCTGTAGATATTTATTATTTGATATACCTCAAGAATATTTTATGGCTGACCTTTGACTCGAACTAGGGACCTCAGTGCCTTCAGCCTTAGTGTTTTACATGTAAGACCATTGGGCCCTTTCTAGAATAGGATTTGGAATGATGATACTGGATTTCTTCAAATCGCGGCTTAGGACTTAGAAACCTGGTTATTTTTAAGTTAAATGCGGGGAGATTGCGTAATGAGAAAGTGATGAGGGTTTCAAAATTTAGTATTACTAGAGGATAAAACATGAATTATATATATTCTTAATTGGATTGTTAGATGTAAAATATGAATATTATATTTAGAATAAAATTCGGTAAAAAATGTTTCCTTTCTTGAAAAAATCGATTTTTTTCAACTATTAATTATTTTTAAATGTGTTCGTTTAGAATATATTTTCTGCGCGAGTGTTTTTTATAACTTTAAAAAATAAATTGTGCATAATTTTAAAGGAATGGGAAAGTTATTTATTACATATATTTCTTTTAAATTCTAAAGCATTATTTTAGTTTCTTTTTTGAGTAAAATCGATTTTTTTACCTAATTTAACTAATATATATATATATATATATATATATATATATTATATGTAATAACAATAAATTTTCGCTATTTTAGTTTAATTAATTTAATCCAAATTCTTACAATTCTACTTTTTTTCCTTTCGTTTAACAATATCTTAAGTACCATTTATATTTTAATTCCGTAACTTTAAATCAACATCTTCTTTTAATTCTTAATCTAAAAACATTATTCTATTAAATGCAACACTTCTTGTAAAACACACTTGTTTTATTTCTTGATACTTTAAGACCATTGAATTTTTATTTCTTTGGAACATTTTGTAACAAGATTTTTTTTAAAATTATCATTCCATATCCCATGATTCCTTTCAACTCCCGCATAAACTATTCACCTTTTTAAAATTCTGCTCTAAAAGAAAGAGTTACGACACGATGTCAATGGCACCCCCTTTTGGCCCACTTTTTCAATCATTAGCAAGCGCTCCACCTCTTACTACCCATTTTTTCTCCTAACACAGATTTCGTTGGTTTCTTAGAGAGCACAATGTAACTTAGATTTTAGTTTTTTTTTTTTTTATACTTATACCGCATACACTGACTTGGAAGGCAAATTTTTACGCATGCCGAAGGGTCCAAGTAACCTCATCACTTGAGAAGTCCTTCCTCTACGCGTCGATAGATTTTCATCAATAAATTTTAATAGATCTAATTGGGTCTGAAGCTTCTATTGAAGTTGTGTTTATGTGGAGTTGTGCATTAGTATAATTTAGTATGGAATAAACTGTTTGTCTCAAACCCAGTCTCCTAAATGCTTCGGAGAAACAACTTTCGGAACTGTTGCCACTACTCAGCTCGATTGTACGACTGCAAACACTCTAAATATTTCAACTGCTGCTTACACTAAGAGTGTGAATTATATCAGCCATTTAGTTAACGTTTTGTGACACAGTCAGCGCTTGTCTTGAAAAAACTTTCATTGATCTCTTAACCAATGCTGCAGTTAAAACAGGATTCAGGCCTGATCATACTGATAACGTGTTATATATAATTTTATATTACACACACACACACACACACATATATATATATAGACCGGTTGCATCATAAATTCGTGCAAACTTAAAAAAATCATAATAAAAGAAGTAATGCTCGGAAAATTTTTCGTTTTTAGCGAGTATGATCAGAAGGATTTTGGATTTTTTTCCATGTAGTATAAGAAAAAAATGATTCCAAAAGTAACCAATAGAGGGCTCTCATACGTAAAACTGAGGCGTTTTATGCAAATCAGGCTCGCAATAAAACACCTGCCTGGAAATGGATTCGTCATTTGATCTCGACAGCATGCTATCGTTACCAGATCGAGCGCTGGTGGTTAAACTTTTTTACAAGAATGGTGAATCGAGAACTATTGCATTGCGAAAGTTTCGCACGGAGAAAGAACTTCAGGCGCAAAAAAAACCTATTTCATTGAAAGGGATACTCAATTTAGTACGACATTTTGAGAAAACGGGGAGTTTGGAGGATAGTCCACGTAGTGGCAGACCATCCTCGAGCACGGATCGCGTCAATGTTGTAAAAAGTGTCATGGAAGAATTGGAAGCCGAGACATCAATGGGGTGTAGCAGTGCTCGTGAAGCTGGGAGAATAACGGGGATTCCGTAATCGTCGATTCGACATGTTCTGAACGGAATCTTGGATCTGTATCCGTACAAGATACAGGCAATTCACCAGTTATTACTGGCAGATACAGATAAAAGACTAAAGTTTGCTACATAGACGCTGGCAAAATCGGAGCGGGACCCACAATGGTTGTTGACCGTCAACTGGACGGATGAAGCACATTTTTCATTGCATGATGACGTCAATACGCAAAATCAATGAAATCGTCAATACGCAGTCGTATTTTGAACAACGTCAAACCCTCGTGAGTACCTGACCAAGCCACTGCATGCTCCTCATTTGACTGTTTGGTGTGGTTTCACCGCGTCTTTTGTTCTGGGCAGTTCCCAACTTATGCAGGGGCCTGTGGGGCAGCTGCCCCAGGCCCCCAATCTGAGAGCCCCCTCCCTCCCCTCTGCTCTTAATTAGGATTTTTGTTAAACGGATGCAAAATAGTTTAAATTGGCCAAAAATGACAAAAATTATTACATTTTCAAAGATTTAGGAAAGGAGTGTAGCCCTCCACTTCCACCCTCTGCTTCCTGTGCCCGAAGTCCCCTCCTCCCCTAAAAAGAACAATCTACAACATCAGAAAACTAATGTTATAAAAATTTATATAAAGGTATTTTAGAGCATGGGGAATGAAGTAACAACGTAACAAGTGTTGAAATTTGTTGCTATTAGTATCAGGGCATGCCTGCACTTATCTTTCTATATTATAGAATCGGCCAAATACATGCTGATGCACAACAAATATTATATTTTATAATATAATAGAAAATTTTACATTATAACAAATAACCAAGAGTGATTGAAAGATCTGCATTTACACTTCAAACGTTCACATCCGTCATTAAATTCCTATACCAAAAAACAGTGTTCTGTCATTTGTTAAAGTTGTGACCCTTTCTTGTAATACACTGTATATGTATAAGATGTAAATAGCACTTGGTTCGAAATTTATGTATACATAAAATAGGTATGGAGAGAGAGAGAGAGAGAGAGAGAGTTTAATACTAGTGACTTCAACATAATTCCCGAACAATTTTCATGGATAGATAGAAGGGGGCCTTCCAGAATGATGCTTGCCCCGGGCCCCAGATAGTCTAAGTCGGTCCCTGGATCTGGGTCCTTTCTTTTTTGAAGAGTCTTGTCCTAAATTCGGCTGGAAAACCTGTACCGTCACTGCAGAACGGTATTTTACGCTTTTGCGTGACCACGTTTTGCCTGCATGCAGGATGGTACCCCGCCCCAGGTTGCACGTGAAGTCAAGACGTTCCTGTTGAACACTTTCACTGAAGATCGAGTAATAAGTTGAGGATGTAAGTTTGAGTGGCCCGCACGATCTCCAGACATGACCCCGGCAGGTATTTGGGTGTGGGGATACTTAAAGTGTCGTGTACACCGGGGTTCCCCAGAAACTTTGGTGGAACTGAAAGATGCCATTCGACGGACCGTCGGTGGCATCGATGCCGACATGCTACATTCAGCTGTAACAGGTGTATTGACGCGCCTCACTTCCCTAATACCTGGTGTATATAGAGGTCATGTTGATCATCCTTTACTTTAAAATAAATGCACAGTGTCATATTATTGTGATTTGTTTTATTGTCTATTTGTGTTTGCCTGATTTGCATAAAACGCCTCAGTATGACGTGTGAGTGCCCTCTATCGGTTACTTTTGGAATAATTTTTTATTATACATGGAAAAAAATCCAAAAACCTTCTGATCATACTCGCGCAAACCGAAAATTTTTCTGAGCATTACTTCTTTTATTATGAATATTTAAAGTTTACACGAATTTATGACGAACCCGGTATATATATATATATATATATGCCATGTGGACGTGGATATTATGCAGAAGTTTCTATATTATTTTATTTACAATTTAAAGGTTCTAATTTCCAATATTATTTCAAAAATGATATCTAGTGGTAATTTAGTGAGGTGATTTATAATGTTTTTAGGATAATCGATGTAAGTGAATTATATTATATATTTTTAATGGTTTTTTATTTCCAATTTAAATATTTCCAATCTTATTTTTTCCAATTGTTATCTGGTAATAATTCAGTATACTTGGTTTTGATTCTACTGTTCTTAGCATCATGCCAGTAGAATTATGAAATACTGAATTATTTTTTAAAACACATGTGGGTGCAACCAAGCTGACGAGTACATCTACATGTGTTTTTTCATATCCAATTCTTGTTTGTTCTCTTGTGGTCCAGTTTTCCATTGTATAATGTTCATATTTGATTTATTAATCCATTTGTGTTTACTTAATAGCAACTCCAATCTATAATTTTTTTTCCCTTTCCCTCTCTTTCTTTTTAAAATATTATTCAGGTATGAGTAAATTTGGCCAATTACCATTGAAGCACATGCTATGGTAAAATTATGATTGCACATGTTAATTATTAGATATGTGGTATTCTGTTTACACAATATCATTATTTATCTCTTTGTAGATTAAAGTAGAATGATATAAGAACTTGATATGTATTTTGAAATTCATAGATATTATAATTATATATATATATATATATATATATATATATATATATATATATATACTAGCTGACCCGCCCGGCGTTGCTCGGACACATGATAATAAAATTAAACAAAACTAAAGTTTGTATGATTTTACCTGATTTTGTATTAAATTATTTAATTAAAAGTGCTTTGCACGTCGACTGAAAATCCTGTATCTCCACTTTCCGCAAGTACGGGCGCATTCTGTTAAAACGAACCACCGACACGTGTTCCCACTGCCTGCCGGACTGTATAGTATGCATGCAGCGCACGCGCTGCAAACTTTTTTAGTTCCACCTCCCGCCGCTAGGGGACGCACCCTGTTCTAAAGAAACCACCTTCCGAATAAAACTCCAAATTGTGTTCCCGCTGCCTCCAGCATCGAATAGCAAGCGTGCTCTACACGCGCTCATAATCCTTTAGTACCGCATTCCAACGCCAGGGGGCGCAATTTGTCCCATACGAACATCCAACACGGGTACGCGTTGCTTAAAGGAGTTGAATGAACCAATGCCCGTCGAAATCAGGCCCACAGAACTCTAAAAAATAATGCCGCCCTTGGCGGTGGAAGGTGGAACTAAAATCTGTATCACGAACAAAAACAAAGTCGAATCATCTAAAGGCCGTTGTGATTGGGAATCCGTAGAACCCGAGATAAGAATGCACAGTTAGATAAAAAAACTCGTAGGATTGCTTGTAGGGCACTCGGTTAAGTGCTCAACAACAATTCATTTACTTTGATTGTTGGTAACCATCAGGCATATACGGGTTGTGTACTTTTATTAGGAACATAAATTAAACATTTATGAAAATCGTTATTTAAAATTTCCCGTATTCTCTATACATAACATTTAAAAAACGCTACGTTAGAAGCTAAAAATATTAAATTTCTTGGGAATTTGTTTTGTGAAAATCAGAGCAAGGCGTTAACCCCCTCCCTCCCCATACCCGCAATATAATATGTTCAAGAAAACCACCTTCGCATACATTAATGTGATCATTAAAAAAATTATTTTTTTTTTATAATCAGAATATAACGAAGACACTACGCTAGTCGTGTCGGCAGATGACATCCCTTCTCATCCACAATTTCCAATCTATATCTTAATTATTTATCTAAAATTTTGTTCATTAGTAAAATTAGTAAAATCCTGTACCAAGCATAGATTATGAAACACTTTCCAACACTAACAGAATACTTTAACAAACCATCGCTGTTTAATAAGGTAAATAAGCTATCTAAGTAAACATTTCAGAAAAACACAAAACAAATTTGAAAACCAGGTTTCAACAATTACCATCCACAGCCGGAAAAGTACTCCAATTCTTTTCTGCAGCCCTGTATATAATTTATGTATTTGTATATACCCTATAGTATGCTGCAGTTTAGTTTAGCAATAAAACAAAAAAAACACAGGTTGGAAATTCATCTTCAACAGTTTCTACCAATAGATGGAAACATACTTGAATTATTTTGTACAGCCCTGTATATAACATAAGCTTTTTGTACACGCGACATATTAAGCTATAGTTTCATTCAGGCAAATACACACTGAAATCACACTTCCAGGAATTATCGCATACATAGTCAGCCATGTATTCAGTTCTTTACGTGGTCCTGTATATGATTTTATTTATATTCCACAAACCTTCCTTGGTATACTAAATATATTTCACGTTCAAAATTCATAACTCGATTAAAAACCCATTTTAATCAATTTACGCTGCTGCACCGTAATGCTTACAAATTTTTTTGTTTAGCCCTGTATATGATCTCTAGCATTTATACATAACACATAGCATTCAAAAATTTAGTCAAACCCATACCTAACTAAAATCCTACTTCCAATTATGGCTTATAAGCAATACTTCGGACACAGTACTACATCTGAAATATTTATATGTCCCTGTAAAAGAATGATAAATCCTTTTCGCATAACAAATGCCTTGTAGTAAACCTCAATAATGTATATCCATTTCATTATATTTGAAATGGCGTAACATAATTAAAATATGCTGCAAATAGTTTTTCCCCCGTAGATCATCATCTAAAAGAATACTTTTGTGTGGCACTGTAAATGAAAGAAATACAAAAGGAAAACTGCCCAGTTAAACTGAGGGCATTGAGCTCACAGCTTATTCACACTAATTGTATATTATATTCTTATTTCAAAGAATTTGAAATAAGCCCCTCGAAAAATAAAGAAATCGACAATATATTAAGGGGAGAATCATACCCCTCCCCCCCCCCCTTATAGTTAACCAGTGAACCCCCAAAACTAATCAGAAAAGCGCTTTATCAGAATGAACCTATATACAAAATTTGAAGTAAATTGGATAATTCCGCATGAAAAACCCATTTATCTAAATTAAGGGGGGATGGATTACCCCCCCCCTCTTTACCCCTTTTATACTTAACCAATGAACCCCCAAAACTAATCAGAAAAGCGCTTTATCACGGTGAACCTATGTACAAAATTTGAAGAAAATTTGATAATTCTGCAGGAAAAACCCATTTATCTGAATTAAGGGAAGTTAGCACCCGTTCCCTCCCTTTATACATAACCAATGAACCCCCAAAACTAATCAGAAAAGTACCTTATCACGATTAATTTATGTACAAAGTTTGAAGAAAATTGGATAATTCTGCATGAAAAACTCATTTATCAAATTCAAGGGGGGGGGGGGGCTAACCCTCCCCCTTTTATACTTAACCAATGAACCCTCCCCCCCCCCTTCCCCTGGAGTCTCTCCAAGTCTGCTCTGGGGCTATTAGTCAATTATTACGAACGTTAAAATTTATAAAGTAAAAAAAAAGCACGTAAATATTCAGAAAGATAAACTTATTGCTTACAGTCTACTGGAAAGATATACTTCTCCATCAAAAGAAAAAAAAAAGTATTAAAATTGGAGTATCCCTTCTAAAGTTTTGCGTGGATATACATACAGAAAAAAAAATATATACGCTGAAATCACACTTCCAGGAATTATCATACATAGTCAGCCATGTATTCAGTTCTTTGCGTGGTCCTGTATATGATTTTATTTATATTCCACAAGCCTTCCTTGGTATACTAAATATATTTCACGTTCAAAATTCATAACTCGATTAAAAACCCATTTTAATCAATTTACGCTGCTGCACCGTAATGCTTACAAATTTTTTTGTTTAGCCCTGTATATGATCTGTAGCATTTATACATAACTCATAACATTCAAAAATTTAGTTAAACGCATACCTAACTAAAGTCCTACTTCCAATTATGGCTTTTAAGCAATATTTCGGACACTGTATTATACCCGAAATATTTTGTGTGTCCCTGTAAAAGAATGATAAATGCTTTTCGCATAACAAGTGTCTTCTTGTAAACCTCAATAATGTATATCCATTTCATTATATTTGAAATGGCGTAACATAATTAAAATATGCTGCAAATAGTTTTCCCCCGTAGATCATCATGTAAAAGAATACTTTTGTGTGGCACTGTAAATGAAAGAAATACAAAAGGAAAACTGCCCAGTTAAACTGAGGGCATTGAGCTCACAGGCTATTCACACTAATTTTATATTATACTCTTATTTCAAAGAATTTGAAATAAGCCCCTCGAAAAATAAAGAAATCGACAATATATTAAGAGGAGAATCATACCCCTCCCCCTTATAGTTAACCAGTGAACCCCCAAAACTAATCAGAAAAGCGCTTTATCAGAATGAACCTATATACAAAATTTGAAGAAAATTGGATAATTCTGCATGAAAAACCCACTTATCTAAAGTAAGGGGTGTTAGCCCCCGTTCCCCCCCCCCCCCTTATACTTAACCAATGAACTCCTAAATCTAATCAGAAAAGTACCTTATCACGATGAACCTATGTACAAAATTTGAAGAAAATTGGATAATTCTGCATGAAAAACTCATTTATCAAATTCAAGGGGGGGGGGGGGGGCTAACCCTCCACCTTTTATACTTAACCAATGAACACTCCCCCCCCTCCCCTGGAGTCTCCCCAAGTCCGCTCTGGGGCTATTAGTCAATTGTTACGAACGTTAAAATTTATAAAGTAAAGAAAAAAGCAATGTAAATATTCAGAAAAATAAACTTATTGCTTACAGTCAACTGGAAAGATATACTTTTCCATCAAAAGAAAAAAAAAAGTATTAAATTTTGGGTATCCCTTCTAAAGTTTTGCGTGGATATACATACAGAAAAAAATATATATATCAGAAAAACATATAGCCATTATCGCAGTGAGGTTTTTCCGAGGGGCGTATCTACAGAGTTCAGAGAATGCTTTGTCCAATCACAGAATACCAGTGGGCGTACCCGATTGGAGGCAGTCCGCATATAATTAATTCAGATTTTTTTCTCAATTTTTCTCAAAGTTATCCCGTGATTATACTCGCTGTAATTGCAGTAGAATTATAAAAAGCATATTTTTGGAAAGCTTAAACCCTGAGCTATCGTTCTTAGTTCTTAATTTTTTTTAAATTTTGCTGGTATCGATTTTATAAGAGTTTAAAAGACACAACAACTGGATTTTTACCGGATCCAACTATTGAGTTGGTCCTCAGAAATAAACTAAAACAGAAATCATAAAAGTAAAAACTAACAACGTTGTAGATTGGTCTCAGCTATCCTATGAAAAAAAAATTATTTAAAAATATTAAAATGCGAGCGAGAAAACGCGCGATAACCTTCCCATAGACTTAACATTAGCGTGAGCGTTTCTTCGCGTGACTATTGTAGGCTCTTAAGGTTTTTTAAGCGACTGATCGACGAACTTTGTGCTTTTTAAACGACTGATCGACGAACTTTGCGTTTTTTAAACGACTGATCAACAAACTTTGCGTTTTTTCTGTGACAGATCGACAACCATTGCGTTTTTTAATCAACTGAATGACGAACCTTGTGTTTTTTGGGGACAGATCGACAAACTTTCGTTTATTCCACAATCGATCGACGAAATTTTCTTTTTTCGTGTGACTGATCGACGAACTTTGCATCTTTTCCGCGATCGATCGGTGAATCTCAATCAAATAAAATCTAAATTCAGAAATTTATTTAACAACCTAATTGTTAAGGGTCCCTAACACATTTAATGGAACTTGAAAAATACACTGCATATATAAAACTTAACTTTTTTCCCTTTTTTTATAATAAAAATAAACATTTTACATAATCATTCTCAGTTGACTTAATTTTTTCAATGGTATTTTGTCATGTCTGCATTAATGTAATTCTTTAAATAGCACGTAAAATAATAGTGGGGCTTAAAGATTTTTTTTTCTCCCTCCTAAACATTACAACTCCCCTCCATTTAAGAATGTTGGTAGGGAGACTTCCCTCCTTGGAAAAATTGAATTTCAAGCCTTGGGTAAAGGTTTGAAACCAAATTCCTTTTATGAATTAAAAAAAAATGCTGCAAAACGTGAAAAAAATCTGAAATTCGTGAAAAATTAAAAAATCGTGGTACAAATTCCGAATAATACTTCATTGAAAAGAGGTAAAAATTTACTACATTAGGCTAAAAAATTGAAACCAGATTCCTTTTATTAAGGATGCTCGTCAGTAAACTTCCCAATTCTCCTCGCTAATGTTATTCCTATGAGCATAGGATGCATTCGTATTTTTAAAATATCTCCTCGGAAAATTAATATTTTTAACTTCTGTTTTCTTTGTACTGTTCTTACAGAATGTCTCTTTTTTTCTTAGTTGTTAATTTTTTCTAAAATATATACTTAATTTTATATGAAATGTTAAAATCGTATTTAGTTTCGCTAAGATTTTAACACATAAAAATATAAATTAAGCACATAGTTTAGAAATATTTTGATAACTAAGAAAAAAAGAGACATTCTTTAAGAACAGTGCACAGGAAACAGAAGTTAAAAATATTAATTTCCCGAGGAGATATTTTTAAAATACGAATGCATCCTACGCCCATTAGCGAGGGGAATCTGGAAGTTTACTGACGAGCAGCCTTAATGTAAAAAACTTGCTGTGAAACATGAAAAAAAAATGCTAAAAATCCTATAAAAAATTAAATTAAAAAAGAAAAAAAACTAACTTTAGACATACAAGTTATGCCAAATCTTGTAAATGTATGTGCAATGGTCTCATCATCACACACACTTCTATCTTTAATCTTTATTATTATAGATGTAGTTTTGTTTTGAATTTTGATTGAGAAGTATATCCTAGCTATTGCAGGAAATCTTAATTACATTTTTTATTTTAAATACTTTCTTTAATATATATCAGAAGAAAGTATTGAAATCATGAAAATAATTTTCATTTTTTGATGGATTTACACGTTTAGGTTGACCTGAATACGATTTAACAATTTTTTGAAAGACTCTCTCTGTATGTGATACAAATTTTGTAGCTACTCTATTTCAAAAACTAAAGCATGAAATTTCATCAAATGTCATATTTATTAATAGACATATTTAGCACATACCGATGCTGATTAAATTTTGGCGCATCAAGTGGTACTGCTATGCTGCACTTTTCACAATTGACATAACTATATCTCAGCATCTCTGGCATGAAATTTCATCAAACATAACCCTTGATATAAATTGATGCTGATTCGATTTTTATGTATTCCCAATAGGGTGGCGCAACTGGATCGTATTTTTAACAATTTCCGTGATAGCCAAATCTAGACATGTTTGGGATGGAATTTCACCAAATTTAATATGTAAGATGATTATGATTCAATATTGGTTTTGATCACTCCCCAGGTAGTGTTACCATATTGTGCTTTTTCTGATGAACATTATAGCTTATCTCAGCTTTTATTGCATAGAAACAGGGTTGGGTTTTTGACGTCAAAAAGTGGTTTTTGACAATGTCGAAAAGTGTCAAAAACTGTCGAAAAGTGTCAAGAACTGTCAAAAAGTGTCAAAAACCTTATACACATTTTTTTAAGCAATCATTAGTGATATTTTATATTATATCAAGCTAAAAACTGATAAAATAATAATTTATATGTTATATAAATAATTTTTATTTAGTCATACTGTAATTAAATTGTAATAAAATTTTATATCATTATTCAAAATATTTGTCAATTGCCATGCTAGGGAAAATAGCAAAAAATATTGAAACTACTATTAAATGAATTTGATAAAGTACTTTTTTATATATTTATTACCAGAGTTTCCCCCAGGTTTAAAAAAGGGCAGGGTGCTGCTGATGAGGAAAGGGCACTTTTACATTCTTCAGGGCACTTTTTTAATTTTTAAAGACACCTTTAATATTTAAAGGACGACACACTTTCAACTATATAAGTACATTTAAAAAATATATATATTTGTCTAGAATTAAGGTCTTACAATAATAAAATAGGTATGTTTATGCACTAAATAATAACTCACAATATGATATGAATTACACATGCACAACCTGTGGCCAGTGGGTCATTTGCCGTTTTTCACAATGTTTCTGACCAAATTTGCCTTTTTTTCGCGATCATTTGACGCAATTTGCCGTTTTTCGCAATGTTTTTGACGAAATTTGCCGTTTTTTTCCATTGTTTTTGACGAAATATGCCGTTTTTTCGCGATTATTTGACGAAATTTACCGTTTTTTCGCGATCTTTTGACGAAATTTGCCGCTTTTCGCAATGTTTTTGACGAAGTTTGCCGTTTTATCGCGATTCTCTGAGAAAAGTCACGTTTTACCCGCGATTTATTGACAAAATTTGCCGTTTTTTTCGCGATCATTTGACGAAATTTGCCGTTTTTCGCAATGTTTTTGACGAAATTTGCCTTTTCTTCGCGATCATTTGACGAAATTTGCCGTTTTTCGCAATGCTTTTGACGAAATTTGCCGTTTTTTCGCGATCTTTTAACAAAATTTGCCGTTTTTTCGCGATCTTTTAACGAAATTTGCCGTTTTTCACAATGTTTTTGAACAAATTTGCCTTTTCTTCGCGATCATTTGACGAAATTTGCCGTTTTCCGCAATGCTTTTGACCAAATTTGCCGTTTTTTTTGTGATATTTCAACGAAATTTGCCGTTTTTCACAATGTTTTTGACGAAATTTGCCGTTTTTTCGCGATTTTCTGATGAAAGGCACGTTTTTCCCGCGATCTGTTGACAAAATTTGCTGTTTTTTTTGCGATTCTATGACGAAAGTTACGTTTTCCCCGCGATCCTTTGACAAAATTGTCGACTTTTCTTCAGACGAATGACGAGATTGATTTTTTTCGGCGATCATTTGCCGAAATACCGATACATTTTATGTCCGAATTTTCGGATTTATGACCGATATTTTTTTCTAATTTTCGGAAATCATTGCTTTAATTTTTCGGAAATTTCGGACCAGAATCACCCCTGCGTCAGGGAATTTCTAAATCTACCGCGATCGCGGCCTTTGAACAGACGGGAGACGAACGTGCGATCCTATGTGTGTAAATGAGAAAACAACTTCCAGGCGCACGTTCAGGGTGGGCACAACAAAATGCAGTACGGGCGTCATTTTTTAAAACGAGGGGCAGAAGGGCGCTATTTTTTGGATGAGGGGCAAGAAGGGCGCTATTTGTTTAACCAAAGGGCAGGCAGGGCGCAGCGCCCTCCTGAAACTGTCTGGGGGAAACTCTGTTATTACTATTAAATATTTGGTTTATTATAAAAAAAAATTAGCAATCTGAAAAAAATAAATAAATAAAGGCTTGTGTAAAGCTGAAGTAGCCACTATTCAATGACTGTTCGTAAGTTACCTAGACCTTTAAAGATTCTAAATGTTTGTTTTTGTACATAAACTTTAAATATAAACCACAATTGCTACACAAATGTTCTTAAAGTAATTAAATTAATTATAAAATGAAATCTACATAATTAAATGTTCTTTAAATCAATAACTTAAAAGAAGATGGTTTGTTATTTTCAATATTATTTACACATATATAATATATCTTCATTTTATTATGTTAGTTTCAGTTTAATGATTTAGAACTATTTCTTTGTTACATTTATTTTTTATACATTATAAAATAGTATCTTTTTCTTATCCAAAGGTTTGAGTATCATAGCTGAGATTTATTCCAACGGAACAAAAAATGCAGGGACCATTACTCGAACTGGGGTACTTTGGCTTGCTGTGCCAATGTTCTTCCTACTAAGCTGTCCCAATGATATCCTGGTTGGCATAATTTACTCTTATTGGTTGGACATGGCTGGGAACTGCAGTACTAATTTTATTCATCTGAGCTATAATTCTAGCATTTTTACATGATGAATGTGATACAACGCGCTAACTCCTGTATACCATGTAATTAGGTCATAATGAACAGACCCAGGTTCGAGTCTTGATCCCGGCATTTTTCACTCTGTTGGAATAAATCTCAACCATGCTACTCCAACCTTTGAATATGATTTATGCAGTTGAAAAAGCATTCTTCTGTTCATTAGTACCTTTTTAAGGGGACAAACATTAAAACAATATAAAAATAAGTATATTATTTATATGAAATTTTATACATTAAATTATACAAGTACCAGAATTTCCCCCAGATTTAAAAAAGGGCAGGGTGGTGCTGGTAAGAAAGGGCACTTTTTTATTCTTAAGAGCACTTTTGGGATTCTTGAGGGCACTTACTCACCATACTTTTGGTTTTTAAAGTCACTTTTAATATTTTAAAGTCAGGGTACTCTTTTTAAGACAACATTGAGTAATTTTTTACTATGAAAGCAAATTTTTTAATACAAAAAGGAAAAACAGACACTTTTTTTTTTTTTACTGGGAAGCAAGAAGGGTGCTATTTTGTAAATCAAAGGGCAGGTAGGGTGCAGCACCCTTCTGAAACTGCCTGCGGGAAACTCTGCAAGTACTATTTAATAGTTTAGATTAGTTTAATGTAATAATACTTTTAATTATTATTTTATTATATATTTATAGCTTACAATTATTTTCAAAGTAATTTGTTAAACCAAAATCATGTTTTGAGTTTTCAGGTGTCAACAGATTTTTATTTTTCTTGAGGACCATTTTGTGAAAACTAAAAATTATTTTTGTGAAATTTATTTTGTTATGAAAGATGAAATCCAGTTGCTCAAATTCAAACCAAGCATTTAATGATAACTTCTTTAAGTCATTCTGTTAAAGTTTTCCTTTCTTGTGAACTTGTTTTCTTTGTAAATTATACATTTTAAAACGTAACAAAATAAAAATAATTAATGGAGAGTATGTTTTTATGAAATGGAATTTTGTGAAGGGGGCCTGATTTTTTAAATCCATTTTTGTAAAGGGGTTCTAGATAGGCCTTTTTTCATGTCTAAAACTGTTGAAAAGTTTATCCATGTATCTAACACTAAAAATTATGAAAAATTGTAAATTTAATGTTGTTGTAAAAATAATTTTAATCAGTTTTTGGACTCAATTTTAGGTTTTTGACAGTCATTGTCAAAAAGTATGTCAAAAAGGAGTTTTTGACATGACGGTTAAAACCGGATAAAACCGTCACACTGTCTAAAACTTGCCAACCCTGCATAGAAATGAACTAAATTTGATGTTTGATATTAATAATTAACAATATATTATGTTAATCTAATTTTAAATTTTAATACTCAACATGAGGCACTGTTATGCTGTGCTTTTTTTATTAACTGATTACTGTTTGTTATTCCGTGTTAAATTCTAAGAAATGTACTATACTTTGTATTTGTTAATGTGTAACTTCGCTAATAATTGATTGATTTAATATTTTCTTAGACATAAATTTTTACTGTGTATATTTTATTGCAAATCAAATCTTTTTCTACTGTTCTAAATATTAATAAAGCAACAATTTGAACTGTCCAGGCTCCTTTAACAGGGTTCCTACGGGTCAGGGAAAACCTGGAAAACAGGGAAAAGTCAGGGAATTCGAAAATTGAGGCAAAAAGTCAGGGAAATGTCAGGGAATTTTTTTAATATTTGAAGAGGTCAGGGAATTTTTGACGTAGTACTTTCCAACAAGATCTCAGTTATCATTGTAAATGAAAAAAAATTGAATTAATTATTCCTCTAATCTATAATTTTTATACAAAATTTATGGAAACTATGCAGCAATAGCATAATTTGAAAATTAATTAAAAATTGAAAATAGATGCAGCGCATATTTTTTTTAGCATTTATTTATCATAAAAAAGATAACATAGCGTACACGAAAATGGCATTGTTCTTTTGGAAAAATTTGACGACCGGGAGCTTTTAGTTAACATTGAGCATTATTATTATTACATTTTAATTTTCTGTAATCTAGATGCAAAATCAGGGATTACAAAAATTGAAAGATTTTAGGAGCTCTAAAAAATAAATCTCCCGGTTTGAAATTATAGCTATAATAATTAAATAATAACTAGCTGACCCATATCAAGTTTTTATTATTTTATATCTTTAACCCGATTTTGTATGAAATTATATTTTAAGAAGAAAAATTCGGGAAAAAATATTGATATTTAGTGATAAAAACACTCATTTTCTTGTTTTTTTTTTTATGCAGTGTCGTTTCATAGTTAAAATAAAAAGTTATTTTTGACCTAACTCTTTAAAATCTTTATGGGTGATAAATAAAACGGTTTTACAGCCCGTGTACAAATTTCAGGAAAAAATATTGTTATCCAGTTGTAAAAGAGATGTATTCTTCTCGCTTTTTTGTTTGTTTGTTTTCGCGTCGGCTCCTTTAACATAGCAATAAAAAAATAGTCCTCATCTTCCAAACTCTTTGACATTTCAATCGGTTATAAATACAACCATCTCCAAGCTCTCTTTAAAATTTTGCGAAAAATATGCATATTTAGTAGTGAAAACATGAGTTCTTTAAAAAAAAAAAAAGCTTTAGCTTTCAACCTCAGAGCAAAAATATATTTCCATCCGTTTTCAATCCCCCTAGGCTAAACAGGTTAATCAATCAGTCTTATCGTTTCTGAGGAGAGAAGCCTTAAAAAAAAAGTTGACGCATGCGTAAAGAGACGATATTCGTGTGGAAATTTGACAAAATGCGCTTTCTGTTTTAAATATATAGATTATCAGCATGGCAGGGTTTAGTTCCACTAACTTAATTCCTGGATGAAAACAAAATAGCTTTGTGCTGCAAGTTACAGTTTGAAATAGAATGTTAGTCCTCTTAAATATGCGATTACAAATCTTATCATTTCAGTGTTTTGCACTTTTTGTTTAGCTGTAGGTAACATCATCTCCTTATTTTAGAGATCTTCTTCCAGTATTAGGCACTATAAAAACAAGTTTCCATGTAACTGTTTTTGCAAAAGAAAAGTGATATTCCTACTAGAGTAATGCATTTTTATGGAAGTTACGAACTACCTGTAACTAGGAGGTTTTCACTGGGAGCGTTTTAAAACAATATATAAGCCAAATTTTTATTAAGAAAGGTCAGGGAAATTTTTGTAAAAAAGTCAGGGAAAACCTGGAAAAGTCAGGGAATTTTTTTAACAAAATTGTGTAGGAACCTTGTTTAAGGATAATTATTAAAATGAATGTCAAAGTCAAATATTGAATACTTTCTATCTTCTTGCAATGGGATATTTAACAGTGTTTAAATAAAGCTGTGTACATTGTTTGACATGTTTAACAACTATAATCAATCAACATATTTTCTGGGGGTAATTTTTAAAAATTTGCTTGCATATTTAGGAAATTTAGGCAATATTTTTTGACACATGGTCCATTTTTTAAAAATCTCCTTTTTAATATAAAAAGTCCCTCAAAGTCCTATTTTTAAATAAAAATGTTCCCCCAAAGTTTTCTTTTTTAATAAAAATGGTCCCCTTTCTCCCTTTTGGAGGGCTAAAATGTGTTGGGAGTAAAGGTTAAAATTCATTATTTTCATCAGTAGCCAGTGGCCAGTAAAGGCTGTATGTTTAGTAGCCACTAATGTCAAGTTAGTGGCCACTTATTACCGTGGATTATAGATTTAAATAGTTTTAAAGTAAATATTTAAAAATATGAATATTACGAAAACATCTTTTAAAGTATATAAAAATAAAATTATAACAGTGGCAGTTTACTTACTCCAACAAAAACAAATCTCAGTTTTTTTTTTCGCGATCGTCTTATAAAAATCGCAGTTTACTTATTATCGATCATTTGCCGAAAATTACAATTTTATTTTACAGTCGCGGAACGAAAATCGCGGTTTTATTTCGCGATCATTTGACGAAAATCGTGGTACTATTACGCGATCGTCTGACAAAAATCAGTTTGATTTCACGATCACCGACGAAATTCGTAGTTTTATTTCAAGGTTGTTTGATTAAAATCTTGGTTTTATTTTGATTGTATGCCGAAAACATAGTCTGATTTCGCGATCGCCTGATGAAAATCGTGGTTTTATTTCGCGATCGTTTGACAAAAATTGCAGTTTTATTTCGCTGTATTTTGCCAAAAATAGTTGTTTTATTTTGCGATCGTTTGAAGAAAATTGTGGTTTTATGTCGCGATCGTTTGAAGAAAATTGTGGTTTTGTTTCGCGATCGTCTATCAAAAATCTGTTTTATTTAAAGATCGCGAAAATTGCGGTTTTATTTCACGGTCGGTTGACGAAAATTGCAGTTTTATTTCACTGTATTTTGCCGAAAACTGCACGAATGACGTTTGAGCAATAATAGTTATGAATTTCAAGCGCCACAAATATTATAATTGCTATTAATATATATATATATATATATATATATATATAACATTACATAAATTTAGCTTTGAGTAAATTTAAAAAGAAATTATTTACAAGAATTAGGCAGAAATTATTTACTTACTCTAATAAAAAGTCTGTTTTACCAAGGTACAACACATTAATAAAACCCTTCGTTGGCATGAACATTTTTTAATTGAAATTTTGAAAATAGTAAGACACTTTTCTTGAAACAGCAAATCAAGTACAGTGGAACTTCCCTTTAACGAAGTCCCTATTTAACGAAGTTTTCTACTTAAAGAAATTTTCTGCAGAACTTTGAATTTGAACACCATTAGCATGTAAATTAATCTCCATATTACGAAAAATATATTCTATATAACAAAGTTTATTCCACTTTTGTACGTGTACAGAATCCAAACTAAGAGGTTGCTGTTGCGATGGATATGCGAATTTATTTCAGTGGATCGTATGAAAATGAACACATTCAAATAATTTCGATTTTGCTTGGTGTTACATAAAACAATTTTTTTTTCAGACTAAGAAAACATCGAGAATCCAGCACTGACAGTTGGGGGAAGTCAAAATCCCCTTTTTACCTTCAATAATATATAGAAGATGCAGTGACGCAATGGCGTCAGATATATTGAAGCAAAAAGTATCAGAGTCAGACAATTACCATTCTGACCTTCCATTACTGATAGACAATTGCTTTGTATACATCCACAAGAACGTGCTTCAAAATTCAAATCAACGAACAAAGTTATTTTTTTTCCTACCAATACAACTTCTAAACTTAAGCCATTAGTCTAAGGAATAATAGAAAATATTGAAGTACATTATCGAAAAAGACAGTAAAAAGACAATGTAGTGAAAACATCAGTTTGAGAACCTGTGTATCAGAGTTGATGAAAGCTTGAGCCACAGCTTGGGAATGTGAAGTGACTTCATCGACCGTACACAACTGTTTTCTAAAAGACGGCTACATAATTGAAACTGAATCAAATGCTTCTGAATCCAACACCCGTTTGTCATATCTGAAGGAAAAATTTCACGAATTTAAGTTGATTTCTATTTAACGAATTTTCTTCATAACGAAGTTTTTAAGAGTAACGATGAGACTTCGTTAAATGGAAGTTTCACTGTATATGCTAATAATTGCAACCACCTTAAATAAATGATAGAACAGAGTTCACACACTTAAAAAAAAAAAAAAATGGTTTTTAAGGAATTAAAGAGATTTTTTAAGGATATTACAGTGGCACCAACTAGTCAGTGCTGTGGTTATTCCAGATTCCAGGTCATTATTATCAGTCAGCTTGAAACCAGTTTTTGTATTTTTTATATACATTTTTTTAATTTAATTTGTTTTCGCATTTCATGGTGAATTTTCTACGTTATTAAAATAAATTTGGTTTCAATCTTTTAACCCAATGCAGTAAACTGACGAAAAGTGCGTACTTTCAGCGATCCTTTGATGGAATTTGTATTTTTTTAGCGATCTTTTGAAGAAATTGCCGTTATTTAAGTGATTTTTTTTTTTGTTGCCGAAATTCGTGTTTTATTGGTGATCTTTTGGCGATTATTTGGCAAATGCGCGTTTTTTCGATGATCTTTCGGCAAAATGCGTGATTTTTTGGCGAAATGCATGTTTTCCGGGGATCTTCTGGCGAAATGCGTGTTTTTCGGCAATCTTTTGGTGAAATTCATGTTTTTAAAGCGATCTTTTGATGAAATTAATGTTTTTAAAGCGATCATTTTGCAAAATGAGCATTTTTTTCAGCTATCTTTTGACAAAATTCGCGTGTTTTCAGCAATTTTTAAGCAAATTTCGTGTTTTTCCGCAGTTTTTTTTTTTTTTAAGATTTTTGCGCTTTACACATGATCTTTTAATGAAATTCGCATTTTTTTCAGCGATCCTTTGAAGAAATTCAGGTTTTTTTCACACGATCTTTTGACAAAATTCACATTTTTTTTCAGCGATCCTTTGACGAAATTCGTGTTTTTCCTGCAATCCTCTGACGAAATTCATGTTTTTATTATTTTTTTTTGTGATCTGTAGGCGAAGTGACAAAAAAGCAAAAAACTGTGAATCCGCGGAAGAATCTCATGCCTGTTTCGCGATCATTTGACGAAAATAGTTGTTTTATTTCGAATTCGTTTGAAGAAAATCGCCGATTTTAATTCATGATTGTTTGACAAAAATCACGGTATAATTTCGTGGTCACTTGCCAAAATTCACAATTTTATTTCGCGATCTTTTAACGAAAATCACAGTTTAATTTCGCAATCGTTTGCTGAAAATTGCAGTTTTGTTTTGCGGTCGCTTGCCGAAAATCGCGGTTTTATATCGAGATCGTTTTCCGTGATCACTTGACAAAAATTGAGATTGTTTTCTGCGGAAATAGCTGATTCGATTTTTATAAAATCAAAGCTGAAATCGTCCGTTCTGCAGCAAAATGGCATCCTTGGAAACAAAATGACACTAAAAATTTGATGTACTGCTACATTAAAAATACAAATCACCACTTTGGCGATCAGATGCCTAGCATAAAGTCGCCTATTGTTTGCATTTAGTCGGCCGGTGGCGACTGGGAATTTTAACCTTTAGTTGGGAGCCCTGTAACAGATTGGGTTGTGAAAAAGTACAAAAATTGGTAAAAGTGCACAGATATTTAAGTAGTGATACAACGATATCCAATATCCAGCTGATTTTTCAATATCCGAAATATCGTCGGATATCTGGCTCTCTACTATATAAGTTCTATCAATAATATGCATAGGACATGATGGCAAATTGTATTCAAACGTCCTTGATAGAAGTGACTTTTGTTTATCATGCAAAGTATGAAATATAATAGTAAGGTCTCAACCGTTGGGCAAAAACTACCCAACCGAATGATACATATAATCAGTGCAGAATTTTGTCAAGTCATTTCAAGTTTTATGAAAATTGAATAAAAACTTAAAAAAATATTAATAAATATCCACGAGTAAAAGGTCCTAACTCTCAAAAGTTTAAAGAATTGTCAGCTTTCCTAAAGAATTTACATTTACATCTTTTAGAAAATTGTACCTTTACTGTCAGATTGTAAAATAAAATTTGAAGTTGTTTATTAAAGTAGGACTTTATTAATTTTCTTTCTTACTTTTAAGTTAAACAATTAAACAGACCGATTTTTGTTTTTTAACTTGTATGTTAAAAAAACATTAATACTTATTATCTATACTAATAAAAGAAAGTTTTGCTCTGTGTGTGTGCAATGGCTACCAAAATCTACCACACATAGGAGTCTGAAAATTTGGGTGAGGATAGTCTACGTCAGGTCCTGATGCACCTGAGGCTCAGACTTAATTTTTTTTGACCCGGGCCTCTTTACATTTTTGTATCATTTATTGTTTATAACTTGTCCCCTTTTTATCCGATCTTTTTCGTTTTTGGGATCCTCCTTTCCATTTAGCTATTCTCCCATTTCTACATTCCAGTTAAGACCCTGTCCTCCTGGAGCCCAGTATAGGGGCCCTGTTGAAGTTTTTGTTCCCTAAATTGTTAATAACTTGCCTCCTTTTAATTTGATCTTCATTTTTTGGGCCTTTTCTCCATTTAGTCATTCCCATATTTCTACATCCCAGTTAAAACCCTGGCCCCTTGAACTTATTGTGTGCCATGCGTTTTTCACCCCCCCCCCCCCCCCCCCCCCCACAATTGTGCTACCCTCTCAATGCATACTGTATATACTTTCATATAAGCCAACCTCCAAATTCGAGACGAAAACAGATTTAATACCAATATTTTACAATAGTTTTCTTTGCGCCTTAAATTATTTAGAATTAAATGCGATGAAATAAAGCATAGAAAACCATTCTAAATTACTGGTATTAAACATATTTTCATCTTGAATTAATTCGGGGGTCGGCTTATACACGGATATGTACTGTAACTTTAAAGGTGAGTCTTGGACTCCTCTCCAGGCCACTACCCTCATAATTTTATTGGTTCCTAGGGCCCAATCTTTTAAGCATTTCTTTAAAATTTTATTCTAATGATTAATTTATACCTTATGTTTAATTTCGGCTAATGGAAGATCTAAAGTGCTAAGTACTAGGAAATTTTTAAGATGTTTTCTGTTTTCTTCTCACGGCCCTGATCAAAACTATCAGTTGGCCCCTTTTGGGCACCCTATGATAGCTCCCTTAAAAACTGTCCAATACACTAGCTGTTTAAGTGTGTTCATAATTATATAAATACGTAGCATCTATAGTCATTGTCTGATCGGTCCGCATATAACAGTGCAAAAACTATCCAACCGAATGATACATATAATCAGTGCAGAATTTTGTCAAGTCATTTCAAGTTTTATGAAAATTGAATAAAAACTTTAAAAAATATTAATAAAAATATTTAGTAAGTAATTAGAATTTTTTTTAAATCGGTACTTCCTTGTTATAGCAACTTCCGAGGATTAATCGTCAAGTGACCGAGCTGTATCGCCAAATTATCTGACATGTATGACGTTATAGTCATATATGACATTTTAAAACCTCTATGACCAAGTTATAGTCATATTCTCCATTCTATTAAATCCTATCATATGTAATTAATTCAATGATATCCCATGATAGGTAATGTTTCTAGGTTGCCATGGTGATTACATCATATTTAAGATGGAGTCATTATTTTTGTGTTACGGAATTTAAAAACTGAATTTTTATACTAAAATTGTTTAATTATAGCAATTAAATAATCTACCAACTGTTTTACGGGTAGATGTTTCTGGAGAGATAGATATTGAATAAAAAAAAAAAAAAGGAGTCTAAATATGGATTTTGAGCTCTGAAATTTTCAAAGGTAGGCTTAAGTTTCCCCACTGGGATTTTCAGTAAATGTCAACAAAAGATAAATATTGCCAACTTAAAATGCACTTATTTTATTTTGGAAATTAATCATATCATAATAACAGACGATATAATTTATTTCATTGAAACTAGTTATAGTGTCATGAAAACACCTTGTTTGTCATGTTTGACGTACAATTTCCAACTTGTTTTTTCTAACAACTTCTTAGGACTTCCATCTACTACATGAACGACAAGAAAAATTCTCAGACAAGACCCAGGCACCCTTTAGTTTTTGTGCGCTAAATTGTTAATAACTTGTCCCTTTTTTACCCAATCTTCTTTGTTGCTTTTAGGGCCCATTTCTCCATTTAGTTATTCCCCCATTTCTACATTCCAGTTAAGACCCTAGCTCCCTGGGTTCCGGTACAAGGCCCCTTGAAGTTTTTGTTCCCTAAATTGCTAATAACTTGCCCCCTTTTAATCTGATCTTCTTTGTTTTTGGGACCTTTTCTTTATTTAGTTATTCTCTCATTTCTACATTCCACTCAGGACCCTGCTTCCCAGTACAGGGCTCTTGACTTTTTTGTGCCTTGATAGACAAAAAAAATTTCTCAGACCTCAGTTAGAACCAATTTTGAATATTAATCTCCTTCTTGGGGCCCTTGGTGCAGCTTCTTTTTAAAAAATCATTTAAACTTGAGTTCTGTTTAAGGTTATTATCATGGGCCTGGGCAACGCTGGGAAGGTCAGCTAGTTTTTAAATAAAGGAATTTTAATGCATAACCTGAAATTCTGTTTCATACCTGTTTGGACTGGGCGATATTAGGATTTCTACATCGCGTTACATCATCGAGGCTAAATCGCGATATTGCGATGTATCACGATATTAGACTTTTAGTATTACAAACATGGTCATAATTTTAATATAAAATTTAAGAGTATTTATTATACATACACCTTAAGCTTATATTATGTTTTAAAAAACCTTTTTTCTTTAGGCTTATGTTTACAGACAAAAATGCAAAATATAATAGAACTTGCTGCAAAAAATAAATAAAAATTAAAAAAAAAATGTTATATTTCACTTAACTATTCCACCTTCATATTTTTATGGAATTATCTTTAATATGAACAAAAGTATTAATTTGCGGGCGTAGCCCGTTTCCTGTACTGGACAAAATTGAATTTCTGATACTGAAATAAATGACACTTAACTATTCACACTGAAATTTTCATGCAATTATGTTTAATATTAACGATTTTATTTATTTGCGGGCGAAGCCTGCGTTTCTATACTGCCCAAAATTCAATTTCTGATAATTAGATAGGTAACACTTAACTATCCACCCTCATATTTTTATGCAATTATCTTTAATATTAACGATTTTATCAATTTGCGGGCGTAGCCTGCCTCCTGTACTGGCCAATATTTAATTTCTGATATTTTAATGTATTACGCTAGTGACAGAACTATCTTCAAGTGTCTGCAAAGCTAATAATGTTTTCAAAAATAGTCTGCAATACGCAATATATCATACAAAATTCGCGTTTTTTCCGCGATCCTTCGACGAAATTTGCCGTTTTTTCAAGATACTTCGACGAAATTTGCCATTTTTTCAAGATCATTCGACGAAATTTGCAATTTTTTCGAGATCCTTTGACAAATTTTACCATTTTTTCGAGATCCTTTGACGAAATTTACCTTTTTTTTTTTGGAGATCCTTCGATGAAATTTACTGTTTTTTGGCGATCCTTTGACGAAATTTGCCGTTTTTTCGCGATCTGTCGACAGAATTCTCTCCATTTTTCGTGATCCGACGACGAAATTGACAGTTTTTTCCACGATCCTTTGACGAAGTTGGTGTTTTCTCCGTAGCCCTTTGGCAAAATTGACATTTTTACACGATCCTTCAACGAAACTGTTTTTTTTTTTTTTTTTTTTTTTTTTTTTTGACGAAATTCACGTTTTTTCACAGCCTTTTTACTAAGTTTGCGTTTTTTTCGCGATCTGTTAACGAAATTAGCCATTTTTAGCTATCTTTAAATGATTTTCGCTTTTTTGACGAAATTCGCCGTTTATTTCACGATCCTTCGACAAAGCCTGCCGTTTTTTCGCATAATTTACGCACTATAGCGTGTCCGTGGCATCACTTGTATGTTTTTAGTCTGCAGGTGTCCTAAAAAGTCTGCGACGCCTGTCGCAGCGTCGCGTACATTCTGCCACGGGGTGTATTCACTCTCAAATTTTAAGCAACTATCTTTCATATTAACGATTTGATTGATTATTTGAGGGCGAAGCCCGCGTTTCTGCACTGCCCAAAATTCAATTTCTGATATTTAGATAGGTTACACTTAACTATTCACCCTCACATTTTTATTCAATTATATTTAATATTAGCGATTTTATCAATTTGCGGGCGTAGACCACTTCCTGTACTGGCTAAAATTTAATTTGTAATATTTTAATAGGTTTCAATTAACTATTCACTCTCAAACTTTTAAGCAACTATCTTCAATAGTAACGATTTTATTGTTTTGCGGGCGAAGCCCGATTTTCCGTACTGGCCAAATATTAATGTCTGATATTTAGATGTATTACACTTTTAATTCTGACCAATAACTAGTTCCTAAAGAAATTCTAAATAATAGAACAACCACTATAACCCATAACATTTTACTGCTCTGACTTTGAGAAAAAAGAAAATCATTTTAATTTCAGATGAATACCTAAATTGAAAATTCCTGAGGCAAATCCCCCTTGGCCCTATTATATCTCTTAAACTTAAATGTGAAATAATTCACAAAAATTCGTAAAACAATTCGTCCCCCCCCCCCCCCCCCGACAGTTGAAATTTATCAGTTTTTGACTGCTTAATCGCACATGTTCTAAGTGACTAATTCATGGAAATACATATACTTCACAAATCGCATCACCGTTTTTTCTCAAATGAACATCGTGGTGCTGCTCACTGATCATTTATGCAGCTAGAAAAACAGACTTGTAATTGGGCATGCAGTTGTTTGTGATCGGCATCGATTTTGGATAATCCCGATGTCCACTAAATCAACGATGCGATCTCTCAACGATGCTTCACGGGAGCTTTGTTTATCCACTTTGGAAACGCAAGACCTGCAGAGGAGAAATGAAATCGCCCTTTCCCCACCGGTCTCGTTCGCGCATGCGTCGTTATGCACATCAAAGATTGGTGGGGAAGACGATCTCTGACACCGGTCTAGTTGCGTTTTGAAGATCACGGGAGAAAGCTTTGCCCTCGTTCATCATAGATCTGATGTGCGTGTAATGCGCCGCGATGCATCGCTAAACGAAAGATCAAGAAACCGGTTTGACGATTTATGATTTAAATCGATTTTTCGCGATGTATCGATGCATCGCCCGTGTTAATACCTGTGTAAAACAACAAGGGAAAATATAACTTCATTATAAATATTTAAAATTAAAAGTAATTTCACTTAAAACTAAATGTGACTTAAAGTAAAACAGTATTAATTAATTAAAACAGAAAAAAAAAGCATTAACTAAACTTATGTTTGAAGAAAATAACTATCAACCATATTAGTATATATTTTATGTTTAAATAAATTTTAAAAAAAGTATGTATTTATTTGTGAAAGTACTCAACAATTATAGGTATATTAATAAATGTGTTATGATTACAATTTGTGTACTTCTGCCAGCAGCATTGTACAAATAAACAGAATATTTTAGTGTTTAAATTACATTTTTTATGCAACATTATTAATATACATATATTTAAAGACATGTAGTTTTTATAAATTATATTTTAGTATATTTAAAATGTTTTAATGATGTGTGAAACATGTTTGTAATTTATTGTTTTAAGATGGCAGGCATTATATAAAGAAATAAATAAGCATATACCATAACTAAAAGCATATCTAGTGCTGTATATCCGTTATCCGGTAGGCAAAGAGCTTCGGGTATCCAATATTCGGCAAAAATACAGATCCAGTTCATCCCTATTTTTAAGCAGTGAAAAAGAATTAAAAGAATATGAAGAAGAAATTTAAAATGGAATTTAAATTTAAATTTTATACTTTTTACAACAATAATTGTGTAATATGTTTTTAATAAAATACACTGATTAAAATATATTTGCCTTTTTATTGTAATTTGGTTATATTTATTTCTCTTTAGTGTCCAGTTAAGTACATTGTTGATTTTATGACAAACAAAATATAAATTATGTTAAAATTAAAAAAAAAAAAAAAAAAAGGAAAAATCTACAACCACTGGAATTTTTTGCATATTTAAACAGGATTTTTTATTAAAGAAAAAACCACCCAGGTTTTTTGGGGTACATGGGCGGGTAGATAACCCTGCTGTGAGTACAGTCTGAACTGACACCTGGATTAATCTTACTAGCATATAATAGTAATACTTTCCAACCTAGTTGAAAAGTGTTTATGACTTCGGTTTGTCTGGCAAGATGGCCGTCTGTCCGAGCTCTAACTCCCGTAAATATGCTCAGATTGCTCTGCAATTTTTATATGTTATTGTCATTATCTGTAGCAGCGGTTCTTAAACTGTGGTCCGCGGACCCCTGGAGGTCCCTGAGCTTACAGCAGGGGGTCCTCAAGCCCAATATTGATTTTTTTTGCTATAGCTCCGGGAGAAATCTTAAATTTGCAGGATTAGAACTTCCAGTCTAGCAACTTGAAGACCACGAATGATCATAATGAAACCTCAAAATTTTCGGGGGAGGCATTTCAATGCTCCTTCCCACCTACCCTGGGCCACATTGAATTCATCCATGCGCAAGCCACACATTTTTACAGAATATTTTCAATCTTCCTCGGTTCTCTTTAAATATGGATACTGTTTCACGTTGTCATAGTAGCAATATGTCCCATAGAAAAATGAAAGTAATGTTCGTTTTTAATAAAGGTTGTAAAAGAATCCTAAATTTACCTAAGCAATATTTTTCAATTATTTAAGTTTTAAAAGAAGTAGAAACGTTTATTTTTAAAAAATACAGTTTTAAAATCTACGATACATTTTCTCCTGATATTATTGAAAACTTTGTTGTACACCTGAAGTACTTAAAAGATTCTTTGAAAGTTTATTTGTCAGAAAATGAGTGGAGGAGGAATTCCAAAAAAATAATGAAATAAAAAAAAAAAAAGGTGTATCTTATCTTATGTAAAGAAAAAAAATATTGGGGGGTCCCCGAAATGTATGTCACATCAAAGGGGGTCTGCGAGATCACAAAGTTTAAGAACCACTGATCTATAGCATGTTCCCTATTTCAACGGAAGTGTGTAGCACTTATAGTTTTTTTACAGGGACATTCAAAAGAATTCCGTTACATTTCGGTCTATGGGGAAAAATCATTTGCAGTTTATTTAAATAATGTTTCACTATTTTAAACACATTGAAATTTATATATATCACTAAGGTGCATTAGAAGAAGCTTAATATGAAATAGGGTGTGCATAGCACTTATAGTTACTTTACAGGGACAGTCAAAAGAATTCTGTTACATTACGTCTATGGAGAAAAATCGTCTGCGGTTTATTTAAATAATGTTTCACTATTTTAAACACATTGAAATTTATATATATCACTAAGGTGCATTACAAGAGACTTACTACAGAATACTGTGTGTATAGCAGTCATCGTTCATTTACAGGGACACACAAAAGAATTCTCTACTGTCTGTTAACAATAATTCCTGGAAGTGCGTTTTAAGTTACTGAATGCGATTTTAATTTTAACTCGCTTTTTGTCTATTACGTGCTGTGTATAAATTCTGTAGATCTTATACAGGGAAGCACAAAAGTTCGCGAACACATTTCCATTTATTGACAGAAACTCCAGACGGAGAATTTTAAACTGTGCTACGCATTTCCTAACTGAACTAAAATTTAGCATCCTATGTAGTATATATACAAATCTATAGATCCTATACAGGACTGAATTAAAGTATTCAGATATTTTTCCGAATATTGTATATGTTGGAAATTACTGAAATTATGTTTTAAAATATGTTATGCGTTTTCCAAATTGTTTACTTAGATGTTATCTTTTAGCTTCTTAAACGGTATGATTTGTAAAATTATTTTGGAAGCGTTGGAATTGAATTCCTACTTTTTATGTGTGTGTGACACACTGTACATAATATGTAGTTGTTAAATCTTCAATGCATGCTTTCTATATTTTGCTATTTTACTTTTTAAATAAATGAATATTTTTCTAAATCATGTTTGATTTGATTTTTAGGTTAATGGTGCTACCTTAGAAGAGAAAATGAAATCATCTTGTGAAGATGGGTCGTATGAAAAGACCCCTGATCATTCTTCAAAGGCTTCTGCTAAAGATGAAGATGTGAGCTTTGTGGGTGAACAGAAATCACCTAAAGCTACTAAATCTTCTTATGGAGAAAAGTCTCCTAACGTTTCTTGTAAAGATAAAAGTCCTAAAATTTCAGTTGAGAAATGTACCCCTGATGGAGAAAATATACAAAAATCTTTTTCAGAGATTCTTGATGAATTTAATGCAGACTTAGAATCTTCTGATTCCTATGCTGAAGATATTCTTGGAAAAGAAGAAATATCTTCAGAAATCTTGGGTGAAGATACCCCAAAGAGAGATAAGTCATCTGAATCACTTAGCTTTACCCCTGAAAAAGATAAGTCTGATGAATCTTTATGTGAAAAGAAAAGTGAAAAAAAATCTTCTCCTAAAACCCATGTTCTTAAATTTTCTACAGCTTCTGCTTCGAAAAAGATGAAGACTCCTACTAAAGATGAAGATAAACTCATCAAGTCACCGGAGAAAAGAAGCCCTCGCATAAATAGACGGGGCTTTCGTTTGAATCGTAATTCTCTTGAAAATTTGGAGGATGAGCCTAAGTAAGTTTGATTTTTATGTCTACTAGGTGTGGCGGTAAATAATTCTTAATTTTTTCATTAAAAAACATGTTTAATTTTGGAGAAAGTTAAAAAAGGGTTTATTCAAAATATGCACTATCGCTAGCTACAGATTTTTTCCATCTCTCTCTGGTAAGTTGTAGACCAGAACAAGGGTCGATGCAGGCAAAATTAGGGACCTATTTAGGGCTCCTTCACAAAAATCATTTTAATAAAATGGTTCCCTTCACAAAAATCAATTTGATAAAATGGGCCCCTTTACAAAATTCCTTATAATAAAACAGGCCCGTTCACAAAATTTCTTTTAATAAAATAAGCCCTTTCACAAAATTCTATTCCATAAAAATTTACTATTTATTAATTAATTTATTATTTTATAACATTTTAAAATGTGTAATTTATAAACAGACAAGTTCACCAGAAAGGAAAACTTCATCAAAAAGATTTAAAGAAGTTTTTGCTAATAAATGCTTGGTTCGAATTTGTGTAACTGGATTTCAATTTTTGTTACAAAATGTTATTTTTCACAAAAATATAATAAATTTCACAAAAATAACTTTTACTTTTCACAAAATGGGCCCCAACAAAAAAAACCTGCATCGACCCTTTCAGAAAAAACGTGTATCTTTTGAGAGTGTCCAGTCATCAAGCCATTTTTCGACATCTTTGTAATTGTTGAAGTGTTTCATAGCGAGTGTCTGAGACATAGGTGAAAACAAGTGGTAATCAGAAGGCATCAAGTCTGGTGAGTACGGTAGCGGGGGCAAGAAGATTTTCCGAAGCCAAATGTACAAATGGTGTATCTGACTGCTTTTGCTGTGTCAGATGGGGCATTGTCATGCTGCAAAATCACTTTTCTGTGTCTTGTATCCAATCCTGGTTGCTTTTTGATCAGTGCATAGTTCAAATTGATCATTTGTTGATAGTAGCGAACAGTATTAACTGTTTCACCTGGTTTTAGAAGCTCGTCACACACAACACTCTTCTGATCTCACCAAATGCACAGCATTGTCTTCTTTCCAAAGTGAATGTGATTTGCAGTCGATGTTGATAATTATCCTGAGTCAACCTACTATTGTCTACATTTTTAGCTTCTCAAAATACAGTAGAAGGCCACTAATCTGCATAGCTTGGTTCCAAGTGATTTGCAGATTTGAGACATTTTGCGGATTACAGGTCATATCTATTTAATCTTTATATTTTGGACAAATTTAGATTGCTAATGCATAAAAATAAACAAATTACATGCTTAAATATTATAAATAAAGTAAGAAGTATTTAAAAAATAATTTAATGATCATTATATGTTTTAAATCTATCATCAATAGTTGTTGGTCTTAAAACATTTGGTTTATATTTTTGTATTGTAACTAGCAGTCTACAGGTGGCCATAACTGTCTGCTGAACCATAATTATTTATTTATTTATTAATTTGACATACTTGGCAAATTATTGTAAAAAGTGTGTGACAAAAACATTTTTAAAAGAATTTTTTTTTCTTTTTCACCATATGAATGATTAATTAAGTAAAGTATTTTTATAAATACCATTCTTTTAAACTATATAAAAAAAGAGTATTTAAATGATATATGATAATAGTATATATCAGAAGTATAATTAAGGAGGGGAAAATGAAAAAATAAATTGCTATTGGTAAGTGATTTTTAAGAATTAAATTTCTTTGTTTACATTCACATATGCAGTGCAGATTACAGGCATTTACGAATTACAGGTTTGCAAATTAGAGGTACTCTACTGTAGATCCAATTTCATCTCCAGTCAAGTCAAAAAGTCTTTCTTTCATCCCGAAAAAAAAAAAAATCTTTGAACACCGCATACTGTTAACACATCTGTCATTCAGCTGATGTGGTATCAATTTTCCTGGCATCCAAACAATCACAATTGGTTCAATCACAGACATTCAACATCTCTGCCATTTCTTGTTGAGTTTATGTATCATCATTGTCCAACAATGCTTGCAATTTGGTATCTTCAAATTTTTTCAGTTGACCTTGGGGTTCTTTTGTCTTACAAGTCGTCTTGCATTGGGACATTGTCACTGTAAGTTTCCACAAGTTTAGCTGCTTTCACTTGCGTTTTTTGATTTAACAAGAAAAGCACAATGTGCCACACATGCCCTTTATTTGGCTCAAAACTCAACATGTTTACCACAAAAAATAAATATGACGCTAACTCAAAATTAGTTAAACATCATTGGCATCTTGAAAGGTACTGTCATAACTGCAAAATGACATAATAGGTTAGTGTATGAACTAATCTTTGTTTCCAGCGCCATCCTCCCAAAAAAATTAAGAATTATTAGCCGCCACACCTGGTATAGTGAGAAATTTATGAACATTTTAGGTAGATTTCATAAGAAATACTACGTATTACATTCTCTCCTAAGTTGGAATTTTTGAAAAAAATTTGCAGATCTATGCCGATCATGACTCCCAGAACCCAAAACCACCCCCAGTTCAAAACTTTATCTATCTATGTCACTTTTTTATGGACACGATAACTCCAATAATTCTGCACAAATCTCTTCCAAACTGATACATAAAATCAAAAATCTCGGTCAAGTTCATTAACCCCTTGAATGGCGCCGGTATATTATATATACCGCTTAATTTTAATCCCAAAATGCGACATTGACACCAGAATTTTACAATCAAATTCTGAATTTATAGAGAAAGCTTTTACTTATTTTATAATAAATTCGTTCGTGAATCTTGGTTTCAATATTTTAGCTACAAGAATACTTTGCCCCTGAAGGGGTTAATGGGCAAAATTGAACCAAGGGGGCGAAAATGGAGGAACTTTTTGTGAAAACAGAAAAAACCCCATAATTTCTTAATTATGATACTTATTGAATCGATTTAAAGTTATTATTACTTCTAGGAAAAGGGCCGAATATTTATGTATGACAGATTTTTGATATCATTAAAAATGAACCCGGGGGGGGGGGGGAGGGTAGAAGAAAAAAATTCATAACTTCGTCAATTCCCAAGATATCAAATCTGCTTAAATTTATCATAAATCCTCTTAATATGTAAAACTTTTGTATTGACAAGTTTTTTATAGAACCAACCCTTATAGCAAAAAAAAAAAAAAATTTTTTTTTAAAAAATCCCTGCCGGCTTTGCCTGCAAACAAGTTAGGTTTCAAAGTTGGCGGTTCCAACTACCACATCATGGCAAAAAGGTCATTTCTTCTGCAATTCCCAACAAACAGGCACCCCACAGTCTGATTCTTCGAAATCTACCTGTAGGCCGAGCCGTAAGGGATTTTTTAGAAATAGGGGTTATCATAAATAAAAAATATTCTATAAAACTGTTAAAATATAAAATATCTAAAGCACTTTATTTAAGAATAACCTTACAGTGCTTAAAATACATCAGTTATTTGTAATATTGATTCATTGCTCTACTCAGGTAGTGTTTACAATTTCTCTCCAATGAGCTTCGAGATACTCAGTAACTCCCTGTAAGCATTTGTAATGCCTATCCCCGTTATTCAAAGAGATAAACAAACTGTTCATAACTTCTTTCTAAGAAGTTCATCAATTCCTTGACTGGCTTGACCACCTCGGGCTTTTACTTTCGGGAGGTAGCATTGAAAGGAATGATATAACTGGAACCACTGTTCCTCTTCCACCATTGGTCCATATATTGCACAAAATTTTGATCAAAATAACTTCCTTTAGGTAGTTTAGCGATGGCATTAATTACTCGGGAAGTTGCAGAGAAATGGTGAATGCACCTTTAGTATAATTCTTTCATCATCTTCTCCATTAGATGATTTTTATGGTAGTACAGTAGACGTGTCCTCAAATCTGCATAACTTTAGGATTTTGCGGATTTCTGGTCACTGTTTTGTTTACAT
The DNA here is from genome assembly GCA_963931845.1 of Maratus michaelseni. Taxonomy (NCBI): domain Eukaryota; kingdom Metazoa; phylum Arthropoda; class Arachnida; order Araneae; family Salticidae; genus Maratus; species Maratus michaelseni. The sequence continues at coordinate 71,696,905 of OZ007586.1, read as the reverse complement.
TTTTTAAACAATAATTTGAATTTAATAATGCACTCGAAATTATAATGAATGCTTACAATAAAGTAAAATAATGAAGCTTACGAAAATTTAAAAAACATTTAAAATATTAAAAGTAAAGGTCAAGTAAATAATTAATAATGCATAATGATGATGAGATAATTTTCTCTTGAATTATTCAGTAAAATTCACCTTATAAATATACACTAATAATTCACTTCAAAATCTTAAAATAACAAAGTTTTATTTCATGTTTAGCCACACTTAATTACCAAAAAACTTGATTAATACATAAACTATTGCTATTTGGTAAAAATATCACAATCACGACTGATATCAACACTATCTTGAATTTTTTCAGAAATAAATTTATACTTCCTTCATGAGAAAGCATGAGTTGAATCATAATAACCAGAATTACATATTAAAATGTGTACAGAATGATATAAACATAAAAAAAAAAAACTTTAATTTTACACTTAGGAGAGATTAGGGAGGGATGGGACAATTTTAACAGAAATTTTTTTTTACAAATTATGTTTCACAGTGTCGCTAGTACAAAATTGAAATTTTCAGAATAACATCTTAAAACATTTCAACATATTTTAAAAATATAAATTTGATGATAATAATTGAAATTTTAGGTTAATAAGCCATTTAAATTAACTAGAAAAATGTCCCATCGAGGGGATGGGACATGCTTTTAAAATGAAAATCCATATTTAATTATCAAAAATGTGGTTAAATAATGACAAAGACAGTGTGACATTTACATTCCTAAGGTTCATGTAAATTGCAACATTTATTTTATATTATATTCAGAGTTGTATAATGTAGACACACGCTGTGCACAGAAAATTTTCTGCAAAATTCAGAACTTTGAGAGCTTTTAGAAAAGAGAAACGTAATTTTTTTTAAAATATCAAAAAAAAAATTCCCCAATTTTATGCACGATTTATTTACTGTTTGCACACAATTCAAAGTTTAAAGATCCAAAACATTGTTGTGATGTTACAGACGCTTGCGAAGAGGTCAAAAAATTAAGGATTGGGTTGTTTTTAAATGCATTGACAAAATAATTGATAAGAATTCAGCTCTTCCTATCATGGATTTTCAGCTTTATTTTTTTTTAACCAAAATAATTATTCTTTAATTAATATTAATTAAATTTTTTATTTAAATGAAATTATTTTAAACTACTGTTTTTAATTCATATCGTTAAAATAATTAATCCACAATTCTATTAAACATTAAATTAATTTGCAGAAAGTTTTACCCAATATTTATGAGCACAGAAAGTTTTTGGTTTTATACAAGTCTGCTTATATTATACTTTGTAAAATCCAGATAAAATGAAAAATATGCTTGTGCCCTGCTAGTGCCACCAATTATTTTTTATAGATGTATCTTTGCAATTATGTCTTGTTCATCAATGATGGAACAGCCATTTTCTTCCGAGAAGATGAAATTTCCTTTTTCATTTCTTCTCATAAATAGTATCTTAAGCTCAAATCTTTCATCTTTGCTTTCAACCATGGGCATATCCAAGGGAGGGGTTGATGGGGCTACAGCCCCCCCCCCCCCTCCCCGAAATTTTCGAAAGTGATATGAAAAAAATGCTGATGTTTTTCTTTCTTTTTTTGAAAAAATTAATTTTTTTTTTTCTATCATACACCGGACTAGCCATTCTTATTAGTCCGCATTGACACAAAAGAAGAGAAAGGGGGCTGATGGGGTTACAGCCCCCACCTTCCATAATAGTCGGAAATTAAATGAAAAAAGTGTTCTTTCCTTACTTTTTTAGACAAATCTGTAATTTTTTCTTCTACCAAACAGCGAAATAGCCATTCTTGTTAACCCCGTATTAGTCCACATTGACATCACAGGATACCCAAAGATGGGGAGAGGGCTGATAGAATTACAGCCCCCTCCTCTCGAAGTAGTGGAAAATGAAATGAAAAAATAGTGCTAATTTGTTTGATATAAATTTGCATTCCTCCCCCCCCCCCTATCATTTAACAGACTAGCTGCTCCCTTCACTTTAGTTCCATTTTCATATTAGTGCACAGTGACAGCAGATTATACCCAAAGAGGTGAAAGGGGCTAATGGGGTTACAACCCCCTCCCAAAATAGTTGAAAATGAAATGAAAAGGATGCTGATTTTTTTTCTTTTTGTTTGTTTGAGATAAATTTGTAATTTTGTTTTTTGTAATTCTTACTTTTTTAGATAAATCTGTATTTTTTTCTTCTGTCATACAGCGAAATAGCCATTCTCGTTAGCCCCATGTTAGTCCACATTGACATCACAGTGTATCGAAAGAAGGGGAGGGGGCTGATGGGATTGCAGAAAATAGGGCTGAATTTGTAACTTATGGTTTGGCAACAACTGTAGATTCCAGAGCTCAGACCAATGAACAGACTAGATTATGTTAGATCGGCTCCGCCCCCAATATGGCAGTCAGTGTGAGAGCAGTGAAACCATAGAATGAAACTCAAACTAGCAATTATTAAAATTAAAATAACATGTATGTAATCCAAAGCGTCTGAGATGATTCCTCATTTTAATTATGAGTTAATTTCAAATTAATTCTCAACTCTTATTTAGAATTAATTTATGAATTTCACTCACTCAAAAGTCGGAGAAAAAAAAATCAACTGTCTAGATTGCACCCGCCGCCATCTGTTGCTGTATTGATGAAGTAAAAAATAATTTCTTTTGTAAAAATCTATAATCAATTAGAACAATAAAATGTCGAATGAAATTTAAACAATGACAAACAAACTATCTTCCTATCACATTTTTTTTTTCTAATGAATTTAAGTCGCGCTGTACAGAAGATCCTTTTTTCATAGTATTTAAGTGATTTATATGCCCATTGGTAGCGCCAACTAAATGCATTTTCAGTTGTGTTTTCAACTGAGAATTACTTTTTTATATTAAAAAAATTGTCAATTTCATATGTTCAAATGTTTTATGGTAGAACTTAATCCGGCTAGAATTGCTTAAAAAAAGGGGCGAGCGAGCTGTGACCATGTAGCGGTCTCAATGTGAATTGCTTCGCAATTCACATTGAGATTGATTTGGGGGGGGGTTGGCGACCATTAGCAAGTAGGGGGCTGAGCCCCTAGTTTTATTAAAAATTAACTCATAATCATTTTCTCTTTTTAGGTCAGGCAGGATGGATAGAAGTCTCAAGTGGAAATCACTTGCCTCTACTTCAAAAGCAAGTGAAAATGCCCCTGTGGATAAAGAGAAAGGAAAAATATTTTCCAAGCGTAAACAATCATGTAGTGATGAAAAGAAAGAAAAGAATGAGTCGCCTAAGGTGAGGCTTACTTTGGAAATTGTTGCATGTAGGATTGCTAACTGAAACAAAACAATGTGCACTTCATGCTTGTATAATGTACACTTTTTTTCTTTACAAGGGGTCATTCCATGTCAAATCAACCAGTGATTCAGCCTGATCAGTTCAGATTTTGATGAAACTTATTGAGATCATTCTCCCTGATGCTATAAATGAGAATATATTTTTTTAAAAATGTTATCTCATTAGGTTTTCATACAATTATTTTTTTTTAATTTTGAAAAATCACCATTTTTTGGCTTGCATAAATGTTTTTAACTGATTTTCTCAAGTTCTATCTGGTGTAGGTAGTTGTTTGACCACTCATTTTAAAGAGAATTCCATAAGGTTTAATTTAATATGCAAGTTAACTATGGTTGGTTAAAAAAAAAAAAATTAGATAGTGTTTTTTTTTTTTAATTTTGAAAAAAAAAATGTTTTTTGTAATATAAGTTTGAAATTTTTAGAGTGGGATCTCAATGAAATCAGGAGTTATGAAATGAAAGCTGAAGAAAAAAAATAATAAATAACAACAATAAATAACAAAGTGAGCTAGAGTTAGATTATTATTTGTATGGTAATCTTCAGCTTTTATTTGATAACTCCTGATCCCATTGGGATCCCACTCTAAAAATTTCAAGCTTATATTACAAAAAACATATATTTAAAAAAAAATTAAAATATGTATATTATTTTAACCAAGCATAGTCAACTTGCATATCAAATTAAACCTTATGGAATTCTCTTTAAAATGAGTGGTCAAACAACTCTCTATGCCTGATAGAACCTGAGGAAATCAAAATTGAAAACATTTATGTAAGCTAAAAAATGGTGATTTTTTTAAATTTGAAAAATTAATTGAATGAAAATCTGATCAGATAAAAAAAAAATTAAAAGATATATTCTCATTTATATCATCAGGGAGAATGATTTCTGACAATATCTTTAAAATCTGAAATGGTCAGGTTGAATATTGAGATGTTTTGGTTGATTTGGCTGGAATGACTCCAAAATAGTGTTTTTTGCTTAGTCTGATACTTTTAATGGAACCTGTCTATAATAAAATCCTGCCTTAGACAGAAACATTTTCTGATTTTGGTGAAAGTTTAATCACAATCGATGGTGTACCTGCTAAGATAGAAACTTATCTAAAAAAATCTGGTTCTTGCTATTTCATCATGGCAGGTTTTGCTGGGACTAACTAGTTGGCTGCTTCTGAGTGGGGCCCAAATACATCCGGCAGCATACTGCCTTGACTTCGCTTGGGGCCCAGAAAATGCATTTTACAAGCAAACAGAAAAATGTAAATAAAATACTTTATTTTATACTATATGAAAATTACTAATAAAAATGTTTAGCACTTAAATAAATATTTCACGACATTAATATATTTTTTTCATGAGCCCCCTGACAAAATACTGCTGGGCCCCGATCATTGTAAATGGGCACTGTAATTTCACGCCCATAAATTGTTAATGCAGTGATCAAAATAACGGGCCCTATGTATTTCTCAGCCATTGATCATTAATGCAGTGATACTGTAATGTAGTTCAGTTATGTTGCGTGCATAAATCGTTAAAATGAAATCATTTTAACTAGGCCATTGGGTTGCATGCCTATAAACTGATTATACAGAAATCACTATAAGGAAGCCTTCCTTGCGCATATCCAAACCCATAAATATGGCGATCAGTATTTCAATCGCAAATCTTTACTGCCAAAAAAAATTTATTTTGAAAAGAGGAGGAAATGTATTATATTTTGTATGAAAATTTAAATCTGATCGCTAGGAGACGAAAAGTGGAAAAGCAATTTATAAAATATGAAAAAAAAAAACTTGGAAAAATGGCACGCAAAATAATAGTAAATCTGTGATAGTTATCTTATTCATTTAATCTTCCATAATTGGTGCCATAATCGATATTGCCAACAAACTTGTTAGCTTTGAAATCACTGAAATACATGTTTAAATATTTTTTTAGTAGATTTGTAATGCTGAATTTCATGCTCCTACTTAAAACTGCTACTAAGATATGTCAATATTACCTAAAACTTACGACCCCCCATGTAACCCTGTTGGTGGATTAATATCTAAAATCGCTGAAATACCTATTTAACTATTTTTTAGTACATTTGTTATCCTGAATTTCATGCTCCTACCTATAACTTCTACTGAGATATGGCAAAATGACATAAAACATTCTACCCCCATTTAACCTCCATTAGTGGCTGAATTTCTAAAATTGCTGGAATACATGTTTAACTATTTTTTTACTAGACTTGTTATTGTGAATTTCATAATCTTACCTATAACTTCTGCTGAGATATGGCAAAATGACCTAAAATGTTTGACCCAGTGTTTGAAATTAGCAGTCGTTAGTTGTCAAATGCAACTACATTATAGCATTTGATGACTACAAAATTATTCCCGGGCGTCAAATTTGACGCCTAGCTTTTTTTTAACTTAGCCAATCACCTTTTGAAAATTTGGTCTTGCACCAAACAAACAGTTTGACAGCAATTTTTAGCAGAGTGTACGACAGGGGTGATTCTGTTCCAAATTTTCCTAAAAATTAAGGCAGTCATTTCCGAAAATAAAAAAAAATCTGTCATAAATCCGAAAATTTGGACATAAAATATATCGTGTTTTTCAACAAATGATCGCTGAAAAAAATCAATTTCTTCAATCGTTCGAAGAGAAATTGCAAATTTCGTCAAAGGATCGCAGGAAAAACGCAAAATTCATCAGAAGATCCCAAAAAACGCAAATTTCATCAAAGGATCCCAAAAAAATGCGAATTTCGTCCAGGGATTATGAAAAAACGTAAATTTCGTCAAAGGATCACGAAAAAAATGCAAATTTTGTCAAAGGATCACAAAAAAACTGCATATTTCGTCAAAGGATCGCCAAAAAAAACAGCAAATTTTGTCCAAGAATTGCAAAAAAAACCCCAGCAAATTTCGTCAAAGGGTCGCCAAAAAAAGGCAAATTTCATCAAAGGATCACAAAAAAAATGGCAAATTTCGTCAAAGGATCGCAAAAAAACACAGTTCATCAAAGAATCGCAAAACAATCACATATTTCGTCAAAAAATCACGAAAACACGACAAATTTCGAAAAAAAAAACATTAAAAAATGGCAAATTTTGTCAAAGGATCGTGAAAAAATGCAAATATCGTCAAAGGGGTGTAGGAAAAAAACACATAGTGCTGGGAGTGGATTCCCCCTGCCCCTTCTCCCCCTTGTTGTAACCTTTCAGAAAATTTATTGTGAATTTCAGACATTTTTTTTTTTACTCAGATTCACCCCTGGTGTACGAATTCAAATGAATGTGTTAATTTATGTAAACTTTTAAACTTTATATTGAACCTGCCATTTAGACCTGCTGAATGTGAAAAAGGATTTAGTTAGTTTAATTTAATTAAAAAAATTATACACATAACCGTTTATCCACTGATACTGTTAATGACTTATTAATGGTAAAACTGTATAGACCCAATTTAGCAGGTATTTGTCCCGATAAAGCTATAAATCCCTGTGAAAAATGGTATAGCTGAAGGACGGTTAGACATCTTGATTTTATTATCTAACTTTATTAAAATTAGTGGGTATTGGTTGAGTTTCATCTTTGCAATCTATATGCAGTCAAGCATTGTTAGCGTTAAATCGCTTAATGTGAATTTTTGCTTAACATATACTAATAATGCAGTCCCAACAGATAAGATGGCATTATTATTTTATTGGTTAACATACACACACAAAATGTGGTCCTTTAAATTTCATGTTAACAATATTCGTCTGTAATTTTATCATATGTATAGTTTTTTTTTTTTTTTTTTAAACTAAATTTGAATGTAATCATCAACAGTGGATAAAATTTTGTTAGGTTTAATTTTGTTTAACATGCTTAAGTGTGTTTTCTATTAATTTATAAATGTAGTGTTAATTAAAAATGCTTTATCAGTTTTACAGTGGCTTCAGTTATTATAATATTGTAGATTAAGAACTTCAATAATTTAAATAAAAACAAAATATTCATGCTTTTCTATAAAGTAGCATATAATAATACAGTTATGTGAAGTTTAGAAATTGCAACTAGAAATTTTTATTTGACACCTAAGATATTTACAGTAACGCCTACCTTTCATTTCCCAATTTCTATCACTGGTTTGACCCCCTATTTAACCCACCTTAATGGCAGAATTTCTGCAATTGCTTAAATACATATTTAACTATTTTTTTAGCAGATTTGTTATCCTGAATTTCATGCTTTTGATTAAAACTGCTGTTGATATGGCGAAAAGGGAAAATGACCTAAAACTTCCAACACTCCCATTTAACCCCATTAGTGGTTGAATTTCTGAAATTGCTGAAGTATGTGTTTAACTATTTTTTTTGTAGATTTGTTATCCTGAATTTCATGTTCTTACCTAAAACGGCTAATGAGATTAGGGATGCACCGGATATCCGTCTCCTGCCGGATATCCTGTTTATTCGGCACTCAAACCGGATATCCGATCCAGCCGAATACTTCAATATCCGGTTGCCGAATAGCGACTCATTTTCTAAATCATTTTTTAACATTAACAGAAAAAGATAGCGCAAGATTAATTTGTTTCTTACCAACATTATCCTGTTAAAACAATGTTAGTAGAAATAAATATTCATATTTTCGCAAAAATGAAATTATAGGATTTATATATAAATGAAATAATAATATTTAAAATACGACAATTATTTATAATTAAAGGCAAGTTATGGTGCTCAGCATTTTCGGGCTCTGTTATGTTTTATTGCAAATATTTTCCTTCTTCTGAGAAAAAGCGTTCACTCCTCTGGTTGTCTCATTTTCTTGTGTTTTCAACAATTCTAAAGTAAAAATGATTTTATTGAATCTTTTGTCTATGGATGGAAGACTAGCTGTGGTAAAATAATACTGATCATGAAAAGAATTGTGCCACTTTCTTGAACAGTTCACTGTCCCCTTTCTACTACAGGACAAGATACTTGCAATGTGGAGCTCCTCTGTTTAAATTCTGTTAGAAAACATTCGTCTTAGGAAAAGTAAGTAATAATATATACGAGTATGTAAGAAAAGAAAAAGGCGCTTCAATAGGATGCTTAGTATTTATAAATAACAAAGATTTATAAGTATGAAAAACAGAGAAATTAAAATTACTTTATAGTTTATCTTTTTATGTTCAATAACCCTGAATAAAGGGAAAAAAACCTACTAATATGTATATTAGAATAGGCAAAAGAAAAAACATGATTAAAATTCAATACATAATTAGTAAAAAGCATTTGTTTTTAAGTTATTAAGTTTATTAAGGTAATTAATAAATGAGTTAAATCTATTATTAACATTTGAATGACATAAAATTATAATTTAAAGTTTTCCTTCTTTAAAGCAAGCATAAAATAGAAATATTACTATTAAAATTAAAAACAAAAAAGTATTCGGCCGGATACCGGATATTCGGTAAAATTTTATACCAAATATTCAGTATCCGGTATCCGGCAAAAATTCACATCCGGTGCATCCCTAAATGAGATATTGCGAAAAGGTGAAATCACCGAAAACTTTCGACTCCCCCCCCTCCCCCCCACCCTAACCCCTTTAACTATTCTTTAGTAGATTTGTTATCCTGAATTTCATGCTCCTACTTACAACTGCTGCTGAGATATGGCGAAAAAATGAAATTACCTAAAATTTTCAACTTCCCATTTAACCTCCTTATTGTGTGAATTTTCAAAAATCTTTTCTTAGTGGGTGCTTACATTGTGTAAGTAACATGTTTGCCAAATTTCATTGCCATAGGACCAACGGTTGAGGCTCAGCATTGATTATGAGTCAGTCAGGACATCCTCTTTTATAAGTATAGATACTGACTGTGACTGTTTAATTCTTTTGTTTTTCATATGTTTCATATAAAAAAAAATATATTGCTTAAATGCTAATAAATCATGTTTACTTAAAATTTAATATTGACATAAATAAATGTCATTTAAGTGTATATATTTATTCTTTTACAGGATCCTGATTCACCTCCCAGGAAAAAGCACAAACCAATAACATGGCCATAGGGCAATTTTTCGTCATGCTTATCATCATGGTCATCAAGTTTCATTGTCATTAAGTATTTTAAATGTGTCATATTATTATTTTTGTTTATGTTTTTAATTTTTGCTTAGCACAGTGTGCTCAAGTTCTCATTCATCTTTTAACTCTCATTTGTTTAACTGTGAATGATGTTTTTAGCAGATATGCTTTTAATTCATGGTGTTTAAATTTATACATTCATTGATTCATGTCACAAGCTCATAACTCATATTATAAATTCATTTGTATAGTATATTGTATAAATTTGTTATACATCATACATTCATGAATTTTATACTTGAAAGTTAATTTGAGGCAAGTTTTGTAATTATGAGGATATTTAAAATTGTTTTAAGATGATTACAGTATGATTTTGATTTTTAAAAAGTTTTACTTCATAACTCATTAAAGAATTGATATTACCTAAGAACTTTGTATTATTTTTTAGTACTGTTTATTTTATGTAAATATCTCTTAATAGTGGCTCAAGATTTTTACCACTTTTGACAAATTTTTAAATCTATAACATGATCTTGCTGCTTGTATAATTTTTATATGAACTATGGTTATATGAAGTAATTCATTCAAAAAATTGAATTTATATTTTATTACTAAACATTCAAGCAAAAAAATATTAATGTAATTCAACCATTCAGAGAAGGTTTGACTGATTCTTGATATTATGCAGTCATAAAATGAGATGCAATATATTTATCATTTTACAACTTTTGTCTAATTGGAGACTGTTAAAATAGTTATGACTGATTTTGTACAAGGTAGTCAGTAATTAGTTTATTTCTGCCAAGAAAAGTTTCCTTCCTTCTTAAGTGGGACTTGTTCTAAAGAAAATTTGTCTGTTATTTCTTTGACTTGGGATGTGCTGCGTTGAATATAATATTTTTTTGTTTGTTTGTTAATTGTGAAATTTCAAAGTAAAAGCTACTAAATACATATTCTGAATTGATATTTTTTATCTAAACATACTTTTAGTGAAGCTCTACAGATTTATATTCTTAAAATTTGCTCTAATTCCTCATTGAAGCTATTTCAGGCTAGAGTCAATGATTTTCTTTCAAAGCTTTTAAAAATGTGTAAAGATTAATTTGTAATCATCTTAGGTTCTTTCCCATGGGCTCTTTTACAGCCCTGAATAGTTGCAATATGTATTAATCTAGTCTTAGTGCCTTCGGATCTTTTATTGGTCCTTTGTAATACATCATTCTTCTATGAAATGGTTGTAGTTATCTTGTGGTATTGTATAGATGAGCATTATCTTCAAAAATGTTACATTCTTGCCAGTTTGATATTAGAAGGTTTTTATTGATGTTCAGCTGTATTAGAAGCTGTAAATAGGATTGATGACCATGATTTTTTTTTTTCATATATTAGTAAAAAAAAAAAAATTACTGCTCATCTATACATGTAGGTTTATATTTTTTTCTTTTGTGATTTTCTTAATCTTTTCATTTTTTCGTCTTTTATTGGTACTTTTTAATACATCTTTTTTTACTAACAAGGGAACCACTTTTGGAGAAGCTTGTGCCTACCATTGAGACCTACATATTATAACCCTAATATAGACCAAAGTTAGAGAACTGATAAAAATTATCTGCGAAAATCATATTATATATATTTTTTTATACATTTAATGTTTGTTAATTTCACGTCACAAGCAAGTTAAGTTGCCAAATATGGTGCTACAAATCCAAATCACTGCTCGCATACATCAGACAACTATGGCATTTGGCCAGAATTGCTTGAAAACAATTGTATGGTAATGAGTAAAACCAATTTTGTGCCGCCAAAAATGCAATTATAATATTCTAATTTTCAAGATGAAATTCACAAGTTCTTAAAAGAATTTTAAAACGTATATGAATATATTACACTTATTAAAAAAAAAAAAAAAAAACACTTATGTTAATATTCTGATAAGTAGTCTCAAAAATTGCATTTTCAGAAAGTTGTGCTGATCTGAAATCAATAAATACAATTTTTGCAGACAAATTTTATTCCTTACCTGACTTTGTCATATAGGGCTGTAAAATGCACTAGGTCTCAATACATTAGAGTAGGTTTCAGTGCAAGCTTCACTAAAAGTGATTCAAAGTATAGATGGGCATTGTCTACTAAATGATTATTTGATGCTAAGCTTTTGTCAGTTTTATATCTCAGTTTGTTTTAATGCTTTTAAAAAACATATTTACAATAAATAGGATTGATGACCATGATTTTTTTTCCATATATTAGTAAAAGTATTGTACTGCTCATCTATACATGTACTTTTTTTCTTTTATAATTTTCTTAAGCTTTTCATCTTTTCAATTGTCATTCATTAGTCATTTGTAATACACTTTTTTATTATTATTAACAAGGGAACAACTTCTAGTAAAGTTTACACCTAGCATTGAGACCTGTTGCATTTTATAACCTTATAGACCAAAATTAGTGAACCAATTAAATTTGTCTGCAAAAATCATATTTTTTTTATACATTTAATTTTAAAGTAATGAATTTTTAATTGTTAGTTGTACGGCAAAAGTGAGTTTGGTTGCCTGAAAAAATTGTACAGTAACAAATAAAACCAATTTCACGCCACCAAAAATGCAATTATAATATTCTATTTTTCAAAATGAAATTCATAGGTTCTTAAAAGAATTTTTAAATGTTTTTGAATGTTATACTTATTACTAACTAAATTGTATTTTAAAGTATTTAAAAAAAAAAAAAAACTTCTATGTTAATAGTCTGATAAGTGGTCTCAAAAATTGCATTTTCAGGAAGTTGTGTTGCTTTAAAATCAATAAATAAAATTTTTGCAGACATTTTATCGGTTCTCTCACTTTGGCCTATAGCACTATAAAATGCACCAGGTCTCAATGCTAGGTGCAAGCTTCAATAAAGAGGGTTCCCTTGTAAGAAATGATTGTAGTAATTTTATGTTATTCAAAGCATAGATGAGCCTTTTTCTGTTAAATGATTATTTGATGCAAAGTTTTTGTCAGTTTGATTTCTCAATTTGTTTTAATGCTTTTAAAAATTTATAGTAATGATATTTTACCATGATTTCTTTTTATATTCATAATAAATTGCATTTCATATAATAGACATTTCAAATCTTTTTTCTGCTAAATGATTATTTGATGCAAAGTTTTTGTCAGTTTGATATCTCAGTTTCTTTTAATGCTTTTAAAAATTTATAGTAATGATATTTTATCATTATTTCTTTTTATATTCATATTGCATTTCATATAATAGAAAGACATTTCAAATCTTTTTTCTGCTAAATGATTATTGGATGCAAAGTTTTTGTCAGTTTGATATCTCAATTTGTTTTAATGCTTTTAAAAATTTATAGTAATGATATTTTACCATGATTTCTTTTTATATTCATAATGAATTGCATTTCATATAATAGAAAGACATTTCAAATCTTTTTTCCAAATATATTTTTAAATGCTTGTAATATGCAAACTCCTGCATCTTGTTAAATAATTTTAGTTAATACTAAAAGTATCGTGCTGCTCGTCTATTCATTTAGGCTTATTATTATTTCTTTTGTGATTTTCTTAGGTATTTCATTTCATTTTTTCTTTTGTTACAAAGAAATGATTGTAGTAATTTTGTGTTATTGAAAATGTAAGATAAGCATTTTATTCTAAATGATTATTTGATGCAATATGCCGCACCATATTTAGATCTGTGATGATATTTTACCATTTCTTTTCATATTTCATTGTATTTCAAAAATTCGAAAGCTGTTTCAAATCTTGTTTCTACAATATTTTTAAATGCATGTAATAAGCGAACTGCTACATCTTGTTAAATAATTTTAGTTTATAATGAAAGTAATTTACTGCTCATCTATGCATTTACTCTTTTGTTATTTTTTTTTTTATAAATAAATGATAAAATTCCGGATGTTATTTAAAATTTGTTCATCTTGCACAACATGCTTTAATTTCAGAAAAAAGTTTTTATTAAAAATTAAATGAAATTTGGTGCCGACTGTGCAGTAGTCCATACAATGTTTAATATACCAGACGATGCAGATCATTGCAGAAACTGCAGATCAGTTTTGCTAGCATTACAGGGGTGATTCTTTTCCAAAAATTTAAAATGTTCAATTCTGAAAATTTTTAAAATTCAGTTTTTGGTCCGAAAATTCGAACATTAAAATTTTTAAAAATGTAATGGAAAACTCCTTAACATAAAACCCTCTTAACCCCTTCGCAACGAGCGTTCTTTATAGAATTTTTAATCTTTCACCACCAGTTTTTCAAAACAGAAATTTTCACCTAATTGAATCGCAGAAATGCTAAGATTTAATGAGGCAAAGCTTATGATAAAAAATAACTGGTGGGAATAATCAAGGTCGCTCGTCCCCAAGGTGTTAATAGGTACTAAACAAGAGTGAAACATGTTTCTGAAAATATTTACATCATGGATTTCCTTCTGAAGTAGAGGAGAATTTCAAAAGTTTCTGTGGTAAAGCAAAGTTTACTTTGAGGTGTAGGGTTTGAAATATTGTGAGACATCGAGCAGATCATGCACAAAATAGGAAAATCCCACATGATTAAAAAAATTTTCATTAATGGTTTTGTGTCAGTAACAAGTTTTAATAATGATTTTCTGCCTTCTTCAGAATATGATTTAATATTCACACAATTCAGAAATCTATAAAGCTCTTAATTGGGTCAGTTGATCTTTTTTTTTTCTCTGCATGTCGGGCTGGCTTGACTTTAATTGTTTTGAGTTTGGGTTGGATTTTCACTTTTGCATATGGGTTTGTGTTGACCCAATATTTTTAAAGAAATCTTGACTGTTTTTCAGCTGAAAAAAATTAGCAAAGAATTCTTTAAAAAAATCACTTTAAAATTTCAAAAAATTCTAAAAATCATTCAAAAATTGCAAAGAACAAAATTTGCTGCAGTGGGTTAAAAGATTGAAACCGGGTTCCTTTTAGGAATGTCTAAAGATTGCAGCAAAATGAGAAGTAACACTAAAAATTGTATAAAATTTGTAGAGGAGAAAATTTTGTAAAGGTGAAAGATTAAAACCAAATTCTTTTTATGAATGTAAAAAAATCAACACAAATGAGCACTAAAAATTGCATGACAAATTCAAAAATTGCTGTAGGAATTGTGAATAAACTTTATTTAAAAGAGGACAAAATTTACTAAATTGGGCTAAAAGATTGAAATCTGATTCTTTTTACTAATGTGGAAAATTGACTGTGAAACACATAAAAAAATTAAATTAAGAAAATCTAATCAAACGATACAAGAACTGGCTTTGAGATGCATAACTTCAGACATACAGGTATGTTCCTGCCAAATCTTTGTGCAGTGGTCTCTTTAGAAAACAGCATGTTACACACAGATAAACATCTATGTTTATTATTATAGATATTGTTTTTAATCTTAAACAACATACCTGAGTCAAACCAATTAGAGTTAACCCGACTTGCAACAAAACAATTGACACCAGAAGGGGAATTCCTCCCCCCCCCCTCCTTTACTACTGTAAAATTTCAGAAAATGTTTTTTTACTCAGAATTACCCTTGTAGCATTAAGCTTACTGGCATCAGTCAGGGAGGGGTATTCACTTTTTCACACTAATGGCAAGCTTAATGCTGCCAAAACCAATCTGAAATTTTACAGTGTTTTATAGTTTATTAACCGACTTATCATTTAACATTATTTCTACTGATGTCAAATGACACCTTTTAAAGTTTTGATTTATTTTTATTTTGCATGTAATTTTTTAAGATAATAAGTATATAAATAAGTGTTCAATGTATTAAAAATGATTTGTGATTGCTTTAATCTAAAATTTATAAACAAATAAACCGTAAATCTAAATTCTTTAAAATGTATCATTTGCAATCAGTAGAAATAGTGTTATAGCACCTGCAAAATTTAGGATTTTTTTATATGTCAATTTTTATAAGACTTTTTCATGATTAATTTAATTCTATGTTAATCAATGACAGAGGAAAATCTGAAATTTCCTTCTGGAGATTTCGTATTTTTTTCTTTTATTTACAGAATAATTATATGCTAAAACCAATGCTGTATCATGACAATCGACCATCATGGGTATTTTCCATTTTAAATTCTTCCAGGAGCTTATCTGAGCTTGAAGTTATTTTTTAAGCTTAAAATTTTGGTTAAGTTGAATTTTATAAAATTTATTAATCAGACTTAGAAGAATAAGTTTTGAAATTGAGTTAAATGCTCGCATTATTTAAAATAATAATAATAATAATAACTAACTTTCTAGATTTCATGTGAATTTTCATTTTCAGAAATGGAATTAGTTCAGAGAAAAATCATTTATAAGAAACATGGAAATTGTTTTTTATTTGATATGTTTTCTTATTTTTTTTTACCAATCTTTAGGTAATATTCTTTACATTTTTTTTATTTTTGTAAAGTGTCACGTAAAAAATTATAGTAAATTGGCATTAGTTTTTGAAATAATCTGCTAACTTTATTATAAGAGGATTTTTTTTATTATTATTATTTATTTTTTTATGAACTGTTGACATTTTAATTCTAAAAAGCAACACCTTCTTACACATTCTCAAACTCATTTTTGAACACATGTGTATGAAATGTGCAGAACTACTGTTTAAATTGATTAAAAATTTTCTAGCATTTTTTCCTCCTTCAATAGGTTATAATCAATTTCTCCCCAGTGATGACTTTTCCTGGACTGTTCAGCCTCAAAAGTTAGCTTAAAAATAATAACTTTGATAGCATTTAAAAATTTTTGCTTTTTATAGGAGAATAAAAGCACTATTCAATTTCTTTTTATCTGAATTTAAAAACTGCATGTTTTATGTACATGCTTAACCTGATATTACCCTTAGTGGTGAAATTTAGAAGTTATTCATCCTAACTCAAAAACTATGAGAGATGGCAAAATAAAGTCAGTTATAAAAGTGAAGAATGCCCTCAATGTAATATGAAAGTACGTCTTGTTTGCAAAAATAGGTTTATTAGAAGTCTAAAATGTAAGTTTTTCGATATCCAAATTCCAGCTATGTCACTAATCACATGCAGAAACAAGATAGTTAAAAAATTGAAAAGATTAATTGATTGAAGATTTGAAAATTGGGATGTAAAAGAATATGTCATACAGTAGAACCTCCATAAGTTGACCACCCAAGGGACTGTAACTAAGTGGTCAACATATGGAGATGGTCAACTTAGGGAATTTTTAGAAAATATTTAGTACAATATTAGAAAAAAATTTAGTAAAATTTTTTAGTATTTTTTAAGGAAAAAATTTAGAAAAATTAGCATTTACTCATTTTTATTTTTACTGAAGGTACAGCACATTTTTAAAATTTTTGAAAGAATAATTCAATTTTTGTTCGAGTTCTCTTTTGTCCATTAGGTAACTGCAAAAAGCACTTTCACAGTTTACAAGTCTATTAAGCATGCTTGGGCATTTTTCTGCAGCGAAATCTTTAAGTTGCTCCATCATATGCTTTACATCGTCTTCCTTCAGAGTTGGGTACTTTTCAGTTTTGTCGTCCTCTTCGCCGTCCATTTCTTGTACCTTAGAGTCCTTGCTGTGCTTAGTTGCAGAGAGTATCTCACTGAAGATTGCCTCTGGGTCTGGTTCAACGTGTTACTAACACATCGTCCATCGTAACATAATCTTCAAAATCAACCCCATCAAAAACCGGCAAGGGAAATGGAGGGAAGCTCATCCTCTTGCACCGATGTTGTAGCTGTAACAAATTCTGCTTTCTTGAAGCAGTCCTTAATCGTGGTTTGCGTAACTTTATTCCAAGCAGAATTAATCCATTGAACAGCATTCAAAGCATTTATTGACGCAGCTGTTGACGATACCAATGCAGAAGGACCACAAGTTTGTGCTTTCATGATCACCCATTCCAGACGTTGAGCTCTGTAATGCACTTTGAAGGACTGAATAATGCCTTATCTAAAGGTTGGGTTTTCGAAGTTGTGATTGGAGGCAAAAATTTTACCTTCACATTTGTGAGATTATTCACTTTCGTGTAGCTGGGGCAGTGTCCATGGTTAGTAGAATAGACCGCTTCTTTTTCCTCATTTCTGCGTCAATTCCTCTAACCCACTCTTCGAACAAAGCACTGGTCATCCAAGCGGATCTATTCGCTCTCCAAAAAACAGGAAGGTTTTACATTTTTAAATGTACGAGTTTTTGTGGATTTGCCGATCACCGTAGGCTTAAATTTTTTCCCAGTCATACTAGCACATAAACGAACAGTAAAACGCTGTTTTGAAAGTTTTCCTCTTTTGCAAGTGTCACCCTTCATTACTAGACTTCTATCAGGCATTGCTTTAAAGAAGAGACCGCACTCATTAGAATTAAAGATGTCCTCATCTTTAAAACCTTTATCAAACTCTGGGAATTTTTCAGTAAACTTCTCCACCACTTGAGCTGAAACCTCATTCGATTCCTCACACAAAACTTTTTGAGAAATCTCGTATCGTAGTTTGGATTTTTTAAGCCAACCTGCTGAAGCTTGGAAGTCCTCTATTTCAAATCCTTTTGCAAATTTATTTGCTACTTCTGAAGCATATGTCTCAATATTCTTGCATTGATTGATCTCATCTCTTTAAACCAACGAAACATGGCTTTGTTCACAGCGTCGAGACACGTTTTTCTGTGTTTTCTTTGGAGTCCCCCGTTTTCAGAAGAATATCTTTCCAGATATTGTTCCTTGCATTTTAAAATGTTGCTCACACCAAATTTTTCCGCTGTCTTTTTTTGTCTGCTGCTTTCCAGAAAATTAAGAAGATCCACTTTCTCCTTTAATTTAAGTTCTTTTAGAGCTTTTCTTTGCTCCATTTTTAATGAAAATTCACAAATAAAAGACCGGTCACGTCACGACGCAACATCCAGAAAAAAAGAATGGAATGTGTTTCACATGTGAGTGATACACGTTGTTTTCCAATTCTGCATATAGCTACACCGCTACGCACATCCCCCCTCCCCTGACATTTTTCGACAGATTCCAGGAATTCTGGCATTTCCCTCCCATTGTATCATACTGGAAGTGAACAATGAATGAAGCACCACAAGGGGGTCAAGTGTTGCTCAGATAAGCCGAATGACTGATAAAGAAATTCCTGGAAACCAGATGGAGAACAAACGGAGGAAAAAACAAATTCAAGAAAACATCAGTGGTCACGTTACAGAGAGTAAAACCTACTAAACAGTGGTCAACATAGAGAGGTAAATCTCCATTGGAAATGCGTTGTGACCATTCAAAATAATAAAATTCGGTCAACATAGAGAGGTGGTCAACTTTGGAGGTTTTACTGTATGTACATTTCAGATTATTACATGATAAATAGAAATGCCTAATAATGATAATTAAAGGAGTTCTTTGAAACACTCCTTAGTATGGTTACAGATTACTTTATGTATTATTACTAAAGGAATCTTTAATGAATTTGGGAGAAATATTTTCAGCAGTGTAACAGTGTTTCATGTGAATTTTATTATGTGCTTTTGCCTTTAAGCCTTCTGTATTTAAAGAAGTTGACATAGACCAAGAATACCAGGAAAAGCTTTGAACCTGCACAAGTGCTTGTGCAAGCTTTAGTTTTAGAAATTCACCATTATGAGGCAGATTCACATTTACTAATAAAATTACCACACAAGGTACTATTTGTTTTAATAAGAAAACAAAGCTAAAATACTCAATGTGTCCACCATTGGCACCAATGCTTGTGAGTGTACATGTATTCCTGTCAATGGTGGACATACTGAGTGTACTTAATTTGATTTTGGTTGGTAGTAGGCATTGCCAATGTAAGAGACAGGCTGTGGTACTCAACTGATCTCGGCTGCTTTTCAGCCTGTGTTAACTACATGACAGTTCAACAAATAGTGGAAACCAGCCTATCTGTGGCAGCTAAGAGGGCTGGAACTGGGAGTTCTTCGACCTGTCTATTTCGTTGGCTGTGGTGTAGTCACTTTACTATACTGTTTTTACACTTTCCATTTGCATGTTTTTTTCAGGATAAAGGGATGCACCCAGTATATGTATATATTACTCTAGAAACACATTAAGATCTCGTAAGAGCCTGTACCTACTGACCCGGGAAGAAATGCTCAAGCTAATTTTAAGTCTATGGGAAGATTATTTTCAAATTTCTCGCTCGCATTGTATTATTTTTAAATGATTTTTTTGCATAGGATAGTTGAGATCAATCTCTAATGTTGTGCATTTTTACTTTTTTGATTTTGGTTAAAGTTTCTTTATAAGCGGACATTTTCGATTTTGGAATCAGTTCTGAAAGTGAAAATACCCTTATATAAAAAAACTCAAATAAAAATCAAAAAAGCAAAAATGCACAACATTGAAGATATAGCAGCTAGAGATCTGCACGGGCTGGGCTCGGGCCTATTTTTCTTCATGGCACTCGGGCCGGGCCGGGCTCGGGCCATATTTTTTTCTGAAGGCTCGGGCCGGTCCGGGCCTTACTTTTTTCCTGAAGGATAAGGCTGTGCCTTAAATTATATTTTTCCGTACAGAGCCGGGACTGGTTTCATTCTTCCTAGTCTTCACGCCTCAAAATCTTTAGTCCTGGTTTTGAACCGTATGAAAATCATTGTCTCGGCATGCCTGGTCCGTTCGAAGGTCAGTAAAATAAGATCTGGCATAAAAAAGTTTGCAAAACATGCATACATTTTTAAATCGCCATTATTTTATAATTAAACATTAAAATTTATTATTTTTAAAGAATAGTAGATTTATACACTTATTAAAATATGGCTAAATTAAAATATAGTAAAACGTGTGAAAGATAACCTGCTTATGACGGAATCCTGTCTTAAATTGAAAAATGTGTTGATCCATTAAAAATGAATATACTAATACGTAAGAAAACAATATATAATACATTTACACCTGATAAGAAGGCAAATTGTCTATAACTAATTTTTTTTCTTCCCTATGCAATTCCATCTTAGAAGATTTTACTGTATAGCATTTTTCTGATTTTTAACACTTCAATAAATGGAATATGGATTAACAATACTGATGATAACTTAAACACATACATACAACAAATAGAGATTTATTAAAAAAATAAACATTCCAGCTTGCACCTCTATAAAAATGAAGATTATAAACATGAAAAACAAAAAGGCTAAGATAGGAATTTTTGGTTAGATCTCCTCCTACGAGGCAAATTTTTAACCAAATCGACGTAAAAATTATGTTTTGTAGAAATTCACTCGGGCCGAGATTTTAATTTTTGTATCGAGCCGGGCCGGGCCAAATTTTTTTTTGTATGGGTCGGGCCGGGCCCGGGACTTGAAATTTCGGCCCGTGCAGACCTCTAATAGCAGCCATACTCAACCTGCAGCTCGCAGGCCGCATGTGGCCCGGAGACCTTTCATGTGCGGCCCGAGATACATAATCAATAACCTCTATTGATTACATTAATTGAGATTTGTATAAAAGTATGATCTGTCAAACATGACAAATTGTCATTTACATGGTCCTAGACTGACATGTAATACTAGCGACCCACCCATTCGCTGATTCTCTGCGTGCTGATTTTGAAAGCGAGCGTTCGACTCATGGTCAATCACATGGTCTCATGGTAAACACTAGAACAACAAACTGCACTTTATAGAATGCGTGAATGATATGAATTTTTTTAACTTTGGTTTTATATCTTTACAAATATGAGGTGTTCTTTAAGGAAATCTCCATTTTTAGGGTTTCGTTCATCTCACGAAACCCTATTACCCCCGCTCCGTTGTCTGTCCGTCACAGAGCCATTCTCAAAAAGTATGTAACTTACAGAGTTGAAACTTAGTGTATAAATCTGAATAGCAGCTGTGAAGAGCTCAAAATAATAAAATTTGAAAAATTTGTATTATTTTAATAAATAGAGATAAAAAGAAAAAATCTAACAGCCTTTTCCTATTAAATTGAAACATTTTTTGTTATAGCAGACGCCAAAGATTTAAAATCCACAAAGAAATTCTTTCTACAATAATTAATTTTCTATCAGACGATTTTCACGTGAAAAATGAAAATGAAATAAAAAGTTTCACCAATTGAAAAAAAAAAAGATTAATATGAAATAAAATTGATTGACGTCATAGTCGTAATAAAACGGACAATGTCTAAGATTTCTCAATAATACAAGGAGTACGAGTATGTGTAAGTGAACAAAGCAGATTAATATCACGTCATTAGAGAATTAAAAAGACAATCTGACGTCATATAGGAAGTTTAACTAATTTTTCAAATGTTTGAGAATAATACAAAGCGAGTATCAATATAAATAATAGAGAATAGTAAATATATGAGTTTGAGAAACATATTGTATCGTGATAAAAATCCGATTATGGAAATATTCGCATATTTTAACATTTTGAAGGTGTACAATTTGTTTAATTTTGAAATTATTTTTTTAAATATTGCATTTAGTCCATATGACGGATATTATTATGACAGAATATAATAGTGGGCTTGGTCCGCTATCCGGCTGGTTTAGATATTCGAAAAAAGGAAAAAATAGACCGGTAAATTTTTACTTTATAAAAAACATGAATTTTTTTTTGTTGTTGTTGCTAAATGAAATTTGTTTGAATTTATGGCTTAGATGCTTTACACTCACGCTAAAAAAAAAAAAAAAATTATCGGTTAAAAAAAAGAAAAAAGTCGCCAAATTTAGGGGATTTTTTTCTTTAATGGCAACCTAGCCATTGTATTAAGTTATTCGTTTGGCGCAGTCTTGGAAATCGCGCCAAACAAACAGTCGCCAATCTTTTGTTTACATTTTAGCGTGATAGTAACACATCTGTTCCGAATTTATTAAAGAAAGGATAAAGTGTTTTGAAAGGAATATTAAACGAAACCCTTTGAGCGATCTTCGATCACACTTACCCACTTGTTTTTTCTTTATTTATTTATTTACTTTTGTGTGTATATAAAATGTAATACTGTTAGTCTATTTTTTTATTGTTGCACTGTTTTGTTTTAAAGACATTATTTTTGTGAAAGTTTTCTTTTATCTAATGAACTATTTAAATTACAAGTTATATATTTAAAATGTTATTGAGATGAAATATTTAAGAAGTGTTCGCTCTAATGGGATGAAATCTTATCAGGGGCATCAAAGCTAGGACCCAATTTTTTGAACCCCCCAATACTGTTCTCAAATTCATACACAGGATGTAAAGCAAAGTTTTGCTTAAGAGTTTAAAATAGTTTTTAAAGTGCTTAAAAGTGATTACTTTTTTTTTGTAAAGTTCATATTTAAAAAAAAGTTTCAAGGATATTTACTGGTCAAAATAGGATGAAAGGGGTAAATACTATTGGCCTTCAATAAATGTTAGCTTATTGTTTTTTCAATCAGGGCCTGAAGGAAACATGGGCTGTGGCTCTTGGGCACCTCCAATTTTAGTGCACAATTTTCATAAAGCTGATGTTTTAAATCTATTTTTATTTTGTACTGTTTATAATCAGTGTACATTTAGAATAGAATTAAATTAAAAACCAAAAATATATTTATCTAAATATGTATTTTGTTTGAATCTCTAAAATAATTATAAATGTTATGTGTATTATTTTCTGTATGAAATGAACTGTAGTCAGCTGTAGTAAAATATTTGAATTTTGTTGTGTTTGAAAAAGTTTCAACATCTTTGAAAAGCACTTGTAATATCCATCACTCAAACACTGCAATTTTTTTGTGTATGCGGAATAATATAATAGTATCAGAATAATTAAATACTAATAAAAAGTTAAACTAACCCCCCCCCCCCCCTCCTCCCAAAGAGAAAAAACAAGTTTTAAATCAGTTTGCCATTTCACCGTCACTTATATAACCCTTTAAGACCGGTCAGTTTTTGGATTTTTTTTTATCTGAAAACAATTTGTAACTAATAAATCACTATCTGTTAACAAAATTCATATAATATACTTTCTATTAACCAGCACAATCGATTCCGGCATGCATGGAATAGATAACCCAGGAAAATAGAATTTTAGATAATGCCTAACCCGCACAATCGTGCGAGCCTGGTCTTAAAGGGCAAGATTTGCCTTAAAAGTAAGGTGTGTGTGGAGGGGGGTTTAGGATGTCTGAGATCAAAATTATTTTGTGTGAATCACTAAACTAATTATAAATGTAATTTGTGTTATTTTCTGTAGGAAATGAGCTGTAGTCAGCTGTAATAAAATATTTGAATTTCGCTGTGTTTAAAAAAGTTTAAACATCTTCAAAAACTACTTGTAACATCCATCATTCACGCACCATTTTTTTTTTTTTTTTTTTTTGTGCTATCAGAATAATTAAATGGTAATAAAAAGTTAAACTACCCTTCCCCCTAAAAAAAAGAAAAAACAAGTTTTAATTCAGTTTGCCATTTCACATTCATGTATCTAAAATTTGCCAAGGAAAGTTTGGGAGGGGGGGGGCAGTATTGCAGAGATCCAAATGATTCTGTGTGAATCTGAAATAATTATAAATATTGTGTGTATGATTTTCTGTAGGAAATGAGCTGTAGTCAGCTATAATAAAATATTTCAATTTCACTATGTTAGAAAAAGTTTCAAGATCTTCAAAAAACAGCTGCTTTTTATGTTTGTGTGTGTGCTTTTATGTTAATTAAACACTGATAACCCCCTCCCCCCCCCCCCCAAAAAAAAAAGATATCTTAGTTTAGCTTATTTCATGTTTATATTCTAGACTGGGCCATAGGCACACCTGCTAAAAAATCTTGCCCCTCCCTAGATTTTGTTTTGCCGGTGGAGAGAATACGCAGTTGCATATCATATATTCTAATACGAGCAAATCTTGTGGGTGGTTATATATATATATATATATATATGCAAAAATTATCTTAAAAACGGCTCTAACGATTTTGACGAAATTTCGTATCCTACCGTTTTGGGACACCAGAAAACCATTGGGCTAGATCACATGTTCGAGAAAATTCGATTAGTGGGTCATTTTGGGTCATGGTCTAGCTAATTGTATCTAAAAAACGGTTCAAACGATTTTGACGAAATTTTGTATCCGACTATTTTCGGGCACGAGAAGACTATTGGGCTGGGTCACATGTTCGAGAACTTTCGATTAGTGGGTCATTTTTGGGTCAAAGCGGGTCAAATTAATTTTATCTAAAAAATGGCTCTAACGATTTTGATTCAATTTTGTGTCCTACGAGTTTCGAGCACGATAAAAGCATTGGGCTAGGTCGCATGTCCGAGAAAATTCGATTAGTGGGTCATTTCTGGGTCATTGTGGGTCAAGATTTAAAAAGCGGCTCAATTTACACTAAATTTTGCATCCAATGGTTTTTGGGCACGAGAAGACTGTTGGGCTAGGTCACATGTTCGAGAAAATTCAATTAGAGGGTCATTTTGGGTCATGGTCAAGCTAATTGTATCTGAAAAACGGTTCAAACGATTTTGACGAAATTTTGTATCCGACTATTTTCGGGCACGAGAAGACTATTGGGCTGGGTCACATGTTCGAGAACTTTTGATTAGTGGGTCATTTTTGGGTCAAAACGGGTCAAATTAATTTTATCTAAAAAACGGCTCTAACGATTTTGATTAAATTTTGTATCCTACGAGTTTCGGGCACGCGAAAATCATTAGGCTAGGTCACGTGTTCGAGAAAATTCGATTAGTGGGTCATTTCTGGGTCATTGTGGGTCAAGATCTAAAAATCGGTTCAATTTACACTAAATTTTGCATCCTATGGTTTTCGGGCACGAGAAGACTGTTGGGCTAAGTCACATGTTCGAAAAAATCCAATTAGTGGGTCATTTTGGTCATGGGTCATGATATTTGAACTCAAATATAATTTTGACCGAGCATAGCTCGGTCTTCCCTGCTCGTTTTTAAAAAGACTTAAATAAGGTGAATATATTAAAACACCTTAATAGGGAGGGGGGACGTAAGTTGGTAAAAATAATATTATAATCAAGCTTTAAATCAGGGAAATTTTTGATAAAATAACATATCAATAGTAGAGATGTAAAATTTCCGGAAATTTTGAAGTGGTGGAAAAAACCCTGTTTTTTTCTGTTTTTTTTTCTGGAAAAATTGATTTCTTACAAATGTTTCTCAAAACTAAGTTACATTTTCTTAAAATATATAAAATAATAAACATTTTTTTAATTTCTGCATACTAAAGAAAATATTTTTTTTCACTTTACATACATATATTACAAAAAAGAAAAAAAAAAGTCAGCTTTTAAAAGTTAGCCTTTCAGACTCAGAATTTTCACAGTAGCTTTTCTTGCTTAATTTAACACCATTGTTTGTACTATATCATGTCTCTGTTGAAATGATTTTTCAGTTGCATTTGTTCAATTACCAGTAGAGATAATAAAAAAAAAAAAAAAAAAAAAAAAAAAAAATCTTATGAGTTTCAATCAGTATCACTGCAGTTTGAAAGCAAATTTAACCCCCCCCCCCCTCTACATAGTATACTGCTTTGTATATAAATGATGCCATTAAAAAAATATATATATTGTAGCTGTGACATTATAAATATTATCATTTTTATATCTTTTATTGCTTAAAAATTGATAATAATTTACACTATTACAATTTTTTTTTTTTGTACAATTAGAATTTTCATTTCTTGTGTATTTAATTTTGGTATAGCTTTCCAGTCTAAACCTAAACCAACCCTATGTTTTGGATTTAGTTTAAGTTTTAGATTCTTAATATGAAAGTAATATATATATATATATGTATGTATATTTCTTCAATGAAATTTATAAAACAAGTAGATTTTTTATTACTTCGAAATATTTAGTTGAAAACAATTTTTATCACAAAATTTACATTTTCTTTGCAAAGTTTATTAGTATGTATTTATATTTAAAAACAAAATACAGTTAGACAAGTCTTAAAATCTATAGTTAAGGGAAAAAAAACTTGAAAAAATTAAACAATTTCAATTGCATGTTATTAAAAAATAACTTGTTTCTAATAATAGTTAAATATTTCTGGAGATTATTATCTGATTACATGAAAAATCACAGCTATGCCAATAAAAATAAATGCATGTTTCAAATTTTATATTAAATTTCTGGTATATTATTGAAATAATTTTGCACATGAATTTTCATTTTTAACATGAGAAGTTGTCTGCTTGCATTTCTTTTTTCACGCTGTCCTGTTTTTGTGAACATTTTGTATAAAAAATACTGCCTTATTAAAAAAAATCATAAAAAATATAATCAAAATTTTGTGAACTAGAAATTATTGTTATATTTAGGTTCTTTTTTAGATATTTTTAATAAGGTCCTTCATAAATGCAGTAGTGGTCAAAATTGCAGAAATCTTTTGGAAAAATTGCTTTTTTGAAGTTTGATGGCTCATAACATCCAATATTCCTTAGTAATATCATAAAAGCTATATACCACTGGAAAGATAATTTACTTAAGAATATCATGCAATACAGTTTGATCAATTATAATTATTTTATCAAACATTATAGCCAAATAATCAGAAAAAGGCAGTAAAACCTGGTTATGTTGATGATAATTATTTTTATTTTTCTTGAATATAGCCAATGCATATGAATGTTTGGAGTGTCCTGACAGATTCCATTTTATTTGGTAATGTGTCAATCAAAGCTAGGGTAGAATTTCAAGAGAAAAGTATGCCATATTTTGGTACAGTGAAACTCGTTTAAGATACGCCCGCTTAAGATACGATCCCGGTTAAGATACGAATTATCTTCGGTCCCTTGAAAAATGTCTGTTAAACCTGTGTAAAATTACCCGCTTAATATACGTACGCATAAGATACAATCCCGCTTAATATACGAAGAAAATTTGTCCCTTGATGTAAAAAAACCCCGCTTAATATACGAAATGGTGCTTATATAATCCGTTAATCACGTGTCTTTGACTGTGTCACAACTGAATTGTGCTCGAGTCTTTCTCTTGGCAGTTTTACCCCCCCCCCCCCCCTACCCGTTTCTTCTTCCCCTTTTAAGTTCGAAGTCCCTATAGAAGGTTCGGGAAAGTTCTCCTTTACGTCATAATCACATGATGTGACGCAACTCCATACCGTGCCTTCGCAGCGTTTTCCGATCTAGGGGAAAATTCCTAGATCTAGGGAAACTCAAGCCTATTTAGGGAATTCCTTCTTATTTCTAGGGAATTTTTAGAAGACTAGCAATATTTTCTCGAAATATAATGGAAAAAAGGATTTTTTTTTAGACCTGTTTTTTTCTGGCAATGAACGTGATAGATGGAAGAGGAAGTAAAGGGATGGGCAGTGGGGAGAAATTGTCTTCAAGCAATTCTTTTGCTAACAGAGGGTGGGGGGGGGGGGGGGGTTGTTTTTCTATAACACAAACCGGTGCTCATGAATCTCGTATGTGATTCAGCCAAGTCATTACAGCCAATCAAAATGCAGAATTTCTTCCATGTCACGTGACTTTAGAATCTAGGGAATTTTTATTCCGTAGTCTAGGGAAAAAGGAAAAATCTATCTGAGAACACTGTGCCTTCGAAACCTCTGTACCGGTAAAGCTGTCGAAAGGTCATTGCGCAAATCTAGTCTTTTGTTTATCCGCTGAATAGTAATAGGAGTAAATAATGGATGAGCAACTTAAAGTAAAAAGAAAAGCACTTTCTTTGACTGAAAAATTCGATGTCTTAAGGAAATACGACGCTGAAAATGTGATAAATAAGACAGTCTTTGCTAAATCTGTGAGAATCCACGAGTCAACTCTTCGAGCTCTGTTAAAAAATAGACAGAAACTGGAAAGTAGTGCATCAGCTGGTGGCTCTGGCAGAAAGAAAATTAAGGTGGCAAAATTTGAAGAATTGGAGAAGATTTTATTTGAGTGGTTCACCCAAACCCGATCGATTAACATCCCAACTAATGGATCATTGATTAAGGAAACGGCCTGTGAAATTGCTACACGTCTTGGAGTGGATTTCACACCTAGCAACGGTTGGCTAGACCGCTTCAGACAAAGATACGGCATAGTTTATAGGAAGGTATGCGGAGAGTCGACAGCTGTGAATGTAGATGATGTCAATTGTTGGAAAAATAACGTGCTCACGCCGCTATTGACAAAGTACTCAAGATGCAATATTTACAATGTCGACGAGATGGGCCTTTTTTTAAATTAATGCCTGATAAAACTATGGCGTTTAAGGGTGAGAAATGTTCTGGAGGCAAACTTAGCAAAGAACGTATAACTGTTCTTGTTGGTTCAAATATGAGCAGAATGGATAAATTAAAACCCTTCGTCATCGGCAAGTCGCAGAATCCTCGCTGCTTTAAAAATGCTAGAAATCTGCCCTGCGATTATGAAAGTCAAGCCAAAGCATGGATGGCAGGCGATATATTCATTAAGTGGATCCGCAAGTTCGATGAACGAATGAAAAAATAGTCCAGGAAAGTATTGTGTCTCGCCGACAACTGTCCCGTCCATCCCAAGGATATCCCCGGTTTACAAAACATCGAACAAGTCTTTTTATCCCCTAATGCAAATAGTGTTGTTCAACCCATGGATCAGGGCATAATTCATGTTCTCAAAATGAAATACAAAAGTCGTGTAGTTGTACGTCATCTACACCAAATAGATCATCGTGAAAAGGATCTGTCCTGCTCAACCTGCAAGCCTATTAACCTCTTGGACGCCATGCATTTCCTGAGAACGTCCTGGGAAGACGTAACACCAACCACCATATTGAGAACTGTTTCTGTAAAGCCTTTGACATCGACAGCCCTTTTCAAAATGTTGACATCACAGAAGAGGAGCAGTATCAAGAAGAATGCGAAGATTGGGACTCATTTGTCAATATTGACAATCAGCTTGTAACAGGTTCATGCCGGGTAGGGTGGCCTACCATTTGGCTAAAGCTCCACTAGCCTCGCCCGAATCATCAGCTTGTAACAAGTGAAGTTCGTTCTATCCCGGATATAATCGCGGATGTCAAAAGTTCTGATGAACCAAGGCCTTCAGAAGAAGCAGATGAAGAAATGCATATGCCAGCCATACCATCATTTGCATCTGTAATAAGCTCGCTCAGCTTAATTTGACAGTACGCCTCTTCGATAGATGCTGGTCCCTCCGTCGAAGATTTTTTCTACTACATCAACAAGGCAGAAAGCTTCGTGATAAAATCTCGCCCTAAGTTACACCAAACCAAGGTAAACGACTTTTTTTCAACAAATTAAAACTACTTCACGTACTTTAATTTAGATAATGTAACAATTATTGTTCCTGGCATACATTTAGTTTGTCTTTCTAAAAGTAATTATGCAAATTTATTATTTTTCCTGCTTAAGTATGTAGTGTATTTCAGTTGTTGTTTTCTAAAGATCAACAAAAATTTCGTTTTATTGTCTTTTTTTAATTTGGCATTTTAATTTTGTTATTGTACAAACGTGACTCAATAAAATTTTGCAGAAAAATAAAGAAATGCTTTATTTCAAAATCTTAAACTCAAATTTTCTATAATATCTAAAAATTGTTAGAAATCGGTAAAATGAGACTTATAAATGGTTAAAATACATTAATAACAACGTGCACTGTCTTTGTATGCATTATTACTCGAGAATCTATGAAATCCGGATAAGATACGAAATGCTCTCGGTCCCTTGATTCATATCTTAAACGAGTTTCAGTGTACTTATAGGAGGACTTTTATCACTATTTTTTATGATTACAATCAAGTTGCTAAAGTTCTTTGCCACTTTTCAATTTTTGAGCTAGTAAAGCATAATAAAATTAACAAAGCATCATAAAGAGTTGATTAGTTACCCAGAAATCAATGTTTAACAATATTTTTCAATGTAGAAAGCTATGGTTATGAAGAAATTAGAAGTAAATAAACTAAGGGATGTCTAACTCAAGCAAAACAAGATTGGTAAAGGCAGGAAAAGGTGCAGGAGAACAATTGGTGGTAGAAGAGTAAGGTCCCAGTGTATAGGTCACAGAAAACCATCATCTCAGTATGTGCAACAGGAAATAATGCACTGTAATGGGGAGCTGAAACAAAGTACAGTTCTTTGCTGAGTGTAGTATTTTGGTCTGAATGCTAGAATTGCATAAAAAAAAATTTTAACACTCCAAATAACATGACCCTACTATTTCTCTGTCTAGTAAACGTGCGTTTTAGCTCAGTTTAATATTTTGAACCTTTATTTGATTTATTATTCTTTTTCATGAATTCTAGCATTTAGACCAAAATACTGCATTTTCTACAGAACTGTACTTTGATTCAACTCCAGATTTCAGTGCGCCATTTCATGTTGCATAAACCGAGATGATTGTTTTCTGTGACCTATACACAGAGACCTTACTCTTCTAAACCTTTTCCTGTCTTTACCAGTCGTGTTTTGCTTGACTTAGACATCCCTTTGTTAATTCACTTCTCATTTTACTTCAAATTTCTTCATAACTATAGTTTTCTACACTTAAAACTATTGTTACACATTGATTTCTTGGTAACTAATCAACTCTTTATGATGTTTTGTTAACTTTATTATGCTTTACTAGCTCAAAAATTGAAAGGTGGCAAAGAACATTAGCAACTTAAAAGTAATAATAAAAAATAGTGATAAAAGTCCTCCCATAAGTACCAAAATATGTCATATATATATTCTTTTTTTTGAAATCCTACCCTAGATTTGATTGACACACAACCAAATAAAATGGAATCTGTCTGACACTCCAAACATTCATATGCATTGGCTACATTCAAGAAAAAGAAAAAACCTTATCATAAACCTAACCAGATTTTACTGTTTTTTTCTGATTATTTGACTGTAATGTTTAATAACTTAATTAGAATTGAAAAAAATGTATAGCATGATATTTTTGATTAAATTATCTTTCCAGTGGTATATAGCTTTTAAGGTATAACTATGAAATATTGGGTGTTATGAGCCATCAAACTTAGCAAAAACATTGTTTCCACAATTTTGGCCACTATTGTATATACAGCTAGATAAGAGATTCATTGGAGATTTCAGCTGTTATGTGACATGTTTTGTTATTCTAAAATCATCACACTTCTGGAGGATTCAGAATGGAGAATGAAAAAAAAGTTGTAAAAGATCCTTTAAAAGACTCAAGTTCTTCCTAAACTGCTTACAGATTATATTTTCTATGTTAACATTTTCATGGGAGACACTGAATAAGAAAAAATATCATAATGCAGCCATAATAACATTTTGAATGTATTATTTTATAAATTAAATTTCAATTTTTCCAATTTGGAAAAATTGAAAAATATCCCTTCGGAAAAAAACAGGAAAAAAAAACAGTTTTTTTTTTTTTCCAAAGTTTTCGTTTTTTTTTTTTCGAGCATTCCCAACTCTAATCAATAGTAATAATTTAAATATGTAAAATTGAAGCAATAATAACAATAACAGAATAGTCTTTTAAAATTACTTTTATTCTAAAATAAAGGAGGAAATTATAAAAGGATATATAATGTAACCGTGCCAAAATGCAATTTCTAAGATAGATCTTTAAATTATTGATAGGTTATATAGTATTTGTCTCAAAACTGAATACCTAAATATTGTTGAAATATTTAAAAACTTATCTTAATTGAGCTCTTACATCATATCTAGTAGTTTACTAATCAGATATTCTTCTTACACTATATGAAAAGATTATTAATAAATAAACACTTGTTTGCGGTGAAATTTTAATTCTCGACTTTAAATATGTTCTTTTCACCAGTTTCATCCATAATGAATAGAAATATATGCTAAAAGTATTAATAAACAGAAAACATTATTAATGTATTTAAAGAGAAAAACCCAGAATGTTGTTCTATCAGCCAACATACACCGGAGAAACGGGCATGTTTTTAGGAATAGAAAGTTGGCGAATGGACGGGTCAGTAGCACATGTTGGTCTAGACATGGTCATTTGGTTTAGTTTCAATTTTCGATTATAGATGGCAGCACCAAATAATTGAATTTGTTTCAGTTTACACACAGAAGTATTAAAAAAAAATTCCCCATTATTTATATGATCAATAAATATGAACGAAATTAAGCAAAACTTCTGGTTGACAAAGATACGTTTTTTCTTTTTAAATTTAAGTTCATAGCAAAAATCATAAATTTCTATCAAAATATCGACATTTAACTCTCTCTATATCTTCATGTTTGATATAAACAAATGACCGAGACCACAGATAATAGAATCTGGCTCTGTTCAGAAACGAAGATCAAGTGGCATGCAGGCAAAGGAGATTTGCACATGGAGTAGCTCTAATCGGAGCAAGTATTTTGTAATAATTTAATTATTTCATGCTTTTATAATTCAGAACAGATAAAAACAATGACTACATATTCTCATCTTTCCAAAACAATGGCTCTCTTAATAGGAATACATGCCTATATTTACTCAGACAAAATCCAAAACATTCATGAAAGTATCCCGTGATCTGATTTAGCCCAATCAGCGTTCATAACCCGGAAAATTTCGCCGCGCTGCAATCGATCGACCCAGAAAAAAGCTGTGTGGTTTAATCATGTGATTGGGCTTTTTGTGTTTATGTTTTACTTGGTTTGGTATGTTGATTGATACAGCTGTAGCAGCCTGATCAGATATCTAATTTTTTTTAACATTTTAAAATGATTTAACTGCTGTTAACTTATATGTCACTTCAACTACAGCTCCTACTAAAACTAATATATTAGTTTAGTTGACAGCAGTTACATAAATATACAGTATGCCCACTAAAGTCCCTTGCCACCCTCTTAACTTCGGAATGGCTACTGCTATATTCATAAAAGTAGTGTCTAGGTATAGTAAAGTAGCCATGCGCTACTCAATGAAACCGCCTACGTCGCCACCTGGTGGCACACTGTGGAGTTAGCATTCCTATCTCAAAAACAGAAAGAGATAGAGAAAAAAAGTGATTTACAAAGTTGTAGAGCATCATCGATTTAGTATGAAAATACACCTTGTGGACATTAATGCAAAGAATAGAATGGTTAATAAAACACATTTGTTTTCATGATTTCCTACACTGTGACGGGACAAAACTATCTTAGAAAGAAAAAAAAAACTAGTTATAATAATATACCTTTATTTTAGATGTTCAAACTTCTCACTGTCAATTGCAATGCATATTTGGATCCTTGTTTGAATTTCACGTTGGAACATAGATGGTAACACGTTGGCACAAATGCCCGTAATGCGTCGTTTAAGGTCCTGCAATGTTTGTGGAGGGGTCACATACACCTGCTGTTTCATAACTGGTTGTTTCTTTCTTTCTAAGATCGTTTTGTCATGTCACAGTGTAGGAAATCACGAAAAAACAAATGCATGTTTTAACCATTCTATTCTTCGCATTAATGTGTACAAGGTGTTTTTTATACAAAATCGATAATGCTCTACAACTTTGTAAATCACTTGTTTTTTCTATCTCTTTCCGTTTTCACGATAGGAATGCTAACTCTGCAGTTTTCCACCAGGTGGTGTCGTATACGGCTTCATTCAGTAGCGCATTGCTACTTTACTATACCTAGACACCACTTTTATGAATATAGCAGCAGCCATTCCGAAGTTAAGAGGGTGACAAGGGACTTTAGTGGGCATACTGTGTATGTATTGTACAAAACAATTCATACACTAAAATAAAGTTTAATTTTTTATAACCAGTGCATCTTTAACTAACAGGGAGATACGTTCGGATCACTGATTTCCTGAAACATAGTGTTGGTTTGATTAAAGATACTCTCTCTCAAAAAATACAAATATTGTTACGTACTTTACAGTCGTTTTGGTTGTCAAACATGATTTATCAGTTGCTTTATATTTTTTTAGATAAATAGAATACTCTGTTAATAAATCAAGATCGGGATATCAACATGTTAAGAGATTTATTTCTTTATTTGTAATAATAAAATAAAATCTTTGCTAAAATTTGATAAAAAAGCTTTTAAACATTTCATTAAAATATCTTTTTCGATAACAACATTGGTGAAACACAAATATATAATTAGCAAAATTATTAATTTCTAAAAATATATTTTTCTTGAAATTCATTTTTTTATGTAAATTGCATTATTTATTATATTGCTATAAACATCATAAAACACGAGAAACAAATGTCCTTCAATACTCAAAGCCATGTTATTATATGCAAAATACTTAAACATTCAGTAGAAAATTTATGAACATTCTAACTATACTTTATTCATTATGAAACTAGATGGTAAACCACATGTTTTACTCTTTACAAAAATAGATACTGATATTTCTAGTTTAAATAATGTACATCTTTTACATTTTATTTTTATAATATTTTTTACATTGTAAAATATGCTTTGCATTCTATTCATAATAAAAATTCACTGTTGAAGTACTCATAAAAAAACCATGAAAAATTTGTACAAACTGATATTTTCATTTTATTTTTTCATTACTTATTTTACATTTGCTAAAAGAAAAAAAAATAACAATAATGTTTAAATATTAAAAGGCACTGTAATGTAAAATTTTAATCATGAAATAGCTAAATTTGTCATATTTAAATAAGTAATTCTTATTAATATAAATTTTACTTTTATGAAATATATTCCATTTATCATGAAAAATACAAAGCAACTGATAAAACATTTTTAAATAAAACAGTAGAAAAATTAAACAGAAAGGTAGGGTAACAGAACCCACAACCTCCAGAGTCAAGCGCAGTGCTGTAACCATTCGGCCACCATGTTCACTTCTAAATTTCAACAAAATATCATTAAAATATGCAAATTAGTCAAATCAATGTTTCGAATGCAGGACCTTCAATTTTACAACATTCACAGTATAGAACCACTCCATATTTTAGTCTCCTTTGCCCGTGCACCATCTGATCTTCGTCTGTGAACGCAGCCAACATTCTAGTCTGTGACCGAGACGATACTCAAATCGATGCTGATAACTGCTTTTAGAACTCAACAACTCAACTCAAGCAATTTTAAATAAGAAAAATAGTTCAAAAAGCAGAGTTCCACTCAACTCATAGTTAAGTGAGGATCTCAAAATTAAGTGAGTTTCAGAAACTCTCTCAAGTCGAAAAGTTCGATTCCAGGTCATCTTGTTAAAAAAGTTAAGCTAAGTGACTTATCTTTCCTTAATCTGAATGCGGTTTAACCACAGCTAGACTATCTGTATAAGAGAGTGGCGACATATGCAGAGGGCACATCTTCCAGCTGAATTTTTTGTTCAACCTATGGCACAGCTAAATTCTAGAACTTGGTTGATAATCACCTAGACGATTGAGATTAGACTGCCTCTTTATCAAAGAGGAGACATACAGGAAATAAAATTTGATTGGTTAGACAAAAACAACTTGTCATTATTACAAGGGACCTTATGCACACGACCTGAGGTCGAGGCTAAAATTTGTCTGCTGGCGGTATTTACTGTTGAACATTAGCATAGCAGTCTATGGAGTGTTAGTTATTAATGCTTGCGTTATTAAAAATGCTGCAAAAAATAGTTCAAAAAGCAGAAACCACAGCTAGACTATCTGTATAAGAGAGTGGCGACATATGCAGAGGGCACATCTTCCAGCTGAATTTTTTGTTCAACCTATGGCACAGCTAAATTCTAGAACTTGATTGATAATCACCTAGACGATTGAGATTAGACTGCCTCTTTATCAAAGAGAAGACATACAGGAAATAAAATTTGATTGGTTAGACAAAAACAACTTGTCATTATTACAAGGGACCTTATGCACACGACCTGAGGTCGAGGCTAAAATTTGTCTGCTGGCGGTATTTACTGTTGAACATTAGCATAGCAGTCTATGGAGTGTTAGTTATTAATGCTTGCGTTATTAAAAATGCTGCAAAAAAATTCTTTATTGTAGCTGTATATATTTAATATATTGTAATATGAGTTCCAAATGTTGTTCTGTATGCGAGAAAATTCCCTAAATTTGCAAAATTTATGCACTTAACCTGGGTCGAGGCTAAAGTCGTCTGCTAGTGGTATTTGCACCTGTGCATACTGGCATTTCTGTTGGTACAGTGGCGAGAATAACAGATCCACATACTGCCAGCTCTGGCGTCTGACATCACGTACATAAGGTCAAGGCTAACGAGAAAGAAAGGCTACCGCGGTGCTTTATGCGTATAATTTTTTACAGACCGCGGGAGTCAAGTGATGCTCGAATCCACCAATGCAAGTGTACGAAAAGAGCATCACGTCACTCTAGCAGTCTGTAAAAAAAGATAAGTGGAATGCACCGCGGTAGCCTGTCTTTTTCGTTAGCCTTGTATAAGGTCCAGTGAAGATTTCTTTACGTGTCTAATCGCCACCTGCGTTATACACGGCTGGTTCATGACTTTTCAAACGTTACACTAATCTTTACATGGATAATTTTTGCACGGTGATTAGCACAAAATGATGGGTGCGACGCTTTGTACCGCCATGTAAAGATGATCCACTCCATGTGACGTGTTAAACGTCATGAACCGGCCGTGTATAACCGCGACCTACATTGCCTGTGCATGACGTTTAAAACATCACATGTAGTGGATAATTTTACACAGCAATTGGTGCAAAACGGTGGGAGCGCCGCTTTGCACCAATCGCCGTGTAAAAATGATCCACTTCATGTGACGTTTTAAACATCATGCACCGGTCGTGTATAACGTATGTCGCAGTCTAATGCTGTGTTTACATTATGGTGTAACCGTCTGTGAGGCACGGTTTCCCAACTAATCAGCGTGTTCATTGGTTGTCTACATTGCTGCTGATTAGTTGGGTTTTATGATTTAACGCCTAGGACAGTAACATCATTAATAAATTTACCTTAATGCTACGTTTACATTATGGCATGCATAACTAGAGTTCCAACAAGCATGGAAATTTTGGAAAATAAACTGGAACATTGGGAAGTTTGAGAGAATAAACAAAATCAGTCATTATTCAATTGAAGTTATGGGAAATACGTGGGATATATCAAATATATTATTTATAGGTAGTGCGTTTTTATGCATATTTCCTTGTTCCTGCTCTTTGCTACCATTTATATTCTTCAAAATATTTTTTGAAAAAGAGGATAGATTGGCACATTTACAGTTATTTGGCCTTTTCTTTCCTCATCATTTACCTGTTTTTTAATGTTTTTATATTGAGTATATGAATTTTTAGTGTAATATTAATAGATTAAAAAGGTTTTAAAAATAATTAATGAAATTAAATTATCTGATTAATGCTATGTTTAATCGATATACTTCATTTTAATTGCAATAATCTTGAATGTATTTTTTATAAATATCTCGCCTAAAGAAGCCTCTGTAGCAAAGTGGTTAAGACACCATTCCGCTAATCACTTGAGACCGTAGGAGTCAGGTCGGTGTGTTCGACTCCCGTCAGCTACATTGCACACACTTTGTGGAGCTCATGGTTGTAATTATCTGGTGTTTTAAATTTCCTTGTGGCTATCTTGTCCTTGTATATTGGCGATGACTTATAAGCGGGCACTTGATATCAAGCACACAGGTCAGATGTATGTTCTCAATAAAACAAACAAAATCTCGCCTAAATTAATAAATTAATGTGCAGCACTTCATTACAGATCCATAGGACACTAAAATTAAAATCATTGAAAAATTCATGCTCAAGGATTTTAAAAACACCCACGATTTTTTTTAATTTCCCTCACAAAACCCCCGTTTTTTTCTACCATTTGCAATGCTAGGCACACTAATAGTCTGCGAAGCGAAAGTTTCCGAACCAATTAGCGTGTTCATTGGTTGTTTACTTCACTGCTAATTGATCGGTTTTAACGACTGGAATGCCAAACCAAGACAACACTAGATACTGGGCTTCCTCATTCGTTCTCATGATGTCAAAAATAGTGGCTGGCGATTGGTACAAAGCGATGCTCTCATCATTTTGTGCCAATTCGTTAGCCTCGAGGAACAGGGCTACCGCGGTGTATTCCACTTATCTTTTTTTACAGACCGCTAGAGTGACGTGATGCTCTTTTCGTACATCTGCATTGGTGGATTCGAGTATCACATGACTCCCGCAGTCTGTAAAAAAAGATACGGGTAAAGCACCGCGGTAGCCTTTCTTTTTCGTTAGCCTCGGGGAAAAGGCAGCTGACGTCACTGCTGGTTATATTACTGTTGGTTTGGGAGAAAAACTTGTTTGTTTTTTATGACTCCTACTGTACAGATGAGATGGGGAAATTTGATTGGTTTACGTTAAACTGGTCTATGATATGATTGGCCTACGTCGCCATGATTTGACTTTGAAGGGAGGTGGGCTTTGAGACCTATCGCTACAAGGCAGTCGTCTCGAATGATCCATATACATTTATTTATTATTCACAGAAACATATACATGAATTCTACAATTACATACATCTTGACGAGATAGTACAAGGAAACATGACAACACAAGAGACAACCTGGGGGTTCCACACAAAGTGTGTGTGCAATGGAACCAGTGGGAATTGAACCCACAACCTCCTACACTCGCAAGCGATTAGCGGCGTGGTGCCTTAACCACTCGGCCACGGAGGCCCCCCGTTGCCATGATGATTCCTGCAATGATAGCTATGCAAAAATGTAGTGGTAGATTGGTTGATGGAACTGTTTGTTTGTAAACATGCCCTTTCCTTATGCGCTCTGTGCATATGTCGCTACTCTCTTATACAGACCCCCTACTGAGGCAAGTTAGCAAACTTGAAGATGTTTGACAATTAGTTTTTGCTCAATATAATCTGAACCAATCAAATTTTATTCACGCATGTCGCCACTCTTTTATAAAAAAAACCCTAACCACAGTTGATTGTAATGCAGCTGTTGTCACTGTTGAATAGCAGGAAAAATTTGTCCGTTCCTTATGGTTCCTACTGTGCACATGAGATGGGGCAATTTGTTTGGTCTACGTTAAACGGGTCTATGATATGATTGGCCTACGTCGCCATGACGATTCCTGCTACGACAAAAACGTAGTGGTAGATTGGTTGATGGAAGTGTTTGTTTGTAAGCATGCCCTTTCCTTATAGAGGATCTTGTCAATCTTTCCTGTCATTAGCGCGTCTAAACAGTGGAGTAATCAAGTCACGTGCAGTTGGTAAAACAAGCATTTCGCCTTTAGCTCAGTCAAATAAGGTGAAAAAAGGGGTAAACCTCGGAATGAAAGATAACAAGCTGAAAATTTGCAAAAATCTTTGTTCTGACATTCTAAAAGTAGACTAAAAAGTCTCATATAATCTCGTGTCCGCGTCTCGAGATATTCAAGGTCAAAGGTCCAGAAAATCGGTTTTTTGCTTATATCTCGAAAACTGTGCATTTTATTTAAAAAAATCCAGTTACAAAATTAAAATAGACAAAATTTCCTATAAAAAACATGTTTTATCTTTAATTTTCTGACAAAGGGTTTAAGCGCGCTGAAGAAAGACAACTTTTTGACCTTCAGGCCAAAACGAGAGAAATTCATCTTTCGCCCTTGATTTCTCAAAAACCATGCATTTTATCGAGAAAACATGTTACAAATTGAAGTAGGCAACATTTTCTACAAAATTCATAAATTAATTTTAATTCTCTGACGAAATTTTTAGGCGCTAAATAGCGCTGAAAAAAAAGCGACTTTTTGACCTTTGAGCCAAAAAACTAGAGAAACCCCCTTCCCTACCCTCAATTACCCAAAAACTAGGCATTTTATTGAATAACACCAGCTACAAAATTAATGTAGATAACATTTTCTGCAAAATGCCTATAATAACTTTAATTAGTTTTTGGCCCTCTGGCCTAAAAGGGAGAAAAACCCACTGAAGATTTTTCTTATATTTCACTATCAGACCAAAATGAGAGAAACTATATCTTTCACCCTCGATTTCTCAAAAACTATGCATTTTATCGAGAAAACATCTGTTACAAAATTAAAGTAGACAATATTTTCTACAAAATTCATAAATTAACTTTAATTTCTGACGGAATGTTTAGGTCCTAAATAGCACTGAAAAAAAGCGACTTTTTGACCTTCGGGCCAATACAAGCATACCGGCCCTTTCCTACCTGAAATTACTCGAAAACTCAGTGGTGACCATCCCCCCCAAACGCAATGACGCAAATCCCCCCCCCCAAAAAAAAATCTTCATACATTAAAATTGCCCCCCCCCCCCCCCTAAACAGAACATCATTGTAAAATATATTCAATTTAATAATAGTATTCTTACGTACTATCAGACAAACATGAAATAAAAGTTTTAACAGCGTAATAAATAAGGAAGATATATATTTTATTTTAGCAATCTGATTGTTTCCACATTTATAAGTCCTGACTGACAAGCTCGTGTTAATACATTCAAATAAGCTCCCGTTTTCACTGCAATACAAGCATTATTTCAATTAATATAATTCTAAAGATATAATACAATATCAGGGGCGAATCCAAAGCATCATTTTTGGGGGGAACGATACATTGTTAAAAGTAATGGGCATAGTATAGTATAGAAAAACCTTTGAAAATGGGACCTGTCTGTAACAGAAAAATTTCATGGTTCCGAATGAAGAAACACCATACAAATATGCTAGCAAAACAAAAACCTGTCTAAAACGGAATTGTAGTCTGATCCCTAGCGATTCCGTTTTTACAGGATTTACTGTATGTAAAAGAATAAAGTGATTTAATGTTTAAAATTATTTATTAATCATAATTCCTGTTGGTTATTTCATTACAGTAAAACCACTAAGAATGGAACCTGCCTATACAGGAATTCTCTCTTTTGGTGGAAGGAATACTATAGAAATCTATCTTCTAAATCGGAAATCTGTATAAAATAATTTTTTTCCAGTTCATAGCTGAATCATTTTCATGAGTTTTTACTATAATTTGTAGTTTATTATTAACTAGCTCACTCGCCTGGTGTTGCTCTGGCCCGTGATAATAAATTAAAATAAACCTCAAATTTGAATGATTTTATATCTTCAACCCGATTTTGTATTAACCAGGTCTCGGGGTTTAAGGAAATTTTTAGTAGTTTATAAAGTAGCTGGAGGACCCTAGAGCTATGTTTAAGAAAGTTAAAAACGAATTGGATAATTTTTAAAGAAGCTGCACCAAGGGCACCAAGAAAGAGATTAATATTCAAAATTGGTGGTAGCTGAGGTCCGAGAATTTTTTTTTTATGTTGTTCAGGTAGTAGCTGGAAGACCTAAGAAGTTGTTAGGGAAACAAAAAGCTAGTGAATTGGAAGGGAGCTATAGCAGGGGCCCCAAAAGAAGGCCAACTGATAGTTTTGAGCAGGGTCCTAAGAGGTCCTATAGTACTTAGCGCTTTAGATCTTCAATTAGTCGAAATTAAGCAATAGAGTATGAATTAATCATTAGAATAATATTTTAAAGAAAGACATTCAAAAAAGTCCTAGGGCCTCAATAAAAATATGAGGATGGTGGCTCGGGGAGAGGAGTCCAAAACTAAATTTTAAAGTTATGCATTGGGAGGGTGACACAATTGTGAGAATGGTGAAAATGCATGGCGCACAAAAAGTTCAAGGGGCCCCACACTAGGCCTCAGGGTCTTAACTGTAATATAGAAATGGAGGAATAGCTAAATGGAGAAAAAGCCTCAAAAACGAAGACGATCGGATTAAAAGGGGGCAATTTATTGAGAATTTAAGAAACAAAAACTTCAAAGGGCCCCATAGCAGGCCTCCGGGGCCAGGATCTTAACTCGAATATCTTAGCGAGGAATCTTTAACTTAGCGAAAATATCTAAAAAGGCAGGACATGAGGATCACTCTTGCAAGACAGTACTTGTTTCTCGAGATCTGTATGATAGCTCAATATATTACACTTAATGGCTCATTTTTAAATAATTTAATAACAAATAAATAAAATATAAACTTAAGCATTTTTTTTATCAAAAATTTTAATCTACACGTATTATAAAAAATATATAATATGTCCCTTCTAAGCATTGACTAATAGATGATTTCTGAACCGTTAGTCTTTGATAAGCAGTTTCAATTTAAAAAATATTTAAAATTAGCTAAAGGATTATGTTATGCGCCGTTTAGGTCAAAAAATGCATTTTTGAAGACATTACAAAACTTAACTTTTTATACGACCCTGGGTCCTATAAGTTATATTTACATAGGTGCCAACCTCTCATTAATATTCCGTAATATGCGGGTTAATTTGACCCAGGTTTAACACGTTTCGCACCAGAAAATTTCCTAAGAAATGAAATTAAATAAATTCCACGTAGAAACCTGAATTTGAATAAATAAAGATTCATCCAATAATTCTTCTGGTTTGGAGCGTTGTTAAACTGGGTCAATTTAACCCGCATATTACGGAATATTAATGAGAGGTTGGCACCTATGTATTTAGTGAAACAATCCTCATGCTCTGACATGCGGGGAAAAAAATCCTTTTAGTACGACCAAAAGTTACCGAGCTTCAAATTTGGAAAAAGTTGGCACTTAACACAGTGCCTGAAATAATGTACGATTTCGATCTAACCGCACGTCACTTCAGACACCATGTTAAAAGCAAAAAATTTATAAATTTTATCGCATAACAAAGTGAGTTTTAGTTGTACAAATTTTTATTTTATTTTTTTCATTTGATATATCAGAGCTTCAGGATTGTTTTACCAAATATAACTTATAGGACCCGTAGGCTGTATAAAATGTTAATTTTCATTACAACACTTATCAAGCACTTATTCATAAGAATTGCATTTTTTGATTCAAATTGTGTCCAACATAATTATTTAGCTAATTTTAAATACTTTTGCAATTGGAACTATATATGCCTAAGACTAACGATTAAGAAATTATCCATCGGTCGACGTTTGGAAAAAACACACTGTATGTTAACAAATACAGAAAACATATTCTGGAAAAAATGGAAAGAAGAACAATTCTATAAAACAAATTTGATAAACGTTTGAAAACAAGTCAAAGTAAATTAAAATAATAATAAATTTCATTTTTGTCTTTCTGCAGACTTGGTGGTTTAACATATGAAAACCATATTTTTTCATTATTTTGTGTAAAAGAATACACCAATCTGAAATACATTATGATGTTGGAAAAAGTATTTTCAGAAATAAGAGCTACAAGTTTAAAAAATGCAATTTTTAAGCCACTGAAGTTGTCATACATTCAGAAAAATTATTAAACTCTTGATTAAACTTTTTCCCTCTCTTTGAGAGAGAAGACTAGATGTCTTTAGAATTATCGACAAAATTTAAAGCAATTTTTTTCACATATTTGGTTGCATGAATACAAAACTAAGTTATAAGCATGTGTTAAACATTTTCCCACCTGTATTC
Source organism: Maratus michaelseni (assembly GCA_963931845.1). Lineage (NCBI taxonomy): Eukaryota > Metazoa > Arthropoda > Arachnida > Araneae > Salticidae > Maratus > Maratus michaelseni. Next base: position 71,653,145 of record OZ007586.1, on the reverse strand, counting down.
CATTTTTTTTTTTTTTTTTTTTTTTTTTTTTTTTTTTTTTTATTCAAAGATGGCAAGATGCAGAATGGGTTCTTATTGCCCTTATCTAGAATTTAAAGAATGAAAAAACAGGAACATTTCTGGAAATTGAATGTTGAAAAAAAAGTTAAAAGTGATATTAAAAAATCAAGAATTTTTTAATAGTGGAAAAAAAAAGAAAATATTAAGAATTTAAAATCCCCCCCCCAAATGTACTTTTTCTCAAAATCCCCCCCAAAAATAAATTGTATGACGCACTTTGCGTCACCAAACCCCTCTCTGGGCACCCCTGCGAAAACTGTTCGTTTTATCAAAGAACATTAATTACAAAATTAAAGTCCACAACATTATCTAAATATTGCAAAAGTAACTTTAATTTTCTGACAAAGGGTTCCGGCACTAAAGCGCGCTGAAAAAGGGCTAGTTTAAAGCCCTCTGCCAAAACAAGAGAAACATCCTTCAAGATTGTTTCTACGCTTCAAATGGTGTTTGAAATATAACAAAATTAAGAAATTTAAATTGTTTACTTTTTTGTGAATGACATTCATAAATAAGACATTCGTACGATAATATTTAATTAATTTATATAAATAATAAGATATTGAAAGTAAATAGTTTAAATACATTGTAATTACATTTTTGTTTATGATAATTATATTTTAAGTAGGAAAGGGATTAAGTATTTATTTTTCGAACAATGTAAGTGCTTGGATATACCTACGTATATTATTTTCTGAAACACGGTCTCCTAATAAGACCATTTTCTTTTTTCTATTTATATTAATGGCTGTGATGAAGTGGCCTTAGTCCTATTAAAGTTCTGTTATATATATATATATATATATACTGAAATCCAAGATCATACGTCTTATGAATCTTAAAAGTTCTTTATTAGAACAAAAATACTTAATTATAATTAATATAATACAGCCACAAACTAAGCATGGGGCATCTCATATGTTCAAATATTACACCTTGTTCACTAACACACAGAGCTAGGGTTAGAAAGTTCTAACCAGTTCAACAGTTGTGCGCGGCTTACAGACTTTGAAAACTGCAAGTATTGCAATAATTGATGGACAGATAGAATATTTGAATACTTTGACTTCTGTGAATGTGCATACGGAGTGTCGCAAAGTCTACATTAGTAAAAATTCTATTATAGCGTCGAAGCGACGCCAAGAAGAAAAACAACCCTCGGCCTCATTAAATCCACCTCGAAAAAAAAAAAAAAAGAAATGACACTTTTGACTTCAAAACGTTATGTATGTTTTGTGTTGAAGCAGCTGAGGTAAAAAGAAAGGAAAAATATAAACGCACGATTAGTAAAGTGAGTACTCTTGAGTTTAAAGAGAATGTTCTCAACAAAGCAAATGAACGAGGTGATTTGTTGGGAAAATTAGTAAAAGACCGCATATTTTTTTAACATGACTTGGTAGCTGCTGAAACAAAATATCACAGAACTTGCCATGTTAATTTTTTTAAGCAAGTACCGCCTGCAAGTAAAATGCATCGTCAAGATGATAAAGTCATAAAAGCAATGAAAGAGATGTTTTGCTATATAGAGAATAACGAAGATTCACAATTTACATTAAAAGAGCTTAGAGATGTCCCTTCGAAATATGTACCAGATGATAAGACAATCATTTCTAAATTAAGAGAAAAGTATTTAACTGATATAATAATTACCCTGAAAACTCATTTCAATATGTTATTATTTATACATAATTTAACAAAATATTATCAAATTTATTTATAATTAATTCTTATTCATAATTAATATTTATTAATAAGTAAATAATGTAACTAATTAAGACTAAATTTGTCGATAATTTTATTCTCTACAAGTTTTGTAATATCTTCAAATATCATTTGAAATATAAGAAAAATCTTCAGTGGGTTTTTCTCCCTTTTAGGCCACAGGGCCAAAAACTAATTAAAGTTATTATAGGCATTTTGCAGAAAATGTTATCTACATTAATTTTGTAGCTGGTGTTATTCAATAAAATGCCTAGTTTTTGGGTAATTGAGGGTAGGGAAGGGGGTTTCTCTAGTTTTTTGGCTCAAAGGTCAAAAAGTCGCTTTTTTTTCAGCGCTATTTAGCGCCTAAAAATTTCGTCAGAGAATTAAAATTAATTTATGAATTTTGTAGAAAATGTTGCCTACTTCAATTTGTAACATGTTTTCTCGATAAAATGCATGGTTTTTGAGAAATCAAGGGTGAAAGATGAATTTCTCTCGTTTTGGCCTGAAGGTCAAAAAGTTGTCTTTTTTCAGCGCACTCTAGCGCCTAAACCCTTTGTCAGAAAATTAAAGATAATGTATGTATTTTATAGGAAGTTTTGTCTACTTTAATTTTGTAATTGGATTTTTTTTAATAAAATGCACAGTTTTCGAGATATAAGCAAAAAACCGATTTTCTTGACCTTTGACCTTGAATATCTCGAGACGCGGACACGAGATCATATGAGACTTTTTAGCTTACTTTTAGAATGTCAAAACAAAGATTTTTGCAAATTTTCAGCTTGTTATCTTTCATTCCGAGGATGTATCCTTATTTGACTGGGCTATTACCATATCTAGGTTCTCTAGATCCCTGCTTAATGCTGCGTTTATATTATGGCGTAATCATCTCCCGAGTTCTGCGATGCACAGTTTTTCCAACCAATCAAAGTGTTCATTGATTATTTACGTCGCAGCTGATTGGTCAGGTCTTATGGTTTAACGCCTGGACCTTTACAAATTCACCAGATTACCCATTATGTTGTAAAAACGTATTTTTGCTTTATTTTGTTTGTAGAAATTGAAAAAAATATTTGATAAATGTACATAAATTATTTATGTACGTATTTTAAAAATTATTCAGAATCATTATTAAATTATGTTATAATTAAATTGTGTGCATCAAAAATATGCATTGCATGGTGCAATCGATCCCATCAAAGACATTAAAAATCAGTACGGTCTAGATGAATATGAAGGGCTAAACAGAACAATGCTAACAGCTAGGTGCGAACGTCAAAGCACAGAACGAAATGGACATCCATATTCTAGCCGCCTAAACGGTTCACCTACTTGATTACCACTTTCCGAAAAAGTGCCTCCGCACGCAGCAATGCTTTTCCCCGCTGCACTCCGTGCAGAATTAGAAATCTTGTTGCTGCGCAACTATAAGGAAAGGGCATGTTTACAAACAAACAGTTCCATCAACCAATCTACCACTGCATTTTTGTCGCAGCTATCCTTGCAGGAATCGTCATGGCGACGTAGGCCAATCATATCACAGACCAGTTTAACGTAGACCAATCAAATCACTCCATCTCATGTGTACTGTAGGAGTCGTAAAGAACGAACAGATTTTTCTCCCAAACCAACAGTAATTTAACCAACAATGACGTCAGTTGCCCTTGCCTTATACCAGGGCTACACTAGATACCAGGCTTGCTCATTCATTATCATGACGTCACAAATGGTGGCTGGCCACTACCAGCGATTGGTGCAAAGCGAAACGACAACATTAAAGACATACAGCGATTGGTACAAAACGACGGTCTCGTCGCTTTGCACCAATCGCTGGTCGCGGCCAGCCACCTTTTGTGACGTCATGTCATGATAATGAATGAGCAAGCCCGGTATCTAGTGTAGCCTTGCTTATACCAGGGACAGAAGGTTGATGCCACGGGGTTCGGGGAACCTCGGATATAGCGTCTAGAACAGCCATACTCAACCTGCGGGCCGCACGTGGCCTAGTGACCTTTTATGTGCGGCCCGAGACACATAATCATTAATCCCTATTTGTAAAATTAATTGAGATTTGCATAAAAAATATTTAAGACATTCTTCACTTGTGTTTTAAATATTTTTAAGGCAAGACTTATTATTTATAGCTAATTTAAAATTAAGTTAAAACATCTTAAATGCCGTTTTTTCAGTCAAAAGTTTCGTTTACATCTATTCCGATTGGTTTTACAGTGGAGCATACATTTCTTTATCTTCAACACTAATCAAACCTTATACCAAATTATTTAAATTTGCACTATATATTTCAATAATTTAATAAAAAAAGCTTTGCATTGAGCAAAAGACTGATTCATTAGAGAAAATCTGCTGATTTTTTTCTTGAGAACTTCGAAATTCTGCATTGTTATACTATTTCAATTTATACTTATTGTTAAAACTGCTTTTTAAAGTTGAACATTTGTCACGGAAAAAAAGGGTACCGAAAAAATGTTACACAACTATTTCCAAGCAACAAACTTAGCGGTATATTTATACAACATTTGCAATAGGAATCTACCACGAAGTTTATTGTTTGGAAATAGTGGTGTTAAAATATTTCAGTAACATTTCTTCCGTGTTCAACCATGCTGATAATATTAATTTTGTTACACTACTTATGTTATCGTACTATTTTAGATGCCCTTTTTTAACTGTTGCGGCCCGGCAAACATCGCAAATAATTTTTTGCGGCCCGCAAGAAAAAAAGGTTGAGTATGGCTGGTGTAGAAGATATAGCGTGGCAACCAGTTATTCCCGTAATGCTTTAAAATGTTCGTTGAAAAAATTGAATCTCATAAATACTGAATGATGCTGGATGACAAATGTCGATCGCAGTGACATTTGTTACCTCTTCACTGGCCGAAACACTTTCTCAATTGAATCGTTATACAGTGTTTATGTTTGAACTACCAGATCTCGCTGCGATCGATATTTATCGTTCAGCATTGTTGAACATTTATGGGATACAACGTTTTAGCACTCTTTGGCTGGTCTATTGCCACACTATATCTTCCAGACACTATACCTCAGGTGAAACAAATACTCAAATGAGAGCCGACCCGAGTCCAAAGTACAGGGCACTCTGGATGGGCTTGCTTTACCAACGTTTCTAGAAATGGAAAAATACAAATGTAACCACTTGTACATTAACAATGGATTAGGCAAGAAGATGTTGCTTCCTGTCCCTGTCGAGTGATCCCAGAGGACGCGGAAAGTTTATGCAGGGGGCACTGACACATCTCCAGTAAGACTATAGGCTAATAAGCCCATTTCTCGTTCTGACCCCAAGCCCACAAACATTACCGCGCGGCCGCAGGTTCAAGATGTTGGGTTGAAAGAAACTCTTTACCCCATTTTCTTATTGACTCATTAGTAGATATAAAACGACAGTTCTACATCAGCGGCGTATAACCTCTGAAGGTGAAGTTCAAGGTTACCGGAAGTGGCAGGTGTTTACACCGGATGTAGCAGGTGGGGATAACAGGCATGTTGAGACAGGAAGTGAACAGGAAGTGCAGATAGGAAGTTTAACCGGAAACGTGGCAGGAAGTGAGTGCAATAAGGGAGAGAGGGGGAGGGCTTATTTTTTTTGTGGGTTTTAATCCTAGTCGAGTGGAGTTGAGTTGTAGGAATCCTGCTATCAGAATGAATTTAGTTTGAAAGTAATATTAGCAAAATGTTCGATATTTTTTTCTCACCTGAAATAAAAATTTTATTTGCTAACTAACACCTAATATAAAAATGGAAATCTTTCTGACTTTGTTTTACTTTATAAAAGTTTAACGTGAAATTTATTTTAAGACTGGAAACACGACAGGAAATAAGATCGGAAACGGGATTAGACATGCTTTTTCCAAAAAGGGTTTTCAGGAAGCAGTAAACATGTTTTGGGAACATGTTTGGGAGCTTGTTGGAACAGGAAGGCAGTTTAAAAGACCGGAAGTGATTAAGGTGTAAGAGATAAGGAAAGTAGGAATATACACGTAGATTTTGTTCTTTGTAGAGGGTGAAATTTTATTTTATTTTTTATTTAAAGTGTTTTCATTTTTTTTAAATTTAATTTATTTAAAGCGTTTCAAATTATTTTTTATATTATTTTTTTTTGTAGTGTTTTACGTATTATTTTAATTTTTAGTGACATTAGAACCTGCAATGTTCTGTATCACACATGTCTTATCTTAGGTTACCAAGGATGTGTGTGTGTTGTTCTTGTTATCTCTTTAAATGCGACAGATGGGGACTTCAGACCTGCGTTGAGATATCTTTATCATAGTTTTAATGAACTGCAGGAAATTGTGTTTAGCTATTGAGTAATTCGCGAGTTTTGGTTTAATATGAATGTTATTACATCTGTTTGTTTAATTTACATGCACATTTCTCTTACAACATTCTGTCAACAGATCATTTCCATATTCGAAATAATAATTTAAAAGGAAAATTTTTATATGAAAATTCTATGAAATGTCATTTATAGAGATTGACAAAAATAGCATGCTTGATTCTTTCTTGTATTAACCTTATAATCATTTATTTTAGAAATATAGGTTTATAGTTTTGATGCGAAAAATAACGTGTTTACATATTTTAAAAATGAAAGCAAAGTGATTTTTACAAATGTAACTATAAGCTATACACCCACGCATTTGTGTTATTGAATTAAATTACAATGCTTAATATTGAATTCACCGTACTATTTTCCTGCAAAAGCCGTTTCACAAACTTGTGTACTGAAATTAATGTAGCATTTTTAGGGAAAAAATTAATTCAAGTCTTTGAGACTAATCTTTCAAAGGAAAAAAAGATTTGTCATACTTTCTCTTACATTATATCTTCCGTTTTTTAAAATTACAAATTTGTGGAGTAACTTAAATAATCGTTTTTATGCTAATTAAACAATATATTTTTTAATTCTATGTTTTTTTTAATTAACTTGTAATAGCTTCTTGTTTTTCTTTTTCTTTTTCTTTTTCTTAAAAGGGTACTGTAGAATAACTTATGTCACAAATACTACATCCTTCTTTAGTTAAATATGTTTCACTTAAGACATGACAAAGTGTCTTAGAAACATTTCATTTTGGAGTTAAGTGATTAAACAAGAAAAATATTATTTATAAAAACACAACACATAAGACTAGCGGCTGAGAGGTTCTACTCTCAAAGCTGATAGATGGAAGGTGTTAGGTTTAAACCTCTCTCACGGTCGTCGACCTAACCGTTCGAAGTTTTCTTCGAAACTTGTCAATATGGGTAAGAACACCTTAGAAAGACCTACATGGAGACACTTATCCCTAACGCAGATAATCAACCCTATATTTAACCAACCAGTCACAACACATAAGACATTTTAGATCATTACATAAGACATTTTAGATTATTACATTTAGTTAAGAAGTGATTTGACGTGCAAAATATTATTTATAAAAACATACAATAAGAGAATTTTAAAGATTTTTTCCTTTTAAATGAACAATTTTTAGTGACTATTTAACTTTTTAAAGAGAGCTGGTATTTTGTTTAGAGTTATACGATTAAAATAATTTTTCAATAGACTTTATACAACCAACATTTTAAAAAAAGGGAATGGAATCTAGTTTTTACAAATTAACGTATTTCGATTTTACAAATACTTCACACCCCCTCTTTTTCCCCTATTTTGGTAGATTTTATACACATAAAAGGCGTTTTAGAATACATCATTTAGAAATTAAGCGACTTGATAAGTAAAATATTATTTATAAAAGCAATAGACACGAAAGTAATAAGGATTTTTACTTACAAATGTACGAACTTCTGATAGGTAAGACTTTCTCAATCATTGTGCAAGAATTAAGTGATTATTGAACTCATAACATTGTACGATAAAATAATCATGTGTCATTTTAAACCAATAAAATGTTAGTATTTTTAAACCAATAAAATGTCAGTATTTTTAAACCAATAAAATGTTAGTATTTTTTACACGAGCGCCCTCTATCATTATATAAATTTCACTGAAACGAGTTCATAACATTATGCTGTACCCTGAAATCGTTGTAATAGCTTGTGGGTTTTTTTTTTTTTTTTTTTTTTTTAAGTTAGTTTTCATTTAAGTTGTTATGGAACGAATTTTAGATTCTTGTGTTGGTGATGTGACCTTGGAGTGTCAACACTCATCACCAAAGTTAAATAATCAAGAGATGGATTCTACACTTTTATCCAAAGAAGGACTCGTTTCGAATTATGAAGTGAAACCCACCTCATCAGGACTAAAGAAACAGAAGTTACCCCATATGTGTAAGATGTGTAACAAAGCATTTCCTCGAAAAGTTAACTTAGTGTTTCATATGAAAAGTCATCTAATTGAAAAATCTTTTTGCTGTGAGGTGTGTGCTGAAGTTTTTTCACAAAAGAGTGATTTACGTAATCATCAAAAGATTCACAAATCGCCCAAACAATACAAGTGTAGTGATTGCAACGAGATTTTTTCAAGAATGTATGATTTACTAATACACAAGAAGAACCATAAGATTCGTAAACAACATTCATGTACAAAGTGTTGTGAAATATTTAATTATGAATCGGATTTATTATAACATTGTGATACTTATCATAAAGTTGTGAAATCACCCTATTCAAAAGATTTGTTATTTGAAAAAGTGAAACATTTTAAAAGACAAAATGATGTGCGAAATATTTGTACTAAAACTATCATTGTGTCCAATGAGATGAATCAAAAAGACTTTCGTTCGTTTTTTAACAGTGTTCGATCGGATGTTTTAAACGAATTAAATTACCAATTACAAATGAAAAAGTCAATAAAATGGTATGCAGCCGTTAAAGTGGATGTCTATCGTGAAACACAGGATGCAGACTTAGAGAATGCGACTCCCTTTTTTATTTCCAAGAGTGAACTGGAATTAACAGACCAAAACATACATGTGCATGTTGAGAATGCCTTTTTAAAGTTGTACAACGGCTTTGAAGATTTTACAGAACGAGTGTTTAATTGGACATTACGAAAAATTTTGAAATTAGAATTGTATACAGCACAATATGACAGGCTTATTTGATATGTATTATTTTAAATAATAAATAAACTTATTTGATTATTTTAAAAGTCTTGTCTGTTTTGTTTTTTTAACTTACGCTGTTTTTACTAATGTTGTGTATTTTGAATGACTTAGACGAAATGTTAATTTAAAAAAAAAGATTTTAACATGAGATAAGAGAGTTATATTAAAACTGGACTCACCTAAAATTTTTTCAAGGTAGTCTCGATATCCTTTTAATCACAATTGTTTTAAGACCCAGGTAGCACAGAAATATCGGCCAATATCAACGGCAATATTGGCCAATATTTTGAAAGTCGCTGAATGTCGTACGTCAAATTTACAACATCTGCCGATATTCACAGACATAACTTAAAATTAGTTTTAAAAAGAAAGCATTCAAAAGAGCTTTTTGCATTACTTATGACATCATAATACAGAAATAGTATTCTAAATAATAAAATTTAATAATTTTACCATTTTTAAAAAACTTTACTTTTTAATGCCTTCTTTTTAATATCTGGTTACATTGGCCAATGTTGTAAAAAGGATATTACTATTACAACCTTCAGGGATATCTATTGACATTCGAAAAAAAAAATCATTTTTCGGATATTTTAAGATATCTGTTGACATTCAGCATATCTGACGAAGTTTGTAATATTGACCGAAGTGATCGGAAAGTTCTAAAGGGCCGCCCGTTTGTGTGGTGTAGTTTTCGTCGATGTGCATTTGATGGAGGCGTTGGGCGTGAAATTTGCACAGAAAGAAAAACCCTATATAAAATTTTTTTGTAGGAATCTATAGTTATTTTTATATATAAAAAAAGTATGTGAAAATTTATGTTTTATGAAAAACTAAAGATGATTTCATACTATCTTTATACTATGTATTTTATACTAATTTTAAAAATGTTTTTACAAGAAAAAAAATCAATTTATGTAATTTTTAAATGGATGATTGTTTATTTTTTTTTAAATGCTTCCGGATTTCCGACTTTTATAACAATTTTATTTTTTATTATTGAAACAATACAAGTTTAGTTTCAAAATTCGGTCACTGAACTTTTAATTAGGCACTTTTAATAATATATATTTTATACAGTTCATCTAAGTAATTATTATTATTATGTAATAGTAAGCTTTTGGGCTTGTTTAACTTTTCTGTAGTGCATCAATTTTTGAAAAAATGTACACATATTTCTGACTTAAAATTAATAAAAAAATATATATGTTTAATTTCTCACAAAGCAAATTTCAAAGTAATGGGGTTGTTAAAACTTTCTTTAGAGTTTTGTACAAGGGGGGGGGGGGAGAGATTATTTTTAACACAGAAAGCTTTAAAATTTCTTATTTCTTATTTCTTTTAAATTTCTTACATATTTTAAAATATTTATTTACAAAATTTCCAACAAACTCAGTAATAAAACATTATATTTAAATAAATCTTTGCTAAAAGAACGTAAAAAAAATAGATAGAAAAATACGAAATAATTAAAGGATAGTTTTGTTATTTATCAGACATTTTTTATTCCAGTAACAGAAAAATCTACTCCCACCAGCTTTTGTTAACAGCTCTTTACAACACCCTTTTTTCCTGTGTTTCTGTTGAACATGCTTAATAGTCCTGGGGTTTACCTGTGTCTTGTAACAAAACGACACTGGACTTTCCTTAAGTAGAGATCTCTCGTTTTACAATGAGAGATTTCTGTCCACCACAACTGCGGTGCGAAAAAGATATTGTTATTCAGTAATTAAAAAAAAAAAGTCATTTAATATCCAGAAATGTTATTTAGGAATGTTAGAAAAATATATCGCTCAATATCAAACGATGATATTCAGCAATGACAGAAAAAAATATCATTTAATGTCAAAAAATGATATTCAGAGATGTTGGAAAATATTGGCCAATATTCACAGATGTCAAAAACTAATATTCACAAATATTATTTTAGCGGGGGGGGGGGGGGTCATTTAACGTTGGCCAATATCAAATTTTGATATTGGCCGATATTACATTTTCACATTGGCCAATATCTTTGTGCTACCCGGGACATCAGTAATATTTCAAAGGAGATTGTAATAGATAAAATTCCTTTCTTCACATTATTCCTGACCTCGTCGATAATACTTGTATTCGAGGGCGTTTCCTAAGCCTTCAGGAAATATTTCAATTTCAAATTAAAGCAACACATCAGTAATATTTCAAAGGAGATTGTAATAGATAAAATTTGCTCTCTTCACATTATTCCTGACCTCGTCGATAATACTTGTATTCGAGGGCGTTTCCTAAGCCTTCAGGAAATATTTCAATTTCAAATTAAAGCAACACATCAGTAATATTTTAAAGGAGATTGTAATAGATAAAATTTGCTCTCTTCACATTATTCCTGACCTCGTCGATAATGCTTGTATTCGAGGGCGTTTCCTAAGCCTTCAGGAAATATTTCAATTTCAAATTAAACCAACACATCGGTAATATTTTAAAGGAGATTGTAATAGATAAAATTTGCTATCTTCACATTATGCCTGACCTCGTCGATAATACATGTATTCGAGGGCGTTTCCTAAGCCTTCAGGAAATATTTCAATTTCAAATTAAACCAACACATCGGTAATATTTTAAAGGAGATTGTAATAGATAAAATTTGCTATCTTCACATTATCCCTGATCTCGTCGATAATACATGTATTCGAGGGCGTTTCCTAAGCCTTCAGGAAATATTTCAATTTCAAATTAAACCAACACATCGGTAATATTTTAAAGGAGATTGTAACAGATAAAATTTGCTCTCTTCACATTATTCCTGACCTCGTCGATAATACTTGTATTCGAGGGCGTTTCCTAAGCCTTCAGGAAATATTTCAATTTCAAATTAAACCAACACATCGGTAATATTTTAAAGGAGATTATAATAGATAAAATTTGCTCTCTTCACATTATTCCTGACCTCGTCGATAATACTTGTATTCGAGGGCGTTTCCTAAGCCTTCAGGAAATATTTCAATTTCAAATTAAACCAACACATCAGTAATATTTTGAAGGAGATTGTAATAGATAAAATTAGCTCTCTTCACATTATTCCTGACCTCGTCGATAATACTTGTATTCGAGGGCGTTTCCTAAGCATTCAGGAAATATTTCAATTTCAAATTAAACCAACGCATCAGTAATATTTTAAAGGAGATTGTAATAGATAAAATTTGCTCTCTTCACATTAATCCTGACCTCGTCGATAATACATGTATTCGAGGGCGTTTCCTAAGCCTTCAGGAAATATTTCAATTTCAAATTAAACCAACACTTATACAATATTTTAAACTAAGGAAAATTAATAACTTTAAACATCAGACTTAACACATTTTTAAAGTTTTTTGAAAATAACACGACATTTTGAAAGCAGTGGAAATAGTATACCTGTAAAAAATTCAACTTAGTGGAATTTAATATTGAAATTTTTTAACCTCACTCATTTAAAAAATAAAACTTTATAAAATTTTCACTTTTTTTAAATAAGCAACTGTTAAACATTTTGAATGTCTTAAAGTGTGAATAAATTTGATGAAATTATATAAAACATGAAAAATTTTATAACTTTTAAAGGAAATTTTATTTTTGGTGAAATAAACTCGAGGTATTTATTGTATGTAACTTAAACTACTAGAGAATTGATTGAAAATGTGTTACTTTTAAGCACTCACAAGATAAGACACGATGTTAGGAATTATAGATGTGGTTTTCCCCCACAATTGACGTCACTTGTAGCATATTTACTGACCAAGTCATAAAATCATAGTTCAGGGTATGTTTATGAGCACGGCATTTAGTTGAGATTTAAGATATTTGAGAAATATAAACTACAACTTTGACTACTTTTTGAAATTTCCCCCTACATAAGAAAAAGGACATAGGAAAATAAAATGAAAAGCTGTTTTTGAATGGAATCGAACCATTATCCTTTCACTTAACAGCTGAATGCGTTGGCAATTACATCACAAAGGCACTGATAACAACTGGTTGAATATATTGGGTTTCTTTTTTAAGGTTAAATTAATTTAATATTCAAGTTATTTCTTAATGATACACCTAAAAACAATAAATTTAATTAGCATTCAAAAAACAAACGATCACATTATTGTGTAAAACAATCAAATGTTTTGAAAGTCACGAGTTAAAATTTTGGAGGGTGCGATAACTTGGAAGTGCACTGCAGAAGGGGAGTTAAATTTTTGAAGAAGTTTAATCTTAGAAGACTAGAGTAAAATTTGAAATGAATTTGAGTTTAATTAGAATTTAGATGTGAACCTTTTAAAATGAAATAATAGTTTTTTTTGTATCGCCCTCTATCGATGGGTAATAGAATTAAGAGATAATTAAAAGTTTTAACTTGGATTCGAACCCACAACAAAAATTATTTTACTGTTTGATAATTTAGGGTAGGATTAACTGAGCAAACCATGATATTATAGTATTTAGAGATGTTTTAAGATATTCGATAAAGGAAATCATCTAAATTTTCAATTTAATTGAATGGTTTACTGTTTAAAGTACTACAAAATGAGTAGAACACACGATACATAGTTTTTTTTAATTAATTATATTTTTAGAAAGGTTAAATTGACTTATTGATAAACTTAGGATTTATGTTTAAAGTGAATAAATTTGTTATGTCAGGTTTACTTAATAACAGAGAGTTGAATAAGTTATTTTTTTAAATTAAAATTTCATAAAAATAAAGTTTACTAAAAGTTTTTAAAGTTAAAAAAATTGTAAGTTACGTTAAAAAAGTTAACAAAAATATAATTAAAAAAAATTAAAAGTTTACAAAAAGTTTAAAAATATTTAAATTAATTAAAATTAACTTTTTAATTTTAACTATTGAGAGACTATAATTTAATTGTTAATCCTTGTAACCAACTGGTGCATATCAACTATCTGCACATGTGCAGAAAAAACATACACTTTTACACTAACTTGAGTTCGATTTTAAATTATTTGCTAATTTTTATACAACTCGATTACCTTTCAGAAACAAAATAGAATTAAATACTTACCGAAAAACACGTCCACTTCTTGTGCTTTCTTTCACTAGACTAACCTTTCTCCCTTATCTTTGTTAGGGGGCGCTGCAATCGACGTAGAGGCGCTACCAGTCTTCCGGTTTGTGACGTCATTTCCGGTTTGAGATAAGAATAAACTTTAAATACAAACTACACTCGTTCGGTCATTCTTCCTCCACTCTTACTTGATAGCAGTTGTTAGTTTCTTATTTTGACGTGTTGAATGACGTCATCACGTGTTTGTCTAAACTTGTCCAGTCTTGTTTCTGTGCTGCACGTCTGTTTTGCTAACTCATCTCTTACTCGTCTAGACTTGTTTCGTCTGCTTTGATGATTCATCTTTTGCTTTAACTGTTTGGCCTTGCTGGTGTCAACCACCTCATGTCTTTTTTTTCATAGCTTGAATATACTTTACACCAATCACTTAAATATAAAAGTCTTGTCACAACTTACTTAAACTTTGATAAAAATATTAATTATTCATAATTTTTTTCAAATTCTTATACATTTACTAAGTCACTTTCATTCAAAAATATGGTAAAGTCCGATTTTAAATCGAAGTCTAAGATAAATTCCCCAAATTGGTAACATTTTAACACTAATAATAAGTATCGTAAACACCCTGTACATACAAGTTTTAAGCAAGTTACAAGCGAGTGTAGTTTGTATTTAAAGTTTATTCTTATCTCAAACCGGAAATGACGTCACAAACCGAAAGACTGGTAGCGCCTCTACGTCGATTGCAGCGCCCCTAACAAAGATAAGGGAGAAAGGTTAGTCTAGTGAAAGAAAGCACAAGAAGTGGACGTGTTTTTCGGTAAGTATTTAATTCTATTTTGTTTCTGAAAGGTAATCGAGTTGTATAAAAATTAGCAAATAATTTAAAATCGAACTCAAGTTAGTGTAAAAGTGTATGTTTTTTCTGCACATGTGCAGATAGTTGATATGCACCAGTTGGTTACAAGGATTAACAATTAAATTATAGTCTCTCAATAGTTAAAATTAAAAAGTTAATTTTAATTAATTTAAAGATTTTTAAACTTTTTGTAAACTTTTAATTTTTTTAAACTATATTTTTGTTAACTTTTTTAACGTAACTTACAATTTTTTTAACTTTAAAAACTTTTAGTAAACTTTATTTTTATGAAATTTTAATTTAAAAAAATAACTTATTCAACCCTCTGTTATTAAGTAAACCTGACATAACAAATTTATTCACTTTAAACATAAATCCTAAGTTTATCAATAAGTCAATTTAACCTTTCGAAAAATATAATTAATTAATAAAAACTATGTATCGTGTTCTACTCATTTTGTAGTACTTTAAGCAGTAAACCATTCAATTAAATTGAAAATTTAGATGATTTCCTTTATCGAATATCTTAAAACATCTCTAAATACTATAAGATCATGGTTTGCTCAGTTAATCCTACCCTAAATTATCAAACCGTAAAATAATTTTTGTTGTGGGTTCGAATCCAAGTTAAAACTTTTAATTATCTCTTAATTCCTTTACCCACCGATAGAGGGCGATACAAAAAAAACTATTATTTCATTTTAAAAGGTTCACATCTAAATTCTAATTAAACTCTAATTCATTTCAAATTTTACTCTAGTCTTCTAAGATTAAACTTCTTCAAAAATTTAACTCCCCTTCTGCAGTGCACTTCCAAGTTATCGCACCCTCCAAAATTTTAACTCGTGACTTTCAAAACATTTGATTGTTTTACACAATAATGTGATCGTTTGTTTTTTGAATGCTAATTAAATTTATTGTTTTTAAGTGTATCATTAAGAAATAACTTGAATATTAAATTAATTTAACCTTAAAAAAGAAACCCAATATATTCAACCAGTTGTTATCAGTGCCTTTGTGATGTAATTGCCAACGCATTCAGCTGTTAGGTGAAAGGATAATGGTTCGATTCCATTCAAAAACAGCTTTTCATTTTATTTTCCTATGTGCTTTTTCTTATGTAGGGGGAAATTTCAAAAAGTAGTCAAAGTTGTAGTTTATATTTCTCAAATATCTTAAATCTCAACTAAACGCTGTGCTCATAAACATACCCTGAACTATGATTTTATGACTTGGTCAGTAAATATGCTACAAGTGACGTCAAATGTGGGGGAAAAACACATCTATAATTCCTAACATCGTGTCTTATCTTGTGAGTGCTTAAAAGTAACACATTTTCAATCAATTCTCTAGTAGTTTAAGTTACATACAATAAATACCTCGAGTTTATTTCACCAAAAATAAAATTTCCTTTAAAAGTTATGAAAATTTTCATGTTTTATATAATTTCAGCAAATTTATTCACACTTTGTCTAAGACATTCAAAATGTTTAACAGTTGCTTATTTAAAAAAAGTGAAAATTTTATAAAGTTTTATTTTTTAAATGAGTGAGGTTAAAAAATTTCAATATTAAATTCCACTAAGTTGAATTTTTTACAGGTATACTATTTCCACTGCTTTCAAAATGTCGTGTTATTTTCAAAAAACTTTAAAAATGTGTTAAGTCTGATGTTTAAAGTTATTAATTTTCCTTAGTTTAAAATATTGTATAAGTGTAAAGTTATTATTTTTCTTAGTTTAAAATATTGTATAAGTGTAAATTTATTATTTTTCTTACTTTGAAATATTGTCTAAGTGTAAAGTTTACTTAAACTTAATTATTTTCTTTTGTCAATGTATCGAAATGTTTATTTGTTGCTTATTTTATAAAATGTATAACCTAGATATTCTTAAGTGTGTTAATTTCGTTAGGTCGAATTTTCTAAAATTTATAACCAACTAGATATTTTTCAAAGAAACTGTAACAATGCGTTAAGTCTAATTCTTCTTAGATTAAAATATTGTCTAAGTGTAACGTTGTTATTTTTCTATCTTCCATGTTCCGATGTGAAGGTGATAATCCTAAGTTTTCAATATTCAGGTGAAAATACATTAAAATATTTAAATGTTCTAGTAAAATGGGTGATATCTGAAATTTGATAGTTCAAACAGCTTCCGGATAAAAATCGTCTACACGGGTTAAACATAGCAATCATTTTCCCAGCATACATGTCCACACATGTAAAGATGAGTCACTCAAACAAGCATGCAGCAAGCTGATAACAAGTTGTGATAGGGAAAGATGAGTCACACAAACAAGCATGTAGCAGAAAAATCAGCTTGTGTTAGCCATTTTTATATTCTTCGTTATCATGTGAACAACAGAGTGTTATTCACAATAAAATTGAATTCCGTTTTCTTGAAACAATTGTGATTAAAAGGATATCGAGACTACCTTGAAAAAATTTTAGGTAAATCCAGTTTTAATATAACTCTCTTATCTCATGTTAAAATCTTTTTTTTTTTAAATTAACATTTCGTCTAAGTCATTCAAAATACACAACATTAGTAAAAACAGTGTAAGTTGAAAAAAACAAAACAGACAAGACTTTTAAAATAATCAAATAAGTTTATTTATTATTTAAAATAATACATATCAAATAAGCCTGTCATATTGTGCTGTATACAATTCTAATTTCAAAATTTTTCGTAATGTCCAATAAAACACTCGTTCTGTGAAATCTTCAAAGCCGTTATACAACTTTAAAAAGGCATTCTCAACATGCACATGTATGTTTTGGTCTGTTAATTCCAGTTCACTCTTGGAAATAAAAAAGGGAGTCGCATTCTCTAAGTCTGCATCCTGTGTTTCATGATAGACATCCACTTTAACGACTGCATAGCATTTTATTGACTTTTTCATTTGTAATTGGTAATTTAATTCGTTTAAAACATCCGATCGAACACTGTTAAAAAACGAACGAAAGTCTTTTTGATTCATCTCATTGGACACAATGATAGTTTTAGTACAAATATTTCGCACATCATTTTGTCTTTTAAAATGTTTCACTTTTTCAAATAACAAATCTTTTGAATAGGGTGATTTCACAACTTTATGATAAGTATCACAATGTTATAATAAATCCGATTCATAATTAAATATTTCACAACACTTTGTACATGAATGTTGTTTACGAATCTTATGGTTCTTCTTGTGTATTAGTAAATCATACATTCTTGAAAAAATCTCGTTGCAATCACTACACTTGTATTGTTTGGGCGATTTGTGAATCTTTTGATGATTACGTAAATCACTCTTTTGTGAAAAAACTTCAGCACACACCTCACAGCAAAAAGATTTTTCAATTAGATGACTTTTCATATGAAACACTAAGTTAACTTTTCGAGGAAATGCTTTGTTACACATCTTACACATATGGGGTAACTTCTGTTTCTTTAGTCCAGATGAGGTGGGTTTCACTTCATAATTCGAAACGAGTCCTTCTTTGGATAAAAGTGTAGAATCCATCTCTTGATTATTTAACTTTGGTGATGAGTGTTGACATTCCAAGGTCACATCACCAACACAAGAATCTAAAATTCGTTCCATAATAACTTAAATGAAAACTAACTTAAAAAAAAACACAAGCTATTACAACGATTTCAGGGTACAGTATAATGTTATGAACTCGTTTCAGTGAAATTTATATAATGATAGAAGGCGCTCGTGTAAAAAATACTAACATTTTATTGGTTTAAAAATACTGACATTTTATTGGTTTAAAAATACTAACATTTTATTGGTTTAAAATGACACATGATTATTTTATCGTACAATGTTATGAGTTCAATAATCACTTAATTCTTGCACAATGATTGAGAAAGTCTTACCTATCAGATGTTCGTGCATTTGTAAGTAAAAATCCTTATTACTTTCGTGTCTATTGCTTTTATAAATAATATTTTACTTATCAAGTCGCTTAATTTCTAAATGATGTATTCTAAAACGCCTTTTATGTGTATAAAATCTACCAAAATAGGGGAAAAAGAGGGGGTGTGAAGTATTTGTAAAATCGAAATACGTTAATTTGTAAAAACTAGATTCCATTCCCTTTTTTTAAAATGTTGGTTGTATAAAGTCTATTGAAAAATTATTTTAATCGTATAACTCTAAACAAAATACCAGCTCTCTTTAAAAAGTTAAATAGTCACTAAAAATTGTTCATTTAAAAGGAAAAAATCTTTAAAATTCTCTTATTGTATGTTTTTATAAATAATATTTTGCACGTCAAATCACTTCTTAACTAAATGTAATAATCTAAAATGTCTTATGTAATGATCTAAAATGTCTTATGTGTTGTGACTGGTTGGTTAAATATAGGGTTGATTATCTGCGTTAGGGATAAGTGTCTCCATGTAGGTCTTTCTAAGGTGTTCTTACCCATATTGACAAGTTTCGAAGAAAACTTCGAACGGTTAGGTCGACGACCGTGAGAGAGGTTTAAACCTAACACCTTCCATCTATCAGCTTTGAGAGTAGAACCTCTCAGCCGCTAGTCTTATGTGTTGTGTTTTTATAAATAATATTTTTCTTGTTTAATCACTTAACTCCAAAATGAAATGTTTCTAAGACACTTTGTCATGTCTTAAGTGAAACATATTTAACTAAAGAAGGATGTAGTATTTGTGACATAAGTTATTCTACAGTACCCTTTTAAGAAAAAGAAAAATAAAAAGAAAAAAAAGAAGCTATTACAAGTTAATTAAAAAAAACATATAATTAAAAAATACATTGTTTAATTAGCATAAAAACGATTATTTAAGTTACTCCACAAATTTGTAAACTCAAAAAACGGAAGATATAATGTAAGAGAAAGTATGACAAATCTTTTTTTCCTTTGAAAGATTAGTCTCAAAGACTTGATTTAATTTTTTCCCTAAAAATGCTACATTAATTTCAGTACACAAGTTTGTGAAACGGCTTTTGCAGGAAAATAGTACAGTGAATTCAATATTAAGCATTGTAATTTAATTCAATAACACAAATGCGTGGGTGTATAGCTTATAGTTACATTTGTAAAAATCACTTTGCTTTCGTTTTTAAAATATGTAAACACGTTATTTTTCGCATCAAAACTATAAACCTATATTTCTAAAATAAATGATTATAAGGTTAATACAAGAAAGAATCAAGCATGCTATTTTTGTCAATCTCTATAAATGACATTTCATAGTATTTTCATATAAAAATTTTCCTTTTAAATTATTATTTCGAATATGGAAATGATCTGTTGACAGAATGTTGTAAGAGAAATGTGCTTGTAAATTAAACAAACAGATGTAATAACATTCATATTAAACCAAAACTCGCGAATTACTCAATAGCTAAACACAATTTCCTGCAGTTCATTAAAACTATGATAAAGATATCTCAACGCAGGTCTGAAGTCCCCATCTGTCGCATTTAAAGAGATAACAACACACACACATCCTTGGTAACCTAAGATAAGACATGTGTGATACAGAACATTGCAGGTTCTAATGTCACTAAAAATTAAAATAATACGTAAAACACTACAAAAAAAAATAATATAAAAAATAATTTGAAACGCTTTAAATAAATTAAATTAAAAAAAAATGAAAACACTTTAAATAAAAAATAAAATAAAATTTCACGCTCTACAAAGAACAAAATCTACGTGTATATTCCTACTTTCCTTATCTCTTACACCTTAAGCACTTCCGGTCTTTTAAACTGCCTTCCTGTTCCAACAAGCTCCCAAACATGTTCCCAAAACATGTTTACTGCTTCCTGAAAACCTTTTTTGGAAAAAGCATGTCTAATCCCGTGTCCGATCTTATTTCCTGTCGCGTTTCCAGTCTTAAAATAAACTTCACGTTAAACTTTTATAAAGTAAAACAAAGTCAGAAAGATTTCCATTTTTATATTAGATGTTAGTTAGCAAATAAAATTTTTATTTCAGGTGAGAAAAAAATATCGAATATTTTGCTAATATTACTTTCAAACTAAATTCATTCTGATAGCAGGATTCCTACTACTCAACTCCACTCGACTAGAAGGATTAAAACCAACAAAAAAATTAAGCCCCCCACAAAAATAAGCCCTCCCCCTCTCTCCCTTATCGCACTCACTTCCTGCCGCGTTTCCGGTTAAACTTCCTATCTACACTTCCTGTTCACTTCCTGTCTCAACATGCCTGTTATCCCCACCTGCTACATCCGGTGTCCACACCTGCCACTTCCGGTAACCTTGAACTTCACCTTCAGAAGTCATACGCCACATACGCCGCTGATGTAGAACTGTCGTTTTATATCTACTCTCATTCAATCTTTTCCCCATATCATCCATTCTCATTCAATCTACCATTAAACCATATGCTATTTCATTTCATTCAAATATAGCCTAAACCTAAAACATATCTTTATCTAGTCGAAGTCCATTTTAAATCTTCTTGGTTTACAACTTCATTTAGTTTAATCATCGTACTTTTCCTTTGCCGTTCACGGTAATGTATTAATCGATGCAACATCATGGCGTTGTATGCCAATTGGAACTCAAAACGGCCTATAAATGTGTTGATCGCAGCCGTCGGTACAAGAAAATTGTCCCTTTAACTAATGCTAAAGTGCCATTGAAACCATTATTAATTGTAAACGCGTTTGAAAGTGTTAGATATTCAAATTTGGATAATTTTTACCCTGTCATATAAACACAGAACACAAATATCACATGAAATCTGAAATTGTGCAAAAAAAATAATTATTATGAACAAATTAAAAATGCATGTAATGCAATGGGCTTGCAAGGGATTTTCCTGAAGCGAGAAATTGCATCTTTTCTCCACCAGATGGCGAATTCAAGCGCTTGAATTCCCAATACTGTCATAGATGGCTTACACTCTATGGCCATAATTGATGGGAACTTTCAGTTTTAGACATTTTTTCGAATATTTTAAAATATACATGTCAGATTCTTTTGAAATTTTAGGATGAAAAAGAACAGGTTTGACTTCATATTTATCAACGTCGATTTCATAAGGAGGACAATTAGGGGACCAACAAAAAATTAAAGAAAAAAAATAATACTTGGGATCACCCTGTAAAATAAAATGTATGAAATGAACTATCGCTACAGAAAATACATAGGCAGACATTGTATAATATGTGTATTCATTTGTGTAAGAATAGCATGTATATTAATAGAGATATAGCGATTTTTTTTTTTAATTAAAAAAATTCTTGCATGTTTTTTGCTTATAAAATGCAGGGTTTTTAACTAAATTTAACGTCACGTCAGTTTCAGAAAAATTGACAAAATGAAGTAGAAATCATATAGTGTGATTGAAATAAAAATATATTAAATATTTAAGGAAATATGGGCAGTTGTATGAAATAATTTTTATCTGCGCATGCGCGAACGATAACAAAAAACTTTTTGCCTAATTTAATAGTCAACACTATGGAGCAACTTATAAAAAAAAATCAGTCAAACATCGTAAAAATTCAGAGAGATATCGGCGATAGAGTGAGCTGGTTTTTAGTTTCTGACTAAAACTCGCTGAATGATAAGGGATTGTCCACAAATTGTTAGCTCACAGGCACGGCCAAACTCGATCTTTCTCTCTCCCCTCATACGGCCTTCACAATCACCCCTTAGTTTCGGAATCGTTAAAGGGCTACTTTCGCCGGTAGGTGGCGCGCTATACTTACCATAAATAATGCTTACTAAAGGTTACTTCTATACATAAAAATACAAAAATCTTTGCAATATATTCATTATAAAAGGTATGTATAACATATGTATCTTTTGTTTCGGCGTTTTCTTTACTACAAACAGGAAAAACTAGAAGATTTAGAGATAAAATAAATAAATACAATGCTTTTAGCAATTAAAAATAGTTTAAATAACTCGCTACTATAAAGTGCAAAACAAACATTGTAAGTAAATTTTATATATTTATATACATTTAAATTCTTGATTACTTGAAACATTGATAATTCTAAGCGTAAAATACACAGTAAAAAATTTAAAAAATAATTACTAGTTTCATAATAGTAGTAAGAAAATTAAGCAAGTTCGCCAATATCCGGCAATGAACTCATATCGTTTTTTTTTCTCAAAACATGGATTATTTTTACACTATTCTTAATTATTTAAAATATGTATATATATGTATATTAAAAACAATTTTCAATAAATTTAATCATTATAGGTACTGATCTGAAATATATAAGCATTATATATAACATATCTATCTTTTGCTTCGGCGTTTGCTTTGCTACAAACAGGAAAAACTAAAAGATTTAATGATAAAATAAATAAATGCAATGCTTTAAGCAATTAAAAATAGTTTAAATAACACCCTACTATAAAATGTAAAACAAACATTATAAATAATTTTTTATATTTATATGCATTTCAATTCTGGATTACTTGAAACATTGATAATTCTGAGCGTAAAATACACTGTAAAAATTTTTAAAAAGATTTACTAGTTTCACAATATTAAGAAAATCAAGCAACTTCGCCAATATCCGGCAATGAACTCATACCGAAATTTTTTTTTTCTCAAAACATGGATTATTTTTACACAATTCCTAATTATTTAAAATATAGGTATATATGTGTACATTCAAAACAATTTTTGATAAATTTAACCATTATAGGTGCTGATCAGAAATATATAAGCATATAGAAATATGATAGAATTACATATCAAATTAAATATTATATTCTAATTCTGGAAAGTCATGATATAAAAGTATGTATATGATAAAAATATACTTTCATGTTTCATAATATCAACAGAATAAGACAACCTATTTCGCCAATATCCGGCAATCACCTCATATCGCTTTTTTTTTCTCAAAATACATATTATTTAACAAATTCATAATAATTTTTAATTTAATATATAAAATTTAATATAATAGTTTCGACGATTCCGTTTGAATTTAGGATTGGTATAATCCTAAAATTCTAGTAAAATTCAGTCTAAAATTGTGGAAATTAGACTGATGAATTGTAGTTTAGGATAAGACAACCCACCTCTATCCTGATTGGCAATTAACTGAAGTATGGTTGCATCACATTGATCTGTTTCTATGCTTGATAAGCAGGATTCTCATTCAAAATTTCCTTGAATTACTCTTACAAGATTACTTATCCGCTAACAATGGCAATACTTGCAAACTTCAGCTTAACTCTTGGTGGTGCTAGCAGTTAAAAAGAAATTAATTAAGTGGTTTATAATTTCGATCATTAAAATTCAGTTTAAATCTACAAATAAATTGAGAGCCGCAGCAATTTTATAAGGCACATATTTCGAAAATTTTGCTCTGTACTTCTACTGATTGCTGGTGTATCGGTAATAAAAGCGCCTATTCATGAAAAGAAATTCCAGGTATTTTTTTTCTCTGAATTTGAAGCACAATGTGCAACACAGCAATGAACCATTTTCAATAAAAGAAAAATAAGAACACGCAATTTCATTTACGTTATATCTAAGAAAATACAAGAGTGAAAGGCGAGAATAAGGAAATTCTCCATTAGCCATGGTAAGTAATAGCGCCCCCTACTTTCTCCGGGGAGAAAATGTTATTCCTTTTGAACAAAGGGAAAATGACTTTTTGTTACGGCCGTATAAGAGGAAGGAGAACGATCGAGTTAGGCCGTGTCACAGGCTATCAAAGCCTGAGAGCTAATGTGCCCGCCCATTGGGTATAACTCTTTATAGAAATAAGCGTTTTCCTTCAAATTTTGGATATAGGTTCCTTATGATAAGGCGCTTCCCTGATTAGTTTTGGGGGTTCGTTGGTTAAGTATAAAGGGGAAAAGAGGGGGCAATTCCCCCCCTTTAAGTTAGATAAATGGGTTTTTCATGCAGAATTGTCCGATTTTCTTCAAATTTTGTATATAGGTTAATGGTGATAAGGCGCTTTCTTGATTAGTTTTGGGGATTAATTGTATAAGTATAAAGGAGGTAACGGGGGGCTAATCCCCCCTTAATTTAGATAAATGGGTTTTTCATACAGAATTATCCGATTTTCTTCAAATTTTGTATATAGGTTCATTGTGGTAAGGCGCTTCCCGAATAGTTCTGGGGATTCATTAGTGAAGTATAAAGGGGGAACGAGGGGCTAACCCCCCCCCCCTTTAATTTAGATACATGGATTTTTTATGCAGAATTATGCGATTTTCTTCAAATTTTGTATATAGGTTCATTGTGATAAGGAGCTTCCCTGGTTAGTTTTGGGGATTCATTGGTTAAGTATAAAGGGGGACACGAGGGGGTAATCCTCCTTAATTTATATAAATAGGTTTTTAATGCAGAATTATCCGATTTACTTTGAATTTAGTATATATGTTCATTGTAATTAGGGGCTTCCCTGATTAGTTTTGCGGGTTCAATGGTTAACTATAAGGGGGTGAGGGAACGGGGGGGTTGATCCCCCCCCTTAATATATCGTGGATTTCTTTATTTTTCGAGGGGCTTATTTCAAATTCTTTGAAATAAGTGTATGATATACAATTAGTGTGAATAGCCTGTGAGCTCAATGCCCTCAGTTTAACTGGGCAGTTTTCTTTTTTATTAAGTTATCTGGCAGCTTTCGGAGCAAATTTTTAGAAAAAAACTATTTAATTATAATTTACGCTTATGTTTAGGAAGATTTTGAATCTAAACTACTATGAAAAGGAAAATATAGTGCATACATTGATTACATTTAGGTAAATTGAGGAGTTTATGGTATAATTTTGTGAAATTTAACCCAATACGCAAAACACTCTACCGTAAATTCTATCGCATATATATGTATTTTCTATATACACGTAATTTGTATGCCAGTAGTGAAGATGATAAACTAAAATCTAAGATATATTATATATTTTTCATAAGTTATGAGTCAATAACTAACAATTTAATTTTTATAGTGATATTTCAATAGCTTTTTGAGAAATTACATTTTGTGTATTAGTCCAGTCAAATTAGGAAAGTTTGCCATAATAAATGCTAAGGAGATAAAAATTGGTACAGTTGTTCATTGATGGCTACTGATGACTATGTAAAAAGTCCTGATGGATAGGAGGTGAGCGGGGGGGGGGGGGGGTTGAAATAAATTACTGTTTTTAGTTTTTTTACAAAAATCTCAGAAACTGTTGGTTTTCATGAAAAAAATTACTCCGATATAAATTAAAGAACATAGAATTCTCTACAAATGACAGTTATATACAGTGGAGCCTCGATTATCCGTCAATCACGAGATCAGAGCCTTGACGGATTTTCCGCAAAAAAAAAATCACTTTAGTTTCAAATTTATTTAGTTAATATATATTTAAATTTATTAAATACCAATGGATCCATGCAAAAATTTCGCACTGCGGTATAATATTTTTTAACAATATCTAATATTTTTTAGACTCAGGTTTAATTTTCTAAAGGAAAATTAAGGACTAAAAATATCTGGAAACAATATTAGTCAAGCCAGAATATCCTCTAATTTATTACATCAAAGTTACTATTGAAACAGCCCATTGATTTCCAAAACTGTGATATTATTATGGATGGTGGTTTCTTTCTTCACAAAGTCCCTTGGTCAGGAGGTTCCACTTTTATTTCAATTTGCGAATGTTACAACAAATATATCTCTACACATTATAAAAGAAAAAGCACGAAATCAGCAGAGCAAAACCGAAGATGTGCACTGAAGAAGTCCGTGGATATTAATTTCAACGGGGACACAGAGGTTTCCGTCAAGCAAGAAAGTTTCCTTTCAAATGAAAAGAACAAATCAAAATTAATTGCTGTGCTTTCTTCCAAATTGAAGGAGAATGGAATATCTTGCTGGGAGAGTACTATGCGATGCAGATACCCTAATCGTAACAACAGCCATTGAAATATCTTCTTCTGGCTTAATGATAAATTAGTACTTTCATTGTTCTCAATTATGTTTTGTCGCGCTTATAAAATTTCACGTGAAATAACATTTCATTAATGATAAATATAAATGTTTGTCTTCAGTACCAGGGTGATAACAACAGGACAAGGAAGAAGATGAGGTGATGATTATGCATCCTAACAATCCATCCACTTTCATAATTACATAATATTTACTTAATTATAAATTAATATGTACCTACTTTTAGTTTTCTCCATGTTTGATATTCGCAATTATAATATTTCACATTAATAAACATTTCATTAATGATAAATATTTATCTTTCATAAACAACTTACCTGGCATTATTTCATGCAATATTGCAGTGTTTACTATTTTCCTTTTTTTTTCAACAATATTTAATAAATTTGAATAGACATTAAGTAAATAAATATGAAATTAAAGTGATTTTTTTTCCGGAAAATCCGTCAAGGCTCAGGTTTTCTGAATGACGGATAATCGAGGTTCTACTGTAAATACCTGTCATTTGTAGAGAATTTTGTGTTCTTTAATTTATGTCAGAGTAATTTTTTTCATGAAAACCGACAGTTTCTGAGATTTTTGTAAAAAACTAAAAAAAGTATTTTGCCCCCCCCTCCCATCCCTTCCCTCGTTCATCTCCTATCCATCAAGACTTTTTACATAGTCATCAGTAGCCATCAATGAACAACTGTACCAATTTTTATCTCGTTAGCATTTATTATGGCAAACTTTCCTAATTTGACTGGACTAATACGCAAAACGTAATTTCTCAAAAAGCTATTGAAATATCACTATAAAAATTAAATTGCAAGTTATTGACTCATAACTCATGAAAAATATATAATATATTTTAGATTTTAGTTTATCATCTTCACTACTCGCATACAAATTACGTGTATACAGAAAATACATATATATGCGATAGAATTTACTGTAGAGTGTTTTGCGTATTGGGCTGAATTTCACAAAATTTTACCATAAACTCCTCAATTTACCTAAATGTAATCAATGTATGGACTATATTTTCCTTTTCATCGTAGTTTAGAGTCATAATCTCCCTAAACATAAGCGTAAATTATAATTAAATAGTTTTTTCTAAAAATTTGCTCCGAGCGCTGCTAGATAACTTTAAAATAACAATTTGTGGACAATCCCTTTTCATTCAGCGAGTTATAGTCAGTAACTGAAAAACAGCTCACTCTAACGCCGATATATCTCTGAATTTTTACGATATTTGACCGATGAGCCTATATCCAAAATTTGAAGAAAATCGGATAATTCTCCATGAAAAACACATTCATCTAAATTAAGGGGGCAGGATAACCCCCACCCCCCTTTACCCTCTTTATACTTAAACAAAGAACCCCCAAAACTAATCAGGAAAGCGCCTTATCACAATGAACCTATATACAAAATTTGAAGAAAATCGTATAATTCTGCATAAAAAATCCATTTATCTAAATTAAAGGGAGGGGGTCAGCCCCCCGTTCCACCCTTTATAATTCACCAATGAATCCCCAGAACTAATCGGGGAAGCGCCTTACCACAATGAGCCTACATACAAAATTTGAAGAAAATCGGATAATTTTGTATGAAAAACCCATTTATCTAAATTAAGGGAGGGAATCAGCCCCCCGTTACCCCCTTTATACTTATACAATTAATCCCCAAAATCAATCAAGAAAGCGCCTTATCACCATTAACCTATATACAAAATTTGAAGAAAATCGGATAATTCTGCATGAAAAACCCATTTATCTAAATTAAGGGGGTGAGATTTGACCCCTCTTTTCCCCTTTATACTTAACCATCGAACCCCCAAAACGAATCAGGGAAGCGCCTTATCATAAGGAACCTATATCCAAAATTTGAAGGAAAACGCTTATTTCTATCAAGAGTTATCGCGTTATGTACATACAGAACGGGCGAGCACATTAGCTCTCAGGCTTTGATAGCCTGTGAGCTAAAAATAACAATTTGTGGACAATTCCTTATCATTCAGCGAGTTTTAGTCAGAAACTAAAAAACAGCTCACTCTAAAGCCGATATCTCATCCGATATTGCAATGAATTTTTACGATATTTGACTGATTTGTTTTTTTAAGTTGCTCCATAGTGTTGACTATTAAATTAGGCAAAAAGTTTTTTGTTATCGTTCGCGCATGCGCAGATAAAAATTATTTTATACAACTGCCCATATTTCCTTAAATATTTAATATATTTATATTTCAATCACACTATATTATTTCTACTACATTTTGTCAATTTTTCTGAAACTGACGTTAAATTTGGTTAAAAACCCTGTATTTTATAAGCAAAAAACCTGCAAGAATTTTTTTAATTTAAAAAAAAATCGCTATATCTCTATTGATATGCATGCTATTCTTACACAAATGAATACACATATTATACAATGTCTGCCTATGTATATATCCTGTAGTGATAGATCATTTCGTGCATTTTATTTTACAGGGTGATCCCAAGTATTATTTTTTTTCTTTAATTTTTTGTTGATCCCCTAATTGTCCTCCTTATGAAATCGACGTTGATAAATATGATGTCAAACCTGTTCTTTTTAATCCTAAAATTCCTAAAGAATCTAACATGTATATTTTAAAATATTCGAAAAAATGTCTAAAACTGAAAGTTCCCATCAATTATGGCCATACACTGTTAAAAATATTCAGCTTTTGCTGCAGACACACTCCACCGCTTTTAGAGAAAGCGGTTACTTTACTATATTATGGAGCATTTTCATTGGTCAAAATAGAGATATTCTATAAAATCGGTGGAGTGACTCTGCAGCAAAAGCTGAAGATTTTTTACAGTGTAGAGTGTAAGTAGCGTTCGCGATCGTGTCGGTTTTCGCCACGGATCGCATCTGACAAGTTATATGTTAAGTTAATCTCCCCATCGCCCCTTTTCTATAGCGTCTAGAAAAATAATGTGGCAACCGGCTATTGCAAATGTGCTAAAAAATTGAATCCATAAATGTTAATCGCAGCGACATCTGGTAGTTCAAACGTAAACATAGTATAAGGAATGAATGGGGTGAACGCTGTTGTGGCCTGTGAAGAACTATTAGATGTCGCTACAATCAACATTTATCTTTTAGCATCGTTCAACATTTATGGGATTCAATTGTTTAGCACTTTTTAAAGCATTACAGGAACACCCAGTTGCCACACTATATCTTTTAGACGTTATACTTTTGATGCCGTGGACAATTCCAGTTTGTTCTAAAAGGGAGGCGTTTCCACGGTATGTGTATGATCTTCTCTACCATAAATAATCGAGAATTTCATTTGCTGTTCGTTTGTTAAACGATCCTTTCCGTACTTGTCAAGGAAAAGGAAAGTATCCATTGCTTTCCTGTGCAGCTGGTTGTATTAGTCTTTCATTATCCTCATGGTAATTATGCTTTACGTTTTGATTAACGACAGTTGTTTTATTTTTCGGGAATTGATTGTAATAAAATAAAACTTAGATACATGAATGGTTGTGCAATATAAATAGCCATAGTATCTGGTACTATGCTGATGTATTTCCATATGTTGTTGAAGTTGAAAAGCTGTTTTTAAAATTATTTCATTTAGCCTGTCTACAAGAAAGAAGTTTCTAATAAATCTGCATCTGTTTTAAAAATCTGTCATCTATTTTTACAAACAAACATTGCTCCTTATTTATAGATAATGCAGTTCATTTGAATTGGGTGTTCAGCTTATCATGCAACATTACGCTAATTAACTTTTAACTCATTATGCACAATTTTTACACATGGCTGGCTATTTTAGCTATGACAAGTGTCCCACTAGCATGTGTTTGCAAATGTCAACTCTGCAACATGTAATCTTGTGTTAACTCATTTTAGAAAAGTATTAGTGAATCCTGGCTGGTTACTTGTATTTTAAAAACACTCCCTGTGCATAAACCAAGGAGAATAAAGGCACCATTAATGATCACAGAGAAATAGGAAACTACCTACCGAACGCATAGACATGCCCCCATTCGGGTTTTAGCAATAAGGAAAGGTCATGTTTACAAACAAATAGCTCCATCAACCAATCTACCACTACATTTTGGTCGTAGCTATCATTGCAGGAATCGTCATGGCAACGTAGGTCAATCAAATGTCCCATCTCGTGTGTACAGTAGGAGTCATAACGAACGAACAGGGTTTTCTTGCTAACCAACCGTAATTCAACCAACAGTGACGTCAGCTGCCCTTTCCCGAGGCTAACGAAAAAGAAAGGCTACCGCGGCGCTTTACGCATTTCTTTTTTTACAGACCGCCGGAGTCACGTGTTACTCGAATGCACCAATGAAGGCGTACGAAAAGAGCATAACGTCACTCTAGCGGTCTGTAAAAAAAAAATAAGTGGAATGTACCGCGGTAGCCTGTCTTTTTCGTTAGCCTCGCCCTTTCCTCGACAAACGGCGCAAATAACTCCACATGTTACGGATCCACAGTCACCACACATTCTGAGATTGTGGCATGCCGATTCACATCATAGATTAACCAATACGATAGGACACAATCATACAGCGTAATGGCAACGCGATGACGGTCGCAGCGCCTACGTGGTAAGGGAAACAAAACTTCTCATCCACGGTATACTCGCGACTTACATTATACACGGACCACCGCCCCCTGAATACTAGGCCTGAGTGCTGACAGCAATGGCGGCTGTCGCAGGCCGATTTTTTTTTTCAGCATTTGAACGGTCCCTCGAAATTCCACACCAATAATTTCTAAAAGTTTTCTTCGCCTTGTTTTTCGGAGATCAAATAAGTCAAAGATAACTTTTAAATATTATTGGTGTTGAAGTTCGAGGGACTCTACAAACGATTCCGCCTGCGACAGCCGCCATTTTTCTCAGCGTGCAGGCCTAGTATTCAGGGGGCGGTGCACGGACGCTGCATGACGTTTAAAACGTCACATGGAGTGGATCATTTTTACACGATGATTGGTGCAATGCGGCGCTCCCACCGTTTTGAACCAATCGCTGTGTAAAAATGATCCACTACATGTGACGTTTTAAAAGTCGTGCACCGGCCGTGTATAACGCAGGTCGCGGGTATACTTAGGTTGTTGAGCGCATAATTTCCCTGTCCACCACCGATCGACGATTGGGACTTTAACGCTTTCTGATTAGTTGTTAAACGGAACGCTCCTTAAGTCATTTCTGGTTGAACTTGGTTTCTTATATAATATTAATTTCTATATAATCTAATTAATTTATAACTCTAATATAATAAATATTATAGTAATATAATCTAATTAATTTCTAAATAATCTAATCTCTATATAATTTAATATTTCTATATAATCTAATAATATATATTAATTTCTTATATCATATCATCTTAAATCTTCATAATCCTCCAAAATACCAGAAATGACTTAAAAAGCGTTTGATTTTACAAATAATCAGAAAGTGTTAAAGTCCCAATCGTCGATCGGCGGTGGAGACTGAAATTATGCTTGTTGAGCGTCTACCTTAAAGTGATCTTATTTAAAATGTTACATGCTTACATTTTCAACAAAAGATTTGTGTCTTTGTGTATGTGTATATAAATAATGGATTAACAATATTAGTGACAAAGAATAATAATAAGCTAAAGAAATCTTCTTTACTCTTATTAATTACATAAATACGATATAATCGAAAAAAACGTACACAAAGCAATGATATACCTACAATAAAAGTACGGATGAAATACAGATGAAATATCGGAAATTTTAGAAATGAACATTGCTACTTGGAAGGATAAACATTTGTAACAACAATCTTTAAAATTTGATGTTTTTTACCAAAAAAATAAAAGTTTTATTTTTAATGTAAATAAAGTACAAACTTTTGAGTTATATTTTAAGGAGAAAATGGTTATTTTCGTGTTGGGATCAAGAAAAATTATTGTATTATCGTTACGAATGAGTAACATTTGTGCTTTTCTTAAGTAATTTCTTTAAAAATAACTTATATATTATACGATTTTTGCTGATTTTCATCGCCAAATTTTAATTTTACATCGTAATGTACATAAATTTGCAGGGTTAAGTATAATATTGTCATAGTTGCACGCAAAAGTATCATGACTATTTTAATTTTCGCATGTCAACTATATAAAGGTTTCATTAAATATTTCATTTGGTATCAGATTGTTTCCGTTAGCTATATGCTCACCAAAAACGCAAAAACCCATAAAACCAACTGGGTGTTACATAAATTAATATATTGTATTAATATAAAGCATGTAAGAAATATTCTGTTATCCATAGGGAAAGTGAAAAAAAAAAGTTTGAAATTCCGATTCATATTCAGACAACATTCCGTCTCACATATTTTAACATTTAAAAAAGTTCGGAAAAGAACTGTTATGTCCCCAATAAAAATTAATAATAGAAAAGTGCTTTAACAACGTTTCAACGGTCAGTTTAGAGAGAATCATAATCGAATTCTTCTAAAAGAATAGAGAAGTTGCAATCAGCTGTTCAACCATTGTACTTCATTTGGAGGTGAGGGTACTTCCACCAATCAGAACTGCCTGTCTGTAGTGTGTGACCTCCAACCTGACGTCAGTTGCAACTGCCCTATACTTTACCCACGAGTGGCAACAGCCAGCTCTGCGGGTATATGCCCTCCGATACAGCGCCTAGAATACATAGTGTGGAAACCGGCTATCTCAGTAATACTTTAAAAAGTGCTAACAAATTGTAAACGATAAATGTGCAACGATGCTGTACTATAATAGGGTGATCGCAGCGACATCTTCTAGCTCTTTTCAACGTAAACATTGTATTGCAAAAATTTAGTATATATCATATCTATTTCGAACAGTTGATAATCAATTGATAATCAATCTTATTTATCTGGTAGATGGTGTTCGGTCTGGTAGCCTCGCACTACACCGAGGCTAACGAAAAAGAAAGGCTACCGCTGTGCTTTACCCGTATCTTTTTTTACAGACCGCCGGAGTCACGTGATGCTCGAATGCACCAATGCAGATATACGAAAAGAGCATCACGTCACTCTAGCGGTCTCTAAAAAAGGATAAGTGGAATGCACCGCGGTAGCCTGTTTTTATCGTTAGCCTCGGTATATTGCAGATGACGTGACATGGGTAAGACCATAGAATGAAAGAATGGATATTAAAAGCATAGAGTATAAAAAACTTCATATAAATAGGTACATTTCAGAAGCTTGTTATTTTTTCTGCCTGTCACTAGGGACGATAGTTAGCAGATAGGGCCGGAACTGTCCTATCATGTTGGGTATTTTATGACTCACGCATGGCTCAACGGCATTATGGAACCGTACAGCTTGTGCTTCCGGGGTGTATTTACAAGGAGACCGCCAAACATGATGCGCACAGATTTTGATGATTTTAAAGTATGTTTTAGGGATCATACACCTAACTATTCAGGTCAAAGGTTTCCTTCAAATGGTCTTTAGTTTTCGAGAAATTTCGTTTTAAAGTTAAGCATGCATTTCAAATGCCATTACTTCGCGGTCCTGGACAAGGTTTCAGTGGTTCCGGGAGCGTTCGCGATTTGAGAGCCGCAGATAGGTGTTCTGTCCTCTCCTGTGACTTTTACCTTTTTTAACAAATTTTATATATTTGTCGCGTTATAAGTTGTATGCAGAATTATGAATTCTGCATCTTTGAACTTTTTGATATTTTCCTAATAAATTCCATTTACATTTTCGAATATTTCGTAAAAATTTACGTTTTTTTTTTTTTTTTTTTTTTTCCTTGTGCAGTTTTGAAATTAATATTTCTATTGACGAAATTCCAAACTAACTAATTCCAAAAACATATCTTGAAAGGAGTAATAAAATATTAAAGCAATAACGATTATATCCAAGTTTTAGCCAGTTATATATATATATATATATTTATGTTATTTAAATACATTTAACTGTAAAGTTCAAACTCGGCGTCATTTTTCATTTGCACAAATAAAAAATAATGTTACAATTAATTTTTTTTCAGTCTAACAAGTCGATGCCATACAGAAAAATTCAACTAGAAATGAAAAATCATTTGTAAATTACAATACATATAAAAAATATCTGAAAAAAAATCGTCTGCAACGACTTTTACGGTAATATCAGAATAAATAAAATTTTTTTTTTATCAATTTCGTTTCGCTTCCTTTGCAGACAAATACCACGTTTGAAATAATTTCTTTTTCAAATTTAATGCATTTTTAAATATATTTATCACAATTTAAGTATTTAAAGAATATATAATATGCTAATTTATACATTCTTCCAATATTGTTAAAACAATTATTTAAAGGCAATTTTTAATGCGTAATTTGTTTAGAATATTTTTGCGATATGTATAACACAATTAGTTCCATATTTAATAAACTAAAAATGTCGATGTCGGTGATGATAAATATTTCAGTATTTCAGCAGTTAACATATTTCAATATATTTAGAACAAATCAAATATTAAAAGGACATATTATTTTGTTAATTTTTTCTTAATCATTTAATTTTTTTTAAATAGAAAATGTAAATTAAAAAAAAATGTATTATTTCATAAATACAATAAATAAATAAGTAAATATACATAAATGTAAACAATAATCATTTTAAAAAGACAAGATATCAAGACATAAATTAGTCTGGATTTTCGTCAGCAGAAATATTCGAATAAAAATTGCGCAAAAACTATAAATTTTCACGCAATATTCGAAAATGTAAATGGAATTTATTAGGAAAATATCAAAAAGTCCAATGATGCAGAATTCATAATTCTGCATACAACTTATAACGCGACAAATATATAAAATTTGTTAAAAAAAGGTAAAAGTCACTGCAGAGGACAGAACACCCATCTGCGGCTCTCAAATCGCAAACGATACCACTGCACCACTGAGACCATATCCAGGATAGTGAAGTAATGGCATTTAAAATGCATGCTGAACTTTAACCCGAAATTTCTCGAAAACTAAAGCCCATTTGAAGGAAACTTTTGACCTGAATAGTTAGGGGTATGATCCCTACAACATACTTTAAAATCATCAAAATCTGTGCGCATCATGTTTGGCGGTCTCCTTGTTAGAGTTCCGCGCGAAACGTGGAATAAGAGAGTAGCAACAAACGGGATGTAAAATTTGATTGGCTGACATGATTTTGGCCAAAATCTATCGCCCAGGCATGTTAGCAACTTTGTCATTCTCACCAAACTAGTGTTTGTTGACTTGTCTCAATAGCGATTATAAAAAGGATGCCAACATTGCCAAGCTGGTGTGTGTTTACACAGTGGTGCAGCCATGGGGGGGGTGGGGGTTAACCCCCTCCCCCCCCAGAGCTAAAAAAAATTACTATAATTGCCGTTTATATGAATCAAAACTAAAGTTAAAATTAAATGTTTTGGCCTTTCCGCCTTGGCAGAATCCGCCGCTTTGTTAAATCAAATTCTATTCAACAATGTGATTCAATTAAACGGCGAAAATTCTACTTAAAACTGTGAAAGAGCATATTACAAGCATCGGTTAAGTCAAAAGTCAAAACTGGTTATTTAGACTGCGTCACTTTGTCAAGACCAGAGCTGGGCAGTATCGAAAATACATGTATTTGAAATACATTTGTATTTTGTATTTTAAACAGATAAAACTAAAGTATTTTGGTAATGTATTTTGAAATGATTTTTCCTTGTATTTTGTATTTTGAAAATACTCAAAATACATTTCTCGATTATTCAAACTTCGTACCAGACTTGAAGCTGGTATAAAGTTTAAACCACAACTTGTGTTTTAACCGCAAATTACTGATTCACAACAGGAAATACATGCTTGTCTGTTTTGTATAGTCTTTGAATTCGTTTCTAGAAGTTAATATGAACATTTTTTTTTTCTTTTGGCATAATAAGGATTTTTATCTTTGGCTGAAATATTTTTGCTGAATGGTTTTGCTAATGCTCTTTAATTCTTAATGTTGCTATGCGAAAAAAAAAAAAATTGTCGTGTGATAAACAAGTAGGATCGTTCAGACTTTTCCTGAGTATTGCATTTTTAAACTATGTTAGCTGTGTAATGCTGTTAGTTGTTGCATAGACGCGTGAAAAGATTGATAATACATACCCAAGAACTCCTAATGAACGGAAATTAATTATTTGTGATACATCACGCTACGCGATAGACATAAGTTTACTCGAAATATTTCAAAATATTTTTTGATGACAGTTAGTGCAAGACACTATTTTCAGGTCGAAATCAACTGAGTCTGGTCATCACTCTTTTATGACCGGACCGGGCGTGTGCTTTATTTTTTCCTGCAGACTCAGGCCGGGCAGGGGCAGATTAATTTTTTCCGGACCCAACCGGACCTGGATATTCTTCCTAGAGGTCTAGACGGGAAGAAATTTTCAGGCCCGGTCTCGACCCAGATCGTAAAAAGTCATTGGCCTGGCCTGGCCCGCGCAGATATCGGTAAAATTTGATCTGGTTTAACATTTTTTGCAAAAAATGTATATATTTTTAAATCGTTATTATTCTACAATTAAAATTTTAAATTTATACTTTTTGAAGAATAGCACATACTTGTACATTTCTGGGCAATAAAATTAAAGTGCACGAAAACACGTGAAAAGAAACCTGTCTATGATGGAATCCTGTCTTAAACGGAAAAGTTTGTTAATTCATACAAAATGAATATAATAATACGTGTGAAAAGAATATAATGCATTTAGAACAGGTGATGTACCAGCTAAGATGGAAACTTGTCTATTATTGATTTTTTTAGCTCCTACGTGATTTCGTCTTAGAATATTTTTCTGTATCGAATTTTTCAGATTTATAAGTCTCTAAGCCATGGAATATGGTTTAATGACGTTAATAATACCTCAGACATTTGCGTACAAATAGAGAATCATAAAAAAAAAATAAACATAGTTTACATGGGCACAGGCAGAAATAAATCTAGGGAGTGCAGTATCTTGGAACGGGTATGCCTCTACTTCGCAGCTCTGGGCGCTTTTTAAAAGATGAAGAATATAAACATGAAAAATAGCTAAAATAAAAATTGTCAGAATACCTTGTACAAGAGAATTTTTAACCACATCGGCTTAAAAATTTATCTTTTGTAGAAATTCACTCGGGCCAATTAAGTTTTTGTAGGGCTAGGCTCGAACCGAAATTTTAGCATTTAAACCGGGCCAATAAATTTTTTGTATGAGCTGGTCCAGACTCGGACCGAACTTTTAGCTTTTATACAGGGTCGGGCCAAAGAATTTTTTGTACGGACACGGCCGGGCCTCGGGCCGAACTTTTAATTTTTATACCGGGTCGGGTCCCAAATTTTTTCTACGGGTCGGGTCTGGAAATTTCGGCTCGTGCAGACCTCTTTTTTTGGTTACGGAATGTCCATATACAGTAGGTAAAAATTTATAACATGGTTTTCCATTAAAACATTTTTGCGTAGTGCAAGATAATTAAAATTATAATTAATGTATTTTGTATTTTGAATGTATTTAAAAAATACATGTATTTTGTATTTTGAATGTATTTAAAAAATACATGTATTTTGTATTTTGAATGTATTTAAAAAATACATGTATTTTGTATTTTGACATTTGAAATTTTGAAAAGTATTTTGTATTTTGTATTTTAGACCTTAAAACCAATGTATTTTGTATTTTAGACCCTAAAACCAATGTATTTTGTATTTTGTATCAAAAATGGTTTTTCGATGTATTTTGCCCACCTCAAGACGTCTTATAGTAAAAGAGGGGTCATATACAAAGGGTACTAGGAAAGTTTTGCAATATGGATTTATTTATCAAACTTTTTCAATGTAATTTCCGATACAAGCAATACAGTTCTCCATCCTCCGAAACCAGTCCTTAAACCAGCTCTGCCAAGTTTCACTAGGAAGTAAGGCACACTCGTTGTCCCAAGCCCTCAAAAGTGTCTCATCACTGGAAAACCGAATCCCTTTCAGCTTCATTTTCACATGCGGGAACAGTGCGAAGTCACAGAGGGCAAGATCTGGACTGTAAGGAGGGTGTTCAAGAAGTTTCAGTCCTGTAGTGGCCAAATATTCAGTGCAGGCTTTGGCCCGGTGAGCTGGAGCTTTGTCATGATGGAGGAACCAGGTGTTCATTCGTGACTTTGGTCGCAGGTTCTTCAAAGATTCCATGACATTAGGGAGGAACTGTTCAGCGTACCACTTAGCTGTAACTGTCTTCTGTGTGTCCAAAACGATACGCTCAACAATTCCACTCGATTTGAAAAATAGTAATACAGCTATAATTTTTTTTGACAGATCGGGATTTTCTGACAGCTACCGGTGTGTCCTCATCATCAAAGACCCAAACTTTGTTTTGAGACTTAGTCGGCACATCATAAGCCAGATTTCGTCACCACTGCCACACGTACGCTTTGAGTTATATAATATACAGTGGGCCATTTCTTAATTGCATTTCTGTCTTTGTTCCATGTTCGAAACAATAACAGGCCATCGAATTCCAGGGAAAAAATAAAACATACACTTTGTAAGTCTCTCTCAGTTTCAAACGGCTCTTTTTTGCATTTTTTGCTCTCAGTTACTAAGACCAAGCTATGTGCGAACACAGGAAAAAAATCTTTGCAAAAGTAAGAATTAATAAAAAGTACTTTAAAGTTATGAAAAGCTATTTTTCGATTGTGAACAGATTTTTGCAATCAGTGTTTCTTTTGAATCATTTGTTTCGTAGGGGGTCTGTACACAAATTTAAAGACTATACTTCATTTGGTCAAATTATTCAAACTCTTTATGCCGAAAATTTGCATCTTAAAAGTAATCTCTATACTAAATTTCAAGTTTCTAACACTAATAGTTTCAACTAAATCATAATTTAGAACGCGTTTAGAAAGTTTTCCGTCATTTCATCCTTTTAAATTTTGAATTAAAAAAAAAATGTTCTAAGGAAGCATTTACTACATAAAAGTAATCATCATACAAAATTCCAAGTTTCCATACCAATTGTATCACATAAATCGCAATTTTAGAATGCTTTTTACTCTTGCAATCTTTCAAATTTCGAATTAAAAAAATAAATTATGGCAAACATTTACGTCTCTTAAGTTACATTCATATAAAATTTCAAGACTCTAGCCCTAAAAGTTCTAATTATATTATAATTTAGAACATTTTTCGAACGTTTTTTGCTCATTTCACATTTTTAAATTTCGAATTTTTTAAAAACCATTTTGAACGAGTATTTATATCTGAAAAGTAACCACTACGTCAAAAAACAAGCATTTATACCATCTGTATCACACAAATCGCAATTTTAGAACTTTTTTGTTCTTGATCCTTTTACATTTCGAATTTTTAGAAAACTGTTCTGGATGATCATTTTCATTTCTAGAGTAACAGCCGTGCCAAATTTCACCTATCTAGCACAAACTATTTCTAATTAAATGTTTTTAGATCATTTTCAGACCGTTTTTCGGTCATTTCATCCTTTTTTTAGAATTTCTTTAGAAATCGTTCTTAGAGAGCATTAACATCCCAAAAGTTACCACCATGCCAAATTCCAAACTTCTATACCAACTGTATCACATAAATCGCAATTTTAGAACTTTTTTTTTTTTTTTCTGCTACTGCAAACTGTTCTTGGCTAGCATATAAGTCTAAAGTAACAACCATGCCAAATTTCATGTTTCTAGCCCTAATTGCACAAATAAATTGTAATTTAGACCGTTTCCTGCTCCTTTTCCCTTTTTAAATTTCGAACTTTATAGAAACCATTTTTAGTGAGCATTTACATCTTTTTAAAGTAACCGCTAGTCCAAATTTCAAATTTCTAGAATCAACAATATCATAGAAAGTGCAATTTTAGATTTTTTGTTTTTGTTCTTGCACCCATTTGGAACGTGATGTACCGAAAAAAAGTGTTTGGAAATTGTTGTATAAAATATAGCCTGTGTTAGAGAGGAGATGGTTAACAGAATTTTGACACCATTATTAAGGTTCCATCCTTAAAAA
The DNA here is from genome assembly GCA_963931845.1 of Maratus michaelseni. NCBI lineage: Eukaryota > Metazoa > Arthropoda > Arachnida > Araneae > Salticidae > Maratus > Maratus michaelseni. The sequence goes on along the minus strand of OZ007586.1, from coordinate 71,612,494 downwards.
GTAAAAACGGAACTATTAAAAGATCACTCATGTGTCTTATTCTTCTGGCACTCAGCGGGGAGTTAAGGGTTATCGACGCAGAATAATCTAAGGATTGTTGGTAATGATTTTCGAAAAAATATGTCTGTAAATAGCTGAGATATTAATTAAAACCCATCTAGAAAACAACAGCACGTATCAAAACTGTGTTGCTACTTTGCGACCTACTTTTGAAGCGCGCTTGACACAATGCTAAGATTAAACTTTGTAACAAGATCTTTGCTTTAGGTAAGACGAATCATGATAGTCAACATTTTTCATACCAACTGAATTCAATTATTGAGGGAAAATATTGAAAAATAATTCATAGAATAATTCTAAGACATTAAGAGTAAGTAATTTTGAGACAACAATCGCTTATAATTCAATATATAATTCATTTATAATGAAAAATCTTTTCGTTAACAAATCACTTGAATTATCATACCTCGATAGGTTTTCATTTTTGAAAATGAATCAGAAAGTTTCGCGTTGTTCAGCATACTTTTTTTAAATGCTTTAAAATTGTCTACTATTACGACAAATATGATTGACAAGTAACTTTTCGTGTGAAACTCAGCGACTTCTTCCGAAGCGGGATTTGTTCTCTGCCAAATTTAAACTTTGTACAAGGTCTTTATTTTAGAGGGAGATATATTCATTGTTTTTCATTCCAATACCAATAAAATTAAATTATGGCATGTAGTATTGTTTTAGGTATGTGACTATGTGAGTATATTATCTTTGAGCAGTTCTGACACTTTGTGTGGAACCCTTTGTACCCGAATAAAACTCACATATGACCAATTTCTTTTTAAATCTGTTGTGTAGTTCCAGAATTAACCCCTGCAAAAAGAACAAATGTTGCTGTTTTATAATATTAGTATAGATACGACTACAATTCAAACTCGGATATTTTTAGAGAACTTTAACAATAATAAATATATTTTAACAAAATTTTCATCAGATTTACATTAGATAATGCGAAATTCAGTGTCATGTAAAGTACTGTAAGGGCGAAGTAATTTAGTCTACAATACCGTGTTTAATATCAACTACATTCCAAAACATCGATTACCTTAATTGAGTTGTCACATTTGGCAAAAAAGCAAGGTAAGTAAGTCTATTGAAAATTTTGTTAAAATTGCTTCTTTATTATTAAATTTAGGAATAAGAATTCGTGATTCTCATGAAACCTTGTGGATTTTTGATTGAACAAATGGATTGCAAATCTGTTATTTTCTATGTAAAAATTATTTGCTGTACTGTGCTCTTCCATCTTAAAGTTTGCTCCTCATCATTTTTAAACACTTTATAAATCTAATCAATTTTTGTGTTATTTCAGTGGTGCATTTTATAGTTTGTCACTCTAATATTGTAAACGCTGTTTAAATGAACCGTAACCAACGTAATTGCAGAGATAAGCATTATGATTTCATTCATTTAAAAGACTGATTCCATTAACCGGTGATTCATATAACCGGCGACCACCTTTATCAGAAACTCAAAACCCCCCCCTAGAATCGAATTCTGGCTGCGCCACTGGTTTACATCATATTTCTTCATTGAACTGCCTGCAGTGCTGTTGTTCTTTTAGCAATCATTCACACTGTATTAGGGATCATTTATAGTCTTTATTCATTTAGATTATTAAAACAAAATTTATTGTATTTAAAGCTAATCTTCTCGTTAAAAAAAATTGACTTGTTAAATTTCTTTTATTTGTATTTGCCTAAATAATGTTAAAAGAGATGACACTAAAAGCATTGCTTTTTGACCCGATACTGTCAACATGTTATTTATTTTTTATATGATGTTTGATTAAGTTAATATAATTTAGGATCTATATTTATTGACTGACTGATTGATTTTTGTTTGAAGATTGTTAAAATGATACAAGATGAGAAATTCAGGTTTATTTAGCAAATTCTAATGCAACGGTTGGCAACTGGCGGACCGCGGAAGGTCAAATCGTGGACCGCCAAAAATTTTCAATTTGAATAAATAGCTTATTAAAATTTATGTATAATAGATACGTTTGAACGATAGCCTTATCAATGTTTCTTATATTTTACAAGAAATAGTACGATTAATTTGATTTTTTTAATAATGATACATAGACGCTCTTATGTGAAACGCAAAATACTGCTTTGGGGCGCAGGCGGCGGAGGGAGGGAGTGAATAACAGACTTCTAATAAACTTGAGTCAGGAAATGAGAAATAAACTTCTTGACGCTAACATAACCAGCCCACCATCACGTGATGCCCAGTACAACAGCGCCAAGCCAAATGGTTTTTTCCCCGCCAAAATTTACTTGCAATTTCTGAATCCCCGCTGAAATTTATTTCGTCTGCTAAATAAAAAATTCTGGATTGCAGCCAAAATATGTTTTATAATCGAATGTATTGTTAAAAAAGACATTATGTGGTTTGAAGTTTTCAAAAGCTATGAAATATATTATCAAATCAAAGAATATTTGATAACATTTCAGTGCTAACTTCACCTTTATTAAAAAAAAGAGAGAGAGAGAGAGAGAAATGTTGTTTAATTTCCTGTTATTTTAATAATGTCTGCAAAATTTAATGCATTTTTAGAATAAAAAAAAAATCTGACACTAACATTGTTACATTTCGTGAGATAATTGTGTCAAATTGAAGCTTTCCAAACAGAAATCTCGAAATATTTTGGATCATCTTACTTGTTATCTTATATCGCTAATAAAAAAAGATATTTTTAAAATAATGTTTATTAAAAAGGAGGTGTGCAATGCATGCTCCCAAGCCATTTTATAACATTTAAATAAAATCCATCCAGAAGATTAAACGGAGTCCCGCAGTGGCGCGGACGAATAAGCTCGGTTCCCGCAAGATCACCGAAAGCGAAGCAGCATCGACCGCGGTCAGTGATTGGGAGGGTGACTACCTCTCTCGGCTGCTGCTGCTGTGTGGGACCGTGTATGTTAATGGGAGCTGGTGCACGTAAAATATGTTCGTGGCTCCAATGTCCTCCAAGTTTAGAATAAACGTTACCTCTGGGGGTGTCAATCCAGGTGCAGGTATCTCATCTGGAATTGGTTAAAAATTAGGAGACCAGCTTTAGAAGTCCAACCTCTCTTGAGGCTCTGGCACCCCATCTTTCAGAGAAGTTCCATGGCACTTTCTCTATCACGCCAACAACAACAACAGAAGATTAAACAATATTTTAATCGTGGCAAGAGGAGGGAAGGGGTACAAAATAACTATTCGACCAAACAACAACAAAATCCGTACTCTATTACTGTTTTTACTCTTAGGAGTGAACTGACCGGATGCGTTGGTACGCATGCGTGAGAATTCACCTTGTCATTCGTAGATTGCAATCTTTTGTGTGGATCTTTCATTCATTTGCGTTGTTATTGCCCTCTGCTAAAATAAGTGAATGAATATGTATTCTAAAGAACGCAAAGTTAACAGTGAAAATAGGAAGTTTCTGCTTGAGTTTGCAGAACAATATTTGTTTTACATTGCCTGATAGACCTGAAGCTGTTGCAGTTTGCCTCATATGCAACAAAACTGTCGCTAGTGTTAAAAGTTCCAATTAAAGCGACACTACGAAACAATTTATCATCAGTTCCATAAAAAAATTTCCTCTTGGAAGTGAAGCTCGTCAAGAAGAACTACAGGCATATCTTAATTCTTACAAAAAAAAGCACGGTCTTACAAGGGCGGATCTAGAGAGTCTTCAAGGGGGGGGCGATATCAGAAATTTGGAGATTAATATCCGACCCGCAATCTTGGTCGGGTCGTGCCTTTTTTTTAAATTGCGGGTCAGGTTTACTTCTATTTTTTTGCTATGGGTCGGGTTGACTCCTACTTGTTTACTGCGGGTCGGGTTTGGGTCGTGTTAACTTGTTTTTTGGTACGAGATGCGTTCGGATTGTGTTAATTTTTACTTTTTTTTGCTGCGGGTCGAGTTGACTTCGACATTTTTCTTGCGGGTCGGATTGACTTCCATTATCGGGTTGGGTTTTTTCACTCTTGCGTGCCGTGATCAGATTGACCCGATTTTTGAAAAGAATGTATAATTTTTTTCCCCGATAAAATCTATATATAGTAAAAATTTCATAACGGACAGTCCCAAATAGCGGAAAGCTTTATGTAGGGAATACTTTTATTTAGTAAAACCTCCGAATTACGGATACCTTGAAGCCGTCGATTTTATCCGCAAATTCAGAAGAAATAGCATGGAACTCCGTATGGTCACCCCTGAAGAGTGGAGACAGTCCCCAATACAATTATTTGCATAGTTTTTGTGCACTCCTCAGAGTAACAGATAAATTCGATAGCACCGAGGCGTCCGTTATTTTAATGTTTTACAGTATTTGAATATTAATGAGTATATACAGGGTGGTTATAAAATAAGTATCTCTATTTGGAGCTGTCTGTAGCTTGAAGGAATAACCGGAATGAAACCAAAATCGGTACACTTACTATTCGAGAAGGGGGAAGAAGAATGGAACAATAAAACAAAATAATTGCAATGATCGCCGACAGATGGCGTTTTTGAGTGTGACATGTAATGTGCAATATTGTGTACCGTGGAGGTGTCACAAACGTCAATTACTTTACCGCATATCACAACATGTGCGAAACATCACTCCTGATGCATTACATTCCGCAGTTGAGCACGTCGTGTACCGCCTGGATTGTGTCCTCCAACAAAATGGCCATGTGGAACCTGAACATGATCGGCACTGCAATGCGAAAGCGTAGTCACATTCACTGTGACATTTTCCAACAAATTAGGTATTCCATCTGGTTTGACGCCTTAATTTTTTGTTCTTGTATTATACATTACATTTCACACTCAATAGCGCCATCTGTCGGTGATTATTGCAATTATTTTTTTTATTGTTCCATTCTTCTTCCCCCTTGAAACTAGTAAGTGTACCGATTTTGGTTTCATTCGGGTTATTCCTTCAAGCTACAGACAGCTCCGAATAGAGATACTTATTTTATAACCACCCGGTATATAACATATGTTTCTATAAAAAAGAAAATTGAAATTAGAGATATAAATGCATACTACATTTTATAATTCTATTAAAATTTGGATTAATTTTCTTTCATTTTGGTTTCGGGAGGACGAAGATATTTTTTCGGTGTTCAGTTTTGCTTACAATGGAATTTTCGGGTTCGGTTTAGGATAAACAGATCCGCGTAGGTCTCTAGGTGGAATTTTAAGATGTATGTTCAAAAGCTGGAGTTCTTTTAAATGGGATTTTGTAGTATCTTAAATATTGCCCAGTGCGCTAAACTCCAAAACATCGCTGTATTAAAAAATACTGTATAGGAAACTACAGTAGTCTCTAGGGAGCGATAGCAAATATTTGAATTGCAACGGGCGCTTAAAACACAGCCTTTGGCACTGTTTCTTGTATTCTTATATGTGTATGAATAGCAATGATTTTGTAAATGTGTCAGAAAAAAAGTGAGTTTGTTTCTGAGAACTAAACTTACAATTCATTAAAACTTATGGCCTATAGTACCAAGCCCTGTTATTATTATTATTATTATTATTATTATTATGGGTCCTGGGGTACTATAATGCCCCTGTCAAGTTGTCAGCCTAATGCGGGAGGGACCATCAATGTTTAGTCCCTAAGTATGCTTGGTACTCAATTTATAAACCTCGAATGGATTAAGGCCTGAGTTAGCCTTGATCAGTCCGCCGTCGAACTGGGGACCTGTAGCATCGTAGAGAGAAAAGCTGAGCATTACACTACTGGGCTTACTGTTGTTGAGAGTATTAACAAAAATAATAAACAAATGTTTTAAATGTCTTTACCTTTTAATCTTTATCACCCTTTTTTAAGCGTATTTTTATATAACGGAAGAAGACCAATTTACTTCGACATTTCGTGCCTTGTTCTGGTTCTGTTTTAAATAAAATGTTGCTTGGTTTTTTTTCATTTCCCCCCTGAATTACATATGCTTCGCCAGTTTTTCTCGCTTTTCGCAACAAACACATCAAATTTTGAATGTGAATCTCTGTTACCTACCATTTTGCATATGTAATCAATTTCTGTATATCACTAGACTCTTTTTACTCTCACTGCTAGTAAATTACGGGGTGTGGAGGGCCGGAGGGAGCGAAAATTATCGTAGGTTACGCTAACTTGAAAGTTATCGCCAACTAGACATGCAGGGATAGGTACAGTGAGACTGGGCGAGCTATTCTCCCTGTAACATCGTCTATGACGCAATCGACGTACTGGACCTTGTAATAAAACGCCCAAAGAAACAACGAACACTTCGAAAATAGAACTATAGGGAAGAACGACATCACATTACAGTACTAATAAAAAAGTTGTCCAAATTTTTATTAATTACACAGCGGTAGGACGAAAAATATACAAAGAATTCATACAAACTTTTTTTAGAGGCAATGTGTATCTCTGTGCACTTGGAGAGATACCTTTCAGAAGTTGCATAAGGGCTCAATTGTTTGAAGGCTAATATAATCAAAGAGACAATTTTAAGCTTTGATTGATCGACAACATTTCAGAATTCTGTAAAAAAAAGTACCATCTGGGTATAAGACTGCTTGTTTTTTAGGTGCGTTCGTAATTATATAAATACGTAGCACCTATAGTCGTCGTTTGGTCCGTCCGTCTGTCCGTCCGTCTGTCTGTCTGTCTGTCCGTCTGTCTGTCCGTCCGTCTGTCTGTCTGTCCGCATATAACAACGCAAAAACTACCCAACCAAATGTTTTGCAATTTAAAATATATTATCTTTGCAGAATTTTGTCGAGACATTTCAAATTTTATTAAAATCGAATCAAAACTTTAGGAGATATTAATAAAAATATTTATTAAGAAATTTGAATTTTTTTTTTAAATCGGTGCTTTTTTGTTAGAGGAGCTTCCGAAGTTAAATCGTCAAGCGACCGAGATACTTATTTTATGACAGAAATTAATCTGCAGACGATATAATTCATTTCACGGAATTAGAAATCATCAAGATCTGAATATTTATAGAACTAGCTGATACATATATATCTGAATATTTATATAACTAGTTAAGATATTTGTATGAACAGTGTCATAAAATATATACTTAACTAGCTGTTTAACCCGTTCTACGCACGGGATATCATGAATTTAATTCTAAAACGTGCGTACGAACGCACCTCGTTTGTAACGTTTGACGTACAATTTCCAACTTGTTTATATCAAAGATCAGTTCTAATTCAGCAAAGACTGTTTTGAAACTTATTAACGAAATATATATTCAGTAACTATGGGACGCTGGCTGAAAAAGGCATTTAGAAAATATATTAAAACTAGCTTAGATATCTCAGTTAGAGGTCTACACTTGCCGAAATTTCCAGCCTACGGCTAGCAGGTCGTACATAAATTTTGGGATATTCCGCCGGATGGGGGCTCTGTAATAGCGATTTTTGTGCCATTTTTATTGTTGTATCATTAAAAAGTGTATGAAGTTATGCATAGAATTGAACCAAATTTTATTTATAGGTTTTCGACTATGGCCAGCAGGTTCTAATTGAATTTAGGGACATTCAACAGGAAAGGGGCACTGTGATAGCGATTTTTGTTAAATTTTTCGCAGTTTAAGGCAACCCGTTAGAAGGTAACCCGGTGCTTTGCAAGCAGCTGACGTAAAACCGAATTCCTGTATAGCGAATTTTGAAGTATTAACATGTATGCGAGATAGAAGAAAGTTTTGGGATTGGCACATCCCACTAGTTAAAAATATATCACTTTGATTTATTAAACCAAATTAAATTTCTAAAAATTATTCTAAAAATATGCACAACATCACTACAATTTTTACGAAAACAAATAAATACTAGTATCTTGTGACTATCGCAAAACTTTCTTCTATATAAATCAAATCGTCTGCAATAAAAATTAAATGACAATCTATTCGTTCTTGAGCTATAGCTAACGCGGAAATCGTGAAAAACAGATCATAGTGGCAACATCTGTTGGGCGGTATATATACCCAATTCTCATAAAGATCTATTTATACCAAGGTCAAACATAATCTAAAGTTTAATGAAATTCCGTGCGTTAATTCTTGAGATATAGCTATTGCGGAAATCGCGAAAAATGCAACATAGAAGCACCACCTGTTGAGTAATTTAAACGAAAACCTCAGCAGCAGCAATTTATGTCAAGGTCTAACTGAATATGAATTTTTATTAAATTCCGCTCATTAGTTTTCGAGATAGAGCCCCCACAAAATTTGTGTCACATATGTAAAGACAGACAGACATTTTCTAAGAACAGCCAATTCGTGTTCAGGACCTCCTAAATTGTAGAAATAAATTCGTCGAAAATATTTACCAATCTAATACTTTGTTCTTGTAAAGATGGAAGAAAGTAAAAAATACCACCCGAACATAGGCTCGGGAGGAAGAATTTAGAGGTATGTATGCACGAGTCAATAATGGATTTCATACGGGTTGAGTCAGAAACGGGCCGAACTCTTAGCTTTTATACCGGGTCGGGCAAGGTTCTAGAAATTTCGGCTCGTGCAGATCTCTATGAAGAATGAATTCCATACCAAACTCGTCCCGGAAAAAAAAAAGTCTAGCCCGGCCCGGCTCGAGTCTACAGAATAAAGGAATACCCGGCCAGGAAATAGTGGAGAACAGGCAAGGTCCGAGTTTGCAAACCTTTTATTAGCGAAAGGCGGAGGGGAGGGGGGGGGGAGATCGATCCGCCATTGGTCGCAACCGGGCCAAATTTTCAGCTTTTATGCCGGGTCCAGTCCTGAAAATTTCGGCCCGTGCAGACCTCTAGAAAGAATGAAATCTAAGAAAGGTTCCACCAGAAAAAAAAGAAGTCTGGTCCGGCCCCAGTCTTCAGAAAAAGCGAGGTCCGGTCCAGGCTCAAGTCTCTAGAAAAAAATAAGGTCCGGTCCTGACCCGACCCTTAAATAGTGAAGACCTGTCCCGGCCCGGCCCACGGATCGGGCCGGGCTTCGCCACAGGCCTTTTCCCGTAGAGGCCTCTAATGTCGGTTTACCGACCCTTTTTTAGCCCAAGGGGGGGGCGATCGCCCTATCGCCCCCCCCTTAGATCCGCCATTGCGGTCTTACTAGTTCGCTGTAGGAGCGAATAGGAAAAATCATCAGAAGCAACGTTGCGTGTCTGCTGGACGCTTAATAGACACCAGAAACCATTTTCAGACTCTGAAATAGTAAAAGAATGTATGTTGGAAGTGGCCACGGCACTTTTTGACGTTGTAACCGCAATTCAAGGTATTGCATTGTCAATAAGAAGCAATACAAGAAGAACCAAAATTTTGGCTGCTGACATTAAAAAAAGTTTGTCTGAACTTCTGCAGAAGGCGCCTTGCTACGCCATAGCATTTGATGAATCATGTGATATTGTTGATGATGAACAAATATCTATTTTTGTGAGAATTTTTGACATTGAAGGTAAATTATACAGGGAAGAATTGCTTACAATTTTGTCATGTAAAGGCAAGACTCACGAAGAAGATTTATTCAAGAATGTTGACGATTTCATGACAAAATCAAGCATTAGTTATGATAAAATGGTGTCCCTTTCAACTGACGGAGCCCCGGCGATGATGGGCAAAAAAAAAAAGGATTAGTGAAGAGAATCAAGGATAAAAATGCTGGGAAATCTTATCAATGCATAATTCACCAGACAGTCCTTTGTGGAAAACTTAGTTCTACTCTGAAAGAAGTAATGAACAACTTAATCAAGTTGATCAATTTTATGAGGTCTCGTTCTGCTCTTCAGCACCGACAGTTCAAGGAGTTTCTATCTGAGTGTGATTCAGCGCATTCTGACTTACTGCAACACAACAATGTTCGTTGGCTAAGCAAAGGTCAAGTTATTGAACGTTTCTGGCAATTAAAAGAACAAGTAACCTCCTTCTTAGTCAACTTGGATACACAGGGTAAGGAGCACTTGGAGTTCCTATCAAACGAGGGCAATATGGCAGCTGTGGCTTTCTTGAAAGACATTCTAAAATATTTAAATGCGCTGAACGCCGAGTTACAAGGAAATGGGAAATTAATATGTGATTTGTTACAAAGTGTGTCTGCTTTTCGTCGCAAGTTGGATATCTTTGAAAAAGATATTGCAAATGAAGAATTTATTCATTTTCCAACAATCCTTGAACATAAAAAGAAGAATTCCGAAATAGACACCGTAGTGTTTCTAAGTTTTATGTCAGATCTTATAAAGGAATTTTAAGCAAGATTTCAAGATTTTGCAGAGGTAATTAAGTTGTCACAGTTCCTTAAATCGCCTTTTGAAGTTGCTCCAGTTGCAGAATGGACTGATGTGGCTCCAAAATTATTCCACCTTGAAAAACCTTTACTTCAAATGGAAATAATTGATTTGCAAGAAGATATTTCCTTGCAAATGTACAAAACTGCATCCCCTGAAGAATTTTGGGGTAAACATGCTTCAGATAAATATGAAAATTGTAAAAAACTGGCTGTTTACCTGGCTACTATGTTTGGTTCTGCATATCTATGTGAAACAACTTTCTCCAAAATGAATTTTTTGAAGAACAAATATCGTTCGAGGTTAACGGACGCACACCTTGAAGACACTCTTCAAATTAGCTGTTCACCACGTGCACCAAATTATAAAAAACTAGCCCAAGACCACAAGTGTAATTTTTCACACTAATTTTTTAACAATTACCTGCTTTTTCTATTTTATAATGTGTATATAAATTTTTTCAGAACGTATACTTATGTATATAGTAATTTTTCATAACAAATACCTGATTTTTCTATTCTATAGTGTATGTGTGTATGTGTAAAAATAACAATTTAAAATTAATAAGTACTAATATTACTTAAGTGTTTTTTGTCTGGACCTCGATAAAAAATTTCACAAGTATTCGGGCCCTACTTAAAATTACTTGCCGACCCCTGTTCTAATGCATAGCTATTTCAGTTATAGTCATGTAAATTCATCTTTAGTAGCAAATGTTAACTTAAAATCGACACAGATATCTTGAATTATTTTAAACTGATTAATTAAATTATTAGGCGTAGAAAAGGAAGTTTATTCATTCACTATACAAATACTGAATATCCACCCTCTTAAGAATTCAAGAAATTGCAGACATTTTATAGTATTAAATAGGAAGTTTTAACACCATTCGGTAAATTATTTCTGGTTGGCATACATATTTTAATCTTAACACCATATGTTCAACACGGTGAAAATGGAAATCAATAACATTTAACTCTCATATTCATTATGAAGTGAGCACAGCTCTTTTACATGTGTATTCTTCTAGGTGAATATCGCCAATTTTTGTCTACCCTACAAAATATTTGGGTTGTCATAGTTTTGACAGCCGTCACTCATCAGTGAGTATTAACTATTTCTGGAACATTGCCAAATTATGGGCTACCATAGTTTGGACCAGTTATTTCTACACCTTTTTCATATTTTTATAAGTAATACTTAGCAATTTTTTATGAGCATACAATTTTTTTTTATTTATAACTAATATCAAATTAAAATAATTGTGATGAATTTAAATGAAATCTTTAGTTTTTTCAATAAAAGAAAATATATCAGTGAAAATTGTAGAAACTTCGTAATAATTTTAAGCGATAATCCAATTTGAAATTCATTGTCTAATCAACGTCTTATCGTTGATCCATGAGCCCGGGTTCGAGACTGGAATGTGCTGCGTTTGTTTTCCCTATTTTTTGTTTTATAAATATAGTTGTAATTATAATTTAATAATCTCACAATTAAAAATTTTAATATCGTACATTAATTATAATGTTAACATGTTTAAATTTAAATTTAGCATTTTTGATTTTTAAACCATTATTAAACATTTTTCACCTTTTAACCCATTAACTGCCAAAACCAGGGTTCGTACGCCTCCTGGAATTTTGTGACCAGGAAATTTTTTGGTACCAGTATTTTCTTACAGAAAATCTCTCCTTCAAAGGAAGCGAAGTTTCGCGAGTTTAACATACATTTCTTTTTCTATAAAAAAAATACTGGTAATTCTCCTGGAAAATTCCCTGATCCGTACGAACCCTGCAAACTATGTGGGCGCAGTCTTCGATATTTTTACTGAAATTCGTTTCCCACCAAAAATTCTGAAATATAATATTTGGTAACTTAAATAGCAAAGTTTTTGTCATTAAATAAAGTATTTTTTAACATATTAAAACAGTGGAGGCTAAGCGGGGTTTTTTTAATCATACATTTTTATTTTGAGTGCTGCCAACCACGAGTATACTCGTGGTTGGCAGCGAATAGGTTAAAGAGATTTAAAAAAAAATTGGATCTATTATTAACTAGTAAAAATTCCAAAATCGTTACAAACTCATACCTTATTTTATTAATAACATCATATAAATCACAATCTTTAATATGCAAAAAAATATTTTGTAATTTAATTCTTATGCTAATTTTTAATATAATTATGCTTCTTAATTTAAAAACAGTAGTATTATCATCCCATTGACTTCCCTTGTTAAGGCAATATATAAATGATGTTTCTTTAAAATCACAAATTCACACAATTGTTCAATATCATTGCATTGATAAAGCATATATGAAATATATTTTATAAGTGATTTAAAAGAAAAATTAATCGTTTAATGATGTTTTATACCACGATTTAGTTACACACACACAAAAAAATTAGGTTAACATTATAATTAATGTACAAAATTATAATTTTTAATTGCGATTATTAAATTTTAATTTCAATTATATTTATAGAACAAAAAATGAGAAAAATAAACGTAGCGCTTTCCAGTCTCGAACCCGGGCCCGCGGATTAACGAGCAGACGCCATAACAAATGAGCTACGACCAACACAGTAATTTCTTTACATAGCAAGTTTTGTTATAATATTAGACCCCCTATTTCTCAAGAACTAAAGGGCGTTGTTTAAAATCCGCTGAACATGAGACTAAGGAGCTTCTTCCTTATAAAAATAATCAAAATCTGTGATTACCAAGCTTGGCCCTCTCCTTGTAAGCACAGTCTGATTTGGGCACCCTAGTGTATTCTCTCCGTCCTCTTTGAATAAAGTTGAGGCACTACCATTAGGGTACCTCTACATAAGAGTGACAGTAGATGAGAAAGGACAGTTCTGCATCAGCGGCACCGGAAGTTTTGTGTCTGTGAAGGTCACTGGAAGGTGTATGCCGGAAGTGATCCTGAAACTGGAAGAGTAAGAAGGAATGTACAGGACAGACATGTAGATTTCGTTCTGTTTTAGAGGGGGGGGTGAATTAAAATTTTTTTTACAGGATTTTAAATTATTTTTTAATTTTAGTTATTTTTTAAAGTGTTTAAATTTTTTTCCTTAAAGCGTTATAATTGTTTTTCTGTCATTTTGATTTTTAGTGAGACCAGTTTTAGAAGCAACCGTTAATTTAAAATAATTATTTTTCGACACTGGCACGGTCAGGAATTGAACCCACAAACTCCTGTATGGAAAACAATATGTTTATCCCCTGTGCTAGTGGGACTTGTATTCTTATCTCTTTAAATGCAAGCGATAGCGAAAGAAGAACTCAGACATGTGTTGAAATATCTTTACGGTCATTTATCGTAGTTTTAATGTATGTGATAAATTAATAGTGCGAAATTTTCTTTAGCTATTGAGTAATTCGAGAGTTTTAGTTTAATAGGAATGCTTTTGCATCTGTTTGTTGTTTTAATTTACAAACACAATACTATGTCAACAGATCATTTCAATATTCGAAATAATAATTTAAAAGGAAAACTTTTACTTTTTATACGAAAACGCCCTGAAATGTTTTCTCTATAAATTGTCGAAAATAGTGTGCCTGAATCTTTCTTGTATTAACTAATCATTTATATTAGAAATGGGATTCTAGTTTTGTTACGAAAAATAACGTGAGTATAGAAAGAATGAGAGTCGGACCTCAGAAGGAGGTGTGAGGAGCTGGAGGAGGGAGGAGGGAGGGCTGCCCTCCTCCCGAAGTGCAGCACATGCCCTCCTCCCAAAGTGCAGCTCAGCTCCTTTACGCGAAGTGCCCACCTCCACCACCTAAGATAAGACGAGGGGATTATTTCGGATTAATGTTATTTAATTTTAATTGGGGGACTTAGAAATTTTTCGAAGCAAATTTTTTTTCTACTATAGTAAGGTGGGAAATATTTCTTTCGGTTTATGAATGAAAATTACATTTAAAAATATGAATTAAAAATGGTTATTAAAATTTTAATTGGAGAGCATAGAAATTTTTGGAAGCAAAATTTTTTGCGACTATAGTTGGGTGTGGTGGGAATTTTTTTTTTTCTGTTTGTGAATGAAAATTACATTTAAAAATATTAATTAAAAATGGTCATTAAAATATTAATTAATTTTAATTGGAAAACTTAAGAAATTTTTGCATTTTTTTATCAACTAGAGTAGGCTATTCGATATACATGTTAGAGTATATTTGAGGTGAATTTTAAAAGTCAATAATTCTTTAATTAAAAATGGTGATTAAGAAATAATGAGCATACTTAAGAAATTTTGACGAGATTTTTTTTCCCTTAACGAGAGTATTCAGTTTGAATGTATAGTAGAATGGTGGACGTGAATGAAAAATATTAATTAAAAATGGTCATTAATTAATTTTAATTGGCGAACTTAAACATTTTTGGGGCAAACAGATGGGTTTTAATGAATTCGATACATGTTGTGGTAAAAAATACAGTGTCCCGTATGAATTATACTGCACTAAATTTAATAGCTCATCCCCTCCCTTTTTTACCCAGAGGGCCCTTCGATAGAAGGTAGGTTAACAATACGCACTTCAAAAAGTATAGAGTGGTATAAAAAGAAGAATTTTAGCGTATATATAAAGTAGTAAATAAACAAGAATGAAAAATCATGCATAGTGTCATAATTCATGAATAACTTTCCACAAAAAATGTAGAGTGGTACAAAAAGAATTTTAACGTATATATAAAATAGTAAGTAAACAAGAATGAAAAATCATGCGTAGCGGTATAGTTTATGAATCACTTTCCAACATTATCGAAATGTTATGTGAACAAAATGTAATTTTACCATCTAGTGAATAGTTAATTAAAATAGTGAACAGATCCCCTTTTGGAATAAAAAAAGCAGCCTTCACAAAAATCCAATTATGCATAAGGGCCAGATCCTTTCCTAAAATCAGATAATTTACCCCTCACCCTTTTTTTTAAATTTAAGTTAGGCTAAAAGTACAGCTTACACATCGATATGTTCAAAATATAGAAATCCTTCGAAAGAAACTGGAAAAAGTTATAGATATTAAGCTACCTTCACAAAATAATGGGACTATTTGTATCCCAGGGCCCTTCAC
The DNA here is from genome assembly GCA_963931845.1 of Maratus michaelseni. NCBI lineage: Eukaryota > Metazoa > Arthropoda > Arachnida > Araneae > Salticidae > Maratus > Maratus michaelseni. The sequence goes on along the minus strand of OZ007586.1, from coordinate 71,597,116 downwards.
AAAATAATGTAAGACGTACCCTATTTGAATCCCAAGCCTCCTTCACAAAATAAATCCAATAGATTCATGTTATATTACGGCGACAGAAATACGAGGGACATACGAGGGACCTTTCATAAAAATCCGAGGTCTGCTGTTTGAATGAAAAGGCCCCTTCGCAATGTACCCTGCAAAAATATTATGATTGTAAAGATATTTTAAGAAATACACTGCTATTCTCAAATGAATACATATTCACGCAATGTAGAAATAAATTTTACACGAATGCATTTTTAATATAACGTGCAAAATATAGATTTCAGAAAAAAAAAATACATATTTCACCAAATTTATAATACAAGTCTGTAAAATAGGGTAGAGCGTTTCATGAAAAATAACTGAATTTCGAGTGCTTATGCTTTAAAAATATATTTTAGAATTGAAACTAAGAAATGAGTGTTATCCCTTATCCCCTCAACATACATGTCGCTGAGTAATCTTTTTACCGGGAAGCATTGACTTGACCCCTTTCTTAGATTATGACTCACTCCACGATAAGAAATATGTGTATTACAGGTGTTCCAAAACTTTATCAGTTTCTGATACATTTTTTTTTGTAGGTAAATGTATGAAATTACCTATTTAAAACCGTTGTGACATTTTCCCAATATCCCAGCTTAGGTAACTTGTGACCGATCGACCCTCGGAGTTGTCGGGTCAGATCAAAAGGAACGATCAATCTCCTATGCTGAATGGTGTGGACATTTTATGAACAATACTCGAGACGGCATGGCGACTATCCGACGTTAACTAATTATTTATTCTACTTGTGAGGTCGCAGATGGAGAAGTTTTCCCAGAGACTATCGGACGCCAAGGGAAGTACTTTAAAATATGGGAATGAGAACCAGAGATCCACTACGATAGGCTGCCGTAAGTTTAAGAGGCCGGGAGGAACCTTTCCCCCGCCCCCCTTTTTTGGGAGGCTAGAGAAAGAAGAGAAGAGGAGAGAAGATGGTTCTTCGGAGGCAAAAGGGTAGGACGTGACCCTGAAAAAGCAGAGTCTGGCAGTGAAACGAGCAGCGCAGGGGAAGCCGGAGGAAACAGACGCCCTGTCTGAAAGAGAGGCATCCCGGAGAGAATTCGAGTTGACATCCATTGGACACCCGGTCCAACGCGACAGCTTCACTGAAAGAATAGACTGAACCCACTATCTGAAGCAAAGATTTAGGACTTAATCACAATAGTTTAAAATTTCACCGAACTCACTCGTATCAGTATTTAATATATGAAACTAAAACTCTTAGAAGAATAAACTGTATTTGTTCTGTTGAATAAAATATTTTCTTCTAATGAAATAAGTAATGCTTCGGGCGCCACGGCTACCAGATCAACATTTCATTAATCCCCGAAGTCTTTACAGAAGATTGGTGGCAGCGGTGGGATTATTAAAGTAGTGAAAAGAAACAAGAGTGATTAAGGCTTATCAATTCGGGGCAGAGTAGGACAACTCGCCGAATTTCTTCAGAATCTACACCAGCCGTTGGGAACCTGAATCTAGATACCGAATCGGGGCAGAGCAGGACAACTCGCCGAGTTCGTACAGAATCCTGTGATAGAGAGACAGATCCCGCTGAATCGAGGAAGATCCACCGACCCCAAAGTGACCCGCCAAAACCAAGGCAGAGACCCGAGCTGATCTGAAACTGCATCCGCTGAACCAGCAACCAGAAGCATCCGAACTTTGCTGACAGTGTGGAGAGAAAAGAAAGCAGAATCACCGCCGAGAATCACAGAGCTATACCCAGGTGAGCACTTGTTTTATTCTCAGTGGAGGCTTAGTGTGTATATTTTTAATTTTGGACAGGAAGCAATTTTTCTTTAATTATTTGTGTTCGGTAATATAAGTAAAAATCTTAAATATTAATTACCAACAGATGTTTTTTGTGTGTCGAAGGTAAATGAAAAGTGTAACAAACTTTAAATTCATCTTGTTTCTAGTAATTGGAAAATTCTTTTAATCTTTTTAATTAAAAATTTTTTTGTTTGGTGAAAAGCAAATTATGTTAATTGTATTTTTCGGCCGAAATTTTTAATGTGCTCTCTTATTTTGAAGATTGCTAAGGAATTAAATTTTGAATTTAAAGAAGTTGTAAGATTAAGGTGATGTCTGTTAGTAATTCAGTTAAGTTAAAGTAAGATATATGTTTTTTTTGGCAAATGGTAGCCTATATGTGGAATTGGTTTGCTTGTAATTCAAAATTTTAAAAATCTGTGACCTGCGATCAAAATTTCATGAATATTGATTGTATTTTGTGTCGAGCAGAAACTACTGTATTTATTTTTATGTTGTTTTGGGGGTGAAAAAAATTGTGTATTTTTTTTTTATATTGCATTTATGTGCGGGAAATTGGAATTAAATTGTGTTAGAATTTAAAATTAGTGATTATGGCAGGCATATCGGGATTTCGAAAATGCGATCTGCAAACCCTTGCGATAGAATTTGAAGTAGAGGTTTTGTCAAATGATACAATTCCTAAATTGGTTAAAAAGATAACGGAGGCCCCCGATTATAATGAGACTATGGCGTTAAACCAATTAAAGTTGATTGAAGAAGACCGTGTAGAGAGATCGAAATTGGAAAAAGATAAAATTGAGAAAGAACATGAGCTCGCGAGAATTAGGGCGGAACGGGAAAATGATACTTTAACGTTATCATCTAGTCAAATAGAAAGGGAACCTAAAATTCTGTTAAAAAATGTGTTACCTAAATTTGAAATGGGAAAATCGGAGATTTCCTTATATCTCAACTTATTTGAGAGACAGGCATTAAAAGCGCAATTAGATAAGTCGCAATGGGTAACAAATTTGCTAGGTTTACTTCCTATAGAATTGACAGAAGTTATTCTTAGAGAACCACCAGACGAAACGGACAATTTTGATTTTGTGAAGGGAAAATTACTCGAAAGGTTTAAAATTAGTGCAGAAGACTTCAGAATCAAATTCGTAACAACACCACGGTCCGAAGAAAAAAATTGGAAAGATTTTTCGTATGAAATTACGAATTATTTCGACCAATGGTTAAGCGGTATTCAGGTGTCCGAATTTAGTCAACTTAGGGACCTGATAATTACTGACCAGATCAAACGGAAAGTGCCCTCTGAAATTAGACAACATTTCATAGATTCCTGGAGTGATTTAATTACGCCCGGGGAATTAACCCAAAAACTAGATCATTATGAGGCGGTTAGAAGAACAGAGATGAAACAGTCCCCGCCTAGATATCCAAATAACGGCAAACAGGTTGAGGGAAACAGATTGGTTGATAGACCAGAGACAGAACCCCAAAACGCGGAGATGAAAAGAAATTGGAGGGAGAGGGAAGATAAAAAGGATAGAGATGTAATTTTTGATAAGCGAAAAGACAGGTCTTGTTTCCATTGTGGTAGTTTTTCTCATATCCGCAAATTTTGCCCCAAACTAAAATGGAGTAGTGAAATACCTGAAGTGGTTAATCGGTTGGCTGACCTCGATGAGTTAAATGAAATGTTCCTGCCCTATTTAACAAAAGGGATTATAAATGGGAAAGAAATGAAAATTTTTAGAGACACTGCTACGTCGCTAGATTTAATTAGTGCCAACCAGGTGACCCGAGAACAATACACAGGGAGAGTCGTGTGGGTAAAGCAACCGTTACAAAATGATTTAAAATGTCTACCCCTCGCAGAAATAGAGCTTAATCTGTGTGATTTAGGAAAAAGAGTTAGGACTTACGCAGGTATTGTCGATGCAGACATAGAAATGGATTATTATTTATTGGGAAGCAAAACACAAAATTTGCTAGACAGAATGAAACCGAAACCGCCTGTTAGCTTTGGGAGTGCAGCACCGAAAAAAACGCACAGGAGTGACCGCCCAATTCCCCCCAACCCCACGAACCGCTTAGTTTCGGCTTATCAAAAGAATGAAGTGAGAAAACCGGACAGGAAGGAAAAGAAAGGCTTTGTTCCCTTCCCCCTTAGCCAACGTGCAGGAGTAACGCATTGTGAATCTTCCATTAAAACGAAATTCACGACGACCCCGATCCGCGCGACACCCAAATCAAGGATGAAGGAAGAGGGTTATAAAGAAAGAGCGAGGGTGTTTTATTTAAGGAATGAAATCCGGGAAAGTAAGCATGGGGAAAAAAATAAAGACACAGTCTTAAAACGAAAGGAAGATTTTAGGTTTAAATCTTCGGGACAGAAAACAACAAAAGGGGTAAACCGTTATTGTGCGTTGGGAAGAAAACGAAAAACGTTTTTCGGATCTAATTGGTTAGAAACCCCAGGATACATAACGCCGCATAACGAAATAAAAGGCAGCGAGGTTAAACAGTCGAAAAACGACGCCGGAAATGATTTCCGACTAATTAGAGATTGTGGAAAACGGCAGGATATTCGCAGGTCCTTAGGATATAGGCCAGGGATACCAAATTCCACATGTAGACTGTTTAAGTAGAATGGAATAAATAACATTCCACTCAGTAATTTTGTATATAGTTTTTAATTTTGTAATTGAAATAATTGTGTATTTGAATCATGCAATGAATATTGAAATTTAATTTAACGATGTGAGTCTGTAGAGTGTATTGTAAACTTGTGAATAATAATGTTTAAGGTAAGCCTCTATTGAGAATTAACATGTGTGTTGGGTATGTATGGAAGGCTAGCGCACCAGTAATGATGTAAGATTTTCCAAATGCTTGAAAAATCTCATCTGCTCGAGGGGGTAATGCTGTGACATTTTCCCAATATCCCAGCTTAGGTAACTTGTGACCGATCGACCCTCGGAGTTGTCGGGTCAGATCAAAAGGAACGATCAATCTCCTATGCTGAATGGTGTGGACATTTTATGAACAATACTCGAGACGGCATGGCGACTATCCGACGTTAACTAATTATTTATTCTACTTGTGAGGTCGCAGATGGAGAAGTTTTCCCAGAGACTATCGGACGCCAAGGGAAGTACTTTAAAATATGGGAATGAGAACCAGAGATCCACTACGATAGGCTGCCGTAAGTTTAAGAGGCCGGGAGGAACCTTTCCCCCGCCCCCCTTTTTTGGGAGGCTAGAGAAAGAAGAGAAGAGGAGAGAAGATGGTTCTTCGGAGGCAAAAGGGTAGGACGTGACCCTGAAAAAGCAGAGTCTGGCAGTGAAACGAGCAGCGCAGGGGAAGCCGGAGGAAACAGACGCCCTGTCTGAAAGAGAGGCATCCCGGAGAGAATTCGAGTTGACATCCATTGGACACCCGGTCCAACGCGACAGCTTCACTGAAAGAATAGACTGAACCCACTATCTGAAGCAAAGATTTAGGACTTAATCACAATAGTTTAAAATTTCACCGAACTCACTCGTATCAGTATTTAATATATGAAACTAAAACTCTTAGAAGAATAAACTGTATTTGTTCTGTTGAATAAAATATTTTCTTCTAATGAAATAAGTAATGCTTCGGGCGCCACGGCTACCAGATCAACATTTCATTAATCCCCGAAGTCTTTACACCGTCAATGTATGTGAATGTCGTGTAGTCCTATATAGTTATTAATCTGTTAAGTTTTAAAATGGTTTATTAAGTATTCAATGAAAATAAGACGTAAGAAATAGTCATTAAGAGATAGCCTTAAGAATTTTGGGGCAAACAGGTGGGTTTAAATGAATTTGATACCAGTCTTGTTAAAATAGAGATTATAAAAATATAGGATCGCGTATGAATTATACTACTACACTAAATTTAATAGCTCCCAAGGGCCACCCCCTCCCCTTTTTTCACTCAGAAAGACCTTTGATATAATACAGGCTATCAATATACTCTTCAAAAAATACAGAGTCATACAAAAAGAATACGAAAAATTCAAATGTTAATATAAAATAGCAAGTAAACAAGAACGAAAAATCATGCGTAGCGACATAATTCATGAATCACTTTCCAACATCATTGCAATATTATGTGAAATAAGTAAATAGTATAATTTTACCATCTAGTGTAAGTCAGATTTTACTTTCGAATGTTTAAATTTGTAAATGGAGAGGTAGCATGGTTGTGAAAGGTCTATTTTTAAGACGAAACATTGTGTGAAGGGCCCTGTTTTAAGGTTAAAAGTTTCGTAAAGGGCCCTGTTTTAAAGTTTCGGGAAGGGGTCTGTTTGAAGGACCCTGTTTTGAAATGACTTAAGAACGGACAATTTATTTCTAAACATATCCATAACTACAAATAGTGTAGTTTGTATACATTATGAAAATACATGAATATATTTATACATTATGCTATAGTTTTTGAAATATTTTTTCAAAGTTAGATTCATACAATGAGATTGGTACCGTTAATGTATACGAATTCCTTCATGTTACCCTGTATAGCTTCAACCCGATTCGTTATATACGCTTCATTGTGTATTCAATGAAAAATAATAACTAAGAAATAAAATTAAAATAGTAATTACGAGGTACCCTTAAGATTTTTTGGGATAAGAGATTGGTTTTAATAAATAGGTTAATGAATCTAATTCGATACAAGTCTAGCTAAAATAGAAATCACACTAAAAATACAGAGTCCCCCTATAATATATATGAATTACACTGCACTAAATTTAATAGCACCCTCCCCTATTTACCTAGAAATGGCTTCAACTTCAATATAATTTTGGCTAACAATATGCACTTCAAAAAATACATTAGTAACACACAAGAAGGATATGAATTTAATATGTACTACTACTTATGCAAAGTATAATTTCTCTTACCGCATAAAATATATTAACAAGTCCTGTAAAAATATACTGACAAGACATGAACTATTAATACATGATTTAAAACATATTGGTTATACAAAACATATATATATATATATATATATATATATATATATATATATATATATATATATATATATATATATATCGTTACCTAAAAATTTCAAGCATGATTTACAGGACTTCACCCAAATTCAACTGGATTCTTCACCACGTGGTTTGATGACATCACTGATTGCGATAACATTCTAGATAAGAATCACTGATAAGATTCACTGGCGTAATAGGTAAGAATAGTATCTGTATATATATTTTTAATATGACTTTAAATTAATTTGGTACCTGCTATGTAAAACGATATGAATATGTTTTAAATATTAGAACTACAAAATAATACTTTGAAATAATAGACTAGCTAAACAGTAAAATTTAAAACTATGACGATAAATTTCGTAAAACTAAGTTGAAATGAAAATGGTAAAAGTTTAGTCAGACTCATGTTAGTGTTTATCATATTAAATCTACAAAAGAGATTTTTAAGTGGGAATACTAACAATTCAAGTTACCATATAGATATTATAAGTTAGTAGATTCATAAACTAATGAGAATGTATATAATTTTAATAAAAAACTATGTTGATTTCTACAGATATTTAATAAAATACAAGAGAGTTTTCGAGGGAAATGTACAGAGTTTACCAATTTACTTCCCAGCTTTATCTTACCATAGGCAATGGTCTAAATCAAGTTAGGACATGTACCTTGGAAATCATATTCGTGTGACTAAATAACCTGAGGCTCACTCAGCCCAGTAGTTAGCGTGGTGGCTATAAAATAACCGGGGGGTCACTCAGCCCAGTAGTTAGCGTGGTGGGTATAAAATAAACTGGGGCTCACTCAGCCCAGTAGTTACCGTGGTGACTATAAAATAAGCGGGGGCTCACTCAGCCCAGTAGTTCGCGTGGTGGCTATAAAATGACAAGTCTGATTATATGTTTGTGCGGTTTAGACGATGGGATTTTGAATACTTAGACAAGTTAAGGAAATCACGATATTCTTCCATATCCTTATAAATATTATGTGTGTGTGTGTGTGTGTTTGGATATGGTAAGTTAAGGATTCTTTATAAAGTTATAATAAAAGTCATACATGCAAAGTTTAAAGACCTCTAGTATAGCAAACCCAACATATATAGGCCGATTCAATAAAACACTAGTTTTCAATCTCGCCACAACAGTCAGGTTTTTATTGTAAAAGAAGCCTTACAATTATATCTAAGTGAAAAAAAAGAAAGAAAGAAAGAAACGAAAGCTGTAATTTTTTTAAATACATTTCCAGTATGAATTATTTAATCTAATTCACTTATTTCAATAGTTTTTCAAAGTCTTAACGGTAGTCCCATAGCATTGGAAAGTGTTTCATAAAGTATACCATGACGCATGATTTTTCCTTCATATTTATTTATTGTCACTTACTGTAGATCCTGTTTTATAATTTACGTTAAAATTCTTCATTCATTCCTACCTTTTTTCTGGGCACTCTGTATATATTTTTTATGTATGTATACATAATCTACGTATGTATACATACGGATCTGATATTGGTTAAGAATAACACGTTATTGACAAGAGACATCGATAAACAAGTGGGTAAGTGTGATCCAAGATTGCACAAAGGTTTTCGTTTAATATTCTTTTCAAAACACTTTATCCTTTAATTAATAAATCGAATAAATTTCATTTTCCATTAAAAAAATCAGGTATTTTTAAAACGAAAATTTACCGGTCGATTTTTTCGAATTTCTTAAATAGAATATGATTTTGCGTATAAAAACCAAATTTCAAATACGTATCTTATATAGTTTTAAAAATTTGTATATACCTTAAAATCTGAAAGTACCCCAAAATTTTATCTGTGGTTAAAATCTTTTTTCATCCCCGATTGCTATTAGTCTGCAAGCTAGCTGCACGTGTATAAAAGAAATCATTTCCCTTGAAATTTTTTTTTAATTAAATATCTTTGGTAATTAGCGTCCTATTTTCATAAAAATTAGATAGATTCAACATATATCAAATCAATGTACAGGTATGTAAATTTCAAATTAGTAAATGCAGTATTTTTAATAATATAGATCCTGAAATAACGCTAATTGGTTGCGGTTTTTATCGCTTTGAGGGGGATATTGATATGTTGTCTCGAGGTCGCGGTGAAAGACAATATGTAGGTAGTCTGGTCTGGTGACGGAGCAGTGGTGACCATCCCCCCCAAACGCAATGACGCAAATCCCCTCCCCCCAAAAAAAATCTTCATACATTAAAATTGCCCCCCCCCCCCTAAACAGAACATCATTGTAAAATATATTCAATTTAATAATAGTATTCTTACGTACTATCAGACAAACATGAAATAAAAGTTTTAACAGCGTAATAAATAAGGAAGATATATATTTTATTTTAGCAATCTGATTGTTTCCACATTTATAAGTCCTGACTGACAAGCTCGTGTTAATACATTCAAATAAGCTCCCGTTTTCACTGCAATACAAGCATTATTTCAATTAATATAATTCTAAAGATATAATACAATATCAGGGGCGAATCCAAAGCATCATTTTTGGGGGGAACGATACATTGTTAAAAGTAATGGGCATAGTATAGTATAGAAAAACCTTTGAAAATGGGACCTGTCTGTAACAGAAAAATTTCATGGTTCCGAATGAAGAAACACCATACAAATATGCTAGCAAAACAAAAACCTGTCTAAAACGGAATTGTAGTCTGATCCCTAGCGATTCCGTTTTTACAGGATTTACTGTATGTAAAAGAATAAAGTGATTTAATGTTTAAAATTATTTATTAATCATAATTCCTGTTGGTTATTTCATTACAGTAAAACCACTAAGAATGGAACCTGCCTATACAGGAATTCTCTCTTTTGGTGGAAGGAATACTATAGAAATCTATCTTCTAAATCGGAAATCTGTATAAAATAATTTTTTTCCAGTTCATAGCTGAATCATTTTCATGAGTTTTTACTATAATTTGTAGTTTATTATTAACTAGCTCACTCGCCTGGTGTTGCTCTGGCCCGTGATAATAAATTAAAATAAACCTCAAATTTGAATGATTTTATATCTTCAACCCGATTTTGTATTAACCAAGTCTCGGGGTTTAAGGAAATTTTTAGTAGTTTATAAAGTAGCTGGAGGACCCTAGAGCTATGTTTAAGAAAGTTAAAAGCGAATTGGATAATTTTTAAAGAAGCTGCACCAAGAAAGAGATTAATATTCAAAATTGGTGGTAGCTGAGGTCCGAGAATTTTTTTTTTTATGTTGTTCAGGTAGTAGCTGGAAGACCTAAGAAGTTGTTAGGGAAACAAAAAGCTAGTGAATTGGAAGGGAGCTATAGCAGGGCCCCCAAAAGAAGGCCAACTGATAGTTTTGAGCAGGGTCCTAAGAGGTCCTACTTAGCGCTTTAGATCTTCAATTAGTCGAAATTAAGCAATAGAGTATGAATTAATCATTAGAATAATATTTTAAAGAAAGACATTCAAAAAAGTCCTAGGGCCTCAATAAAAATATGAGGATGGTGGCTCGGGGAGAGGAGTCCAAAACTAAATTTTAAAGTTATGCATTGGGAGGGTGACACAATTGTGAGAATGGTGAAAATGCATGGCGCACAAAAAGTTCAAGGGGCCCCACACTAGGCCTCAGGGTCTTAACTGTAATATAGAAATGGAGGAATAGCTAAATGGAGAAAAAGCCTCAAAAACGAAGACGATCGGATTAAAAGGGGGCAATTTATTGAGAATTTAAGAAACAAAAACTTCAAAGGGCCCCATAGCAGGCCTCCGGGGCCAGGATCTTAACTCGAATATCTTAGCGAGGAATCTTTAACTTAGCGAAAATATCTAAAAAGACAGGACATGAGGATCACTCTTGCAAGACAGTACTTGTTTCTCGAGATCTGTATGATAGCTCAATATATTACACTTAATGGCTCATTTTTAAATAATTTAATAACAAATAAATAAAATATAAACTTAAGCATTTTTTTAATCAAAAATTTTAATCTACACGTATTATAAAAAATATATAATATGTCCCTTCTAAGCATTGACTAATAGATGATTTCTGAACCGTTAGTCTTTGATAAGCAGTTTCAATTTAAAAAATATTTAAAATTAGCTAAAGGATTATGTTATGCGCCGTTTAGGTCAAAAAATGCATTTTTGAAGACATTACAAAATTTAACTTTTTATACGACCCTGGGTCCTATAAGTTATATTTACATAGGTGCCAACCTCTCATTAATATTCCGTAATATGCGGGTTAATTTGACCCAGGTTTAACACGTTTCGCACCAGAAAATTTCCTAAGAAATGAAATTAAATAAATTCCACGTAGAAACCTGAATTTGAATAAATAAAGATTCATCCAATAATTCTTCTGGTTTGGAGCGTTGTTAAACTGGGTCAATTTAACCCGCATATTACGGAATATTAATGAGAGGTTGGCACCTATGTATTTAGTGAAACAATCCTCATGCTCTGACATGCGGGGAAAAAAATCCTTTTAGTACGACCAAAAGTTACTGAGCTTCAAATTTGGAAAAAGTTGGCACTTAACACAGTGCCTGAAATAATGTACGATTTCGATCTAACCACACGTCACTTCAGTTCAGACACCATGTTAAAAGCAAAAAATTTATAAATTTTAAACTCGCATAACAAGGTGAGTTTTAGTTGTACAAAAATGTTTTTTTTTTTTTTTTTCATTTGATATATCAGAGCTTCAGGATTGTTTTACCAAATATAACTTATAGGACCCGTAGGCTGTATAAAATGTTAATTTTCATTACAACACTTATCAAGCACTTATTCATAAGAATTGCATTTTTTGATTCAAATTGTGTCCAACATAATTATTTAGCTAATTTTAAATACTTTTGCAATTGGAACTATATATGCCTAAGACTAACGATTAAGAAATTATCCATCGGTCGACGTTTGGAAAAAACACACTGTATGTTAACAAATACAGAAAACATATTCTGGAAAAAATGGAAAGAAGAACAATTCTATAAAACAAATTTGATAAACGTTTGAAAACAAGTCAAAGTAAATTAAAATAATAATAAATTTCATTTTTGTCTTTCTGCAGACTTGGTGGTTTAACATATGAAAACCATATTTTTTCATTATTTTGTGTAAAAGAATACACCAATCTGAAATACATTATGATGTTGGAAAAAGTATTTTCAGAAATAAGAGCTACAAGTTTAAAAAATGCAATTTTTAAGCCACTGAAGTTGTCATACATTCAGAAAAATTATTAAACTCTTGATTAAACTTTTTCCCTCTCTTTGAGAGAGAAGACTAGATGTCTTTAGAATTATCGACAAAATTTAAAGCAATTTTTTTCACATATTTGGTTGCATGAATACAAAACTAAGTTATAAGCATGTGTTAAACATTTTCCCACCTGTATTCCATTTTTTTTTTTTTTTTTTTTTTTTTTTTTCAAAGATGGCAAGATGCAGAATGGGTTCTTATTGCCCTTATCTAGAATTTAAAGAATGAAAAAACAGGAACATTTCTGGAAATTGAATGTTGAAAAAAAAGTTAAAAGTGATATTAAAAAATCAAGAATTTTTTAATAGTGGAAAAAAAAAGAAAATATTAAGAATTTAAAAATCCCCCCCCCCCCCAAATGTACTTTTTCTCAAAATCCCCCCCAAAAATGAATTGTATGACGCACTTTGCGTCACCAAACCCCTCTCTGGGCACCCCTGCGACGGAGGAGGGTGGGGATCTAAGCGAGAATGTACTTTTTAAGTTTCTTTAACGGGTTTTTAATTATTATCTCCGGTAATTAAAGCCGTATTCAAAATTTTATTATTTGTCGTGTGACAGAGGTATTCAGCTGTAAGTGCACAAAATTTCAAGTCTATAACTTATTTAGTTTCCGAATGTGAATGCTGTGACGAATAGACAGACAAACAGAGAAGTGAGACGAATAGGGTTTCGTGAGATGAAAGAAACCCTAAAAAGTGATAGTATCATAAAATCGAGTTTCCCTTAGTATCGATAAAATTTATCGACATCGCCTATCACTACTGTAAACTGTGATTAAGCGTCTCTGCAACCGCTGACGCCCAGAGGGCGGAGTTGGGATTCTTCCGTGCCGAGCTCCCGTCGGATCAACACTACCTACAGATTCATGTAGGTAGTGTTCATTTGTAGGTCCCATGTAATGTTCATGTAGGTAGTGTTCATTTGTATGTCCCATGTAGTGTTCATGTAGGTAGTGTTCATTTTATACCTACAGGTGGCGTTGGATCAACACCTACTTGACAATAGGGCAGTTGCAATCAGCTGATCAGCCATTGTATTCACTTGGAGGTAAGGGTAATTCCACCAATCAGAACTGCCTATTTGTACTGTTCACCTCCAAGGTGACGTCAATTGCAACTGCCCTATAAGGAAAGGTCAGCTGACTTCACTGTTGGTTAAATTACGGTTGGATCGCAAGAAAATCCCGTCCGTTCTTTATGACTCAAATGAGATGGGGCGATTTGATTGGTCTACGTTAAACAAGTCTATGATATGATTAGCCTACGACTCTTACAATAATTGTTTCCACAAAACTGTATTGGTAGATTGGTTGACGGAAGTGTTTGTTTGTAATCCTGCTCTTTCCTTTTAGGATGCATAGATATGAGAGTGGCGACATACGATGCTCAGCTCAGACTGTTCTTAGACAGACGCGTTTGTCCAAAATATGGGAAACTTAGGCATTTTCTATTTAAGAATTTAGCGATTTTTGCCTGGACGAGTTCAGTTATACGAGTGAGACAGATTAATAAGCATTATCTTTGCGATAATAAAAGGCTTGCCAACAAGCTTGCTGATTCTCTTTTGTCCAAAATCATCTCAACCACTCAAATTTTATTTCCCGTATTTCGAGACACGGTTTATAAGTGATTATAAACATAATCAATTTCCTTCAAAATATATTTATGTTTTACTTTTGTTAATGCTAATCAACAACAATGAAACTTGATCATAAGGTCAGACTTAAAAATAAAATTTTGAAAACGAAACCAAAACCCCAGTGGTAGATAGATAACTTCCAAATATTTTGTGACTGAATGGCTCAACTCATTCCGGTTTAAAACAGTCGATTTTAGTGTTGTGTCATTTACATTGATAATTTCTATTTCCATGATTTGATTATGTTTACGTTTGTATGATGTTAGTAATATAAATATACCTAGAAAATAAAACACCACTATGTTTCACTCTGGATTTACATTAAATATATCTGCTGTCAGTAGTATTCTGTAATCGCAAAAGTAACTTAAGAAGTCCATCATAATTGTAGTTTTGTTACTTTTATAAATTAAAAAGGTAAAAAATATAATGGGATTGCTTTTTTCGAGGGACAATGCTAGAATAGTCGAACAGGATCCTACATCAAGCAATGTTTATCGGTACCCACCGAAACAGGGTTTGTAGATTTTTATTATAATTTAAGATAATGAAAACCCGAGTAATTTTTCCAGCATCATTTTTTGGAGCTGAAAAATTAAAGTTGAAGTACTATAAGCTCTTTTTTCTCTCTTTCTTTGTTATTTAATTTATTAACTGCAGTACATTTTTAATAGAGGAGGGGACAAACGATTTATACACTTGCATGATTAAAAATTGTTTACATTTTGTATGTATTTTTGATATATATGCTTATTCATATTTAAATGACAGAAGTTATTAAAAAGTATCACAGCATGTATTTAATACAATACAATAAATATACACATACAATAAAATGAACTTTTGCATACAGGGAGAAATTCAAAGGACAAACATATTGATGAACATTGTTTCATATTAAAAGGAAAGAAAATGTTTTAATATTATTCTTGGTGCAATATCCTTTTGTATTAACGTTTCAGCAGACTACTCATTTTTTTTTTTTTTCCCACTGTGTGTGTTGTATTTCTTACACGGAGTAATTACACTAATACAAGTATGAGGTATTTCATAATAATAATAAGAGATCAATTAGACAAACAATTATACATGTTGGTAATAAAATGAAATTTTAATTTTAGCACTATATATTAGACTAAATCGTAAGAAATATGTTTGTCATATAATTTACTACAGCGTGCTCACTGAAAGGTTAATAATGACTTGAAGGTGTGTAGGCATTCAAATTACTCAATTTAAACATAATTTTTGTCATTTTTTTCCTCATTCTTATACCAAATGGTCAGAGATAGAGTGGTTATTTCGGAAATTTGCATTTTTTTTTATGTTCATTAGGGAAACTCCAACATAGCCTGGTGTGTGTGGTGGACTTTTCAGAATGTCTGATAAGTTACAGGGTGTGTATTTTAAGTAATGAGAATAAGTCCACAAAAAATAATTCATTAGAGATATCACTACAAAACTTTAGTAGTCTTCAAAATATGCTCCTTGAGCATCAACACACTTCTGCACGCGAGATTTCCACGCTTCGTACGCTCCCTAGAAGTCACCAACTGAAACATCCATCAGAGCATGCGTGCAAGCCCTTTTGACAGCATCCAGGGTCCCGTGGTAGGGCCCTTTGAGGGCGGCTTTCACTTTCGGGAAGAGGAAAAAGTCTGCTGGGGCAAGGTCGGGGCTGTAAGGAGGCTGTGGAATTGTTATGATGCCATTTTTTGTCAAGTGCTCGGTAACCACGAAGTACGAGTTTGGCGCAAATCTTCCTCATCCCAAGATCCTTACTGATGATTTTGTGCACAACCATTTTATCCATTCCTAGCTTTTCTGCGATCATGCGAACACTTAAACGCCGGTCCGTGTTCAGCAAATGTTGCACATGCTGTTCGTTTTCTGCGGTTCTTTATGTTGACGGGCGCCCTGCACGGGGCTCGTCCTCCACGATCTCCCGGCCTTCTTTAAACATTTTGTGCCATCTAAAAACTTGAGCTTGCGATAATCTTTCCCTGCCGTACGCTTGCTGAATCATTTCCAGCGTTGATGCACCCGATTTTCCAAGGCGAACGCAAAATTTGACTGCGTAACGCTGTTCAATGCTTTGTTGCATTTTTAACTTGCACACACTGTTTTGAAGACGCCTACGCTACGCTTGATCCTGCCTCAACCACAGCCAGCAGGCGACTGGCGAGTGGAGCGTTATCAAGGTCGAAGGCCCCACTACCGACTCCAATCGGTCGGAGCGCCCTCTGGCATACAGCCGCATCAGGACAAAAATATTCTCATTACTTAAAATACAAACCCTGTAAAAGCTGTGAAAACAGAATATTACCAGGGATAAAAAAAATATTCTGTTTTAGATAGTTTCCTGTTTTAACAAGTATAATAATACTATGGTTTTCTTTCTATCAGGATCATGAAACTTTTTATGACTGGATTCTGTTATAGATAGGTTTTATTTTTGCAGGTTTTACTGTATATTATACAGTTCAACTACTCCTCTACAGTTCGAATTTGTGTTTCAATGTCTGTCAAACAGCGCTTAATTTCGAAGAAAAAAGTACCGGAGCCCTAATATTCTGCAGTACTAACACCCGTAGCATACCCCCGCCCCTTCCCCCTCCCTCTGCTGTCACTCCAATCTGCATATTTTTATTTCACACATTATTTTCAAACTTTAAAGCATTGTTTTTTTATTTAGCAAAATAAAAATTTTAAATACATCTATCTGCGCATTAGGGTTGGGCAATATATCGATAAAACCGATATAAAATGCATATTGTGAAACCGATATAAAAAAATCCTACCCAACGGTATATCGCGAATATCATAAATCTGACGAAAACTGTGAAAACCACGATATTAAAAGCACTTCCTCGTCTTCGAGTATTCAAGAACTAACAGTGTGAATTCTCCCAGCAGCGACCACTGACAGTGGATGATGTATTATTTTTATGGTATTGATGGTACAAGCTTAAACTCTAAATGTATGCGTTGAATTTTGCATATGCTTTCATTTCATTATGATATTTAGATTTCGGAGGTGTGGATGAATATTTGCTCTTTGTTGTTGAATAATGTGTGAATTAGGGCAATAAAGAAAGGAAATATTTTATTTGTAATATTGGATTTAATGGGACATTGAGCAAAGAATAATTCTGACATGTTTTCATTTATTCTTTATATTTATTATTTTATGAAAAGAATTATTAATTCCTTAGTAGTATTTAATAATGCTTATTCTCGGATAAAGAAGGATTTTTAAAAATGCAAATATTTTGACTTCTATACCGTGAATCTTCCCAGAAGTTATTTTAAAAATCGTGTTTACGTGATATATGTGAGTATTTGGTATTTGACTGCCTCTGTATATATGACCATTGGTCACTGTCTAAAATGGTTTGGTGGTAATTTTGCATTAAAATTTTTAAAACCATTAAGCATTATATTTTATTTGTAATGGTGAAAATAAATATTATGCAATTTTAATACAAAGTGTTCAATTTTAATAAAATAAAGTATGTTGAAATGTTTCTTCCCTATTTTTATCTGATTTACCCCCCCCTCCCCTTCACAAATGGGATATTAAAAAACAGTTTATGCGATGGCGTGGCAAGCAAGAAAAAAATAAGATAAAGGGCTCGCATTCCCCCTAAAATTCCTAAATTTCCTAACTATTATTTTATCCCCTAAAATTATTAAAATTCTCCTAAAATTTTCTTCTTGTTCCTAAAAATTCGAGATTGCCAAAATTTCACCAAAAAATATCAGGAATTTCGTCATGGTCACCGAAAAAGATGCGTATTTCGTCAAAAGATTTCTAAAATAACGCAAATTTCGTCAAAAGATCGCTAAATCAATGTAAATTTTGTCAAAAGATTGCTAAATCAATGCAAATTTCGTCAAAAGATCATGAAAAAAAACGAAAATTTCATCAAAAGATCGCAGAAAAAAGCAAATTTCGACAAAGAATCGGGGGGAAAAACTTAAATTTCAACCAAGGATATCGTGGGGGAAAAAAAAGCTCATTTCGACAAACAATCCTGAAAAAAAAACTCAAAGTTTATTTAAGGAACGCAACAAACACGAATTTCTTCAAAGGATCGCAAATTTTTTAAAAACATCTAGGAAAAAAAACTAGAATTTCTTAAAGATCGCAGAATAAACGTGAATTTCGATAAAAAGAAATCATGAAAAAACCTCAAATTTCATCCAAAACACAAGGAAAAAAGATCATTTCGTCAAAAAATCGCAGAAAAAACACTAATTTCATCAAAAAATTGTGAAAAAAAAAACACAGCAATTTCGTTGAAGGATCGCGAAATTTTGTCAATCAATCGTGCAGATAAGGCGAATTTCGTCAAAAGATCGCACAAAAATACAAATTTCATCAAAAGATTGCGGGAAAAACGTGAATTTCACCTAAGAATCGCAAATTTTGCCAAAAGATTGCAGAAAAAACGCGAATTTCGTCAAAGGTTCATGGGAAAAAGCAAATTCCATCAAAAAGTCGCAGAAAAACGCAAATTCCGTCAAAAGGTTGCGAAAAAACTGTGAATTCCGTCAAAAGATTGTGAAAAAAAATCCTGAATTCCATCAAAAGATAGGGGAAAAAAAAAAAAAAAAAACGAGAATTCTGTCAAGAGATCGTGAATTCAGTCAAAAGATCACGGAAAAAAAAACACTTATTTCGTCAAAAGATTGCAAAGAAACGTGGAATTTTGTCAATAAATAGTGGAAATAAGACTAATTTCATGAAAGAATTCCAAAAGAATGCATGTCTTGTCAAAATATAGCGGAAAAAATGCAAATTTCGACAAAAAAGTGTGAAAAAACCTTTCAGAAGTTTTTCTGTGAGCTACAGAATTTTTTTTTTCTCATCACCTCTGCTTCTTGCCTCTTGTTCTCTAGGTTCACCGAGAACATCCAAAAGAGAGAGAAGGAGAACATTCATTCTGGTTACGCTCAATGATCCAGGAATTCAAAATTCTAATTAATACAATTGCAGTAAGCATAAGCTGTCAAAACGGTTTGTAATATGAAGCCAGTTATTGCACAAATTTAAATGCCCTCATTCACAACACAAGTACAGGGAACAAGGGCTGAATTCATTGGAATGATGGGAATATTCTTTGGCAGTGTACCACATGTGCCTGACTAGCACAAAAATACTGTTATTACATACTTTTGTAATGTTAAAAATATCGCAAATGCCCCTAAAATTTTCCTAAAATTTGGGAAAAAATTCCTCCCTAAAATTTTGAAAAATCCTAGTGCAAGCCCTGAAGATATATTTATTTCTTCATAATTTTAGTTGTAAAATATTAATGTAATATCTGATAAAAAATAATCGAACATGCAGATTATTCCTTTTTTAATTATTTTTAAGATTTTCCTTTGTGCTTTTTACCATTATCATGAAAAGTGTGCTTCATGACTATTTAATACTCTAATCAGTCTTGAATTCAGACATTTTTTTCTGGGAGGTATTTCGGAGGTTCAAGATGGTGGTTGAGGGGGGGGGGGGGGGGCATTATCATGGGCATCAGCAAGGGAGGACAATTGCCCCTCCCTGAATATTGGAATCTTAATCTGTACATTTTTATGTTGACAAAAATATATAATTTACTTATCCCCAAGTAGCATGATTATTTACGCACTAACAGAAGAACTATGAAATTTTGGTCACTGGGGATCTGCCTGCTGAAACTCCCATGGAACAAAGTTTTTATTTTTTAAATTTTGAGTTTATGTGTTGAAAAATTATCTACTCTGACGAAAATGAGATGCAAAAAAATTGATATTTTTATTTTTTAAATTTCTGTATTGCATGTTGAGGACTAGCAGCACAACTGTTTCAATAGCTTACACCTCCCTGTGTTTCGTCAGTGTCCATGGCGTTATAGTATTCAGAGTGGGGACGGGGGGGATTTGCACTTTCGGGACATTAATTAACCGAAAATGTGGAAACTTTAGGGCCTCAGTGTCACTCCTGAATTCGTCACTGACTGTAATACTAAAGTAACACAAATTCTGTTTAAATATTTTACATGATAATAATGTTTCTCTGAAGTGTTTATTTCAGTTATTTGGGATTTTGAATATATCAGTACAGGGAATTGCTGATTGTTTTAATGTAATATATGCTGTTAAATTTATTATATTATAAATTGAGTGGAGGAGGGTGTAAAGCGAACCAATAATTACAACGAGCAAATCGAAAATTTTTGTTTGATTTGTTGTAATAATCAGTCTCAATACTTTGTTAGAGATTTCACAAGAAGCTAAAATTTCATAAAGCGCAAATTGGCGAATAATTTAGTAAAACTTATTTTATATTATTTATAGAATTTTTTATGCAAGTAATGCTCTCTAAAAGATGTTATATGTAGAAATTGTTCTGATAATGGAATATGGTGGTATTTAAAATTTCCATTTTTGGTGCCAGATGCGGTTTTACTAGCCCTGGTCCCTTGAAGGCAAAATTTTTATTCATTGCTATGTATTATGTCTTTTAAATATATCTAAGTTTTAACCAAATATTTTTTTCTATTTCCCGCCAATTTGATTTTAGCGACTCAAGTCTAATTCGCTTTCATCTAAAGCCAGCCCCCTATTGTGGAAATACGAGTAAAACTGATTTTTTTTTCTTTCTTCTTCTCAAAATAGGGAGAGGGCAAGCAGGGTGCTAATTCTTTTTATGAGGGGCAAGAAGGGTGCAATTTTGTAAACCAAAAGGCAGGCAGGGTGCAGAACCCTTCTAAAACTGTCTGGGGGAAACTCTGATAAAAATATTTAAGAAAGTAATAATTTAATTAAGAAAGAATTTATATTTGCTTATTGATCATAATGTAATAAATCCACAATAGCAAATATTAATTGCATGGTGGTACAATTAATTTTATGGAATATTTTGCTTCAAAATTGATCAAACTTAACAACAACAACAAAAACGCGTTGAGTATTAATTGCATTATTGTGTATTAAAAAAAAAAAGATTCATTTCATGATATAACCTAAAACTTAATAAGAAGTGAAAAATGGATTAATTTTCTACATCCATATTGGAAAGCTGTAAACAATTACACAATCGTATTTCTTACATTTTTTTTTTAGTATTTAAAATTTTGTTTCTTTTTGTTTTTAAATTTTGTCTATATGTTTAATTATTATTTTCTGTTTCTATATATTTTCTTAATTATTTATTTGTTATTTTGTATTTAGCACTTTTAGCTAAATGAAAAATTTTGATCAATATTACTGCAGTAGAACCTCGATTATCTGACGTAATTGGGACCAAACTTACAGTGGATAATCGAAATTTCCGGATAATAGAGAATTTATCAATAATCATCTAGTTTAATATGTAGCACCATCATCGAACTGCTATTATGACGTATTTAAACTGCTAAATAAATACCTAAATTCATTTTATGCAGGAAAATAAATTTATTTTGAGGCAAATTATTTTATTTGGTAGGTGTGCCAATCGTAAACGGACAGAAAGCGAGTGAGTGCTTCGCGAAAATATGACTTTGATTTCTCCACCCCCTTTTGAAATTCTGCAGCTGTGAAAATTTCTCTTCGTGAAAAGATGACAAAAAGGGATTTTGTTCCCTGCACTTGCTTACACTCAGAGGGTGCAATAACATTCAAATATTGTGGCACTCAGTAGTATGGTCTTACAAATTTCGAAATGGGGTGTGTTTTTGTTTAGAACAGAGACGTGTACACAGGGCGTGGGGGTGGGGAAAGAGTGCTCTTATACCAAGATCGGAGCTTGTGGAAGCTCAAGCTAATTTCAAAGGAATTCTAAGAAAGGGAATCAAAACATTTATCTGTACTCATAGTTCGGAAAAGACCGCTTGTATACACAAGGAATGTGAAAGTAAAAAGAAAAAAAAGCTCAGGAAACCGACGTCGGTTTACAGAGAGTTCCGGTTAAACGAGGGTCAGATAGTCGAGGTTCTACTGTACATACTTTTTATTGATGCTCTCAGTGGCGCCAACTCATATCATGGGCCAGTGGGGCCCAAGTACACCTCATAATTAGTTCTCTTAGCCCTCCTGATTTCCACTATTTTGTTCATTACGTATTTATTATTTTTTAATTACTGAGAATTTTTTTTTGTTTGTTTTCTTACCACTCACAAATTCATTTTGCTTGAAAAATGATACACAGGGGTGGGAAATTTTTAGAAAATATTACCAGCCAGCAAGATGCAACGTACAGTTGACAATCGTTTGAACAAAATGTACCTGACTGCAAAAATAGTTCATTACTATTCCTACAATGCATTTTCATATTTTTTTCTATAAAATAAAAAAAATATATACAACAGCGGAAAGCTTATTATAGGGTAAAACATAGTACATTGTTTACATCGCAGTAATTTAGAGAATTATAGAGCTAATTAGTAAAAAAAAAACAGTTTTTAGCATATCTTCTATAGTTTGCAGTTTTTCAAATTCATTCGCCCTGTCACAAAATCCACTCACCAGTGGCGAGTAAAATAATGTATTTCCCCACCCATGACTATAAGTATAGCTCAGTGACAGACAGCACAGAAGCGTAAAAGTCTCTTCAGCAGATGTATACACAATTAATTTTCTCTCAAAAGAGAAACATCTGGCACATTTTACCACTGAGTATTACAGAGATTCATTAAGCTTTTTGTTGAGTATAGGTCAGTGACTATTTATTTTGAATGCCTTTTGATATCCATAAAGCATTTAGGTGGCTGATATGTGTTCCTCGATGGGTGTGTTTTGGATACAGGTGAACTGTTGTTAACAACATTGCTTTGAAATTATGTTTGGAAACAGGCACCTTTTTCTTTCAGGAGATTAGGCTTATCCATTTTAAAGTTTAGAGGACAATGTCTTATGTGCATATGCATACAAAAGTATGCGCTAAATTCCTGCTCTTCCCCTCAGCTTGACTGGACTGGACAAAAAATAACACAAATAACAATACATTCAAAATATTTTGGCCTGATCAGATATGAATAAATGAAACCTAGATGCAATGTGTAAAAAGCACCACCTCTGGGCTGCACTTTCTGCCCTATATTGTTAGAGGAAAATTGTTTATTGTACAGAGGAAACACTGTTTGATTACTTTATTCCAATAGAAATCACTCAATCAGTGCTTCCTCTTTTCCTATAAACACATCAGATCTTTCAAATAATGGTGTCAATTTTTAATTCAGAGCTTGAAATTAAAGTTTTCCTAGGAAGGGAGTCTCCCATCCCAACATTTATAAATTGAGGGGAGTTGAACAGTTTGAGAGAAGAAATTTTTTTAAACCCCACTATTATTTTACATGCTATTTAAAGAATTGCATTAATACATTAGGCATGGCAAAATACCATTGAATAAAATTTAACAACTCAGAATAATTACGCAAAATGTTTATTTATATTTTTTTTAGGTAGATTTCGAAAGAAATATTACCTATTACATTCTCCTCTAAGTTGGAATTCCTGAAAAAATTTTGCAGATCTACCCGATCATGAGTCCTAGAACCCAAAACCACTCCCTGTGACTTCTATGTCACTATCTTGTCTTCTCTATGTCATATCATCTATCTATGTCACTTTTTTATGGACATGATAACTCCCATAATTCTGCACAAATCTCTTTCAAACTGATATATAAAATCAAGCGGCATAAAATCTCAGTCAAGTTCGTTAATGGGCAAAATGGAACCAATGGGGGGAAATGGGGAGGGGGGGGGTGCCTTTTGTGAAAACAGAAAAAACCTCATAACTTCTTAATTTTTATACACATCGAATTCGTTTAAAGTTATTAGTACTTCTAGGAAAAGGGCCAAAAATTTATGTATGTCAGATTTTTGATTTAATTAAAAATGCCCCCAAGTGGGAGGGGGGGGGGGAGAAAAAGGGGTTTCAGAAAAAAAAATCATAATTTCGTCAATTCCCAAGATATCAAATCCACTTAAATTTATTATAAATCTTCTTAATATTATCTACATCTTTTATACTGAAAAGTTTTTTATTGGACCAACTCTTACTGTAAAAAAAAAAATAAAAAAAAAAAAAAATCCCTGTTGGCTCCGCCTACAGGCAGAGGTATATTTCGAAGTGGGTGGTCCCAACTGCCACATCATGGCAAATAGGTCTTTCTTCTGCAATTCCCAATAAACAGCTACCCCACGGTCTGTATCTTCGAAATCTACCTGTGCCTGTAGGCCGAGCCGTCAGAGATTTAAAAAAAAAAAACGAAGTCGGCTTTATGTACAACATCTGATATTTTTCAACTTTCACCAAATGTTAGGGACCCTTAACAATTGGGTTGTTAAATGAATTTCTGAATTTAGAGTTTATTGGATTTTGGGTACTGGAGCTTCTTTCACAAGGTACGCTTGTGACAGGCAGCACAAGAGCAACTATTATAACTTTGCAAAATATTGGAAACTTATGGCTATGATCTCTTAAAAGCTTTTCATAAAAATTTTCAAAATCTGATCTGCTTTCATTTTTAACTACTTGCATGAACAATGCATATTTGGGCATTTTCAAGATCCATTTCTGAACGGAATTGTTTTAGCCAAAACCGGAATTCCTGGTGTTTTCTTTGGTTGAACTGGGTCCTAAGCATTGAAATTTTATATCTATGTCAAAATTTTGAAAGGAAAACCATCATTTCTTCTATTACATGAGAAATGTAGGTTGACGTTAAAATGTTAAGTCCTAATTTCTGTGAATTGCAAGAATCAATTAGTTTGTTGTTTTTAAATATGTTTCCTTGAAGTTCGGGAAAAATTTTTTCTTCGTGTGCACAACAAGATGTCTGTAGTTCTAATATCATTTTTGTTTAGTGGTAACTCTAAGCCAATTTGGTAGGGTGCAATGCATGGTAGCCCTTACTACCCTTTTGGATCATTTCCTTTTTCGATCACGGTAATAAAAATCGGGAAATATGTCCATGGACCATAGGGAAAAAAATCACGAAATTTGGCAATCGTTTGCGGGAAAATTCATGAATTTTTTTCAATCTGTTGTAGGAAAAAATTAACTTACAAAATTTGTCGTTTGGTTGCTAGAAAGAAAACCCCACAAAGTTTGTCAATCGGTCACTGGAAAATATTGTGAAATTCGTCAAACTGCCTCGGGAAAATATTGTGAAAATTTTCTGTCAGGCATGAGGAAAAAATTGTGAATTTCGTCAATCAGTCACAGGAAGAAAAATCCTGAATAACGTCATTTTGTCACTGGAAAAAAATTGCAAAATTTGTCATTCGGGCACTCGGGGAGAAAAAAAACAAACAAAAAAACCCTGAAGTTCGCCAATCAATTGCGGGAAAATATTGGTAAATTCGTCTGTCGGTTGCAGAAAAAAATATCAAAAATTTCACGTCAGACTTGAGGAAAATGGAAAATATTGTTAATTTCATCAATCTCTCGCAAGAAGAAACTGTGAAACTAGAAAAATCAGTCATGGAAAAAATTGTGAAATTTATCAATCGGTTGCGGAAAAAAAATCTCGAAATTTGTCGATCGATCGCAAGGAAAAAATATTAAATTTTTTCCGATCTGTCGCAGAAAAAACTTCATCAAGGGAAAATATCATGAAAATCATCAGTCAGGTTGCGGAAAAAAATCGTAAAATTATTCAGTTGTATGCAGGGAAAAATCGCGAATTTCGTCAATCTATCACAAGAAGAAACCACGAAATTCTCCCATCTCGTGGAACATATATCAAAATTTGTCAATTGGTCGCTGGAATAAAATGCAAAATTTGTGGATCTGTAGCAGGAAAACCCTTGCAAATTTCGTCAATCTGTTGCAGGAAACCCCTCAAGAATTTCGTCGATCAGTTGAAGTCATGGGACTTTATCGTTGTTGAAAAAAGGAAAATTCTCTGGAAAATGGTGAAATTTTTTGGGCAGAGACTCCCGTCCATAAAACTCTTTTCGGCGGGATTTAAAAATTTTAGGCACAAATCTCACCACCCGCCCTGAAATTCAAGCCCTGTAATTTAAGCTGATTTTCAAGAGCATGAAAATCACGAAAGATTTTTATGAGGAAGGAATCGATTATAGTTTAAGATGTACACCTTTTATAGGTAATTGAAAAACATTGTTTGATTTTTCACCATATAAATAGTAATTTCTTCAAATTTCATGTATTTATTTATAAGATACACTTTGTTAATGTGTCCATCAGATTTGTTTATTAAGGGAGAAAATATACTTTTTAAGTATGAAGTATATTTTTATTTGATACCAAACTTCTCTTATGGTAAGATTGTATGTAAATTTTCATGAAATTAATTGTGTACTTGGGATTAACAGTTATTTCTGTGTAAGAAGTTGTTTAAAAATGAGATATTACTTTTGGAACAATTTTTAAATATTATAAAAAAAAATTTCTGTTGCATACTTTCGATATCAAGCCCAGGCTACGGAAGAAAGCCTGAACTCACCGCTATTTCTTACCAGGGTTAGAAATTCGGAATTCTAACTAAGGCATCAAATGATGCCTACAATTTTTTGTCTAGGTGCTAAAGTGCATTTCATGATTGCTATTTTATGTTGTATCACATTTTTTCATTTCTTTTCATAACCATGTTAACAATAATATTGTTTCTATTTTTATGTGTTAAAGACAGGTAGGGAGCTGTACATATTAAGCACTTTATCTCTGTGTTAATCACTAAAACAAAATAAAAACTGGCTTTCTATAAAAGTGTAAAATCTGATTAAACTACAATATTTGGATTCTAGAAAAATGTTTAACTAATTATTTTTATAAAGCTGACATGCATACAAAACAGCTATTATGTCCATAGAAAGAAAATTTGAACTTATAGATACAACCAGGGATAAGCCTAGTTAAAATAAAATTCGACTGAAAGTACATCAGAAAATAAACTAGTCGGATATGCTAATCCCAAAACTTTCTTCTATCTCATGCATGTTATTACTTCAAAATTCGCATCACACCGGCAAAAAAAATCCGTATTTCTCGTCATTCTGTTGTACGTCAGCTGCTTGCGAATTGTCGTGTTACCTGGATGCGATCAGCCAGTGTATTATACTAAACTACGAAAAGTCCTTCTGGTCTCTACCAACAGGAAAAGATAACTTCCCTATTGCTTGATTTTAAGATTTTAGCTAATTTGACTGAAAAAAACAATGCTAAAATGGGGGGGAACCCGATTACGCAATAGTCATTCTCCCCGTGGCAGAATGTACGCGACGTTGCGACGGGCGTCACAGACTTTTTAGGGCACCTGCAGACTAAAAACATACAGCGATGCCGCGGACGCGCTATAGCACGTAAATTACGCGAAAAACTGGCAAACTTCGTCGAAGGATCGCGAATAAAACTGCGAATTTTGTCAAAGAATCGTGGAAAAAACGCGAAATTCATTTAAAGTTTGCAAAAAATGGCTAATTTCGTTGACAGATCGCGAAAAAAAATGCAAATTTAGTCAAAAGGCCATGAAAAAACATGAATTTCGTCAAAAGGCCGTCAAAAAAACATGAGTTTCTTTGAAGGATCGCTGAAAAATGCGAATTTTGCCGAAGGACTATGGAGAAAACACCAACTTTGTCGAAAGATCGTAGAAAAACGGTGAATTGTGCCGACAGATCGCGAAAAAACGGCAAATTTTGTCGGAGGATTGCCACAAAACTGTAAATTTTGTCGAAGGAACTGGAAAAAAACAGTAAATTTTGTCAAAGGAACTGGGAAAAAACGGTAAATTTCGTCGGAGGATCGCCAAAAAACGATAAATTTCGTCGAAGGATCTCGGCAAATTTTGTTCAAAGAAAAATCGTGAAATTCATCAAAGGATCTGGGAAAATGGCTAATTTTGTCGACAGATTACGATAAAAATGCAAATTTCGTCAAAAGGCCGTGGAAAAACTTAATTTTCGTCAAAAAACTGTAAAATGAAAACCATGAGTTTCGTTGAAGGATCGTGGAAAAAATGCGAATTTCATCAAAGGGCCACAGAGAAAATGTAAATTTCGCTAAATGGGCGCAGAAAAAATGTTAATTTCGTCAAAGGATCACGGAAAAAGTGCGAATTTCGTCGAAGGGCCACGGAAAAAAAAACGTGAATTTCGCCAAAGGATCGTGGGGGGAAAAAAGAAACGCTAATTTCGTCAAAGGTTCACAAAAAAAAATGTGAATTTTGTGAAATAGTCCTGGAAAAGATGCAGCATTCCTTTAAAAAACAGCAGGCACACAAAGTTCTATGCTTATTAATATAGGCATAGCTTTTAATCTGAAATAATATACTGAACTAACTTTTGAAAAATCGGGTTAACCCGAACCCAATTTGCAAGAATCTGCACTCAGCCTGAAATCGACTGGAATCAAAAGCAGAGTTAATCCGACCTGCAACAAGAAAAATTATTGCTGAGAGGGGATTTTCTCCCCTCCCCCCTCTGCTGTAACCTTTCTGAATATTTGCTGTGAATTTCAGAACTTTTTTTTACTCAGAAAGGCAGATAAATGCTGATGCCTTAATTAATTAAGCACTACAACTACAACAGCAGTAAGAATAGATTTATATGATATATTGCGTATTGCAGACTATTTTTGAAAACATTATTAGCATTGCAGACACTTGAAGATAGTTCTGCCACTGGGACATTCTCAGTTCTTGTCAATATTGAATTTTAATAAAAATATCGTCAAATTAGACAGACATAGCCAATTTGGCTTCATATATGGCAACATATTTTTATTGAAAAATTTGGCAATATTTCACCAATTGTCGCCAAGCTTGGCAAGAATTTGACGTTTGCGGATATAAGTATATAGTGTTCTGCATGTAAGAGTTGCAACGATGCTTACAACAATGAAAGAAAATGCGCTGTTACCATGTTCACTAAAATTCATAAATTAAACCCTTTTATAGAGGAATTGTGCTGTATTGTTTCAAAATATCAGCCGCCTTCAAATTTCAAACTGCTGTATCGCAGCCATTTTTTTAAGATAGAGGCAAAACAAAAAATGCTCTGGAATCCTTGGATCAAGGCATTAAACGCAAAAAAAAAAAAAAAAAATTAGGAATTCTGCCGGGTGGCTATAGATTCTGGAAATCATGGAAAAATTGGATTAAAATCAATCTGGAAAAATCATGGAAAAGTCAGAGAATTTCGTAAAAGTACTTGAAAATCAGGGAAATTTGTGTATATGTGAAAGTATTTGTGTTTTAGCACAAGACTGATTCGTCGACAAACAGAGTGATATTTAAGCCAATAATCGTACATGATAAAGAAAACTAAAATTTATATATTTTTTTAAAGAGATGCACATGATATGAGTTTTTGGTATTTAACACAAATTGAGGCGATCAGATGTTCTCATTTTCTGTGGATAGCACTTATATTGAAGGCAATTTACCCATTTTTGAAAATTTTATGATACATTAGCATAAGCTGACCTGGTAGCCAGTTTAATCCAATTAGCTATCCCATCAGATATAGATATGATTGAATATTCTTTAGAAAATGAGGAAATTTTCTGGTTGCCATATATTCATTCATCACTATAAGAAGTTGTTGGACTAAATTTTGAGTTTAGATTTGTGAAACTGTGAACCAGTACTTTATGAATATTGTGCAATTTATGTTTTTCTCCCAAATGAGGTATTAGCAAGCTGAATAAGTGTGTTATATGAGGAAACAGCATACATTAAAAAATATTGTATGTGTATCGTTAATAATGAAAATCAGGGAAATCTGATAAAGGTTGTCAGGGAAAAATCAGGGAACATTTTTTTTGCAATTTCTGTAGCCATCCTGTTTTAATTTTTTTGTACATCCTTTTGAATTTGAAGTATTTAAATGGCTATCACAGCACCCCCTCTTGGCGTAATATTCCCAAATTCAACTGGGAGCTGCAGGCCATAGTCCAAAACATGTAAAAATTTTGGTTCAATTATCTGCATAACTTCATACACTTTTCGATGATACAATAGTGAAAATGGGTCAAAAATCGCTATTGTAATGCCCACTTTCATCGGTATATCCCAAATTCAAGTGACACCTGCTGGCCATAGCTAAAAACACAGAAAATTTTTTTTTTGTTCAATTTGAAGCATAACTTCATATACTTTTCGATGATACAATGAGGACGAACAGACAGGCATTTTGTAAAAACATGTTTTTCGGAATCTCTGACCTCTAAAATGTGTAAATTCATCGAAAACCAGAAGTCGAAACAAATTTTGTTTACAATACTTTCTTCTATTATAGATAGAAGAAAGCAAAAATTAGAAATAAATGAACCTTTGGATACCAATTATGGTGCAGCATTTAAAAATATTCCAGCAGTTTTTAATTTTCATCACTTATTTTCAAACGTTAACTTACAAATGGTAATGTAAAGTAGGAAGGCACATTGCATTTCGCTATTTTAAAATACACATGCTCACCAACAAGCTATAAATCTGCACTGCATTGCTTCGAACCATGCTTTTGAACAAGGTGTGCAAGCATTTTAGGGACGTAATCTCTAAGATCAGTTTTATCACTCATTGGTTAAAGTGAAGAACTTATGCTAAAGTATGAATGAGTGGTGCTCATTCAGCACGTTTTGTAAATCGAAAATTAAAGCGGAAGAAAGCTAGCCATCAAATTTGACGAATAGGTATAATTTTGTTGTCGTAAAATGCAATATAATTTAGTTGCATTTGACGACTAATGACCCGTAATTTCTAACCCTGCTTCTCACGTCTGAATTACATGTATATTTTATGTTTAAAAATGAATACAGGGTTCGCACAGACTCCTTAGACTCCTTGGAAACTCCTTAGAAATGAAAACATTCCCCAGTAGTACTTAGAACTACTTAGATAAGCAAACCACTCCTTAGAAACTCCTTAAATTGTATTGCAGCTTCGGACGCAAGTGATATTACTGCCGAGAGGAAAAAAATCGTGATTGTAAAACGCATGTTAAATCCTTTATGCACATCATTTATCTGAAGCACAGCATTGACTGGTTAGGATAATCTTATAGCAGGGCTCTCACTAGGTCCGTTTTTCAATTATTACGTCCGTAAAGTTCGTTTTTCAACACACTACTTTGCTTTAAATTTTATCGATGTTTGGCAGTTAGCCAAGAATCTCGGAAAAATCGAGTTTTTCGCAAATATATCCCCAAAAATACTGTCAAATTTCGTCAATCGATCGCGGAAAAATTTAGTAAATTTTGTCAAAGGATCGTGAAAAAACTCGAATTTCTCCAACAGATCGGGGAAAAACTCGAATTTCTTCAAAAGATCGTGAATTTCTTAAAAGACAGCGAAAAAAGCGAATTTTCTCAAAGGATCACGAAAAAACGTGAATTTAGCTAAAATATCGAGAAAAATGCAGATTTCCTCAAAGGATCGTGAAAAACACGCGAATTTCCTCAAAAAATCGCGAAAAACACTTAAATTTCATCAAAGGATCGCGAAAAACACGTGAATTTTGTCAAAGAATCAGGAAAAACACGCGGTTTCCATCAAAAGATCGTGAAAAAAACTTCAATTTCGTCAAACGATAGAAATAAAACACGAATTCCCTTAAAAGATTGTGCAAAAACACTAATTTCACCCAGAAGATTGTGAAAAAAACGCGAATTTCCCCCAGAAGATCGCAAAAAAAAAAAAAAAACGCAAATTTCCTCAAAAGATCACGAAAAAAAGCCAATTTCGTCAAACGATCTAAATAAAACGTGAATTCCCCTAAAAGATCGCAAAAAAAACGTCAGTTTCGTCAAATGATCGAAATAGAACGCGATTTCCATTAAAAGATTGCGAAAAAACACGAATGTCTCCCCGAAGATCGCGAAAAAACGTGAATTTACCCCCAAAAGATCGTGGAAAAAAGCGCGATTTTCCCCCAGAATATAGCGAAAAACACGCAAATTTCCTCAAAAGATTGCGAAAAATGCGAATTTCCTCAAAAGATCGCGAAACAGACCCGAATTTCCTCGAAAAATTGTAAAAAACACATGAATTTCCTCAAATGATTGCAAAAAACACGGCAATTTTGTCAGAGGATCACGAAAAACACGCAGTTTCCATCAAAAGATCGCGAAAAAATGTCAGTTTCGTCAAACAATCGAAATAAAACACAAATTCCATTAAAAGATCGCGGAAAAAAGCGAATTTCCCCCAGAAGATCGTGAAAAAAGACGTGAATTTCCCCCAGAAGATCGTGAAAAAAGACACAAATTTCCTCAAAAGATCGCTAAAAACATGCAAATTTTCTCAAAAGATCGCGAAACACATGCGAATTTTCTCAAAAGATTGCGGAAAACACGTGAATTTCGTAAAAAGATCACTAAAAACATGCAGTTTCCATCAAAAATTGCGAGAAAAACGTCAGTTTGATCAAACGATCGAAATAAAACGCGAATTCCATTAAAAGATCGTGAATTTCCCCCCAGAAGGTCGCGAAAAAAGATGCGAATTTCCCCCAGAAGGTCGCGAGTTTCACCTTCAAAGAAATCGATTACAGCTGTTCTAAAAGTATAAATTCAAAACTTGTTATATTTTTTCTTGTATGTTGCGTTTAGCATTTTTTTTTTTTTTTTTAAACCTTTTAAAATTTTCTTTAAGATGTATCATGTATGTGATATACATAATAAGTGTTTGGGGTTTGACTAATCTCTGTTTATATGACCATTGGTCGCTGCATAAAAAAGTTGATTGTCTATTTTGTATTTAAACTTACGAAATCAGTAAGCAATATTTTGTGAATACTGTGCAATTCCAGCACTAACAATTAGATTCTAATAGAGTAAAATTTGTTTTTGTCTCCAAATTGGGCATTAAAAATTGGAGTGTGCATACCACATAACAATGCAGCACATAAAAACAACACCATCAAAAATGGCAAATTTTTAACATTTTTTGGACTCCTTGGATTTTTTCGGTACTCCTTGGATTTTTTCTTCCCAACTCTGTATGAACACTGTGAATATTTTTGCTAAAATAACTTTTCAATCCCCATTAACCACTTCAATGGCTGCATAGTTAGGGAAACGGTGTTATTACTCCCAACTTATCTCAGGACTTATCAGCCGTTGAAGTGGTTAACAAAATATCAGGGGTGAGAACATCCAAACTAAAAAAAAGAAAGGAAAATCTTCTCTCTGCCTTCATTCAAACTCATCTCACACACAGTCTGTCCATGAGCCTGTCAGGATTTAAAAATTTTTTTGCATCTAAGTGTGTATAATGTGTGCCTGAAATGTTTTTGGATTACATAAATTACTTATAAAGTTATGGCCTTTCAAAGAGATCTGTTTGTTTTCTGAGTTTTCATAAAGGAAAACTTTAAACTTGTTCCCCTCAAAACCAAAAAGTAATGTTTTTCAACACATGATGCAGCATAGCATTTGAACCTATCAACCGATTATAAAATAATTAGTCAGATTTGACAGATCATTTTTCCATTCCAAAATATTAAAAGATAAACTATTAAATATTTTTTTCAAACTCTGTTAAGTTGGGAAAAAAACCCCACAAAATTTATAGGTCAATTTTCAAACAAGCAGCATTTTGTTTTCTGCGGGTTAATTTAAATGAAATTAGGTTCATGGCCTTGCAAATTTAATTTATTTTCATAAGCATTTCATTTTAGGTAGATTTCGTAGAAAATACTACCTATTACATTTACATTCTCCCCTAAGTTGGAATTTTTGAAATTTTTTTTCAGATCTATGCCGATCATGACTATCTATCTATGTCACTTTTTTATGGACACGATAACTGCAATAATTCTGCACATATCTCTTCCAAACTGATCCATAAAATCAAGGGGCATAAAATCTCAGTCAAGTTCATTAATGGGCAAAATCGCACCAAGTGTGGGGGGGGGGGGGGGGGGGGCTTTTTGTGAAAACAGAAAAAACCCATAATCTTTTAATTATGATACGTATAGAATCCGTTTAAAGTTATTATTACTTATAGGAAAAAGGCCAAAAATTTATGTATGACAGATTTTTGATGATATTAAAAATGGCCCCAAGGAGGGGGGGAATAAAGAGGGGTTTTAGAAGAAAAAATTCATAACTTCATCAAATCCTAAGATATCAAATCCGCTTAAATTTATTGTAAGTCTCCTTAAAATTATCTACAACTTTTATATTGACAAGTTTTTTATAGGACCAACTCTTACGGCAAAATAAAAAATAAAAACAGAAAAATCCCTGCTGGCTCTGCGTACAAGCAGACGCGAAAACAGAAAAAAACCCCATAATTTCGTAATTTTTATACATATGGAATCCGTTTAAAGTAATTATTACTTCTAGGGAAAGGGCCAAAAATTTATGTATGACAGATTTTTGATTTCATTAAAAATGCCCCCAAGGACGAGGGGGGGGGGAAGGATAGTGGTTTCAGAAGAAAAAAATTCATAACTTTGTCAATTCCCAAGATATCAAATCCGCTTAAATTTATTATAAATCTTCTTAATATTTTCTACAACTTTTATACTGACAAGTTTTTTATAGGACCATCTCTTATGGTAAAAAAAAAAATTAAAAACAAAAAAATCCCTGCTGGCTCTGCCTACAGGCAGAGGTATATTTCGAAGTGGGTGGTCCCAACTACCACATCATGGCAAATAGGTCTTCTGCAATTCCCAATAAACAGGTGCCCCACGTTCTGCATCTTCGAAATCTACCTGTGCCTGTAGGCCGATCTGTCAGGGATTTTTTGTGTTTCAGATAACTATGAGCACAATCCTGCACCATGCAAACTTGTGCATGCTGAGCACACATTTTAAAATAATGATACTGCCACCAGTTTTTTATGTTTGTAATGCACAAAAAATTGTCAACATAGACAAAAATATATTTGTTTAGTGGAAAAAAAAAATCCTGTTTCGTTTTA
The DNA here is from genome assembly GCA_963931845.1 of Maratus michaelseni. Classification (NCBI taxonomy): domain Eukaryota; kingdom Metazoa; phylum Arthropoda; class Arachnida; order Araneae; family Salticidae; genus Maratus; species Maratus michaelseni. Next base: position 71,562,480 of record OZ007586.1, on the reverse strand, counting down.
TTGAGCCTTCACTGAGAAAAAAGTTCTTAGATGCCTTATTTTAGCCCAAAAACCTTCAAAAGCGACTATTTTCGAGGAAAACCAGAAAAAAGGAGACTATTTTCCAGTCCCAGCTACTATTTTTGTAAAAAAAAAAAAAAAAAAAACTCAGCACTGCAAATTTTTTAACCCAATATCCCAATCTAATATTTCCGTATAAAGTTTTTTATGCAAATTTTAAAATATGTAAAAACTTCCATTTGAAAAAAAAAATTTTTTTACTCTTTTAATATAAATGTAGTGCAAAGATACCAACATCCAAATTTCAGTGGAAAACTAATTATTGATTTTTGGTTTGGCTACCACCCATAACCCTTATGCTTTACAGTATATTTGTCCAATTTTTGATTGTTTTTAAAGGCATTTAACCCTTTAACTGTCGTATGAACCACAAACACGATTAACTGTAGATTTGTTCACTATGCTGCGTGAATTGTATTTGTTTCTAACCTCGTATAAATGCTTCATTCCAAAAATTTAAATTAATAAACGAGCTGAAATAAATGCTACTTAGAAATAAGAAAATCTATCGCAGTTTTTCAATTTAATAACAGATTTAAAATGTTGAGAAAAACATTTAGAATATTGCCTTTTTTACTTATTTAGATAGCTTTATTTGGCCCATTGGTGTCTATAAAATCAGACTATTTTTTTCGGACGATTTTGCTATTTTATTTTACAAAAATTTCTTCTAAAGAATAGGTTAGTATGTACGCGTATTTTCTTTATCAAATGCATCCTTTTTTGATAAAACCACTTTCAATTGGTTCAGTTAATTTTTGTTTACAAAATGGAATTAAAATTGCAGCTAATAACATGCAATAAAAATTGTATTGTTTTTAGTTGCCTCACAGTAATACTCAAGCACAAGATAAGAATATATTCAATTTAGTTTGGAAAAACCAAATTGCATTCTAATCACATATCTCAGATGATAATTTAAAAATTTTCTTCTTTCTTTCTGTTTGTGTGTGTGATTTTATAATTAAAATACAAAAAGTAGAAAATTTGGATGGTAGTAGCATACCTGCCAACTCTTCCGATTTTTTCAGAATTCTTCTTAATTTCAACTCTACCTTCTGATTTTCTGATCAGAAGATGAAATCTTCTGATTTTTTTTTTCTTTTTTAAATGAAAAAATGATGTTCAGAAATATTTGAAGAAATTGCAGAAGTAAATTTTTTTAGTGGCTGTTTCTTGTCATCTGTTAAATTTAACAGCCCAACCACCAAAGCAACTTATAGTATATATTTGGAATTCGGTGCCGATAGGAAGGAGGGGGGGGGGGTGGAATTTTCAATTATTATGATGTTGAAGTTAGGAAAACTTGATAGCTGTCTCTCAGCTGATGCTTGCAGAGGATCCAGTATAACCATTAGCAAGCTTTCTCTTAATAATAATAATAAATTTGCTGAACTTTGAATTTAAATTTTCGAAATTAATGGATCATCTATTTGATAACAAATTTATCTAAATAATGAAGAACAAGTGGTACATTATCTATTAACAGGAAATTTTTTTATCAGTTGCTTAAAAAATGAAACTACCTTTAGTTTTTTAAAAGGAGAAGAATTCAGATTTAAATAAAGTTTACTTTGCTTTCATTTAAAATAGGAGTAGTGAATTAAAAAAAAAAATCTTACAATGTAACTTTTTCTTTTTTGTGGAAAAATTTCCATTAAAAAAAAAAAAAAAATGATGAAGATGATGATGTAGCCTGGAACTTATTACAGAATCAGTTCACAGGACTTCAATGTCAAAAAAATACCTATTATGGCACATGCAAATTCGTGCATTGCCATGTTAGGAAATATGTGTTCCATTGATGAAATTTTGAAATATGGTAGGATTTGCAAAGTATTAAAAGCTGTATTGACTATTCCTCACAGCAGTGCTGAATGCAAATTGATGGAATGCTACAGAGTGATCAATTAAATTATTTGAATTTAAGTCTGACTGCATAGGATTTACCACTATATTGCTGTTAATTGATTAATATGAGTATTTTAAATTATCCGAGACGTATAGTATTTATTTTGCACCTATGACTCTAAGGATCTGATATGATAATTTATACTTAGAAAATTTTATTAGACAAATTATCAATTAATTATAGAAAAGAAAAAGTTGCGTTGTGAATTATTTTTGAAGTTCGGATCCTCTTTGAGCCAATTACAATCATCAAAGGTTACCTGCAGAGAGTTATGTAACATTAAATATATAATGGCTTATTTTAAAACCTAGATTGTAATATTAAAGAAAACATTTCCTAAAATAAAAGACTTAATATTAATTCAATAAATTAAGTAAACAAAAGGAAAACTGACTAAAATTAATTGAATATAAAATTGAGTTTATTTACAAGGTAATTATAAGCATATGATTAAAAACAAACATAAATGTTTAAAAAAAATAAAAATATTCAATCCTAGTTGAGAACTGTATTCTCAACATTTATTTTCTGAGAATTACAGTTTATCTTACTGAATTAAAAAATTCGATTTTGAAAGGCAGAGTTCCATACCCTAGAAGTATTTATTTGATTAGCCTTTTTATGTTTAGATCGGGGTAGGATCTTCATACACACTTAAATTCGTATTATTAAAAGAATATAGCTTAATTAAATAAAATGGAACAATGGTGAAGGAAGATTGTTTGTTACCTTATATTACTAGATAACGTTGACAGCAGGAGGTAATGGCTGACGCGTTTTCGCTTTTTCTTAGCGCGTACATTTCCATCTATTGGCACACACACTCAAAATCTGTTTTTTTTAGTTAGAGAGCAGTCAACCTTCTACTTTTCCATCTTTTTTGAATCTGAACTCTCAAGAAAAATCACATTCTTTTCGTGGAGCAAAAAAAAAGGGATGGAACCATTTTTCCCTTTTCACATAAAATTAAGGCCTTATACGTTTTAACTTCTTGAAAATTTGCATGTTTCGGCCATACCTCTGATTTTAGAGAGATGACCATTGGCATGCGGGAGAAATTTGGTACTCCCCTTGAGTGTTTCATAGGTCCGTCGGTACAATAGCGATTCCTCTTGACGCCGTGCTGTGTCTGGGAGGTAAAGATGCTTTTACTTGTGAGGTCTTCGTGCCTATTTAAGCTCTCATAAATAAATGTGTCATATTATTGTTCTGACAATTTTCTCCATGACATTTTTATTAGGTGTAGTTAAATCATTCGTGGGAACGGAAAACCAAATATTTCCTTGACTGCCGTGGTTCACTTTGTTCCATAATTATCTATCTGTATGCGCTGATCCTAAAATGGATCATTAATTTGTATTGTTCACTGTTCACTGATTAAAATGATACCAAATACTCTGCTAATATGCAGAAAAAAAACCAAATACTTTTTTTTTTATAGTGTGTGCTAGTTTAGATCTAGATGGTGGTATTTCTCACCATCATCTCTTCCCCCGACATTAGAAAAAAAAAGGTCCACAGTATCTTTTTTTATATATATATATATAGCCACAAAGTACTCGATGAAAGTCCATCGTCGTATTATATTGAAGATCAAAACTGAAAATGTTCACATGGAAAAGTCTAGGAACTTGGGATAAGCTGGGGTGTCACTAGGTTTGGAGTGTAAGTAGGTTTGCAACACCAGAAAAAAGTTTTACACATTGGTGAAATAAAGCGTAATCAAAAGTTCACTGTTGAAAAATCTGATGAAAGACATGACTTCTTCAGCAAGTTATCATGTGTAGTTGGTTTCAATTTCCATTGTTCCAAAAACATTTATTAAAATTTTGAGTTTTAATAGGTCCAATTCCAAATAAAGCAGGAAAATTTGAATAAGCCAAATAATAAAATAAAATGCCCGAGAGAAGAAAGAAAAAAAAAATTAATTTTCTTTTCCACTCTTATATTTTTAGTTATTACATACATATAAATTGGCAAATCTTTTATTTTAATTATTACAGGCTAATTAGGTACCCATACGTTGAAACACAATATACAGAATCATTTAAAACAAATACTCAATATAATCAGTAAGCTGTATGCATTGATAATGAATACCATACAATTAAAAAAAAAATTATATAATATATGAAAAACATTGAGAGAAAACACATCTATATAATCACATGTCTGTTGTACTACAATCTGTATTATAAACATTATAATCTAATTCTCACATGAATTATTTTCTCTTGAGTAGAAAGGAAAACTTCTTTATTTTTTTTATATATATATAAAGAAAATGTTATGTTAAAAAAAAAAATCTTATCATTCTTACTAAAACAATTGTTTTGGAATATGTGAAAAGGCTACTTTTCTGAATGAAAGATATTCTCAATAATAATATATTTTCATAAAAGAAACAGATCGAAAAAATGAAAATTTGTTTTCTTCTTTCGATACCAAAAATTTAAATATCCATCTATAAAGTCAAACACAATACCCTTTTAAACTGCCTGCCTTGGAATGGACGGGGTTGGGGAAAAAAAAAAAAAAAACAAGGCAGAAGAAGAAAAAGAAAAAAAACAGTAATCTTTTCTCCCTCTAATCCATCACCGCTAAGCGGAAGGATAGAGAATGACAGCTAGATGACCGTACCTGTGGACAATGACTCATCTCCCTACCTTCGGATTCAGTTGTACCCAGGGGACGATTTGCGAAATGATAAGCCGTGTATTAGGTATCTTTCCTCACCTGTGGGTGACGTTTACTAAACTCCTGTATTACTGACAGTGGGGAAAAAAAAAAAAAAATCAGTGAAACGATTTGATTGCACGTGTGTCTGTGCAGATTTTGGATTACTCGCCAAAATTCAGCTATCTGTATTTTATTGTTGAAATAAGATTACGCGTGTGCTTAAAATAAAAAAAAGTCGTGTATACCCGGCTTGGATTTAAAAAAAAAAAAAGGGGTATGTTTAAATCTGTATATCTGTTTAATATTTTCTATAAAAAAAAAAAAAATCGGTACACGTGAGAAAGAAAAAAAAAATTAATTTTCTTTTCCACTCTTATATTTTTAGTTATTACATACATATAAATTGGCAAATCTTTTATTTTAATTATTACAGGCTAATTAGGTACCCATACGTTGAAACACAATATACAGAATCATTTAAAACAAATACTCAATATAATCAGTAAGCTGTATGCATTGATAATGAATACCATACAATTAAAAAAAAAATTATATAATATATGAAAAACATTGAGAGAAAACACATCTATATAATCACATGTCTGTTGTACTACAATCTGTATTATAAACATTATAATCTAATTCTCACATGAATTATTTTCTCTTGAGTAGAAAGGAAAACTTCTTTATTTTTTTTATATATATATAAAGAAAATGTTATGTTAAAAAAAAAAAATCTTATCATTCTTACTAAAACAATTGTTTTGGAATATGTGAAAAGGCTACTTTTCTGAATGAAAGATATTCTCAATAATAATATATTTTCATAAAAGAAACAGATCGAAAAAATGAAAATTTGTTTTCTTCTTTCGATACCAAAAATTTAAATATCCATCTATAAAGTCAAACACAATACCCTTTTAAACTGCCTGCCTTGGAATGGACGGGGTTGGGGAAAAAAAAAAAAAACAAGGCAGAAGAAGAAAAAGAAAAAAAACAGTAATCTTTTCTCCCTCTAATCCATCACCGCTAAGCGGAAGGATAGAGAATGACAGCTAGATGACCGTACCTGTGGACAATGACTCATCTCCCTACCTTCGGATTCAGTTGTACCCAGGGGACGATTTGCGAAATGATAAGCCGTGTATTAGGTATCTTTCCTCACCTGTGGGTGACGTTTACTAAACTCCTGTATTACTGACAGTGGGGAAAAAAAAAAAAAAATCAGTGAAACGATTTGATTGCACGTGTGTCTGTGCAGATTTTGGATTACTCGCCAAAATTCAGCTATCTGTATTTTATTGTTGAAATAAGATTACGCGTGTGCTTAAAATAAAAAAAAGTCGTGTATACCCGGCTTGGATTTAAAAAAAAAAAAAGGGGTATGTTTAAATCTGTATATCTGTTTAATATTTTCTATAAAAAAAAAAAAAAATCGGTACACGTGTAACGTGGTCAAATCCGTTTGCATCGCACTATCTTCTCGTCAATTTATATATTTACTTATTTATTTATATTGTGTATAAAAACGTAATGTATTATAATATATATATATTTTTAATATAATATTGATTTTCTAGTTACAATTTAAGTTAGCGAGAACAAGCGAGCGTTGCTTTGCACAAACGAAAATGTGCATGCAATTGTAAAATATTTATTTAATTATTTATTCTTCTTATTATTATTATTTTAAAATATATTAACGTGTAAATATACATATTTAAGGAATCGAAAGCGAGCGTTCGCTTTTCTTTTCTCTTATTATTTTTTGTTTTATAAAATATTACATATAATAGTTAGAAAAAAAAAATTAAACAAATTCTTTTTTTTTGTAAAGTTTGGAAATTTAGTTAATTAGAAATATCTCAGCTAAATGCATTATTAGATGCTCTGCGCAGATAGTCTCAATTTCGCCTGCAAAAACGAGACTTTAACATCCAATAAATTGCTGAAATGATCATTGACATGTATCCAACACCTTTTTATTATTATTATTTTTTAAGTATGAAATAATTTACCTAAATATTTAAGGTATAAATTAAACATCCAATTTATGTTTTGTAATAATTGAAACGTTCAATGGTATTTTTTTTTATTTATTTATTATTTTTTTTTGTAATTAAATTATCTGAAATGTTAATCCTTAGGGACAACTAATAAATTTTTTTTTTTTTTTTTTTTTTTTTTACTTGTTTGTTTTATAATATGAAATCGTACGATTATTCTAAAATTAAAATTGAAACGCGTTGTTCTAACCAAGTTATAGATTATATCAAATATTAAACTAAAATAATTTTGTAAAATCTGACCGATTTTTTTTTGTTATAATAATTCAAGTGGATTCGTCAATCCGTGGCTTTAAGCAAAGGATGAATTATTATAAATATTGGTCAATATAAAATGTTGTATTATTATTATTTATATTTGTGTCGCCGAGTGAATAGATGTTGACTTGTAATTTTAAATCGATTAGTTATATGTTTTGTGCGAGATACGTTTTTTTTTCTTTTTGCGTATTGTTTCTTTATTTTGATTCTCATTAGAGTTAGCAGTTAAGTTACTTATCAGACTTTGAGGTTCATTTTCTAGAAATTGAAGTGCAATGTTTTTGTTTTTTAATTTCATGGTTTTATCTTCAAAATCTAGGATAATATTATTTGTTTTGAGGAAATCGAATCCCAATAGCATATTGTAGTTCCGACCAAAATCTTGAGTTGTAACATAGAATGCCCCCGATACAAAAACGTTTTCCAATTTGAAAGTTAATTTAATGCATTGCTTAAAAGAGATTGTCGAATTTGTTAATGTTTGAATTTTTACCTGGTTACAGAGATTTTTATATTTTACGTGTGCATTCTTTAATTGTTCGAACAATATAGGTGATGCCAAAGTTACTGCCGCCCCACTGTCTGTCAAAGCATTAATCTTAACACCATTAATTTCAAAAGTAATAATCGGAAGTTGAGAATTGTCATTACTTTTGACACTAGCAATAATTTTGTTATTTTTTTTAGACCCGCAGTGAGACTTACGCGGGTGCCTTGTATTTGAGAATGTAAGTCCCGACTTTAGTTTCCCTTATTGTTACTAGAATTCTGATCATGATCTTTATCTTGTTTATTGTTTTCAAATTTCTGCTGTGAATTATTTTTTTTTGTATAATCATGTTTTTTATAATTATTTTGCTTGTAGCCCCCTCTATGCCCTCTATAATTTCTTCGCTGGTCATATGATCTCTGTTCGTTGAAATTGCCTCCATAATTTCCGAAACTGGGATATGATATCGGCATAAATTGTTGGTGGGGTGGGGGTGGTGCATAGTACATGTACTGAGGAGCAGAATATTGCATAGGGTTGAAGTTTTGGTGCGTGTAATTTGGGGTTTGCTGAAAGTTTCCCTGAGCTTGTTGGTTTCCCCCTTGATAAAAATTTGGTTTTTCGATTTGAATATTCTCAGGAATTTTTTTATTTTCATCCACGTAATTACTGCTGTTTTGTTCGTTGCCCTTGTAAAACCAACAATGTGGGTTCGTATGGGATGTGGATTTACAGTACTTGCAAAACCTAGTTGTATCATTGTTAGTGGCATTTACCTTTAATTTTATGTTATTTAATTCCGCGGTTAATAATTTTATATTCTCTGCACTTTCTACATTGAGTTTAAGCAGTTCATTTAACAAATCAGAATCTTTAGTTTTGGAAATGTTGTTGATGTCCTTTAAATTGACATGTGAATAAGCCTCCTCTAATTTTAAGGCTATGTTGCACGCTGTTTTAAAGTCCGGCGGAGAGTTTTTTCTTACTTCCAGACTTAAATCACTACGAATTGATTCCAAAAACTGGGATAATTTGATCATTTCCATGAATGTAGAGCTGTTGTTAGCTCCTATATCTTGCCCACTTTTTTTTAGATAAAGGTCTGCTGCCGCATTAAACTCTAATATAAATTCGTTCATGTTTTGTTCCGGTTTTTGTTTGAGATTGCAAAATTTCTTTTGCGCTTCTAGAAATGTGGTTTTGGGTTCGAATAATTGTTTTAACTTTGTTTTAAAGGTTTCTAAGTTCTGTTCCACGAACAAATTTTGATCCCTCATCAATTTATCTTTAGCAGGTCCTACAATTTTCGCCTTTAATATAGTTAATTTAGAATCATTATTCAATTCAGTTTTATTGATGAGATTGTCAAATTGTAAGAAAAAATGGTTAATATTTGCTTCCTTTTTTCCATCATAGTATGGAATCAGATTAATTAGGCTATCTGCATTTGGGGTGTCCATTGTAGTAATTTTAGGAGTAGCTTTTTCAGAATTTATAATTTTCTTCTCTTTCTTTTTTTTCTTATTATTATTATTACTATTATTACAAATAATATTAGTGTCTACAGTTTGATTATTTAATTCGCGTAATTGTTGTCTAGTTTTGACACCAGTATCTATTCTACTAATTCTTTGACTTTTACGCTTATTCATCCAATTAAAGTACAAAAATCATAAAATAGAGAGAGAGCAAAAAAAAAAATTGTTTAACATAAAATAAAAGATACCCAATGGTGAATTGTTATGCACTGTTCGAGAAATTAATTATATATAATATATATCATTTCAATATTTGAGCATTATTATGTATTTATTTTATATTTGCTGCTGTTGCAGTATATGTAACACAAGTCATATTTTCAATTCTTTGTTAATACAAATCAATCCAATAACACTTATTATTATTTAATATATCATTATATATTTAGTGAGGTACCCAAAAAGAATTGCCAGGTATATGCATGTTACAGAGTGTATGAAGATTCCCCAATGAATGCTTAAATTTTTTTTTTTTTTTTTAATTAGTTGTTGAAAAGAGGAAAAAAAAATATTTTCAAAAGAATTAGAATTAAGAACATTTATGTTAGCAAAAAAAAATTTTTTTTTGTTAGTCTTAATATTGCATATATATTTTTATATTTAAAAAATTATACAATAACCTAAAGTTCTATTTCTAAAATTAAATTAATATATTAAAATAATTTAGAAAGAGGTAACGGTACCACTTCTAATTCGGTAAACCCTATGATGGAATGCTACAGAGTGATCAATTAAATTATTTGAATTTAAGTCTGACTGCATAGGATTTACCACTATATTGCTGTTAATTGATTAATATGAGTATTTTAAATTATCCGAGACGTATAGTATTTATTTTGCACCTATGACTCTAAGGATCTGATATGATAATTTATACTTAGAAAATTTTATTAGACAAATTATCAATTAATTATAGAAAAGAAAAAGTTGCGTTGTGAATTATTTTTGAAGTTCGGATCCTCTTTGAGCCAATTACAATCATCAAAGGTTACCTGCAGAGAGTTATGTAACATTAAATATATAATGGCTTATTTTAAAACCTAGATTGTAATATTAAAGAAAACATTTCCTAAAATAAAAGACTTAATATTAATTCAATAAATTAAGTAAACAAAAGGAAAACTGACTAAAATTAATTGAATATAAAATTGAGTTTATTTACAAGGTAATTATAAGCATATGATTAAAAACAAACATAAATGTTTAAAAAAAATAAAAATATTCAATCCTAGTTGAGAACTGTATTCTCAACATTTATTTTCTGAGAATTACAGTTTATCTTACTGAATTAAAAAATTCGATTTTGAAAGGCAGAGTTCCATACCCTAGAAGTATTTATTTGATTAGCCTTTTTATGTTTAGATCGGGGTAGGATCTTCATACACACTTAAATTCGTATTATTAAAAGAATATAGCTTAATTAAATAAAATGGAACAATGGTGAAGGAAGATTGTTTGTTACCTTATATTACTAGATAACGTTGACAGCAGGAGGTAATGGCTGACGCGTTTTCGCTTTTTCTTAGCGCGTACATTTCCATCTATTGGCACACACACTCAAAATCTGTTTTTTTTAGTTAGAGAGCAGTCAACCTTCTACTTTTCCATCTTTTTTGAATCTGAACTCTCAAGAAAAATCACATTCTTTTCGTGGAGCAAAAAAAAAGGGATGGAACCATTTTTCCCTTTTCACATAAAATTAAGGCCTTATACGTTTTAACTTCTTGAAAATTTGCATGTTTCGGCCATACCTCTGATTTTAGAGAGATGACCATTGGCATGCGGGAGAAATTTGGTACTCCCCTTGAGTGTTTCATAGGTCCGTCGGTACAATAGCGATTCCTCTTGACGCCGTGCTGTGTCTGGGAGGTAAAGATGCTTTTACTTGTGAGGTCTTCGTGCCTATTTAAGCTCTCATAAATAAATGTGTCATATTATTGTTCTGACAATTTTCTCCATGACATTTTTATTAGGTGTAGTTAAATCATTCGTGGGAACGGAAAACCAAATATTTCCTTGACTGCCGTGGTTCACTTTGTTCCATAATTATCTATCTGTATGCGCTGATCCTAAAATGGATCATTAATTTGTATTGTTCACTGTTCACTGATTAAAATGATACCAAATACTCTGCTAATATGCAGAAAAAAAACCAAATACTTTTTTTTTTATAGTGTGTGCTAGTTTAGATCTAGATGGTGGTATTTCTCACCATCACAAATGTATTTTCAGTTTGATTCAGAAAAATATGACTCTGTTCAGCTCATCAATGATGACGAAAACTCTAGAAAATATTTTGTTAGCGAAATCATTTACTGACAATAAATGTTATAAAGCGCAATTTTCTAATAACTTTTTAAAAAAAGCTAAGCAATCTACTAAGAACATGTTGTCAAAATAATTTTTTTCTACTCATTTTTTTTTTTAGTAATATATAATAAAGTTTTAGTAAATTTTCTATTCACGTGTTTTTTTTTTTTTCTATCCTGTAATATACAGTATTTATTGCAAATATTTTAATGGTTCATGTGTTGTCAATTTTGAATAATATAAATATTTTTACTCAGTTTTGGTTGTATATGGCGACAAAAAATATTTTACTGGTTGAATTGTTTAAGTGGTGTTGCATAACACCACCAGTTAACTAGTTTAACACCAATATTCAAATCACGGCCCTCCGCATCAACATCAGTTATCCTTGGTTACTAAATGTTAAGAAGCTGAAATTTTAAGTGTATTTTAATGAAAAGTAAAAAATCTATTATCAATGTTCTTATTTTTTTTTATTTTTTTTTAAATTTGTAGTAGTAATTTTTTTTATGTATTGAAGTTATTATTTTCTGTCTGTAATATATATACATTCTTTACTTGCAAATTAGTGACTATCTTATTTTACTCTTGCTTGTCTTTTAAATTTGCTCATTTACTATGATCCCAGCTAGTTTTATTTTATCCATGTTGAAAGTTTTATAAAATTTTTAAAATCTTCTTATTTCTTCTGATTTTTTTGTCAAAATCTTCTGATGTCTTCTGATTTTTTGTCAAAATCTTCTGATTTCTTTTGATTTTTGGTCCAAAATCTTCCGATTTTCAATGAAATTTAGTTGGCAGTTATGTAGTAGGGAAAATGTGGATTTTCATGATGTTATTTTTATGGGAAATTCTTGCCCCTCTTTTCTTAAGTAAGCATGCAACTATTTTGGCTACTATTTTTGTGCAAATGCTACTATTTTGGCTACTATTTTTTTCATTGTAGGCTACTAAAGCAACTATTTTGTATGCCATTTGGCAGTGGCAGCCCTGTCTCATGCAAAAACAACCACTTGCTTAATGTTAATCCTATGGGACAGTTATTTTACAATATCTTGTTTGCATTTCCATATTTTCAAATGTTTTTATTTTGCATTGGATAGCTGAGATCAATCTCTACAACTGACGATTTTTACTTTTTCGATTTTGTTTGCAGGTTTCTTTTTATTAGGCTATTTTCACTTTCTGAACCGGTTCCAAATGTGAAAGTGTCCTTATTAAAAAAAAAAAAAAAAAAACTGCAAATAAAATCGAAAAATTAAAAAAGGCATTTGTAGAGATTGATCTCAGCTAAAGCTCATCCAATACAAAAAAAAAAAAAAAATCATTTAAAAATATCGAAATGCAAACGAGATATTATAAAATAACTGTACCATAGGATTAACATTGGTGAGCAGGTGTTTTCACATGAAGGGACAGGACCCTTAAGCAAAATGTTTTGATACCATAATCTCCCAATTTTCATATATTATTTCTAGCTGAGAAATTATCATTTAATCTTGGCAGGTAAGTTTTTAGTCACCCCTGTATCTAGCCAAGGTGCAGGAGATTTGACACACCAGATGGCGGTGAATTATTAAATTTCAGATTTTTTTGATTGATTTTCAACTATTAATTAATAACTAATTTTTGAATTTGTTTGATTGGTTTTGAGGATAAGAAATTTTTAGTAATCAAGGTGCCAAATAGGGAACAGTATTTGAATATAGTAATTTGCATATGATATATTAATCATATGGGCCTCTGTCCTTCTCTTTGAGAAAAGCAAGTGGGCCCAACACTCTGAATAGGGTGATGGTAGAGGTCTGGCTGCCCATATGTATTGAGGGGACACATAATTTTTAAAAATTTTTGTTGATTAAAAAGTTTGCTCTCTTGTCCCATGCTGTCCTGTTTCAAGCAAGGATGCAGTTATATGCCATATACCCTTCGTGGCTATAGTGTATATTATGATGACACCATTGGTTTCGAGGGCACTGTGAAATCCAGGATGCATGCAGTTAAATCTATCAAAATAAGTCATAACTGGCAGGAGAGGGCTGGTCCAACTCACAAGCATATAGAATGCAAAAAGTATTAAGTTCTAATCAAAATAATTAATTGAAATCAAAACTACCAGATTTTTAGTTATTTCTGGCGCATTATATTTTTAATTAACATATTTATTTTGTTTTTAAAAAAAGGTTGTATTCTACTTCCTATTATTTTAAATTTGCTATTATCACCTATCTAAAACAATTTTCATTCCATGGAATAACCGTATACTCTTCTAATTTCAGGAAATCTGTATTTCGCATCACATTTTGTCATCGGTGGTGAGCGCTTTGAAACTACAGAACCCGAAGCCTATTTATTTTCGGAAAACAATGATTTAAACTTCTTGGGAGGTAGACCAACTCCAGTAAGTTGAATTTCAAAAGTACTTAACATTGAATAATTTAGTAATTTTCATTGTATTGAGTTACTTTTAGGCAAATCTTTGATTTAAAAAACCCCCAAACAAACACATATTTACTCACTTTTTGTAATGTAAAAAAAAGCTTAATTGTTTTATGCAATAATCTGCATCTAATTATAAGGTTAATTACTAGAACTATGAAATCATCAGACCCATTTTAATGCAGTACATAAAGAAAATAATCTCCCTGGTATAAAACTGCTAATAGCTGTATTTTAGTAACTTTCTAGTTTTATTTAAATTAGGGATGTAACAAATAGTGATTTGGCCAAATACTGTATATTTGACACCCGAATACTAACTTTTTTTAAAAAAGTAAGTATATATTGACTATAAATTTTTAAAATGCTAACTTGGAAATAAAGTAAAATAAAAATTGATCTAATATTTTTTGCATGCTTAAAAATTTTAATAGCTTGATGAATTTTTTGTAATACATATTTGAAACACCTTGATGCTAATTAATAAAACAAGACTTTTACTAAATCTAAATTACTAATAGCATTTTATCTGTCAGTACATGTCAGACAGATCAAACAAAAAAAATCAGAATCTGACAAATCAATATACATTTTAGCTAGAATAGGAACCCATTATTATCACTGTTAAATGTATTTTTTATTTTAAATAAACTTATTCAATACAAAAATTTAAGAATTTGTATTTTATCCTTTTATACTCAGATATCAAATTGATTTTGTGTAAGTAAAGATGGTATGCAGGGCTTGAATAATTTCAGGGCGAAAATTTTGAAATCCCGCCCAAAACATTTCACCATTTTCCGGAGAAATTTGTGATATTTAATTTACCTGCAACCGAACGATAAATTTCGGGATTTCTTTCCCGCAACCGATCAACAAACTTTGCATTTTTTCTGCGACTGATTGACGAACTTTGCATTTTTTAAGCGACTGATCGATGAATTTTCCATTTTTTAAGTGACTGTTCGACGAACTTTGCGTTTTTTAATCAACAAATCAACGAACTTTGTTTTTTAAGCAACTGATTGACAAACTTTGCATTTTTTAATCGACAGGTCGACAAACTTTGCGTCTTTAATTGGCAAATCGACAAACTTTGCATTTTTTAAGCGACTCATCAACATACTTTGTATTTTTTCCACGACTAATCGACGAACTTTTCGTTTTTTAAGCAACTGATCGACGAACTTTCCGTTTTTTTACTCATCAATGAACCTTGCTTTTTTTCTGTGATCGATCAACGAACTTTGCATTTTTTCTGCGATCGATCAACGAACTTTGCATTTTTTCTGTGATCGATCAACGAACTTCGCGATTTTTTCTGCGATCGATCAACGAACTTCGCAATTTTTTTGCGATTGATTGACGAAATTCTCGTAATTTCTCGTTTTTTCTTTTGACAGATTGACGAAATTCATGATTTTTTTTTCCTGTGTCCGACTGACAAATTTAGATTTTCTTCCTTGCGTTTGACTGATGAATTTCATGATTTTTCTCCACGACTGACTGATAAATTTCACAATATTTTCCCCCAACTGATTGACTATTTTCGTGATATTTTCTGGCAAGCAATCGACGAATTGCGTGTTATTTTCTGGCGAGCAATCAACGAACTTCGTTTTTTTCCTTGACCGACTGACGAACTTTGCGAATTTTTCCGTAACCGATTGGCAAATTATTCGGTTTCTTCAGGCGGTTCGGTTTGATTGATGAAATTCACAATTTTTTTTTTTGTGCCTCACTGAAAAATTTCAAGATTTTTTCTGCAATTGACTGACAAATTTCGCGTTATTTTCTTGCGACCGATTGGCAAACTTCTTCGTTTTTTCCCGCGACTGATCGACGAATTTAGCGAAAAAAAAATTTCTATGAACATAGATGTAGATAAGAACTTCTAATAAAATAGCCTTTCAAAAAAGAAAATCATTTCTCGAAAAATGTTTCAAATACAATGTCTGTGTAGGACAGTTGTATTAGTTCGCCTACTTCTTCAAATCGTCTGCTTGACAACCATCGTCTGGTAGGTATAATAGATTTATTTTATGATATGTATCCGTATTGTTGTTTGTAGGTGGCATTACCTTAGCACAGTTTTACACTGGCTGCCATGTAGTTCCAAAGTCGCAAATGGATATTAACACTATTTCGTTAGAAGTCCTTATCTATTTCTATGTTCATGCGTAAGACGAATTTCATTATTTTATTCACTCAACCAATTGACTAAATTCACAATTTTTTCCAACGATCAATACACGTATTTAAGGATTTTTTTTTCTGTGACCGAAAAGAGGGAAAAGAACAAAAAAGGGCAATAAGAGCCGCCGGTCGCTGCATCAATTGACCTAGAGTCAGCACTAAACAAAAATGAGATTAGAAGAGCTGCAAAAATCTTATTACTTTTACTCCTTGAGGTAAAGGAGTAAGCTTTTTTAATCCTTGTGAAGGAGTAAAAGTGTACCTTGTAAAAGAGACCTTCAGCACCCTAAATCAAATAAAATCTAAATTCAGAAATTCATTCAACAACCTAATTGTTAAGGGTCCCTAACATTTGGTGGAACTTGAAAAATATACTGCATATGTAAAATTTAACTTTCTTCTTTTTTTTATAGTAAAAATGAACATTTTACATAATCATTCTGAGTTGACTTAATTTTTTCAATGGTATTTTGTCATGTATGCATTAATGTAAGTCTTTAAATAGCACGTAAAATAATAGTGGTGTTTAAAGATATTTTTTTCTCCCTCCCAAATATTACAACTCTCCTCCATTTAAAAATGTTGGGAGGGAGACTCCCCTTCATGGAAAAATTTAATTTCAAGCCCTGGTATGTAATTTCCATTAAAATACAAGGGACGTTCCGAAAGTAAGTTTCGTAATTTTTTTTCACATGGAAACTATTGCCAAAAATAAAAACACCAGGGCATCTATACACCTTGCATTATTTTTCTACATAGTCCCCACCGACATTGAAACATTTGTTGTAGCATGCAATCAGTTTTAAGAAACCACTCTGATAAAATGCGGTGCCTTGCGATGCAAGAAATTGTTGCATAGCCTGCTCCACCTCAGCATTGTTTTGAAAGTGATGTCCCGAGAGTGTGACTTTCAGTGCAAGAAACTGAAAGTCCAATCCATGCCATCTGAAGCGATGAATCTGATCTTGTGTAAGCCTTGCTGTGCGTGGTTTTGTGTTGTCGTCCAAGAGCACAACATCTTCACTCAAGAGCCCTGGTCTCTTTCCTTGAATGGCGACCTGAGTTTGTTGGAATTTGTATTCGAATAACCTCGGACATGCCGGTTTGCTGCTACTCTCTCTTTTTCAGCGCTCTGCACATGCTTGATTCCTCTTCCGCTGACACTCTTTCCATCGTTGAACCTGTAGGCTTAAAGTTATATTTTAGTCTTTTCCCAGCTCCTAATTTTTTAATAATCACCAGCATGATATAAAAGCTTGCTTCTATTTTTAGTTTAATTTATTTTCTAAGTATCTTATATAGTTAATCATTTTTAATGTTTAAATTCAATAGTCTACTACTTACAGCAAGTGTGCATGCTTGTTTACCTTTTTCAGCATATGGTTGGGTGGTTGGTAGTGAAGTTAACTTTCTGTTATTTTTTTAGTTAACCTTTTTCTGGTTTGTTGTTTCTTGTTTCCTTTGATGTCATTCTGACACAGTAATGTCATTTTGTTCTAGTGGGTGTGTTTTTCACTGATTGAAACTTATATTTATTAACTTGGCAACATTAAAATGCAGATTTTGTATTGTGTTTGATGTATATATTTGGGAAGTTGCATTTTTACAAATCAGTTCAACATGTAAGTAGCTTTAGCAAATAGGCCTTATTTTGGTGGTGTTTTATTTAGTAGCAGGTGACTACTTATTTTCTTTAGTGTTAATATATGCAGCATAAATGAACTATGTTTGGACTTTAAGAAATTATTGAAAGTTTGACTTATAATGTGCCTGTGATGATGTAGCTTCTAAAAGATGTGTTTGCTGCCTATAACCTACAGTTTTAATAAACTTTTGTTTCCTTCAGAAAATGTTGAATTATTTTAGCCTTCATCATGCACATACTTATTTTAATTAAATGGTAAGCAGTGTGGTTAAAGTTAAAATGGGGGAGATGTCATCTAACCCTACAGAACCAGCAATGGGTGTGAATTCTTATGGCGATTGATGAAACTTTCTTTCAGAACGTCTCTTGTATAAACATATTCTTCATTTCTACTCTCCAGTCATACTTTTATCTTTTCTTACATTCAATTTTAATAGAGTCCTCATAATGCTTACTCTTCTGCATAATCAGTGAGATACCTCCTGAAATAGCCTTCGAGAGACAAATTTTGCTGTAAGGAGTTTGTGTGTAAAAGATTCACCTGCAATTAAAAACATGAAATATAATATATTATGCCTTTTGTTAATTAAAGTTAGAATGTTTCTTTAAATGCACAATTCAGACATCATTATTTGCACTTATTTTGAACTTAAACAGCCTAACAGTACACGTTACACTTACACTCATGTCCTAAATTAAGGTCACAAACATAAAATCTGTGAAAACTGATGAAATATTCACTGTGTTGCCACAAAATTTGGCACAGAGGTATATTACAATGGGAGAAAGAATATAGCAACATAACAATATGGAAAAAATTTTAATTGTGAATTAAGATACAGGGTATATTAAAAAGTGTTAAATCATGAATCGGAGATAAAGCATTATCTCGGGAAAAGTATGTTTGATATGGAGTGTGACCACTGTGCGCTGCTATACAAGCTTCACAATGAGCTCTCATACTGTTTATGAGGGTGTCAATAAATGTTTGTGGCAACAAAGCCCATTCTTCCAAAAGCGCGGCTTTTAACTCCTGGAGGGTCCTGATTGGGGTTACGCTGTGCAATGGCTCTTCCTAGACCATCTCAAACATGTTCAATAGGATTGAGGTCCAGAGATCTCGAGGGCCAATTCATACGGCGAATATCCTCCTCTTCAGGAAAATCATCAACAATGTGAGCACTGTGTGACCTCGCATTATCGTCCATAAAAATGAAGTCTGGGCCTACAGTACCCCGGAACAATCTCACATAGGCTTCAAGGACCTCATCCCTATAGCGATGTGCATTGACACTACCCGCATCGAAGACGTGCAGTGGGGTACGGCAGCCCAACATTAAGCCGTCTCAGACAAGGATTCCTTTGCCACTAAATCTGTCGATTTATTTTACGTAAGAGGGATGATAGCGAGCTCCACATTCTCTCCAGGTGAAGATTAGACTAGAATCACTTTCCGTGGTGAATCCGGACTCATCACTGAAAAGAACACGCTCCTACTCTTGTTGTGTCCAAGACTGATGTCTTCGGCTCCACAACAATTGGGCTCTCCTGTTCGATGCAGTGAAAGGAGCACACACAACTGGATGCCGGACGTAAAGTGCCCTCTCTGCTAGTTGTCTATATACTGTTTGCCTGGAAATTCTTATTCCAGACGCAGCAGTAAGGTCACCAGCAAGCTGAGGAGTCGTTGCCAGCCTATGTCATCGTGTGCTTAACGCCAAATAGCTATTCTGTGCAGGTATTATTGCTCTGTGGCGGTCTTGGCTGGCCTTCCTGGTGACATTGGGATGGTCTAGGAAGAACCATTGCACAGCGTAACCCCTTTGCCATGACCCATGACCCGCCAGGAGTTAAAAGCTGCGCTTTTGGAAGAAATGGCTTTGTTGCCACAAACATTTATTGACACCCTCATAAACGGTATGAGAGCTCGTTGTGAGGCTTGTATAGCAGTGCACAGTGGTCACACTCCATATCAGACATATTTTTCCTGAGAAAAATGCTTTATCTCTGATTCATGATTTAACACTTTTTAATATACCCTGTATTTTAATTCACAATTAAAATCTTTTCCATATTGTTATGTTGCTGTATTCTTTCTCCCATTCTAATATATCTCTGTGCCAAATTTCGTGGCAAAACAGTGAATAGTCCATCCGTTTTCACAGATTTTATGTTTGTGACCTTAATTTTGGATATGAGTGTATATACAATTTAAAATTCAATTAGTGTTAAGAGATTTTTTTAATTTACTGAATTATTATTCTGCAATATTTTGAATTAAATGTATTTAAAGCTGTTCTTGAAAAAAATTAATAATACTGCTGAACAGTGTGAATTTTCTTGGCACATTATGAAAGTCATTTTAATATGTACGTGAAATTTTCAGACATTAATATTCGAGTGGTTTAGAAATGAATAGTATTTCCCATTTTACTATAAATTTATTATATCTATAATCAATTGTTCCCCAATAGTTGTGTTTTTAAAATCTGTCTAAATCTTCAATTTTGGCACCATTTTCTAAAACATTCTTAGCCTATAAAGAAAACAGCAAAATGCTATTCGACTTCTTAGTATATAAATAACAATACTTGCAATTTTTTTACACTTAAGTGGGAAAATGACTGCATACATGTGTCAGAAATTATCAAGTTTGGATTTAAGAAAAAAGTAGTAAAATAAAAAAGAGATTATCCTGAATCTATTTTCGGCTAAATACAGGCATGAGATCTTTTTGTGGATCTGTGATTTTCTGCATTTTTTGTCATTTTCCATTTTTTCTTTTTAGCTTTTTTGTCATTTTCCATTTTTTCTTCTTAGCTTTTTTGTCATTTTCCATTTTTTCAAATTAGCTTTTTTGTCATCTTCTATTTTTTCAAATTAGCTTTTTTGTCATTTTCCATTTTTTCTTTTTAGCTTTTTTGTCATTTTCCTGTCATTTTCCATTTTTTCAAATTAGCTTTTTTGTCATTTTCCATTTTTTCTTTTTAGCTTTTTTGTCATTTTCCAAGATTTTTGTTTTTTTATGTGTGTATGACGTTTGTTTTTTTATTCAGTTAAATAAAATAGAATCATAAAATGAAATTTGCCAACTTTCCTGATTTTTAATAATTTTCTGACTTTCCTGATTTTTCCCAAATTTCTCTTTTCTGCTATATCTGAAAATTCTATCATTTTTGTTTCCTTTTAATGCATAAGACAAAACCAGCCAAACAACCCATATTTCAGAAGAATGCCTGAGCACTTTTCTCCTCTGTGATTGGTGACTGGGTTTTAAGTCACTTTGTAAGTGGAAATAGTCATGATCTAACTGACCGATGAGCACGAATGTCATGGGTTTTGATAGTTAATAGAGATAAGCCATGTTTGTTTACTGTTACTGAGCGGAAGTTGATAATAAAGTTTGAAAACTCATGACAGATTAAGTGTTTAATTTCATTGTTTGTTTTTCGATTTATATTTAATTATTAAGAGAAATATGCATCACTTTTTCACCCATCTTTATCAGATTTTGACAATACTGTAGTATCATGGGTGAAAGAAAGTTCACATGCTAAATGGGCAGCATGTTGTTTTGATTTCACAATTTGCCAGGAGATTGGTAAAGCCCTAAATCATATTGATAATCTACAACATATTAAAAAAGGTTTAAATTAAATGCAGAGCTGCCAACTGCTACGAAAAAATCGTAGTTGCTACAATTTTGAGTTAAAAACTGTTATGAAAATTGGTCTAAAATTACGATTTTCTGCAATAAACACAAATGCAACAAAAATGATAATTTTGTCAAACAGTCACAGAAAAATATTGAGAATTTTGTCAAACAATTGCAGTACTTGATCGTCATTTCAAAAAGCAAAATTCACTGGAAAAAGGTGAAATATTTTGGGTGGGAGACTCCCGCTCAGGATATTATTTTCGACAAGATTTCAAAATAAAAGTAAAAATTTTATAAAAAGTAAAGAAACCACAAATAAATAAATAAATAAATGAATAAATAAACTACTTCAAAAATGTAAATTATGTGAATCATGGTTAAATTTCTCAATAAAAATAAAACAATTTATTAATCTTAATTTCATATACAACGCCGGATACAGAACTGGGGTACAATGGGGGACCATGGTCCATCGTACCCCATTTGGAAGTTTGACAGAAATTTTTTTTTTTTAAATAACAAATTTTATATTCAGTTATTTTAGCTACATATAATATAATAATAGATTATCTTATCTTTTAATTGTGCTGAGCAGTGTCTTTCAAATCATAATCCTTTAATAAAAAAAAAGATGTGTTTTGCTGAAAATATTTACTTCTACCTGCCACAAATCACCTATCTAGAATAAAATGGCTAATTTGTCAGTTGGGCACATAATTTTACATTTTGATTCATCACTGTAGTGCTATCATCTATATGCCAAAATATGAAGCATTCAAAAACAGAAATAATATGAATAATAGGAGGTGGTCCATTGTACCCCTAGGTCCATCGTATCCCCATCTCTCCTATTTGTTTGCTTAAAATTTGCAGTGTAAAAAAAAAAAAAGCAAGCAACCAAATAACCTCCCAATTAATTAGAATTTTGTGTGCTACTATTACCAAAGGTTGGCAGGTCTGTAAATGTTGATGAAATGGATCAAAGAATTATTAAAGCAGAATATTCCTTTTTGTCTCTTTTAGTGGATCACAGTTTAACCATTTAAATACATCAGACCATGCAACATCCCTATTTAAAGAGATATTCCTGGATCGTTCTATAGCAAAAAATAACTATGCACAAGGACAAAAACAACCACAATTGTGAAAGAAATGGCCAATAAATTAGAAATATCTGTACATATAATATATGTTTAATAATATATGTTTGATAAAGTTTTGCATTGAAGATATATCTAGTGACCATCTACTCTTCTGTATTACCTATTGTGTTAAAAATTAAATTTTAGTGTTGTTAGAGAGCAATATTTATAAAATGAAAAAGGTAAAAATTATGTTTCTAAAATCCTTTGTCTATAGTATTTTGCTGTTTCATTGCCTAAAAACTAGTTTAATGTATTTCATGTTGGATGTAAGCTAGACTTTAATCTAAAAAATTTATTACAAAATTGATGTTCTCATCAAATGTTTTTTGCAGCTGGGTGGCAGGTTAAACAAACATTAGCTAGCCATATGTATTAACTGATGTTTTTTGAGTGAAAGCATCTTAAAATGTGAAGTGAATGACTAGCTAAAATTGTTGAGTAAAACCCTACACCAGAATTATGAACTTAATATAGAAACTTTCGTTTCAGAATTACTTATTGTATTTACATTAATTACTCAAATTTGATTTCTTACCCCTCCTAATAAAGCAGCATTTAAACAACAATATTGTTGTGCATAAAATAGTCTTCTTAATTGTCTTGTATGCACATTATTTTAAATAATTTTTCAATTTCCCGTTTCATGCACTTTTCCTCTTATTTTATCTTTCTTCAATCTCATGCTTGTAAATATCCAAAGTATTCAATTAAATATTTAAAGTATTGGCCAAATATCCAAAGTATTCGGCCAACCAAGTATTTGTCCAACTGAATATTCATCAAAAGGGCCAAATAGTTTCCAAATATTTGTTACATCCTTAATTTAAGTTTGTTTGCAAAGCCAACCCTTGTTAGTTGTAAGCCTCTTTAAGGTGCAACACTACTTTGACTGGTTCAAAATTTCGAATTTTTTTTTTTTTCCTTTGCTTTTTTTTTTTTTTTTTTTTTTTAAACACAGAAATCACATTTTAATAGTTTAGAAATTGATATTGAAAGCGAAATGACAAATTTGGAGCTATGGAAGTAGAGTGTGGTACAGTGAGTAAACAGTAATGAAAACTTTGTGTATTTTTTTCAGAACATCATTTTGAAAAAATGGTAGACATTCTAACTTTGCTAATTTTCATTCAATCAGCTTGATTTTTTAAAAAATTGTCATAAATCACATATTTGTCTAGTGAAATATGTAAAATTTTTTTAAATACTGATGTCACTGTGTTCCGTGTAACTTTAAATAATGAAATTTGTGGTTGAAAACTGACATTTTACTTTAATGCAATGCCATTTTACTAAAAATGGATATTTTTAAAAAAAAGACGACATATTATACAAGGTTTTGGATTAAGAAAACCAATTATTTTGTTAAATTTTTCTAGGTCAAGTCTACAATGAGTTTAAGTGTCCACTGCTTGATCCTGTCTTTTTGAAGCATTCCTGCCCATTGGCTGTGAAGCCACCATTTTCTTATATATCAACTAAACAAAAATATATTTTCCTACTTTAATATATGCATAATAAATTAGTGTAAATAGATTTTTATAAATATGCATATCTAAAATCTGATTTTTATATGTGAGAAACTCTTCGCATTTTTTTAATAAATAATTCCTGAAAAAGTCAACACTTTCCACTTACTTGTCAAGTATGACTCGACAACACTTGTCACTACTGCAACTTCAGAATGAAACTTTGGTTTCTAATAAAAAAAATATATATATATTTCTATAATATTTGTAATAAGCATCTACCATGAAGATCATAATATAGAAATAGTGGTAGCAAAATTGTGATTGCTATTTTGAAACAGCAATTTTCAAAGAGTTGAAAGGGTTAAATTTCAGGACATCAAAGTGGTCTTATTCCTTAAATTTTATAGGTTTTATAAGTATAGAAGCTGTTTACTCATACACAACTACATGCAGTGAAAAATGCATCCTTTCACATGCATTTGTTTAGAATTAATATCAAAATTCAATTTAAGAAATGTAATATAAAAAAAAATTTGTTAACACATGGCTGATAAGTTCCCAGTCTGGCACACAGATGGCGTTGCAATCACTGAACCGATGTTTTTTTTAGTAAATACTAACCTTTAAAAGGTAATAGAAAAAATGCCATGACGATTCGCCGTGTGGATAAAACATTAGAGGGGTTTTAGTTGAACGACTTTGTTGATAAACAAAAAAATGGATAACAAGAATTTCAAGAATTGTTATTTGATGGGGAAAAAATACCGTTCAAACAAAAGCTTGGCTAGATAAGCGTTATCCGGACACTGCACCAGGTAAATCAACCATTATTGACTGATTTGCTGAATTTAAACGTGGTCGTACGGACACCAATGATGCACCACGCAAAAGAGGTGGTTACTCCGGAAAACATAAAAAAAGTCCACAAAATCGTTTTGGGGAACCGTAAAGTGAAGTTGCAGGAGATAGCTCAGACTCTGAAGATATCCAAGAAACGTGTAGGTTTTATTTTGAATGAACATGCCTATGGAAAAAGCTGTTGTCTAAGTGGCTGCCGCGCGTGTTGACTTTTGACCAAACACAACAACGAGTTCTGAGCACTGTTTGGAGCTTTTTTGTTATAAAATTATATTATTTATTATTAAATTATTATTATTAATCATTTATTAACTTATTATTATTAATCATTTATTAAATTATTATTATAAAATTATTATTATTAAATTATTTTTAAAATTATTATTATTAAATTATTATTATAAAATTATTATTATTAAATTATTATTATTAAATTATTATTATTAAATTATTATTATTTATTATTAAAGTTATGTTATTTATTAAAGTTATAAAGTCATAAAGCTTTGTTAGAAAGTTGTGTTTTCTTTATTAGACCGGGAACTTATCAGCCCATGTGTTAACATAACATTTTTTCCAGTAAATAATAAGTTTAACTTTGATTAATAAGTTTGCATAGTTAAGTCATAGTTTGCATAGTCAGAGGGTTAAGTATATCATCCTTTTCAGGGAAGGTATATACCAAAAACCAATTTTTGACTTTTTCAAAATGATAACTTTAAATAATTCTTCCACCAAAACTATAATTTGGCCAATGAACTGAAGCATTGTTTTTTTGCCTAGATATTGAGCTTTTATCCCAGATCCTTGCTTGATTTTACTTACAGTTATTAAATCAGCATTTTTCTGGCATGATTTTTGTTTTTTGTGATAAATCTGTTGCACTTGCTTTTGTTAAAATTTCTGGCTTTCTCTTTCCCGGTTTTTCTGCCCACCATTTTTCAAATCCCTGTCAAAATCAATTCTTGGTTTTGCATTAGGTTATGGATTTTTTCGGACCCCAAATGAAAAATACTGATCATTAGTGATAAAAGTGCTTGTAAGAAAACATAAAAAAAGCTTTTGTTGTCCAAACACTTTGAAATTTTTAATGCTTATAAATATAAAGGTTTTACAGCCCATGTAAAAATTAAGTCAGAAATAATGTTATCTGGTTGTAAAATAAATGTTTTCTTCTCTTGAAAATGACCTTTTTTCATATTCTATAGAAGAGGAGAACTCCACCCCCCCCCCTATTTCCCTTTCCAGCCTTAAGAAAAAAGTGAAAGTGCCTCTCTCCTTTTCCCTCTTGTTCACCCCCCTCCCTCAAACAAAGCAGGTGTAAGAATGGATGCACCCTCCATGAAGGGGGAGTAAGAATAGAATTAAGAAGAATTTAGAAGGAGTATTTCCTAGGGGTAGGCTTCTGAGTAGTGAAGACCAATAGGCAAGCTATTCTTTCCCCAGCACTCTTGATTCTTCTTAATTCTGTTTTCTGCTTTATTCACCCTTAAAAAAAGTTGAAGCATGTGCAGTAAGCTCGAATTTGTACTGAAAAATTAAGACTTTTGCTTCTCACTTTAATATATTATATTTAGCAGTTTGAGTCCATAATCAAGCGATAAGGGCACAAAGTTGTGTACAATGCTTTATGAAAGGCATAGATATTAAAAAGAAAAAAGTATATAAGATGAAAATGAAAGATATATTCATTTTCTTGTTTGACAAATTGGTAATATTAAATTGTGTAAATTTACTTTTTTATACAATAATATGGATTTGCATTTTTGGCAAACTTTTTCTTTATATTGTATAATTATAATACTATAGTTATGTATACAACATATTAAAAAAAATTATAAAGCTACAAAGTTTTAAGTGTGATGCAGTATTTTAAAGTAAGTTATTTTAGTTTATTTTCTATGTTTGTGCTTTCAAATATTAATTATTTGAATGAAAACTTTGCAGTTTTAATGATAACAATAAATTTAACTAAAATTAATTGTTAAGATCAGTTAAGTTAAGATCATTATACATTTAATATAGGTAACAGAGATTACTTTTGCAGAAATTATTACATGGGATGAGATGAAGGCAAATCCTTTAGATTTTTTTTTACATTTTGTTTCAACACTTAGTTTTTTTCTACTTTTAACAACATCTCTGTTTTTCAAAAATATTTCAGAATAGAAGGGGATCTAATTCATGTTTTTTTTTTTTTTTTTTTTTTTTTTTTTTCAGAATTCCATAGTATTCAAAGAGATCTCTTTGACACTGAAAAAATGTATAAAGTGGGAAAAGTGATTCCAGTAGAATGTATCAATAAAGAAATCTGAGTATTAACAATGCAGGGGAATTTAGCATTTTGAAAATGAAAAAATTGTATTATGTGGGATCATAAAATCAGAATTTTGCTATGTATATATAAATATATTAACACTGAGTTTTAAGTGTCTGTCTACTTTTGGAATGCACAGGGTGTTCCAAAAGGGGCACCAAGCTTTAAAATTCAATAATTAATTATAATCATTATAAAATAAGTGACATTTTTTAAGATAGTGATGCCACTAGGCTTTTGAAATGCCTGGGACCCAGACACTTCTAAATAATCAGATCCTTTTCACCAAAGGTTCTTTTGCAATCTTTCAACAAAATAAATTATGCATCCTGAAGGACCCATAAAAATTATATTAATGCATCCCTTCTCCAATTTTTTGCTTAAAAGGTGTGCTGTAGCAAATTCTCGGCATCACTGAGATAGTTTAAAAATTTTGTTTACAGTACTTTTAAAATTAGATCAAATTTTAGTCAGTAGATGCTGTTGCACTGTCTCAACCTGTAAGAGACTTCAAACTAACTTCAAAACATCAACCTTTTTTTCCCCACATTTCAATAGTTAAACAGAATGAAAAGTTAAACACTGAGTGACTTTTACTTTCTTTATGTGTTAATTTGAGCATTCTTATAGGTTAAGACAGCACAGTGCCACCTATTGACAAAAATGTGAAAGATTTTTAAAACTACTGTACTCAAATTTATGGGCTACCTTATAAACATGTTGCATTTTTCTACTTCATCTTCATTTATAGTTAATGAATTATTAAGTTTAAAATTTTTGGGATCTTTTGGGTAATCTTTTTGGGATACTTTGTTATGTACTGCAATTTTTGCTTTATTTTGAAGCTGTTTTATGTATCATATCATATACAGTAATCCCTTAACATTCGCGAGGGTTACGTTCGAGGAAAATCTCGTGAATGTCAAATCTGCGAATGTTGAGTCTATCTCTCTGCCCTGAAAAAGGAGTTATGTTCTATAAAATTTTAATCAGAGTGAGACAACATTTCAAAAACAAAACAATATATGTATTAACAATACGTTATGCATAACATATATGTAGAAGGTGAATGTACACACATATTCATAAATATGAAATTTGTTTATTGAAGATAACTCAAACTAACTGACTGGAGAAATAATCACTGCTAAAAAAGCATAGGTTTTTTATAAAGTAATTTCGACTCTCTCTATTCTCAAAGAGATGATAATGTATTAGTGGGTCGGTATGCAATACAATATTAAAACAAGATATTTAAATACAGCTAAATGCTTTTATTTTCTATCTAAGTGCAGCTTTAGCTCTAGAACCTTCACCGGTTATTACTTTACCACTTCTAATATGGCCCATTACAATGACTACTCTGCTGCTGTTATTATATTACTTTCCCTAAACATTCGCTTCTGTTTCATTTCACAACTGCATGTTGATTTTTAAATAGATACTAAGAAAACACGGGGAAAATAATCTTTAACCACGATAAATTCTGAAAACAAAAGAGGCAAAAAATAAAAATAATAATAAATAAAAAATAAAATAAAATCTCGAATAATCATGTCAGATTTTCGCGAATGTTAAGTTTTTCCGCATTTTCATATTCGCGAATAATCTAAACTCGCGAATGTTAAAACCGCAAATGTTAAGGGATTATTACTGTATATAGTTGTTGTTTTGAAGGCTTAATGTTTTTAAAGTTTGAATGGACATTACTTGTAGTACTTCTTGAGTATGAATTATTTCATTTTAATTATGCATTTTAAAAATAAATGGAATTAAAGATATTTAAAGGAATTTTTTATTCCAAAAGTTTCCCTATGCGGCCCCATTACCAAATGAACCAACAAGAACACTGAGAGCTCTGCTTAATGTCAGAAAAGAATCCTTGAAATTTGTTAAGTATGTTATAACTTTTTTCATATCTTTCTTTTGTGATTTTTAGATGGTTTGTTTCTTTTTTGTTCACACATTGAATTCTTACATTCCATGGAAAGAAAAAAAAAATTAAATATATATATATTTTTTAATAGCATGATGCAATGTTATGTATATGAGCATTTTTAAACTCTTACTGTGGCATTTTTTACTTCAGTCATATTCTGCTTTCTTTGTTAGTGTTTTCGTTAGCTAATTTAGGTGAAACTTTTGTGTCATTGTGATTCATTATTTTCTGTTTAGTGTAGTATGTTACTTTCATGCATTTTGAGAGATGAATTTTAATATTTATGTTCTGTTTAAAACTCATATCAAATGTCAATCATATCAAATATTTGCTAATTAAAGTGGATTCTTGAATGAAAACTAACTGTATTACATTCACAAATCTTTCAGTGCATTGAATGATAAATACTTTGTAATATAGGTGCAGATTCACGGTCGCCAGTCGCCACGTGGCGACTAAATTTTTTGCTTTGGCCACTAACTTTTGAAGTCTAAGTCTCCATGTGTTTTACAGGGATGCCCTTTTTCTGCCGAACACGGATTTCCACTTTTTTTTATATCAAATCCGTGGACTGTCTTCCATAATTCCATGATATTTAGTGTATTTTTTCTCTTTTCTATTGTCCATAATTAAAAAAATATAATTGAACATGGATGCCACATTTCTGCTGATCCACTAATTTCCTGCTTTCTTCTTAAATAAAAAAAAAAAAAAGTCTGCGATTTCGATGGAATCAGAAAAAAAATTCATGTTGATATGCGCCGCAAATGAACTCTGCTGTATGGCATACTGCAATTAGTCCACAACACAGAAAAATTCGTGCCAAGAAGAGAATTATTTTGGGTCCCAATCATTAATTTTGTAACTCTGTGATTTTTCAGATATATTCTTACAGGTAGACATTGATATCGTCATGCGATTCTTCCATGAGTTAGCGGAGCTCCTCGAATTATCATTATTTATTTTCTTAATTTCCGCAAAAACAATTCATCAGTTGGTTGAGGAAAAAAAAAATTGGAATTTCCTCAATCGGTCGCGAACTTCGTGAAAACTGTCATGAAAAAATCCCGCTAATTTTGTCAATCACTCGCCAAATTAAACCACGAATTTCATCAATCACTCACGAAATAAAGCCACGAATTTCCCCAGTCGGTCTTGAAAAAAACCCCATGTGAATTTTATCAATTGGTCGAGAAGAAAAAATGCAAATTTAATCAATTGGTCATGAAAAATATGCGAAGGTGATCAATCGATTGCAGAAAAAAATTCTGAATTTCGCCATCGGTCGCGAAAAAAAATTGTACATTTCGTGAAACGATCACAAAATAAAACCGCGAATTTCGTAAATTGCTCTTGGGTTAAAAATATGAATCTCATCAAGCGGTTGCGAAAAGAAACACTAATTTCATCAATCATTCACAGAAAAAATTATGAATTTTATCAATCAGTTTCAGAAAAAAAAAATCGTGGATTTTTAATCAGTTCTAAAAAAAAAGACAGAATGTCAATTAGTCGCAGAAAAAGC
Organism: Maratus michaelseni; assembly: GCA_963931845.1. Classification (NCBI taxonomy): domain Eukaryota; kingdom Metazoa; phylum Arthropoda; class Arachnida; order Araneae; family Salticidae; genus Maratus; species Maratus michaelseni. The sequence continues at coordinate 71,531,973 of OZ007586.1, read as the reverse complement.
GTGAATTTCATCAGTCAGTTGCAAAAAAAAAGTTTAGCGAATTTCGTCAAGGAGTCAGGATCATAAAATGTAAAAATCGGTGATCGGCTACGAAAATTGTAATTTATTGTCTCCGTAGGGACAAAAAAAAATCCTCTTTCCAACAAAAGTTTCAACGAAGCTTATAGTGTTCGATCTTTCTCCTTCATCCCTGAATGACAGAAATAGTTAAACTTATTTGATTAAAATCTAAAACCTAAAAGAAAATAAATCTTCATATTTTTTCACTTATATTTTTAATTTTGATTTTTATAAACATATTTTTTGATGCAAATAAATCCCCATGTTGAGCATTTATTTTTATCTATGAAAAATACTTTGGGAGGAAAAGTTTATCTGTAGAACCAAAAACTTTTGAGAATCGTTTATTCATATACAGTGTTCAACATTACAAACATTTATTCCTGCAAACTGTATACAGTTATGGTGGAAAGATTCTATAAAATCCCGTCGTACAAATTTAATGGAGAAAAAATATTGTTTTTATGTGTTTGTTTCACAATGTTGCCACTGGATTTTTTTGATTTTGGAGCCACTGTCTCCTTCCAGATTTTGGGAATCTGCACCTATATTTCATAATAATATTCAAGTCATGTTGAAAAGTGCCCTGTAATTTATATGTGGTGCATGATTTTCCTTTCTAATTTCATCTTACACCAACGGTTTTTTTTATATTTTTTAAATGTACCATCTTTATTATTACAGTTATATGCTAAATTTGTTCTGCCTGTTTATGCTTTTAACAGGCCGTGTAATCACTAAAACTGTTTTTAAGCACACATAAACCAAAATATAATGATTTGAAATCCCTTTCAGATGAATATCTCAGAAGTATAATGGATTGTGTTGCAAAACATTTTCCCTTCCAGCAATCGCATCTGTTAAAGAGAATGAAATCTTGATTAATTTTATGAAATGTTCTTATCATCATCCTCTCCTTTAATTCAGCAATTAAAATATAAGATTTTTTTTTTCATTATAAATAGTTATAGGGTTGGTAAAAGGATTCATTAATAAATCTTTATTATTACGTTTGTTTACCTGATCAGTGTTCTGTTTTTGAAGTGATAATTATGAACAGACTAGCAGATCTGCCTGGCATTGCCCGTTCCCGTTAAAAAAATAATATGAACTGTGAAAACACTAAAAATCGTTGTACAAAACCGTTCTGGTAACTCTTTCATCTGTAGGAAAGTAAACTGAGAGACAGACTCTTAAGCAGAAGTAAATTCAATATGACCCCCTGAAATATCTGGGTCATTTGATTCACGGTGGGTCTGTTTTGTACCAAAATTAAGAAAAGTTATCTGATTTTCAAAAAATTTGCATTTTCGGAATCAGAAAATAATCCACATATATATTATGAGTTTCAAATCGATACCTCCAGTAGTTTTCTTAATATTCAAAGATGAGTGAAAATGAGAATATTTTGTTATCTGGGATTATCAAATCTGTAATTTTCTTTTGTGGTTTCGATAAAAATGGCCATTTTTGGTGTACTCACTGGATAATCTTTTAGTTCCACCTGTTAGGAAAGTGACCGAAGTCAGCTTTTCCAAACTGAAGAATTTAACACTGATTAAAAACTGTGCAGTATTTCAGACCAGCTGTAAAAATACGCAAATGGAAGTTTAAACTTATTGACAAGGAGAAATGGCTTGATACATATATGCTTAATGAGAGTAGATGAAATACTTAATTAAACTTGAGAATATGAAGTGGTTAATTTAAAACAGATGAATTCATTAAAAGCCAGTTTATTAAAACAAATCGTAGTCAATCCTAAAACACAACTAGAGAAAAAAGCAACTGTTTTAACTTGAAGACATAACTAAAAACTAGAAGGCAGGAAAGTTTTTTTCCTTGAATGACACTTAATACTACTGTCAATAAATCAATTTATTATAATGAATATAATGTAACAAATACTTAAAATGGAAAAAATAATTAGAGTTTAACTAAAAATATCAAAAATGCCATATTTACTGCTTTACACCATGGATTAGAAAATAAATATAATGATCCCTTTCTCTCAAAACCATACAAAGCAATGGACTTCGCTTTGAGAAAAACATCCTTTCAAAAATCAGTGAGGCAGAAAGAAGAGCCGATCATTTATACTAGAGTTACAACTGCATGTGTCGACACACTCCCTCTTTGGAATGTTCGATGAAGACAGGAATTACACAATCAGTTACATCCACCAATGCATGCCGCAGTAAGTTAATGACGTCTGATGGCATAACAAAGAACCGCATCACACAAATTTGAAGATCAAATTTACACGCTAGAATTGGAAGGTTGTTTCTGAAGTGACGAGAATTGTCAAAGCAAAAAATAAATACTGTGTTTAAATGAACCTCTTTCTGAATGAAACTTTGGCACAGCATTGTATAGCAGACGTGCTACACATGTGCTGCAAAAAAATTTTGTTCCACATTCCATAGCCAGGGAGCATACTCTTTTCTAAACAAACCTCTTTCTGAATGAAACTTCGGCATGTGTCCTGGCTACCTATGGCACCGTATAGCAGACATGCCATGCATACTCTGAAAATCTTTTAGTTTTACTTTCCACCAACATGGGGTGTCAAATCAATATCTTAATTAGTTCATTCATGTTAAGTTGAATGAAATGATTCTCGTCAAAATGAGGCCCATGGAACCTGAGAAAATAAATCCCTCCTGGAGATTAATATTTAGAAATGGGCTGAAAAAAATGATACTGAAGTTTATTTAGTACTTGGGAGACCTAGGAAGAATGTTAGAAAAAATTTTATTTGAATCGGATAAATATTTAAAAAGTTCTCATTTGGGAGGGAGCGAGAAGTTTTGATCAGAGCATTAATGCAATATTTAAATTATGACTGGACACCTCCCTCTCCTCTCAAACTTAAACCAAGGACTTTTAACATTATCAATTATCATTAACTTTTGAAACAGAAACAGATTATTTTGACTTTGAAACTTACATTTCTTTATTAATGCTATCCATTGTCAATTTGCTATTAAACAAACAAAAAGAAAAGAAATACTGGCTGATTTTGTCAAAAATAACAATTTTTTTTGCATATATATGCCAATTTTCAAATTCTTACCTGAAATAATTTAAAAAGTTTAATTACCTTGTAATTTCTGACTTTTTGTATCAGAAAGTAAATGGATAGACAGACCTCATTGCGGAAGCAAATGAAATACGAAGTCGACCCCTCGGCAGGTGTTTTCTTTTTTTTAAAGATAAAAATATCAGGTTTTATCAGATTACAACAAAAATTTTGAGATAAAAACATTGCATTTTTGGGAGATTTTTAATGAGTTTTTAATTATTGTCTTGGGTAATTATGGACTGATTTTTACAAAATTTGAAACAATTGATAGAGGACAAAATTTACTATTGGGATAAAAAATTGAAGCTGTATTCTTTTTATTAATGTAGAAAATGTGTCACCTCTTAATTTAAAAAAAAGCTAAAACTCGCATAAAAAATTAAATTGAAAAAAAATCTATTCAAAAATTCCAAAATCGGGGTTTGATGTGCATTACTTCAGATATAGAGGAATCCAATTCTAAAATTTTGTAGTTCTGCATGCACTGGTCTCTTAAGAACACAGCACAAATTTCTTTCCTTATTATTACAGATTTATGTATTTCATACAGTGCAGATGAACTGTCTAATATTTTGAAAGTATTATTTAGAGTTTTTAAATATGGCTGTTAATGATTAACATTTCTTTCTTTTTATTATTTAGACCTCCAGAAACAGCTGATCGTGTGGTAGAACGAAATTCTGATGGGAGTTCAGTTCCTAACTGTTCTTATAATATTGAATTCTCTTTCGACTGTGATGTTAGATGTTCTATCACAATAAAATATTTCTGCACCGAAGAAGTAACGCCGAATGGTACTATGTACGTTATTTTCTTTGTTTATTTTAATGTAATATACAATTTTGGAAATTGGTGAATGTTTTTATGTATTGTTATAGAGACATGCACTCAAACTCCTTGAAATAATAAATTTTTGTATTTGAAATTACTTTCCCTTTCTAACAGATTTTTGAATGTAAGCACTGCATAAATTTAAAAAAAAATGTTAAAAGTATCAATACTTATTATAAAAAGATATTTTGATTTTTGAGAATTTTTTAATCGTATAATTGATTTGTTTTGAACTAATGTATCCACAGCTTATTATATTGTGCCATTGTACTATTAAAGAAAAATAAATCACTGTAATATGCTAAATCAGTTCATACTTAAGTCTGTGTGATCTTTTTTGATTGAATATTTCAAATTCAGGAAACTATTCAATATAAATCAATCTACCTTTTGTATAATTTCATTTGCTAGATTAGATACAAAGTATTACAAAAGTGCAAAACTAATAGTTGGATCAAGAGCTTGACAAATGAAGTCACCAGTTCATTACTGATGACCAAAATATTGTAACTGGTGATTATGTGGTTGATACTATCTCATCCCCTCATTTTTTTTTTATTTTAATACTTTGGTGCAAAAATTGGGATAAGAAGTGAGCACAAATATCAATTTATTTCTTTTGTTGATATTTATCACTTACTTTTCAAAAACAACAATTGCAATTTAGCCAGGTTAATCTACATATTCTCCTATGAAAGCCATTTTTAAAATACTTCATATGATGCTGCATTATTGTATACTTTAACTTTGTAAGTTTCATAAATGAAAATAAAATAAAACATTTGTGAAAGCATCAATGATATTATGATGATTCACTAGAATGGCTGTTCACTTATCAACATAAGGGCTATGAATAGGTGGTTTGGTTAAAAAAATGCCACACATATACATGGACATATGCCAGTAAGATAAAAATCAAAAATTTGAAAGTACATATTTTGAAGAACCCTATCAGAAAAGTTTTTGGAAAACTTATTTAAGGTAAATAGCCCTAAAATTGACTCTTTAAGGATACTGTTCAGTGTCTTGGCTAAGTAATATCTTTTAAAATAATTTTCTTTAAAAAGTAGTGATTTTAATAAAGAACAAATGTTTTTTTTATGATATTGCATACTTTATTCATTGAAACTGTAATACATACAGTAGACTCCCTTAAATCCACATAGCTTTAAAACCAGAGATTGTTCAGATTTCAGAATTTTACAGTTTTCTGGTCACTGTTTTGTTTACATTTTTAAACAGTAATTTGACTTTAATAATGCACTCAAAATTATAATGAATGCTTACAATAAAGTAAAATAATAAAGTATAATAATAAAAATTAAGAAAAAAAAAATATATTAAAAGTGAAGGTCAAGTAAATAATTAATAATGCATAATAATGAGATAATTTCTTTTTAAATTATTCGGTGAAATTCTCCCTATAAATATACACTAATAATTCACATCAAAATCTTTAAATAACAAAGTTTTATTTCATGTTTAACCATACTTAATGACCAAAAAAGCTTGATTAATACATAAATGTATTTGGTAAAAAGATCACGATTGTCACTGATATTAGTGCTATCTTGAAAATTTTCACAAATAAATTTATACTTCCATCATGAGAAAATACAAGTTGAATCATATTAACCAGAATTCCATACACTTTCATTGTTTACATCTGAAACAAAGTGTGGATTTTTGGCATTTGGGGATTTTAGGGTGGTGGATTTGAGGGAGTCTACTGTATTTCATTTTCCTCACAGAGGTATAATTTTGATGTTTCATTGAAAAACTTAGTTTAAATTTTCCTTTTAAAATAATTTTACTCGGTTGAGGTAATATATTCCTTTTAAATGCTAAAGGTGTAAATTAACAACATAATACAAATTAAAATAACTTTTATTAAGTTGTTTTACATGTTTCGACTCTTTCCGAGTCATTTTCAAAAACAAAATGAGGATATTCCATAATTGCATGGGCTTTGAAGTTATTATTTCCATGTATTTTTTTTTTAATTACGCACGTTATTTAAAATTTTTTTAGTTGGTTGTTTATTTTCATATCTGTGGCCGTGGAGATATGAAAATAAACAACCAAATAAAAAAATAAAAGATAACGTGCGTAATTTAAAAAAAAGTACATGGAAATAATAACTTCAAAGCCCGTGCAATTATGGAATATTCTCATTTTGTTTTTGAAAATGATTCGGAAAGAGTCGAAACATGTAAAACAACCTAATAAAAGTTATTTTAATTTGTATTATGTTGTTATTTTACACCTTTAGCATTAAAAAAGAATATATTATTACAAGGTGTTATAATTTATTATATTGTTAGGTTGAGGTAATTCAAGATGTACCATTACTAAGCTAGTGAATATTTCTTCTTATTCAAAGAAAAGAAAACAAAAAAAAAGAAGATTTATTTAATGCATGATTAAATTAAAAAAAAGTAAGAAAATTGACAATGGTGGGGGAGGGAGATAAATATTTGTCACTCACTACTGAAAATTTTTGTTGGCTACAATTTTTTTTCTAATTTGTTGTCCTTGGTTGGAGATTTTAAGGGCCAGTGAGAAGGTGGGGGAAAATAAGACAAATCTTCAGTTGCCTGGGATCATAGAAGATTGATAAAAATTATTCACTATAATAAAATTGTGAATTTGTTCACAATAGAGTGAAAAAAATAATAAATCCTAGGTACACCTTTATACTACTTTTTATAGTAAAGCTAGGAAAGAAGCCAGAAACATAGGTTCTAAAAATTCTCATATTCTTAGAAAGCCATTATATTAATGATAAAATATAGTGGATCCCTATATTTGCACTTCTGCACCCTTAATTCTTGCATACTAATTTCAAATTTTAGGAGGCTTGGAATTTTTGTCTGGGGTGGAGTTTCAGCTGCTACAATTGAATTTTTAGCAAAATGCGAAAATAAAACAAGATATATTCCTGTTTTGTTTGCTAAAGAATTTTATTGAAAAATTTGCAAAAATATTATTTACAGAATTTCTACATAACCCAACCCAGCTTAATATATTTTTGCCAAGTTATATACCTATAGAATCTGCTCAAATGTAAAGGTGCGGTCAAATAGAAATCAGACAGATATTTATTTTATTATCCGCCAACACTTTAAAAAGAATTTATTGTTTGAATGAGCATTGTTCAAACATATTTTGCAGTAAAGATGCATAACTATGACTCTCAAGCATTTGTTTAAATTTGTGCATGCAAATGATTTGCTTGAAAAACATCCATTAATGTAATCTTTAATAGGATATTGTGCATCCATTCCAATGCATACTGTTGATTGCAGGGGTCACAGATCTGCGCCAAATGAAAATATCTGCTATAATCTGCTACAAATGCATTTTTTTTTACTATTTTTGCACCAAAACGAGCATTTTGGGGGTTTTTTTCTGCGCCGAAATAGGATTGCTTTGTACCTTTTTCTTCCCAGGAATGCCACTTTTCTGCAAATGGCAGATTTCTGTTTTTTTAATTTTTAAAACTCAAATCCACGATCTGAAATCACGATTTTCGTCAAGTGATCACAGAAAAAAAACTGTGATTTTCGTCGGACGATCGCAAAATAAAACCTTGATTTTTGGCAAGCAATCTTGAAGTAAAATTATGATTTTCGGCAAGTGACCGAGAAATAGTACTGCAATTTTCGTCAAACGATCCCGAAATAAAACTGCAATTTTCGTCAGACGATCGCGAAATAAAACCTCTATTTTCGGCAAGCGACCTCAATTTAAAACCATTATTTTCAGCAAGTGACCGAGAAATAATACTGCAATTTTCATCAAATGATCCTGAAATAAAACCGTGATTTCCATCAAACGACCGCGAAATAATAAACTGCAATTTTCGTCAGATGACCTCGAAGTAAAACCTCAATTTTCGGCAAGCGGACCTCAAAGTAAAAACCATGATTTTCGGCAAGTGACCGAGAAATAATGCCGCAATTTTCGTCAGACGATCGCGAAATAAAACCTCAATTTTCGGTAAGCGACCTCGATTTAAAACTACGATTTTCGGCAATTGACCGCGAAATAAGACCGCTATTTTCAGCAAATGATCACAAAATAAGACCATTATTTTCGGCAAGTGACCGCAAAATAAGAACGCGATTTTCATCAAACGTTCGTGAACTAAAACCGTGATTTCTGTCAAACAACCATGAAATAAAACTGCAATTTTCGTCAGATGATCGCAAAATAAAACCTCGATTTTTGGCAAGTGACTGAGAAATAATATCACGATTTTCGTCAAACGATCATGAAATAAAGCCGTGATTTCCGCCAAACGACTATGAAATAAATTTGCAATTTTCGTCAGATGACCTCGAAGTAAAACCTTGATATTCGGCAATCAACCTCGAAGTAAAAACCATGATTTTCGGCATGTGACCGAGAAATAATACTGCGATTTTCGTCGATTGCTAAATAAAACTGCAATCTTCGACAGACGATCGCAAAATAAAACCTTAATTTTTGGCAAGCGACCTTGATTTAAAGCCATGATTTTCGGCAATTGACCGTGAAACAAAATTGCGATTTTCAGCAATTGATCGCAAAATAAGATTGCGATTTTCGGCAATTGACTGCGATATAAGACCGCGATTTTCGGCAATTGAGGGTAAAATAAGACCACAATTTTCGTCAAATGATCGCGAAATAAAACTGCAATTCTCATCAGACGATCACGATATAAAACCCTGATTTTCAGCAAGCGACCTCGATTTAAAACCATGATTTTCGGCAAGTGAACGCGAAATAATACCGCGATTTTCGGCAATTGACTGCAAAATAAGACTGTGATTTTCATGAAATGATTACGAAATAAAACAGTAATTTTCGTCAAACAATCATGACATAAAACCATAATTTTTGTCAGCCGATCGTAAAATAAAACCACAGTTTTCATTAGACGATCATGAAATAAAACCACAATTTTTGTTAGACAATCGCGAAATAAAATCTCGATTTTCGGCAAGTGACCTCGAAGTAGAACTATGATTTAGGCAAGTGACCACAAAGTAGGACTGTTATTTTTGTCAAACGATCACGAAATAAAACAGTGATTTCCATAAAACGACTGCGAAATAAAACTGCAATTTTCATCCGATCGCAAAATAAAACATTGCTTTCGACAAGTGATCTGAAAGTAAAATCATGATTTTCGGCAAGTTACCAAGAAATAATACTGTAATTTTTGTTAAACGATCACGAAATAAAACCGTGATTTTTGTGAGACAGTCGCAAAATAAAATCAAGATTTTTTTCAGAAACTGGCGAAATAAAACTAAGATTTTCAGCAAGTGACCGCGGGAAAAAACTGTGATTTTCGTCAGACGATCGTGAAATAAAATTTTCATAAGGTGATCGTGAAATGAAACTGCGATTTTTGATCTTGAAATAAAACTGCAATTTCCATCCAACGATCATGAAATAAAACTGTGAAGTTTGTGAATACTTCGCAGAAAAAAATTGTGAATTTTGCCAATCAGTGACTGAAAAAATTCTCGAATTTTGTTAATCAGTCGTATTTTAAAAAATTTCTTCATTATGGAATAAAAATCCTTTATGATTTAATCCCAACAAATATATTTTATTGGAAAAATATTCAGGACTTACTTTAAAGCAACATTTATACTTTATAAAGAACAATTGTTGTTCTTATGACATTGCAAGTACAGATATGAATTATCTTTTCATTTTATAATTAAAGAAGATTTTATTTTCTAAATTTTAGAATAAGATGTTTCTTTGCAAAATATAATTATGTTTCTTTATAAATAATTAATACTCCTTTAAAGATGTCATTATGAAGTTTTAACATTTAGTTTGCAAATTAAAATGAATTATCAAGAGATCTGGAACAGTGAGGAAATGCATATTCATAAATATACTGTCATTTTAGCATTTGGCTAAAGCTTTTTTTCTGATTTTACCCTTTTCGCTAAAGAAATTTTGAACTCAGCTAAAACCCTGGTCTAGTGGCTTGCAAAACTTGTTTCCAGCCATGAAAGTATTCTGATTTCATCATGTGTGGCAATACTATAATGCTGAAGTCAGGCCTGTTTTTAGAATGTATGATGCGCTTGTGCAGTCATTCATTTTATAATTCCTCTTCTCCCAGCTTCTGTTTTAAACTTTATTGAAGTATTTAAATTTAGCTGAATACACTACACCAACGGTTCTTAATCTCTTAGTTACCACAAACCCTTTTTCATATTTCTTCTGTCTTTGCAACCCCCCCTCTCCCCCCCCAGGCTGGAATTACTGATATACTTTAGACTTCAATGCAGTATGATATGAACTAATAGATGGTGTATATAAATTACAGTATTTTTTAACAGTATTCTTAGTTTTATTTTCATTTTGCTCAAAAGATTTCTCTCTAATTTCAAATAACTGGAAATTTTTGCATTGAATGCAAGACATTTGCAGACTCTGTTAAGACAATCTCCTGATACCTTGGAGTCTGCAAATCACAGTATAAGAAATTCTGTACTACACATAAAACAAATACGCAAAGTAAAAAATTATAAATTGTAAAGGTAAAAGTATGTTATAAATAAACAGAAAATAATTACTACAGTTTAAAGGCTTTTGTAAACAATATCAAAGAAACCTCCAATTTGGTCAGACAAAAATCTATGTTAGAAATAGACAGAAAAGCTTTACAGTTTTAAAAGCCCATGTAAAAATCATTACAGAAACTTCCAGTCTATAGTCGGATAAAATATATAACAGAGACATACAGAAACAAATCACTGTAGATTAATGTCCTCACATATAAAATTTCTACTACAGAATCCTTCAATTTAGTCAGTCTAAAATGTATTGTAGAAATACTATAATTTACTCAAATTAATGGAAATTAGAGAAATTACATTCTTCTCACTTTTACATTTGTGAATGCATTTATCACTTCATTGGGACTGACTGTGATGTCTGATTCTATGGCAAGCATTTAAAAATTAAATAATCATGCTTGAATCTGTGCTATCTGTAGATATTCTACTCAGTTTTAAAACTAAGATGATTTTTCCGCAGAACAGATTTTTGCTGGAGTACACGGTACACATTTGAGTAGATATAATTTTTTTTTAAGCCAACATCCTGCAGAGATTGTCACCATCATAGAAAACATATGACTTTTAAAATAGATACATTACTTACCAAAAAAGCTGCTTTCCATTTTAGAATAACATTTCTATGAATGCTACATCAAAATTATTTATCTTTCTGACATGAGCCTCAGCTTCACATCTACCTTTATTTTTTCATTTTTCTGAAATTGTTTGTAATGCCGATAACACTGCTTTTGAATCTGCATTCCAGCTGTTAACAAAATCTTTGTTGTTTTCTGAAAGTTGTCTTTGTTGTTTTCAGCTGAGAGTCATTCTCAGATATATATCTAACACTTGCACTTAACTTCAGAAGTGATAGTTCAGTTTTATTTTAGCTTAAAAATTTCTTCAAATGATTCTGTGAATATTTTCTCTCGTCTTTTTCCTCTGTCTTTTCCTTTCTTATATTTATGAAATGGAAGAATGCCTAAATCTGCACAGTCTAGTGGTATATCTTCTTTCATGCCTTTCTCTAGAATTCACTTCTAGGTTTCTCCCTATGGAAAAGTCTGATATTCGGTTCAGAAAAGAGATCTCAGAGCTTTGACATTTATTTTGATATTCCTGTATTCAATTTTGTACTTTGATGGGTTTAGTATATTTTATATTATAATAATCGGGAATGTTTCAGTTACTGAAGTGTTATTAAATCACAAACTGTAGAATGTAATAGCTTACATTTTTTCGTGCCTGTTAGAAAAACTGGCTCCTCAATAAACTTATCTATAATTTTAGGTTTTAGTTTTATAAATATGGTGATAGATATTAAATTATATGTATATATTTTAGATATACACCCAAAGATCCAACTATGAATAGTGAGACCCTCCATTTCAAAAAAGGAGTAAACCAGGTTTTTAATCAAGTTTCCCATGTATTTGATCCTAGCAAGTATAGTGAAGACATGGTGAGGTTAATTTTAATTTTTATATGTTTTGTATGTCATAGTTGAAATATTGTCATTGAAAATGCAATTTATTCTATAAGGTTGTCTGGAAAGTTCTGATTATTTTTTTCAGGTGGAAATTTCAGCTGCATATGGATTTTTTAAATATTTTTAAGAATATACATTTTAAAGCAGAATGCTACAATAGAAGTCTTCAAAAGTATTTAGCCCTGTATTTATCCAGGTCAATGTAGTTAGATTGCATTTAGAAGGTGGTTTATGTGGAGGATGAGAACCTGCATTTTAGACACATATGTATATATTTTTAAATAAAGCTATTAAATCTGCTAAGAATTTAGTAACATTTGTGTAATCTATAGAGGTGGATCAAATTTAAAGGAGACTTTTTAATAGATTATTTTAAAAATATCATTTGATAAAATTGTACCAAATGTTATTTTTTTTAGATAGTTTTCTTTAACATCTACACACTTTCCCTAACCTATTGGGAGTTTTTTATTCTTGTATTATATAAAGAATTAGGACATGTTTGAAGCCAATTGTACAAAAATTCTTTGGTTTCTTCAACTGATGAAAGTCTTTCTTCTCCTAACACTTCTTTAAGATAAGTTTTAACTATAAGGAAGATGATTGAGTGCTGTCCTGTGAAATTTTTGTTTTGTTACCCCTATTCTGTATGTTTTTCATTGCTACAGAAAAGACTGACACTCGGATCAGAATAGAGCATATTAGGACCAATGTGCAACTTCAATCATCTCCGAAAATTTATACTGCAGTACTGCATTATATGTATGCCATTTATTAAGAAAATTGACGTACAAAATATCTTGTAAATCCCAAAATTATTAATGAGAACTTGGTCAGTGTTTGCTTCAGTGGAGCAGTTTCACTTTTTGATGGTTACTCTATACTGGATCATTTTGTTTCATCTTCTTTACAGCCATTTTTAAACAACTTGTGCTATTTAGGTACTTGATACCTTGATAGGATGTCATTTCTGAATTGTACATTCAATTTCTACAAAATTTCAAAAGGTTTGATCTTTTCATTTGTTGAAAGTTTTATAATTATACTTTGTGCAGCCATACTAGTTCTTTATAACTATTCATAATGCTAGTGACTAAATAAATGAATGTATAAAGAATTAAATGATGCTAAATGAGTTTTTAGACTGTAAATGACTTATCACCAATGCCTGCCAACAAGTATACACGATTTCTATTGATATTTAAAGAGTCTCCTTTATATTTAATCCACCCTCATATAAAGATAGTTTTAGATGAATGAACAGTTTGGTGGTGGTTTCCAATGATTAAAATCAGAAATTCCAATATACAACAGGAGGTTTGATGTGTCCAACCAGTTGCAGCAGATAAAGATGAAAAAAAAGAACAAAATTCATAATTTCTCACAAATTAGTAAAATTTATGAATGTGCTTGCACGTTTAGACATTAAAGTTTTGTAAAACTGGGACATGTTTTTCAGAATGATGTTCGTGTACTACACAGTTTGTCAAAAAATAAATAAAATAAAATAAGTACATGAATTGACATAGACATATGAAACACTTAAAATAGACATATCTAGAAAGAATTATTACTGGATACAAATTGTGTTACACAAAACAATGTGATGCAAAAGACAGCATGAAATCATCTCTCAGTCACCTACATAAGTGCAAAGCCATATATCTATTAACAAGAAATTATGCTTTGTGCCTGATGAAATCATATAGTTATTTTTTATTATGGGCTACTTTCATTATATTAATTTGATATCTACTGCTCACATCTAGAGAAACTAGAACAAAATGTGTGGCATATTCATTGAGAGTATATATATACAGTGACCTCTCATTTATATATATGACTTTCAAGGGACCGTAGAAACAAGTCGCATAACTGAGTTAGTCGTATAAGTGAGAGACCGTCTTATTATACAAGTTTCAAACTTTATATGCATTAATTATTTTACCTATATTAAAAACGATAAGTTTTGAGTACTAAGAACATATTTTAACAAAATTGATAAAATATATAAAAAAATAAAACGTAAAATATATTTTTAAAAAGTTCACAAAATAGTTCACTTACCGCTATGTTTATTTTAAAGATTTACAAATCAGATTTTAAAAAAAAAATAAAGTGATAACAGTTTGTCTCTGTCGTCGACGAAAAGAGAAAATGTATTTTTTAAGTCTAATAAAGCTTTTAAGCTATTTTGGGAATAATCATTTTGATCAACATAATTTTTTAATGTATTTAAAACGGCACTTGTTTCTGAAAAATTTACATAAGCAATAGCATTGCTCTCATCTTCGTCATCCTCCTCACTCAAGTCTTTCTTATTGATATCCTCAAAGATTTCTTCGGCAGCTCTCAGTTCTGACAGAAGAAATTTTCATCACATTCTACATAATCTTTGAAATTAATACCTTCGTCCATAAACATTTCATCCCAGTCTTCGTCATTAAAGGATTCCCATATACTTTCAAAATCGGGTTCATTGGTTGAAGTAGCAGTTTGGTCTTGTGAAACACAACATTTCCTAAAACATTTCTTAATTGTCTGTGATGTCACATTATTCAAGGTGGTCATTTGGCTTGTGTTAAATGGCAGGCACAAGGGACTTCCATACAACTACCCTCCCACCATAGATTTCATCGTTACTAACACACAAAGGTAGATAAGAAATGTTATTCGTTATTGATAAACACTTTAACAATAGTGAAAGGATAAAGCTAAGAAAACTTGAATGATTTGTACTTTAAAGATTATAAAAATGAATTTTTGAGTGAGAAATATAAAATTGCCTGAATCGTTTAAAGTGTCGTATAAGTGAGAGAAGCAGTTGTATAACTGAGAGAAGTTTAGCATTATTTCCCATAAAGCGTGGACAGGACCAAGAGAATTTGGCATATAGCCAAGAGAGTCATATAAGTGAGAGGTCACTGTATATATATATATATAAAAAAGAACGATAATATTTGACTACAACTGTGAAGCTTCACCTGCCTTTGATTACATGAAAAAAAAGTTACGAGAGGTATACTGGGGTGTTTTAACACATCCAACATTTTTGCCTGATTTAATTTAATTTAACCAGTATTTAATTTGTATTGCTTTCTTTAGAGTTCTTTAGGTAGAAAATGATTTGCCAACGAAGATGCTATTATACTAATACAATGAAGATGCTATTATTAAATGTCACTTCAATAACAACTCAGTCTTATATAAAATAATTTTAAAAAGCCTAAAATGTGGCTTAAAGTTAGTAAAAAAAAGACAGACCATACTTTGAATTGATAAGTTAAAAGCTTAATTTTTTTTTTTTTGCACAAAAAAATTCCATGAAAAAATGCTCACAACTTTCCAGAAAACCCCAATACATTAAGCATTAATAATATTTATTATTGCAGGAAATGCTAACCAGCACAGTGACCATATGGGCTCATGCTTCTACTTCAAATTGTCAAATAAAGCATCATCCTTCGCAGAAAATCTGATATTTAACAATTTTCAGTGTTATTTTGTGTATCATAATTATGACTTCTAACTATATTTTTAATAAGTAATATATACATATAATCTAGTGTGTCTCTCTTTATCATTGAGCAATAGTCAATTCCTAAACTGTTAGTTTTAGAGGTATAGTTTCAATTTCAAAATTATTTCAAATGTTGATCGTATATGCAGTCCATTTACATCATCCCATTCATCATATGAAATTGCCAATCAATTTTTATATTGAAAATCTATTTACATCAAAATAGTTATTTTTACAAAAGTTGCGAAATTAAAATTTTATACAGTCCCTCCTATAAGTTGTATTTTGGATAACTTTCTCTGTGCTCTAACAAAAGAAAATTCCATTCTTGCATGACCAAAACTTGCTGAGTTATAATAATTTGATTTTTTTGTGAGTTTTCTGGCATTAAAAACAGAAATCCACATTTTTAATTAAAATGCTGCCTTTCAGATATTGATTTCATACCTGATTTTTCCTATAAAAAAAATCATAAAACATATGAACCAAAAGAAGTTATGTATAACATGCTTAGTTATGTATTGTAATAATAAAAATATGTGAATGATTATTTTAAGAAACATGAAATTTTGAAATAATTTTACTTCTTAGTGCAAAATCATAAACTGCTTCATCTTATTAACTTTAAATTTGGTATATTATTTTGCATTTTGATTTAAAAATTTCATACCATCATTGAACAATACCTTTATAATTTTCAAAGTATGTACTTTCAATAACAAAACTGCTATTGAAGCAATTTTTATGTTCATTAACTGTGAACAAAATATCTAATTGATTAAAACTTTTACCTTCCATGATAATTTTTGTTTGAATAAAAAAAGTTTTATTTTTATACCCTAAAAGGATTCTGTTGCATTAAACTTCCACTTTTTAGGTGTTTATTTTTCATATATGATACTCCATCATCAAAAAGTTGAGTTTGTCTTTTTCCAAATAATCTTTGTTAATTTTATTCTCTCATGTTTATATATGACATATGAGTAAATATTCCAATGATCCTGTTCTGTATTGAAAGATTATGTAGATGCAATTTGCTCAGCTAAGTCTTGATAGCCTTTTATTCTATAATTGTAAAGTACACAACAGCTCAATGGCTAAAGTTTAATATGTTATATCGTCTCTCATAAATCCAATCCCATTCCACACTTCTACACAAAAATTACTGTTTGTGCAATGTTCTTATATTAGTTTAATAATGAAATAACTCAAATCGACATAATTTTTATTTTTTATATCAGCATTTTGTTTAATTTTGAAAATTTGAGGGGGGTGGGGGGGGGGGGGGGGTTATTGATGGCTGTAGTCCCTAATGATCCACAACTAAAGCATTTTATTTCTTTTTAATTTAAAAAACAATTTTAGCATAAAAAAAAGCATTCAAATAATTTTTAATTATGAGAATTATTAATCTTGATATGCAAGTGTTCAAACATGTTTCTTAATTATTTCAGTGTAATCTTTGAGCTAAATATTTTTAAAATCAGGCTGAAGGAAGCAAGAACAGTTATTAAATCACACAAAAAACAGCTGATATTAAAAGTACTTTTTTCTGGATTTACTGAAGCAATGTCAATATTTTTTTAAATAGTTTTGGCAGAAGATAAATTATAAATTGATCATTTGGCAAGGAATAAAAATAAAAAATATTTATAAAATTTTGCTAACAAAAAAAGAAATCTAGTTTTTTTTATAAAATTAATGTTACTGAAAAGGAATTTATTTTCCAGAAAAAAAAAATGATCGAATTATAACAAATTTGAATATATATATAAAGAGCTACAGTAATTTTTGAGAAAAGGGTGCATCAGTATCAGCTGTTTTTCATGTGATTTAACAGCCCTTGTTATCCCCTTAAATAAAAACAGTTGTAATCTCCAATCAGAAGCTGCAGAAAGCTTATTGTGATATTTATTTTTAATTTACTGAAAAGACAATGATGCAAGACAATAAATTTTAAACTTATTAACCTTTATTTCAAATACTTCATTTTAACTTTTGTGTGTTTTCTGCCATTCAACATGATTTTTTTTTGCATATCTACAACTGATCTACCATGTACTCTCAGGGATACGTATACATCATGTTGGGAATTGCTGCAATATTATGTAAAAAAAACATATGAAAACATTAAACATTTTTGTATACAGAAACAGGGGATTAATTTTCATTACAGGGATTAATTTTCATCTGGACACTGATATTGGATATAATCACCAGTTCCCAGGTATTAGGATACACTATAATTTGTCATTAAGGTCATCATAGCCAACCATAATAATCTTCACATTACACTAATAAAGTGACATACATTTTATAAAACTACTGATTTTAAAATAATAAAAAAGTGTAAAATTTCTCATTTTCTTTTTTCACTGGAATTTTGAAATAATTTAATTTATTTGATAAGTTTCTAATTTTATGCTTAAAAATTCTGAAAATATAAATATATTTTTAGAAATATTGATTTTTAAAGTTATTGCAATATAAATCTATAGCCTGATTCATTTTCTCCTTCTCTTTTAATTTTCTGTATCTGTATTAAATGAACTAAAGCTGTTATCAAAATATGCATTTCAATGTGCTTGTCAGAATAACATATGTCACTTACAGTAGTACAATAAATGCCTGTAAATCTATTGTTGGGATATTGACATATTTTGGATAAGATGTCTCAGAGACTTTAGGGAATCTAATGGAAACATGGCTGATGATAGCAGAAGTATTATGTGTATAAATAAGTTTTAAACCATTTTAGCATGCATTTCAATGGGCATGCATGTTAAAATACAAGAATTGTTTTAAATCTTATTTGTACACCTAATACTTAGAAATAAAAAATCATAAGTGATATATTTTTTTAGGAGTCCTTTTTAGTTGAAATCAATATTTTAATAATTATTTTTTTACAGATTTAGATCAGAATATTTAATCAAATTAAAAACTTTAGCTTACTAAATTTTGAAATATAACTTGTACAGGCCTGAAAAAAAAAAGTGATTATCCCCTACTAACCCAGCCACAGATAATTATATAGAAATGTGGCAGCTACCAATTGATTAGTAATAACATCTACCAATAAATGTTACACTTAAATTTTACTAAGGGTGTCATCCCCATATAGAAATTGCACCAAACTTGAAAAAATTAATTACAAACACCTAACTTTGAAATCATATTTGGATTCAGAGATTATATTTTACCTTTAGTATACCAAACAGAAAGTCATTTGGTAATGTAGTTTAGGAACTATGAAAGTTTAAAGTTTTGAACTCCTCACACTAAATTCATTTTTAATGGTGCAAATCAGATTGCAATGCATGTAGATTTTTGAGTTAAAGCTAAAGAATTACTTAGTAGAGCTGTAAGTTTGATTTTGATTATTTGAAGCTTTTAGAAATGGATTTCTGTGAAGAAATTAATAGGTTACTTTCATAATACATTCATACTTTCAAAAAATAATTTCAAAATGTATATTTTTTCAAAAGTATTTGAAAAATATATGAATTTTTTAACTAATATATTTCTAGAAGCTGATGTAAATTCAAAATTACATCTCATTCCATTAAGTAGTTTTTGAGTTATGCTTAAAATAACTACTTGCATTGCAATCTGATTTGCAACAATTAAAAAGGAATTTAATATTAGAGTAGTAGAGTTTTAAATTTTAACCTGCATTTATAAACTACTTAATTGAACCATTTCTTATTTGGTATCTGAAGGTAAAATCTACCAAAATATCCAACTATGATGTCCAACTTTTGTGTAGCCTCTTAAGCAAAATTTAAGTATATCATTAATCAGTAGACATTATTAGTATTTGATTGGTATCAATCACATTTTTATATGATGATTTGTGACTGAGCTAGTAGGGGTGATCACTTATTTTTCCAGGACTATACGTATGAATAAACATAAAATTATTATAAATATCGGCTAATTATGGGTTTATTTTCAGTTAAACTACAATTTTGAAGATGAAGTTATTCCCATCTGCATTCAATGTGTTGCTGAAGAAGGGGATGGTAAGTTGGACTTTTAGAAACTGTTTTGCAACTATAGTTGAATACTGTTAATTAGCAAACTTTTAAATCATGGAGGGATAATCAGTCCAGTAGTTAGCATGCTGGCCTCAAAATGCAAAGCTTTAGCTGATGTTCATAGTTTCAATACTAGCATGGTCTGGGCTGAGTTAAAGCAAGGTTTTTCTTCTGTGATAATGATAATTCAGGCATCTTTCACCTTCAAAAGTTCTCTCTGAAGACACCCTTTTATAGCAATGTGGCTAAAGCTAACTGATACTTGATAAAATCCCTCCCAATCCGTATAATTCATGAATTCTTATAATTTGCATTGTATCTGTGAATGTAACAACAAAAAAATTTTCTTTGAAAATCTTCTAATTTCAGTAACAGATTTTTTTTTCAGATTTTTGTTTTATTTATTTCAGATATACATTGTCAAATATCATTGAGTTCATCATAGTTTCAAATGATTGTACATATTAAAATGTTTATTTAATAATTTTATTATTATTTCACACTTTTGATTTTAGACATTTTATCCAATATCTTAAGAAATACTTGATGAGTTCTTTTTGAATTTTGGGAATATAAATAACATGTTAGACCTCATATTTTTCTATGAAGATTTGGTCACAGGTGAAATTAGATGACCAACAACAAATTTAAGAAAAAAAAATGGAATCACCCTGAAAAATAAAATGCACAGAATGATCTGTTGCTACAGTATATGGACATTGTGCAACCTGGTCATTTGTGTAAGAATAGCATGTATATTCATGGATATATAATGATTTCTTTAAAAAATTCTAGAAATTTTTGCATGCTTTTTGCTTTTAGCATGCAAGGTTTTCAACCAAATTTAATGCCAGTTTCAGAAAATTTGACAAAATGGAGTAGAAACAACATAGTGCAACTATATAATATAAATATATTAAATATTTAATGAAATAATTTTTAACTGTGCATGGACAAAGATTTTTTTTCATTGATTTGGAAGTCAATCCTGTAGACCAGCCATACTCACGGACCCCGTGGCAGAATGTACACGACGCTGCGACAGGCGTTGCAGACTTTTTAGGGCACCTGCAGACTAAAAACATACAGCAATGCCACGGATGCACTATAGCGTGTAAATTATACGAAAAAAGGCAAACTTCGTTGAAGGAGCGCAAATAAAATGGCGAATTTCGTGGAAGAATCGCGAAAAAACGCAAAATTAATTTAAAGTTCGCAAAAAATGGCTAATTTCTTTGACAGATCACAAAAAAAACGCAAATTTAGTCAAAAGGGCGTGAAAAAACGTGAATTTTGTCAAAAGGCCGTAAAAAAACCCACAAGTTTCTTTGAAGGATTGTGGAAAAATGAGATTTTTGCCGAAGGGCTATGGAGAAAATGCCAGCTTCGTCGAAAGATCGTAGAAAAAACTTAATTTCGTCGAAGGATCACGAAAAAACTGTCAATTTCGTTGAAGAAACGGCAAATTTCGTTGTCGGATCGCGAAAAAACACAGAATTCTGCCGACACATCTAAAAAAAACGGCAAATTTCATTGGAGGATCGCCACAAAAACGGTAAATTTTGTCGTAGGATCTCGAAAAAAT
Organism: Maratus michaelseni; assembly: GCA_963931845.1. Lineage (NCBI taxonomy): Eukaryota > Metazoa > Arthropoda > Arachnida > Araneae > Salticidae > Maratus > Maratus michaelseni. The sequence goes on along the minus strand of OZ007586.1, from coordinate 71,510,782 downwards.
AAAAAATTTCATCGAAGGAACTCGAAAAAACGGTAAAATTTGTCGAAGGATCTCGAAAAAATGGCAAATCTCGTCGAAGGATCTCGGAAAAACTGCAAATTTCGTCGGAGGATTGCCACAAAAACGGTAAATTTCGTCGAAGGATTTCGAAAAAATGGCAAATCTCGTCGAATGATCTCGAAAAAAGGCAAATTTTGTCGAAGCATCTCGAAAAAACGGCAAATTTCGTCGAAGTATCTCGAAAAAACAGCAAATTTCGTCAAAGGATCACCGGAAAAAACGTGAATTTTGTCCAAAGGCCAAAGAAAAATCATGAAATTCATCAAAGGATCTGGGAAAATGGCTAATTTTGTCAACAGATTGCGATAAAAATGCAAATTTCGTCAAAAGGCCGCGGAAAAACTAGATTTTGGTCAAAATGCAGTAAAAAAAACCCCCATGAGTTTCGTTGAAGGATCGTGGAAAAATGCGAATTTCGTCCAGGGCCACAGAGAAAACGTAAATTTTGTCAAATGGCCGCAGAAAAAATGCTAATTTCGTCAAAGGATCACAGAAAAAGTGCGAATTTTGTCAAAGGGCCATGAAAAAAAAACGTGAATTTCGCCAAAGGATCGTGGGGGCAAAAAGAAATGCTAATTTTGTCAAAGGTTCATGAAAAAAACGTGAATTTTGTGAAATAGTCCAGGAAAAGATGCAGCATTCCTTTAGAAAACAGCAGACACACAAAGTTCCATGCTTATTAATATAGGCATAGTTTTTAATCTGAAACAATATACTGAACTAACTTTTGAAAAATCGGGTTAACCCTAACCCAATTTGCAAGAATCTACACTCAGCCTGAAATCAACTCGAATCAAAAGCAGAGTTAATCTGACCTGCAACAAGAAAAATTATTGCCGAGAGGGGATTTTCTCCCCTCACCCCTCTGCTGTAACCTTTCAGTATATTTGCTGTTAATTTCAGATTTTTTTTTTTACTCAGAAAGGCTGATAAATGCTGATGCCTTAATTAATTAGCACTACAACTACAACAGCAGCAAGAATAGATTTATATGATATATTGCATATTGCAGACTATTTTTGAAAACATTATTAGCATTGCAGACACTTGAAGATAGTTTTGCCACTGGGCTCACGGAGTATGGCTTTTTTTTCTTGTGGGCTACAAACATACATTTCCTAAGTTAGATGGGCTGCAACGCACTATAAATATATAATAATGTTAAAAAAATAATACTAATATAATCAGTATTACCTTAATAATAAGTATAAAATGTAATAATATAATAATGTAAAATTTCCAAGTTCTAAATATAAAAATAATTAGGAAATTTTCTGTAATAAATCAGATACTTCTCAATGCAAAAACTTTTTATCTTTCAAAATTGTAAAAATATATAGTGCAAATTTAAGTAATTTTAAATAATGTTTGATATTACAAAGTATATAAACCATTGTAATGCAAATCGGACTCATGTAAAAAGAACTTTTGAGAAAGCAAATTATATTTGGAATGTTTTAATATAATTTTAAATTATAAATAAATAGGACAATTTTGTCTTCCATTAAAAATTTATAAAACAATAGGTAAGGTTTTAAATACCTTTTATGTGCTTTCTAAATATATTTTATGTATCTCACACTGCACATACAATGTTGGCATGATGCAGATTGAGTATGGCTGCTTATAGAGCAACTAATATAAAAAGACCAGTCAAATATTTTGGAAATTCATATAGATATTGGCAACACAGTGAACTGAATTTCAGTTGTCTTTGAAAAGTAGCTGGATTGCAAGGGATTTTCCACAAATTGTCATTTTTTATTAACTCGTTTCCAACAAAGGAGTAAGTATTTAATGAATGTCAACCAGTAGATTTGGAATGGATGCTTTGTTTTTTTTTTAATTATGTTTTTGTTGGAATAAGGCTCATTCTGGTGGTTTTCCAAAAAGAATTGAAGCATCAATGAAAATAAAAAAAAATAAAATAAAAATGACAGTTTGAGGAAAATTCTTTATCATCTAGCTACTTTTAGAAAGCAATTGAAATTCAGCTCTCACTATTGCCAATATCTTTTTGGATTTTCACTATATTCGATTGGTCTTGTTATATGAATTTGCTTTATAGCATTGACTACCAAATCATGAAAAAATATCTTTGGTATCATTCACACTTGCACAGTTAAAGATTATATCATACAAATGATCATATTTCATAAAATATTTAATATATTGATATTCTAATTGTACTTATGTTGTTTCTACTGTACTTTGTCAACTGTTCTGAAAGTGGTGTTAAATTTGGTTGAAAACCCTGCATACTATAAACAAAAAATATGCGAAAATGTCTTGTATTATTTAAAGAAACCTTTATATCTCCATAAATATGCATGCTAGTGTTACACAAATGTTGTACAATAGCCACATAGTCATGTTCGACAGCTGCAGATCATTTGAGCTTTTTATTTTACAGGGTGATCCCAAATATATATATTTTTTCCCATTTGTGGTTGGTCTCCTAATAGACCTCATGATCAAACCTTCACTGAAAATATAAAGTGAAATATTTGTTCCCAAAGTTCTATAAGAATTTGTCAAGTATTTCTCTAGATATTTGACAAAATGTGTAAAATAGCAAGTGTCCAGTGATTTTTTTCAATATAGTGTATTTATGTTAAGTGAATTCTACTATTTACTCAGACAATATATTTCATCTGTTATTATTTTTTCATTAAATTATTATAAGAAAGTTAAAAAAAGAAACATTAGACTTTAAATAAGTGTACAAAGTCTGTGTACAAATATTGTGTGTACCAAATAATACATTTTATTAAATGAGAATTCAAAATAATAAAACCTTTAATATCGGGTTTTCAGCAAAAGTTCTGGAGCCTGTAGAAATTGTTGAAAACCAAAGATATGTCCAGTTTTATAATTTATAGATGTTTGTGCATAAAGTCGACCAGAATACAAAATAAATAAATTTTTAAGTGAATAACAGTGATTAAAAGAAAATGTTCTTATTTTTTAACTATAGTTTTAATTTATTTTCAGCTATAGTGGTTTTCTATAGTTGAACCACTATAACTCGCATAAAAATAATTTTTTTCAGTCTGCTCTACTTTCTGTGTAAATATCTACAGACTATAAAGTATGTGAATCTGTTATCTGTGTTTTAGCCAATCACCCATCCTTTCTGTAGTTGTAAATAACATGTTGATTTTTAGGGTATGAACAAGACAAAATTTAGGGGCAATTTAGCGTCCCTTTGCAAAATTTCTCTTAATAAAATAGGTCTATTCACAAAATTCCATTCATAAAAACATACTCTTCATTAAATAATTTTTTGTTTAGGTTTTATAATGTTTAATTTGCAAGCAAAAATTCACTAGAAAGGAAAACTTTTGCAGAAGAGAACTTTTAAGAAGTTATTTATTAATAAATGCTTAGTTCGATTTGAGTAACTGAATTTCATCTTTCATTACAAAATGTTATTTTTCAGAAAAATATAATAAATTTCACAAAAAACTTTTCCTCAAATCCCCCCCCCCCCCCATCAAAAAAACCCTGCATTGACCCCTGATTTTAGTATAAATTAAAAAAAGTATATATGCAAATGTATCACATTATTGTTGAGTTGCTTTATAAAAACTGCTTATTTTCTAAGACAGTTCTCAAATTCCCTGTTCAACAATGTGAAACTTGCTGATCCATTTTCTGACTCATTTTTAAGCATAAAGGCATAAAATTGGCAGGCCTGACTTGAAGTGATTTGGAACGTTCCCTGATATACTAGACTTGTAGTATAAAAAGTTACATTCAAATCCATTCAGTCGTCGTTGAGCAAATTGCAGACATACATACATAATGACCAAAAACAAAATTCTTATACTTTTTTTTATTCGCTTAAAAATAAAGAACAATCCAGATACCTTTCAAACTTTCCAGGAGTAAAGAAATAGTTATATTAAATATAAACAAGTGAAAAATCATGCATCAAGCATAGATTATGAAACACTTTCCAATACTTTTATAAAGCTTTACTGATTAATTAGGTGAAAGTTGACATCTAAGTAAACAATTAGAAAACAATAACAAATTTGAAAACCTAATTTCAGCAATTACTATCAACAGTTGGAAAAATATCTGAATTCTTTTGTTCAGCCTTGTATATGATTTATAGGTTTGTATATACATTACATAGCATGCTAAAATTTAGCTCAGTTAGGAAACACACAGCACAGTTAAAAATTCCTAATCAGCAATTTCCGTCAATAAACTGCAATGTGTTCGATATTTTTTGTGCTGCCCTGTATATGATCTATAGCATTTATACACACCAAGTAATATGTAAAAAATTAGTTAAATTTAAAAACACCTCAGTGATAAATATCAATTTCATTAGTTTGAAATATTGTAACATCATGAAAATAAAATGCAAGCAACTTTTCCCCATAGACTGTAATGTAACGGAATTCTTTTGAGTGTCCCTGTAAATGAACTGTAAATGCTACGTACTTCATTTTCAATACCAAACATGCTACAGTAATTATTTTCTTTCTTGAGAGAATCATGCATCCATCTTGTGAAATGATCTATGGAAAGTTTTATTTGATATGCAATTAAACATTTTTGCAAACTAGCATTGTGTTAAAATAGTAAACTCAAAGAAAATTGAGTCAATGGCCAACATTATTTGCAAGTTTCCATGTTACATATTATGCTGCTGTTTAAAGTTCTTACACAAGGTAAACCACAACAGATTTCTCACTGATATATCTTTAATAAATACATTTTCACCTGAAATTTTGTTTTCTAAATAGGGCAATTCCATATATGACGGAACAACATTTTGAGTTATAGAATTAAGTTAAAGCAATTACCTTGAAGCTATTTTCAAATGAAAATTGACTTTTCAGTTTGCATATGACTGTTATTGATTAAAAGATTAAAAAAATATATGAAACATTTTTTTTTTTGCTATTTTATTCTTTCATTTTTTAGCAATTTCTTATAGTGTGACGGAATGACATTTTTGCTACCATGACTCTAACCTGGTATTTGAAGCTGGAAACTTTTGTGAATTAAGAAGCCATTCAGTTTTTAAACTAATATATATCTTAAATATGATGTATAAGCAATATCTATACTAATAAAAGAAAGTTTCGCTCTCTGTGTGTGTGTCTGTTGGCGATGGCTAGCAAAATCTAGCCCACCTAGAAGTCTGGAAATTTAGGTGTGGATAGTCCAAGGTCTGGCCATGTGCACCTGAGCCTCAGAATTTTAATATTTTGATAATTAGCCTAGATATTAATTAGATTCTCATTAACAATTGCTTCTAAAATGCCATCTTTTAAAACAAAATGGTGAAAGAAACGAACTGGCGCGTTGGATTTGCGAGCGGAAATGAACAAATTCGAAATTATTTTACTAATTAGCGAATTTTAAGAAAACTAATTGAGATATCAATTTGAAAACTTCTGAGCATATGTAAAAAAAAATTCTGCATCTGACCATGTGATTTTTGAAAAATTTGGTCGGTAATTTTTTTTAATTTATGCAAAAAACTGCCAAAAATCTGCCGGCGCCATTGAAAACAATCCGAGAAATTTTCAGACAGGGATCGGCTTTCATTTAAAACTGAACTGCAAAGAGATCTGTTTCTCTGGCCGATCCCTCTCATTTAGTTTGCAAAAATGAAAGGAAATACTTGCCAAATTTTACTAATGAACAAATATTTAGTTAACTAATTAAGATATAGATTTGAAATTGAAGTTTGGAAGGGGTGTCATCTGCCGGCTATTTTAGCGTAGCATCTTCGTTATGTTCTAATTATCAGAAAAATGTAATTCTTTATTTAATGATCGCGTTAATGTAGGTGACGGTGGTTCTCTTGAACAAATTATTCATTATATTTGCGGGTATGGGGAGGGAGTGGGTTAACACCTTTCTTTGAGATTGTAATTATCTCGGGCCCGGGCAACGCCAGGCGGGTTAGCTAGTAAAATTATAATTTAGAGTAACCTATCTGTCCCAGAGTTGTAGTTATTAACTATCATTTGACGTGATGGAATGACAGAAAGTTTCTTAAACATTTATTAAAAGAAAATTGACTAAACTAATAAATTTTATATATTTTTTATTAACCAGAATTATAAGAAATTACATTATATAACTATTCACATGCAACAGCTTTTTCAAAAGCATATCAAGCACAATTAAGTAGTTTATTTTGCATGCATTATTATCAAGTATATATGGCTTTAAAACTATTGTAAACCATTAAATATTTTACTACATGCATTTATTTATTAAGAAAATACAAAATAAATAACAGTTACATTTTTTTTTCACAGTTTTTTTCAAAGATACTATTTGTACAAAACAGCTAATATGTTATTTTTCAGCTATAACCTAAACGTTTTGAATCTAAAACATTAATTTGAAAACATGGAATATATGTCAATACATTTTTTAACTTGTTTTATAAAAATTATTTAAAAAAAAATTTTTGATAAAAGTTGACATTTTCATGGAATTGCCCAATATTTTTAATCTTATTCATGTATTATAATTTTATCAGCGTATCATGATTTTTATTATATTAACTGTACTGCTATTTCCATATTTTTTTATAATTTTTGTTTCTTTTGTAATTTTTTTATTCATTTAAAATGGTTATTCTGAGAAGGAATGTTTGTGTCCTTCACCTTACAGACCGCAGAGGTTTGTGGAATAAAAAAGATTAAGAACTTCCTGTTTTAAGCAAAATTAAGCTATTATGTTTATTTTATTTTTCATTTACAGTTGAGCCCAATTAAGACACGTATAAAGCATGATTTGCATAATATTGAAGGAACTGGATTTATTTACTTATCTAATTGTCTAAATAAAGTTTAGAGCTTTTGTTTATATGTTTATGGCCAAAAATTGCTTCTTTTATGCATATTTAGTAGTTTCAAGTTTTACTCATATGTTTTTATAGGAATTACTGAAATACTAACTGAAAAAATGATATGGATTCAAATATGATTTTATTGTCAATTAGTACATTACAACCAATAATAAAACAACAAAAATAATTTTCCTGCTAGCCAAAATTTTTTAAACACAAACCAAAAATGTTAAATCATTGCAGAACAGCCCAGTTATTAAAATGATATTTAGTACTTGTGATAATGAGTAATTGTCTAATCAGTCCTTAATTTTTTATGTAATAAGCATGGCAAAAAGTAAACATTAAAGAAATGTACAACTACAGGTGGATTTTCTGGGGCACACTCCTTTAATTTGGTGACAAAAACTTAACACCGATATTTTTAAAACCCGGAATGTTCTTTGGATAGGCTGGTCATTTTTCCACTAATACTAACATTACCTCCTCACATTTTCCCTGCGTTTAAAGGTTGAAGTTGCGCATCTATGCAACAAAAAGGTCATCCAGTCGTCCAAGTCTGTTTCTGTTTTGCAGATTCACAGAGCAAACTCTTCATTCTTTTGAAACAATGAAGGTTTCGTGATTCATCACACACAAAGAACTTAATTTTCCCGTGCCATCTGCATTTCATCCAATAAGCACTCCATCTTTATTGAACTTCTCTCCAGTGTATTTTTCCATTTTCATAATGAATGTTTTATCAGGCATTAATTGATTATTTTGAAAAATACTGCAAATTTGACCACATTGAAGATATTGTAACCAACTTAGCAGTTTGCGGAAGCTCACCCTGGCATTCTACATCTTCGGTGTTCACTGATGCCAACGCTTTAGATTTCTATATGGGTTTAACTATCTACTTGACAGTTACAATTTTTTGTTGAATATCTTAGCTTATCTGTGTTGACTTTTCACTACTGGCAATTAAGAGATATGTTCAAAGTTCAAGCTCGAATATACAAGTCAAACAATATCCTTTATACTCCATCATATGTCTTGTTTTTTACCTTCATTCTCATAGACAAATAAACAACTGCAATTTTGTCAAATTTGCCTGGATTTTTTAGTAGGCCACATAACATTGATTCTAAAATCTTTATTGATTTTGTGAATGCTTTTTTCATTTACCATGTCATATTTTGATATATTTTTTTATCATGTCCAATTTGTCTGACACTGATATTGCCTTTGTTTTGATTCCATGACTATTCTTCATATTAACATATAAATTTATAAAACTTGACAACACAATAAGAGAAGACTTGACTACACGAAACTCGTGGTGCAAGTAAGTCACCGGCCATTAATAAAAAGGGAGTAGATAAACTGAAAGAAATAACAAAGAAATAAAATTGAAAACGAAAGAATGGTTCCCTTTTTTTCATGAAATGTGTTTAAATGCACACAATACTGGGAGGCTTTAGTTACTACAATGTATGAGAATTAAAAACAAGAATCGACAACATTCACCATGCAAAAAAGGAAGAATAAGTAACAAAAGTGGCAAAAATTTGTCTAGCTTTCACTTCTTCAATAAAAACATCACTAAGTGAGAGACAAAGAATATTAGGAGGGGTGATCAAAGAAAAATTGTAGTGTAGCTAATTTAACGGGACATTTTTATTCAAATATCTACTATTATTTCCGATTAGCAATATTCACTTTAATTAATATGTCATTAAATAAGGAAAATATTACTATTCAGAAATAGTGGTTCCCACTAAATTGGCAACACTAAAGAAGAGGGAAAAAGTTTGCATCTTGTTCTATAAATTCGCATATTAAGCAAGATTTTTTGTGCCTTAAAAGACACAAACTTTATCGTGTATTAAGCTGGATCGCATAAGAATTGTTCATGTATTAAATGGAGATATTTTTGCACAGTCTTATGGGACAATGTTCAAGGGACTGGAAAAAATCCACTTATTAAGTGGCTGCTTCACTGAAACTCCTGATCTTAAAAACCCATGTTAGCCTGTGGGGAAACTTAGAAGCACGATTACTCATTATCCATTATAATTATTAAAGTATGGTTTTCACCATCAGAAAGTAGACGTCAAATGCAAAATTGTGCATTTTATTAAAATGTCTCCTTTAATTTTAACTATTTAAAAATTCCTTATAAACTTTGAAATTTCCCACTTGATGAAATTTTATCATCTTCTTAGAAATACTTAAAATTTAAGGAGACAATTTTTAAAAACGCACACGTTTGGCATCTGACGTCTACTTTCTGATGGTGAAAACTGTATTTTAATACTTATATTAGGTAATGAGTAATCGCACTTCTAAGTTTTCTCATGGGCTAACTTGGGATTTCGTGATCGGGAGTTTCAGTGAAGTGGCCCCTTAAGCAGGATCGCATATTAACTGTGAGCGTCTTAACCAGTTCCAGCTATTACTACAACACTTTAAATTAATATTGGCTGTTCAGATGCCTTCTATACAAACCCTCAAACTATTAGTAAGTGATAATAGGTCAATAGTTTCACACAATGTTGGCTCTTATTTTATAAAAATTTAGTTATATAAATATACTTGTGAATATAGCATCTGATTCTTTTGCCTTCTTTTTCAGAACCAAGACAGTCACATGCAGTTTTTGCAATTGTAGAAAAAAATGCTGATGAGAGTTTTCAAATCAAAGCTTTAAAACAAAAAATATTCATCGATGGTCTTTGCTATCTCCTATTAGAAATTTATGGAATTGAAAATAAAAATCTCAATTTAATTAAGGTAAAGTAATTAAGTGATATAAAAGGTGAAGCTTTAAGTCATTTTAGATTCAAATAACTAGGGAAACAAGATAGCTAAAGGCATGAATGTGGTGTCTAGGCACAGTAAAATAGCTATATGCTACCTGAAAGGGGCCCTAGATCTTAATTCTTAAATTAGAGATTGTATTTTGAAAACAAAAAGAGATATGGTCAAAAGTATGTTGCAAAGTAGTAGCAAAGATGTAGACATAATTGATTTAGTACGAAAAGACATTGTGCATGCGGATAATTATAAACAGTCTCCTGTACAGATGAAAATATCCAAAACTGATGCAATATATCTCAATTGAGAAAAATAATGGCAGATGATAAATTAATTTTAAACAATTATGGTTGCAAATTATAAAAAAAAAAAACCCTTATTTTAAATATAAAATAACAGGCAGTTCCGTTTTTCTGTGCATGTATTATGTCACAGTTTTTGCTTCATATTTGCATACAGTCACTTTCTGATTTCATAAAATTGCATTTGCTTATCTTTAAATGAATTCTCATTTTCCTCTTGGAGAAAATTCTTGCTTTTCATAAAAAAATATCTTGCATCAATGTTATATATTTTGGTCTAGACATGCAACTATTTATCCTATGTCTTTTCTAATTAAATCAATGAAGTTCTATAACTTTATCATTGAACTTCATCAGGTGTATGTTCGATAGGTTTTGAGATATGGTACTAATTCCAGAATTTACCACTAGAGGTGCTTCAAAGTACCTCATCATGTAATACATATCCATTTTACTATAATTAGATACCACATTCATGGCTGTAGCCAACTCAGTTCACCACTTATTTGATATGAAATAGATTTAATTATTCACTCTGTATATATAAAGTATAACATATTTAATCTGGATCTCTTCAGTCTGAAAACATTTGTAATTTAGACATTTCAGAACTTTTATTCTTTTCTTCATTTTTATTTTCAAAAGTATTAATAGATGGTGCCACTATACATAAATTAATCTGTTTCAAAAAATATTTATTTTAAACAACCAACCATAATATTCTTTGATTCAATATTATATTTAATTTTTTAACATTTTTCCCATTTTTAAATTTTGATTAATTAAGGTAATTAATTAAGGTCTGCGATTTTTTAGCTCACAGGCTATCAAAGCCTGAGAGCTAATCTGCCCGCCGGTTCTGTATGTACGTAACGTGATAACTCTTGACAGAAATAACCGTTTTGCTTCAAAATTTGTTTATAGGTTCATTGTGATAAGGTGCTTCCCTGATTAGTTTTAAGGGTCCATTAGTTAAGTATAAAGGGGGGAACGTTGGGCTAACTTCCCCCCAATTTAGATAAATAGGTTTTTCATGTAGATATATTCGATTTTCTTCAAATTTTGTATATATGTTCATTGTGATAAGGGGCTTCCCTGATTAGTTTTGGGGGTCCATTGGTTAAGTATAAAGGGGGGAATGGGGGGCGCTAACTCTCCCTAATTTAGATAAATAGGTTTTTTATGCAGAATTATCAGATTTTCTTCAAATTTTGTATATAGGTTCATTGTGATAAGGTGCTTCCCTGATTAGTTTAGGGGTCCATTGGTTAAGTATAAAGGGGGGGAACAGGGGGGGGGGCTAACCCCCCTAATTTAGATAAATAGGTTTTTCATGCAAAATTATCCGATTTTCTTCAAATTTTGTATGTAGATTCATTGTGATAAAGGGCTTCCCTGATTATTTTTGGGGTTCATTGGTTAAGTATAAACGGGGGAACGGGGGGCTAACTCCTCCTTAATTTAGATAAATAGATTTTCATGCAGAATTATCCGATTTTCTTCAAATTTTGTATATACAGTGGTGGCCAAAAGTGTGGACATTTTTTGAAAGTTTCATGTTTTTAAACTTTGTGTGCTTGTAGAATATATTAATTTTCACTTAAATACAAATGTTTATATATCAAATTGAAGATAATTTAATGTAGAATTTAATAATAAAAACAGTATTACAATATCTGTATTACAAAAAAAGTTATGCAACTAATAGTAAGATCTATCTTAGTTTTGCATTTTTTTAAAGTGATACTTACACAATCAATACTTAGTAGGTTAACCTTTATTTTTTATGACAGCTTCACAGCGTCTTTTCATCGAGTGGACTAGTGTTTGGACTTTCGTAATCACATGGTGCCAAGAATCAATTATAGCTTCAATAAGTTGTCTTTTATTGGATGGATGTTTTCTCGTACAAGGATTTTCAAACGTCGCCACAAATTTTCAATTGGATTGAGATCAGGACTGTTTCCTGGCCATGGTAATATATCTATGCCTTTATTTTGAAACCATGCTTTGGATGGGCATGGAGCTGAATCCTGCTGAAAAATAAATGGTGCGTGGTTGGGGAAGAGATCCCTAATGGAAGGTATCAATTTTGGTTCCAGGACAGTTTTGATGTATTTTTTGGCATTCAGGATGCCATCAATCACTTGAATTCGGCCCACACCATCTGCAGACATACATTCCCAAATCATGACATTTGTTGGGTTTTTTGTAGTTGCTTCAATGCAATCAGGATGAAGTGCTTCTCCTACTCTACGTCTCACGTATTTTCTACCATCACTACCAAAGAGCGATATTTTACTCTCATCGCTCCAGATTACTTGCTTCCATTGATTTTCTGACCATTTAATGTGTTCTTTTGCCCACTTAACTCATTTTTCGCATTGCCTTTGATTTAAATATGGTTTTTTTCCTTGGAATTCTAGCTTGTAGTCCAAATCCTTTTAACCTTCTTCTTATTGTTTTTGAACTTACTGCAATACCCGGTGCATTCATTTCACATCTAATGGCATTTGATGAAATTTTTCTATCTTGAAGGCATAGCTGTTTAATTTTTCTATCGGCAGTAACACTTGTGCATTTTGTTTGGCCTGATTTGGCCTTATTTTCCACTGATTTCGTTTTTTCATAACGTAAACAGAACTTTCGTACACCAGAACTAGTCACTGAACCACCAACTTGTCTTGCAATTTCAGCATAAGAGAGGCCATTTTCTGTCAATATGACAATTTGGCTTCTTTTTGTAGATATCCAATTAGTTCTTCTTGTTCATGACATTGTTTAAAATTAGTTGAATTAAAAAAAGGACTTTAAATATTCAAAAACAGCAATACTCTATTTAATTGTACTAGTATGCATCATTCCGCAAAATATTTACACAACAATAACTCTTTTACCATCCAAATAACCTAAACTATAGTTACAGACATTTGATTGGTCCTCAGAACAGTGTTTGTGATTGGCTAGTATGCTTTTATTACAAAACACGTCCTTATTCAAAATGATTTAGGTTTGTTTGTTCTACTAAAATGAGTATAACGTTTTTTGTAATACAGATATTGTAATACTGTTTTTATTATTAAATTCTACATTAAATTACCTCCAATTTGATATATAAACGTTTGTATTTAAGTGAAAATTAATATATTCTACAAGCACACAAAGTTGAAAAACATGAAACTATTAAAAAATGTCCACACTTTTGGCCACCACTGTAGGTTCATTGTGATAAGGGGCTTCCCTGATTAGTTTTGGGGGTTTATTGGTTAAGTATAAAGGGAAGGAGGGGGCTAACCTCCCCTTAATTTAGATAAATTGGTTTTTCATGCAGAATTATCCAATTTTCTTCAAATTTTGTATATAGGTTCATTGTGATAAGGGGCTTCCCTGATTAGTTTTGGGGGTTCATTGGTTAAGTATAAAGGGAAGGACGGGGGCTAACCTCCCCTTAATTTAGTTAAATTGGTTTTTCATGCAAAATTATCCAATTTTCTTCAAATTTTGTATATATGTTCATTGTGATAAGGTGCTTCTGTGATTAGTTTAAGGGTTCATTGGTTAAGTATAAGGGGGAGAATAGGGGAATGAGCCCCCCTTAATATAGTGTTGATTTGTTTATTTTTCGAGGGGCTTATTTCAAATTCTTTGAAATAAGAGTATAATATACAATTAATGTAAATAGCTTGTTAGCTCAATGCCCTCAGTTTAACTGGGCAGGTTTCTTTTTTTTATATTTAACCTTCTCAGTGCCGTTAACTGATATAATCCATTCACTAGGCTGTAGGTTTCACTGCAATAGAAGCATTATTTAAATTAATCTAATTCTAGAGGTATGCTTTATTTAAAACATTGAGTAATGATTAATGCTCTCAAAGATTATATTCATATGCATAATTAAATTTTTTATATCATGTTGGAAAAAATCATCTATTTTTAGCATTTATAAAAAAAATTACAGAGAAAACATTACAATTTTGCTCTTTTGCTGAACAGTCATAGGTTAATGATTTTTATGCAATTTGTAGCCTTTTTTTTTGTATGCCGCAGCAGTTTTTTGATATTTGTAAAAGAAATCTTGTTTAAATTTTTTAACCCAGCATAGTAAATTTTGTCCTCTGTAATTTTTTTAATTTTTACAATTTTTTGTGTTTTTTTTATATCTTGTGGGGCTGTTTTTGACATTTGTCAAAGGAATAAGGTCTTTTAGGGATATAAGGAATTTTTTAGCCCAATAAAGTACATTTTGTTCCCTGCAATTAAAAATTTTTTTCAGAATTTTTGATTGGATTTTTAGCGCTTTTATATTTTACAGCAATTTTGGGACAAATTTATTTCTAAAATGGAACGACCTCTCCAATAACTATTCTAAATGCTGTTTGTGTACATTTCTTAGATAATTTTTTGGACAAAAAAACAAAACAAAACAAACCGGCAGATTAATAACTAGGTTGCCAGATAAAAAACTTGGCCAGCAGTAGCAACTTGATGACTGCATTTGTCAAGGTGCAGTTTAAATTTGCCCTAATCCCAACCATGATGAATTGCAAGTGTAGTTCAGGTAGTATCTTGTAGTTGAATTTATTGATAAAAGTTGAAAATTAATTGGATAAGTTTAACAGTGTAAGTAAAAATAAAATGAAAATTTTAATTTAGTAAGTAAAAGTACAGGGCTCCCACTAGGTCCGTTTTTAGGGAATTGGTCTGTCTTTTTGCTTCAAGTCCGTATTGGTCCGTTTTTTCATTATTAGGTCCGTAAAGTCCGTTTTTCGATACTGTTAACTGACCTTTATTTTAAATTTTATTGATGTTCGGTATTTAGCCAAGCATCGCAGAAAAATCGCGCGTTTCAAAGATCGGGAAAAGTCACTAATTTCGTCAAAGAATCGTGAAAAAAAGCACGGGTTTCGTCAAAAGATCGTAAAAAACCATGAATTTTGTCAAAAAATCATGTGAATTTCATTAAAAGATCAATATAAAACGGCAAATTTCGTCAAAGGATCCAGAAAATAACACGGATTACGTAAAAAGGTCACGAAAAAACACATTTCGTCAAAGAATCGCGAAAACAACGGAATTTCGTCAACAAAAGATCGCAAAAAACCCGCGAATTTCGTCAAAAGATCGAGAAAAAAAAACGCGAATTTCATCAAATGATTGAGAAAAATAACACTGATTTCATCAAAAGATTGCGATAAAAACGCAAAATTTCCTTAAAAGATCGCAAAAGACCGCTAATTTCGTCAAAATATCGAGAAGAAACTGCGAATTAAGTCAAAGGATTGTGAAAGTAACGCGAATTATGTCAAAAGATTGCAAAAATAACACGAATTACGTCAAAAGATTGTGAATTACGTCGAAAAATCGCGAAAATATCATGAATTTCTTCAAAAGATTGAGAAAATAACATGGATTTCGTCAAAAGATCGCGAAAGACCACGAATTTCATCAAAATATCGAGAAAAAACTGCGAATTAAGTCAAAGGATCGAGAAAATAATGCGAATTATGTCAAAACATCAAGAAAATAATGCGAATTACGTCAAAAGATCGCAGAAATAACACGAATTACGTTGAAAAATTGCAAAAATATCACGAATTTCTTCAATAAATCGCAAAAAAAACCACTTATTTCGTCAAAAGATTGCGAATTTTGACAAGATTGCGTAAACATCGTGAATTTCGTCAAACGATCATGAAAAAACAGTGACTTTTGTCAAAGGTTCGCGAAAGCACCATAAATTACATCAAAAGATCGCGAAAACATCACAAATTTCGTCAAAAGACCACGAAAAAAAGATAGAATTATGTCAAAGGATTGCAAAAAAATGTGAATTTCGTCGAAGGATTGTGAAATAAACATGAATTTCTTAAAATGGTCATGGGAAAATTCGTGAAATTCAATCAGTCATGCTAAAATCAGCACACAGACATCATCAATAGGTTACAAAACTTTCAAATTTTTCGATCCATCATAAGGATATGAAAATTTTCGTTATTCATTTTGTGTAAATATGATTTTCGGCTTTCACACAGCAGTTTTAGTTTATCTGATAATCAGTTGTAAACATATCTCGGCATCTGCAAGTGGCATCCAAATGGGAAATGAATGCAGTGATTCGTTTTTTGTGGGCGAAAAGGTGTAACTGCATTGAAATTTATCGTCTGTTTCATGAAATGTATAGTGAAAATGCAATGTCACATAAAGTTATCGCAAAGCAGTGCAACACATTTTAGAATGGACGTACAGATATTGACGATGCTGAGTGCAAGGGAAGACCATCACTTGCATAAAATTCTGATATTGCTGCTCTCATGAATGCATCTTTGCAAACAGATGCATAACAATAGATGAAATCTCAAATGAAGTGAATATTTCTTATGTAAGTGTGCATAAAATTATTGCTGGACATTGGACGGGATTTCTTTCCAGAAGCCATTAAAAAACTTGTGCCATGTCTCGATAAATGTTTAAATAATGGATGTTGAAAAGTACAATTTACATGAAACTTTAGGATACAAATAAAGTTATTGTAAAATTTCGATTCTGTTTTCTTAACCCTTTCAGGGGCAAAGTGCTTTCAGTCCGAAAATGTTGAAATAAATGATTGGCACCAGAAATAACATAGAAATTTATTTGCAAATAACAAAAAGGCAAAAAATCACGTACATATTAAATGAGAAACATCTTAGCAAATTTCTGGTGCCATCGTGGCATTTGGGAATTAAAATTAAGTGGTTTCATAAACATACCACTGCCCCTGAAAGGGTTAAGCAGTGTAACTAACTTACTGACTGACCCTTGTAATTCAAACAAAGTTGTATTAATAATAGAAGTTTGTAACCTCTGCCAATAGCAATGGTTTTCAGATAATGAATTTCAGAATTAAGTGAATTTGAATCAGAGCAAATATACAAATATAACAAATTATACTTTGAACATTTATAAATAAATAACAAATAAGGGAGTGTTTATTTTATTTTTGATTTGCCGGAATAGGTCCCTTCTTAAGAAATATGTGGTCCTTTTTGCTCCTTTTTTGAAAAAAAAAGAGGTCCCCTTTTTTGAAAAAAATGGTCCCTTTTTTCCATTTTTAACTGCAAAAGTTGAGTAGGAGCCCTGAAAGTATAATTGCTTGTTTATACTAATGAGGAGTGGTGACACTATGTGATTGGTCAGCAGTGCTGATGTACTTAATGTTATTTGTGAACTGGACTTTGTGGTAGGGCTGTAGCTAGTGGGTAATGAGGGGGGCCTTTGCCTGGGATACAGACGACAGTTGGGTCCAAAGTTTGCTGAAGTAACTTTGAGATTTTTGTTACTAGGCATAAAAATAATAAATGTTGCCTGATAATAATTTTTTTTTAATAGAGATCTACAATGTTGTGTTTATACAAATCAAAATTATAAACAGTATTTTCCTGTGTATTATGCAGCAGTATATGATCTGCAAAAGCACCCTTTCCATTCAGAGGAAAAAAACTTTTATATAATCCATGACATTGTTTCTGTGGGAAGTTGAAGTGTGTGATAAATTTAAAGAGTGAATAGGGGGAGGGGTATGTGTATATAAAATAGAAAGATTGGTTAATTTGGTCCATGATCACACACAAGGAGCACAATCTACACCATTCTGCTAGGAGTTCAAGATCATATAGCTAGGATCCTGGTAACGGATTACTACTGATTATTTAGTTTATAAGATTCCTGCAATCTTTGACTTCTGGTTGTAGTTAAAGTTATGATGGCTTTTGGCTTTGTGCTTGAAGTGTCATGCGTCATATCACACACTTCAACTTCCCACTGTTTCACCCTCAAAAATCAGGGATTTAATTAGTGCCTGTCATTAAAGATATGGCAAGTTCAGTTTCAAAAATATGTCAGGTTACTATTTGTGGTTTTATGTTCATTAGAACTCTGTTATGTTGCTAATTTCTTTTGGACGTTAGAAGTTTTTTTTTTTTGAAAAGTTATCATTAAGATTTGTATAAGTTTTCTTTGAATTGAAGAATAAATTTTCTGCCTACTACTATTCATTTGTGTTCAAAATCATTTTTTCCAAATGTATGCGTAGAATTGTATAATGTTTGAGATGTGAATTGTTATACTGTGTTTATAAACTGCATTCATATAAACATGAATAAATTATATTTTTATATTTTAAATTGTTAGATATGATATAATTTAAAGACTTGGCTATCAAATTACTAACCAATGGCTATCAAATTGATGTGAATTATTAAAAGAAAAATTATAAAGAAATTGTTACAACTAAAAGAAAAATTATAAAAAATACATATATTATTTTAAATAATGAAACTTTTCTCTTGTAACAGAAAAAAAAAATGCAAAAACGTCTAATAAAGTGACAAAAGTTTAAATAAATAAATTATTAAATATGAGATACTTCCTACTTCAATTAGGAATTAATTCAGTTTTCTGAGACACAATTCTTGACTGACTACCTCATTGTCAGGTGTTGTGCACTCTCAGATTTTGACATGTTTCTTTATCAAAATTAAAAATCATTAAATTTTGAGATCAATTATCACTGGAGCTAAAGACAATCAACTAAAATACTTTAACCAGGATAGATACATCAATGTAGATAAATCGTTTTTCTGATGTTAGCACTAAATCGGTATTTTGTTTTAAATCGATTTAAAGCCAATAGATAATAGGATTCCCGATGTAAGCTTTAAATCTATTTTTTTTGTCTTAAATCAATTTAGTTAAATCGCATTGCCGATGTTAGCTTTAAATCGATTTACTAGTTAAATCGGGATTTCGATGTTAGCTTTAAATCGGATTTCCGATGTTAGCTTTAAATCGGATTTCCGATGTTAGCTTTAAATCGATTTAATTAAATCGTGATTTAGCTTAAGTCAGTAGATAAATCAGATTTCCGATGTTAGTTTTAAATCGATTTAAGGTCCAGGCCTAACCAGGATACTTAGTCTTCTGAACTATATAACATATGTGTAATTAAAATTGATGATTTATAAGTTAGGTCATTCTCTTGTTAGTGCTCTTAGCGTATCAATTTGTATAGATTTGTAATGCATTTTTTATGTCCTTTGTAGGATGCAACAGAGGATTCTGATATGGATGGATCCGATTGTGTGATATGTTTATCTGATACTCGAAACACTCTTATACTTCCTTGCCGCCATCTTTGTCTCTGCCGAAGTTGCGCTGACAGTCTTAGGTATTGTTATGGAATAACATTATTCTCCATTAATTACTTTTCCAAAATCAAAATTTCAAAGCAGATTGAAAGTGCGATGTATGTCACAGAACAACAGGCTTCTCTGCAGAACATTTAAAATTTTCAATTTCAATGAAATTCGTCAGCCAAGCATCGAAAAAAAATTGCAAAATTCTTCAATTGTTCATGTAAAAAGATAGTGAAATTCATCAATCGGTCATGGAGAAAAATTGTGAAATTCATCAGTCAATGGTAAAATTCTTCAGCTGGTTGCAGAAAAAAATGCGAAATTCGTCGATCAGTTGGGGAAAATAAATCACGATTTTTACTAATCAGTCATAAGAAAAAGCTGTAAAATTTGCCAATCAATGGACAGAAAATATCTCAAAATTTGCCAAACAGTTGCAGGTAAAAAGATGCAAAATTCGGCAGTGAATCGTCATAAAAATTCTTTAGTTAGTCACAGGAAAAAAATTCTGAAATTCATCAATCGGTCATGAGAAAAGATTGCAAAATTTGGCAGTTAATCGAGGGAAAAATCTAAAAGATGTTGCAAAATTCGTCAATTGGATGTGGGGGAAAATTGCTTGGGGGGGGGAAGAAGAATGTCAGTCGGTCGCCAGAAAAAAAATCTCAAAATTCCTCAGTTGATCATGGGGGGAAAAAAATCATGAGATTCTTTATGTGGTTGCAGAAAAATATGTGAAATTTGTCAATCAGTTGCAGAAAAAAATCATGATTTTTGCCAATCAAATTTGGCAGTGGATCGTTGGAAATAATCCCAAAATTCTTCAATCAGTTGCAGGAAAAAAATTGTGAAATTTATCGTGAGAAAAGTTGTGAAATTCACCAGTCAGTCAAGTGAAAAATATAAAAAATGTTGCGAAATTAGTCTGTAAATTGGGAGAGAAATCGCGAAATTCTTCATTGAGTTGAGGAGAATAAGCGCGTCGAAAAACATGAAATTCATCCATCGGTCCTGAGAAAAAATAGCAAAAGTCGTTAGTCAATCAAAGGAAAAATGTCAAAAATATTGCAAAATTCGTTAATTGTTCTCGAGAAAAGATTGCAAAATTTGTCGATCGGTTGCAGGAAAATATTGCAAAATTCATCAGTTGGCTGCAGGAGAATATTACGAAATTCTACTGATTAATGGGAACTCTACACAAATCAGTTGAACAAAATATGCCTTTGAACAGGATGCATGAGTGCCTTTTTTAAAACAATTTCACCCAGCAGCCTTTTTGTTCTAGAGCAGCCATACTCAACCTGCGGCCCGGCAATATTTTGTGTGCGGCCCGAGGCACATAATCATATTAATCCATATTTATAAAATTAATTGATATGTGCATAAAAGTATTTAAGACATTCACTGTCGTTTTATATATTTTCACGGGAAGACGAAAAATGTCCTGTTATTTCTAATTAATTTAAAATTATATAAAACATCTTAAATGCCGTTTACTTAGTCAAAAGTTACTTTTTCATGTGGTTCAATTTGTGTGTATACATTTCTAAATCTTCAACACTAATCAAACATATTTCAAATTAGTTGAATTTGTGTTTTTTTAGAACTTGTAAATTCTGCCTTGTTTATTTCGTTTTATGATTATGGCCCTGTATTGTGATTATGGCTCTGTGGCTAATATTTCTTTTTAGGGTTGAATGTTTGTCGAGGAAATCATTGGCACCAAACAATTTGTACACCATTATTCCTAAATAACAAACTTTGCGACCTATTTCAACGACATTTGCAATAAAAATATACTACAAAGTTGCGAGTGGGAGATAGTGGGGTTTGGAAATAGTGGTGTTAAAATTTTTTGGTAACATATCTTCCGCGAAAAACGTTCAACCCTACTGATAATACTGATTATACTACTCTGTTATATTGCTTTTCTATACTGCTTATATTATCTTATTATTTTATTTACCCTTTTTGTAAGTGTGTTGTGGCCTGCCAAACGTCGCAAACCTTTGTTTGTGGCCCGCGAGAAAAAAAGGTTGAGTATGGCTGTTCTAGAGTCACCACTATGTTCATTACTTACTTGCAGATCTTACTGATCAAATCAAAAATTTGAAATCGCATGGTGCAATAGAGTTGCCTTCAACAAATATTACTCATAACATGTTAGATAACATGTATTCAGTAAAGAAAGAAGAGCTCATGGGTCTCCACATGGACATAAATCTGTTAGAAAACTTCTAAAAGTTGGATTTATAACTAACTATGCATGGACCAAATTTCCAAAGACATTTCCACCTTAAAAATGATATCTCAAAATATATCACTTCTAAAATTATTGACAGCACTGTAAGTTCTTTGTTAATGCCATGGTTTTAAAAATAAATCTTACTGCAAAATAATGTTTGTTTTGTGTGTGTGTATCTAAAGATGTAAAATTTCCGGAAATTTTGAAGTGGCAGGAAAAAAAGTTTTTTTCTAGAAAAATGAGAAAAATTTTAAAAATTGATTTCTTACAAATGTTTCTCAAAAATAAGTTTCATTTTCTTAAAAAATATAAAATAATAATCATTTTATTTCTGCATACTAAAGAAAATATTTTTGTTTTCACTTTACATGAATATATTACAAAAAATAAAAAAAAAAGCTTTTAAAAGTTAGCCTTTCGGTCTCAGAATTTTCACAGTAGCTTTTCTTGCTTAATTTAACACCATTGTTTGTAATATATCATGTTTCTGTTGAAATGATTTTTCAGGTGCATTTGTTCAATTACCAGTAGAGATAATTAAAAAAATAACAAAAAAAATAAAAAATCGTATGAGTTTCAACCAATATTACTGCAGTTTGAAAGCAAAGTTAAATCCCCTCTACATAGTATTGCTTTGTATATAAATGACGTCATTTTAAAGAAACAAATTATTACATTATAAATATTATCATTTATATATCTACTATTGCTTTAAAATTGATAATAATTTACAATATTACAATTTTTTTTTCGTACAATTAGAATTTTCGTTTCTTCTGTATTTAGTTTTAGTATAGTTTTCAAGTCTAAACCTAAACCAACCCTATGTTTTGGTTTTAGTTTAAGTTTTAGTTTCTTAATAAGAAAGTAATGTATGTATATTTCCTTAATAGAATTTATGAAATAAGTGGATTTTTTAATACTTCAAAATATTTAGTTGAAAACAATTTTTATCAAAAAAATTATATTTTCTTTGCAAAGTTTATTTGTATGCATTTATGCATATTTAAAAAAATACAGTTAGTTAAGTCTTAAAATCTATATTTAAGGAAAAGGAAGAGAAAAGAAAAAAAGCTTGAAAAGACTAAATAATTTCAATTAATTGCATGTTATTGAAAAATAACTTGTTTCTAATAATAGTTAAATATTTCTGGTGATTATTATCTGATTACATGATAAATGGCAGCTGTGCCAATAAAAATAAATGCATGTTTCAAATTTTATATTAAATTTCTGGTATACTATTGAAATAATTTTGCACATGAATTTTCATTTTTAACAAGAGAAGCTGAATGGATCTACTTGCATGTTTTTTCCATGCGATGCTGTCTTTGTGAACATTTTGTATAAAAAATATTGCCTTATTAAAAAAATCATATAAAATATAATCAAAATTTTGTGAATTAGAAATTATCATAATATTTAGGTTCTTATTTAGATATTTTTAATGAGGTCCTTCATAAATACAGTAGTGGCCAAAATTGTGGAAACCTTTTGAGAAAAATGCTTTTTTTAAGTTTGATGGCTCATAACACCCAATATTTCTCAGTAATACCATAAAAGCTATATTCCACTGGAAAGATAATTTACTTAAGAATATCATGCAATACAGTTTGATCAAATATAATTATTTTATTAATCATTATAGCCAAATAATCATAAAAAGGCAGTAAAACCTGGTTAGGTTGACAATAATTATTTTTCTTTATCTTGAATGTAGCCAATGCATATGAATGTTTGGAGTGTCCAGTCAGATTCCATTTTATTTGGTAATGTGTCAATCAAAGCTAGGGTAGGATTAAAAAAAAAATGCCATATTTTGGTATTTATAGGAGGACTTTTATCACTATTTTTTATTATTGCTATCAAGTTGCTAAAGTTCTTTGCCACTTTTCAATTTTTGAGCTAGTAAAGTATAATACAATTAACAAAACATGATGTAGAGTTGATTAGTTACCCAGAAATCAATGTGTAACAATATTTTTGAGTGTAGAAAGCTATGGTTATGAAGAAATTTGAAGTAAAATTAGAAGTAAATAAACAATGGGATGTCTAAGTCAAGCAAAACAAGACTAGTAAAGGCTGGAAAAGGTGCAGGAGGGCGAGTAATTGGCAGTAGAAGAGTAAAGTCTCTGTATATAGGTCACAGAAAACAATCATCTTGGTATGTGCAACATGAAATGATGCACTTTAATGGGGAGCTGAAACAAAGTATTGTTCTGTGCAGAGTGCAGTATTTTGGTCTAAATACTAGAATTTCATAAAAAAACATTTTAACACTCCAAATAACATGACCCTACTATTTATCTGTCTAGTAAACATGCCTTTTAGCTCAGTTTAATATTTTCAACCTTTATTTGATTTATAAATTTTTTTCCCAGAAATTCTAGTATTTAGACCAAAATACTGCATTCTCTAGACAGAACTATACTTTGATTCACCTCCACATTTTAGGGTTCCATTTCATGTTGCATTCAACCAGATGATGTTTTCTGTGACCTATATACAGGGATCTTACTCTTCTACTGCTAATTGCTCACCTGAACTTTTTCCTGCCTTTACCAATTGTGTTTTGCTTGACTTAGATATCCCTTTGCTAATTTACTTTTAATTTTTTCATAACCATAGCTTTCTATACTTGAAAATAATGTTACACATTGATTTCTGGATAATTAATCAACTCTTTATAATGTTTTGTTAATTTTATTATGCTGTAGTAGCTCAAAAATTGAAAGGTGGCAAAGAATTTTAGAAACTTGATAACAATAATAAAAAATAGTGATAAGTCTTCCTATAAATACCAAAATATGGCATATATATATATTTTTTAAATTCTACCCTAGCTTTGATTCACATTACCAAATAAAATGGAATCTGTCTGGCACTCCAAACATTCATATGCGTGCATTGGCTACATTCAAGAAAAAGAAAAATCATTATCATCAACATAAGAAATTTTACTGCCTTTTTCTGATTATTTGTTTATAATGTTTGATAAATTAATTAGAATTGAATAAACTGTATTGCATGATATTTTTGATTAAATTATCTTTCCAGTGGTATAGCGCTTTTATGGTATAATTAGCAAATATTGGGTGTTATGTGAGCCATTAAACTTCAAAAACACATTTTTCCCAAACGGTTTCCACAATTTTCGCCACTACTGTATATACAGCTAGATAAGACATTCATTGATGATTTCAGCTGTTATGTGACATGTTTTGTTATTCTAAAATCATCACATTTCTGGAAGATTCAGAATGGAGATTGAAAAAAATACCGAATTTTTTGAAGGGTCCTATGTTTTAAGGTGAAAAAATTGTAAAGGATCCTTTACAGGACTCAAGCTCTTCCTAAACTGCTTACAGATCATATTTTCTATGTTACCATTTTCATGGGAGAAACTGAACATGAAAAAATGTAAAAAAAAAATTATCAGAATGCAGCCATAATAAAATTTTGAATATATTATTTTATAAAATAAATTAAAATTTTTCCTATTTGGAAAAATGGGAAAATACCCCTTCGGGGGAAAAAAAACAATTTTTTTTTTCACAAAGTTTCCGTTTTTTTTTTTTTTTTTTTTTGAGCTGTGTATCAGTACTTTACGAAACATCTTTTGCATTTCTATAAAAGATGAACATGATTGAAATTGGTGCATTATGTTATTAACAGTACATCAGCAGTACTCCTGCTACATATACAAGAACATCTCCCCGTGTTTTCATTTTTATTCCTGCAGAACATTTTTTATCATCTGAAGGTTCATTACAGAATATTTCAAATATATAATACAGAATATTCTGCTTTGGGGTCAAAATTAAATATTTTCAGTTAATTAAATTAATTTATTTTCAATTTAGGATTTAAAACTATTCAAATTTAACCCTCCTAGTATATCTACAATATCTGAACTATTAATATATTTTCATATTGACAATCTTCAAAATTTTATTAATAAATAAAATATAATATTACCTTTAAATACTTTAATTTTATTTATTTCTTAAAATTCTTTAAAATTTGCAATATTTTTCATTAACGTTATTTTAAATTTAAAGTCCTTTTATGGTCTGAGGACTGTTTTATTTTTGAAATTTGTGCATTGTGTTATTAACAGTACATCAGTCTACATAGTCATTTTTTTCGATAATGATAATTTCTATAACATATGTTTCAAACTTCACATCCAATTGCCAATTTAACAAGCTTTTAATATCATAAATTCCATGCAGCTATTTCTTATCCTATAATGTGAAGAGATATTTCTGCTTTGCGACTCACAACTGCAATTTATTAAGCATTTTTTCTGTGACATCCGCACTTCACACGCTGATCAGCTGAGAGGTTTTTCCACACAATTCTTCAACTTAGGAGTGATGCTAGAATTTTTCTCTCTCTTCTGACCATGATTGAATAAGGACGTGCATTTCTGGTGTAAGCCAGAAAAAGGGATTTCGACTGTGAAGCAACTATGCTGTTTTTTAATTATTGGCTGATTCCCTGTTTCTCCTGCAATGGTTTTCTTTCAAATGATCAATTAATCCTAAAAATAGTTTAAAACAAAAATTAACTTAGAGTTCTTGTATATGAATTCTTTGAAGACATCCTTCGTTCATGTTTTGTGGAGGCAGCCTGATCGTAACCAACCTTATAGTGCAACTTCACCTGAAGTTATGAGGAGTCCTTTGCATATATGGCAGTATTAATATGAATAAGATTCCTCACAGCCCCATTGAAGAGTGACTGGTTTATGGATAATATTAAATTATTTTAATGATCTATTATAAGTTGGAAATCATCTCGAACATTGTCTGTGTGTGACATCACTAAAATTTTTACATGAGACTCAACTCTTTAATATTAACTAAAAGTTTTATCTTGATCATATGAACTGTTCACCTTCAGAATAGTCTGAAGCAAGATGGAAAATTTCATTCACAAAACCTAACATTCATATATTCTAATCTACTATAAGATCAATTCAAATAATTTTGATATCATGAAATGTAAATGGCATTTTTGGGTAATAAAATGTGAATTTTCTACCAACAAAGTAATATATCCCTAGGACAATAAGCCTATGTTAAAAGGAAATAACAATTATTATTATAAAGCTCTGATATATTTGTTTAAATAACAATTTGTATTACAAAGGTCTGATATATTTGTTTTATTCTTCATGTCAAAACATAGATAATAGTATATAATAATGTTTTTTTCATAAAACTGTAAAATTTGTAATAATATATTGTTTCATGTAATTAAGAATGAGGATATTGAAACTTGATTAAACAAGAGTGAAAAATCATGCGTCAAGCATATATTATGTAACACTTTCCAACACTTCCAAAGTAATTAAGTGCAAATCTTTACCGTAAGGTGAAAAATGATATCTAAATAAACAATTTGGAAAACGCATAACATATTTAAAAAGCCAAACTCTTTAGTGCAGCCCTGTCTATGATGTATAGATTTGTATATATACTAAATAGAATAATAAATTTTAGTTCAGTTAGGAAAAGTGTAGTACAATTTAAAATTTTCCTTTTGGAATTTCCGTCAATAAACGGAAATGTACTCGAGAACTTTTGTGCTGCCCTGTATACGATCTATACACTTTATACACATCAAGTAATAGACAAAAAATGAGTTAAATTAAAAAAAGTGTTCAGTAACTGAAAAAGCACTTCCAGCAATTATTATTAACAATCAGTATTTTAACCAAATTCTTTTCTGTCTCCTTGTAAATGAACAATGAATACTATACACACAATATTCCACAGTAAGCCTCTTGTAATCCACCTTAGTGATATATATCAATTTCAATATGTTTGAAACAGTGAAACAGTATCATAATAAACCACAAATGATTTTTCTTCATAGACCATAATGTAAATGAATTCTTTTGAATATCCCTGTATAGAAACTATAATTCTATGCACACCACATTCTAGAGTAAGCCTCTTATAGTGCACCTCAGTGATATATATCAATTTCAATATGTTTAAAATTGTGTAACATCATTAAGATAAACCGTGATGATTTTCCCCCGTAGACCGTAATGTAACAGAATTCTTTTGAGTGTCCCTGTAAAAAAACTATAAGTGCTACACTCTTCATTTTCAATACCAAACATGCTATAGTAAACCTCAATAACATATATCAATTGCATGACAATCTGAATATATTTATGTGAGTTAGAGCATGGACAGACAGACAAACTGAATTCATAATAGTATTTTAGGATTGTAGGGGTTCACTGTGCAATATTTTACTTAATAAACAACTTGGTTTCAAATATCTTGTTATTTCTGTCTCTTATAACTTTCACACAGTTCCATTATATATCTTGCTTTTGGGCTAGAAATATAATCATGAATATTACAATTCGAAAATAATTGGAATAAAAGTTGGTAAATAAGAAATTAAAATTATTTTTATTTAATACAAAAGGAATAAGATATTTTGTTTGTTGTGAAACAACAAGAGATAAGATAGATTTATGCTATGTGTTGTAAAGTAAATAGAATAAGATTTTGATGAATATAAAAATATTAATAATTTTATGAAGATAAAAAAAATATAACTTGATTAAAATTAATTAGAACACATTTTATTTTACTGTTATAAATATATTTGTTTATTTAGTGATTGCAGAATTTGTATAGTATATTGCAAGTGGTCCTGTTTCATTGTTTTGTCATGTAGATCAAATTTTATTATTTAATATTTTACACAGTGCTCATTTGTATTATTCACTATAATTCAGTTTTGATCATGTGCCTCTAAATTTCTTCCTTTTCTATTTTTGAAAATTCCAAATTTTGAAAATTCTTTTTCTATTTTTTTTTCTTTTACAGATATCAAAGTAACAACTGCCCTATTTGCCGAAGTCCTTTCCGCGCTTTGCTAGAAATTAAAGCTGTAAGAAAATCAAATAATGCTTTAGCGCAATCTGGTCACAATGCAGAAAATCAGGTATGTATTGAACAACATTGATATCTTTATATTTATAAATTGGCAGAATTATCAGAGAAAGAATACTTTAATTCCAACTGATTGAAAAATGTTCCCATTTTTTACTTCATTGGAATTAAAACATTCTCTTTGTTGCAGTCTTGCAGGTTTATCCAGTTATTTCCATAGTCGATAAAACCAGCAAAAAAAACCCAATTTGTTAGAATTTGAAAATTATGAAAAATCATCTTGATTCTATCTATTAAGGAAGCCACTTTTTTTACATTTGTAATAAAGTTTGATATGAACAGTCATGGAAAAATATGTCACTTCCATATTAACTTTGCTGCAAATCATTGTATAAAAAATATACTGGTACCAGCTGATTAGTAATAATGTCTACGTCTATTGTTAAACATTATGCATTAAGGTTTAAGGGCTACCTACATATTAAAATTTGTACCAACTTTTCTTTTTGAAAAAGTTACACCAACTTTTGACAATATATTTGTGTTTTTGAATCAAAATAGCCTGGAAAAGATAATAGTTTATGTATATATTTTTCTTAAATCTTCATAAAGTTACAAATTGTCTATGTTTGAGGATGCTAATATTAAGTGGTTTTATAACTTTAATTTTTTCTTCCCAAAAAGTCATCTGATTGAAATGTTTCTGTTTTAATAAGATACAATGAATATACCCAAACATATTCCAGGATTTTTTTAAATTCTAAAACATATTTTGAATTATGAAAATTACTAATAAATTCATATTTATAAAAAAATAATAAAAGAATGAATGTCATCCAGAACATGGTCATGTGCTTTTGCAACTCATTTCTATCATTAGTTTTTTAGATACAGAGAATTTCCTTTTTGACAGTCTAAGAGGGCCATCTTCTGCTATCAAACGATCCACAGAAAAGACAATCTTCGAAACTTACTGTGAAAATGTTGGGCATTTTTCTTTCATATAAAGTGATTTTATTTTATGCTAGCTGATCCGTCCGGCATTGCCTAGAAATCAGTAACCCTTCTTTTGTGGTTTCAATAAAAATAGTCATTTTCGACACACATTCTGTTCTAAACAAACCTTTTTCAGAACAAAACTCTGGCACTCGTCCCTGCTGCCTATGGCATTGTATAGCAGGCATGCTATGCACACGTTGCAATATCATTTAGTTTCAATTTTCCCCACTAGGGGTGTGAAATCATCTTACTTAGTTATCTATATCTTAATTAGCTCGTGTTAAGTTGAATGAACAAATGCCTGTTGAAGAAGATTCCAAACATTTTTTTAGAACACTTTGGTCGAAATATGAGAAACCCTAGGTCAACCACTATTCCAGGTATCCCTTATACCCAGGTATCCTATATATATATATAATTTTTCTGGTAACTAATTGAGTGGTTTTCCTTTTGAGATCTTAATTTTATTGTCCAAAATTTATAGATATACCCTAACACATATTCTTGTATATGAAGATTTAAGAAAAAATGCATGAGGCATCCTCCTATAATTTTAACTTTCAGGAATAAGAAACTTGTGAAATTAAACTTAATAAAATAATATTTTATACTTATTGAAGAATATCGTAACGATTCAAATTAAAGAAAAAAATGGTCATCAGTGATGATTGTTAATAAGATTTTATTTATGTGAGGAACAAAGTTGAACTTGCATGTTTAATTTTCCTTACCTTCCCCTTGACATTTTATTTCTCCAACTTTTATTTTCATCTAAATGTTTACATATAATGATTTTGCATAGTACCCACAAAACATTTAAATAAGAAATAATAACAATGTAGTATTTTTAGTACAAAATTTTAGTATAACATTGTCTTAAAGGCTGAAATTTAGCAGTTTATATTATTTTATGTTGAATTATTTTATTATTTACCTGTAACACACTGGCTCCAGAAATACTAATTTATTGTATATGTATTGTATTGTTACCTACTAAAGTTTAAAAAAAATACTGTTACAAACATATTTAAAATATTTTACTATGAATTTCATGGTTGCAAATATAAATATAAGAGTAGGGACAGTAAGGACTGTAGCAAGTAATTACAATTAAATATTTAGAACATATACTTCTCAAAATGTTGGTTGCAAACAGATAACAAGGGGTTGCAGTCAATTTGAAAAAATAAAATGCTTATGTACAAAACTACCTGTTATTAAATAATAATAATCAAATACAGTTGAACCTCATTAACATGAAATTGAAGGGACTGTGTATGTTTTTCGTGCTTTCCGAAATTTCGTGTTAACCATCAGAATAGTTGCGCCATCTATGTTAGATATAAAAACTAAATAAATTAACCTACAAATATATCCTTGCTCTTAAAATGATAAATTAATAAGAAATAGAAAAATTAAGAAATAAAACAAATTTACCATCATTTTAGGTAATAATAAATTTATTTACTTACTAATAATTTTTTAAGTCTGTTATTGACTTTTGCTTCAATTTTTGTAGAGTATTTCTTTTGGGAATGTATGGACCTCATCTAATTTGTTCAAAGCTCGGGAAGCATCTTCTTGTTCCATAAGGAAATGTTGTACAATTTTCAACGCTCCAGTAGATTCATTTAATGACACTAAACTTTTCTGTTCTGTGTCTTATTTTTTCATCCTCGTCTGTCTTCTTGTTGTCATCTCTTTTTTCAGCTAATGCAGAAAATATTTCTTCATCTACCATCACATCCGAAGTTAGCACAATTTCATCTATGCAAATGTACTTTGAAAAACAATGTCTGCGAAAGAATTCTCTGTTTTTCAGCCACATATCTTTTTGCAGACAATTTTATGACACTCTTTGAATCTTGTCAGTCAACCATTAGGACATGTGAAATCACTCTCAAGGAGAGTATCAGCAAAAGCCTTTGCTTTCTCCAGCAAAACTGCACCAGTTAAAACTATGTACAACTGGCTTCTTGCAACAACTGGCTCGTACAAGAACTGGCTTAATGCCTCTTTTATCCACCACAAGAAAGCAATTTCAATTGCTTCATTTTTTCCTATACCCATTCATTTTCTTACTGGTTTGAATTGACTCATAACATAATCCACTTCAATCTGTTCGCTATTCTTTAAAATCGTAGAGAGTGTGCTATTGGGTATCCCATACTTTGTAACAATTTCTGATAGTTTCAGGACTTCATCGCTGACTTGCAGCTTGCTCTTTTCAACTCACCTTTCATAAAATTTTACAGAGCAACTGTTGTTAGGTAGTGAAGTAGGGATTTTCACTTCTTTCATTCAAAGATAGGGGATTTCGGAAACTTAGTTTATATCACTGTCAATACAGTCAAACGAGTCAATTACTTTAAAAAAAGAAGTTCCTTCAACCAAACTTTCATTGTAACCGATCTAGAGTGCATATGGTTAATGTGGGAAAACTTACACATATCATAGGACAAAGAAAAGCAGGGATTAGTCTGAAAATTGGTATTTCACCATTTTCTGAAACTCTTTTCCACTTTAGGTCTTTTTCAAACCATGAGAAAAATTTCATTTTTAATAAGAGGATGTGATATGTAAGTTTGAAATTTTGAAAACTTTGCATACGGAATCATGTTTTGACTTCAGAGCAAAATGTTTTTGTGGGATTTTCCGAAATTATATTTTGTGCTAACGAATTAATTAACATTGATTTTCAGACTTATCTGACAGAATCACAGTATTATTTTGTGTTTAGCAAAATTTCATGTTAAATGAAATTTCACGTTAAGTGGTTTCATGTTAACGAGGTTTGACTGTATTACAAAATTGGTATTTTTGCCAATCTAGGCTGATAAGTAAGCTTAAACATGTATTAGTGTGCAGCTGCATTTATTTATTGCATGAAAGCTTTCCTACATGTGGATTTACATTTGAAACACACAGAAGTAAATTATTTTCAACTAATTTAATTTTTGATGTTATTATTGAAAAAAATGCTTTTCACACATGTAATAAATAAAAAATAAATAGGATCTTTGTTTTGAAAGCATCTGTTACTAAGATTTCATATAAAACAGTGTATTTACTTTTTTTGTGAATGTTTAGAGGGTCTCAATACTTAAAATTTTTAGAAACAATGATTAAGGACAAAATATCTGTGAGCTTTAACTTTTATGAATAAGAAACTTGTGAAAAATAACATTTTTAAACCTCCAGTTTTAAACTTTTTTGTTCTTGTTGCCATAATTAAACATGTTCTTGTTCAGCATTCATGTTTAATACTGTACTATCCTTGTGAAATCCTTGCCATCCATTTAATAGTGAAATAGAACAGGGGTGGTAAGGAAGAGATAGGAAGGATAATTACCACCTATTTTTAGGCAAGTCATGTTACGTCTAGGTGGTAGCGATAATGTTCTTTGATTTTAGCAGCAGTTATTTACATTGAACTAAATAACAAAAGATTTTTAATTTACTTCTAAAAGTTCGGGAATAAATTTTGGGGACGGTAAGACTACTAAAAAAGCCACAATGCTTGAAATTGATTTAAATTCAGCAAAAATTTTCCTGTCAAAGAACTACAGCCATTTTTTCTCTGGCACAGTTCTGTATAAGAAAAAAAATTGAAAAAGACTCTGTGGCTGCATTTGGAGTGATTTTCTGTAAATTTTAGCAAGAAGGGCGGTAAGGAATCTAAAATCCCGGGTCAGAGTTAAAAAAAAAAAAAAAAACATAAAAATGTGTGCAGCTTAATTTTTGTTACATATTTATATAAAACAATTGTTCCAGTTTCGCTAAAAAATTAAGTAGAACTACTTTTCTTGAGACCATTTTATCAAGACAGCTTCAAACTTAAAAATCAGCATCAGGGACAGTGAGGAATTTAATGCTACATTTTGGACCCCACAATCGTTCAACACTTATTTATCTCATTAATATTGTTTTATAATCATTCAATGGCATGTTTTCCAATAAAAGAAAACCAAGAATATGTACTAATATAAAAATTATTATTAAGGGACTTAAAAGTCAAAATTATGGGAAAATTGCTCATATAAACTATACCCTTTAACTCAAATATGATGTCAAAACTGAAAGTTACCATTTAATAAATCAAAATTGATAACATTTTTAATATGTAAACTACCCCTATTTAAAAAATTGCATTCACATTCAGAAAGAAGATACAACTCCCAGTTGAATGGTTCCTCTCACATCTCCTTGTGATAATTTGGTGATAAAAAAGTGTTTTTTAACTGATTGTACATAGCTACCAAACCTTCAAAATTTTTTGTAACACTATTTTCAAATAGAAATATTCTCTTTATTTAATGACAGAATGCATTTTAAATAAGACAAAGATAAACTATTCAAAAATAGCTGTACTCAAATCAAAAGGTAAGGCAGCTGTGGAAACAAATAATAAAATATAGGCAAAATAAAGAAACAAAAATAAAGAATATTTTCAAATCGGACAACATTTTTTAAAAATATGATTGTACAGTTGTCTACAACATATTGGGATATAGTTCATGATAAAACTATAATGTGAAAATAATCTTTATACTTCTTGTTAATTTTAGGTTGTACCATGGAAAGAACCCTTTCTTTTTCTATTAACATAACAGTATAATAATGCAATTAATATTTATCAACTCATTTATTTTGTTAAATTTGATCAATTTTATAGCAAAATATTCCATTAAATGAATTTTATCATCATGTAGTAAACATTTCCTTTGTGGCTTTATTAGATTATGATTGATGTACCATATTTTTCTGTGTATAATCTGTGAATTATACATTAAAAAAGTTGCAAATTTTGTTTTGCAGATTATATACTGCCATGGATTATACAAATATATTTTTTTCGTACATCAAAGTCCAGTCCTGAAATAATAATAAAAAAAAAAGAAAAAACTATTAAAAAAAAGGGGGGGGGGAATAACAGATGGCGATAATCGTTTTAAATAGCTGAATATAACAGTATCTCTTTTTTTCTATAAATAGAAAATAGCTTTCAGAAAATTATGTCAGAATTGCAGATTTAAGACAGCTTTCGAAATAGAACAGTTAGAGAAAGATCGTCATTGGAGGGCAATTGATTATAACTGAAGATATGATACAGTTTACATTTATAGTAAAAAGAAAAGCACTGTTCTACTTAAAAGCTTTTAAAAAATGTGTAATTTTTATGCAACTCCATGAATGTTTCGGAAAATTCCACGT
Source organism: Maratus michaelseni (assembly GCA_963931845.1). NCBI lineage: Eukaryota > Metazoa > Arthropoda > Arachnida > Araneae > Salticidae > Maratus > Maratus michaelseni. The sequence continues at coordinate 71,476,223 of OZ007586.1, read as the reverse complement.
TGTTGAGCAGATTTTATTTTTTGAATCTGGAATGCTCTTTCAAAAAAATAATTAGCTATCATATCTCTAATATCAGTTTTATATCTTTTGAAGTTTGATTACAAACAGCACAGAATTCTGTTATCTCTTGAATAAAAGAAAAACATTTGATTTAAGCTGATTTTGCCCTTCCTTCCCATGCGTAACTCTTATCAGAGATGGCCAACCTACTAACACACTGCTCTTTGACCTTGATGTACGTTACACGTATATTGGTAATTCCTTCCTGTTTTGTTTCTTCAGACTTGGATGAACTTATGTGGAAGAAAATAAGATAAAATGAAACAACTTTTTTCACAATTCATGAAATTTAAAAACTTATAAAATTACAGTTTTTATTCCTTATTCCTTCATTATCTGTAATGCTGAAAAATGGGGCAGGATAAGTGGAAAAAAAGATAAAATGATTGTTATCATCCAATGATTGTTATCTGACAATGAAATGAGAGGGTTTTGAGAAGAGAATGGAATATGAAATGATGCGACATAATGAGCATACGTGGGGGAGGGGGATGGCACTCATAATTCTTTAAAAATATTAAAATGTATTGAAATATTAAAAAAATGTACTACCTAGATATCATTTGTCTCCTTCTCTCCTCTTAATGAAGATCCTGCCTGAGATATATATAATATTGCACAATATATATGCTGCCATATAATCTGCAGACTATACGAAGTTTTTTTTCCAGTGACTTGGAATAAAGCCGTTGCAGTTTATACGCAGGAAAATACAGTAATCACTCTTTTAAATTAAATTTTTTAAATATTTTGTTGTTAATAAAAACTGTAGAAATACAATTTTATTACATCATAATAATTTTATATGCCAAACATGAAAATTCAGTGGAACTTAGTTTTGTCCAATTTTGTTCAGCATACTACATTTTTTACAAAAAAGGTGACAAAATGATGAACCAACTCTCTTGTAAGCTTACATCAGTATATGTGATTGAGTTAAAAATAATAATTTCATAATTACTTATCTATGTGTATAATAGAGTACTTTGGCCTTTTTTTCCATCTGTTGAGCTGTTTACTATTGCTGATTGAATGTTGTTGCCAACGGGTTGTTTGAGTGAATTGTGTCGTCCAGAGTAATCCAGAATAGCTCAGTTGATAGAACATTGGCACATCAAGCCAGAGGTCTGAGGTTTGACATCTGGCCTGAATATTTTTCATTCAGTTTTATTTAAAATATTTTCTCTATTTAAGAATACTTCTATAGGGAAAAGTTTCATATCCTGTGCCGGTAGATTTGCGAGATTTTTGTTTTTGATAAATGTTTCAATGTGGTTGTTGCAGTCTTCAGCCTTTGGGGTTGCTTTTTTTAAATGATTTTTCTGTAGATGTAATATTATGTAAATATTTTTTTTTTTTTGCATTTTAATAGATATTTTTCTATTTTGTATGTATATTTTTAAAAATTATAATGGCAGTTATGAGCAATATTTTTATCTGTTTTATCTGTACCTTCAAAAATATTAAAAGATAAAAAAGATTTATATAAAGCATATAATTTTTTGTATTTTTATATAGACAACTTCTCAATTTTATGATTTTTAGTACTATTTATATGAGATATTTCTTTCCTGAAAGTCCCACAAGTTATTTTTGCTTAAGTTTTTTCATCCATTTATTGTTTACAATTTGCCCCCCTGACAATAGCAATTATTTATCAGAAGAAGGTCTCATAGATTTCTTAAATATGATTGTTTATGTATTTTCATTACTTGTTAAAATATCAAAAATGGCTAGAAAATTTTGTTTTAGCATTGTACTTATTTTTTTAAGATGGTACAAAAATAGGGTTTAATAAACATATGTTTATAAATATTTAAAAAACATGTTTTTCCGCCATCTAGAAAAATTTGGTAAGATGCTAAAACTGCCTTTTGGTGCCATTTTGGATTTTTTCACAAATCACATGAACCATCACAGGATACAGAACTCTTCCCCTTTAATATATATGACTGAGTTGAAAATACAATTTTTGGAATTGTCTTATACTTGAAAACTAAACTGTCATGGGATATTTCCATTCAGAATTCCTTGATTTGTGGTAAATGTGCAGCTGTCAGAAAAAAAAATACTCCATACATTTTAATCACCAAATTGTCACAAAGAAAAATGAAAAGAGCTTGAATAGTGAAGACTAAGGCTGAGTTGCCTCTTGAACTGCAGTTTGTCATTCTCCTGCCAGTCTCCTCACAAATCTTTTCTGGCTAGTCACAGACAACTGTTCAATATCAATCTCAAGCAAAATCTGATGTCAAGCATTCAAAAACTTTTGCAAGTTTTGTTTGGTGTTAAGTTTTATCATCCTTACATCCATCTCTGGTTATTTGTAAAGAGTAAAACTGATATCACACAGTCATCAGCATTGCATCACATTATTCAGCCAAATGGTGCAATAGTGTGAATTCAGTCTCAGACTAGTACCTGCAGTAAGATTAAAACCAGGCATGAAATTGCATCTCTTTTAATTTCATCAAGTGAAATTTCTAAGGCCTGCAGGGCCTACTTCAAGTCATCTTGTGCTCCTTATATGAAGGAACAAACCTCCTAATGTTAAATTATTTTTTTATGTTTCTATTCGTATCTCATCTATTAATTGTTTTTTATGCTGATTTTCCCCTGTGGTGTTAGTATTTAGTATCCCAAACATAATTATGTGAATTTCATGCATTTGAAAAGTTGTGTGTGAAATATTAATTATGAAATTATTTTTTGGAAAAAAAATGATTTGTAACTTGTGAATATTTTTAACAGAAATTTATTTCTAGAAGTTTCTGTTATATATGTACAAAATTTCTGCTCATTTTGATAAGTAGTATTTGAGTTATCCTTGAAATAAATCAGTGCTACAGTTTGAGGGGTGGATAGTCATTATAAAAAGGATTTAATTTAAACTATTACATTAATTTCATTTAAACTATTTAAATTCATTTAGTGCCTTTCTAATACTATTTCTGTAACACTGTTATTCCAAAGGGCTAAGCTGTAGTTTTATTTTTTAATTTGGCTTTGAAAGAAAAATTTTGATAATCTGCGAAATGCAGATCAACAGAAATTGTTTAAAAATGGTTTTACAAGTGACATCAATAATATATAATGAAAAATTAAAAACTCTTCCTTAATGCTCTCTTTTATGATAAACATCTTGATAATAAGGTGAGGCCAGGGCCGAAACTAGCTTTTTTTTTTTCACAGGGGACAAACATGGATTTTGGTACCCCCCCCCCCCCTTCTCCTTCCTATGCAAAAAAATTTACAAAGAGAATTTTACTAGTTTCTAATAGCTGACTTATTTTAAATTAAAAATGTGTTATAAAATACGTAATCATGAACTATGTAATCAGCTTTGTTAAATAATTATTCAATAAAACCTGTGAAGCCGGAATGAAAAGGAAGAAAAAAAAAATTCAGCTTTATATATGTTTTCGTCTTTGCGAATATTGGGTTGTTCAGAAAGTTCCTTCCATTTGGGAAAACCAGTTCATACCGGAAAATTCTGCCCGTCAATTATTAGACATTAGATATCAGAATTAATGTCTTATAATTAAATGATAGAATTTTTCTGGTACGAACCAACTTTCCCAAATGGAAAGAACTTTCCGAATAACCGATGGTAGTTCTATGATAGTTTGATGGTAGTTTGCTAGTATTCTTTCTATTGGGACCATGTAATTCTTTCATTTAAGACAGGATTCTGTTTTATACAGATACAGATTTCATTTCCACAAATTTTACTGTAGTTGTAGTATTACATTACAATTCAGCAGGCATTTAAAATCATAGTAATATGAGACCCAATGCCTTAAGAACTGAAAAAGCAGAATTTTCTGTAAGTATAACAATGAATTTCCAATACCATAAAATATATTTGTGTGTTATCTACAGCCAGTTTCATAGAACTAACACTTATACTGCTGTTCCTATTAATAGACTGGTATGTATGTCTAGATCGTTTCCTGAACCTAACGCTAATTTTCAAAATTTTAATAGGGACCGAAAGCGAAAATAAAACAAAACTTTTAACTAAGTATATTATTTTGTGAATTTTCCACCCCTGATTGTTTAGTGTCCCAGACAGTCTCAATTTTTATTTAGGATTTCCCAGCTGTTAAACATTTTTATCAATATATATATATATATATATATATATATATATATATATATATATATATATATATTGTATCAAATGAGAAACCAAATGTTCATTTGGTGTCCCCTTTGTCTTCCGTTCTTATGTTACATGCTCCCTCTGCCCCCTTCCCCCCCCTTAGGTTTGGCCCTGGGTGAGGCATTCACATAATGCTAAAAAATGTAAAAATATATAAATCTGACCATAATGTGCCACAAATTAAAAAATGCTAAAGTATAGATCATTGAGACTAAGACTGGGCTATGATTAGTTATTTTAATAAATTCATACTAGTAACATTGAATTTCTTGTGATCACTTTTGAATGTTTCATTAAATTGTTTTTTCCCAGCCATCTCAAGATATACCTCCTGGATATGAAGCTGTGTCATTGATTGAGGCATTGAACGGGCCTATGCAACCTCCTGCACCACTAGTTCCTTCATTTGGTAACTAATTTAAATTCAGTTATATTATAAGCTGATCAAGTATTTATGTGTGTGTGTATGCAAATTGTTGTTTGCCTAGTAATCTTTACTTGATAAACTTTGATTTCCTATCAAAACATTTATTTATCCTAGGTTTTTCAGTTAGACAGATATGTTTTTATGCTTATGCATTCAGTTAAGTCATAATGAATTTTTAAAGAATAAATTTCTTAAATACATCATGAAATTATACAAAAAGCAATATGTTGAAAAAGAAAATCTTTCTTTTTCAGATTAAAGTAATTATAAAATACTATAAGAGCGCTGAGCTGAAAGGAAATAGAGCTATACGGAAGAACAGTCAGTAAGATATTGGAATGGCCAATTAGAGGATAAGATGTAAATGAGAAAAAAAAAAGCTTTCAGATATGAAAAATGAGAGGAAAAAAACCCCAGTAAATTAATAAATACAAGATTAAAAGTATAAGCTAATTGAATAAATACAAAATAATAATAATAATAATAATTAAAAAAATTAAAAAATCTAATGAAATCATAAAATTAAATTTCATACTAATAAAAATACATTTTCCTTCTTTTTTTCTCAAATATACCTGTCTCCCATTTTCTTCACAAATTATACAAGTATGTATTTGAGGGCAACTAAATCTTTAAAAAAGTTTTCTTTACAATATTTGAAATAAAATTTGTATTTTGCATTAAGCCTGGGTACCTCTTCATAAACAATGTGTTATTTCTAAATGTGCATCAAAATATTTGGTGACCTTTTTTCTTAATGTGCCTTTTTTATAGGAAATGAGAAAATGTACTCATGTAGTTTTTGGCAGGTTTCAGGAGGTATTGTGTTTGCTTTAGGGTGATGTTCTCTGTTATCGTGAAAGAAATTTTCGGTGATATGAAAACCACATAGTCTGTGAACTCTTTCTTTGATAATTCCATAGACGCATATAAATGCTCACTTTAGAGACTTTGCATTTAACAGATGGTTTTAAAACAAAATATTAGAAGAAACTTTATCTCTGTGTATACCACTTTCTTTTCATAGGCATTTCAACTTCACCATTTGTTTTCAATATGTTGTTGTAGAGGTTGTTGCACCTTGATCATCTTTGATTGGAAAACTGTTTATTTGGGATACACAAAATTTCATATCCTTCCTATTAAAACGTATAGATGCTTTTTATATTTGTAATAAATAAATATCACAACAGCTTTATACTAAATATACACATTTTTTCAAAATTGTCAAAGATTTTTGTAAAGTAAAATAAATATATTAAAGTAAATTTGTATTAGAATAAATAGACTAATGCTTGCTTGTATTTTTTGTCATTGGATCTAACAGCTGTTTCTGTTCTTTGTCTAATATGTCACAACTTTCCTTGAATTTGGCATTTTTAATAATATTACTGTAATATATGAGATTACAACATTTCTTTTTTTTTTTTTTTAGCTAATTGCCACTTTTTGATTTGTTTGAAGATATTATTTGAATGGGAAAAATAAATTGCAAGGTTGCAATAATTAAATAATTAAACAAATTCTGCACTACTTTTTTAAATTTTAAATTTTGATTAATCATGATACCATGCCTGATGAGGCAAGTTATTGTCAATTAGATTTTTAGGCATAGTACTATTGCATTCTAGGAGTGTTTGCAAAATTCACATAAGTCATTGTCTAATACATTGTTTATGCAGGGAATGAATTTTATTCTGCTTTTTAAGTGACAGTAAATAAATAAACCTATATAATTTTTGTCTGCACATGTGAATCTACCTTCAGTGCTTCTACTTACATTTGCAACAAAAAAGTACTTTTCCAAAAGACATGTGGTTTTTGAAATGGTTGATTCAATTCAAAGGTCCCATCCCTAAATCTATTTAATATTCACATAATCAAAATTCTATATTTCATGCTAAAGAGATATTTATGAAAGTTTCTCTTTGAACAGATTCCTCTTGAGCAAAACCTTAGATCAAACCAAAACTTTTATTGTTCAATAGAATAACTGAATAACCTGATATTATTGCTTTCTTTAATAATACATAACATGTTTGACATTTTAAACTTTAATCAACATTTGTTTGCATGTTTGGTAATGTATTATTTTTTTTAAACAGTTCCTCAAATTCCTCCATTTTCAAACAGTCCAGATATTCGTCAAAAACGTCACTTAGAAAGGTATTTCTTTTAATTGTCTTTGGAAATTTTCTTTTTTATTTAGTGTGTTTGTCTGATTTTGTAACTATTATTCTTAAACAATAAAATAATTAAGTTTGATAGTTAAAAAAATTTAATATTTAAATATTTTATAATATTTTATTTTTTAAATGTTAATAGTTGAATGTTAAAAATTTCACCCATGATCGAAAAATTTAACATGCATATCCAATTTCTGTACAAGAAATGCCCTTAATAACAATTTTCTTCCATGTTGCAAGACTCCTGTTTTGTGTAGTACCAATTTTCTTTTTCAATTTTAATGTTCATTTGTGGAATTATTGAAATAATTTGCTTTCAATAGGCACCATTCAAGTTCTGCATCGCTGAGACATGGTGATAATGCAAATTCTGAAAAAGATCTTTCATCTGAGAAGATTCAAGAAGGAGCCTCCGTTCCTGAAGTTGTTGTTGCATCTGTTATTTCTTCAGAAAAATCTGTTCTAAAATCTGAGTCACTTTCTCTGACTAGAGGTGAAGGTCGAAGGCACAGGAAAGGTTTCCGTACATCATCTGCTCCAGAGAAAATGAGACTGCTGGCAAATTCTGTACAGATAGTTAATGAAGTTGGAAATGCCAAAAGAAAAATGGTAAGAGCTTAGTTTTAACCTTCTCACTGCCGTGAACTGATATCTGTTCACTATGCTGTAGGTTTCACTGCAACATTAGCATTATTTAAATTAATATCATTATACAAATATAATGTATAGTTTTAAAATATTAAGTAATGATTGATAGTCTCAATGATTATATTCCTATACATAATTAAGTTTTTTATACCATATTTTTTTAGCATTTAAAAAATATTACAGAGAAAAGAGCACTACAATTTTGCTCTTTTGCTCGGCGGGTTATTATGTCATGATGAATAGATAATTAAAGAATGCAATCTTAAGCTGTTTGGCCAGTTATGAATTCATGAGCTCTAGTTCTATTTACATACAAATATTAGTTATTTGTTATCTTTTTAATGCATTTTTGTAAATATGATGTTAAAATAATATTATAACCTTTCACAAGCATTTTATTAATTGCTACTATAAATTTTCTATGAATAAATCAAGCAACCTGAGCCATTGCTTTTCTTTTTCTAGTATTCAACACCAATATCTTGTATTCAATGGATTTCAGATGATTTAGTTACTTGTTTGTCTTTTTCCATTTTTAAATTGCATGATTTCTAAATCCTGACTCCCAAGAGTCTGAATTTGAAAACACGGAATGAATATATTTAAACTGCAGCATTTTCAATTTAGCTACCCTCAGAAATGAAACATTAAAGATAAAAGTTAGCTTTATTTAAAAGTGTATTGTTTAATTTTTGTTATTAACTGTGTTCAGTTATTTTATGTCTGTAAGAATTATTTGTTAATATTCAGCAACAACCATTCTCTTATTGCTATATATGCAACTATGATTAAAAATTTAATTCTTTGTCTATAAATTTGGGATATCCTTCAACTTTATTTTTAACCATCATAATGCATTTCAGAATGACTTATTAGGAGTTTTCAGGTTAGAGAGTTGATTGTAAAAATTATAGAATGTAAGAGGAGAGCATTATCCTTATATACTCCACAGCTGCCTACCTATAATGCTCTTTTTCAAGTAAAGGAAACATAATATGAACCAGGAATTTCTCTTTATAAATAAAATCAGATAAGTACTACACAAAAAACAAGACACATTTTGTTAACTTAATTAACTGGTTCGAAATATGTTTAATTGACTTGACAAAAGTGTAAAGGTTGGCAGTAACCCTTTGTACACTTTGATGATGCATTTCTCAAATACTTGTGATACTACTTCCAGATTTCCACAGATTTATATGCCTGTTATGTTTGAAAAGTTGTCTCCTAATATAATTTCAAGAATATATCAAGGGATAAAAATAATTAACAGATCTGCAATGTTTTTAAAACTTTCTGCTTTTAATAGTTGTTGACTAAAGATTATGCATTTGAAAATGATATAACAATTTCTGTTAATAATTTTTCAAATGCATTTGTAAAATAAAAGTAATTAAAGTAGATAGATACTTTCACTTCATTTTCTCTGTTATATTTTCCACTTTTTATATACTTCTATTTTTTTCTTCTTTTTGGTAGCTTTGCCATTTCATTCCTGATGTATTGTAGATTTATTTCTAAAGTAACACAGCTTAAAAAATGTGAAAAAAATTTTTAAACATAAAAAAATATTTAAAGTCCTTCCGACCTGTACCGGGAGGAAAAGGTAACTTTCCTATATCTTCGTTTTAAAATTTTACTTAATGTTACTCAAAAACAGCAAGCTAAAATGCAAAGAAACCGTTACAAAAGATTCGTTAATACTGAATTCGCCAAATTATTGAGCTATAGCCAAGTTGGCTTCATTTATAAAGACTTATTTTGGTCGCCAAATTTGGCGAGAATTTGCCGCTAACGGGATATGAATAGTATATAGTTTTATGCGTATGATTGGGAAAATGATTACAACAATGAAAGGAAATAATTTGCGAGAAATCGCGTACACTAAAACTCATAAATAAATCATTGTTTTTTTTTGTAATGTGCTGACTTGTTTCAAAATGTCAGCCACCCTAGAATTTCAAACTGCTCTACCTCAGCCATTTTTTAAGATAGAGGTAAAACAAAAAATGCTCTGGAATCCTTGTGTAAAGGCCTAATACTTAATTAAAAAATAAATTGTAATTTTTAACTTTTTTGTATATTTATTTTAGTTTTAAATTTTTCAGTGGCTGCCATCTTGAAACAAGATGGCGGACCAAGCTGGCCAACGAACCCGGTCGAGGCATTGGTGAGCTTAATACACACAATTACTTTCATCTAAATTAATTTATAAATAGGAGTGCTATCATATGACATAGATCAGATATATATATATATATATATGTAAGATATCACCTCTGTATAACGGGTGCACCTCGATATAACGAACACACATCGATCTCTCTGTAACGAGCGGTCGATCACCGCTATCACACATCCCAGTAATAGATATCCATCGTTAATGTAGTCGTGCACAAGTAGGAGAAATAAGCAGACATTTTCCTGGGAACTAGCTTTTATTCCAACTAATTACAGGTCTCTCTTTAAGCTAGGCCCAGGGGACACAAAACTTTAAAATTTTGACACGCGATTTAGGGATTTTAAACTTTGAATTTTTATATTTTAGTTTCTGATTTGGAATGGGTTTAACTAACCTATCCTTTCATATCAATCCACATTCGTTCACATTCAAAATTCTTTCATACTTTTTCACATTCATTTCACATCCCCCCCTTTAAAAATGAGCACCACAGTACTTGTCAGCAAGGGCTGTGGGGCTCAACCCCATAAGTTAAACTCATTTTAAAATAGGCTATCGATTTTTTTTTTTTTTTTTTTTTTTTTTTTTTCCCTACGGAATTCTAATTAGACTCTCCATAAAATACTGGTACTATTTGATGATATACACTGAAGATAAAACATATAACATATACTGTAAACAAAACACACAGCTGCAGCAAAAAAAAATTTAAACATTTCTCGCGAGAACATTATGTGCTATTTTTTGAAAGTCTATTAGCACATTGCAAAAGTTTTTGTTAACCAACATGTCCTGTGTGAATTGTTCTTGGGTGTTGGTTCATCAGGAAAGGTAAACATTGCACCTTTCTTTAAACATACAATACAATAAAAACTAAATAATATGATACTTGAAAACAGAAATATAATATGGCAATTACTTATATTATTTACAAAACACAAACAATTAAAATATGCACTTAAACTTATAAAAATACTTCAACATGATATAAACACTTATTCAAAACATTAAATTTAAAAAATATATCATAAAAGATATTTCAAATATATTGTAAATATAGGACAAAACAATTACGACAAATGCAATAAAAACAACACAAACATGAAAATGTCATATGAGCAGTTACAAGCTCTGTTACTACTCCAAAATATCTATTTACAAGCATCTTTGGGCTTATAGGACACTCTAGTGGGAATTATTCTCAGGAGAAAAAAAAAAAAAGATTGAACTGGAAAACTTTGTAAAAATAGGAAATTCTAACCAAAAAATAAAAAAAAATTAGGCTATCCTTTCCACCATGCTCAGTGAGACATGGATTTCTAAACTCTGAGGTGATTATCATCCAAAAAATGTGTCTCTTGCACAAAGAAAAAGGAAAAGTGGATGCCCGATAATCACCTACAGAGGGAAAGCGAAGCAGTTTTGCCAAATTCTCCATTCTACATGGAAAGAGAAAATGGGAAAACAGTTCGACTATAGACGGGAGGCCACGGAGCGGAGGACCCCTAACGTGTTCCTAATTTTGTCATTGTATAAGTAATAAAAAAAATAAAAAGGTTAGCGGTACTTTAAAACTGCTCCGCCAACTACACCGCTGGGTTTTAAATTAACATCCAGCTGGGTCCTCATCCAAACACTAAAATGATAGAGGGACGATAGGAAAGCAAAAAAAAATAAAAAATTGAAAGATGAAAGAAATAGACGGGGGTTATTCATGGTAGAGTTTTAAATTTTGAGGAGGGTTATAGAATCTCAACTTGGAGGCGTGCACTATTTCAGAATTTCTCTTCAAATGTATACTGGGTTTATCAATTTCAAAACTTACATCAGATAGTTGTTTTAAGATAGTATATGGTCCAGAATATGGTGGAGTCAATTTACGTGTATTAGGATAGTGGAATTCTTCATACATTACAATGTCACCAACTTTAAACTTTAGAGGAAGAAAACAAGCATCATAATGGATTTTGTTTTTTTTTATGGTAAGCTATTGTTCTTTCCTTAGCCAATTTTCTAGCTTCTTCAACAGGAGGGTAATAACCATTATCTGGCAAAAGAGGATCATAAGGTAATTTTCCTAACAGCAAATAACTAGGTAGAAATTGAGTTACAGAATGTGGAGTAGCATTATATTGGTACAATACTTCATCTAAAAATTTTGTCCAAGGTAATTTAGTTGGTGATGAATTTACAATACATTTTAATCTGGTGACAATAGTTTGATTCAAACGCTCAATTTTCCCATTCGTTTCCGGGTGATGACTGGAGGTTAATCGGTGTTTGATATTATAATTACGAAGAAAACGTTTAAATCTAGAAGCTGTAAATGCTCCATTTCTATCAGTAAGTATTTTTTCTGGTACTTGAGTTTGAAATAATTGTTTCAAAATGTTTGTATAAGTTTCAGTTGTTACACTTTTTGACGCGAAACCCCACACATAGCGAGTTGCATGGTCTATGACCAAATGCAGATACTTCTTTGCCGAATTATAATGATTAAATCCGCCAACAGAGTCCAATGCCAAGCATTCAAAAGGTATATCCGTTAGGGGCATGAGCTGCAACAAACCAAATCTTTTTTGCCTACTTTTTTTGTTGATTTGGCAGGTATGACAATGTTTAACAAAATTTTCAATATCTTTATTAAGATTAGGCCAATAATATTGATTTGTAATTAAATTTATCATCTTATAAATTCCAGGATGTCCAAAATCTGTGTGGGCTTTTTCCAAGAGGGGTAAACGTAAAGCCATGGGGACGACAATCTTATACAAACTTTTCTTTTTAATCACAATAACATCATTAATTTCAACATATTTTTTACCATCTACCTTGACATTTTCTTTTTTCTGATTTTCTCTGATATCATTCAAGTTGAGTAAATGTGTATGATGTGGGGGGTCTTCTGAAACAGGTAATCTAGACAGCATATCAGCCTCTACATTAGTGGAGCCCTTTTTATATTTAATATCGTAGTCAAACATACTCAGTTTAAGGGACCAGCGGAAAAGACGTCCTCTTAAGTTTTTAACATTTTTTAGCCAAGTGAGAGCCGCATGGTCTGTATGAATGACAAATTTTTGACCGTGTAAATAATGGTAAAATTTATCTAGAGCATCCACAATTGCCAAACATTCGAGTTCAGTAATTGCATAATTTTTTTCATAGTCGCAAAGATTTCTAGAATGATATGCTATGGGGTGCAAAATACCATTTTCATCAGCCTGTTTCACAACACATCCCACTCCAAGACTTGATGCATCTACAAATAAATTACAAGGTGTTTTGGGATCAAACAATCTTAAGATAGGTTTTTGAATTAGAGCTGCTTTTAATTTTTCAAAAGAATTTTAACAGTCCTGGTCCCATACATAGGGAACATTTTTCTTTAACAAATTATTAAGAGGAAATCTAACCTCAGCATATTTATGAATGAATTTATTATAAACATTAATAGATCCCAAAAAGCGTTGTAACTCTTTCACATTAGTTGGTGGTTTTAACCTCTTGATGGTTTCAATATTCGGGTTATCGGGTGTAATACAACCATTCGACACTTCATATCCAAGAAAATTAATTGTTTTTTTAACAAAATTACATTTAGACAGCTTTAGTTTAAGATTTTCATGGACACAAATATCAAAAATGGTTTCCAAATGATGGTAATGTTGTTCTTCATTTTGTGAGAATACAATAATATCATCAAAATAACTGCATGCAAAGTCAATTTTATATTTATTTAGGATTCTTCGAAGGATACGGTTGAAATTTGCAGGCGCATTTTTCAAGCCGAACGCGGCCCCACCAGTGGCTGAGAGGTTGTGCTCTCGAAGCTGGTAGACGGGAGGTGCTGAGTTCGATCCCAATCGCGCCCGTCGGCCTAATCGCTCGGAGTTTTCGTGGTTTTCTTTCGAGCCGTGGATTTTCTCCATGCGTAAATACGGATTAGGTTCCCTTAGAAAGACCCCCACGAAGGGCACTCCCCCCGGGCCTATATCCCTAGTGTCGATAATTGGCCGTCAATAATCAACCCAACCCTCAAGCCGAACGCGAGCCTCTTCCACTCAAATAAACCAAACGTTGCGGCAAAAGCTAATTTTTCAGTATCTTTAGGGTGGATAGGTATATGCCAATATCCACTTGCTAAATCAAGAGTGGAAAACACTTTAGCTTGCACCAATTTGTCCAATAAAGTGTCGATTCGGGGTAAGGGTTCTGCATCTGTTTTGGTTATGGCATTTAATTTTCGGAAATCGACACACAACCGAGTTTTCTTTCCTTCTTCACGTTTATAAACTAAGGTTACAGGTGAAGAATAAGGGGAATGACTTTCTTTAATGATACCGGCTTTTAACAAATTTTGAACTTGTTCTCTAATTTCTTCTTCTTCCTTAGGGGAAGTACGATAAGCTCTAAGTGAAATTGGTAAGTCGGAAGTTAAATGTATTCTCTGGGGTTCCATGTTGACACATCCTACATCATATTTATCTTTGGCAAAAATACCGACATATTTGGCTAAGAGAGTAGGCAGTTTGTTAGGTGCAGACTGAACTTGGATAGGTTCAGTGGCGTTCACAAACTCCAGCTCGTAATTTTCACCAAATATCCCTGCATTTTCCTTTTCTGAGACATCTTCATTAGGTTCTGACACGTGCAAGGAATTAACTGTTGGAATATTTCGTAATTGGTTTAGGAGAGGCACTCTTTGGTTATTTTGGAAAATTTGCATCTTAACACAATCAATATTTAACTGGAAACTTTGGCAATGGTTAAGTCCAATAAGGGTATAGGGTAATTTATTATCAATAACATAAAGATCAACATATTTGGATATGCGGCCAATTTTCAAATTAACACGACATTTTTCCTGCAAGGTGAGAATGCCTTGTGTTTGAGTGACCGATAGACCTTTACGAGTTTTGGAAGTGTTTAATTGGAATTTTTGGACTAAATGTAATGGAATGACACTTAACGAGCTTCCTGAGTCGATCAAACAGGGTATTGAGTTTTCTGGTTTCCCTAGAGTAGTAATTTGACGTTTCTTTGGGTTTTCTTTGGATCCTTTTCTTTTTTCTATGTACCCGGGTACTATTAGTTGTCATTGGTTACTACTTGGGTTTGCAGAAAAATCACTTTGTGTCTGATTTGGATTCTGGATTTGAATGTTTGGTTGTTGGGTTAGAGAAGAGGCCTCTAAAGATTGCTTTCGAAAAGGACAATCTCGTACCCAATGGTAAGCATTTGGAATATTAAGATTAAGGCATACGCGGCATGGCGATGGTGGCAATGTAGCCTGGTAGTGTATATTTGGTCTAGGAGGAGACGGTTGAAAGGGTCTCACATTTTGGAAAGTTCTTTGAGGGTTAGGCACATTTGGGTGATTCTGGGGGTTTTGATAAGGGTATCTATAATTCCAGGATCGCATTGGAAAATTCTGCTCAGTGGTATTAGGGCGATATGGTCGCCATTGTCTGAACTGATTTTGGGGAGTTGGGTCTGGTTTATTTTCAGGACTCTTGCCTGCTACTTCAAGCTTAGTAAGTTTAAACACTAATTCTCTCCATTCTGTGGCAGTTTTAGGGGTATTAGTCACAATAAGTCTCTGCATCGAAATTGGCAAACCTTCGGATAACCCTTCTAGAATGAATTTGTTATCTAAACCCAGATTACGACCCATTTTAGTTTTCTTTTGGTAGTACTCGTTGAGGTCATCACCTGACCTATACCGAATACTAGCAAAGTCGCTTAGGGATAGTGTATCTGGGGTAGAAAAATTTTCATGGAATAGTGAAACAAACTCATTCCAGTGCAAAACATTAAGACAGTTGTTAATGTATAGGGTAAGGGCACTATCTTTTAAAAATTTCTGGATGTTTCTTATCTTCCAAACATCATCTTTTTTGGATTCAATACATACAGCCTCAAAATAAGCAAGCCAAGAGGCAAAAATCATCTTTGCTTCCGGCGAAAATGAGATAATCTCTGGCTCTTTCGTTGTTTTTTCCTCAATATTTGCTGCATAGCTACCTACAGCGGCCTTTTTGATTAATTCTATTTCAGGAATTAGGGCCTGATTTTTAAGAGATTGTTGGCTCTCTGGGCTAATGGCTCCATTCATATTTACAGGGGAACTTTCTTTAAAAGGGTTTCCACTTTCATCAACTTCTGTGTTTTTTTCTTTCAAAGATTCGCTACCTTCACCCACTTGAGTGGATTTGTCTTCTGCACTCATTTTTATTACTTATTTTTACAATCTCATTAAACAAAACATTAAAAAAAAAATATTTTTACTAAAAAAATTCCATTTTTTTTTTTTTTTTTTTTTTCTAAAAAATTTGCCTTCTTTTTCTTTTAATTTTTCATCAAATCCCGTTTAAATTTCAAAAATAATACACAAAAATAATCTGCTTCATTTAATCACTTAAGTTGTAACATAGAGATAATAATAAAATAATAAATAATAATAATAATAATAATATATTTTATAAAATTAACACTTAAAAAATAAAATTTCTAATTGTTTCTGTTTAATGGTTTTTCTCTTAAAAACCTTTAAGTGTTCACTTTGTCAAAAAATAAAATAAAAAGTCCTTGACAGCTTTTAATCTCTTCTTAAAAAATAACAGAGGCGAAACATACCTGGTTTATTGCTTTTCATTACTCCATTTGATTGCACAGAATACTCACGTGAAAAAAAGAAAAAGAAATCACCATTAAAACGAAACCAAAACAGGAAGCATCAACGAAACAACGGACTCTTGACACACGCAAAGAAAGGGAGAAAAAAAAGAACATTCCTCCTTCTGCCAGGAGATCGTTGACCTTGAATTTTCCACAAACCATCTGTGAACCATCCCTTTCGCTGGATAGTAGGTCATTTGAGATAACTATTGAAAGTGAATGAACAAAACTGTTTTTCTTTTGGAGTGAAGCGCTGAAGAAAAATTGTTTATTTTAAGTAGACAACGAAATAAAATGTTTATCCGAGATTTGATAGCTTAATGCAGTTTTAGTGATTGCATAAATAAGAAAAAAAAAGTTTTTTAATTTATTTCATCTTCATAACTGCTTTTGTACCGAAAATAAATCTATTTCCGATTTCGCTTTCCACAGTTCAGAAAGTCGTTTTCTTACAGTAGAAACGCTGAACTCATGAATTGGAGAGTTGAAAACACTTGTTACCCGCACAGGAGCCTCATCCTACCAGCTCTCTGTAAGATATCGCCTCTGTATAACGGGCGCACCTCGATATAACGAACACACATCGATCTCTCTGTAACGAGCGGTCGATCACCGCTATCACACATCCCAGTAATAAATATCCATCGTTAATGTAGTCGTGCACAAGTAGGAGAAATAAGCAGACATTTTCCTGGGAACTAGCTTTTATTCCAACTAATTACAGGTCTCTCTTTAAGCTAGGCCCAGGGGACAGTTTGAAGAGTCTTTTACCGGGGAAACATCGTCTTATCGTTCATATTTCGGCGAATTGCCGGACTTACACCGGCAAGGATGCCGTCGCACTTCGAAGAATACTGGCCGTAGTTTTTGTGGAGAGTGATTAGAGTCAAAAGCCATGCAAAATACGTGCTCCTGACATTATATACGGCCGGACCACCGCTAGAGACCGCTTTGCAACTTATGAAATAATGTAATTTAATTGGCTAATTAGCCCTTGACTCATATCTGGGTAAGCAGCCCAGATAATTAACATGCAAGATGTAGCCACCGGGAGAAGAGAGATGCGCTACCGTCAGCACTTTTAATCTTAACGACGATTCAAAATTGATATCTGTTCGTAATAAATGTATCGTAAGGAAAGTTACAGGGGCAACTAGAAATGAAGGCAAAACTTTAAAATTTTGACACGCGATTTAGGGATTTTAAACTTTGAATTTTTATATTTTAGTTTCTGATTTGGAATGGGTTTAACTAACCTATCCTTTCATATCAATCCACATTCGTTCACATTCAAAATTCTTTCATACTTTTTCACATTCATTTCATATATATATAAATCAACGTTTGAATGGAGGGTGGTTTTAGGGTCTGGGAGTCATGATCGGTGAAAATATATCGAATTTTTCCGGAATTGCTTTCCTCAGAACGGCTGCAATAGGTAGCTTTATACTTTTTTGTATTGAAAGCTACCTAAAAGAAGAAAAAAAAAATCAAAAGTTAAGTATTTTTAAATCCTGAGTCAAAAGTCTTTTATTTATATTCATATGAGTGAGGTAACAACTGATTGTTTGATGATTTGCAGAAAGTAATTCTGGGCAATGGTAAATGCAGAGTTGCCAAGTCTCTGACTTTTTGCATACCAGTATTTTATTAGGGAAAGTGTTGTTATTTTAAATTTCAGAATGCTCTGATTAAATAAAACAAGATTTTCTGTATTAAAATACTGGTATCCAAAAAGCCGGAGACTTGGCAGCTCTGGTAAATGTCCTTTGATAAAAACTGATCTAAATCAGACATTTTAATGATAACAAAATATGTTTGTCATGATGGGTTATAAAATATTTCTGTAATTTATTCATATTACTATTTGAATTTTGTGTGTGACTTTTGAAATAGGGGTGAACATGAAACAGTGTTTGGATTTGATTTGTGGACATAAACAAAAGCTTTTTAAAGCATTTATTTAATTTCTAGAAATTAAATTTAAAAAAAAGAAAAGAATATTTTGGAATCAATTTTAATTATTAAAAAATTATAATGAATTGTTATCATGGGTGAAAGTTTTCTGTCTTTTGTAAATGGCCGAGGACGGAAATAGGATGGGGAAAAGAAATCTGTTTTTAGATTTCTCAGGGTTTGAACAAAATTTTTAAGAATTGTGCTTAAAATTACTCACTTTTCGACCATCCCGCTTCCCACTTAAAATTTTGGTAAAATCTCTCCTTAAATTTTTTGCTGGTGTGTGTCTTGCATACCTTCCCCCACCCCCTACCCCTATCACATTCTGCTTCGGAAGAACCCACTGATTCATTCAGATGTCAATGCAAGCACACCTTTCTTTCAAGGTTTCATTTGGAATTGTCCCTGCGAAGGGTCGAAAATTATGCAGGAGATGAGCTCACAAGGCTTTACAAGATTCCCAATGTGAGCATAAGGTAAGCCCATCTTGATATAGCCCTGCAAAGTTGTGACAATTGCAGATATTGAACTCTGGAGAAGGGAAAAAAACACTTATCGTGAAACATATTTAATGTGTGATATGTTTATGAATTGCAGAATACGATCCTGAATTTTGTCAATCACTCAATAAAAAAAAAAATCGCAGATTTTGTCAATCAGTTATGGGGAAAATATTAAATTTTGTCATCGGTCGCAAAAAAATAATTGCGAATTTCATCAAGCAATTACAGAAATTAATCACAAATTTAATCCAACAATCACAGAAAAAAATTGCAGAAATTAATTGCAAATTTCTTCATATGATCACGGGGAAAAATCGTGAATTTTCATCAAAGCATTTGCAGAAATTAATCTTAAATTTCATTGAACGATCGCAGAATAAACTTGCAAATTTCATCGAACGATCTTGGAAAAAAAAAAATTGTAATTTCGTCAACAGGTCGCATAAAAAAATTTGCAATTTTCAGAGTCAGTCTTGGAAGAAAATAGTAAATTTGATCGAAGTTATGGCTTTCTGTACATACAAAAATGATAGTAACTACTTAATATTCATGTTATTTGCTCCTGATTAGAATACATGAAACCAAACTCTACTTTTGGATGAAAGAATGTTAATGTAGTATAAAATTGTTCATGTTGACAGGTAGTTGTTTTCTTTAACTTAACTATGAAAATGCAATATATTTATTACAGAAAATACTATAAAATATTTTAACATGAGAAATTTGTTAATGTATTTATTTTATATTCAATACAATATAGTTCACAAAATTGATGGATAAACATTGTAAAAAATGTCGTAAAATTTACTTTCACACGTAATTTTCTCCTTTTTGTTATTTTCTGAGCGACAGCCCTGTTAAATAAATATTAAAATCTTTGTTTCTTGTACCTCCTGAATCAAAATGATAATCAAGTTAGTATTTTTTTTTTTAAATTAAAAAACTGCATATTGATATAAATAATAAACAAATTAATTATAAGTGTAAAAAATATACAATATATACTATGAATCATGAAAAAGAGAGAATAGTCACATTTATGCATTTAGATTCACATTTTTTTTTAAATTAAGGAAAGGGTATTTAATGTAGTATTTCTTCTTAGTATTATCATAAAACTTTTTTGCAATGAGCAAAATTTTTAAAGCAGCAGAAAGCACAACTGACACAGACTTTTCTATTAATTCTGTCATGGAGGAAATAGGTACCCTAATGTTTCACAAAATTTATTTTAAAAATCTAATTTACTTGAAGAGTGTTATCATCCTTGCCAGTGATTTAAAAAAAAATCTTTGTTTATGTTTGTCTTTCAAATTCTTATAATACTTATAATATATGTCAAAATCATTTTCTGACAGTCAGTCTCCCTGTGAAGTTAGAATAACAAATAGGGTTATATTTCTGAGCATACAGAAGGCACCTCAGCCAAATTTTTAAGAAAAAATCATTTCTGTGTTATGCTGGCAGTTTTGTTGATGTTTCATTGCGAGATCCATAATCAAAATACCTAGCTATAGATTTGTTGAGATAATTTTGTATTTATTATAGAATTAATGTTACCTAGAACTTTAAGAGCATTCATCTCAAAACCATAGTTTTTTTTATTTATTTTATTTTATTTTTTAATAGCAAATATTGGATATCAGAAACTAATCAGCCATTCCGCTTAATTTTTTTTCTATGTGCCTAAAATTGTATTACTTGAAGAACTGCATAAGATTAAAATATACATATATATACAGTATACTCCTGATATCTCAAAGTCAAAGGGACACTACAAAAAATTCGAGATAGCGAGTTCTCGAGACAATAAGGTTATAACCAAAACAAAAATTTGCAAGATATAGAGAAATGTTACAAAAATTAGAGTCATGTCATGATAGATGAGAATAAGTATAAATATGTAATGATAGTTGACAATAAGTCTTACAGCAATGATAATTTTAATTTTTTAAATAGTAGAAAATAGTGCAAAAGACTTGTAAACTGTTTTAGAAAAGCTGGCTTTGTGGAAGAAGAAGAAAATGAAATTTAATTGGATGAGGAACAAATAACCAGTGCTGAAAGCATTAAATTGAAAAGAATTAGTAAATACATGAATTTGCATTGCTAGAATTTCTTAAAGTCCAGTATCGTGGCCTGGCTCTTTTGAAATTGTTCTTCAACTAATTTATCTATTTAAAAAAATAGCAGCAAAATAATTGTTTTCCACATTTTCCGAGCATTTCATGAAGCGTAGTATGTGTATAGCATCTTTAGCTTGTGCTGCCATAACGCTGGGGGATGGTTCTGGAACATTCACTTTTTCCTCATCATCAGACAGCGGAGAAGAAATCGATTGAGAAATGATTTCATCATCGGTTCACAGACTTCAACATCGGTGTCTATTTTAGCAAAATTTTTGAAAGTTATGTTTTTGGAAAGATTGAGCGATTTTGATAATTTCCCTCATTCTTTGCCCTTTATTTTATTTTCGATTTCAGCACTGGTTATTTGTTCCTCATCCAATTAAATTTCATTTTCTACTTCTTCCACAAAGCCAGCTTTTCTAAAACAGTTTACAATAGTCTTTTGCATCATGACCATCCAAGCTCGGCCAGCCATCATGCAATCAAGAATGTTTAATGTTAGTGGTGTAATTTCCTTTTTCTTATCAATGACATCTACATTCTTCTTCACTAACCCAACTTTGAAACTTCTAATTAGATTGAGAGGTTGCTGCTATGAAGTGGTGTTTGGTGGAAGGAAAACTACTTTTACTGCTTTAATTTCTAGGCTAATGCCATGACCCTTGCAATTGTCAATGAAAAGAATGATTTTCTTCTTTTTTCACATGTTCTTATTTATTTGCTTCAGACAGTCTGCAAAAAATTTGCTTGTCATCCAAGTCTTTTTGTTTGCTTTATAATGAAGAGGAAAGGACTCTGTTCCTTTAAAACACTTTGGATTTCTGGATTTCCCACTCATCAAAAGAGTTAACTTCTCAGTCCCACTCATGTTGGTAGCTAACAGTAATGCTACTCACTTTTTGTTCTGTTTTCCTCCCTGACATGTTTCTCTTTTGAAAACTGCAGTTTTGTCTGGCAGTACATTTAAGTTCTCTAGCCATCCATTACTTCTTTTGAAATCCTTTTGTTCCAGCTTTTCTGCAAACTGTTTTACTTTTTCTTGTAACACATTGTCTCCAAGAGGGGGATTACAATCGCTGCACTGTTTAAACCATTTTAGGAGGCATGCTTCTAAATTGGGATATCTGGCCATTCTAATCTTCTTCATGGTTCTTTTTTCCTACTCGAAACGTTTTTCAATTTTGTTTCTGTCTTTGAATATTGTTGATAAAGTCTACTGAAATTTTATCACTTCACTAACGTTTTTCACCAATTGACTTAACCATATGCAGTAAATTCTGGACAAATTAGAACAACACATCTAAGTAACAAACATAAGTGACAAATAGGATAGTTGAAAGCAAGACATTCTAGCACATACATCTTCACCCATCCCCTCCTTCTTCCAAAAATGCCACCCATATGACAAAAAAAATCTGTTTCTGCTCCCTTTGTTTGCCATTCAAGTGTCCAGATAGACTTATCCGAATCATTCCTGACACTTCAGGCAGATAATGAATGGTGTGAGAGATTCTTAGAAACATACCTCTTTTTGCTTCGACGCATCTAAACAGCAATTTTGCCGGAAAAATTTATTTTTTACTTTAAAAAATATTTGACATAAAAAGGTTTTGAGTAAAAACTCTTCAATATAAGAATTAAAATTAGCATTAGAAGAATATGTAATCATGGGTGCAAGTTTTCCGTCCACAGGACAGAATTCCGTCTTTTGAAAATTCCCGAGGACGGAAACGGGACGGAAAAAATGCCCGAGGACGGAAAAAAATTCGCCGTTTTTTTGAGATCCTTCGACGAAATATGCCGTTTTTTTCGAGATCCTTCAGCAGAATTCGCTGTTTTTACGCGATCATACGACAAAATTGGCCGTTTTTCCGTGATCCTTCAAAAAAAATTAACACTTTTTTCTACGAACCTTTTAACAAAATTTTTCTTTTCTGTGGCCATTTGACTAAATTTGCGTTTTTTCACGATCTGTCAACGAAATTAGCCATTTTTCGTGATCCTTTAATGGATTTCCCGTTTTTTCCTCGGCCTGTGGACAAAATTCGCGTTTTCCGCGATTCTTCCACGAAATTTGCTGTTTTTTCGAGATCTTTCGATGAAATTTGCCGTTTCTTCGAGGTCCTTCGAGAAATTTTGCCGTTTTTTCGAGATCCTTTGACGAATTTTGCCGTTTTTTCGAGATCCTTCGACAAATTTTGCCGTTTTTTTTTTAGATCCTTCGACGAATTTTGCCGTTTTTTCGAGATCCTTCGACGAATTTTGCCGTTTTTTTTTTTTCGAGATCGTCCAACGTTTTGTCTAAGTGGGCATGGTGTGTGCATTCGGAGAGGAGGTCTGGGTGGAGAATTCAAAATATTTTCAGTCTTTGACACATCCAGGGGTAATTCTGGTCCGAATTTTCCGAAAAATTAAGGCAATGATTTACGAAAAAAAAAAAATATTGGTCATAAATCCGAAAATACGGGCATAAAATGTATCGGTATTTCAGCAAATGATCGCCAAAAAAAATCAATCTCGTCATTCGTTCGAAGAAAAGTGGCCAATTTTGTCAAAGGATCGCGGGAAAAACGTGACTTTCGTCAGAGAATCACGAAAAAACGGCAAATTTCGTCAAAAACATTGCGAAAAAGACAAATTTTGTCAAAAACATTGTGAAAAAACGGCAAATTTCGTCAAAAGATCGTGAAAAACGGCAAATTTTGTCAACAGATCGCAGGAAAAACGTGACTTTCGTCAGAAAATTGCGAAAAAACGGCAAATTTGGTCAAAAACATTGTGAAAAACGGCAAATTTCGTCAAAAGATCGCGAAAAAACGGCAAATTTTGTCGACAGGTCGCAGGAAAAACGTGACTGTCGTCAGAGTAGCCCGAAAAAATGGCAAATTTGGTCAAAAACATTGTGAAAAACGGCAAATTTCGTCAAAAGATCGCGAAAAAACGGCAAATTTTGTCAACAGATCACGGGAAAAACATGACTTTCGTCAGAGAAGCGCGAAAAAACGGCAAATTTTGTCAACAGATCGCAGGAAAAACGTGACTTTCGTCAGAGAAGCGCGAAAAAACGGCAAATTTGGTCAAAAACATTGTGAAAACAACAAATTTCGTCAAAAGATAGTGAAAAAACGGCAAATTTGGTCAAAAACATTGTGAAAAACGGCAAATTTCATCAGAGAAGCGCGAAAAAACGGCAAATTTGGTCAAAAACATTGTGAAAAATGGCAAATTTTGTCAAAAGATCGCGAAAAAATGGCAAATTTTGTCAACAGATTGCGGAAAAAACATGACTTTCGTCAGAGAAGCACGAAAAAACGGCAAATTTGGTCAAAAACATTGTGAAAAACGGCAAATTTCGTCAAAAGATAGCGAAAAAACGGCAAGTTTTGTCAACAGATCACGGGAAAAAAGTGACTTTCATCAGAGAATCGCGAAAAAACGGCAAATTTCGTCAAAAACATTCTGAAACACGGCAAATTTTGTTAAAAGATCGTGAAAAACCGACAAATTGCATCAAAAACATTGCGGAAAATGGCAAATTTCGTCAAAGGGACGGAAAAAAAAGTGCCGGAAGTGGACACCCCCGCCCCTACCCTCCCTCTGTTAACTGTTCAGAAATTTTGCTGTGAATTTCAGAATTTTTTTTTACTCGGAATCACCCCTGGCCACATCTCAAAGTCAAAACATGCGTTGTGTGTGCACACGTGTACGCTTGGAAGGGGGGGAGGGGGTAGGTCAAAATATTTTCAGTCCTAGTCACATTTCAAACTTGCACCCATGTATGTAATATAAAGAGGGAAAAATAATTTTTTGACATATCAAGGTTTTCGAGATATCAAAAGTAACACTGTATGTTATTTTTTAGTTTTTATATAATCATTTAGATGCAATTTGTTAAAGGCCAAAAATTATCCTTTTTTTTCTGTGCCACCATTTTCACAATCTTTTAATGTTCACAGATGGAAAGGTTGTTTGTAGCTGTTTAGTACACTATAAGGAAAGGACATTTTTATGAACAAACAGTCCTGTCAGCCTATTACATTTTTGCCTTAGTGATCACTGGAGTAATGATCATTCATAGACTAATTGTATCTTATGAGTTATTCATAGACCAATCAGATCCCTCAAATTCTTGTAGGCTGCATAAACTGTCAGTAAATAAGACACTAATTTGCCAGTCATGACATCACCTGCCCTTTTCTTATAAGAATATTTCAGAGACTTCATTCTCCAATGTTACCAGGATTTCCCAGTGTAGGCTGTCAGCAATGTATCTTTTTCTGGAACCCTATGACAAAAGAGTCTACCAAGCATTCAAGGTTGTTTGTGAATATTTATCCTGATTTCAGGAAATTTTATCTGGTGTATTTCCTGATCTTAGGATTTTTTAAAGTTATTTTCCAATGTTTTTTAAAAGTGTGTAAGGAAATTTAAAATAAACTTTAATAATTTAATCCTAGAATGCTAGAGTGGTTACCTATGCTACTATCACAAGGGATATGCCAAATTTATGTCATCTTATAAATTTGTTTTGTTTATGTTTTTTTTAATGAGCTTCCTTACATTAGTAATTATGTTTGTTTATGCATTTCTTAATATATTTCCCTAAAATTTGCAATCATTAAGTAACTGAATAATTTGTTATATTCAAAAGTATTTCTCAAAAACACAAAAATTATACAAAAAGCTAAAAACGAAATGGAATATGCCAAGAATCTACAGCATTAAAAATTGTATGCAAAACAACATAATTATATCATACATAGTACAAACAACACACATTAAAACCAAGTTGCTGCAAAGGGAAAATAAAATATAAAAGTACCTAATTAAAATATTTGGTTTTAGAATATAAATGTATGAAAGGTAATGTGAATTTTTTTTAAATAAAGCTAGATATCAAACTAAAATGTCTAGCTACAACTTGGACACAACAACTTTTGGTGCTGTCCTCATATCTCCTTTCCACAAATTCAGTATGTTGTTATTCTTTTTTTTTTTTTTTTTTTTAGTCACAAAATCTGCAGTAGTTTCAATGCTCTTGCTGATTTTGTGCAATGTTCTCATCCTGTATGTCTTCTCCTAAAGCTTTCATGAATATTATTTTCATGCCTCTTGATAGGTTTGGAATACTCAGAAGTTGGCATTTTTCACACAATTGCTAATGAAGCTTCAACATAAACTGTGGTCTTGATAGTGACGTTTCTTTTCCATTTCAATCTGTATAAAAATTATGCAGATAGATCACACATATGTATTTATTTCTGTTATGTTACAGAAAAGGTCATTGCCACCTCTTGGTTTTTCTGCTACAGTTCATGTGGTTGAATAACTAATTGAAAGAGTCAACTCTGATTTTCATGGAATTATACCATAATTATTTCCAGTTTTCCTGGTTAACTTCTGAATTGAAATTCATAGTTGATATCTAAGTCACAAGTTTCTTCTTTGCTTTGTATGATACTGCTGTGGCATCATAGTGAAATAAAAAATATGTTAGAGCTATTTTTTCTTTCTTTATATTTTGCATTTTGGCGGGGAAACTTTTTTTTTTTCTTTTTCATACCAATTTTTATTAACTTGTCTTCGATCATCATCTTTTCAGCACGGGCACATTTTCTATTCATCAGTAATATAGTCTGGATCAACATTGCTATCATCAATATCTTCATCAATTTCGACATTATCATCAGTTTCAGCACCATCATATTCCAAAAGTATAGCCTGAATTTTATCTGCCTTTAATGACTTGTGTCATTTTGCCATATTTGTTTAAAAAATATATATATATGGAAATGTTGTTTTAAATGTCATTAAAAAAAATTTAAAAAGATAGTTAACAAAAGATGCTATCACTAGCACCAAGATAAAATTACATATACAAATGGTCATGCATTACTAGTACCACATTAAATTTACACGAGACTTTAGCGTATAGTACTAACTTACTAACAACACAAAAAATTTACGTGCAACATTTAGAGCATTAAGCAGGAGAGCTGAATCATAGACAAGTAAGTAATTCCACTTGACAGACATTCAGCTGCATAATGACTCAAAGCACTCCTGCTTAGACAAGAGCACCAGTGGAAAGGAAAGTAAGGGATAGAAAACAGCCAATAAGAAAAGACTATACATAAAATTTACTTCATTAGTGTTAGGGCTAAAGTGCTGTTAATATTTGCAATATTGTTTCTGTATATTATTAGTTACAATCAAAGTTTACCATTAATACTTTTAATCATACACCTCCATTCTTCTTTTCCTTTCATATAAATTGGGGCTTTTTTTTTTAAGTAGGATGACAATTATCTCTGAATAGTGTAGCTATCTTTTTCACTGAAAGAAATTCTGAATGCCATTTTAACTAAATAAAAATTATCATGGGTTAATTTTATTTCTTATACCAGGAAAAAAAAAATCCTAAGCAATTTTCTTCTGTTCACAGTTGATTCTCCCATTAAAAATGCTTCTAGGTTAAAAAAAACAAACAAATTTCTATAAATTCTCACTGAATAACAGGCTAAGTATGCTAAGCAATTTTAATTTTATCAGAAATGCAAGAACAGTAAATAACACCCTTTGGTTTAATCATTATTGGATTATTCTCAATTATTGTTAAGAGCATGGACTATTTTTTAAAAATGGGTTTAAAAAGCTGTTTTATTACTACAGGAACTATTACAGAATGCATCTAATATGTGCCATGGTTAATGTTGATGAAATTTATTTATTTTTATATCCATTTATAGACATTTTTGTTTTTGAAATCTAGCAATAAAAAGATGTTATTGACTAATTTTTATAAGGAAGAAATATACTATTTCCATCTAACACTTTTTTTTAATCTGTCTTGTAGGAAAAAGATGCAGAGCTGGCTGAAACAAAATCACTACTTGAAAGCAATATTGCTTCAGAAGATATATCAGTAACTGCATCATCATCACCTAAAACAAGTAGACCTTGTAGTAGAAATAGCCCCATATCTTTATCTACTCCCCATTCCCTGCATCTGTGTGAAAAATCAAGTAAAGGTATTTGAAAAAATATATATTTATCATTATGTAATTTCTTAAATATGAGATGTATAGAGAGAGATGCCAACAGTTTCATGTTTTCAGTAATTAATTATTATGACTTTTAATTGGAGATGCCAACTTTTGAGAGTCTTTTTCCAATAATAAGAGCTGTAATTTTCAATGCTTTTCAATAATTGTTTACCATAATGCTGTAACCATTCATTAGAAACT
The DNA here is from genome assembly GCA_963931845.1 of Maratus michaelseni. Lineage (NCBI taxonomy): Eukaryota > Metazoa > Arthropoda > Arachnida > Araneae > Salticidae > Maratus > Maratus michaelseni. Next base: position 71,448,036 of record OZ007586.1, on the reverse strand, counting down.
AATAATTACTCAGAATATGTAACTGTCAGCATGTCTGGATATAGAATACATAATGAGCAATTGTATTAAAATAAGCATTCTTATACTTTTAGATACTTCACCTGGAGGTGATGATTCTGATTATTATACTCCTGAAGATCCAAGTACTACCATTCTTGTAGATCAAGGGACTGACACTAGCTTAGATACTCCTCAAGGTACAGAAGCTAGTCATATAAGTGAAACTGTTGGAAAAACTAGAACTGAATACCATTTAGTTGGAAAGCATAAAGTTAACAGAGAAAGACATTCAGTTGTTGATGAAGGTGCAGTTCCAGATAGTGACTTAAATATACATGATAGAAGTAAAAGAAATTCTGACCCTTTAAAGAAAACTGAGTGCAATTCAATACATTTGAAGTCTCCAAATTGTCATTCTCTTGTTGTTAGTTTGGAAAATCCCAACTCGTTACCCGGTACACCAGCCAGCAATGCTAGTAATCATAGCAGTGGTGATAGCTTTAGCAGTACATCTAGTACACGATTGTTACTTCGGCCTCAAAGTTATGATACACTACCAGAATGATTAAAAATTCAATAGGTGTTCTTAGTATGAGATAGTATTTGCTGAGACTATACTGTCTGAACAGACTGATATTTATATTTGAGAAAGATCTAATCTAATTTGAGTTTTACTATTTTTATAAGAATTTAGCAAAACTGTATAAATTGTTCTATGTTATTGCTTAGTGTTTTGGATCTTAATGCTCTGTTTTATCATAATGGTGTAAGCAGCAAGATTTTAAAAAGCTAGCCATATGTCCTTCCTTTTGGCATTAAAATATTTAGTTAAGAATTTCTAAATATTTTAAGCTGTAAATGAAATGCCATTTTTGGTTTCTTAAATTCATGGTTTATTGTCATCAATGTGTTAAAATTTTACCTTGGTAAAAAATTTATTACTGGCTATAAATGCAATTCAGGGCTTAGGTATTTGTATGTTACTTTCTACTATCTACTTTTCAAGGGAAAAAAAGCCACTAGTCATTATTTGCTAAACTGAATCTCAAATGGAAATTCATAGAAATTTGCACTTGTGATTCAGAATAACATGTATCAAATGAATTTATCTCTTTTGAGTAACACAAAACAGCATTTCATATGAATTATTCTATCTTGTATTAACATGATATTGTATTAAAATCACATTGTCAAAGTATTATTTTTAATATGAATTTTAGTGTATTTAGTTTAATCAGCCAGATATCTTTATTGTAGCATTTTACAGTATTTATCATTATTTGAAACAATAATATTGTAATCTGTGTTTCATTATTCGTTGTCTCATTTTGAACTTTAAGCAAAAAATTATTTAGAAAATTTCCTGATATCTTTCATATTATTTAAAAAAATTCTGATGTCTTTCTTATTAAAAAGTTAAGTAAAATTACCATATGAACGTTTTGATTTTTTTAAAAAATATGATTTTGTGCTAATTTATGATTTATATGCAGGTGAAAATGTCTGCTTATGATTGAAAATATGCTTTTTGTGAAAATCAGCTCTATTTTTATAAGGGTTTTGAACTTTTCTTTTAATGGGTGTTATGCAAAAAAAACTTCTGATCCACATTATCGAAGAAGAGAAATAAAAACCAGATAATTTTCAAGTAGCTGTTCCACATGCTTGTTATGAAAGTTGCATGAAATGTTTTGTGACTTGGTTATATTTTGAATTGGAATATCAATTCATCCTAATTACGGCAAATTTGTGGGTTAGTTGTTTCTGCATACAACTATATAAATTAGCTTTGTTGTAGCTTGGAGGCTATTTTTATTTGCTTAGTATGGTTTTTAATTTTGAATACTAGTTCAATATGATCATTTTTGTCTGAATAGACTTGTTTATTATTCATTAGTATTTAATTAAATGATACAAGACAGTTTTTGTGGATAATACAAAAAAGATTTGATCTTTTTAAAATGTGAAACTGGCTTAAATGCCATGATTTAAAATACTTTTATTTAAATACATTTAATCAAATGATATTATACATACTTTTATTTAGAACATTGGTTTCAAATGTTCTTTTTTAAAATTGCATGATAATATATGCTCTTATGAAAAATGATTTTAGATACTCTTTATTTAGATACATTTGATTTTATATATTAAAAAAAATATTCTTGATCAAATGTTCTTATTTATCAAAAACATTTCATGATGTTAATGTTTATTTAAATATGCTCTTCCAAAAATGATTTAAAATGTTCTTATTTAAATACAGACAATCATATATGCTCTTACAAAAAATGAATTTTTTTCAAGTACCTTTATTTAAAATACATTTAGTCAAATATTCTTATACATACTTTCATTAAAAACAATGGTTCTAAATATTCTTATTTAAAGATGCATGATAATATATGCTTTTATTAAAAATGATTTTATATATTATTAAGAACAATTATTTCAAATATTCTTATTTAAAAATGCATAATAATGTATGTTCTTATTAAAAATAATTTTAGCTATTCTTATTAAGAACAATGATTTCAAATATAATAAAGATGCACCAAAATGTATGTTCTTATTGAAATGGATTTTAGATATTCTGATTTTGTGTATACATTTGATTTTATGTTTATTTAAAAAAAAAAATACTCTTGATTGAATGTTCTTATTAATCAAAAACATTTCATGATGATTTCAAACATTCTTATTTAAAGATGAATGATAATTTTATTTTTGTTTATATTGCAGTACTGTATCTTATTGAAAATGTTTTTAGATGCTTTTAGTAAGGACAGTGATTTCAAATATTCTTATTTAAAGATGCATGATAATGAATTCTCTTATTAAAAATTAATTTAGATGCTTTTATTAACCACTTCAACGGCAGCCCCAAGATAAGCCAGGGGTAATAACACTCTTTCCCTATCTCTGCTGCCGTTGAAGTGGTTAAGATCAATGTATTAAAGTATTCTTATTTAAAGATGCATGATAAAATGTATGCTCCTGTTAAAAGAAAATTAGATACTCTTATTACAAACAATGTTTTGAAATATAATTATCCTCTTGAGACCCAAGCTCACATTTTTTGAGCAAATTTTACAATTTTTTAGATTTATGTTTCTTTTGAGTCTAGAAAGCAATACATATTTTCATTTTTTTTTTAAATCAAAAATACTTTGTTTTTTAGCATGTCCAATAGAATGGACATTGGGTCTTAGTCCTGTAAAAAACTTGCTATTGAATTAGATTAATCCAAATGTAAAATTCTTAATATTTGAGAAAAAATAATGACACAAAATTGAATTCAACATAAAATAATGATGTAAAATTTAATTAGGCACCAAAAAATAACAATAAGAGTTTTAAAAAGTTCATTACCCGTAAAAAATAAATAGATGAACATGAATTTCAGTAGTTTATAAATGTGCTTCTGCAAGTCAATTATTAATTATAGTTAAACAAATATACGAATACAACTTGCATTTCATGTGCACAACGTTATTTTATATTATAATACTTATCAAGTAAGATAGGATCGCTAGGCTTAAAAAACAGATTTTTAAACAAAATACTCAAAAAACCGCATCAAGTTCTTATTTCTAGAAACTCTTCTATCATCAGAAGTGTGTTTTTTATCGTTTATGCGTCACTTCTAAATATCGCATAAATTCAATTTTTGCATCATTAAATAGAAAAAGTGTACTTTAAATACGAAACTTGTTGATCAATGTACTAATTTTCAAAATAATAATAATAATAATTTACATAATATTACTGATGACAACATGATAATGACAAGTACTAGTTTTTAATAATATTTTATTTTGTTTTTTAACTCTTCTCAACTCCAGTCATTTGTTTGTTAGAATAATGATAAAGAGTGGCACAGTTGACAAGTAAATGCCAAGAAGAAATGTAAAAGAAATCAAAATGAGCTTATTTATAATCTTATACTGTTATCTTTAAATATATTGTTTTTAAAATTTTGTTGTTATTTAAATATGATTAAATTTATTGATTCAATTATGAGTAGCATAGTAACAGAAAAATAATACCAAAAATAGTTACAATGAATAAGACTAACACATAATAAAAGCTTAATTCTAAGTATAGGCATTTAGCAAATGCTGCAAAACAAATATTTCCCTACATATATTTTTAACACTTTCCAACTTAGTTGAAAAGTGTTGAAATCATTTGCGGTTTAATTAAATAATGTTTCACATTTTAAACGCATTGAAATTTATATATATCACTAAGGTGCATTATAAGAGACTTTTACAGAATATTGTGTGCATAGCAGTCATCCTTCATTGACAGGGACACACAAAAGAATTCTCTACTGTCTGTTAACAATAATTCCTGGAAGTGCGTTTTAAGTTGCTGAACGCGATTTTAAATTTAACTCACTTTTTGTCTGTTACTTGGTGTGTATAAATTCTGTATATCATATAAAGGGCAGCACAAAGGTTCGCGAACACGTTTCCGTTTATTGACAGAAACTCCAGAATGAGAATTTTAAACTGTGCTACGCGTTTCCTGACTAAACTAAAATTTAGCATCCTATGTAGTATATATACAAATCTATAATCCATATACATGGCTGAATAAAAGTATTGGATATTTTTCCGAATATTGTATATGTTGGAAATATATGTTGGAAATTCCTGAAATTACGTTTTTAAATATGTTATGCGTTTTCCAAATTGTTTAGTTAGATGTTATCTTTCAGCTTAAAAAAACGGTAATGATTTGTAAAATTATTTTGGAAACTCTGGAAAGTGTTACATAATCTATACTTGATGCATGATTTTTCATTCTTGTTTTTATTTATTTAAGAAAATATATTATCTACTTCTGCATCTATTATATATTTCAATACTGTCTTGATTTTTAAGTAAAAACTAATGCCTTTCTTCAGTATACAAGAAGAGTCTAATATGAATAAAAACAACTGATGAAGACCCAACGTCCAATAGAATGGACATCAAATTTTTTTTGGTTTATTCTCTAAAATATACATTAAATTACTTAAACCACGATGTCATTTCATTCATACAACATTTAACATTAGAATTGTGTAGCATTAATATAAAAATACTTAAAAATTATATATAAAATTAGAGTTAAAACTGTCTGCTTACCTTCAAAAGTCTTTTTCTTGTTCTCTGCTACTTTCAAATGATTAAAATACATATTTAGCTGCAATTTTTTTATGATTTCGGTGCACAGATAGCAGCACTAGACTATCTAGTACAATGGACAGCAAGTATTTACAAGTTCGAACTGAAATTAAGTATTTTATAAAAAAAAATAAAAATGTCCAATAGAATGGACGCGGGGTCTCAAGAGGTTATTTTAAGATACACAATAATGTATGCTCTTATTAAAAATAACTTCAGATACTTTGATTTTGTATATACATTGGATTTTTATACTTAAAAAAATTCTCTTGATTGAGTATTCTTATTTATCTAAAACATTTCACTATACAAAATGTTTATTTAAGTATGCTGTTCTAGCAATAATAATTTAAAGTGTTCTTATTTAAATACACATGATCATATATGCTCTTATTAAAGATCATTGATTTCAAATACTTTAATTAAATGCATTTAATCAAACTATCTTATACATGTTTTTATTAAGAACAACAATTTCAAATATTGTTATTTAAAGAAGCATGATAATGTGTGCTCTTATTAAAAATGATTTTAGATACTTTTATTTAGAACTGTGATTTCAAATATAATTATTTAAAGATACCCAATAATGTATGTTCTTAATAAAAATGATTTTAGGTATTCTGATTTTGAATATTCTTATTTAAAGTTGCATGATAATGTTATTGTTGATTTTATTATTGAGTACTGTATTTTATTGAAAATAATTTTAGATATTTTTATTAACAGTGATTTCAAATGTACTCATTTAAAGATATATGATAAAGTATGCTTTTATTGAAAATAATTTTAGATACTCAGATTATTATAAAATTATATATATATATATATATATATATATATTTAAAATGCTCTTGATTGAATGTTCTTATTTACTAAAAAACTTTTCATGATGTAAAATGTTTATTTAAATATACTCTTCTAAATTCAATGATTTAAAATTTTCTTATTTATACATGATTTTATATACTCTTACTAAAAATGAATGATTTCAAATTCAAATATTTGTTTATTTAAGTACATTTGATTATATATGCTCTTATTAAAGAATTTATTTTAAATATTTTTATTTACATATTTGATCAAATACTCTTTTTTATCAAATATATTTAAAAAAAAAATATATGTTTTTATCATTCTAATATCAGATATTCTTCCTAATATTTCAGATGTACTTTTATAGATACGCTTATCCAAATATAATTCTTATTCAAGGTTGGGTCCAACAGGAGAATCTCGAGACCTTCTTTTTGAATCCAAAAAAAATTCTACAAAACAGTACATTTTTAACACTTTCCAACATAGTTGAAAAGTGTTTATGACTTTGGTTTATTTGTCTACTGTCTATCCATGCTCTAACTCTCGTGAATATACTCGGATGGCTATATAATTGATATATGTTGATTAAATTCAACACTAGTGCTTAAACAGTACTGATGGTGGGTCACAACCCCTGATGACCTACATCCAAAAGTTAAATTTTACAAAACAAAGCACAACCAAATAAAATATTATAATTTAGAAACTGGTGGAGCACAAACTTTCCAAAGTTGGAAAAAAACCAGAGGTTGAATATAACTTTAATGGTGTTGCGATGATTATCTAATCGGGATTAGTTACTTCCTTGATAGACCAAAGTAGGTTGAAGCAGAAGTTGGCAATAGAATAGGAAGTGCGGTACCGAATGGCCCTAAAAAAGCTCTCAGGATAATTATAATCCCTCAGAATTATAAAACAAAGGGCAACAAATAAGATTAAAATTATAGTACAGTCTAGAATAATTTACTTCAGGTAAAAATAATACCTAGAGAATAAGAGAGTGTTTTGCCATCCATCTCACTGCACCCACTACCCATAGTGCTTATCATAGGCAAACACCACATTCTTTGATATATGCTATTGAGGTTTACTATGGCGTGTTCATTTATGAAGATGAAGTGTATAACATTTATAGTTTGTTTATATGGACACTCAAAAAAATTAGCTTGTATGGGAAAATCATCCGTGAATTTTAATGATACACTATTTCAAACATAATGAAATTGATATGAATTTCTGAGGTGTACTAAAAGATACTTTTTTGTAGAATATGGAGTTCAAAGTATTTATCATTCATTTACAGGGTAACACAAAGATTTCAGTTGTATAATGGTCTACAGGGAAAAACTGTTTGTAGTGTATTTTAATGATGTTATACTTTTTCAAACATAATGAAATTTATATATATTACTGAGCTTCACTACAAGATGCATGCTGTAGAATATAATGTGCATATCATTTATCTTTCATTTACCAGGACACACAAGATTTCAGTTACAGTACTATCTATTACTGATAATTGCTGGAAATACATTTCATTTATGAACTGTGTTTTAAAGGCCAACTAAATTTTTGCATGCTACATGATGTAGCATTATTCTATAGATCATATGCAAAGCTACACAAAATAATTCATAAGCTTTACCATGTATAGGCGTGAAATGTTTAAAAGTGTTTCTTATTTGAGTTGTGCATTTTTCAGTTGAATTTTATTTAGTATATTAAGAGATGTTTGTAGAATATAAACAAATTCATACACAAGGCTATAATAAAGAACTAGACACATTGCTGTCTATGGATGGTAATTTCTGGAAGTATATTTTTAGTAGTGTTTTGTCTTTTTGCTTGAATTAAATTTTAGCTTAATATGTGGTGTGTATAGATAGTATAAAGGGCTGTGCAAAAGAATTAGAGTACATTTCCATCTATTGGCAGAAATTGCTGAAGGTCAATTTTCAACTGTGTTATGTGTTTCTAACTAAACAAAATTTTAGCATACTATGTAGAATACATACAAATCCATGGACCATATACAGAGCTACAGAAAAGGATTCCAATACCTTTCCCGCTATGGACGGTTATTGCTGAAATCTTGTTTTTAAGTATGGTATACATTTTCTGAATTGTCTACTACTTTCACCTTTTTAAACAGAGAAGTTTCTTTAAAGGGTTCTGGAAATGTTGGAAAGTGTTTAATAATCTATGTTTGAGGCATTATTTTTCTTTCTTGTTCATATTCATTATACACATTAATATATATATATATATTAAGTGCTTCTTTAACAGATGTGCCCATTTCTTAAGAAAGGATATGACATCCTTTAAATCAAACGCTTGATCTGGCCCTGTGTTTTTTTTAAATACAATGAATGATTTCAAGTAGCATCACACACATTTTTTTTATTATTATTCATTAATACAAGTCTCTGTTGGCCTTTTATCAGCTTCTTGCAGGTGCGTCACTTCTGCTAATATGGCCTTTATTCTAAAATGTAAGATATTGTATGATTAAGTAACATATTAAATTTTTCCGATCCTTTTTTAAAATAATCAAAATCAAGTAAAAATCTCAATTAGATTACTTAAAGCTCATTTTCAAACTCCTATAAAGCATAAAACACATGACAAAGAGATAAAAAGAAAATTTTTAAAAAATGGGGAGTAAGTACTTCTATGAAATTGTTGCAATTTGGTATACAAAATTTATAATGCTTGAAGTACAATTTTATTTTACAAACGTTCATTTATTAATTAAAATGTTATTTTCTTAAATTTTGAAATTGTTATTTTCGTTTGGTATAATATAATTTTATAGCATATTGTTCTCTAAAAATTATTATATGAGATTTGTAAACAAATTCTGTAATTTGTAAATTCTATGCATATTTTTACAGTTAATATATTATTTTGTGTACTCAGCTGAATGCTGTCTTTCTATTTTCTTTATAATATAACGGTTCTTTTGGATAAAAAAGCACAGTTACAATCAGGGCTGACCCAAGGATATACAGCACTCTAGGCTCTTTCTTTCATGGGTGTCTCTTAAGTCCTTTTATATAAGAAAAATGCTAGAAAAAGAATACTTTATTCAGTCTATTGCAAAAGGCCCGTAGACTGCCTAGTGCGCCTAAGTCTAGAGTCAGTCCTAGTTGCAACATTTTTTTTTTCTCATTTCCTTTGTACTTTTTATGTATAATGATCTTTTTTTTCTAATGCAGATTTATTTTATTTATTTATTTTTTTTTTTTTTAGAAAAAAAAGTTTGAAAGCTTTTTATTATATAAATAAAATGTACTATTATTAATAAACTTTTTATTTCTTCTGTAAAAGGAGGGGAGATTAACTTTCAATAAATCATTTATCTGTATGATTGATTGATATTTGTGTATTTATTTATACTAAGCATTGCGAATCCCTAACTTATATGCTGTATAATAGCAATAACTATATTCTTTCCTGTAGTGATTTTTAAAAATAATCGCATGCTATTTAATTTTATTTATCATGGTTGCTACACCACCTGTAAAACCAGGAAAAGTCAGGGAATTCAAAAATTAACACAAAAAGTCAGGGAACTTCATTTTTTTCCTCCAAAATCTGGAAAAGTCAGAAAATTTCGCAGCGATTGCCAACCGAGCGAAGTCCGCGCCGACATTTAAACCCATCCAGAATCTGGCTCGGAGCCAGATTTTTTTTCCACGCCAATCCGATTCTCTTTCAGATATATGGCAAATTTCTAGCTTTCCTCTTTGGACTAGTCGTGTCAACATCGTTATAACTCTCTGACTGAAGCCTGAACTATTCTTTTCTTTCACTCTGAAATGGAAATATCAGTTTTTTTCATATACATACTACTCATATACATATTCAAATACATACATGCTACTTCATTTCATATTCTCAAAACAGGTTGTAAAGCTTATAATTCACATGCTAATAATCTACTCTTAAATATTCTAATGCAAATCTACAACCAATCTGTTCAAAAAGACAAAATTGATTGTATAAAAAACAGTTTTGAATTAGTAAATAAGTTATGAGCATTAAGTAATATTAATTTTTTTAAAACAAGGATTTATTCAATAATATTAATTTAAATGATCTTCATAAAGTTATAGAAGGAAGGTTGGGGTAAAACTGCATAGTCGAGTGAAACCAGATATCTCAATTTTGACTCGATTTGAGTGGCACTCTAGTAGGTAATGGTTGAAATATTTAGCTTTAGGCCAGAGGGAGAATGGTAGCCATTACGATATCTCCATTCTGGCATTTATATAATTTCTGCATTAAAAGTTTATTTTATATTTTTTTGTTTTAATTTTTTTAGTTTTCAAAATTGTTAACTATGAACACATTTGAATTTACTGAAACTTTTTATTATGCACAGCATATTTAATAAGGATTTATTTCCCAAAATGAAACTGTTGCTAGCATTTAAAAAAGCAATTTTACAGCTTGTTTTCTGATTCACATTCTCTTGGGGAACAATTTATCCAACGTGGGCTAAAAAAGGGTATTGGAAAACAATAATTGAAGAGTCCATAAACAATGTTTGAAGAATAGGCAGTTAAAACTACATGGACAAGAATGATTATGATTTTAAAAGCTGATAATGAAGTGAACTTTTTTTCAATTTCTCAAATTTTAATGAAGATTATTACTCTTTTGTCTTTAAATATTAAATCATTTGACTTATAATTGAAATATTATTAGTCAAAGTTGTAAATTAAAATATATTGTTTTTTCAAAAAGGAAGTTAAACCTTTTCATTTATTCTAAGATTAACATATTCAAGTGGTTTTACCTTACTGGTGGAGTAAGACTGGTTGATTTGACTTTTTATAAATAATCAGTTATTAATTAAAATGTGATAAACTAATCATATGTTTAAAATGATATGGTACAAGGATAATGCAGAGTATGTATGCAAAGTTACATTAAATTCTCTTGGAAATTCTGGCTTCAAGAAGCAACTAATCATAAGGTATACAGTTTTCCTCTACAACTGACAGATAAAATCCTAACTAACAACTTTATAACTTAACTAATTTCTTATTTTATATAGTAAAGCAACTATATCTTCAATGAAATATAAGGGGTATTGCAAGCAGGGGCGTAAATCCTGGGGGGGTGTAACACCCCCCCACGAAAAAGTCAGTCGGAAAATTTTCCATTCGATCAGAAAAAGGTACGTTTAGTCGGAAAAAATGGTATTAACCTATAAAAACTTATTCATTGGAAAAACGAAAAATTCCCGTTTGATCGCAAAAAAGTTCGTTTAGTCGGAAAAAAGTGGTATTAACCTATAAAAACTTATTAATTGGAAAAACGAAAAAAATTCCTGTTTGTTTGGAAAAAAGTTCGTTTAGTCGGAAAAAAAGTGGTATTAACCTATAAAAACTTATTCATTGGAAAAACGAAAAATTCCCATTTGATCGGAAAAAAGTTCGTTTAGTCGGAAAAAAAGTGGTATTAACATATAAAAACTTATTCATTGGAAAAACGAAAAATTCCCATTTGATCGGAAAAAAGCGGTATTAACCTATAAAAACTTATTCATTGGAAAAACAAAAAATTCCCGTTTGATCGGAAAAAAGTTCGTTTAGTCGGAAAAAAAGTGGTACTAACCTATAAAAACTTATTCATTGGAAAAACGAAAAATTCCCGTTTGATCGGAAAAAAGTTCGTTTAGTCGGAAAAAAAAGTGGTATTAACCTATAAAAACTTATTCATTGGAAAAACGAAAAATTCCCGTTCGATCGGAAAAAAGTATGTTTATTTGAAAAGAAAGATATTAACCTATAAAAATTTATGAATTGGAATAATGTTTTTGTAGTCTTTAATTAAATAAGAAAAACAAGTTAGGTGGAAGAAAACCTATAGAATGTTATTCTTAGTAGGATTTTTTATTTTTATTTTTTGTAGTTTTTAATTAGAAAATAAGAAAAACTATTTAGAACGAAGAAAACCTATATAAATTTATTCTTAGTTGGAAATATTACGGATTTTCTTTTTCTGATAAAAGTATACAGAAAAACTTTGATTTGTCGAATATTGTAAAAACTCGAAAACCTTGATATGACGAGCAAGATATTTAAATACATATTCTAGCAATGTTAATATTATTTGAAACCTTGATATTTTGATCGAAAACCTTGATTTTCCGAATTTTTTTCTGTGGCCTTTGACTTCGAGATATCGAGATCCAACTGTATTTATTTATAATAGGAAAGCTTTTAGTTTAGACTGGAAATTTTAAGATATACTGACTGAAGTGAAGAAACTTCCATTTTGTATCTAACTTTAAATTTAGTTAGAGATGTGTATCACGGAATTCAGGTGATATCCTATTAAAATTCAAAACTGAATTGCAAATATTTAGTACTTTTCCGTATCAAAATCTGGACATTTTCCACTCTACACGAATTTTACCTTTAATCGAAAATAATTATGGTTTTATTTTTTTGTACTAACTAATTTTGTATTTTCTTCTTATTTTATTTTAAAAAGATGTGATTTTTTTTACTCTTTTATGTAATTTTAGATTGATTTAAAAATGTGTTTCAAGAAATTTATATGATACAGGATGAAAATTGAAAACACCCAAAATACTTTAAATTTTAATCTCGAAACAATCTGGATATTTTACAATCTATATGAATTTACTTCTATCAGAAATAATACTTTCGTTTTCTTTTTCCTTAACCAATTGTATTCGATTTTTTTTATATACATCATTATTACATTTTGTTTAGTCGGAAAAACAGGTATGACACCAAATTTTTACACTGCTTTAAAGTATGTCGTTAGAAAGAACTATAAACTTAAATTACGAAATCCCGAATTTTTGACAAATTCATGTCTTTAAAATATTCCCCAAGCAAACAGATTTCAATTTTACTCAGAAAGAAACACTAAAAAAATTTAACTGATTGCTAAAAAATAGAGAGATAGAACTTCCACGTCTCTTCCAAGATTTTCCTGATGATCCCAATGTTTAAAAGGATATATTGAAATTACTTTTATAAACAAGTTTTCATTTGTTATTAATATTAAACATGTATTGGTATATTTGTTAAGTAAGTTTTTCCAATTAGAATCAAGACACACATGTATGTGTGTCTTGACATCAATACATTCATGTCCAACATTTTAGCATATATGGTAAAAACGAAGAAAGAAAATCTTAAATATCTTACGAAATTATTAAATTTTATAGATGAAATTCACAAAATAATTATGATTTCGCGTATCGAGATACTCAAATAAGTTTTAAAGGTCTGATGTTGATTCCTTTTGAATTATTAATAAATTTATCTAAAAATTAGGGGTCAAGGTCCATGATTAATATGTGTAGAAAAATGCGGATTAGAACTCCAAACTGCTTTGTTACATAGTGATATATCTTGTTACTAAACGTACAAAATTTGATTAAATTTTATTGAAGTACAAAGAAATGGATATGAGTTTTGTTCATTCGAAAAATTTCAATCTTTTAAATTTTGGCTTTTTTTAATGTCGTAGACGTACACGGGTAGCAGGAGTCCTTATGCTTAACTCAGAACTTTATGAATTTCTATCTGGAGTGGAGTCTATATGAATAAGTATGCCATACACAGAAAAGTAAAATGCATTAAGCCCTTTATGGGTAAAAAAACGGGCAATGAATCCGCAGCTCTTCAATCCAGTTTCATAAAATTTGGTACATTTAGAAACAAGATATATCGCTATCAAACAAAGCAGTCTGGAGTTCCAAACCGCAATTCTCTACACATATTAATCATAGTATTTCGCCACTGATTTTTTGAGACATATATTAATAATTCAAAAGGAATAAATATCAGTGCTTTAAAACTTATTTGACTATCTCGATACTGCTAAGTCATAATTATCTAGTCAAATTCTCCTATAAAGTTTAAATAATTTCGTAAGATATTTACGGTATCCTTTCTTCGTTTTTATCATATATGCTAAACTTTTGGGCATGAATGTATATATATATATATATATATATATATATATACATATATATATATGCAAAGAAATACATAGATACAGTAGAACCTCCGTTATCCGACCCTCGTTTAACCAGAACTCTCCGTAAACTGACGTCGGTTTCCTGAACCTTTTTTTCAGCGATTTTTTTTTCACATTTCTTGTGTATGCAAACAGTCATTTCCGAACTACCAGTACAGATAAATAATTTGATTCCTCTTTCTTAGAATTCCTTTTAAATTAGCTTGAGTTACCGCAAGCTCCGATCTCTGTATAAGTGCACCCTCCCCCCCCCCCCTTGTGTATTTTGAAATTTGGGAGGGCATACTGCCGAATGCCACAACATTCGAATGTTATTGCACCCTCTGATTGTAAGCAAGAACAGGGAACAAAACCCCTTTTGTCATCTTTTCACAAGCAGAAATTTTCACAGCTGCAGAATTTAAAAATCCCTGACGGCTCGGCCTACAGGCACAGGTGGATTTCGAAGACGCAGACCGTGGGGCGCCTGTTTGTCGGGAATTGCGGAACAAATGACCCTTTTTACGATGATGCGGCAGTTGGAACCACCTACTTCGAAACCTAACTTGTTTGCAGGCGGAGCCGGCAGGGATTTTTTATTTATTTATTTATTGTTATAACGGTTGGCCCTATAAAAAACTTGTCAGTATAAAAGTTTTAGATAATATTAAGAGGATTAATAATAAATTTAAGAGGATTTCAGATCTTGAGAATTGGTGAAGTTATGAATTTTTTTCTTCTAAACCCCCCTTTCCCCCCCTTAAGGCAATTTTTAATTATATCAAAAATCTGTCATACATAAATTTTCGGCCCTTCTCCTAGAAGTAATAATAACTTCAAACGGATTCGATACGTATCATAATTAAGAAATTATGTTTCTTTTCTGTTTTCACAAAAAGCCCCCCCACCCCACCCCACCCCCTTGGTTCGATTTTGCCCATTAACGAACTTGACCGAGATTTTATGTCCCTTGATTTTATGTATCAGTTTCGAAAAGATGCGGGAGTTGGAACCGCCTACTTCGAAAAATAACTTGTTTGCAGGCGGAGCCGGCAGGGATTTTTTTTGTTTTTAATTTTTTTTTGCTATAACGGTTGGTCCTATAAAAAACTTGTCAATATAAAAGTTTTAGATAATATTAAGAGGATTAATAATAAATTTACGCGGATTTGATATCTTGTGAATTGACGAAGCTATGATTTTTTTTCTTCTAAACCCCCCCATTTCCACCCCTTGGAGCCATTTTTAATAATATCAAAAATCTGTCATACATAAATTTTCGGCCCTTCTCCTAGAAGTATTAATAACTTTAAACGGATTCGATACGTATAATAATTAAGAAATTTTGGGTTTTTTCTGTTTTCACAAAAAGCCCCCCTTGGTTCGATTTTGCCCATTAACGAACTTGACCGAGATTTTATGCCCCTTGATTTTATGTATCAGTTTGGAAGAGATTTATGCAGAATTTTTCCAGTTATCGTGTTCATAAAAAAGTGACATAGATAGATAGATAGATAGACAGATAAAGTTTTGAACTGGGGGTGGTTTTGGGTTCTGGGAGTCATAATCGGCATAGATCTGCAAAAATTTTTCAAAATTTCCAACTTAGGTGAGAATGTAATAGGTAGTATTTCTTACGAAATCTACCTAAAAGGAGAAGGAGAATTTTCATGTATAATTTGAATTTAGATATTTATTTAGCATTTTAATTCGTCATAATAACAGTTCGATGACGATGTTACATATTAAACTAGATGATTATTGATAAATTGTAGATTATCCGGAAATTTCGATTATCCGATGTAGGTTCGATCTGAATTACGTCGGATAATCGAGATTCTACTGTATATATATTACATATTAGTCGGCATTTTGTTTTTCATAGTACTCGGAAATTTTCCTTCTTGGAGTCGGAAATTTATGAGTCTACACCCCCCTATTCGACTAGGGTGGTTTACGCCCCTGATTGCAAGCAATCGGAACATCAAACCTTATATGTGACTTTATTATGAAATGGTTTTCATCAATAGCAATATTTTACCATACAGATATATTGATGATATAATTTTAATACATCTTGCAGATTTTTTACTTGTCAATTATTTTATCAGGCATGAGATTCTTCCGCGGTTTTCCGCTTTTTTATCATTTTCCGCTTTTTTATCATTTTCCGCTTTTTTGCCATTTTCGGATTTTCCGAAAAAATGAGAAATTTGCCTGAAGATCGCGAAAAAAAACCTTACGAATTTCGTCAAAGGATCGCTGAAAAACGCGAATTTTGACAAAGGATCGTGTGAGAAACGTAAAGATCGCGAATTTCGTCAAAGGATCGTGTGAAAATTGCCAAAAGATCACTGAAATAACGCGAATATCGTCAAAGGATCGCTGAAAAAACGCGAATTTAGCCAAATGATCGCTGAAAAAACGCGAATTTAGCCAAATGATCGTTGAAAAAACGCGAATTTAGCCAAACGATCGGTAAAAAAACGCAAATTTACCCAAAATATCGCTGAAAAAACGCAAATTTACCCAAAAAGATCGCTGAAAAAATGCGAATTTAGCCAAAAGATCGCTGAAAAAACGCGAATTTAGCCAAAAGATCGCTGAAAAAAATGCGAATTTACCCAAAAGATTGCCGCAGAAACGCGAATTTAGCCTAAAGATCGCCGCAGAAACGCGAATTTAGCGTAAAGATCGCCGCAAAAACGCGAATTTTGCCAAAAGATCGCCGTAAAAACACGAATTTTGTCAAAAGATCGCCGTAAAAACGTGAATTTTGTCAAAAGATCGCCGTGAAATCGCGAATCTTGTCATAAGATCGCTGTTGGAAACGCGAATTTTGTCAAAAGATCGCCGTGAAAACGTGAATTTTGCCAAAAGATCGCCGTAAAAATGCGAATTTTGTCAAAAGATCGCCGTAAAAACGGGAATTTTGCCAAAAGATCGCCGTAAAAATGCGAATTTCTCCAAAAGATCGCCGTAAAAACGCGAATTTCGCCAAAAGATCACCGTAAAAACATTAATTTCGCCAAAGGATCGCTGTAAAAACGTGAATTTCGCCAAAAGATCGCCGTAAAAACGTGAATTTCGCCAAAGGATCACCGTAAAAACATTAATTTCGCCAAAGGATCGCTGTAAAAACGTGAATTTTGTCAAAAGATCGCCGTCAAATCGCGAATCTTGTCATAAGATCGCTGTTGGAAACGCGAATTTTGTCAAAAGATCGCCGTTGGAAACGCGAATTTTGTCAAAAGATCGCCGTGAAAACGTGAATTTTGCCAAAAGATCGCCGTAAAAATGCGAATTTTGTCAAAAGATCGCCGTAAAAACGGGAATTTTGCCAAAAGATCGCCGTAAAAACGCGAATTTTGCCAAAAGATCGCCGTAAAAACGGGAATTTTGCCAAAAGATCGCCGTAAAAATGCGAATTTTGTCAAAAGATCGCCGTAAAAATGCGAATTTTGTCAAAAGATCGCCGTAAAAACGCGAATTTCGCCAAAAGATCACCGTAAAAACATGAATTTTGTCAAAGGATCGTCGTAAAAACGTGAATTTCGCCAAAAGATCGCCGTAAAAACGTGAATTTCGCCAAAGGATCACCGTAAAAACATGAATTTCGCGGAAGTTGACAATTTTGTCATGTATGAAATTAGCTTTTTAATTTGTGTTGTACGCGCGTTATTTTAAATATTTCCCCATTTTCTTATTCACGCGCTTTTCCTCTTTTTTCATCTTTCTGCACTCTCATGCCTGTTTTATTAATTTAAACTGCTGTTCTTTCCAATTCTAAAATAAACTTTTTGGATTAAAACATATTTATTCTAAGTAATTATATATAAACTTTCAATATCTATGGAGGGAAAGGGGGGGATCTCATTCAAAGTAAATAATTACTATTTGTCTTTTATTTCACTATATTGTTTACATATATCAACTTATGGAAATGTGTTCTGCAATTACTTAAATTGAAATAAATGCTTATGCATGAAAAAATATAGTATAAAAAAAATATGCTGTCACATAATTATCCAAAATCTTCTGTTTCACCTTTGCTAGATAAATAAGTATTTAACATGTCAGGTTAACACTTAATATGTAGAAAAATAAATAAATTACAAGTACCAATAAAAAGAGAAGGGCCTACAATAAGTTTACTTTAATATGTCACAAAATCTATGTAAAGGAAAAAAGTATAAAACTCTACTAGCTGATCCCCGCCTGGCGTTGCCTGGGCCCCTGATAATAAATTTAAAAAATAAAAAATCGTTTTTATTATTTTATATCTTTAACCTGATTTTGTATGAAATTATATTTTAAACTGAAAAATTCATGAAAAATATTGATATTTAGTGATAAAAGCACTCATTTTCTTGTTTTTTTACCTAGGGTCATTTCATAGTTTTAAAATAAAAAGTTCTTTTTGTCCAAACTCTTTGAAATCTTTATTGGTGATAAATAAAAAGGTTTTACAGTCCATGTAAAAATTTTGTGAAAAAATATTATCTAGTTATAAAAGAAATGTTTTCTTCTCGCTTTTTTATTTGTTTGTTTGTTTTTGCATCGTCTCCTTTAACATAGCAATAAAAAAATAGTTTTCATCTTCCGAACTCTCTGGCATTTCAATCAGTTATAAATATAACTGTATCCAAGCTTTCTTTAAAATTTTGCGAAAAAATATGCACATTTAGTAGTGAAAACATGAGTCCTTTAAAAAAAAGCTTTAGCTTTCAAGCTCAGAGCAAAAATATATTAAAAGGTCTATGCTTTCAATGCAATGGTACGGCTTCGTCCATTTTCAATCCCCCTAGGCTAAACAGGTGAGGGTTAATCAGTCAGGTTTCCTGTTTCTGAGGGTAGAAGCCTTCAAAAAAATATTGAAGCATGCACAAAGAGACGATTTTCGTGTGGTTTTGACAGAATGTGCTTTTCATTTTAAATATATAGATACACATTAAACACACATATTCATACATCTTTAAGTGACTTGATATTTTAAATTAAAATATGAAAACTAATACATTTATTCATCATTTACAATATTCTAAAATATTGTTTTATTTTATCATTTAACTATTGAATTGTGTATCTACTCTATAAAAATTATTCGTTGCATATTAAAAATCTGCTAACTTTTTAATCTGAAACATAATGTCCTTTTTATAGTATAAACATAGTTTATGCTCTTTAGAAATATTTGTATAACATTTTTGCATATTTTATTAATTTAATATTCATTATATAAGCTTTATTATTATTTTAATTAATATGTATCTTCCAATTAGATAATTTCCATAATTTTTTTATAGATGGCAGAACTATCTTTCCAATTATTCATTTTTTTTCTTCCAGTATAGTTTTTCAGTTTAATAACATATAGGGAATTTATTCTGCTTTTTGTCTTATGTTATCTTGATAAGTGCATTGAAATGCATTTTTTTTCAGCCATTTTCCTCTCATTTTGTGCATCTTTAATTGTCCTTTGAACTCCTTTAAGCTTTCTATCTGGTATGTCAAGAGAAGGTGTAAACATTTATAACTTTTTATTTTGGCTAGTGTAACAAGAGAAACAACTCTTTTGTCTGTATTTTTGTAGATAGTCTTTTTGTTGACAATGCCATCTACTTTTTTTTTTCATTTTTAACATCCTCTCAATTAGAGTTTCAAAATTAAAAATGTCCGTAGGGGAAAAAAAAACTGCAACCAAAATTGAAGAAGTGTGAAGATTGACCTGGTTAGACATTGACCTCAGATATCCTATTCAAAAATATGTTTAAAAATATAGAAGCAAACAAGAAATTCAAAAAGAATGCTGCCATTTTTTTAGGTGCATTCGTAATTATATAAATACGTAGCACCTATTGTCGTTGTCTGGTCCGTCCGTCTACATATAACAACGCAAAAACTACCCAACCAAATGGTTGGAAATTTAAGATATATTATCCTTGCAGAATTTTGTCGAGACATTTCAAATTTTATGAAAATTGAATCAAAACTGTAGAAAATATTAATAAAAATATTTATTAAGAAATTTGAAATTTTTTTTAAAACTCTGTGCTTTTTTGTTATAGGAGCTTCCGAGGTTTAATCGTCAAGCGATTGAGATGCTTTTTTTATTACAGAAATTAATCTGCAGATGATATAATTCATTTCACAGAATAAAAAATCATCAAGATCTGAATATTTATATAACTAGTTACAGTACGAACGCACCTCATTGTCACGTTTGACGTACAATTTCCAACTTGTTTAACTTGTGGGTGTCTTTGTGTTACTAGTGTAGGATCTTAATAGGATTCATTTTGAATCCTCGAATGACTTAGTATAGCCACACCTTGACTTTCATGATGATTTTGTGAGGCACTGTGATGTTTCTTTAAATATATATATTTTTTAATTTATAACATTTTGCTTGTAATTCATTTCTGATTATCCTTCTGTTTAATTTTCACATATGTAATTTTATGCACATATGCTTTCATTTCGTGTACACACATACACATATATGCATAAATATCCTTTCAGGAACAATTTACCACAAATGAGTGAATGTAACTGTTTCAGTGCTTGTTTACTGATAAATTCTAAATCAGGACCAGGTAAAATGAATTAATAATCTATCGACTTTAAAAAAAAATAGAGTTCTTTTTTGATGTGCTAAATGTTCCATTTTTCTTTGAAGAAATTCTAATGAAATATGATATTTTGGATTGCATGTGTAAATGTGGTTGGTTGGTTATATAAGGTTTAATGGCACAAGGTCCCATTGGGGACAAGCTGCGCCAAAGTAAAAAATTAAGAAAAAACATATAAAAACTCCACAAAAGGTAATGCTAACAAAAACAAAAAGGGAACAAAGCTCAGTGAAAAAATTATCTGGATGGGGTTACCCAACCAGATATAGTCATACAGTGTCTAAAACAAATATTATGAATTCTTAAAAATATAAAGTATATAAGTAATACACTGAGAAATACTATCTGGATGGGTTTACCCATCCCGATGTCAAGTTAAACAAGTATAAACTAACATTGTTAAGTGATAAAACATGAAGGATATATAAAAACTATATTTCAAAATAAAAGCCAGCATGCTTAAGAAAATGAAAAAGTGCCCCATGAGGAGTTTTCCCAATGAGGCTTATCAAAGTCAGTGATGATGAATTAAAATACAGTCTATACAAGTGCGGGAGGTCCGGACAGTCAGTTAAAATATGATTAATAGTCAGGAGATCAGAGTGACAGTGAGGACACAAAGGTGCATCCACTTGAAGTGAAAGATGTTTATGAGTAATTCTTGAATGTCCAATTCTCAGATGAGTCAACAAAACATCAGTTGTGTAAATGTAGATATTATGACTGTCAAAAATGTTTACTTTTCTGTGAAAATAATTTTATTGTAAATACAGATACTAAAGAAATACAGGTATGCATTTTTAATGCATTCTTACTACACTAATTCTTTTTTATATGGCTAATAAATTTTGACAACTGTTTTGCTATTCAGCATAAGTTTTAGGTTTTTATGTGTATTTAGCAAGGTAAAATGCTACAATAAGATATTGTTGTGTCAAGGAATATTAACCTTTTCTGTTCCTGATTATTTTCCTTTTGTTTGCTTAATGAGTAGAGCTATTATTTTTTTCTGTTTTGATTTTTAGCTTCTTGAAGGGAGAAATATTAGACAAAATAATGTTCAATCTGAAGAACAGATTTATCATGTAATATACAAGTTATGTCTATTTGTCATCTAATATGGACTATGAAAACAATAAATGTTAGGGATTCCTTCTGGCAAGTGCCAAAACTGTTAAGAAAAATATTAGCTAATTTTTTATTTAATGTATTTATATTGGACTTTTACAGTATTGGACTACAAGTCCAGAAATCTGCAGTTTTTTCTTTGGGGAAAAAATGTGTGTCAGGTGAAAATATTTCCAATAAAAGAGGTGTTGCAGAAAGAAAAGCTGAAACAAATGTAGCAATTAAAATTATCTGACATGTTTAACGTATCTAGTAAAAAAAAAAAGATTATCAGCTTTACTATTATTTTGATGGGGATGCGACCCATTTTAAAAAGTGTTTCAAGTAGAAACCAACCACTAGCAGGCTGCACACTGAGGCAATTCAAATAACATAAATTGTTTCTGAGGAGAAAAAAAACCTGTCTTTTCTCCTAAGATGCACTTCATATTGCATCTGTCGCCTCAGTGTGCTGCTTGCCATAAAAAAATGCAAGCAACATGATGAGAGGAGTCTGCATCCCTCATTCTGGATAGCGGTGATGAAACAACTGTGTCATTTGCACCAAAATGATAATGCTGTGCCATTCTGTGCCAAGTGATAATTTTTCAACAAAATTGTACCCAACTGTGCCAATTTGATAATTTTCTTCCAGCAACCTTTTGCCATAAGAAAAATTCCGTCTTTCTTCACAGTACGAAATCCCCTCTTAAAAGTGCTTATTACAATTCAAAACTATCACATGCGCACTGATCAGTCTTATCCTCTGATTGAATTGAGTTTCCTGCAAAGAAACCAAGTTTGACTAGAGCTTAGTAGCTAGGAAGTTCGGCACACAAAATACCAATTGAAGTCCACTACTGATAAAGCTTGCTTCTCCTTTTGTGTTTTCTCATGTTGGCGAAGCCTCTTCACTGGTTCACTGTGATTGGTTATTTTTGATCCGAGCTTCCCAGGTAGCAACGTCTAGTCAAAGTTAGTGCCGAGAGTTTGTTTTCAAATCAGAAAACTTCAGACCTCTGAGCAGAAAACAAAAAGAATCCACAGTTAAGGTAAAACCAGGGCTACACTAGATACCGGGCTTGCTCATTCATTATCATGATGTCACAAAAGGTGGCTGGCCGCTACCAGCGATTGGGACAAAGCGAAACGACAAAATTAAAGACATACAGCGATTGGCACAAAACGACAGGCTCGTCGCTTTTCACCAATCGCTGGTCACGGCCAGCCACCTTTTGTGACGTCATGATAATGAATGAGCAAGCCCGGTATCTAGTGTAGCTTTGGTAAAACCCAAATGTCTTTTCGTACTAATTAATTGATGCTCTAAAACCTTCTAATTGGAAATTTTGCTCAATCTCTTTCCGCTTCAGATTTGCAATGGCTATCTTCCAAATTTTGCCACTAAGGGGCGCTTCTGTCGTTTGCATTAGGTCGGACTAGAGCTCCTATAATAGAGGCTGACGCATCCTCGCAGATTTGGTGCTCAAATTGAAGTTCAGTCGAAAAACCAAGCTAATTAGAACCGGTTCAGCCAATCAGAACCGAGTCTTAGGCAACCCCCACTCCGGCTGCGGTAGATTGATGCTGAACTGAGCACCAATAATCCGAAACAAAATGGATATGCGTCAGCTCCTATTATAGGAGTCTTAGGTCGCACTAGTCGCTTTACTATGCCACTACCTCACTTGGATAGCTGCAGCTCTCACCATTCGCAAGTACAGTGATCTCTCACTTAAGCGCGACAAAAGGGGACAACGAAATTTTCGCGCACAAGTGAAATTCGCGCATAAGTGAAAAACCTTAAAATAAGCTTAAACACGAAAAGTTAACATAACTAATACTAATAGTACTCTACTAATATACTAATAAATAAATACGCACACAATTTCCGTTTATATATTGTAATTTAATAAGAACGTAAAAATTCAAAGTTGTTACGTACGTTAGATTAATTTTAACACAATTATTCAAATTGGTAAAGAAATCATATGAGTTATAATTTTTCCAACTCGACAAAAAATGTCCGGGCCAGAATTCGAACCTGGGATCAATAAGATCCAGATGATCAATAAGGTTAACTGGATGAATTATGCCCTCCAGATTCGACCAGGGTAGCTCAGTTGATAGAGCATGGCAGCTTCAGCCAGGAGATCCCAGGTTCAAATTCTGGCCCGGATATTTTTCGTCCAGTTGGAAAAAATTACAACTTGTATTTGTTACATACGTACCAAACTTTTGTTAAATTACATTTTCTTTACAAGTCATCAATAAAAATTTTTGTTTTCGGGAACTGTCGATGAGAGTCTTTTCAAGTTCATCTAGGTGCGAAAAAGTTCTTTCGCATCCGGAATAAAATTAAAAAAAATCCCGCAGAGTTTCCAATGCTTCATATACTGTTGTGTTTTTTATGATATCCATTTTCAAAGAAACCGACAATTTCGTACGTTTCGCCATTTTTTATACACAGTACTATGTTATACACAGTACTATGTACTATGTTATACACAGTACTATACACAGTACTATGTACACAGTTTTTATGTACAGTAAGTAAGCAAATAACGTGGTAACGCAAACCCAAAGCTTGTTTCGCAAGTTGTGCTTACCGTCCACACCGATTGGCTGCGACTTTTAGTGACGTCAACATTTCCGTATGTAACCAGTCCAAGAGACAGAACAGGAAGGGTACATTTTTGCGATAAGCAAAGCGCGATTTTACTAAAACTTGAAAAAAAAAAAAATCGCGCATAAGTGAAAGGTGCATTTTAGGTTTCGCGTATAAATGAATAAGTCTTAGCATTATTTTCCTATTTCGCTGGCCGGGCCCGCGGGAAAAACGCGCATAAGTGAAAATCGCGTATAAGTGAGAGATCACTGTATTTTCAGGTTAAATAGACTATAATAAAAAAAATAAATTTTAAACACCACTCGTATGCAACAAAAAGGGGAGGGGTATTTCGTGTTTAAATTCCTCCCACAGCATATAAAAACTGATAAGATGCATACAAAACTCCATGTGTTAAATAAATACAACATGTGTTTGCTTAAAAACTAATGTAAAGAAAAGTATAACAACTAAAAGCTTTTAGCATACAACTGTTTCAAGGCTCCACAATAGTAGACTTTATTAGGAAAATAAAGTTTTTTTATGGAAAGAAACAGTTAGGAGCAATAGCAACAAAGTAGTAGTTACTGCTATCTGCTGTTTCTCCCCCCCCCCTCTATTTTTTTTCACGATTGAAGGAAGAGTTTTTTTTTTTTTTTTTTTATGAAGCCTTTAAACACATAAATGTTAAATTTATTATGGATGCTTGTGCTTTTCATTATGTCTGTTTTTACGTAAGTATATACTAATTCTATGAAGGTTTATGCTAAACACTACCTTGTATAGATATGTAGCAGAACGAAATTGTTCGTTTTATAAGTAGCAAACAATGGTTCAAAACTCTTCCCAGATATAGATCCTGGATGCGCCACTGGTCGTATCATAGAAGTAGTTTAAAAAAGCACTGTGATTTAGCACAAAACTATGATAAAGAAATCTTGCATCTCTCTAGATTTCGTTCTGTCAGCGCTTATGATGCAAATTGTGTAACAAACCAATGAAGAATTTTACTGTTATCGAATTTAAATCTCTCTGGATTAAGTAAAGTTTGATTTAGTATTCGATGCATAATCTCATATACATACATACATTAAAAAAAAAAATCAATTTAATAACCCCCCCCCCCCCACCAAAAAAAATTAAAAAAATTAAAATCAAAATGCTACTACAGAGTGTTGAGGTCGAGACTGCTAAAAAAAGTTTAAAAAAAATAAAAACAAAAAGCATTTCATGCATTTAACCAGGGCAACACTAGATACTGGGCTTGCTCATTCATTCTTATGACGTCACAAATAGTAGCTGGCCGCGCCCGTGACCAGCGATTGGTACAAATAGGGCTACTATAATACAGGCTGAATCATCCAGTATTTTGTTACCTACTTAGACCAATCAGCGATTGTTGTCCACGTGGCGTGGCCAATCGATCTTCTCCTATGGGCAATTAAATGGCGGCATGAGTCAGCCCGGATTGTAGGAGCCTTAGGTACAAAGGAGAATGCGTACATCGTTTTGTGCCAATCGCTGCATGCCTTAACCCCCCCCCCCCCCCTCAATTATTATTTTTTTATTTTAGGGAAGAGAAAGTTTAAGGTGGTGTCACCCTCTATTGTAAGGTTTAATAGTTATGGAATTCAAAAATGACTGTTTCTGAAATTTAAGTTATAGCATGCATTAAATTAAATGTCTTCGCAAACTGTTCGCAAAGGAATCTGTAACAGAATTTTGTTATAGCATACCACTAAATAGTTAATTTTAAAATGTGTTACCATACTGCTCGGAAAGGAAATATTTAGTCATAGCTTACCACTAAATAATTAATTTTAAAGTTTCTTACCCAACTGCTTACAATGGAAATCCATCTATTTAAAGCTAAGCAGTTTTTTCGTCAATCCATGCAAAAATGGCTTTTATACGCATGCGCGAGCATTCAGCCAATCAGCTAGAGGCTTTTACTCTCTAGAGAAAGATACGGATTCCGGGATGTTTCAGCCAATGAGGTGAGGGCTGTTATTCTCCCCAGAAGCAGATTCAGATTGACAAAACATATATCGCTAACTACACTGCTCAAAAAATTAAAGGATATTGCAGTTTTAGGTGGATTTTGTATCTGGGAAACTTTTTAGCTGATTGATACATGGTCGACAGACATAGTAGGTTATATGAGAATAAATTACACATGTTTGGCAGAAAAAAATGCATTTTATTGCGCATTTGTGTACAAAAGGAAAAAACACAATTTGTGCATATGAGAAAAAAAGAATAAGAAAAGGTGTTTTCTTCAAAGAAAATCATTTTCAGTAGGGGGTATGGTTTCCACGGGCGGCCAGCAACGTTGAACACCTTTGAGGCATGGACTCAAAGGCATGGACTCATGAGGCTATTAATGACGAGTTGGGGTATTCTGCCCCACTCTTCCAGAAGAGCTCTTTCCAGTTCTTGGAGAGTTTGTGGGGGTTGTTGGCGGCCAGAAACTCGTCTTCCTAGAGCGTCCCAAACGTGCTCGATTGGATTCATGTCTGGAGAACACGCTGGCCATTCCATTCGAACGATTCCTTCCTCGAAAAGGAAATCCTCCACCAGGTTTGCACGATGTGGCCTGCAGTTATCGTCCATTAAAATGAAGTTATCTCCGATTGCTGCAGCGTAAGGGACTACAATAGGTCTGAGGATCTCATCCCTATATCGGCGACCAGTCAGAGCTCCATCTCGAATGATGTAGAGGTCAGTGCGCCCGTCAATGGAGATGCCACCATACACCAACACTCCTCCACCGAAAAATCCGACACTTTCGTGCACGAACGCAGGATTATTCCTACTGCCACAGTCCCTCCAGATGAAAATACGCCTATTATCCGGATGCACAGAAAAACGGGACTCGTCAGAAAACAGAATATTGCTCCATTCATTTCTCCTCCAGTTGACATGCTCGGTTGCCCACTCCCTGCGGTCGCGACGATGCCTTGATGTTAATCTAACACATACCATCGGTCGGCGAGCATACAGACCTACAGCATGGAGCCGGTTTCGGACAGTCTGAGTTGAAATCGTGGTGCCTGTAGCCGAGCGAAGGTGTTGTTGGAGAAGAGTAGCGTTCATATTTCGGTGTCTCCGAGCTGTTAACGCTAAATACCGATCTTCATTGGGCGTTGTTGCCCGTCTACGACCTTGCCCTGGTCTTCGGCCTGCACATCCACTCTCCAAAAAACGGTTCCAGATCCTGGAAATGACACTTTGTGACACTCCAATGGCTTGCGCTACTTCGGCTCGAGTTTGGCCCCCTTCTAACCTACCAACAATTCTCCAAGCTTCTGAATCTGTCAAATGACTTCGCTGAGACATTGTACTCATCGAAACAAAGCAATCACTGAATGCCGATCATCCTTGTCTTCATTCTCTTTTATCCAGTTGAAAGTCAAATTTCATTCGCTGCCGCTGAAGCGACGTTTTTGACGTCGAACTCAAAATTTGCATACTCCACAGTTTGAAAACCAGAAAAATTTGCATTTGTGATTCTCTTCTTCTATTTTCGGCAAAAAAAATTTCGTTTATATCTTTATTTTATATAAAACTTCAAATATCCTTTAATTGTTTTGAGCAGTGTACATCGCTGTTCTATGTTTTGAAGGTATTTATTTTATTTATTATGTAATTTGTATAAATAACTAGGTGTCAAAACTAAATTTAGGCTCATTTAATGTTAAGCATAAATATCTAGGTGTCGATTTCGATTCTAGCGTTTTGCCAAATCCAAATCAATCTAGATGGAAATCGCTGTTTTCCTTCTGTTTCTATAGTACAGAAAATAATTCACGTAACTCTTATTATACATACATGATGCTTCACACTTCACTAAATGTTTTCATTAATCTTGAATGTTTTGATTTGCAATATAATAAAAATATACAATAAATCTAGAGACACTAAATTTTAACAACTTTTATAAGCCCTGCATTTTTTTTAAAGCTACGAAATTAATCTGCAATGTCTAAATTAATCTGCTGCCATGCTGCAGTGTTTCTGCTACCAGGTTAATATTTAAGAAATATTTTACATTGTATTGTTTGTATGTATACAAATCTTGAATGTTTTGATTTATTAAATTCATTTTATACCAGATTGCATGTCCATTCTTGGGCGATTCACATGAAACTAAAAAAAAATATATTTTTGACTTCAGGGGAAATGAATAAGGTTATTTCATTTTTTCTTTTGTATATAAAAAAAAACCTGGCCATCCATTAATCACATTGTTTTTTGTATATTTAAAGATGATTACTTCTTTGTATTATTTTTTTTTTGGGGGGGGGGGCGAAATAATATACTTCATAGATAGAACCAGTTCCGCTAATCATTAATATTTACTTAATCCTCTGACCGCCCGAGCAAATGGGCAAATTTGTGATGTTTTTTTTCTGTTATTTTTTTAATATACAAAAAATCTAGAGACACACTAAATTTTAACAACTTTTATAAGCCCAGCATTTCTTTTTAAGCTGCGAAATTAAGCTGCAATGTCTAAAATAATCTGCAGCACTTGCTGCCGTGCTGCACTGTTTCTGCTACCAGGTTAATATTTAAGAAATATTTACATTGTATTGTTTGTATGTATGCAAATCTTGAATGTTTTGATTTATTAAATTCATTTTATACCAGATTGCATGTCCATTCTTGGGCGATTCACATGAAACTCATAATTTGTCACAAATTGGTGATTTTATTAATTTTGTGCTTTGCCCATGAATGCGAAAAAAAAAAAAACTTTTTGACTTCAGGTGAAATGAATGAGGTTATTTCGGTTTTTCTTTTGTATATAAAAAATGTTATACAGTCAACTCTGCGAAATCCGCACACTTAGGGACCAAGGGTTTGGTGGATTATAGATTTTGGCGGATTATAGATCATTTCTTTGTTTACATTTTATTTTTTATAGTCGGACTATTAATTAGAAATATTTAAACATAAATTACAATAGAAAAGGAAAATATAATGCATAACTAGTTTAAATTATTTAATAACTAAGTTAATTTAAAGAAAAATTAATTATACAATGCAAATTTTACTTATATTATTCATTTTTTAAATACAGTCAACTCTGTTAAATCTGCACAGTTTGGGACCAAGAGTTTTGCACATTATAAAATTTTGCAGATTACAGATCATTTCTTTGTTTTCTTTTTAAACTGAACTATAAATTACTAATATTTGTACAAATATAACAATATAAAAAGGAACACTATAACTCAAAGTAATTTAATAATTCTAAGTATAGAAAATAAGTTGAAACTGGTGTGAAACAATAAGAGCTAAACAATCTTCTTAAGAAGATCTTTTAGCTCTTAATTCTAAGTATGTTGGAATTATTATAAAATTTAAATTTCATTAGCTGTTATTTAATTTTTTGAACATTTACTCAATGGGAATTTAAGTTTTGGCTTAAATCTTGGCTTAGTCAGCTGTTACATGAATGTATGGTAGTTTTAAAATGTAAATTACTCCACTGATATTAGCATTTAGTTGTTCCTTTTGCTTACCTAAAGTTATTATTTTAATATACATCATGCAAATCGCATAAAACTTGTTAAATCACAATTTAAAGCATTTAAAAATCGATAATTCATAAAAACAACTATATGTAATTTCTTTAATGAGCTTAACTATGAAAGTATGATTTCCATTGTTTACATTTGAAAATGGATGGCGGATTATAGAGATTTGCGGATTATACATCGGCTGATTTCACAGAGTCGACTGTATATTTAAAAAAAACCTGGCCATTAATCACATTGCTTTTTGTACATTTAAAGATGATTACTTATTCTTTGTAATTATTTTGTTGTTGGGGGTTTTTGGGCGAAATAATATACTTCATAGATAGAACCAGTTCTGCTAATCATTAATATTTACATAATTCTCTGACCGCCGAGCAAATGGGCAAATTTGTGATGTTTTTTTTTCTGTTATTTATTTTAAATGTAAAAAAAAAGATGAATTTTCAAACTTGGTATAAAAAACTTAATTACGTATATGAGTATATTCCTTGACAGTATTAATCATTAATTGATATTTTAAAACTGCATCATATTTGTAGAATTATATAAATTTAAACAATGCCTCTATTGCAGTGAAACCTGAGCATAGTGAACGGATATATCACTTCACGATGGTGAGAAGGTTAATGTTTTATACAAGATTTGTATACATACAAACAATATAATGGGTACTTTCCCATTATATGGACACCATGCCAAAATGTATGCTAATGCATAATGTATGTAAATGTATGCTTGGCGACAATGATGTCCATATATCTGAAAAGTACCATATAATGTAAATATATTGTAAATATTAAGAGTTTGCTAAGAAATTAAAGCATTCAGTGATGTGTTAGATGTATGCTTTTATCAAAACAATTATAATTTGTAAGTATGAGTTAAAAAAATAAAAAATCTCCATTTTCTCGCATATTATGAATTTTATTGTAGTTATCGGAACACAGTATGAATAAATAATAAACAGACTATAAGAGTTCCAATTTTGTATTATGTGAATTATTTTCTGTACTATACAAACAAAAGGACAGAGTTCAAAAAATGCAATTTCCATTTGGATCGATTTGGCAAACTATTAAATGAGCCTAAATTCATTTTTAACGCTAAAATTAAAATCGACACCTAGATATTTATACACAATACAACAATTAAAATAAATACCTTTAAAACCCTTTTGATCATCACATCAGCGTGCAAGACAATTTTTTTACCGGAGACCAACGAATTTTAAGATTTTACCGCAAACGATTGTTGAATTTTGCAATTTATTGAATTAACGAATTTGATTGAATTGATTAACGAATTTCATGATTTCTTCCATGAATGTTTGACGAATTGCTCAAAAAAAATTAAGAATATCGTCAATTTGTCTCGGCTAAAAAAATACAATATTGTCAAATGCCTTCAAGAAAAAAGTCGCAAAATTCGTCAAATGATTTTGAATAAAAAATCGGGAAATTCACAAAATGGTTTCAGGAAAATCTTCGCCAAATGGTTTAGAAATTATTTGAGTGACAGCAGGAAAAAAAATTTCATTTACATTCAATCATCGCAATTGGCGAGTGTGACTACAGGGTGACAAGAAATAACTTGGACACACATGATACATTATAACTGTAATGCTAATGAAAATATTACGACCAAACTTAAAAATAAATATGAATACATTATTTCGTCTAATATATTTACAAATTTTCAAAGTGGCTACCTTTAGCCTTAATAGAGCTTTAAACGTGTCACAAAATTTTCGGCCATGGGCCGCAACTCACTTCCTGATATTTTATCCCATTCCTTGCATAAGGATTTCATTAGGGATGCCAAAGTTTTATGAGGTTTAACACATACCCTCGTCTCCAAGATGGACCAAACAGTATAATCCATCGGGTTCAAATCTGGAGAATACGTTATCCATTCTTGAACTCCAATGAAGTCAGGAAAATGTGTCTTGCACCAATCTTGAGTGCCTTTAGCTCTGTGTGTAGGTGCGGAATCCTGTTGGAAGGTCCATCTTTTGTTTCCAAAGAACGTTTGAGACCAAGGTAAGACAACATCTTCCAAAATGAGTTTGTTGATTAATCTTTATCCTTTGATCAACAAAAACAAGTGGTGTCTTCTCACTAGCACATATCCCACCAAAACCATTAGAGATTGGGGTCGTTGACGCCGTTCAACAGTGCAAGAAGGTCCAGGTGCTTCTGCTGACCAAACTCTATCATTATGGCTATTGTGAGCTTGTTCAATCGAAAACAGTTTCTCATCTGTGAAGACAAATGTTTGCCATGGATCAACTGCGGCCCGCTTTAACAGTTCTTTACACCTTTGAAGTCTTGTGCGTTTGTTCTCTGCTGTTAGCTTTTGAGCCTCTTTCATTTTGTAAGGGTGAAGACCAAGCTCTACTTTTGCTATCAAACGTGCGGTTTCTCTGTTGATCTTCATCTCTCTAGCAACCTTTCTCATTGAAATCCTAGGATTCCGTTGAACTCGCTTTTTGATAACTACCCGGTTTCTTGAGGTGTGAACTGTGTGCTTTCTTCCTCTTCCTGGCCTGTCACCATCATGTCCGAGTTATTTAAACCTTTTGATTGTGTATGAAACCGTCTGCTTAGGCACTTTCAATCGTTGAACAATTTCACATTATTTCATTCCTTGCTTATGTAATTCAAGTATGGCCGATCGTTTGTTAACCATAATGGTTAATCACAATTAACTTACTTACACCTGTTTAGTAGCTTTCTAGAATCAATTTCCTATGACAATAACTTTATAACTTTAGTGGTAGTTACAGATGTTTGGTTTGAAACTTCGTCCAAGTTATTTCTTGTCACCCTGTATTAAGTTTAGCCAGTGGTGGCAATAACATCAATCACCAATTTTCAGTATTACGCGCTGATTGGTGAGTGTTAATTTTGTCTTATATCACAAACTATTTACATATACTACTAGATATAATGATTATGAACCATGATTTTTCTGTTATTGGGCGAGATTAATGTTTTTTCAGCAATTCTTTGACGAAATTCACATTTTCCAGCGATTCTTTGATAAAATACATTTTATTCCGCAATTTTTAGATGAAATTTAGTAAAAAAGCGTGATCTTTTGGGGAAATTTCCTTTTTTGCGTTTCTTTGACAAAATTTGCTTATCTTTCGCGATCCTTTTGCATAATTCACGTTTTTTCTGTGGTCTTTTAACAAAAGTCATGTTTTTCCATGATCTTTTGATGAAATTAATGTTTTTTCCTCAATCATTTGACGAAATCTGTGATTTTTTCCCCCCGCGAAGATTGGTTAGATGTTTTTAGTCTGCAGGTACCCTAAAAAGTCTGTGACGCCCGTTGCTGCATCGCGCACATTCTTCCATGGGGCATCGAATGAAGGGAATTCCTCCTAAAGAATCATTGTTTCATTCCTGACATTTCTGGAAAGAAACAACGTTCAACTCATTGGCTGAATTGTAAAGGGCTTAATGTGTCAAACATTAGCGGAAAGAAAGTGCGCAATTTGTTCAATCATGGAAAAAATAGTGAAATTCGTTAATCGATAGTCGATAAATTGCGAAATTCGTCAATCGATAGCGGAAAAATCGCAAAATTCATTAATCGACAGTGGAAAAATCACAAAATTCATCAACTGGTTTCGGGAGAAAAAGTTTTCGAATATCGTCGAATGGCTTCGAGAAAAAAAATCACATCCGTCAATTTTGGGGAAAAAATCGTGAAATTTGCCAAATGGTTTCGAAATTTGTCGAGCGACAGCAGAGAAAAAAACCTTTTTCCATTCAATTATCACAATTGGTGAGTGTGATTATTATGTTTGACCAGTGGTAGCAATAAAGTCCATTGCCAAATTTTCAGTATTACTCGCTGTTTGGCAAGTGCTAATTTTGTCCTATACTTCAAAACTCTTTTGATCATCGCATCAGTGTGCAGGACAATTTTTTTACGGAAGACCATTTGATGACTTTCGTGATTTTTCTGTTATCGATTGACCAATTTTACTGCTATCGATTGTTGAATTTTATAATTTATCAACTATTGATTAGCGAATTTCATGATTTTTTCCATGAACATTTGACAAATTGCACAAAAAAATTAAGAATATCGTTAAATTGTCTTGGGTAAAAAAAAAATTAATATTTTCAAATGCCTTCGAGAAAAAAGTTGCAAGTTGAAATGCCTGTGACCTCTTTTTCATGTTATGCATCTCTGGGGTCCATCCCCCCACTCCCCCCCCCCAAGTGGGACACTTTTCTAAATTTTACACACACCCCTTATGTGATATATAGCTGGAAAAGTCCTTGACCGCTTATTCATGTTATGCATCTCCGGGGTCCATCCCGCCACTTCCCCTCCCCCTAAGGGAGGCACTTTTCTAAATTTTGTTGACACCCCTCATGTCATATATTGTTGGAAAGGTCTGTGACTGCTTAATCATATTATGCATCTCAGATGTCCATCTCCCCACTTTGCCCCCCCCCCCTCAAAGGGTACTTTCTAAATTTTGCACACAACCCTCATGTTATATAGCATTGGAAAGGTCTGTGACCACTTAATCCTATTATGCATCTCCGATGTCCATCTCCCCACTTTGCCCCCCCCTCCCAAGGGATACTTTCTAAATTTTGTTGACACCCCTCATGTCATATATTGTTGGAAAGGTCCGTGACTGCTTAATCATATTATGCATCTCCGATGTCCATCTCCCCACTTTCCCTCCCCCCAAGGGGTACTTTCTAAATTTTGCACACAACCCTCATGTTATATATCATTGGAAAGGTCTGTGACCACATAATCATATTATGCATCTCCGATGTCCATCTCCCCACTTTGCACCCCCCCCAAGGGGTAGTTTTCTAAATTTTGCACACAACCCTCATGTTATATATCATTGGAAAGGTCTGTGACCACTTAATCATGTTATGCATCTCCGGTGACCAACTCCCCACTTTGCCCCTCCCCCCAAGGGGTACTTTCTAAATTTTGCACACAACCTCATGTTATATATCATTGGAAAGGTCTGTGACCACTTAATCATACTATGCATCTCCCATGTCCATCCCCCCTCTTTGCCCCCCCAAGGGGTACTTTTCTAAATTTTGCACACACCCCTCATGTGATATATCGATGGAAAGGTCTGTGACCGCTTAAACATATTATGCTTACCACTATGATATTTGTCAAGTTAAGGCAACTATAAATTTAATTTTTATGGTACTATCAAGTTGTTTGCCGTCAAATTTTGACGGGTTCCATCTAGTATTTAGTTATAGCATAGCACTTAATAAAAATTTTAAAGTGACATATGTAAATAATTATAGTTATAAACCAACATATGGGCAGATACGCAGGCAGGCAGACAGACACACGGAGAACTATGGTTATGTACACACACTATGGTTATGTACACACACAAGCATGCATATACGAAGTGAACTAATTGTAATAAAATACATGACGTGCATACGTCTTAAAACATATTTTTATTCATAGAATGTAAGAAATTAAGAATTTAAGAATATATAAAATTTCGACTACAACTGTCGCTTCCAAATAGCGTACTCCCTTTTTAAAAATTATTAGCTTTTAACAAAAATTTAAATGAAGCAGGGTTCGAACCTGACAAAATGATCTCATGATGTGTTGATTTGTAGTAGGTTTAAACGAACACGCCATGACACCATGTTTCTTAGATGCGATTTAAGATATATACGAAAAAATGTCACGTGATTGAACATATTGGATTATTATTATAAAGTACTAATGATATTATAAATTTTGAAAAATAATTTAAGCTTTACTCTTCGGTCTGTATACAGGGACCGGTCTAAAACAGAATTAAATTAAGTAGCAGAGTATGTGGAAGTTCAATGGCTGATATTGGCAAGGTAGTGCCAAAAGTGTTGAATATAACACATTAATACAGCAGTTTTAGGTTTTAAATTAAACTAACGTTTATTAACATATCACAAAATTAAAATAAAGATGAATAAATATAACAGACAATTTAATTAAATAAAAATATAATTAATGACATATGGCATGGCAACAAAAAACACAGGTGGCAAAAATATGAGTATGAACATCAGATACTAAATGAAGCTTTCAAAATATACTTGTAAAAAAGTTCATTTTTCAACTCACATGATAATTAATTGAATGTAACGACACACCAAATTAAAGCAGGCTTTTTTTATCAATCATTATTGAGTTGGTGTGAAGAAAACAAGATGGAAAAAAAGTCCACACATTATTGCTCTTTGAAATGAACACACATCACCACGAACAGAAGAAAACCAGAACTTCAGCAGCCGAAATAAAACAAACACTTTAAAAAACATTTAAAACCACCATTGCACTCAAAAACTTTACAACGCCGCTAACATCTTTTCATTTGGCAGCTACACATATCGTCTAATTTATTGTTGCATCTTTCTCGCCATCCCAACAGCCTTTACCTTCCTTTTAGAACGAAGCATCAACATACCGCTTTCCGAAAACTCCCCCTTTCTAATGTGCTAAGTTGAGAAGTTCTTTAACTGCCTATCGGCACAGTAATTAGAGTGCATGACTATACCGCGGCACGGCAGCCGAGCGCATGCTCCTCTATAGCATTATGAATGAAATGTCGTAAGTAGCGGTCACAACTGAATCCGGAAAAGGGCTGAGAAAACGATAGACGATGTGAGAAACGATATCGAAACAAACAGTTTGGAAAATAAACATTATCGGCGGTTTGAAAAATGAAAAGAAAGATTTAAACGAAAACAGAAATGGAAACGATAGCGACTGAAATTAATTACTGAAGAAAACGAATGCAGGATTGAATGGAAATTAGGCAAGTACGAAAAGATGACACTATGTATAAGTTTCAAGGTCCAAAAATATGTATAGGGCTAACATTTGCCCCCCTCTTAACACTTATACTAAAAATATCTGATAACACAACAATAAGAAACATTCATTGTTAATCAGTAAGTAAACTTGGTTAATATATATTCACATTCAACACAATTCAACAATTACACAATTTATAACAAGTAAATATATATGTATATGCATATAAACACTTATATAAAAAATACCAACACAGATCCTCATTACTTTGATGGAACACACTTGTTTCACAAAGACAGCTGAAACTTTTTAAAAAGGAAATTTTTTTTCAAACACACAAAGAAAGTTCTTGTTTCTTGCTTGTATCAAAACTTATAGAGCTGTTGCAATTGACGTCACCTTGGAAGGTAAACAGTACAAATAGGCAGTTCTGATTGGTGGAATTACCCTTACCTCCAAGTGAATACAATGGCTGATCAGCTGATTGCAACTGCCCTATACCTCACCATAATAACATATGGCTACATTTACCAACACAAATTTTTCTTAGACAAGGAATAGAAAGATTTTACATGTGTTTTCAAATATTTAAAAAAAAATTTCAGTAAGCTCACATAAAAAAAAAAAAAATACGTGCACAAAAAATGAGGTTAATTTTTTGCAATACTTATAAAATTATTTGATAAACAATTGCATAATAAAATTGAAAAATACATATTACAACTCGATTTCCAACAGCACGGACGGGACAAAAGTGGCAGTTCCATTAATAAAAACAAGGGACTTACTGAAATAAAAATAAGATGTCCGCGACAGGCCTTCCAGTGATCAGAGCACTCACGAAGGCCACTACCCCCTGCAGGCCACTCTGGCAATTGCATTGTCACCTCTGCGAGACGCTTCTTGACGCTGCTCGTAACCCCGGAGGATGAACCAACATGAGGTCTGATCACGTTCCAGAGGGAGTTAAATTGTCCATGCCATTGGAAATGAGGGTAATGTCTCAAAATATAGAATCATAATTTTAATATGAAGGATCCTTCTGAAATAAAAATTAAAACAAGGTATAAACACCATGCTATTACAGAAAAGTTAAATGTATAATCACAAGGTTCAAACATTAATATAAAAAGACATATCATGAAACATGCAAGTTTCGGTATACCAAATTTCAAAAAGAGATAAAGTTAAACTTTGTATGTTTAACTAGAAAAAATTTAAACAAGCTTTTAATGCTTGAAGAAAAGAAAATATTTTTTTTTCAACAATTCAAAAGGAGAGGAGAGTTTTTTTTTCTTAAGTTTAAGTTTAAAAAACGTTTAAAACCACCACTGTACTCAAAAACTTTACAAAGCCGCTAACATCTTTTCATTTGGCAGCTACACCTATCATCTAATTTATTGCTACATTTTTCTCGCCATCCCAACGGCCTTTACCTTCCTTTTAAAAAGAAGCATCAACATACAATACATACAATATAATTAAAAATGTACATTTTTAATTTTAAGATCCAAAAATAAATATAGCCTCAATGAACTTCAGTAAAGCAGTGTAAAAAAGTGAAAAAAGTGTAAAAAAGTGTGTGGTTTTGTAAAAATGTCAGAGAGATTGGATTTACTATTAATGTGTTTAACTAAAAATATCTC
Source organism: Maratus michaelseni (assembly GCA_963931845.1). Lineage (NCBI taxonomy): Eukaryota > Metazoa > Arthropoda > Arachnida > Araneae > Salticidae > Maratus > Maratus michaelseni. Next base: position 71,409,648 of record OZ007586.1, on the reverse strand, counting down.
TTGGTTTAGTAAATCGTGTTCAAAGAAAAGTTTAACATCAATATGTTTTGTCCTATAGTTTTCTATGGGGGATTTAATGAAATCTATTGCTGCCATGTTGTCTACTAATAAAGTTGGTTTATTTTGTGGACCTGAAAATATGTGTTTATTATAACATTCTGTGATAATACGGCTGAACCAAAGAAGCTCTTTAGTTGCTTCTGTTAAGGCCACGAACTCAGATTCCATAGTAGACGAACATATTGATTTTTGTTTAAAAGCTCTCCATGTTATCGGAGTTTTGCCTAGCATAAGTAGTTGACCACCCATAGATGTCCTGTCATCACGATTGGCTGCAAAATCTGCGTCTGTATATGTGATCAGGTTAATTTTATGACAAGGTAAATTTAATTTATAGTGCTTTGTATAGTTAACGTAACCAAGAAGTTTTAAGAGGCCGACCCAGTGAGCTATCCCTGGATTGCTCTGGAACTGGCTGAATATGTTTACTGCATAAGCAATATCAGGGCGTGTTCTGCTTGTTAAAAAGGATAGGCACCCTAACACACTTCTATACGGGTAGTTAAGCATTTCTTGAATTTCTGCATCTGTTTGAGGGCACTGTAATTTCGAATAGACAACCCCTTTACTAATCGGGAGTGAAGAAATGGGAAAGTTATACTCCTCAAAACGTGTGCAAATTTCTTTAATGTATTGCATTTGATGTATAGAGACTACACCTTCCTCATCCTCCTCAAACTCCACCCCAAGCAACTTACGGGTTTTGCCCAAGATTTTTATATCAAAATGCTTAGTTAAAAGAGTTAAAACCGTGTCAATGTATTTTTGATGTCTGCTTAAAATGACAAAATCGTCAACATATAATAATAATAAAACAATGTAATCAGAAAATGTATAAACACAATTGCACCAATCTAACTTTTTAAAACCAAGAGAAATTAAAACTTTCTGCAATTCGTAGAACCACTCTCTACCGCTCTGATGCAACCCATATAATGGTCTTTGAAGTTTACAAACCAGGTGTTCGTTTCCTTTTATTTCAAAATCAGTGGGCTGTTTCATATAGACCTCATCGGTTAGTGGGGCGTATAGGTACGCTCCTTTCACGTCATATTGTAAGTGAGTCCACCCGTGACAAGACACTAAAGCTGCAAAGAAAAAAGCGAATTAAGCTAAAATTGACTACTGGTGAAAAGGTTTCATCGTAAGTTTTGCCCTTAATTTGTTTGTAGCCCTGTGCTACTAGTCTTGCTTTGTATCGTGCTAGGTGCCCTTTATCATTACGTTTAATGGTGAAAACCCACCTACATCCGAGAGGTTCTTTATTGGGTGGAAGGTTAGTTAAGACCCATACCTTTCTATTGTTGATTACCGCTAATTCCTCCCCCCATTGCTTGTTTCCACAGCTTCCATTGAGGTGATTTTAAAGCCTGATTGTATGTATTGGGTACAGTCTGGTCTAGTCAGGCATCGGTGTTGTTGGATTCTAAAATGGAAAAATGTGGTGGTGTACTGCTTGGACTAGAACTAGCACTTGAGCATCGTGAGTGTCCATGTACAATCCCTTCATGTTTGTCTGCTCCTCTGAAACAAAAGATAGTTGGATTAAATTTAATTCCATTTTTTAGACAGTAGTCACGGACCTCTCTAATTGACCTTAATCTCTGTGTCCCTCCAAATTCATAATAGTAAATGTCTGTACGCCATCCATCAGGCCTTGTTACAGGTTTTCTGAACCAAGTAGCTTCCCTCAAAGTTCTTGAAAGCTCCTCGCCCTCCTCCTCACTCTCATCCATAGATGGGTGTCCGGCGGCAGAAGCAGAAAAACCTGAGGTGCTTGGTTCTGTTATTGGAATTACAGACTTATGAAATTTGTCAGGTTGAATTTCTTTTAGTGGGTCAATTTCGGGAGGTTCAGATGATAGTGTGTAAGTGGGTCCCAGATCGCTTCCGTTGTGCTGCTCTAAACTAGCAAAAGGGTGTGTGCCTAAAGAATAAATAGGGCCTTGTTCAGTTCCAACGTAGGTGTCTTTGGGTACAGTTGCTTCTTCACTGAATCTTACGTTAATTGTTTCGATGATCTTATTTGTGTCTGGCAGCCAAATTCTATACCCTTTTGTAGACATTGCATACCCTACTAAAATCCCCTTTCTAGCCTTAGGCTCAAATTTGGTACTTCGGAGTTGTCTGGGCACTCCCACATATGCCACTGTGCCAAAAGGACACGAGTGTCTTATGGACGGTTTGTTTCCACAATAATATTCAAATGGGGTTTTCTTATGTGACTTGTGGCAAACACTGTTCAGAGTGTAAGTAAAATACAAAATGGCTTCTAGCCAAAACTTCAGACTTAGTTTACTTTCGTTTAATATTGAGCATGCCCCGTCTACCATTGTTTGATTGAGCCGTTCCGAGACGCCATTTTGTTCTGGAGTATATGTGTTCGTGAAGTCGTGTTTTATTCCATTTTCCTCAAAATATCTTTTAAATGCTTCATTTGAAAACTCCCGCCCATTGTCACTACGTACATGTTTAAGTTTGGCGTTTAGAAAACGTTCGGTCCTTTTAACATGGTTTGTGAAAACTTTAAAGACTTGTGATTTGCTACATAAGGGGTAAACTGATGCTTTACGTGAAAAATCATCTGTTATTGTTAAAAAGTATTTCTCACCACCTCTCCCAGTTACTGTAGTAGGTCCCCACAAATCTGTATGTAAAAGTTCAAGTGGCTTTTTAGACCGGATTTGATTTAATGGTTTAAAAGATGTGTGTATATGGTTATTCAGATTGCAAGTTTCGCACTGAAAATCCCGGTCTTTAATGTGTGGTAAGCCTTTTACGCCATTACACCTCTGTGTATGTTCTATTAGTGTGGGACTGAGGTGACCTAGCCGCATAATTCCCCTGTCACCATTGATAGACGATTGCGATTATAATGCTTTCTGATTAGCGGTTAAACCGAACGCTTCTTAAGTCATTTCCGGTTGAACTTGGTTTCTTATATAATATCTATTAATTTCTATATAATCTAATTAATTTATAACTGTAATATAATAAATATTATACTAATATAATCTAATTAATTTCTATATAATCTAATCTCTATATAATCTAATATTTCTATATAATCTAATAGGGCAGTTGCAATCAGCTGATCAACCATTGTATTCACTTGGAGGTAAGCGTAATTCCACCAATCAGAACTGCCTATTTGTACTGTTTACCTCCAACGTGACGTCAATTGCAACTGCCCTATAATGTATATTAATTTCTTATATTATATCTTCTTAATCCACCAAAATACCGGAAATGACTTAAGAAGCAATTGCTTTTACAAATAATCAGAAAGCGTAAAAATCCCAATCGTCGATTGGCGGTGGAGACAGAAATTATGCGACCTAGTCTACGATGCCATAATTTGAGATCATCTTCTTGTACTGTCGAGGCCTCAAAACGGACCTGTTTAAATTTTATGCTGCTGCTAGGTTTAGTTTTACTTTTAGAATTGGCATCAGGGTGGATGTAATAAATCCCATTTTTAAGGGTAGCCCTAAACAGTGTCTTATCATTTGTGTAGGCCTTAACTCTCCCTTTCCCTCTTTTGAATGTTGCACCTCTACTATCAAGGCGAGAGCCAGAAATGAGATTACGTCTTAAATTTGGACAATGCGTAACATCCCCTAGAGACAAAGTTGATCCATTTAAATCAAGATTGACAGTGCCAGTTCCTTCAATCGGGAAGGTTGCTCCATCGACAGCAACGGCCAGTTCATGGTTATGTAGAGGCTTAAAAGACACATAAAGTTCTCGATTCTTGCAAAAATGGTGCAATGCACTGGTGTTGAATACCCAAGCATCGTCTTCCCCCTTAACTTTGCTAAGATTAGATTGTATAAGGAAGTTTACCTGGCTATGGGATGTACTTTGATGCTTACGACTCAGTCTGGATCTACGAGCTCCACTTCCATTTTGATGTTGGACAGGGCTAGCTCTGGATTTAGAAGACTCTCTGGAACTGGTGCCAACTGAGGACTCGGGACCTGAATAGCTGGAGAAGGAGCCTTACACCGATTTTTGAGGTGACCAGTCTTTCCGCACTTGTGGCATCTACCTTTAAATTTTCGTCGGTAATTCGTGTTACTCGGTAGGTGACTTCTGGAAAAGTGGGACTGGATGGCCAATTGATTTTTGTCCTCTGACCTCAGCTTCAGACGAGACTCCTCGGCGACTAGTTCAGTCAAGATGTCGGAAAACACAAACTTAGAGTCTGGCCAACGGAGTATGTTTTGGACTAGACTATCCTATTTTTGAGGGAGCCATCTGAGAAGTTGGAACGATAGATAAATTTCCTTAATTGGCCCATTCATTGCCTTCAGTTGGTCAGCGATTCGGTGGAGGCGAGCAGTGTACATATCTATTGACTCCTGTGGTACTATTTTACATGCTAATAATTCTGAGAATAATTGCATGTGGAAAGCTCTGTTATCAGGTTGGAAATGGGATCGGAGTTTCACCCCATGCATCTTTAGGATCATCTATATTCTCGATTATACTTCAAAAATCAGGCTCGACGTTTAGACAGATTATGGACAATGCTGACCGAACTCTAGATTGATAGTCCTTGTATGCTGCAGTGTCACTCGTATCAGGTACAATCTCTGTTCCGTTAACAATGCCCCAGGCATTCTTGTCCAATAGGAGGAACTTGATGTCAGCTGACCAATTTCCATAATTATGGAAATTTAGCTTGTTTATGCTCACCTGAATGTTAGCCATTGTCAAGGAAGAATTTTTTTTTTCAAAAAAAAATGTACAAAAAGTTACCAAAAAAAATAAATGTTCAACAAAATTTCATAAGTTTAAATAAAAAAATAAATTAATAAATTTTAACTGTCATTCTGAAATTTATGAAAGTTTTATGTAAATGCGCCCCCCCCCCCCACACTAAAATTCACTAGTGGGTCTAACTGCTTCCATCTACTAACACTTGTCAGCTAACCCTTGCCAAAGGTTACGGCCCTTAAAGGGTTAATATGGCTTAAATGAGCCTGGGCCACTAAGGGGTGCTTCTGTCGTTTGCATTAGGTCGGACTAGAGCTCCTATAATAGAGGCTGATGCATCCTCGCAGATTTGGTGCTCAAATTGAAGTTCAGTCGAAAAACCAAGCTAATTAGAACCGGTTCAGCCAATCAGAACCGAGTCTTAGGCAACCCCAACTCCGGCTGCGGTAGATTGATGCTGAACTGAGCACCAATAATCCGAAACAAAATGGATATGCGTCAGCTCCTATTATAGGAGTCTTAGGTCACACTAGTCGCTTTAATATGCCATTACCTCACTTGCATAGCTGCAGCTATCACCATTCGCAAGTATTTTCAGGTTAAATAGACTACAATAAAAAAAATAAATTTTAAACACCACTGGAATGCAGCGAAAAGGGGAGGGGTATTTCGTGTTTAAATACCTCCCACACCATTTAAAAACTGATAAGATGCATACAAAACTCCGCGTGTTAAATAAATACAAGATGTGTTTGCTTAAAAACTGACGTAAAGAAAAGTAAAACAACTAAAAGTTTTTAGCATACAACTGTTTCAAGGCTCCACAATAGTAGACTTTATTAGGAAAATAAAGTTTTTTTATGGAAAGAAACAGTTAGGAGCAATAGCAACAAAGTAGTAGATATGTTACTGCTATCTTCTGTTTCTCCCCCCCCCCCTCTCTCTTTTCTCACGATTGAAGGAAGAGGTTTTTTTTTATGAAGCCTTTAAACACATAAATGTTAAATTTATTATGGATGCTTGTGCTTTTCATTATGTCTGTTTTTACGTAAGTATATACTAATTCTATGAAGGTTTATGCTAAACACCACCTTGTATAGACATGTAGCAGAACGAAATTGTTCGTTTTATAAGTAGCAAACAATGTTTCAAAACTCTTCCCAGATATGGATCCTGGATGCGCCATTGGTCGTATCACAGAAGTAGTTTAAAAAGCACTGTGATTTAGCTATGATAAAGCAGTCTTGCATCTCTCTAGATTTCGTTCTGTCAGCACTTATGATGCAAATTGTGTAACAAAACAACGAAGAACTTTACTGTTATCGAATTTAAACCTCTCTGGATTAAGTAAAGTTTGATTTACTATTTGATGCATAATCTCACATACATACATAAAAAAAAAAATCAATTTAATAACTTCCCCCCACCCCCCCCCAAAAAAAAACTAACTAAATAAATAAAAATCAAAATGCCACTACAGAGTGTTGAGGTCGGGACTGCTAAAAAAAGTTAAAAAAAAAAAAAAAAAAAAAAGCGTTTCATGCATTTAACCAGGGCAAAACTAGATACTGGGCTTGCTCATTCATTCTTATGACGTCACAAATAGTGGCTGGCCGCGCCCGTGACCAGCGATTGGTACAAATACGGCTACTATAATACAGGCTGAATCATCAAGTATTTTGTTGCCTACTTAGACCAATCAGCGACTGTTGTCCACGTGGCGTGGCCAATCGATCTCTTCCTATGGGCAATTAAATGGCGGCGTAAGTCAGCCCGGATTGTAGGAGCCTTAGGTACAAAGGAGAATGCGTCCATCGTTTTGTGCCAATCACTGCATGCCTTTTGTCACGGCTAGAGCTCCTAAGTAGTAGGAAAAAGACAGTTTTTCCTCATGTAGTGGTGCTAAATTGTTCCCTTAGAGTACGATGGTAAAATTCAAACTTAAAATCGAGGATGAGGCAGAAGGGTGTGCTATAAGAGAGGGGGTTTTAGGAGGGGGCAGCATGTTATAGTAGGGGGGTATTTTTTAAGGGGGGCTTAATTTAAATTTTTTTTAAATGTCTTATAGTACGAGGTGTCGGTGATGGTAGAGTACGACCACTATCCCCACTTAACCCCCTACCCCAATTATTTTTTTATTTTAGGAAAGAGAAAGTTTAAGGTGGTGTCGCCCTCTATTGTAAGGTTTAATAGTTATGGAATTCAAAAATGACTGTTTCTGAAATTTAAGTTATAGCATGCATTAAATTAAATGTCTTAGCAAACTGTTCGCAAAGGAATCTGTAAAAGAATTTTATTATAGCATACCACTAAATAGTTAATTTTAAAATGTGTTACCATACTGCTCGGAAAGGAAATATTTAGTCATAGCTTACCACTAAATAATTAATTTTAAAGTTTCTTACCCAACTGCTCACAATGGAAATATTTAGTTATAGCATAGCACTTAATAAAAATTTTAAAGTGACGCATGTAAACAATAATAGTTATAAACCAACATATGGGCAGATAGGCAGGCAGACAGACACACAGAGAACTATTGGTTACGTACACACACAAGCATGCATATACAAAGTGAACTAATTGTAATAAAATATATGACGTGCATACGTCTTAAAACATATTTTTATTCACAGAATGTAAGAAATTAAGAATTTGAGAAAATATAAAATTTCGACCAACTTTCACTTCGAAATAGCATACTCCCTTTTTAAAAATTATTAGCTTTTAACAAAAATTTAAATGAAGCGGGGTTCGAACCTGACAAAATGATCTCATGATGTGTTGATTTGTAGTAGGTTTAAATGAACACGCCATGACACCATGTTTCTTAGACGCGATACGCCAGCGAAGTGATGACGTCGCTGTAATGGCTGCTGGAGACAAGAAGTTTCGGTTTCCCGTTGAACGTTAATGTTAGCAAAAAATAAAGTCGTGTTAACAGTATTAATAAATTTTTTTAAGAAATTTCTGTTACAGATTTGCTAAATCTGAGGTAGGGCATTCATATGAATTCAATAAACTTCTGATTAAGTGTGTCATTTTTTTTTAATTCATCAAAAAAGATAAGCCTTCATGCAGAGCATCAATGGACGATGTTTTGAATATTTGAATGTAATTTAAAAATATTTTTAAGGTTTTAATTTCTTTTAGTTGATATTTCTATTACTCAGGCGTTCATCTGAGTTAAATTGTGTTTCTGCTGGGTTTTTTTTTTCATTTGGTGTATTATTTACATAAATTTCTCTGCTGAATCGTAAAGCAAGGGTGATATTTTAATATATTTTGCTTGATATTCCTGCAGTTTAAATGTATTTTTCAGTCGTTTTCATGTTTTTTGTTTTTTTTTTCTTAATTATTTTACTTGGTTACCAAAAATGTCTATATTCAGTTGTTTACTTTCCTAGTATTTAAATTTTATAAATATAGTCAGTCTTCCTGCATGTAATTATGCGATGGCCGCCCAAAAATATATAATCCAATAACTATAAAGAATCATTTGATAAAATTATCATTAGTGCTCTAGCTGTCAGAAAAAAAAAACAGAAACACATTTCAACTCAGATGAAACTTAACATAGAGTACGCCTGAGTAATAGAAATATCAACTAAAAGAAATTAAAACCTTAAAAACATTTTAAAATTATACATTCAAATATTCAAAACATCCGCCATTGATGTTCCCCATGAAGGTTTATCATTTTTTTTTGATGAATTAAAAAAAAATGACGCACTTAATCAGAAGTTTGTTGAATGCATATGAATGCCTTACCTAAGATTTAGCAAAACTGTAACAGAAATTTCTTTAAAAAAAATTATTAATACTGTTAACACGACTTTATTTTTTGCTTACATTAACGTTCAATGGGAAGCCGAAACTTCTTGTCTCCAGCAGCTATTACAGTGACGTCAGACTTCGCTGGCGTGTTAAAGATATATAAGAAAAAATGTCACGTGATTGAACATATTGGACTATTATTATTATTATACAGTACTAATGATATTATAAATTTTGAAAAATAATTTAAGCTTTACTGTTCGGTCCAAATACAGGGACCGGTCTAAAACAGAATTAAATTAAGTAGCAGAGTATGTGGAAGTTCAATGGCTGATATTGGCAAGGTAGTGACAAAAGTGTTGAATGTAGATGTAACACATTAATACAGCAGTTTAAGGTTTTAAATTAAACTAACGTTTATTAACATATCACAAAATTAAAATAAAGATGAATAAATATAACAGACAATTTAATTAAATAAAAATATAATTAATGACATATGGCATGGCAACAAAAAACACAGGTGGCAAAAATATGTGTATAAATGAAGCTTTCAAAATATACTTGTAAAAAAGTTCATTTTTCAACTCACATGATAATTAATTGAATGTAACGACACACCAAATTAAAGCAGGCTTTTTTTTATCAATCATTATTGAGTTGGTGTGAAGAAAACAAGATGGAAAAAAAGTCCACATATTATTGATCTTTGAAATGAACACACATCACCACGAACAGAAGGAAACCAGAACTTCAGCAGCCGAAATAAAACAAACAGTTTAAAAAACATTTAAAACCACCATTGCACTCAAAAACTTTACAACGACGCTAGCATCTTTTCATTTGGCAGCTACACATATCGTCTAATTTATTGTTGCATCTTTCTCGCCATCCCAACAGCCTTTACCTTCCTTTTAAAAAGAAGCATCAACATACTGCTTTCCGAAAACTCCCCCTTTCTAATGTGCTAAGTTGAGAAGTTCTTAAACTGCCTATCGGCAAAGTAATTAGAGTGCACGGCATCCAAGCGCATGCTCCTCTATAGCGTTATGAATGAAATGTCGTAACTAGCGGTCGCAACTGAATCTGGAAAAGGGCTGAGAAAATGATAGACGATGTGAGAAACGATATCAAAACGAACAGTTTGGAATTATCGGTGATTTGAAAAACGAAAAGAAAGATTTAGACGATACCAGAAATGGAAACAATAGCAACTGAATTAATTACTGAAGAAAACGAATGCAGGATTGAATGGAAATTAGGCAAGTACGAAAAGGTAACATTATGTGTAAGTTTCAAGGTCCAAAAATATGTATAGGACTAACATTTACGATAAACTTTAATGTTTAAACTTACAAACACATTGGGTTGGGTTGGGTTGAGTATTGACGGCCAATTATCTACACTTGGGATATAGGCCCGGGGGGTGCCCTTCGTAGGGGTCTTTCTAAGGGAACCTAACCCGTATTTACGCATGGATTAATCCACGGCTCGAAGAAAACCACGAAAACTCCGAACGATTAGGCCGACGGGCGCGATTGGGATCGAACCCAGCACCTCCCGTCTACCAGCTTCGAGAGCAGAACCTCTCAGCCACTGGTGGGGCCTACAAACACATTGGAATGTATTTATAACATGTAAAATAACCTTGTAAACGGTTGGTTGGTTTGTTGGTTTTATAAACTTGTAAAGCAAAGCGTATCTTACCAATTTGCATACAAGAGATTCTGTAACATAAATTATATAATATAATAAAGCAAATTTGAACTTACCAAGCGGGGTTTAAGGATACTGTAATAGAATTTTTAATTATATACTTTAAAAAGGAAAATTTAACTTACCATTATGTTTATGGTCGGATTCGAACTGTCAACCTTTTGGCTAGCATCCAAATGCAATCCCAGTTACGCTACGAAGGCTCCGTACAATTAATATAAATAATGAAACCTAATATTACTTCTTTTAAAGATTTTTGAATATTTTATAAGTTAATAAAACAGACTATGACGACATTTGTAGAATAACATCCTGTTTTACAACGATAAGAATAGCTTGTACACCATAATGAATTTACTGTTTAAAGTTTGACTTAGACGATTGTTCTTCTAATTGCCTAAAACCTTACAGCATATTTGTTTGATCACCTGTCTGTTTACCCTGCTTTTTTGGATACTTCTAAACCTGAAAATGATTACTTCGCTTAACACATCTTATTACGAAATTTAAGAAATCAGCGAGTTTAGTAGAATATTTAAGTATTTTGACGTTTTTACCCCATACCATTGGGACTTAGGTGAGGATACGATGGTCAAAGTGCAAATGAATAAGAACTGTGAGTTATACGTTCACATTCAGAAATATAATGAATTTGAGAATAGTGGTAATCTGTTCCCTACAAATGAAGGAATTACAATATCGTGCACAACCTTTGATAAATTTGAAACGAGAATGGCTAAATTTAATTTTACTCTGCAGAAGAAGAAACATTCGTATGTAACAGCGACTTACTAACGATTTATGTGGATAAGGAATCATGCATACTGAAAAGACTATTGAAACCTGATTATTTACTACTTACAAAAGAACAATTTCTCAAACTAGAGAAAAACTGCATCCAAATTAGCGAATGTCTTATTTAATTTTTTTTAACAAAGCTTTAACCTGTTTATGTTTTAAAAAACTTAAAAAAATGTAAATGTTCTCACTTTACTGAGAAAGAGGCAACCGACTATTTTTTAGAATGCTTCGATCATGAATTAGAGATCAGTATATCGCACATTTGACTGTTATTTATGTTCAATTGGACAACCAGTTGAAATGGAACACGAATGCATGAGATATAATTTAAGAAAACAATTTAACTGGTGTGCAGACAGTGCTTTGTTAAATTTCAACATTAAGGAATTTGTGAAAAACCTGTTAGAGAAATGTACATGTAATTATACCAATTTATTTTTTGAATCTATGAATGTTGAATTTTATAATAAGCATTTGAACAATGTATTTATAAATTAACGTAATTATTTAATAAATATTTGTTTAGTTTTTTATCATGTGTCTGTTTTTATTTACATATAAGGAATAAATAAGTATAGTTTTCGGAAAGTTTTACAATTTTTCTTCAGAAAATATAGAAACTTGTTTTATTTTTCTACAAAAATTAAGAATTTGAGACAATTTCATTAAACATGTGTACCATTATTATAACACAACTTGCATATTGTATGCAAAATACTACCCTTTACTTGATAAATTATTTAAGATTTTAAACCAAAACTGAGCGAATATTATAATGATTATCGATGTATATTATGTTTGAAAATAGATCTGTTGTTTACCAGGGTAAAAACAGGAAACTACTTATTTGCGGATAACATTCCTATGTTTTCTTACTATAACGATACTTCTTTTGTGTAGTTTAAGGTATAAAAATTATTTCACTAAATTGAATATTATGAATTTATTTTTCGTGATACATATAACTTAATTAGCAATACCATATAATGAATGTATGTTTTTACTCAATAAATTTGCATTTTAAGCTACGATGAATACATAATAAAACATTACTTGTATATTTTTACATAAAATATGGGAAAAAAATTTATACTTACCTTATGAAATCTGTCACTGTATAATAAAAGATACTTTACCTAATTACTTATGTTTAACGTACAGGCTAATTTCTGTATAAGATATATAACACGTGATGCTGTTTTTAATTATTTTAATCATGCGTGCCCTCTACAATTAAATAAATATTCACGAAAAGTTTTATTTGAAATAATATACATACTGTTTCTGCACCGTTAAGTAGCACTAGACGATGCATCAATATATTGCGAAAAATCGATTTAAATCATAAATTGTCAAACCGGCTTCTTGATCTTTTGTTTAGCGATGCATCGCGGCACACGCACACAGATCGATGATGAACGAGGGCAAAGCTTTCTCCCACGATTTTCAAAATGGATAAACAACGCATGTGTGAACTAGACCGGTGTCAAAGATAGTCTTCTCCTCCGATCTTTGATGTGCATGAACGACGCATGCGCGAACGAGACCGGTGGGGAAAGGGCAATTTCATTTCTCCTCTGGTCTCACGTTTCCAAAGTGGATAAACAATGCTCCCGTGAAGCATCATTGATTTAGTAGACACCGGGATTATCCAAAATCGATGCCGATCACAAATAACTGCATGCCCAATGACAAGTCTGTTTTTCTAGCTGCATAAATGATCAGTGAGCAGCACCACGATGTTCATTTGAGAAAAAACAGCGATGCGATTTGTGAAGTATATGTATTTCCATGAATTAGTCACTTAGAACATGTGCGATAAGCATTCAAAGCCTGTTGAATTTTCAACTGAGGGGGGGGGGGGTGACCAGTTTACGAATTATTTCACATTTAAGGCGGTATTAAAAAAAATATTTTTCCACGCTCAACAACTCAAAATTTTGAGACACATTCCCAGACTCGTTTTTAAAAGTAACAACAGGAAACTTGGTGGTATGATTTATAAAGACATTTATAAGGGCCCCATGTTTTAATTTTTCGTTCAATTAATTAGAAATTGATTTACAGACAATTATTTTCACAGTACGATCATTTTTTTTGTTTCCAGCGCTATCGCTTCTCGAAATTCGGTTCCAAATGTCCACTTTGACAGCATTTTTTGAAATATATTCTGTCTTTATCAAAAAATCGAGAAAATACGGACATTACAAAGTTTCTGAATAAGAGAACCTGCCAATTGGATGCATTTTAGAACAAAAATGAATTTACAAATGTGTCTCAAAATAAGCAGTTTGGATTTGAATACACCCTTAAGTTAATAGTGCCAAGGAATGCCTCATGAATTTTCAATTTAGGTATTCCTCTGAAATGAAAATGATTTTCTTTTTTCTTAAAGTCAGAGCACTAAATATTATGGGTTATAGTGCTTGTTCTATTTTTTAGAATTTCTTTAGGAACTAGTTATTGGTCAGAATTAAAAGTGTAATACATCTAAATATCAGATATTAAAATTTGGCCAGTACGGAAAATCGGACTTCGCCCACAAATCAATAAAATCGTTACTATTGAAGATAGTTGCTTAAAAGTTTGAGAGTGAACAGTTAAGTGAAATCTATTAAAATATCACAAATTAAATTTTAGCCTGTATCGGAAGTGGTCTACGCCCACAAATTGATAAAATCGTTAATATTAAAGATAATTGCATAAAAATATGAGGATGAATAGTTAAGTTTAACCTATTTAAGTATCAGAAATTTAATTTTGGGCAGTACAGAAACGCAGGCTTTGCCCGCAAATCAATAGAATCACTAATATTAAAGATACTTGAATAAAAATATGAGGGTGAATAGTTAAGTGTAACCTATCTAAATATCAGAAATTGAATTTTGGGCAGTGCAGAAATGTGGGCTTTGCCCGCAAATAATCAATAAAATTGTTAATATGAAATATAGTTACTTAAAGTTTGAGAGTGAATAGTTAAGTGTAATACATTAAAATATCAGAAATTAAATTTTGGCCAGTACAGGAGGCAGGCTACGCCTGCAAATTGATAAAATCGTTAATATTAAAGATAATTGCATAAAAATATGAGGATGAATAGTTAAGTGTTACCAATCTAATTACCAGAAATTGAATTTTGGGCAGTATAGAAATGCAGGCTTCGCCCACAAATAAATAAAATCGTTAATATTAAACATAAGTGCATGAAAATTTCAGTGTGAATAGTTAAGTGTTATTTATTTCAGTATCAGAAATTGAGTTTTGGCCAGTAGAGGAGACGGGCTACGCCCGCAAATTAATACAATCGTTCATATTAAAGATAATTCCATAAAAATATGAAGGTGGAAAAGTTAAGTGAAATATATCTAAATATTAAATTCTGGTTTTTGATATTATTTTAAGAATTAAAGCTCATTTTAAAAAAAGATTCTTCTAATTAATTATAACATTTTTTTTCAAATTTTTATTTATTTTTTGCAGCAAGTTTTATTATATTTTGCATTTTTGTCTGTAAACATAAACCTAAAGAAAAAAGGTTTTTTAAACCATAATATAAGTTTAATGTGTATGTATAATAATAATAAATACTCTTAAATTTTATATTAAAATTACGACCATGTTTGTAATACTAAAAGTCTAATATCGTGATGCATCGCAATATCGCGATTTAGCCTCGATGATGTATCGCGATATAGAAATCCTAATATCGCCCAGTCCTACCATTAAGATGTTTAAATTTTTTCTCCGTTTAAGTGATCTGCGATTTTAATTGATTTAGATTAAATAAGTACAATGCAAGACATAGTAATAGACGAACCAACCAAGATAAGAAAAGTCTTGACATCGGAGTTTAAGGAGCAAATCGACTCTACTATTTTAATGAAACCTGTTTTGAATAAAGAACCGATGGCCTCTTCATCAGATCAAGTTGATCAAAAGTTACCTTTTACATGTGATACATGTAAAAAAGTATTTACTAAAAAATATATGTTATTAAGACATATGAACTTACATTTAGAATAAAAACCTTCTAAGTGTGATAATCTGTTTACTACAAAGAGTGCTTTACGGGATGATATGCTAATTCATCCCAAGACATCTGCCACATATAAGTGTGAGAAATGCAGTAAAACTTTCTCGCGAAAAAATGTATTAGTTAGACACATGAAATTTCACTTAGAAAAGAAACCTTTTAATTGTAAAATGTGTTCAAAATCTTTTGTGCAGAAAAGCGACTTACAAAAGCATAACTTAGTACATTCTAAACAAGGAGTTGTGCATAAATGTAATCAATGTGATAAAAAGTTTTCGCAGGAAAAAATTTAATAAATCATACTATGATTCATAACACACCTCAGCAAAAGCAAAGGCATATTGAACCGTTTCCCAGACACTATAAATGTGTTGATTGTTCTAATCATAGATTTGACTTAGTGAAGCATAGAAAAATTCATCTCTCACCCAAAGAACATATATCTGAACAGCGTACAGAACTTTTAAACAATTTACAGAATTTATTACAACGTATAGACACTTTACAGAATGTTATAAAAAATGAAACTATACCTTTTTGAAATATTGACACCAATTTATTTGAACTGTACATATTCTTGTATATATCCTAATGTATCTGTTTAAATAGTTAAATAAATAAAAGATAAGTAAAAAGCTTTTGTGTTTTATTTTTCAATATAATTATATTATATCACTATTATGTGAGTGAATGGACTTGTAAATTTATACACTATGTATAAAAATAAATTTATTAAAATTGAATTTTACAAGAAGTAAAAATTTAATACAAGTTACTTAAATTATATACTTAAGATATTTTTAATAAATTATTGTTTCACATATGTTAGTTAAATTAATATGCTACTAAACATAAAATTTTGTATAATCTATATTGTTAATTTTCTTTAACACATATTACTTTTATGCAATATAAATCGATTTAACTAATTTTACATTTGCATAATTAAACAAACTTATTTTACTAAATATACATATTGGTAATTAATTTTTATTATTTACATACGCCTGATTATACTTTTTATTGTACGCGATTAACTATTTATACATTTAATAAGTAACTTGCGTTGCCATATCCGCTTTTATAAATCATTAGATATTATATGTAACAAGCAATATTCATTAAATGAACAATTTGAATCTTTAACCTATAACGTCATGTTTACTTTTAAACTTGCTGTAAACTGTAACCGTCACTCTTTAATAACCTATGTTAGTAACTGTTTAGATATAATATAATCAGTTTACTGTTGACTTTTGTCGTGACTGAACCTTTTACGGTTTGTTATTTAAAAAATGGCCTGTGAATTAGATAGGATTAAACGGTTGTGTGAAGAAATGGCTTCTTCAACAAAGTTTCAACGTTTAGATAAACTTTGATTTTTATTCTGAAAATTCTGATTTTTATAAAAATGAATTTTTACCAAAATCTAATATGCAGGAGAACTATGAAACACTATCCCCTATCATGGACTTGTATGTTGCAGAACCTAAGACTGCCAAGGATTCTACAACCCCAATATTTACTAACTGTGATAATGACGAAACGTCTTTCCCCGACACCTGCTGTGAGTCTACCTCTGCTATAGGCTTTTTGGATACAATGTTTAAGGACCTAGATTTTAAAAATTTGGAAACATACCTTACCTTACCGCCTACAAGTGGTTTAATTTCTTTGAATGAACCATCAACTAGCATTACACATATTAGTGAACAATTACATAACATATCCCCTCCCATCCCATGTGTGAATGACATTTTCAAAACCAAACATGGTAAATCTCGCATTTTTGTCATGTTTCGGATTAAACTTGCTGATTTTATATTTTTAACTTTAAAACAACATTATAAACAATATTACGTACACATTGAAGAGATCAAACACAATGTATTTACAAATGAAGAAATTTCAACAACAAATAGAATTTTTATGGATGTTTCAACATGGTATGAATTCCAATATAAAATTTTTGGATTTAATTTAAAATATAAAAGTTCATCGTTTATTGCTAACAATACAGTATTAGTGTTAAATTATAATAATTCTATTATGCAAATAAAAAATTTAAAGAATTATTCGCATTGTGTTTTAAACGATTTTCAGTTAGAAAATTTAAAAGAAAAGCTTTTGATTTTAATAACAAACTTATTAATCATTTGTATACAGTTCATCTACCACAGTTAATTAAGCAAAAATGCACACTTGTTAAAATTTACCCTCTGAAATCGATTCTATTTTATTAACGAAACTTATCTCTTCTATTGAGGATAATGTACTGACAATATTAAACCAAATTTAAGAATGTGTAGGATGTATTTTTAAACACCAATCCCAAAGTCTACATACATGTTTCACCTTTAATAAACATGAAAGATTCAATCAGTTAGGGGATATGATTTTAATGCTTGTAAATTTTGATTATGTTATTTCAAGGTTTTTAAACGGAGTTGAATGTATCAGCGAAAACTTTTTACGTAACATTAATGTGGAATTTATTTGAAATGTATTGTTTAAATCCTAAAAATAAAATTTATTACATTAAATATTGTGTGTTTATTTAAACAAAATGTGTGTGTTTATTAATATTATTTAACTTGCAATTTAAGATTAATAATTTCTCTTATATGTTTATAACAGAAACATGATAACATAGTATGTATACTAAATGTTAGTAACATACTACACATGGTAGTAAAAATAGTTTTGAACTATTTTAAAAGTTTTTAAAATTTTACAAGATAGTAAAATTATTTTTCAATATAAAAAAAAAGTTTAAAAAGTTTTATAAATTTACAATTTTAAAACTTAATAAAAGTATTCCATAATTTATCAAAGTTGATTCGTCTTGTATGTTAATAATATATAATGCTAACATAGTATATAGTTACTATGTTACATTATTATAAAAGTTTTTTTAATTTTACAAAGTAACTTAATTAAATTAAAAAAAATTATAAGTAAACAAAATAATTAAATTTTTTCAATTACAATAAATTAACAAAATTGAAATGTTTGAAAATACTTAAATTTAATAAATTGTGTCTATGTATGTATATGTGTGTGTAGATATATATATATGTGTGTACCTATATACATGTAGAACTTTAGTTAAGTAATAGAAATTCTCAAACTTTATCATTAGAAACCCTATATTCTGATAATTAATAACAATTAGCTTTAAATTAAAGAAATAGATTAATTTATACTTACAAACATAGCCCACTTGTAATAGCGCGTCCATCTTACTCAGTTACTTCAGACATTATGCTTGTTACTAAAGTAGCAACAGGATGTTTTTATCGTACCACATGATTTCCTTAAAATCACGTGATCATGAAGATAAGAGTTAAACACAGTGTTCGAAATTAGCAGTCGTTAGTTGTTAAGTGCAACTACATTTATAGCATTCAACGACTACAAAATGATTCCCAGGCGTCAAATTTGACGCCTAGCTCTTTTTAACACTTATTTTTTGTTTAACTTAGCCAATCACCCGCTTTTGAAAATTTGGTCTCATACTAAGCAAACTCTAATATGCGACAGTTTGATAGTGATTTATAGTAGAGTGTATGAATCCAAATGAATATATTAATTTATGCAAATTTCTAAACTTTATATTGAACCTGCCATTTAGCACGGCTGAATGTGAAAAGGGGTTTAGTCATTTTAATGAAAAATGATACACATAACCATTCATCCATTGATACTGTTAATGACAACATTAATGTTGCATTAATGGTAAAACCCAATTTAGCAGATTTTTATCTAGATAAAGCTATAAATCCCTGTGAAAGGATGTAGCTGAAGGACGGTTAGACATCCTGTTTTTAGTATCCAACTTTACTAAAATTAGTGGGTCTTCATCTTTGCAGTCTATGTGCAGTCAAGCAATGTTAGCATTAAATCGCTTAATGTGAATTTTTGCTTAACATGAATTAATAATACAGTTCCAACAGTTAAGATGGTACTATTATTTTAATGGTTCACACACACACACAAAAAAAAAGTTGTCTTTTAGACTTCATGTTAACAATATTTGTATGTAATTATATTATTTGTATAGTTTTTTTTTTTTTTTTTTTTTTTTTTTTTTACTAAATTTAAGAGTGGATGGATAAAACAATGGATAAAATTTTGTTAGGTTTAATTTTGTTTAACATGGTTAAGTGCATTTTTCTATTAATTTCTAAATGTAGTATTAATTAACAATGCTTTATCAGTTTTACAGTTGCTTCAATTGTTATAATATTGTAGATTAAGAATTTCAATAATTTAAATAAAAACAAAATATTCATGCTTTTCTATAAAGTAGCATATAATGATGCAGTTCTGTGAATTTTAGAAATTCAATTAGAAATTTTTCATTTGACGCCCAAGATATTTACAGTAGGCGTCATTTGACGACTACCTTTCATTTTTTAATTTCTATCACTGGTTAAACACAACATGTTAGACATTTTCACTTCTACCATAGCAGAAGCAAGTTATAATGTCTTGTATTCTTTATTTTACAATTTATTAAGAAGATCTAATTTAAATAACCTTTTATATTACAAATGTAAGGTAAAAGCACTAAATTGTTGTTTAAAAAAAATTTTATTTTGTAATTCTATCGACAATAAGATGATGTAATACATTTAAAATCTTGCTAATGGGTTTTATTTAATTTTAGCATAAACATTATTTATTCAACTGGCTATTGCTTTTAGAAGTAACTTAATTTTCTTACACAAGCGGAAAATAATATTTCTTCATTAATATATCATGTTTACAAAATTTTTAAGTTATATATAATATAACCTGTAAATACATAGTGTATTTTTATACTATGCGTATCTATAAGTATATTGTAAAGAATCCATGATTTTGTGTGTTTTTGAAATGGGGTAGCGTGGAACCGTTTCACAATGGATCACCTTCATTAAATATTTCAGAACAAATTTTATTAGAAAGCGTTCTTGAAATTTCTAGAGGTAAAAATTATTTACAACAATTTTTTTAGCTGAGTTCGCTCGACTTGTAATTTATAGCAAATCACCGAAGTCTTTTACAGTAGCTTTAAAATCTTAAAGTCTTAACTAGTGCTACTTTTCACTCTCCCCGAAAGGTCAAATCCAAGGCTGTTGCGTTGACTTCAGAGAGATCGCACTCTCTCATTCAAAAATCTGTCAGCCAACCTTTCCTTCCCTACTAAGATGGGAATCCGTCCTGAGATGAGTGTTTTCCACCAACACTCGTTCTCCTGCCGAAACTCTAACTAATTTCCCCTCGATTCTCTTCTCCGGTCCGCTTGCTCGAACAAAAGATTCTCCGATCACCAATCAAAAAAGTTTTAGTTTACGTCATTGGATAAAGCCTTTTTTAGGGAGGTCTTACTGAACTTTTAAATGTTCTCGCAGGAAATTTTCCCACGATCTGAGACCCCACATATAGACGGTCAGATCAGAGAAATATTTGCTGTCTAGCAATTTCAGTTTCACAAGATTGATCGAAGCTCATCTTTTCCTATTGTAGTAAACGACATTCTAGTCACACAACAGCTAAGCGTGAGAAAAGTTTTCCAACTCTTGGGAACTTCTATCTTTGATTACTCTGCCTAATTAGCAGACTGTGAGAGATTTAATGAAATCGTTACAACACCCCCACCATCAAAACATTTTCCGGGTTAAAACGCGGAAAATCTGCAAAAAAAAAGGGTTAGCTCAACATATTTGAGTGGCTCAAATAACATTTCAATTTAACCTCACTATATACATCAGTGACCTAATTTCTTATATACTGCTTACCATTGCTTGGACATCTAGCTTTAGAGACTTTTTTTTTTTCACTACACATGCCAAAATAACAAATAAAACTAAAAATAATCAAATATGTACAAAAGATTGGATTTTACTCAAAAACTTACTACTGAATTTCTTTACTTGTGTTTGCCGAACAATACGTTTTACACAACCGTTCAATTTCTTTAACAAGAGTGTCACAAAGGCGTGAATTTCCACTGTCCCTACTCTCTTTCAACAGAATTTCGAAGGATTTTAGAAAACTCTTTGTGAATCCGCTCACTTCCTCCAGATTAACTTTCGAATGATAACCCTTCCTGTCAACACTCACTTCCATATTTTCGCGTTTATTTTTCGAATTACCCTGCCGGTCAAAAACCAACTCATCAACTTTCCTTGACCTATTCAAAAGGGTTTCTTTTTTTCCAATACACTGAGAACGGTGGTTCTTCATTTCGGGGGGAAATGACAAAAGGTTTTCTTCCTGCCCTTGGGGATCTGTTAAAGGGTTTATCTCATTCCCCGGGTTCTCAAAACTGGAATTAGTTTGTGATTTTTGCTTTCGCTTTATCTTTTCATTTATTAAAGCCTGCGTCTTATTTCCTAAGATATAGTGTTTAATTTTAGAGTGTCTAGGCAGGATTGCCGCTTTCGTATTTACATATCCGAGACCTTTTATTTCCATTTTTATACGTGCCACTCTAAATCGTTTTGGATATTTATCAAATGTCTGTTTAAGCCAAACATATTCATTGCCTACTTTGCTTTTATTTACCAAATTCCATGGGCAAACACAATACGAGCTACCTGAATCTCTAAGTACATACGCCTTCTTCCCATTTATTTTGTTTTCACTCAAAAAAGGTCGGAACAAGCTTTTGTCTTCGCTTATATCACCTAAGTGATTTATGCTCTCGAAAGATTTTACTTCAGTAATATCCCTTTGTCTTTTCGGACAACGGGCCATTAGGTGAAATTCGCTTCCACACGTATGGCAGCGCCTCTTTCGTTCAAAGACACGTTCCCTGTCTTTAATTTCTTTGTCTCGCCAATTTATTTTTTTGTCGGAATTTTTTTCTTCTCCAGAATTTTCCTCGAGTTTCGTTTCTTCAGATTTCCTATCATAAAAAGATCTCGCCTTCTCTTTTTTATCTGAAATCCCTTTTACTGCTTCATATTCGTCCAGACATTTGGCTAAAATTAAAGGGTCTTTGTAATTTGCCCACGAATCAATGAAATGCTCTTTCATTTCACTAGAAGCACGGAGCTTGATTTGGTCCGTAATCAATAAATTTTTCAGACTACTGAAATCCGTAACATCTAAACCATTTAACCAACCCTCTAAATAACTATTGAGTTCGAAAATAATATCCTTCCACGGAGCACCTGGATTGCGTGGATGTTTCATTAATTTTTGACGATACGCTTCGGGACTCATACGGAATCGTTCAAGCAAAAACTTTTTGACGTATTCAAAGTTATCCGTCTGATCTTGCGGTTCCCTTAAAATTAACTCTGCAATTTCGACCGGCACTAAAGCTAATAAATGCGTCACTAAGTCACCTGTCTCTATTTCCGCTTTGGTCGCCTGTCGTTCGAACAAATTTAAAAACAAAGTTATATCCGAGCGTTCCGGATGAAATCGATGCATGATTGTTCGGAGCGGCAATTTAGGTGGGCGTTCCGACCCGCCACTGGTTGTTGAACTGCGTCTATTTGCATCTTGCGTCAATCTAAGTTGTTCCAACGTAAATTCGCGTTCTTTTTGTTTTTCCTCTCTTTCTCTTTCTTCTTTCTCCCTTTGTTTTTCCTCTTTATCCGCGGCTATCTTGTCTTCGCGATCTTTTATTATTTACGCAGCTAGCGTAAATGCAAAATCTTTATCGTAATCATCGGCAGCTTCGATTTTTTGGATAATTACCGGTATCCTGTCATTTTTCCCTATTTCCACTCCCAATTCTTCCGCTAAATTCTGCAAATCAATTTTCCTGCACTGTTTCAGATCAGTTACTTCTTGCATTTTAAAATTTTATGTAAATACAATATAAAGATGAAATGATAGTTTCGCTCGCTAATTTATGCAATAGGGATTCTAACACTTTATGGAAGATTTTCTGCTACTACCCACATAATACTAACAATTTTAAATACTATTCAATTTGTGGAATAATAAAAATAGTATACATATAAAAATAGATTTTCAATATTGTAAAATTTTCAATACACTGACACGTTTTGGTGTCGATAATACACATTTAAAACAAATTTAGACATTTGAAATTCTGTGCACATAATTCAACCAATACTTGATATTTCTGACCCCACAAGTAACAATTTTCCCAGTAACAAAATGACCACTTTTTGCAACTGCTAAAAAATTTTCCTAACATCACATATGCAAAATATTTGATTTTCAACAACATCTATTGTTTCACTAATAATATAAAAAAGTACACCTTTGAAATCTTTCAATCATGAATAACTAGACAATCGACTTATTTGAAAAATCAAAATTTTTATCTCTTTTTTTTTTTGAGAAAAAAAAATTATATATATACACATTTAGCCTGACAATCCTTATATTATTTTACTACCAAAAGAAAATTCACACTATCAAATTTTATGCTGATAACAAATATACATATATTTTTCCAAATATGTTAAAAGTTATTAGATTTAAAAAATTTATCATAATTTATCATATATCAATATAAAAATAAAAAAATTCTCAGAAATGAATTTTCCTCACCAAAGAATATGTAAACAAAATGAGAGCCACTCAAAAATGAATTGAGCTTACCTTTTCTACAGTCTTTGTCTGCATTATCTGTCGCCGGTTTCGGGTCTGGCCTAGACGTCGTCGATTTCACAGGTTATCTCGGTTTGTCGACTCCTGATGTTTCCTAGAAAGGGCTTGCTTCGGGCTTGTTCTCTGTAAA
Organism: Maratus michaelseni; assembly: GCA_963931845.1. Classification (NCBI taxonomy): domain Eukaryota; kingdom Metazoa; phylum Arthropoda; class Arachnida; order Araneae; family Salticidae; genus Maratus; species Maratus michaelseni. Next base: position 71,385,820 of record OZ007586.1, on the reverse strand, counting down.
CACGGGCTTACTTCAAGGACGGAACTGCGGTCTGTCGTGACACTGCAAGGGCTTGCTTCGGGCTTGTTCTCTGTAAACACGGGCTTTCTTCCAGGACGGAACTGCGGTCTGTCGTGACACTGCAAGGCTTGCTTCGGTCTCTGCTTTCCTCTCCTGAACTGGCGTCAGATCTTGCGCGCTTAGATGCGGGCGGGCGTCACTGCTACTGTCTGGGCTCTCTTCACTAATGCTCATAAATTTTTGTCGAAATATCCCACCGCTGCCACCAGCTGTAAAGAATCCATGATGTTGTGTGTTTTTGAAATGGGGTAGCGTGGAACCGTTTCACAATGGATCACCTTCATTAAATATTTCAGAACAAATTTTATTAAAAAGCGTTCTTGAAATTTCTAGAGGTAAAAATTATTTACAACAATTTTTTTTAGCTGAGTTCGCTCGACTTGTAATTTATAGCAAATCACCGAATAGTCCAGTCTTTTACAGTAGCTTTAAAATCTTAAAGTCTTAACTAGTGCTACTTTTCACTCTCCCCGAAAGGTCAAATCCAAGGCTGTTGCGTTGACTTCAGAGAGATCGCACTCTCTCATTCAAAAATCTGTCAGCCAACCTTTCCTTCCCTACTAAGGTGGGAATCCGTCCTGAGATGAGTGTTTTCCACCAACACTCGTTCTCCTGCCGAAACTCTAACTAATTTCCCCTCGATTCTCTTCTCCGGTCCGCTTGCTCGAACAAAAGATTCTCCGATCACCAATCAAAAAAGTTTTAGTTTACGTCATTGGATAAAGCCTTTTTTAGGGAGGTCTTACTGAACTTTTAAATGTTCTCGCAGGAAATTTTCCCACGATCTGAGACCCCACATATAGACGGTCAGATCAGAGAAATATTTGCTGTCTAGCAATTTCAGTTTCACAAGATTGATCGAAGCTCATCTTTTCCTATTGTAGTAAACGACATTCTAGTCACACAACAGCTAAGCGTGAGAAAAGTTTTCCAACTCTTGGGAACTTCTATCTTTGATTACTCTGCCTAATTAGCAGACTGTGAGAGATTTAATGAAATCGTTACAATATGTACACTTACATGTTATTTAAGTATATACTTATAGATGTGGTATAAAAATATACTATGTATTTACAAGTTATATTATATATAACTTAAAAAATTTGTAAACATGATATATTAATGAAGAAATATTATTTTCCACTTGTGCAAGAAAATTAAGTTACTTCTAAAAGCAATAGCCAGTTGAATAAATAATGTTTATGCTCAAATTAAATAAAACCCATTAGCAAGATTTTAAATGTATTACATCATCTTATTGTCGATAGAATTACAAAATAAAATGCTTTTAAAACAATAATTTAGTGCTTTTACCTTACGTTTGTAATATAAAAGATTATTTAAATTAGATCTTTTTAATAAATTGTAAAATAAAGTGTAAAATAAAGAATACAAGACATTATAACTTGCCTCTGCTATGGTAGAAGTGAAAATGTCTAACATGTTGTGTTTAACTCTTATCTTCATGATCACGTGACTTTTAAGGAAATCACGTGGTACGATAAAAACATCCTGTTGCTAGGTTAGTAACAAGCATAATGTCTGAAGTAACTGAGTGAGATGGACCTGCTATTACAAGTGGGCTATGTTTGTAAGTATAAATTAATCTATTTCTTTAATTTAAAGCTAATTGTTATTAATTATCAGAATATCGGGTTTCTAAATTCTAATGATAAAGTTTGATAATTTCTATTGTGTAACTAAAGTTCCATATGTATATAGGTAGATACATACATATGTATATATGTGTATATATACATATGTATATATGTATATATATACATATGTATATATGATACATATGTATATATATATATATATATATATATATATATATATATATATATTATATGTATATATATATACACACACACATATATATATGTGTATACATAGACACAATTTATTAAAATTACCGTATTTTCGGGAATATGCGCCGCACCCATCGTAAGCGCCGCATCATTGAAAAATCGGTACAAAAAAAACAAATATACACGTAAGCGCCGCATCATTGAAAAAACGGTAAAAATGAAATAGTCACGATAAAAAAGATCGGCAAAATTGGATTAAAAGTAACAAGAATAGCGATAAAATCTTTCAAGATATATTAATTAACAATAAAACACAGGTTATCTTAAAATGCAATAGGAAAAAAAATCGTACGAAAAAATTCAATTTAACAAAATTGTCTATGCTTACTTTGAAGAAGGTTAGGCTTGAACTACTAATTAAAATATCATAGAATTTCCCTTTAGAAAAACACATTCTTGGTTTATTGTAAATCATAAAGGTAAACAGAACATAAATAAAACTCAAATAAAACACACCATAATCGAATACCAAGCTGCCGGTTTTAACTGATAAGATTCCATATTTAAATATATTCGCAACTCTAGCACTTGAATATGCCCTCTGGTGAGATCATGAGGATCATTTCTGAGTCGTCAAATATTTCGCAAGCCTATTAAATAACATTGAAAATGTGCTGTGTTTTATCGCTAAAAACTTGTACTTCTTTTGTGTGTAATTTATACATTTTCAATATATAATAGTTGCAATATGTTATCATTGTAATTTTTGGCAGTAACATAGCGAACAAATGAATTTTAGTAGCGTAGTACGTAAATATATGAAGATAGTAATTTACGAATACATAAAAGAAACTTCTACAGTTATGAAGCAATGTAGAGAAACATTAAAAATATCTGAAAAATATTACATACCTTTGGTTTGTAAATCCCTTTTTTATTTTAAATCTTCATCAAAATATTCATCTGTCGTCTGCTTCATCAAACTTCGTCCATTTTTAAAAATAGCGGAATAAACAATTATGAAGCACGCTGATTGGTTAGGTCTTATATTTTCACGCCTGAAACGCCAACGCTTAGACCACGCCACGCAGACCACAGAGACCTTCTTAAACCCTCTTATACCTGGACCTGACAGACCACGCAGACCTGATAGGCCTGATAAGCCATAGTGTAAACGCAGCATATTAAATGACGCGAAATTCTATTTCTTTTTTTACGTCTAATGACTCCGCCATCTTGACTGCTTTCGACTTACGACCGGCTTGCAACAGCTCACGACGACTTCCAAGCAGACGCAGGTTTTTGGGACGACGGTCGCAACTTTGTGACGCCTCTGGCCGGAAAGCGTTTCCGCTGTATCGCGTACGACGGGATTTGTGACTGTGGGCCAAGTTGTGACGGGCAGTGCCATCGCTAAGACTTTTTATTGAGGGGGGAGAGGACCTTAAATTGCCAAGTCAAATTTCAGTATTTGCCAACTCATTGAAAAGGAAAAATAAATAGTTCTCGCCAATTCAACAAGTTTGCCAACTAGTTTTACAATTTACCAAAATACCACAGTTAGAAAATGTAATATAGTTCTTATTTGTAAAAAGTTTAATAATATTCCCAATTAGATCTGTAACTTTTGTCAAGTCTATTAAAAATAGAGAGTATATTATAGTTTTTATTAAAGTTTTATACAAATTTGCCAAATAAAAGTTTGTAAATTTGCCAAGTGTAATAGCATTCACAAATGTTTGGGGGGGGGGAGGCTCCCCCCCCTTAGCGAGGCCTCCTACCGTTTTGGGGCACCAGAAAACCAGTGGGCTAGGTCACATGTTCCAGAAAATTCGATTGGTGGGTCATTTTGGGTCAGGGTCAAGCTATTTGTATCTAAAAAACGGTTCAAACGAATTTGACTAAATTTTGTATCTTATAATTTTCGGGCACGAGAAGACTATACGCCAGCGAAGTGATGATGTCACTGTAATGACTGCTGGAGACAAGAAGTTTCGGTTTCCCGTTGAGCGTTAATGTTAGCAAAAAATAAAGTCGTGTTAACAGTATTAATAAATTTTTTAAAGAAATTTCTGTTACAGTTTTGCTAAATCTTAGGTAAGACATTCATATGCATTCAACAAACTTCTGATTAAGTGCGTCATTTTTTTTTAATTCATCAAAAAAAAGATAAACCTTCATGGAGAGCATCAATGGCGGATGTTTTGAATATTTGAATGTAATTTTAAAATGTTTTTAAGGTTTTAATTTCTTTTAGTTGATATTTATATTACTCAGGCGTACTCTATGTTAAGTTTCATCTGAGTTAAATTGTGTTTCTGCTGGGTTTTTTTCTTTTTTTTTTTTTTTGAATTTTTTTTCATTTGGTGTATTATTTACATAAATTTCTCTGCTGAATCGTAAAGCAAGGGTGATATTTTAATATATTTTGCTTGATATTCCTGCAGTTTAAATGTATTTTTCAGTCGTTTTCATGTTATTTGTGTTTTTTTTCTTAATTATTTTACTTGATTACCGAAAATGTCTATATTCAGTTGTTTACTTTCCTAGTATTTAATAAAATTTTATAAAGATAGTCAGTCTTCCTGCATTTAATTATGCGATGACCGCGCAAAAAAATATAATCCAGTAACTATGAAGAATCATTTAATAAAATTATCATTAGTGCTCTAACTGTTAGAAAAAAAAAAAGAAAGAAAGAAAAATAGCAGAAACACATTTAAACTCAGATGAAACTTAACATATAGAGTACGCCTGAGTAATATAAATATCAACTAAAAGAAATTAAAACCTTAAAAACATTTTAAAATTACATTCAAATATTCAAAACATCCGCCATTGATGCTCTCCATGAAGGTTTATCTTTTTTTTGATGAATTAAAAAAAAAATGACGCACTTAATCAGAAGTTTGTTGAATGCATATGAATGTCTTACCTAAGATTTAGCAAAACTGTAACAGAAATTTCTTTAAAAAATTTATTAATACTGTTAACACGACTTTATTTTTTGCTAACATTAACGCTCAACGGGAAACCGAAACTTCTTGTCTCCAGCAGCCATTATAGTGACGTCACACTTCGCTGGCTTACCATTACTTACCATTATCTTACCATTTTCGGGCACGAGAAGACTATTGGGCTGGGTCACATATTCGAGAATTTTAGATTAGTGGGTCAACGCGGATCAAGTAAAATTTATCTAAAAAACGGCTCTAACGATTTTGATTAAATTTTGTATCCTACGAGTTTCGGGCACGAGAAAATCATTGGGCTAGGTCACATGTCCGAGAAAATTCGATTAGTGGGTCATTTTGGGGTCACTGTGGGTTAAGCTAATTTTATCTAAAAACAGCTCAGACTATTTAAACAAATCTTTGCATCCTATGATGGTTTTCGGGCAGGAGAAGGCTGTTGGGCTAAGTCACATGTTCGAGAAAATTTGGTTAGTGGGTCATTATGGGTCAAGTTATTTTTATCTTAAAAATGGCTCAGAGGATTTGAACTAAAGTTAACTCGTTCCTTAAAACTGTAGGATACTAATTAGTATCCTACAGTTTTAAGGAACGAGAAGACATTGGCTTGGTTACATATAGGGCAGTTGCAATCAGCTGATCAACCATTGTATTCACTTGGAGGTAAGGGTAATTCCACCAATCAGAACTGCCTATTTGTACTGTTTACCTCCAACCTGACGTCAATTGCAACGCATAATTTCTGTCTCCACCGCTGATCGACGATTGGGACTTTAACGCTTTCTGATTATTTGTAAAATCAAACGCTTTTTAAGTCATTTCCGGTATTTTGGAGGATTATGAAGATTTTTAAGAAGATATGATATAAGAAATTAATATATATTAATAGATTATATAGAAATATTAGATTATATAGAGATTAGATTATATAGAAATTAATTAGTTTATATTACTATAATATTTATTATATTACAGTTATAAATTAATTAGATTATATAGAAATTAATAGATATTATATAAGAAACCATGTTCAACCAGAAATGACTTAAGAAGCGTTCGGTTTAACAACTAATCAGAAAGCGTTAAAGTCCCAATCGTCGATCGGCGGTGGACAGGGAAATTGTGCCAATTGCAACTGCCCTATTCGAAAAAATTCAATTAGTGGGTCATTTTGGGTCAAGCTATTTTTATCTTAAAAACGGCACAGACTTTTTAAACTAATTTTTGAATCCCACGGTTTTGGGGCACGAGAAAACCACTGGGCTAGGTCACATGCTCGAGAAAATCCGATTAATGGGTCATTTTTGGGTCACTGTGGGTCAGGCTAATTTTATCTAAAAAAACAGTTCAAACGATTTTGATTAAATTGTATTCTACCATTTTCGGGCACGAGAAGACGATTGGGCTGGGTCACATGTTCGAGAACTTTCGATTAGTGGGTCAACGCGGGTCAAGTTAATTTTATCTAAAAAACGGCTCTAACGATTTTGATTTTGTGCTAGGTCACATGTCCGAGAAAATTCGATTAGTGGGCCAAGCTATTTTTATCTTAAAAACGGCTCAGAGGATTTGAACTAAATTTAGTGTCCTGCAGTTTTAGGGAACGAGAAGACTATTGGACTAAATCAGATCACGTGATACTTTTATGAATATTTTGGATTTTTTCTGAGTAAATATAGGCATGTATTCCTATTACGAGAGCCATTATTTTCGAAAGATAAGGATATGTAGTCGTTGTTTTTACCTGTTCTAAACAATAAAAGCATGAAATAATTAAACTATTACAAATACTTGTTCTGATAAGACCAACTCCATACACAAATCTCCTTCACCCGCGCGCCGCCTGATCTTCGTTTCTGAACAAAGCCAGTATAAACTGTATCGCTCAGACTTAATAAAACAATGCATAAACATAAAAATAGCGAATAAATTTTCTTTTAAACAGGTGTTAGCGTTTCTTCGATAGATTTTTAAACAGAATATTTATTACACGTGATGACCGGCAACCGATAGAGGGCGCTAATCCGAATAAACAAATTTGTAAACAAACTCTTTGAACGGCAGTGGAGCCACCATTTCTAGAAACCGACTAGAAAACCGGCCTCATTATATATTTATTCAAGTCGCTAACATGAGTTCCGATCGAAAAGTATTTAATTTTGTATTGTTTTATTAATTCTTATTTGTCTTTTAATTTATAAAGGTTGAATTATAATGTTTTGCTGTTTAATTGGATATTTCTCTTTTAAGATGTTTGTTAACTTCACTAGTTATTTATTTTCTATGCTTTGAATAAATTGTAAAAATAAAATAATAATTCATGCATGTTATTATAGCTCAGCAATCCTGATAGTGAAACTACTGGCTCTTTAGGATTTGCAAATTTACCCAATCAAGTCCATAGGAAATCTGTGAAGAAAAGATTTAATTTTACTCTCATGGTTGTTGGTAAGTTTTCCCATTGTATTTAAGGCTTTCTTTGATGCTTCTCTTGATGGTACTTAACAAAATAAATGACTGTAATATATAAAATTTGAAACTTAATTGGTTGGTATGGTAGGGTGACCTGGGGTAATTATGGCTATGAGTAAAAAAATAATAAGATCTCAATATCTAGAAAAATATAAAAGATACAATTTTGAAATTTGAGATGGAGTTAACTTAGTATTGTAACTTTTGCATAAAACATTCATTTTACTTAAAATATTTATTAATTTTTTATAATTGAATTTTTTAAGTGACCTATAATTACCCCGGCAATGGGGTAAATATGGGTCACAACTGGGGTAATTATGGGTCACTGTCTTTATGAAGTATTAATATATGTTTTTTTAATAATATATTTTTGAAGATACTGGAAATTACCTCTAAAGTAATAATTTCATTAATTAGCGCTTTAAAAATTAAGAAAAGACATAATAAAAAGTAAATGAGAATGCTATTTATTTTTATGGAATGTTTGCAATTGGACTTTGTTGGATTATAACCACAACATTTGACAGAATGGCTTATAACACTTGCATGCCATATTAATAGCAGCATTAGTAACATCAAAAGGATTTGAACCAATTAACATAACTGGCCCATAGAATTTGTATTTTACGTTGATGATCTCTAACTTGTCAAGTTTAGGCCAGCAAAAGTTACCGGCTCCCTTTTCGAGAAATTTCATCTCGATATTTTGCTCATCTATTACATTTGTAATTTTTTTCGATGTAAAATGGGTCATTATCATAATATACAGAAAATTAAATTTTTTGCTCTTTTATAGTGTCATGGAATATAGTGTCAAGAAGTATTTTAGCTTGCTTTAGGGTTGTATTTTTCTTTAGCTGATCAACATCTCTACTTCCACATGGCACTTTGAGTTCTTCGTTAGACGTATTTAAGAGGAAGGATCGTTTAGCTAGTGGTTCTTCTGTTTTTTCTAGATTCTTGTTGGCACACTTTTTACCTTTAGCACCAATCCATTGTGCTTTGATAGCCACCTTTTTTTCAATTTCATGTTCACACACAGCTACTAGATCCAGAAAATCCTGACTAGTAATATTAACAGCAGAGTTAGTGTCAATTTTTCTTCTTGTTTCCGATTTTTGTTTAAAAAACATTTTACTTATTAGTTGAGAAATTAATTTTTGTTTACAATACTACTTTTAAGCAACAAAGAATCTTTTTTTTTTAAGTTTACAGTCTCTTACCATTTTAAATCAAATTAACTGCTCCACAATATAAATACAGTATAGGATCCATTATCCAGAATGCTTGGGACCTGGGGCATTCTGGATAAGGGATTTTTCCGTAATTCGGAACACTTTTTTATAAGTATAAAAAATATACGAAATAATTTCATAAAATAGTGATAAATATGAATAATATATGTAAATACATTATTTATAAATTTGTTCATTTAATACATTATTTGCACAAAATAAAAAAAAACATTCTAAATTACAAAAAATAAATAAAATTTCATTTTGGGAGTTGGGAGCAGAATCTTTTGATTTGGAGATAGCGACGGCATCAACTGCCGTCATTTATCCAGCTTGTTTAAAAAAAAATTATACAAGTAACCCTAGATTGAGGCTAAAGATCATCTGCTGGAGATCACAATGGCGGATTCGTCGATTCTTAGCATAGAAATAATTTTTCTAGGCTGAATTTTACAAAACAAAAAATAAATGTTAGTCAGTTTTCTGCTTACCATATTTCTCTGGAATAACACCTGGCATTAAACTACGTTTAACTTTTTATGATAACTTGTAACAAAATCTAATTTGTGCACAGACCTGTTTTATTTTTCTAACGTAATTGTTTTTAATTTTTTCTTATTGTAATGTTTTTTGTATCATAATTTTTTATATTTATTTATTGAATTTATAAATTAATTAATGAAGCAGGTGTGATTCTGAGTCAGAAAAAAAATTCTGAAATTCACAGCAAATTTTCTGAAAAGTTAACTGAAGGGGGGGGGGGGGTCCACTCCTGACACTTTTTTTTCTTGAGTCCCTTTGACGAAATTTGCGCTTTTTCGCGATCTTTTGACGAAATTTGCAGTTTTTTCAAGATTTGGCGATAAAATTTGCAATTTTTTGACACAATTTGCCGTTTTTCGTGATTTTTTTAAACGAAATTTGCCGGTTTTTCGCGATTCTCTGACGAAAGTCACGTTTTTCACGCGGACCGTTGACAAAATTTACCGTTTTTCGTGAACTTTTCACAAAATTTGCCATTTTTCGCAATGTTTTTGACGAAATTTGCCGTTTTTTTGTGATCTTTTAACGAAATTTGCCGTTTTTCACAATGTTTTTGACGAAATTTACCTTTTTTTCGTGATTTTTTGACGAAAGTCACTTTTTTTCAGCAATCTGTTGACAAAATTTGCCGTTTTTTTCGCAATCTTTTCACGAAATTTGCCGTTTTTCGCAATGTTTTTGACGAAATTTGCTGTTTTTTTGCGATCTTTTAACAAAATTTGCCGTTTTTCACGATGTTTATGACGAAATTTGCCATTTTTTGACGAAATTTGCCGTTTTTCGCAATGTTTTTGACAAAATTTGCCTTTTTTTTCATGATTTTTTTTCAAAATTTGCTGTTTTCACAATGTTTTTGACGAAATTTGCCATTTTTTCGTGATTTTCATAAAAAAATCACGTTTTTCCAGCGATCTGTTGACAAAATTTACCGTTTTTTCTCGATTATCTGACGAAAGCCACGTTTTCCCCGCGATCCTTTGACAAAATTGGCAACTTTTCTTCGAACAAATGACGAGATTGATTTTTTTCGACGATCATTTGCCGAAATACCGATACATTTTATGTCCGAATTTTCGGATTTATGACCGATATATTTTTTAATTTTCGGAAATCATTGCCTTAATTTTTGGGAAAATTCGGACTAGAATCATCCCTGGAATGAAGGCAATATCATTTTGTTATTTTCTCTTACTGACACTTTAATTTTTACTTTTTTTTTTTTCAAATATTTTTTTTTCTTGTTTAGTGTTTTGCATTCCGGTTTTCGGAGCGTTCCGGATACCGGGACGCCGGATAACGGATCCTATACTGTATATGAATCTAGCACATTTGTTTTATCATGTGCTAACAGTTTACATTTAAGCAGTTAAAAATTAGATTTTTAAAAAAATGCTTATAAAAACATTTTATTAGGCCTAGTTCAAAAATTAAGGTACTTTTCGGTTAGCCGGGCAACAGTAAAAAAAAAAAAAAAAAAAAAAAAATATATATATATATATATATATATATGTGTATCCTATGAATTTCAAAATACATTAAACAAGGTCTTGCATCAATATACATATATAGATACATATATATATATATAGATATATTTACACACACACACATATATATATATTTCACTGGTGCCTGGCTAACTGAAAAGTACCAAAAATAATTTTGATTTACAATATTATATTTTTATTTTAAAAATTAGGAAAGGCTTTTGAAAATCCTAAATTAACAATTGCATTGCATGTCTAAAATACAAAAAATGCCATAAAGAATAGAAAACACCTGCTGACCCAGAATTACCCCAGTGACTCATAATTACCCCATGTATTTAGGGCATAATTGGGTATACATCTACAGTCCATTAAAAAAAAAAAAGAATAAAATGTGCACATATTTAAAAACCTTATAGTATTTATATTTAAAAAAAGCATAAATAAAAAAAAATCCAAACATTTATTTAATTGCGGCATGGATCTTGGTAAAAAGTGCAATTTTTAAAGGCAATCTTTCTGAAAGATGATTTTATAGCATGTTACAAAAACATCTCAACTCATATTATGCAGCTAAGTTAAAATAAAAAAGTACTATACATAATAAAGTAGACTAATGAGAGAACCTATCCACTATTTTAGAATTTGTCTTAGTAGATGTCATAGGGATAAAAACTAGGTGACCTATAATTACCCCAGAAAGAGAGTGACCTATAATTACCCCACGTCACCCTACTTATATATATTTTTTTTTCTGAGGGGAAAAATCTGAATGTAAGCTACATTTACCCTCATTTATTTAAAGCAATAGGTAAATTTGAATTTAACACCTGTTCAATCCTTAAAAAATATTATTTTTTCCTATGAAAAGTATGTTTATTCTATTCTAAGTTAAACAAAAAATAAATGTCAGTTGTCGTTAATGAAAATAACTAGAATCAAACCTCAATAGCTTGAAATTCTTATCTTTGAATCTGAAGAAACAGCACTTTGTTGGCAGCAATCGAACCAAGAACCCTAGGAACAACAAGTTCTATAATGCTGAGCAAATGGCTAGCTCAGTGGCTTTTTGCTAGAAACTTATTTTAGTGAGTTCGAGATGGCATCCCTACAATACTTCACTCCCTGTGAAAGGAATGTCTCATTGATGTTGGGTGAGTGATGTTCACTCGTGTTGCACGGTAGTTGCCAGCATGAGGCATTTCCGTGCACACATGTGGTCCTGAAGATTCATGGCATAACCAGGGTTGACTTGATTTTACCCAACTTGCAAAAATGCAAGTGGGTTTAATAAATAAATAAATAAATAAAAAACCAAATGGTTTTTTCAAAATCTTCATTTAAAATTTCACTTATCTAACTAAACATATTTATTTTAAAAACGAAACATAATATATATATATTATGTCATGGACATTGAACTTTCAGAAATACTGGAGGGCTCCAAATTGATCTACATAACAAAAACTTGAAAAATTCTCTTGGAAAAATAATTATTTCATTGAAAAAAATTATATAAAATGGCACAATCAAGTCTACAGGAAGAAGGGATTTGAGTTTACTCTCATGGTTGTTAAGTTTTCCCAATGTACTTGATGTTTCTTTTGATGGTATTTAACATAGTAAATCGGGAAACAAATTCAATAAATGTTCTTGTTTGGTAACTTTTCAAGTTAGAAGTGACCAGGAAATGAAGAAACTGAAGTTATGTTTCCATAAGTTATATGTTTTTCAGCTTATTTACATTGTACATTTAAAGCGTTTCTGTATGACGATTTTGATTTCTACCATTTTTTCCCAACATGCTGACTTTTAATATTTTTGGGTATTTTTCTCGGTTTGCATTTTCAATTTGCTTCACACATTCTACTTTTCGATTTAAAAACCTCAATTTTGAATATTACTTTTAAATGCTAAAGGTGTAAAATTAACAACTATAATATAAATTAAAATAACTTTTATTAGTTGTTTTACATGTTTCGACTCTTCTGAGTCATTTTCAAAACCAAAATGAAAATATTCTAAAGCTGCACGGGCTTTGAAGTTATTATTTTCATGTACTTTTATAAAAAATTATGCACGTTATCTATTATTTTTTACTTGATTGTTTATTTTCATATCATTGACCATGGAGTAATTCTAGCCACAGTTTCGGTAAATTAAAAGATGCGGCATCGTTACATATTGTATTTTTGCGCGTGAGTATCTCTATGGTTTCTCTTATTATGGATGGATAGTATAGACTGGAGGGAAATATTATTTTACTTTCATTGAAATTTATTTGGATGGTTTCTTCTTGATATAATCTTGCCAGGACTGTAGTTTTACTATTGTATTTAATATCAGCTATATGCTTTTTTTTTCTGCAATTAAATTTCCTGCTGGTCATGCCTATGTAGTAATTCTTGGATCCGTCTTCTTTAACAAAAGGTATTTCATATACTCCTGAATAATTCTCAAAATTAATTGGGTCAATTTTATGTACTGAATAATATGTACTGAAAATAAATTGAATAATGAATTAGATAATATTCATAAAATTGCTTATAATAATGGATTTAAAGTACACCATATTAATAAATTAATCATGGATATCACCAATAATAAGAAACCAGAAAAGAAAGATGATTCGCAAAAATACAAACTTTATACTCTGCAATATTATCCAAGCTTTTTTGAAAAATTAAAACACAGCCTTAAACGTTTCAATATCTGCTTAATAGCCAAACCATCTAAGAAATTAAAGAATATCATTTGCAGTAAAATTGACTCAATTAATTCTGAGAATTATTCAGGAGTATATGAAATACCTTTTATTAAAGAAGACGGATCCAAGAATTACTACATAGGCATGACCAGCAGGAAATTTAATTGCAGAAAAAAAGAGCATATAGCTGATATTAAATACAATAGAAAAACTACAGCCCTGGCAAGATTATATCAAGAAGAAACCATCCAAATAAATTTCAATGAAAGTAAAATAATATTTCCCTCCAGTCTATACTATCCATCCATAATAAGAGAAACCATAGAGATACTCACGCGCAAAAATACAATATGTAACGATGCAGCATCTTTTAATTTACCGAAACTGTGGCTAGAATTACTCCATGGTCAATGATATGAAAATAAACAATCAAGTAAAAAAATAATAGATAACGTGCATAATTTTTATAAAAGTACATGAAAATAATAACTTCAAAGCCCGTGCAGCTTTAGAATATTTTCATTTTGTTTTTGAAAATGACTCAGAAGAGTCGAAACATGTAAAACAACTAATAAAAGTTATTTTAATTTATATTATAGTTGTTAATTTTACACCTTTAGCATTTAAAAGTAATATACTATTACAAGGTGTTATAATTTATTATATTGTCTCAATTTTGAAGACACCATTTTTGTGCCACATTTGTACAGTACACCAACCTCTCTTGAGGCTCTGGCACCCCTTCTTTCAGAGAAGTGCCTTGGCACTTTCTCTGACACGCCAACAGCAACAACAGTTGTACAGTATTTCACTCAAATAATGACAGGAACTAAGACTGATATTTATTTTATTGTCTCATTAACTAAACTTGATATTTAACCCACTGGGTTGGATTTTTGCAAACCCTGGGCATGACTGGCTTTGTGCTGTGAGAGATGTCATAGGTTTTGTGCTGCAAGTCAGTTTTATGCCATCTGGGAAGGTTTTCAGTGTTGCCATTTGATGTCAAAGCCGTGCGAAGAGCGGGGCCTTCGCCCCGGGCGCGGAAATTGAGGGGGCGCCAAATTTATACTACCAACCACAGTTTAATTTATTTATTTATTAATTTTTTGGTCATTGATCATTTTCTGGGGAATTTCTTTTTCTCTTTTCATCATTCTTTTTTTCCTGTCTCAAAATATCATGATCTCTCCAACAAATAAGTGCAATTTTCTCTTATGCTGTTTAGTTGTTTGCAATTTCGGAATTAAAATGAAACCTTTTAAAGTTCCAACATAAACACGAAATGTTTATTCAATAGAATTTATTTCTGTTTCTGTACTTTATCAGTTTTGTGTTACCTGTCACAAAAAGAAGGGGGGGGGGGGAATTGAAACTTTGCCCCGGGCGCAGTTTTCTCTTCGTACGGTCCTGGTCAAATCAACCAGTGACTCAACCTGACCATTTTAGATTTTGATGAAACTTACAGGAATCATTCTCCCTGATGATATAAATGAGAATATACTTTTATTATTTTTTTATCTCAATAAATTTTCATACAATTAATTTTTTAAATTTCGAAAAATCATCATTTTTTGGCTTGTATAAATATTTTGAATTTCTCAAGTTCTATCAGGATCCCAATAGACCACCAGTAATGAGGATTTATGGCGTTAGCATACATCACGTACAACAACTCAAAATTCTTGGTATAACAATCGATTCTAACATTAACTGGATCCCACACATTAATTACTTAAGATTGAAACTCATCTCCTATCATCACAACTCACTTAAATTAAGATCTAAATTTAGGGGTGTAAGCAATAGCCTTTTAAAAACCTGGTACTTAACAATAATAGAACGCATTATAACATACGGGGCATGCATCTGGGGGGTAATCTTACAAAACAGGCACTCACAAAATTAACTTCAATCCAAAGGATATTCTTATTACAACTTTCACGTGGGTACCGTACAATATCAACTGATGCACTTACAATACTCACAGGCATTCCACCCATAGCAATAACTTTAAAATATGAATTCAACAAAGCATCCATCCTACAACTTCGACAGGACCACATATCCAACAACCTCTTTCCCAACATAACCATTGAACACAAAGTCCACGGCTGGCAAATTCACCCTGCGGAAGAGACATCGCACCTTCAAGTCAACCCACAACTTAATAGCTACACCCATGCCACCTGTTCCACCATCTTCACTGATGGGTCCCGCACAGATACCGGCGTGGGAGCAGCCTTCTGCGCCACGGAAGGAGACACGGTGACTCATCAGTGGGCCTGTAGGCTCGGAGATAACAACTCTGTTTTTCAGGCAGAGCTATTTGCAATCTTCTCCGCCCTAGAGTGGCTAGAGGGTCAATCTGGAACAAAGGTCTATTTTCACTGATAGCCTGTCTGGACTGCAGGCCATTCACGCACCTAGAACATCTAACCCACTCATACTAAAAATTAAATTAAAACTCAAAAGTCTCTTGTACAGAACACATCTCGGCCATGTCTCAGCGCACAAAGGCACTTTTGGCAACAAGTATGCGGACGAACTCGCAAAACAAGCCACCAAGTATACATCCATTGATCACCACCTCCCAGTGCCCCAGTCATTCATCAAGAGGGTCCTGAAATCCAGGATCATCTCGGAATGGCAGGAGTACTGGGAACTCACTGATAAGGGCAGGCACACGTTTGACCTAATCCCCAAAGTCTCACTTAACATATATCACCTCACACCATACACTGCAAGCTTCCTAACGGGCCACGGGCCCTTTAAATCATATCTCCACAAATTTGGTTGTGCAGGATCTAATGGGTGTGAGTGTGGCGAGGTGGGATCTCCTACCCACGCCTACCATGAATGCACACTTACTGCACGCTGGCACATTAAACGTCCAGCCACTCCCCCTAAGGGATGGCTTCAAAATATTCTTTCTAGACCCACACTTCTGAACAAACTCAAACACATCCACCAATACTTAGCACACATCTTCAACCTCACAAGCTAGTCTGTACCCAGAGCAACTCCCATTCCCTCGTATGGCATCGCCCCTTGTCGCGAGTGAAGTTATAGTGTTACTCTGGCGATGCCACAGCGCCCCTTGTCGTGAGAGAGCATGTTTCTGGCATGCAACCCGATAGCTAATCTGCTGTCTGATAACCAGGTGCTGTGCGGCACATCATTCTCAAACCATTTCAAGAACCTCGGCACCTCGCTGCCCCATGTCGCGAGGGAGATCTGTTCTCCGGCAGCGAGGGATTTGTTCTGTGAATTTCGGGCAATAATGGCCCATTGAGATTCACCCGCCCCCTGTCGCATTTTCCGGCGGGCTCAGCTCTAGCTGAAATTGTATTTTTTTTTAACCTTAATAAAGGTACCGGGAGGGACACCTATGCTCTACAGACTTGGCCTCCTTGTCTGAGCAGTCCCTCTTAGGCTGTGAACTGCTGATCCCATTGAGATCCCACTCTAAAACTTTCAGAATTTGAAGATTATAATATATTGCAAAAAACATTTTTTTTCAAAATTTTAAAAAAATACTTTTATTTTAAAATTAAATTAACTTTTTTTTAAACCAAGCATAGTCAACTTGCATATCAAATTAAACCTTATGAAATTCTCTTTAAAATGAGGGATCAAACAACTCTCTACGCCTGATAGAACTTGAGAAATTCAAAATTAAAAACATTTATACAAGCCAAAAAAGGATGGTTTTTCGGAATTAAAGAAAATGTATGAAAATTTACAGAGATAAAAATTTCTAAAAGTATATTCTCATTTGTATCATCAGGGAGAATGATTCCTGAAGGTTTCATTAAAATCTGAAATGGCCAGGTTAAATATTGAAATTTTTTTTTTGATTTGACATGGAATGACCCATCTGTTGGTCTTGAGAGGAAGAGATGATTCTGGTGAAGATATACGTTCATTTGTTCAAGGGTTCAAGGTCACCAATGAAGGGTCAGGCTTTTAGGGCAGTGTTGGCAAGGATTGAACGAAGAACCCCGAAACAGCAAATGAGTTCTACAGTGGTGAGCATAAAGCTAGAGCTCAGCCCTTGCGAGATGGCATTACCACAAATCCTTAATAATTATCTCAAGAAAGTAAATATTTCTTATATTTTTTAGATGAAATCAATGTATTTTCCTTTTACCATCTCTGAACATTTTCTTTAAAAGCCTTTTTTTTTCAAATTTCTTATTTTTTGCATCTGAATAATGAGAAAATGATTAAGCCCTAGCCCTGTACAGGAGTGTCGCTGCCCAAGTAAGTGCTTGAATACTACTATAAATTACCCTTTGCATTTTTCTCTGTTCCTTCATTATTTAATATTTTAAAATCACGTTTGTATTGTTTTTAGAATTGTTCACATCTTCTCAAATAAATTTGTAGATATTTTAATATTAATTAATCAGATTTCACATAATTTTACTTTGAGAGTATATTTAACTGAAAATATTGAATCAGATTATATCAGAACAGATAATGATTTGTATTCAATCCAGCGTCTTTATGTCTACTTTCTTGTTACTTCTTTTATGGCACTGGCAAAGTAAAACAGTGGAGGGATTTTGTTTTTTGTTAAGAGTCTGCTTCAGTCATGTGAAGAAACTCGTAAGCTAATGTTACACCTATGTAGCATTTCTTTTTTTTTCTCAGTCTATGGGAGCATTCTTTTAAAATATCTCCTTAGTATTTGGATATTTAATTCTTTTTTTTTTCCCTTGCATTGGATATTTGAGGTTGATTTCTACAAAGGCTATTTTTTACTTTTTCGATTTTAGTTGCAGTTTTTTTATGAGGATACTTTCACTTTGAAACTGTATGTACTTTATTTTTGTCAGTGTGTTAATGTTCATTTTAAAATAAGAAATTATCAATGACTGCTTGACAATATCAAATTAATGTTTTCTTGCTCAGCTCAATTTTGTGCAGGTCCCACATGTACTTCTTAAGTTTTAAATAAACTTGAATCTTCTGCATATTTAATATAAAATTTAAAACACTGTTGAATAATCTTTTTAAGTGCTGCATTTGTTTTTTCCTTGGAAAAACAGTTTAATTTTATATTGGTGCAAAACTAGATATAGATAATATATTTTGAAAAACAGTTCAGTTTATATTTGTGATATAAGATCTAGATATTTAACAGTCATTAAACAATTACTTTTAATTTATTACAAATGTTGAAGGTTAATATTTTAAATAAAAACATAAATGAGTCTGTATAACCATCTTTTTGTTTGAAATTTGATAAAATTATTATAATTTTAATGAAAAAAAAAATCCACTGAAATGTAAAAAATTTTTTAAACATGTAGCAAAAACATTTATATGAATATTTTGTGCTGACATATGTATTTATGAATTATATTTTACTGTTATTTAGTTACATTAAAAACAAAAATGTATGTCCATGATGTATTATGTATACTATACAGTCCAGTCTCTAAAATCCGGACATCTTAAATCCGGAAACCTCCAAAATCCGGACTACATAAATGTTAATCTAATTTTACACATCTTTGTTAGTTTTGTTTTCTTATTTCGTTCATAGATGGCAGCACAGAACAATTTTGTTAATTTTTTGCCATTTTAGTTTATGTTCGGCATTTCACCGACTTTGTTCATAGATGGCAGCACCGAACAATTTCCTTAAATTTTTGCCATTATAGTTTATTATCGGAATTTCGCCGATAGATGGCCGTACCAGTTTTTTTTTTATTCATGATTTTATACGATCAGCGGTCGTTTAGTCAGATTAAGCTTAAGGTTTTTTAATATATATGAAATTCCTATTAGTTCATCCTAGTGCATTCAATTATGTAAATTATGCAATTAGTAAAAAAAGATAACATATTTCTCTGTCAATAGCGAATAAAATTTCGTTGCTAAAAGCTGCTGATGATCGGAAAATGACCCCGATGATTTGGTAAATGAAGAAAAAAAATAAAAGTACAGAAGAACTAATAAATAGTTTAGACACAACAATAATAGAATTAGAACAGAGGAATTTTATAACAGAAAATGAATTAATGTCCTTATATAGGATTAGAGAGAAGGTAATGGCCAATAAGCCTAAACTAAGACAACAAAAACTGACAGACATATTTTTAAAAAATCTTAATCTTAAAAATGTTCTGTGTATATTTAATTTTATAAGATTAATATAAGTTTGATTTTGTTTTTGAATCATTTAATATGTTATTTAGGATTTTTTATAAGTATTATGATTTTTTGTGATTATTATTTATAATTTTTGCTCATAATTTTAAGTTGCTATTTAAGTTGTTATTGTCCGGATTTCAGGATCTCTAAAATCCGGAATTATCGAAAATCCGGAAAAGCCATGTCCGGAACGATTCCGGATTTTAGAGACTGTACTGTATGATATATTAAAAGGATAAAAAAATCTAAACCAATGTTTTAAAGCAGCCTTTTTAAATTTAAGCATATTGCATTTATTAAAATTATGTAAACTGAACCAATAAAAGATTAAAAGTCATGAAATAAGATTTCTTTGAATTATTCAAATTTAAATTTGACAGTTCCTTTTTATATAAATTCTTTCACACTAAAAATTTATTACCAACTTGTTACATTTTTTCTAAAATATTATTTAAAATGTCCAGTTTTGATGAAGAAAAGTTGTTCTTACAGTGTTACATTATTATTGTTGCATTATCATTATTTAAAAAAATTTGTTTTATATAATTAAAATTTATATTATTCTTCCTTGTAGGTGAGTCTGGATTGGGAAAGTCCACTCTTATTAACAGTCTATTCCTGACTCATTTGTATCCTGGCAGGCAAATTCCAGATGCCGCTGGTATGGTTTTGTGTTATTTAAACTTTTTATTTTTTGGCATTTGTTTATTATCTGTGCCAGGGATGGCCAAAAATGGTTGTCAGCCAACAATCATGCTGTAAACATTATTTAAAACACAGTTATTAAATACATAACATAGTTAAAAATGTTAAATAATGTAAAAGAAACTAAAATTATACTAAAACAGTAACTTAGTGGAGGTTTGTACTGATTTTCATTGATGTGGCTTAATCTGTCATAACAAATGTAATTTTTTCATATATTAATATTCCATATTCAAACATGTAAGCTAATTATTTAAACCTAAACTGAAAGAAAATAATTTTACTTTTAAATATATTAAGTTAATTATTTTTTCTCAAGTAATCAACATTATATTTATCTAATTAATTACAATATACAAAATACAATTTTTACCATTAAACTTAGTAAAATCAAACATTACTTGATTGAAAAACTAAAAAGCTATTAAATATAAAAAAAAAAAAAAAAAAAAAAAAAAACCCTCATAATTGAAACAAAAGAAATAATTCATGCTTTTTGTGCAGCTAAACTCATTTCTGAAAAAGACATTTGAAACAAATTATCAACAAAACATATGTCTATGCCTAAAAGACTTAACCACCCCAAAAAAAAATATTGAAACTGTAAAAAGCTTGTGTAATTTAATATTTAATCAGCAGTTTTTAAAAAAATAACCCACGTTACTTAAAATAAAAAACCTGTACCTGACATAATCAGCTAAAAATGATGCATTTTATTATATATTAACGGTTTAATATAAAAACATTTAAAAATTAATATAGATATTCTAAAATTTTATTATAACAAAAAAATCTGTAAAAATGAAGCTCATGGCTTTGCCAGAATTCTGCAATTATTAGTTTAAATTATTTTAAAACTAAATAAGCACACCTTAGGTATTTTTAACTATTTTTATTATTATAAATGGTACATAAAAACAGAACAAAACAATAAAATTTACTTTAGTGAAATATCTGATGTAGTACTAAGGTGTTTTTTTTTTTTAGGAAACATTTCACTGTGGGTTTTTTTAGAGCACAGCACAATAAAGCAGGAGAAAAAGTAATAGTTTTAATGGAAGTTTCATTATCGATTTCTGCATCAAAATCACTACAAACAATCAGACAAATCGACAATTTCATTAACTTCAGTTGCACAGATAGACAGTCATTCATTACATGTGACATAATTGTTAAAGTTTATCTCAGGAGTGACTTCTTTTCATGACTTCTTCTGAAGGGACAATATATTCATCATTTTCATCACTTTTGACTTGTGAGCCTGGAAATCCCGCTTTCTGAAGGCATTTTTCAGTTGTATTTTTAGAAACTTGCTCCCAAGATTGTCTCACAAAATATAGAGCATTGGCTTTAATTAAGTAAACTCCTTTATGCTAATGTTAGTTAAAATTCATGAAATTTGTTGTTGGTTATATACTGCAGGGCTGTCCAACATGGTGCCCTTTTTAATATTTCTATTTACAAGCTTTTCTTTAAAAAAAAGTTAAAGGTTGCTTTCCTATAATATTAATATAATTTTTTTTATGTAAATTAATTTTGCATATCATTAGCTAAATGCGATTAAGGTTTCTGGCTCCTTCTCCTGATTTTTGAGATAGGTGTCCTCTCAGAAAAAAATGCAGTTCTAAGTGTGCAAGGACTTATAGTTTTTATTTTGTAAATTATTTTTACAAGGAATTTTTGAATCGTAGGGGCCTTATGATTACCACTGGTGAAGTGTATGGGCATCATTTAAAATTCGTAATTGCAATTTTAGTTTGTTTTTTTTATGCAAAATATCTACCAACGCTATTTCCTTACAGTAATTTTATCTTTGTTTAATTTCATCTATTCAGTGATTAGGAAAAGTAAAGATTACTATTCGAAAATAGTGGTAAATATTTTGAATGAAAAAAATGTGATAAATTGGTAACATTGATAAGACGTGTGTGTGTGTGAGATAATATTGTTGCATTTTTTGAGTCATGTGAATAATGGCGGCTTTCATTGTTTGCCAACAGTTGAAGTGTGCCCCTGCTTATTGAAAGGTTGGACAAGTCTGATCCTATATATTATTCCTGTTAACATCCCTTTTTCTAAGCAAATAAAAAACTCAGAACGATAAATGAGATACCATGTGAAAGGATTTTGAAGCAGCTTCTGACATAGTACACTTACATTCAGGGGCCTCGCTAAGGGGGGGGAGCCTCCCCCCCCAAACATTTGTGAATGCTATTACACTTGGCAAATTTACAAACTTTTATTTGGCAAATTTGTATAAAACTTTAATAAAAACTATAATATACTCTCTATTTTTAATAGACTTGACAAAAGTTACAGATCTAATTGGGAATATTATTAAACTTTTTACAAATAAGAACTATATTACATTTTCTAACTGTGGTATTTTGGTAAATTGTAAAACTAGTTGGCAAACTTGTTGAATTGGCGAGAACTATTTATTTTTCCTTTTCAATGAGTTGGCAAATACTGAAATTTGACTTGGCAATTTAAGGTCCTCTCCCCCCTCAATAAAAAGTCTTAGCGATGGCACTGCTTACATTTAGTTAAAACACGTATTTTGATTAAAAATTGTAAATAATTATAAATTGGTATTGTTTTCATAAATGAAATGAAAGGTTTTCCTCAAATGAGTGTTGCCACAAAAATAAAATAATGCAACAATTATTATATATAAAAAAAATTCAATAAAGATAAAGTGGGGCATAGTTGCTGCATAGATTTATTTTATAAATATGATTAAAAAGAAAAATTTAAATTCAAATGCTCAATTTTTTTTCCAAAACAGATGATGTCACACTCTAATGCAGTTAAAAAACGATTGATATATATTTTTATTGCATTTGCTATCTTCGGTCAGTTTTTACTGTAACTTTGATGCAATAAATGAGATGACATTCTGGCTTGACTAATGTTGTTTGCAGATATTTTTAGTCCTTAATCTTTTTTTTAGAAGTTTAAACCTGCATTTAAAAAATATTAGATATTGCTAAATATTATTAGACTGCAGTGAAAAATCTTTGCACAAGTCCACTGATACACTGTAGGGAAGATTAGGGAGGGATGGGACATCTGCAGTAATGCTTAAAATAAGCTTTATTTTTAATTTATAACTCTTCCACCAAATGGTGTAATCTTTGCATCATAATTATTGCTGTAAATCTTTTTAGTTGCAAGCACCTATGAGTTTATGAATCAAAAATACTATTTTACAACATCAAAAGTAACTAACTACTCAGATTTTTAATGCAAATTTTTAATATAATTCTTTGTTGCTAACTTAATTGTTTTAAATGTTTTGTAAACTAATCAATATATCTTTTATGAATGGGCAGTTAAGTTAAGCTTAAAGCCACATGCTTGTTGTAAAAACCTATTTTTTTAAATGTTGCTCTAAGGGTGGGATGGGACACTATGACTCAGGGAGGGATGGAAAGTGTCCCATCTCTCCTAAATGATATCTCTATCCAAATAATTATGTTTAATTACATGCAATTTTTTGGTATTTTATATTAATAAGACTATCTTGTTTTGGAATTGAATAGTGTAACAGATAAAACTTATTATTTTGCAAGTTAAAAAGGAATTTTAACTACTTTCATTTCTATACATGATAACACCTCTGATGAAAGTATTGATATCACTTTAAACGAGCATGAAAATATACAAGAAATAGATTAGTGTAAAGATGAACCAAATATAGGTTTAAATATGATTTTGTTTTAGTTAGATTTTTACAAAAAAATCTGTTATTCACTATGTTGGAAGAGTTGAAAGCAAAGATGAGGAAGATTTGAGTTTTAAGATACTATTTATGATAAATGAAAAAGGAAAGTTCATCTTCCCATAAGAAAATGACTGTTCCATCATTGATGAACAAGACATAATTGCAAAGCTACATCCACAAAAAATAATTGGCAGCACTAGTCGGGCACAAGCATATTTTTCATTTGATTTCATGGGTTCAAGATCTTCAGTCTGACTGATTTCAGTCTTTGAGAGATTTTTGACTGATAGTAAATTCTACTTTATGTACTTAAATAATAGCAATTTTACTATCAAGAACTTTTGATCACTTACTTTTATTGTTAGATATCAATTTGTAGCCATAATACAAGACATAGAAATCTTCTAGCCTATTTTCATTTGGTTATTCCTAATATTCAGAAAAGTTTTCAGTCTTGGCTTGAATAGACTTCTTGTACCCATGTTTGATTTGTATTTTACAAAGTAGATAAAATAAATGTTGTCATTTACAATAAGCCTTGGAAATTTAAATGTCACACTGTCTTTGTCATTTTTTCACTACATTTTTGAAAATTAAATATGAATTTTCATTTTAAAAACATGTCCCATTCCTCCCTCACATGAGGCATGGATGGTACATTTTTCTTGTTAATTTAATTGCTTTATTAACCTAAAATTTTAATTATCATGAAACTTATCTTTTTTAAATATGTTAAAATGTTTCAACATGTTATTCTGAAAATCTTCATTTTGTACTAGTGAAAAATAATTTGTAAAAAATTGTTTTGTTAAAACTGTCCCATCCCTCCCTAATGTCAGTAAAATTTCTTCATGAATTTTGATGTTTTCAATGTTTTTCTTTTATTATTGTTGTATTATTTGCATAATTTTTTGTTTGTATTCTTTAGTTTTTTACGAGTTACTTGACTTATAGAATTTTTATAATTCTCTAGAAAATATTCAACAGACTGTTAAACTAGAAACCTCCACTGTTGAAATCGAAGAAGCAGGTGTCAAGTTACGCCTAAATATTATAGATACTCCTGGATATGGTGACGCCATCGATAATACTGATAGGTGAGTTTTCATATAAATCGTTTCAGCTTGTAACACGTAGCACATAATTTCTTTTGGAGAGCTCAAAGAGGTGCTCTTCTCTTAATTTGTTGAAACCATCTGTTAGTGTAGTTATGGAAAATTAAAAAAAAATTAGTGTCTCAAAAATATCAATATTTTCAACAATTTCCCCAAAAATATACTAGAAATATATATATTAATTACTTTTAAGCATTCTAGCTTCAATTTCTAAGGCAAATTGGTATTTTCTAAAATAAATTTAAAATGGTTTAAAGGATAGATATTCACTTTTGGTGATGAATTTCAAGTTTGTTTATTTCATCATCTACTATTCGCCTGTACACTAAAGAACACAAAAATAAAATCTTCGAGAAATTGTTTTTTCTTCTTTTTTTACTGAATATTTACCTAATTAATATCATTATTTCAATAGCTAGACATTTTAAAGTATTTAAGTGTTTCTTTAAGTATATCTACTATTTCTGCCGAAATCCTATTTTTTCCTTTTTTATTTCACATGCTAGAAATCCTGCTTTTGGTAAACTAAAAATTTGACAACCCTGTGCTAGAGACAACCAGTAAAAAGGGCAAAACTGGGAAGTTTCATTAGTGACCAGTAGTAATAGTAATGTATTGGAACCAACAAAAGTGGAATCATTGATGGAATGCAAGAAAATTTTACTTTCTCTTTGTAAGACAGGTGGCTATAAGGTCTGCTGGCAGAGAGTTTTTAATAGCCACTTTTTTTCATTTAGTAACGCTGTAGTTGGTGGTTGTGGCTGGCATTAATTTTGCCCTTTAGCAGTCGGGAAATCATAATTAGTGGGAGGAGATAGAAATAAAGAGAGAGGGGGGAAATTATCTTAAAATAAAGGAATGCTAGGCATTTGAAGAAAGGAAGAGTGCTGCAAAGGTCATTAACTGGAGACATTTTTTTAAGTAATAAAAAGCCTCTCCAAAGTCAAAATCAAATGAAGAAAAAATGTTGGATGAACATTTTCACAGGTTTTACTATATAGCATTAGCTTTTGATGCTCTGGTTAGAGATCTGCATGGGCCGGGACGGGCCCGTCCATATTTTTTTCTGAAGACTCTGACCGGGCGGGCCTAGTGATTACTCTTTACGAACTGGGCCGGGCCTTACTTTTTTCCTAAAGGATAAGGCCGTGCCTTAAATTATATTTTCCATACAGAGCCGGGACTGGTTTCATTCTTCCTAGTCTTCACGCCTCAAAATTTTTAGTCCTGATTTTGACCGGTATGAAAACCATTGTCTCGGCGTGCCTGGTCCATTCAAAGGTCAGTTAAATAAGATCTGGCATAAAAATCTTTTCAAAACATGCATACATTTTTAAATCGCCATTATTTTATAATTAAACATTAAAATTTATTCTTTTTAAAGAATAGTAGATTTATACACTTATTAAAATATAGTAAAATGTGTGAAAAAGAACCTGCTTATGATGGAATCCTGTCTTAAATTGAAAAATGTGTTGATCCATTAAAAATGAATATACTAATATGTAAAAAAATAATATATAATACATTTACACCTGCTAAGAAGGCAAATTGTCTATAACTCATTTTTTTTTCTTCCCTATGCAATTCCATCTTAGAAGATTTTACTGTATAGCATTTCTCTGATTTTTAACACTTCAATAAATGGAATATGCATTAATAATATTGATGATAACTTAAACACATACATACAATAAATAGAGATTTCTTAAAAATATTAATATTCCAGCTTGCACCCTCTATAAAAATGAAGATTATAAACATGAAAAAAAAAAGGCTAAGATAGGAATTTTTGGTTAGATCTCCTCCTATGAGGCAAATTTTTAACCAAATCGACGTAAAAATTATGTTTTTTAGAAATTTACTCGGGCCAGGCCGGGCTCGGGCCGAGATTTTAACTTTTTTCCGGGCCGGCTCAGGCCGAACTTTTAACTTTTAAATCGGGCCGGGCCGGGCTCGGGCCGAACTTTTAATTTTTGTATCGTGCTGGGCCGGGCCTGGGCCTGGAAATTTCGGCCCGTGCAGACCTCTAGCTCTGGTATCCTGGGACCCAGACACTTCCAAAAAATTGGCTCCTTTTTCACAAAAGTGAATATTTAAAAAATAAGACAGATTCAGTGTATTTAATACAAAATATGCTTCTTTTGTGATCTTTCAAGCAAAAAATTATACATCCTGCTCTTGTAGAACACACCACAATTTTCTTGTGCATCTCCTCTCAAAATTTTTGTTTAAATGATGTACATATAGAACATTCCAGGAATGACTGGTATAATGTATTAACTGCAAATTAGATTTTAAACTGCAGAATTTTTTTCTGTGTGTATTGTTCATAATTTTATTGGAAAATTTTCTTCATCATACAGGTCCCCAAAGCAGAATACTTTGTGATGTTCTGCAATGCAGATTCATTTGACCAAAATTGTTCTGCAAGATAAATTCATACATTATAAACTTCAGAATGTTATCAAAAAAACATTTTCTTTATTATGTGAATAATGCAACGCAAAGTAGAATTTAATGAAATGCAATCAAATTTTAAAACAGAAAAGGATTATATTTCAATATATACATCTTCATTCCTTTATGCACACAAAGTCTAGTATTTAGTATTTAATACCACAGTAGTGATATAGAATTCGTTGTTTTATGAATTACTTTTGATGCAAAATATTTTGACATATTTCTTCTATGCACAAAATGTTTATTGAAAAATGGTCCATACATGGATACTAATTCAGCCTTTAAAAGTTTTCTCAAAGAATTGTGTCCAGATGGAGGGCCATTACAAGAAATGAACATTCGTTGGTCTGTTGTACCAATATTAATTTCATTGCCATCATTCGTATTGGGTCGTTTTGAAAAAATTTTGTCAATTCCAGAACCCTATATCTCACAGATTGCTTCTGAAATGAGAATTGAAAATATATGAACAAAGAAATTAAGAAAATTGGGGATCTGTGATTTCAACTCCAATATTGACTTTTTTAATATTATCTTTTCTTGAAAAAGATTTCCAGTTTGTTTGCATTCATTAATGCTTTTTATCATCCAGTCAACAAAGATTTTATATTGAAAAAAAAGTTCGCTCTTTTCCTCTTCAGATGGAGGAACACATGGAAAGGCTTTTATTGTTTCTCGAAAATTGGAATGATCAATGGAATTATTTTCAACATTCGAATGTGGGAATATCAAATGTTCAAAGTTAAAAAGTAACTTTCCTGCAGAAATTATTGAGTCTATCTTTTCACTCTGCTCAAAATACAAACTACGTTGATGTAGTAATGAATTGATGTATTTTATTATTTCTTTGAGATCATGCAAAAAATATAAAATAGTTGAAGAATCATGGGTTGATTTCAACTTTTTGGAACTAATTGGGAGATCTGGCATTGGTATACCCTGAAATGTATTTTCTTTTGAGAACATCGAAGAGGAAAGCTTTGTATATAGGAAAAATACATTAGGTAATGTTTCAATATATTTTTTTTTAACTTTCTGAGTCAATATAATTGGAAAGGTTTGTTAAATGATATTTATTTGTAAGTAAATATTGCTACAAATTATCTATAAAATTTACATAGTCCCAAGGAAGATGATCAGTCTGTTGAACACGTTTGGAAGTAGCTGCACGCACACAAATAACATCAGCAAATATTAATATATCAAAAATGTTTATTTTTGAAAGGAGTTTATCTCTAAAACTTTCATCTTCAAGTTTTTCACTGGCTGCGACTAATGCTGCATAATCTTTCACAAATATTTGGATAACATTCACAGAGTGGGAAACAAATTTCATAGTTTTAAAGGTTTTTGGTTTATATGAAAACATATCCAATTCTTGAGCACACTTATTAAGGCATTCATAGGATGTTCCCCACATGAATTCTTTCATGCATGAATTTATAAGTGTGAGACAATCTATTGCTGGAATGAACTTGCACTAATTCAAGTCTATGCATGGGATCCCAGGATACTGGGATATCTGGGCGAACAAGAACTTCTTTTAAGTGATTTATCACTCCTAGTCGAATATATTGACTGTCTACGGCAAGCCCAACTAGATGTTCTCTAATGTAAGGAAGACTTAGACCAAATTTTTTAAGTGTATCAATGATGCTGCAACTCAAACCTTTTCCACTTGCATCATTACAAAAATGGTGTTCTAAATAAATATTTTCAAATAATTTAGGATTATTTAAATCAAAAATTGAGACTCTTAAGTCCGATAATATGTCATGTTCTATGATTTACGGTCATCTTATCTGCTACTATGCCAATTGGCATGCCCTCGTTCATAATATAACGAGATATAGTTTTTGCCAAAGAAGAATACACATGTGGTAGAAATAATCTAGGAAATTCTTTAGAATGATTCTGTTGTCCCACGGAAGCTCCACTATTATAGAACTCAGTGATAATATTTTCGTAACTAGATTATGATGTATCCAATTTATAGCTCATATATGCCACTAAAGCACAATTAATAGCTATTTGTTTACCATCTTCTTTTAACCTCAATTCTTCTTCTTCTCTTTTTTTCATCTCCAAAGACTGTTTTGCATGAGTAGGTGATTTAATGTGCCTTTTCATGTCATATTTTAAATGTCTGAAACTGTCTGTCATGTTTTCACAAGTAAATGAGTCCTTCTCACTTATAAAATCACGAGCAGGGAAGACCGAGCCATGCTCGGTCAAAATTAAATTTGAGTTCAAATATCGTAACCCATGACCAAAATGACCCACTAATTCAATTTTCTCGAACATGTGACTTAGCCCAACAGTCTTCTCGTGCCAGAAAACCGTAGGATGCAAAATTTAGTGTAAATAGTCTGAGCCGTTTTTAAGATAAAACAGCTTGACCCATAATGACCCATGACCAAAATGACCCACTAATCGAAATTTCTCGAACATATGACCTAGCCTAATAGTCTTCTTGTTCCCTAAACCTGTACGATGCTAAATTTATTTCAAATCCTGTGAACCGTTTTTAAGATAAAATAGCTTGACCCATAATGACCCACTAATCGAAATTTCTCGAACATATGACATAGCCCAACAGTCTTCTCGTGTCCAAACACCATAGGATGCAAAATTTAGTGTAAATAGTCTGAGCCGTTTTTAAGATAAAATAGCGTGACCCATAATGACCCATGACCAAAAGGATCCACTAATTGAATTTTCTCGAACATGTGACCTAGCCCAACAGTCTTCTCATGCCCGAAAACCATAGAATGCAAAATTTCGTCAAAATTGTTTGAACTGTTTTTTAGGTACAATTAGCATGACCATGACCCAAAATGACCCACTAATTGAATTTTCTTGAACATGTGACCTAGCCCAACAGTCTTCTCGTGCCTGAAAACCATTGGATGAAAATTTAGTGTAAGTTGAGCCGCTTTTTAGATCTTGACACACAATGACCCAGAAATGACCCACTAATTGAATTTTCTCGGACATGAGACCTAGCCCAATGATTTTATTGTGCTCGAAACTCGTAGGACACAAAATTTAATCAAAATCGTTAGAGCCGTTTTTTAGATAAAATTAATTTGACCCACGTTGACCCAAAAATGACCCACTAATCGAAAGTTCTCGAACATGTGACTCAGCCCAATAGTCTTCCCGTGCCCGAAAATGGTCGGACACAAAATTTCGTCAAAATCGTTTGAACCGTTTTTTAGATACAATTAGCTTGACCATGACCCAAAATGACCCACTAATCGAATTTTCTCGAACATGTGACCTAGCCCAATGGTTTTCTGGTGCCCTAACATGGTAGGATACAAAATTTCGTCAAAATCGTTAGAGCCGTTTTTAAAATAACATTTGCATATATATATAACCACACACAAGATTTGCTCATATTAGAATATATGATATGAAAGAGTTGAACAGCATGCTTTGCATGTTAAGCCACCCTTAGTTCTTACAAATGTATTGTCTGATGCCCACTTTAATAAACCATCTACAGTTCTTGCATTTGCAAATAGATTATCACATTCTTCATCTGTAAGCAGATTTATGGTATCAAATTTTTGGATTCCAGATGCTGTTGGGAGTGACTCCTCCTTGATATTATTTGTTTTTAATGTTTTGATTTGATCACCAAGATCTGTAATAAAAGTATAATTCAGTGTTTGTTTTACAAACAATTAAAAATAATATTTTAATTCATTTTCTGCATCAAAAGAATTCTGCAATAATAAAAAAAAAGAAACATAAATAAGGATTAATTAGGTTAATTCCATTTCCGGATCAGGAGTTGATCCAGGCAAAAATTAGGCCTTCACAAAATTTAAATTTATTTATTGAGCCCTTTTACAAAATTTAAATTTATTAAATCGGTCCCCTTCACCCCTTGAAAAAAGTAGAATAGCAGCGCCACCTGTTGGGCTATTTACACCAAAAAGTAATCAACGTCTATTTATGTCAAGGTCTAACAGAATTTGAAGTTTGATGAAATTCTATGCATTAGTCCTTGAGATATAGCTGTTGTCATAATCATGAAAAAAGTAGCCTAGCAGCACCACCTGTTGGGAAATTTACACCAAAATCTTATCAGCATCAATTTATATCCAGGTATAACTGAATGTAAATTTTTATTAAATTATGTGCATAAGTTCTTGAGATAGAGCGACCGCAAAATTTTTGTCTCATACAAACAGACAGACATTTTCTAAAAATAGTCAAACCGTGTTCAGGACCTTCTAAAACGTACAAATCCATCGAAAATTTTCATGAAACCTATACTTTCTTCTTGTAAAGATAGAAGAAAGTAAAAATGAGAGAATTGGCAGCTCTGGAATAGCTATTTTTGTTACGGTAATTTTCGGAAGAAATATTTATCGGCGTAAACGTTGCATTATGGAAAGTTACAATAATTCTTTTTTAAATCTCCGTAAACGCTGCAATAGTATATATAAACATCAAATATACATTAAATAAACATCACTTATAATATTGTATAAAGTAATTTTGTAATATTAATAAAAATAAATTAAATTTTAAACACATAAATACCGCAGCATTTGTTCCAAAAATTACTATACAATAAACTGCAGATTATCTGTGGAATTGGGTGGCGCGGCAACCGCGGATAATCCGCAAAATGTCTGAAAAAAGATAAAAATTAAAACAAATTTTTTTTTTTTTTTTTTTTTTTTTTTTTTTTTTTTTTTACTAGACATAAAATTGACTTAAAACGAAGTTTGCTGTATTTACAAATTTGTTAATTTACTTTTTGACAAAAAAAAAATTGGTCAGCTTTTTTTTTTTTGCGTTAGAAAACCTTTCTTTACGATTGCAGTTTTTTAAATCTAAAAATAGTTTCTGCCGATTATCAAGGATGCATTTTCCTCAGCTTGCGTGTTTCCGTAATTATTCTCACAAAAAAAGGAAGAAAAACCAATCGCTGATAATCCGCCCGCAGATAATCAGAGTTTATTATTTTAAATTGAAACTATAAAATTTTAAAAAGAACATAGAAAAAAGTCTTACCTTGAATTGACAACAAAATTTTATTCAAGACGTCTTTATTCACAGAAACAATGTCTTCATTCTGATTGTCATTTTCATTCACAGAACTTAAATTATTTTCATACAAAGAAGTGGTTATGGCTGTTGATGAATTTGTTAAATGTTTCTTCAATGGCACAGTGCTCTAAAAACTTTTTCCAGCGCTTTCTATATCCTGTTTCTTTGAAGAAATTTCATCGGCGTTCTACTCTTCAGGCTTTCTTTTAAGTGTACTAAACAATTTTTCAACGCTTGTTTCATTAATGGAACGATGTTTCACAGGCTTAGAAGGATGGAAACGCTGATAGTGTATTTTAAGTTTTTAAAAATTATTTGAGTATTGCAGTCGAAGCAGGATATTTTATCTCTAGCCAACATATTTATCGTATTACAAAAACTTTGAATGAAATATTTTATTCATTTCTTCAGTACTCAGTCATACTACAGAAAAAAAGCATGAAATTAAAATTTCAGACACGCATACTGGATCGAAAAAGGAAACATATGTTATAATTAAACCCTAAGGTAATTAATGAATATAGTTATATAATTTGCAGAGCATCAGCACAAGTGGTGCTTTGATTCTGTAATTGACCAAGGTTTTAAAAATGTTCAAAAGCAAATAAAGATAACTGAAAGTTTCTAAAATATTGATGAATGAAATAATAACAAACAAAAGGAATTAAACTTCATCAAGATTTATTCAAGTTTACCAAGTAAAAAAAAGTTCAAAAAATAAAATACATATCTCCAATGTTCTCAAACCAATACAATGTCGCATTAACAATTACTTTATATTTCCATTTGTCAAAACAGAAGGCTTAAAACTTACACAATATATATTAAGACCTTCAAATTTACATCTCATAAATCGGATGTGAAAACTGGAGCACCAACGATAAAAATATGGAAAAAGTTCATTAATAGATTTCCAATGAACTCAAAAGAAAACATTTAATTTACTTTAACGATCTTTTAGATAAATAAACTTAATCATGTAAAAATATATTAACATTAAATAAATTCTATTAATATAAAACCAAACTTCAATTGAACTTAAAATAATATCTCCCCTCACTTCCTGATCCAATGCCTTCATCCTTCCAAATACAACCTCCATTCATCAACTTGTCAGTAACGGCGAGCCGTACCTGCTCAAACCAGAAACAGTCGTACACTGAACTGCCGGACAAAACATGCCACTCCAGGGTACTATCTATACATTTAGTAACAGTCCCAATGGCAAATGATCTACCGACATGAAGTACTATTCCCTGAAACCCAAACCAAATCACCGAATTTGGTGTTTCAATAGTGAAACGGTCACAAGTAATTTCGGCTTCCGAAATTACTGTTGCAAGAATAACAGACAAAATGATGTCAACATACTTCAAATGGAATCACATAATGAACTGTTAAAAATACCAGTAGCCTTTTGATGAAATGAAAGCCAATATTATAAAAGTCTAAAAATCACGAAATCAGGACAAAGAGAAAAGCATTACTCACTTTAAATAAAAAGCATTCTATCTAATGAAAAGCTTAATCAAAATATATATTAAATTAGCTGCACGAAATAACACAAGAGAAGCTGCCTTTTTATTAATTAACTATTTCTCCAAAAGGTTTCTTTAAAACATGATGAAATCCAAACGTTTCTTTTCCAACGACGAAAGACGTGGTGTTCTTTCAAACATTTATTCCTTTGCAGTTTTCATTTCACTAAAAACAAGATCATCTTCCAATCTGTTCTTTAAAGCATATCACATAGCATATGTTAAAAAGACTTCCCCAGTTAAAACAACATTACGGACATCACTAGACGAAATATATTTAAAATCAAACAACAGAGGCGAGTTCCAGCCAGCTAGAATAACAACCCACAATGGCCTCTCCTTTAAATACCCTAATACCCTACTGCCTCGTGTCCGTGCCGATGACGTAATCTCCTCATCCTTCAGCAAACAGGTCACTTCGGCCTTTTTGAAGGTTACGTGATGATCGATTACAGTCACAGGTAGAAACACAGGTGAAGACAGATTATCAGAGCCACCTGTCATCAGCTGCTGTAATAATTTGTATCGTGACGTAATCGATCCGCCGAAAACCACGAGAAAGGCGGAGATACGATCAAAGTAAACATGCTTGAGCAATGTTCAGAGGAAGCAAAAATGTGATGTAAATAAAATGAAATGAAAGTAAATGGAAAACCGCCTGGAGAGTTAGGATAACTAATATGGCCAAATGGTAAGTAACAATAAAGATATTTTTGATTTAAAACCATATGAAATACTTTAAATAAAAATATACTTTCATACTGTAAACTAAAGTTATTGAACTGAAGGATTTAATTACTTAAGTGTGACTAAACTTATTACTGGATATAACTGAATAAAGTTAAATATTAAATAAACAATAAATATAATAAGGTATGAATGGATGAATAGGTCAATTAAAATATGTTTTGAATGAGTGATAAGAACTAATAAGAACTAGCTAGGGGAAAACTATCTAGTTTTTCCAACAAAGCCCCCCCCCCCCCCTCTTATCACTCTAATGAAAAACAGACTGGCAACATGAGAAGCACGCCGGACAGGCTACCTAAAACACTTTGCTCAATCAGCAAAGCCTCCCCGATCACCTATTTAATTATATCTCATTAACTGTAATCCAACTATCACTCAACACCAGCTAAAAAAAAAATTAAATCCACTTAAAACTTACACGGCCAATTATTACATTACAATAAACCAACAATCCAAAGCTTTCCCCATTAAAACTGCCAAAAAAAAACTCTTTTGGGCTCCAGTCCTCATCTAAAAAATATACAATATTATTTTAAATAAATACATATAAAATGCACATATAACACAATATCATACCTTACATTTAAAATATTCACAATTTGCAAACATGAACTCTCTAAAACATGAACTATCAAAAACATGACCATCAGCTGGTTGTTTTTCGCTAGTTTATCATAGATAAACCATTTCCAAGTATCTCCATACTTTCCCAAAAAGTCCATTTTATCAATGAGAAGGATCAATTCATAATTAACTTCACAACATAAATGACTTCATAAATTTATAACAGAAATAACTTCATAGATTTAACTAGCCAAAAAAAAAAAAAAAAAAAAAAAATTAACAATTTTTCTTTTTATATTTTACTATGCCAACAAAGAGTATCAAAATCCCTCTTTCATAAATTTTCCCAAACAAAAACTTCTAACACTCTCTCTATATCTCATATTTATGATACTTTCTCAAACCAATGACAACATCAACTAGAACATTAATCAGATGGATTCCCATGCAGACACTTAAGACATGACAGCTCTACTCAATCAAATCAGCCTATTAATAGTGAATAGTGAGATGGTATTTCCATCAAACCATCTCACTATTTTATGCAACATTTGAATATTAAATCCATAACATATTTCTGGTCACCTTTCCATCTCGAATTCTTGAACATAAAGACATCACAGATTTAAATGAGTACTTTCCATTTATTCATCCCCATTAAAAAAAAAAAAACCTATCAATCAAAGTCATTTGCTAGACGCCTAGTCTTCACACCATTTATTTCAACATAACATAGATGAATGTGACCACGGATAATTATAAGAACACTTTGAAAATTCAATAACAACTATTTCATACTATTTTCAAATTTAAACCTGGAGCATAACCAAAACCATTCTGATCTGTACTTCTAACACTCTTATTTCAACAAGAAAAACACTCCAGAAGAAGAATCATGACCAAGCAATTCCAATTTTAAGTACTCAGCATATCTAACACAATCTCAAAATTTCCTTACACAATCTGATATACCCTAACACCAACTAACACTTGATATACTACAGCCACAAAACTTCTGTAACAACCTAAAAAAAATTATGTATCTATAAAAATAAATGAAATATATATCTGAAATAAAATTAAAAAAATTTCATAAAACATAGAAGATACAATACTAATTAAACATAACTCATTGAAGGTGTATATAAAAATATATTCATTGTAAATAAAA
Organism: Maratus michaelseni; assembly: GCA_963931845.1. NCBI lineage: Eukaryota > Metazoa > Arthropoda > Arachnida > Araneae > Salticidae > Maratus > Maratus michaelseni. The sequence continues at coordinate 71,349,256 of OZ007586.1, read as the reverse complement.
TAATTCTGGTATATCTTAAGTTTAAATAACATTGCATTTAAAAGCAATACTCTTGAACCAATATACAGGAGTCCATTTTCCTAAAACATGGAATTATCCAATTGAAATCAAGATTTTAACAATTTAAACTTTAGATCAAAATTTACTTTATATTATACTTTGAATTTAATTCATATTTACTTAAAAAAAACTGTATATAGACCAAAAAACAAAATTTAACAATATTACTGGTTTATCTAAAAAAACTTTTACTTTAAAAATTATAAATACTTAACTTTAAACTGTTTAAAACTATTTATTACATCTTACAATTTAAACACCTTCAGAAGAAAGTAAAATAAAACTTAAGGAACATTTAAGGAACTGCAGCTGTAGCTATCTTAACACTTTAAAATTCCAAATTCCGTTAACCAAACTCATAAGTTAACCTTCCAAAAATATGGAAAAACAGTTCTATTTAAACTTCCTTAAAATTTCAGACACATCATAATACTTCAACCATTCTTAAAACTTTACCCTAAAAGTAAACATGCCGACCATTTTTATAAGTTTTACTTAAAAATATAATCAATTTCACCTACTATCTTAATAAAAACTTCAGCTGAATTATATTAACAATAACACTTATAATTAAAATTCATTAACTTCAAAGAATTTTTTATCAAAATGTACTAAAAAAAAAAAAATTCAACAGTTTCAAACTATCTTAACAATACTGAAAAACAGACTTCAAAATAAATCTCGGATAACAACATTTAGCTTTAATGGCTGAATTAAAAGCATTGATATTTAAAAAAATTATCAAATTAGTCAAAAAAAACTAGGTTCACTTTTACAAAAGCATTTAACCTTAGTAAAAAAAAATTCAAAAATTTATCAGACCAATAATATATCTTACATCTTTACCTTATCTTAAAGACTTTTATTAACACATAACAAAAAAAAAAAAATATATTGTATATAAAAAAAATTTCAATCTTTAAATATTAAAAGGATTTACTTTACATATTGATATCAAAATTTGAAATACTTTAACAGCTCTTAATTATATAAGATTCAGCCTTCAAATTTTTTTTTTATATTTATAACTTATTATTAAAGAAAACTTTAAGACAAGTAGGCGACTTTAACTTTAAATATTTACCACTATGGAAAAAAAAATTTCAATATCAAAAACAACCATGGCATAGAATCATTAATATTCATTAAAAAAATTTACAGACAATCACTTCCCTTGATACAATTTAATCATGCTTAAAACCATAGTTCCAAAAATGCTGATGTTCATTTCTAAAATCTAAGTCCATGTCGAACAACAATCATCCTCTCTTTCCTGATGATGTCCATATCTCAAGAACTATCAATGCACTTGGTCGAGACTATATTCATAAGTGGCCCAGACGCTGCCACTGAATAAGCACATTAAACACTTTAAAGTCAAACTTGACTGGTACTGTGGATCACAATCCACCACAAAGATTTCACCTTTCAAAAAAATAGTGACTCCTTTTTCAATAAAAATTTATGCACTTTATCTTTCAACAGAAACCTGCATTCTTGGCCACACAGTTCTTGATTTTTACACAGATAAGAACTTTATCAACACGTCTTTCAGACAAAGATTCATTCCTCAAAGGCACTAAACTTATTTAGATCACTTCACTAACAGCACTTAAATGATTTTACCATCTCTATGTAAAAGCACATTGTGACAACTTGTGATCCAGACCATTGCAGCTTAAGAGCCTACGCTAGTCACAAAAATTTTCGGTTCAAGATGGCCGCTGACGTTGAGAAACAAACAAGAGGATGGTCTAACTTCAAATGATTGGCAAGACAACTCCTCCAATTGAGAAAAGAATGAATTCAACAAAAGATAACTGACATTTCTGTCACTCTTGGGTAGTTGCCAAGATTTTAAGTCCACAAAAAGAAAGGATTTTGCATTTTATCTTTGCATGGAATTAGAAAAGAAAAATGTTAAACAGATATACAGATTTAAAACATTGTGTATTTTGTACTAGGGGAAAGGGGAAATTAAATCTAAGTGAGCAGAGCTGGGCAGTATCGAAAATACATGTATTTGAAATACATTTTCAAAATACATTTGTATTTTGTATTTTAATCAGATAAAACTAAAGTATTTTAGTAATGTATTTTGAAATGTTTTTTCCATGTATTTTGTATTTTCAAAATACTCAAAATACATTTCTCGATTTTTCAAACAGTTCGTATAAGACTTAAAGCTGGTTTAAACCACTTGTGTTCAAACTGCAAATTACTGATTCGCAACAGGAAAATACATGCTTGTCTGTTTTGTCTAGTCTTTGAATTCGTTTCTAGAAGTTAATATAAACATTTTTTTTCCAATCTGGTATGATAAGGATTTTTATCTTTGACAGAAACATTTTTGCTGAATGGGTATAACAAATGCTTTTATAATTCTTAATGTTGCTTTGGGAATTATAAAATTTTGTCCTGTGATACACAAGTATAGGATAGTCCAGAGTTTTCCTGGTATTGCATTTTTAAACTATGTTAGCAGTGTAAGACTGGATCGGGTTTGGGCATTACTTTTTGAAGCAGACCCGGGCAGGGCAGGGTCAGATTTATTTTTTATGAACCGATCCATTCTTCCTAGAGGTCAGGACGGGAAGAAATTTTCAGGTCCGATCTCGACCCAGATCGAATAAAATGATTGGTCCGGCCTGGCCCGTATAAAAAGCAGTAAAATTTGACCCGGTTTACCAATTTTTGCAAAAAATGCATATATTTTTAAATCTCCATTATTCTTAGTTAAAAATTTAAATTTATACTTTTTGAAGAATAGTACGTATATTTCTAGGCAATAAAATTAAAGTACACGGAAACCTGTGAAAATAAACCTGTCTATAATGGAATCCTATCTTAAAAGGAAAAATGCGTTGATTGATGCAAAATGAATGTAATAATACGTGTGAAAAGAATATAATGCATTTACAGCAGGTGATGTTCCACATAAGATGAGAACTTGTCTATAATGATTTTTTTTCGCTTCTACACGATTCCGTTCTCGCAGATTTTTCTGTAAAGTAATTTTCAGATTTGTAAATCTCTAAGCCATGGAAAATGGATTAATGATATTAATGATAACTCAAACATTTGTGTACGAATAGAAATTCATAAAAAAGATAAACATAGTTTATATGGGCGTAAGAAATACTACCTATTACATTCTCCCCTATGTTGAAATTTCCGGGAAATTTTTGCGGATCTACACCGATCATGACTTCCAGAACCCAAAACCACTCCAGGTTCAAAACTTTATCTATCTATCTATCTATCTATCTATATTACTTTTTTATGGACACAATAACTTCAATAATTCTGCCTCTTTAAACATAAAAAAAACATAACTTCTTAATTATGATACTTATCGAATCCATTTAAAGTTATTATTACTTCTAGGAAAAGGGCCGAAAACTTATGTATGACAGATTTTTGATATTATTAAAAAAGGCCTCAAAGGAAGGGGGGGGGGGGGATAGGCGTTTCAGAAAAAAAAATTCATACCTTCGTCAATTCACAAGATATAAAATCCGCTTAAATTTATTATAAATCCTTTTAATATTATTTACAACTTTTATATTGCAAGTTTTTTGTACAACCAACCCTTACAGCCAAAAAAAAAAAAAAAAAGATCTTTGCCGACGCCGCTTAGCGACACAGCAAGATTTCAAAGTGGGCGGTCCCAACTGCTGCTTCATAGCAAAAAGGTTAATTCTTCTGCAATTCCCAATAAACAGGCACCCCACGGTCTGCATCTAAGAAATCTACCTGTGCCTGTAGGCCGAGCCGTCAGGCATTTTTTGGGGGATTACAGACCTATTCATACAACAGATAAAAATTTATAACATGACATTGGAATTCAAACATTTGTGTGTAAGATAGTGCACAATAATTGAAATTAAAATTAATGTATTTTGTATTTTGAATGTATTTTGAAAATACATGTAATTTGTATTTTGGAATTTGAAAATTTGGAAAGTATTTTGTATTTTGTATTTTAGGCTCTAAAACCTTTGTATTTTGTATCGAAAAGGGTTTTTCGATGTATTTTGCCCAGCTCTGTAAGTGAGAGCGATGGGGCGATCCCCATTTTTTGGAAAATTTAGATATTTAGAAAATTTAGAGTTTAGAAAATTAGATTTTTTTTTAGAAATTTGCCCCCACCCAAGGCTTAATTTCTAAAAAAAAAAAAAAAAAAAAAAAAAAAAGAAAAATTACCGGAGCCCTAATATTCTGTAGTACTAACAACCGTAGCGTACCGTTCCCCTCTGCTGTCACTTCAGTCTGCATATTTATATTTCATACATTATTTTCAAAATTTGAAGTATTTCTATATTATTATTATTTTTTCACATAATAAAAAATTTAAATACATCTCTCTGCATACACTTAGCTATCAACTATTCTACTTTTTAGTCATTATTACTTCCAAATATAAATCTTTGCCGAATCTTAATGTTAATTAATCGCAGAATTATGCGATTAAATAAGCTCAGAATTATGATTCGGAAATTGTGTTAACACAAAAAATGAATAGTTCGCAGCTATGAAGAATAGAAAAAGACTTTACTTTTTATTCTGATCAAAATAGCATTAAAATGATTTGAAATGGAAAAAAATTAAAATACAGATTGAGCTGGAGTCTGCCGAAACCCCAAGACTGATATAAAAACCGAGCCCGTTTCATCTCCATCTCTTACGTGAGCGACACTTTACGTCATTTATTAGTGTTTTGATACAAAATAAAGCAAAAGATTGGAGATGGGAGGAAAAGGAAAGGGTAATTTAGGATTCGTTTTTTGGAAGCGTTATTGCATTGGGCTCCGGAGTTTCTATCTTTACAAGAAGAAAATATTGGATTCGTAAAAATTTTCGATTTCCGATTTTAAACGGATTTATACGTTTTAGAAGATCTGAATACGCTACGACTGTTTTTAGAAAATGTCTGTCTGTATGTATATGACAAAAAATTTTTTGGGCAGTCTATCTCAAAAACTAATACACAGAATTTAATAAAATTTTAGATTCATTTAGACCTTGATATAAATTGGTGCTGATTAGTTTTTGGTACCATCCAAAGGTGACGTGGCTATGCTGCTTTTTTCAGAATTTCTGCAATAGCTCTCTCTCAAGAACTAATATGCAGATGTTCACCTACCTTCTGATTCAGCTAGGCGTGGATATAAGTTGTTGCTGATTAGGTTTTGGTATAAACCGCCCAAGAGGTGGCGCTGCTCTGCTGCATTACTCACGATTTTTATATCTCAAGAACTAATGAATGAATTTTCATTAAATTTCAGATTCAGTTAGATGTTGACATAAGTTATTGCTTATTTGGTTTTGGTGTTAACTACCCAACAGGTGGCGCTACTATGCTCCATTTTTCAGGATTTACACTATTTTAGTGATAGTCATATTTTGAGAAACTAATGCATGGAATTTAATAAAACTTTAGATTTAGTTTGGTATTGATGTAAATTTGTGCTGATTAGTTTTGGTGAATATCGCCCAAAAGGTGGCGCTACTATGCTGCATTTTTCACAATTTCTGCATTAGTTGTATTTCAAGGACTAATGCACAGATTTTCATCTACCTTCAGATTCAATTAGAGTGGACATAAGAAATTTCTGATTAGGTTTAGCTCTATACCGCCCAACAGGTGGCGCTGCGAAGCTGCATTATTCAGGATTTTCAAGAAAGCTATATCTCAAGGACTAATGCACGAATTTTCATCAAATTTTAGATTCAGTAAGACGTTGACATAAGATGTTGCTTATTAGGTTTTCCTGTAAATTGCCCAACAGGTGGCGGTGCTATGCTGCATTTATCAGGATTTACACTATTTTAGTGATAGTCATATTTCGAGAAACTAATGCATGGAATTTAATAAAACTTTAGATTTAGTTAGGTATTGATGTAAATTTGTGCTGATTAGTTTTGGTGAATATCGCCCAAAAGGTGGCGCTACTATGCTGCATTTTTCAAAATTTCCGCATTAGCTGTATTTCAAGGACTAATGCACAGATTTACATCTACCTTCAGATTCGGATAGATGTGGACATAAGAAGTTTCTGATTAGGTTTAGCTGTATACCGCCCAACAGGTGGAGCTGCGAAGCTGCATTATTCAGGATTTTCAAGAAAGCTATATCTCAAGGACTAATGCACGAATTTTTTTCAAATTTTACATTCAGTAAGACGCTGACATAAGTTATTGCTTAGTATGTTTTGGTGTAAATTGCCCAAAACATGGCGCTGCTATGCTGCATTTTTCAGGATTCCCACAATAGCTGTACCTCAAGTACTAATGCACAGATTTTCATATACCTTCAGATTCAGATAAACATCGACATAAGATGTTGCTGATCAGGTTTTGGTGTATACCGCCCAACAGGTTGTGCTTATACGCTGCATTTTTCAGGATCTCCACAATAGCTTTATCACAAGAACTAATGCATGGATTTACAAGAAATTCCAGATTGAGTTTGACATTCACATAAGTTGTTGCTGATAAGGTTTCGGTGCATACCGCCCAAAAGGTGCTGCTGCTCTGCTGCATTATTCACAATTTTACAGATAGCTATATCTCAAGAACTAAAGCACAGATTTTCATCAAATTTAAGATTCAGTTAGATGTTGATATGTTTTGGTATAAATCGCCCAACAGGTAGCGTTGGTATGCTGTATTATTCAGGATTTCTGCAACAGCTGTATATCAAGAACTAATGCACAGATTTTCATCTATCTTCAGATTCAGTTAGACGTATACTGTATTTTTCTCGATTTCCGTAATAGCTCCATTTCAAGAAGTAACGCAGGGAGTTTCAACAAATTTCAGATTCAGTTAGATATTGACTTAGGTTGTTGCTGATTAAGTTTTAATGTATACCGCCCAAAATATATGCTGCATTATTCATGATATTATATACTCTATCTGAAGAAATAATGCACGGATTTTCATTAAATTACAGATTCCGTTAGACGTTGACATAAGTGTTTGCTTTTTAGATTTTGGTGTAAATCGCCCAACAAGTGGCGCTGCTATGCTGCACTTTTTGAGGATTTGCTCAATAGCTCTATCTCAAGAACTAATGCACAGATTTTCACGAAACTTCAAATTCCGTTAGATGTGGACATAAGTTTTTGCTTATTAAGTTTCAGTGTATACCGATGAACAGGTGGTGTTGCTAAGTTACATTTTTCAGGATTTACACGATTTTAACAATATTCATATCTCAAGAACTAATGCACGGAATTTAATAAAATTTTAGATTCAGTTAGAATTTGATAAATGTGTACTGATTATTTTTTGATGTAAATTGCCAAACAGGTGGCACAGTTATGCTGCATTTTTCAGGATTTGCGCACTAGCTCTATCTCAAGAACTAATACACAGAGTTTCTTCAAACATCAGATTTAGTTAGAAGTGGACATAAGTTGTTGATTAGGTTTTGGTGTATACCGCCCAACATGTAGCGCTGCTAAACTGCAGTATTCATGAATTTCAAGATAACTCTATCTCAAGGACTAATGCACGGATTTTCATTACAGTACAGGTTTAGATAGACATTGACATAAGATGTTGCTTAATTGGTTTTGGTGTAAATCGTCCAACAAGTGGTGTTTCCATAATGCATGTTACACGATTTTAGTGATAATCATATCTCAAGATCTAATGCACGGAATTTAATAAAATTTTAGATTCAGTTAGACGTTGATAAATGTGTACTGATTATTTTTTTTATGTAAATCGCCAAACAGGTGGCGCAGCTATACTGCATTTTACAGGATTTGCACTCTAGCTCTATCTCAAGAACCAATACACAGATTTTCATCAAACATCAGATTTAGTTAGAAGTGGACATAAGTCTTTGAGTAAATTTTGGTATATACCGCCCAACAGGTGACACTGCTAAGCTGCATTATTCATGATTTTCAAGATAGCTCTATCTCAAGAACTAATGCACAGATTTTCATCAAACTTCAGATTCTGGTAAACATGGATATAAGTTGTTGCTTGTTATGCTTTGTTGTATATCTCGCAACAGGTGGCGCTGTATGATGCGTTATTCACGATTTTCAAGATCGCTCCGTTTCAAGAAATAATGCATGAAATTTAATAAATATTTGTATTCAGTTATGACCTTCATATATGTTGGTGCTGATTAGGCTGATTAGTTTTCGGTTTAAATCGCTCACCTGGTGGCGCTGCTATGCTACATTTTTCACGATTTTCACGATTGCTATATCTCAAGAACTAATGCACACAATTTCATAAAATTTCAGATTCTGTTTGACCGTGATATAAATAGACGATGATTACGCTTTGGTGTAAATAGCCCAAAAGATGACGTTGCTATGCTACTTTTTTATGATTTTCACGAAAGCTAAACCTAAAACACTAATGCACAAAATTTCGTCAAACTTTAGATTCATTTAGACGTGGGCATAAGTTGTTGCTGATTAAGTATTGGTGTATACCGCCCAACCGGTAGCGCTGGTATGCTGCGTTATTCACGATTTTCAAGATAACTCTATCTGAAGGACTAATGCACGGATTTTCATTACATTACAGATTCAGTTAGACGTTGGCATAAGTTGTTGCTTATTAGGGTTTTGTATAAATTTCCCAACAGGTGACGCAGCTTATGCAACATATTTTCAGGATTCACACGATTTTAGCGATAGTCTTATTAATGGATGGAATTTAATAAAACTATCCAGTTAGACTTTGATATAAATTGGTGCTGATCCGTTTTTGGTGTAAATCGCACAACAGGTGGCGTTGCTATGCTATATTTTTCTCGATTTCCTCAATAGCTCTTTCTCAAGAACTAATGCAGGGATTATCAACAAATTTCCGATTCAGTTAGACATTGGCATATATTGTTGCTGATTAAGTTTTGGTGTATACCACCCACTGGGTGGTGGTGCTATGCTGCATTATTCACAATTTTGAATATAGCAATATCTCAAGGACTATTGCAGGGATTTTCATTAAATTTCAGATTCAGTTAGACGTTGACAAATGTTTTACTTGTTAGATTTTGGTGAAAATCGCGCAAGAGGTGGCGCTGCATTTTTCAGGATTTTCGCAAAAAACTTTCTCCTGAGCAAATGCAAAAATTTTGATCAAACTTCAAATTCAGTTGGACGTGGACATAAGTTGTTGATGATTATGTTTAGGTGTATACCGCCCAACAGATGGCACTGTATGCTGGTTATTCATGATTTCAAGATAGCTATATCTCAATAATTAATGCACGGAATTTATTAAAACTTTATATTATGTTAGACCTGCATATATATTAGTGATGATTAGTTTTTTGTGCAAATCTTTCAACAGGTGGCTATACTGTAGTCATTAAAATATAGTAGGCTAAGTTGTAGACTATGCTACATTTTTCTCTATTTTCACGATACCTATATCTGAAAGACTAATGCACAGAATTTCATCAAACTTCATATTCAGTTAGATGTTGACATAAATTGTTGCTTATTAGGATTTGATGTAAATTTCCTAACACATTGCGCTGCTATGCTGTATTTTTCAGGATTTACACGATTTTTGCGATAGTTATATCTCATGAACTAAAGCATGGAATTTAATAAAACTTTAGATTCAGTTCGACTTTTGTGTTTTTGGTGTATGTGAAACATGTATGAGATAAAATAAAGTTTTTGGAATGGCACATCCGACAAGTTTTCTTCTATCTACACAAGAAAGAAAGTATTGGATTTGTGAAAATTTTCGACCCTTCTTTTTTCTCTAGAACTACTGAAGTAATTTCAATAAGTATATATTATAAGTATTATAATTAGCTATATTCGGATAGTTTTGTTTTCTGGAAAATCAGTTCCTTTTTGTTATCATTCGTTTAAAAAAAACGAATTATTATTTATTAGGGAAGAAATTAGGGTATTAGGGAAGAAAGATGTTTGCATCTGGGAATGGGTTTGTTTTGAACCTGGTTCGATTTCCATTCACTTTACTGGGACAGGACATGGTCTTTGCTCTTTCAGGGTTGAGCCACGCCCGGGCCTTACTTTGTCTGTCCTACATTTGCAGGCTGGTTTGGGCCAGTCTTCTGTTTTTATTGGGTTGACCCTGAATACCTGATTAAGGCGACTCTTCGAGGTAGAGTTTTTAATGCCTCCCTCTGGCATGTTTTTAGAAATTACGTCGTGCCAGCCTGTGCCAATTAAGCTTTTGTACGGGCTGAGCCGACCTCGGGTAAAACTTTTAGCTTTTATATCGTACCAGGCCAATATATATATATATATATATATTTATTTATTTTTATGTATATTTATATATATATATATATATATATATATATATCAGGGATTTGTTTAGGGAAAAATTGGGTCCTTTAAAGGACTCTTCACAAAATTTTTCATTTAAAAAAAGAACCCTTCACAAAATTATTTTCCCTAAAACAGGACCCTTCACAAAATTATTTGTCTTAAAAATAGGTTTTTAACAAAATTTTTCCATCTTTAAACCAAACATTTCACAAATTAATCATTTAAAAGTGAAATCTGATCTGTCACTTTTACATATATAAAAAAATATATGTATTTTATATCCATATATCTTCTTAAAAATGCATAAACAAGAACCTGAATATAACGACTATTTCAAATTCACAAAATTATGATTTGATATTTCACAAATATAAAAAGCTGTTCACAATTTCACAAAAACAGGACTCTGTGAAAAAAGTCTAGACAGACCCCTGTATATATATATATATATATATATATATATATTTATTTATATATATTTTTATATATATAAATAAATATATATAAATAAATATATATAAATATATATATATATATATATATATATATATATATATATATATATATATAAATGTATACTTTTCTACAGTGGTAATATAATATGTTTTAATTTTTATTAAACGTTCTACCCTTACAACTTATATTAAGTGTTTATAAATTTTTTTTAACTTTGTATGAAGAAACATTATATGTGACTAATTCATTTCAATTTTTAATTAATATTAATTTAAATTCTTTGTATCTTAATTCAAATATGTAGTATTTTATTTTAATTTAATTTATGTGTTGTTGCATTTTTGCACAGTTATTTAATCATTTTTGTCTTTTAATGGTACATATTTTTATGTTGCTTTAATTATTAATTTTTCCATCTTACTACTTATTTTTAACATAGAATTATTCATTAATACATCCATTACTTTATTGTAATTCGATATTCTATTTATTAGTTAATTTCATTTATTTATTATTTAACTAATTGCTATCATTTAAGATAGTAATTTGGTTTAATTATTAAACATTAATTTCCATCCATCTATTCAGATTATATTCACTTTTACCAATAGATGGCAGCACTAATGTTCCTGTTTGCTTTGCAATTTTCATATTATTCTAATATTATTAATGGCAACATTGTAAAGCATTTTATATTTCTAAAATTGGCAACATGTAATGATTTTTTTTTCTTTTTGCAATCCATTCCCTAGTTATGTTGTGTTTCATAATGGTTCTTGTGGAGCACAGGTATCTTTTTTAATCATTATGAATTTTATACTTTCTGACTCTATTTAATGATTTCTCTGTATATTTTAAGTTTGGCTTCTTTCCTTTTTAATATTGTATTTTATTTTTTATTTTATCACAAGTTTGCTTCATTGTTTATGAGATGTAGTCCAAAAATCATATTCTTTAGTCAATGTATGGCTAATATGATGATGAAACATCTCATTTCATTTTATTTGTGGTATTTAGGCATTTGGGACTTGACAATTCTGTCTAAATTCCACAAATTTCATTTTATTTTATTCATTTAATTCCATTTATTCAATTTTTAATTTAATTTCTTATTCTTTTAATATGTTTTTGTTTCCATATTCAGTGTGCTGGGGAATCTTTCATTGTCATCTAATTATTACATACTTAATTATTATTTCATTGTATCAGTTGGTGTTATGATAATGTTTCATTTATGGTAATATATATATATATATATTTGTACGGGCCGGCTCGATCTGGGCCGAACTTTTAGCTTTTATATCAGTTGAGCCATTAAATTTTTTTATGCAGGGCGTTGAAATTCCGGCCTTGGAAATTTCGACCCATGTAGACAGCTAAACAACATATCTAAGCTAGTTTTATGCTTATTTCAGCCAACGTATCATAGGTACTGTATGTATGTTCCTTTAATATGTTTAAAAAATTGTTTACCGAATTACAACTAATCTTAGTTATAAAATGACGCACGTCAACCGCCACGCCCACGTCTTCGGGGACTTTTAATGCACTAGACCAGGAGGGTCCTCCTGTAAGTGCTGCGTGCCGGTAGCAGCGCCACCACCTGCTGACCACTCCTTTTAACCCAAGAGATTGACGACAAAAGTCGATATGCAGTGTAGCCCACACTTTGAGGACACCACCACAAAACACTTGGGGAGACACTGAAGTCCTCCGACAGCTTCGTAGCTGGAACCCAAAAGAGGGAACCGGGTAATAGGCCTTATGCCGGACTACCTCAACGACGCTTATTGTACGGCAGTTTCCGATCATCGAATCCTAGTGGAGGAGGTGCTAGTACCGAGTGTTGCTTCAAGCTGCCTCACCCAGTAACCAAGCGTCACTGCACAGCTACCATGCGCCGTGCTCTTCGGAGTTTGATCTTGCCTCCATAAACGCCTCCAGATAAAGATTTGGAAACGATCTGACCGCTGTTAGCTAGTTGTTGCTCAGCGTCACCTTCCTCGACGCAGGGCGAGGGTCCCGCTCGAGCAACTGAGATAGGCCTACGAGGCATCCTTCTACCACCTAGGGAGGAGACTTCCAACATTGACCGAGTCTTCACGCTGCAGAAAACCTACGCTTATGAAGGGTAGACCTAAACTCAGTGTCCTGCTTCACCTCTATCACCGGCGCACAACATTGAGGTGGTGGTGCATCCGTGTCCTGCCCCCGTCGTGTCAAACATCTTGCTGTGTCGGGCTCCCGGTCACCTTTCTCACTGAAGGGGTCGAGTCGAAACCTCCGGAGGAGCCCGCCGAAATTTTTAGCTATAAAGAAACAAAGTCTTATATCTAGTTAATATTTTTGACTTAATTCTGAATACTGGAGAGTAATTAAAGCTTAAAATTGTCACTAGTAGTAAACTGAAGAGTATTATTGCCGTTCAAAAGATTGCGACTTTATACGACTTCGAGAAGGTATCTCCCAATGTGTCCTGATGTAGACATTTCCTCTAAAAAATATTTTCTATGAATGCTTTGTATATATATCGTCCTATCGTAGTATAAGATAATTCTAAAAAAAATCCGAACAACCATTTTACTAGTACTTGTGTTGTAACGTTCTATCCTATAGCTGTATTTCCGAAGGGTACGTTGTTCCTTTGGGAATTTTATTACAATGTGCTATTTCTCCATTGAGTCATAAGCGATGTTACTGAGATGTGAGCTCACCCTGTCTCTCTCTACTCACTGGTACCTCTGTATGCTTGGCGACAACATTTAACATCGCATCCAGATGCGTTCAGATCACATTCTGCGACGCCTGTCCTTTTGTCACCTTCTTTAATGTGGGGAGTATTGTGTCGTTCTAGAACGGACGAGAGTCCTGCAGGGGTGGAAAATCTGCGCCAATTGCGCCAAACTGCGCCATTTTTAAAATCCTGCGCCAATCTGCTACAAAAACGTAAAATTTGACGATTCTGCGCCAATCTGCGCCAAAAACGAAATTTTGAAATTTTCACTTTTGAAAATTCGCCAAAAGTTCACTATCATGCCAAAAAAGGAATACCTCCTCTGTAATGAATAAGTGAAATCGCCGCCAACTGCATAGTTTACGATATGGTAACCTTTTTTTCCCCTGCTTATCCACTCATGACTTTTTCTCCTCATTCTTGGATGTTGAACACACTGAAATCAGACATTTCTTTTCATTCAGAGATCCTTTGTATGTTGTTGTTTTTCGTCTCATCGATCGGCGTTGTGTGTTTAGAATAATTTTGTTTTGAGAAGATCTTCTGAATAATGCTTAAAGATGTCAAAAGGTATGTATATTTATTTATCATATTTCTTATTTTTAAACATCATGTTAACAGGGTTCATCCCAAGGAGAAAAAAAAAATTGCAACATTTTCGATTCTAATGAAAATTTTAAGTGACTTTTTAAATAAATGTTATCTATCTTATGTGAAATTCTTAAAAATATGCACAATCCTTTATTGTTTTATGTGTATGTGCAGGCCGTGATGAATTTCTCCAAACTAAATGAAATGAAAGATAATTTTAGAATCGTCACTACTGGACAATCTTTTTGCATCCTATATATCAATGACTTTCTGGCTAAAATTTCTTTTTTAATCTAAAATATATTAAGTCTTTAAACTATATTTTGATTTTATTATGTATTATTTTGTGAAATTAAGGTATTTTATTTACAATTTTACATAATTTAGTTTAGCATGCGGCCAAATAAATTAAGATTTTTATTTTAGATTATTTATTTTAAGCTAAAATATATTATTTAATTTCGATTTTTAAATGGATAATAAATTTCGTTGCAAATATTAGATTTAAAATAAATATTGAATAGAATTTCTCTTAATAAATTAAATATTTCTTTTATCATTTTTAAATTATGCTTTTTATTTTAAATTATTTTAATAATCTCAAAGATTTATTTAATTTCGATTTTCAAATTGATAAAAAAAAAAACGTTGCAAATGTTAGATTTAAAATGAATTTTGAATAGAAATTCTCTGAATTAAATATTTCTTTTATTCTTATCTAGAATCAAAACATTTAAATTATTAAAATCAATTTAATGAGAGAAATCAATCTAATTAATATTCTGAAAGAATTTATGTATGTAAATTAGAATGTATATATTAATAAAAGATGTTACAAGCATCTTGTAACAAATTTTAATCTTTTTTCTTTGTTATTTTGAAAGTAATAAACTTTTTTTTTCTCAAATGATTTCAAATAATTAAACACTAATAAAATAAGGATTTTTTTCTTTAGAATCCACGATCTTTATGGAATACTTCTCAATTATGCAACATTTTATTATTATTTTTTACTTAAGCCCATAATTAAAAAAAATGTTAAAGCAATACTTTATTGAAATTTTGTAATATAAGATTAGAGATCTGAAAAAAAAGAAAGAAAGAAACTGCCTGTGGAGCTCAGTGGTCTGTGGATAGATACATTTTTCAAGGGTGTCTGTATTTAATTTAGGTTATACAAATAAACTCTGGTATTTTTTTTTAATTCAAACTGAATTTTATTTTGCTATTCTTTGTGAACATTCATTGATTTGTTGCTTATAGTATTGTAATGTTTACATCTGTTTAATATTTTTCTCTAAGGAAAAGAAAATTTTTCTTTTCTAAATATAACAATTCTTATTTCAAAGAATTTCTAGCATTAAAAAAATAATAATAAATAAATAAAAGGTGTACACACTTGGATAATTTATATATCCACCATTTTAATTCTAAAGAGAAATTAAAAGTTAGTAAAACAAAATAAAACATGCAGAAATTTTTAAAAATATGTAAAAAAAATGTAATATCTTTAATCAGGACATATGTAATCAATCAGGATATTTCTAATGTTTATTCTTTTTTCATTTTGTTTTTGGTAATACTACATTTTTCATTATCTCATTAAGCCAAAACTGAAAAATTAGATTTCTTCATTTTTTCCCTTCCTTTTCAATTTATGCTAGAATCTGATATTTCAAAATATTATTTGATTTTTCATAATATTAAACTGCTATTTATTGTTAAATTTTTAACATAATTAAGATAAAATTCAATGATGAATTTAACTTTACAATTATAAAATTCGTAATAATATAGTTTTATATGTAATTTATTTATATATTTTTTATTTAGTACTAGCCTTGTATATTAAATGTATTAAAGTATTAGTAATAATAACAATTTACGGCTGTCTCCAAAGTTAAGATAGATGGTGCCAAAACAATGCCAAATCAAATTTATTACTATTGCATTATTCTTAAATAATGAATTTGTAACTGAATTCAGTATTTATTGGTGTTACATAAATTTTTCAAAACTTTACCCTTATTTATTACTATTAGATTTAAAATAAAGAAATTGTTTTATATAAATAACAAAAAAGTACCTAAAAGTTTTTATTTTAATTAATTGCAAACCTTATCTAAATTTATCATTATAACATTTAAATTATTTAAAAAAAAAAAAAAAAGAATTTTTTTATTTTATATCTCTTCTTTTTTTATTATAGGTATATTCAGTATTTATAAATCAAATATTGTGATTAAAAAATTCAGGATTAATTTGTGTAATTAATAGATGTCAACACCATGTAAATAATACAAAAATAATTAAGACATTTTGAATTGGAATTTCTCAGTGTTTTTAATTAGTTTAAACTATCAAACTGCTTGCATTTTTGCCTTGCCATATTAATGACTAATATTAATTAATGTTGTGATTTATTTTAAATAAATACATTCTAATTAAACTAAAACTTTTTAAATTAGAAAATTTCCATTACCTGGAATTACATGATCTGAAGATTCCTGATTAAAGGAGTTATGTTGTATTTAATTTGAAGGCTTGTCCCAAACTTAAAATTTTTTAATTGAAGATTTTATTTTTTAAGATTTTAAAAGTTTTAGAATGATTATTATGGGTGTATTTTAGGGACAGTAATGATAATTTTAGACATTTAAAAGAAATCAAGTAAAAGCAGAAAAAGCTTCATTTTTCATAAAAAAAAATTATCCTGCATCGCCAGTTTTTATAATTATATATTAACTGTTTTAAGATTCTAAAATACAATTTTTTTTATTTATATTAAGCACTATCATCTGTTTGTGTCATATAGGTGCAGATTTATGGTCGCCAGTCGCCACATTGCGACTAATTTTTGCTGTGGCCACTAACTTCAAGTATCTAAGTCAACCTGAGTTTTTCTTATAGAAAAATTTTTCAATTCACATATTTTTTGTATTTACTTTTGTGTGACAAAATTAAAATAAGAAATATTGTTTTCCTAATATTCCCCATTTTGACGATTGCTAGCATCTCAAAAACTGTATCTTGCCCAACTAAACTTGCTTCTGACTGTACAAAGTTTAAGATTTATATTATACTTAATATTCAGATTTCAAAAATTTTATGATTAAATTAAATATACTAACATCTAATGTAATCTGTGTTTTGTTGTACATGTGTTTATATAAAATAAATAATTTTTAATTTTGGATTATTTATTTATTCTTTATAATTCTTGTTTTTTGATTAGTTTTTTTTTTTTTCCATATAAACATTTGTTTTCTGTATTTGTTTCACAATGTGGCCACTGGATTTTTTGGGTTTAGGAGCCACTGGCTTCTTCCAGATTTTGGGAATCTGCACCTATAGTCACAGCCTGCCTTTATTGTATTGTATTGTCTTACAATTTTAGCTTGAAACTATAATATTTAAGTTGAATTTCTTTCCTTGATTATTTTTTGTTTCTATTAAGACTGATTCCATTCTATTTTTCCTTTTTTAATATATAGGTCGTTCCACTAATTTTAACCCTGATATCCTGAAGGAGATAGATGTTAATGGTGATCCTATTTCTGCATGGTGCAGAGCAGGAAAGAGTACTACGGAAGGTGTATGTTTTGCATGCAATGATACCATAAAGTGTGGCCAACATGGTGTCTCTGCAGTTAAACGTCATGCTGAGTCAAAAAGACACAGAGATAATTGCGCGAAATATCGTAAAAAAGATGGTGTTTTAAAAATAAATCAACTGAAATTATCAGACTGTAAAGCACCTGATATCCTATCACACAATGACACAGTTATAAAAGCTGAGACTTATTTTGCTTTTAGTGTAGCAGAATGTGACATAGCTTATAGCTATGGAGATGCCATGACAAAACTTTTCCCCAAAATGTTTTGCGATTCAAAAACTGCGAGTGACTTTAATATGAACAGAAAGAAATTATCATACACTGTATCTGATGGTATTGAACCCTACTTAAAAAGAAAATTATTGGAGGACATACTAAAGGAAGACTCTTTTTATTCAATCCAAGTTGATGAAACTCCAATTTCTGAGAAAAGAGTCAATCAGTTTGATGTCCTTGTCAGATACTTCAGTGATGCTGATAAGCAAATTGTTATCCATCATTTGCAGTCTTTTTTATGGGACATGCCAAAGCAGAAGATTTGTTGAATAATATAAAGTTGGCTTTAGCTGATCTACCAAAGGATCGCTTACTTTCATTTTTTAGTGATGGACCAAATGTAATGAAAAGCGTTAAAAATAAATTAAACGAAATCAACAACAACATTGTTGATATAGGAACATGCACTCTACACAAAGTGCATAATGCATTTGGCCATGGTGTTGATGTTTTTGATAGTGACTTCGAAACACTACTAATTGATTTATATTATTTTTTTAAACGATCTGCTGTGCAATCTCATGATTATTCCCAACTACAAGTATCCCTTGGTATTCCAAATCATGTTTTCCAACGACATGTAAATAGTCGTTGGTTAACATTGAATTCATCTGTGAAGAGATTTATCGAACAGTTTGAAGCTGTTAAAGCGTTTTTTAAAAAAGATGTTATTTCAAGGGGGGAAAGTTCGAGATTAAAGAGAATTAAATGTGTTTTAGCAGATAAGACGGTGTTAGTGAAAGCTATGTTTATATCTAATGTTAGTGAACTTTTCACCGGGTTTCTTCTGCTCTTTCAAAGAGAAGAGCCATTAATTCATATTTTATATGACGAATTCGTCTCATTAACAAAGAAATTAATGGGGCGGTTTCTTAAGCCAGAATCTTACTTAAACAAGAAAGGATCTGAATTGAAGTCGCTGGATTTAAATGATGGTAGTATCTGGTTAAAGTATCCAGAAATTGGACTGAACACACAGGAAGAACTGAATAAAAAATGCAAGGATGATTTGCCCAAATTTTATAAGGCTGCCAGATCATTTTACATTACTTGTACACAGAGTTTACTTAAATCACTACCACTTTCTAACAAATTTTTAGAAAACTTGAAATGCCTACATCCAATGTATAGATTAGAGCCCATATCGTCTAAAATTATCAGAATGCTTGCTGCTGAAGTTCCAAATGTTGTGGATCCTAGTGAAGTTTCTTCAATCACAGATGAATGGATATTACTTCAGACACAAGAGCTAGATTTTAATCATATTGATGAAATATCAGAAGAAGCGGGGTGTTCCAGAGACTCCATTAAACCAATGAGATTGGATCATTATTGGCAAAAAATTTTTGATATGAAGGATTCTTTTGGTAATCCAAAATTTAAAATATTAACTAAGCTGGTGAAAGCTTTACTTTCTTTAGCTCATGGCAATGCAGAGTGTGAAAGAGGGTTCAGTTTGAACAAAAACTTGCTGGATAATCGTTCTTCGTTAAGCATAGAGAGCATTAATGGGCTACGCCAGATGAAATCCCACATTAAGAGAATTGGTGGATTGGAAAATCTCAAAATAGAAAAAGAAATTTTACAGAGTGTGAAGGATGCAGGCCAAAAATACAGACAACGAATACAAACTTCACAAAATATTCAAAAACGAAAATTAGAGTTAGATGAAGAAGAAAAAAAATCTGATGACTTAAAAAAAGAAGGGGAGATGTTAGCACAGCAGATCCAATCTTCCCAAATCATGTTAAGTAAAGCAGAGGAAATTATAGCAAAAGGTCTGAAAAAAAAAGATCTATCTGAGATAGAAATGGGCCAAGTATTGCTAAAAGAAGCCAAAACCAACATTGAAAAATACATAAAATTACAAGATGAAAACCGAAAACTTCAGCTATCATGTGCTTCGAAAAAAACAAAATAACAAGCAAAATTATCTTAATGTTAAATATTTTATTTGAATTATGTGAAAAATATATATGTATACTATACATGTTTGATAACTGCTTGCAGTAAATAAACAAATTTATCTTGTAACATTCTGGGTTTTTAGTGTTTAAGTTGTAAAATGTTTCTTATCTGTGATACATTTACTATGCATTATTTGGAAGTTAGAAAGTTAATTCCTATCTTATAAATGTGCTAAATTTTGAAATTCTCAGGTAAGTATAATTTTTTTCCCTATTTTGACAATTTATTATATTCTTAAAATTGTATATATGCACAATGGTAAAAAAGAATTCATTACCAAAACATGTTTACTTAATGTGGAGCTGCTACAAAATGCAATTCACCAGCTACAAGAGTATAATTAACCTGCTCCGAAATGGGCAGTTGCTGCTCCAAAATTGAAATTTGACCTGCTCCAAAACTGCTACAAAAATGGATTTTTGATTTTCCACCCCTGAGTGCTGAAAATGAAAGTTAATGGATATCAATCACAGTTAGTTCTTGCGTGCATATATAGTGCATGACTTCCGACTTAGCCAATATTCTGAAGAGATTAGCTAATGGAACTAACAAGAAAGACAAGTGCTATACGTGACATATATACATATATATATATATTATATGTGTATAATATTATATATATGCATATATATATATACAAATTGATCTAAGAAGTAAGGAACAAAATCAGCCCTTCTTTTACCATTTTACTTGAACTATTTTGGCAGGGGTCCCTTAAACCCCCTACACATTTCGGTATGGCATGGAGATGTGTCTGAAAAATGAAAATTAATAAGCTACTTTTACATTCAACTCCTCCGCACCTGACTTCCGATTTAGCCGAAATTGACTTGAGATTAGCCGTGGTGTTACTGTGCAATAACATACTTCTGCATTGACAATCTTTGCGCCGCCTGTGGGCGAGATTAAAAAACTCCTTAAATTAAACTGCTTCTAAATTTCTCGAACTTACTTGTAGGTCTCTTAAACTGAGCATATATGTATTCGTTTATCCAGTAAAACAGGGATGAAGCTATTTTTCTGTGATTTGAAAATAGATTTTGTTTGTCTCAAGTAAATTAGTTCACAGGAATGGGGAGAATATTGGATTAATGAGAGAGACAAATTTGTTGCATGCCAGAAAATAAAACAAATTTATCTAAAAAAGAAAGAAACAATATCAGCCCTTTTTTCATTTTACTGAGACCTCTTCAGAGGGGAATGGAGCTGTAACCTCATAACCCTCGAAGCCATCGCCTTCTTTGGGTATTGTATGTTGGGGTATCACTGTGCAGTAATATATGGAACTAACTAGAATGCCTGTATGACAAATTACAAATTTATCTTTAAAAAAATTAAAAAAATCAGTTTTTTTCATTTTATTTTTGATTATTTTGGGAGGGGGAGCTGTAACCCCATTGCCCCCTTCAACCTCTTTTGGCAACTATACTGATATAGGACTAAAGAGAGGAGCGTGGCTAGTCCATTGAATGACAGGAGGGAAAGAAAAAAAATATCAGTGCTTTTTTTTTCATGTCATTTTTGAATATTTCAGAAGGGAGTGACGGGCTGTAACCCCATCAATCTCCTTCCCCTTCTTTGGGTATGCTGTGGTGTCTATATGGACCAATATGAGACTAACGAGAATGGCTAATCCACGGTAAAACAGAAAACTAAATTACAAATTTATCTCAAACAGAAAGAAAAAAATAAGCACCTTTTTCATTTCATTTTCGACTATTTCGCAAGGGGTCTGTAACCTCATCGGCCCCCTTCCCCTCGTTGAGTATACTGTGGTGTAACTGTACACTGATATGAGACTAAACAGAATGGGTAGTTCATCGTATTTCAGAAAACAAAGTTACAAATTTATCTCAAACAAAAAGAAAAAAAATCAGCAATTTTTTTCATTTAATTTTTTACTATTTTGGGAGGGGGCTGTAACCCCATAACTCCCCTTCCACTTCTTTGGGTATAATGTGGTATACTAACATGGAAGTAAAGAGAAGAGAGCGGCTAGTCTGTTGAATGATATGGGGAAAAATGCAATTTTTTCTCAAACAGAAAGAAAAAAGAACTATTTTTTCATTTCATTTTCGTTTATTTCGGGAGGAAGGGGTGTAATCCCATCAGCCCCTCCCCTTCTTTCGATATACTGTGACGTCAATGTGGACTAACATGGGAGTAACGAAGATGGCTATTTCGCTGTATGACAGAATACAAAAATACAGATTTATCTAAACAAGTAAGAATTGCAGAAAACAAAATTACAAATTTATCTCAAACAAACAGAAAGAAAAAAATCAGCATCTTTTTCATTTCATTTTCGACTATTTTGGGAGGGGCTGTAAGCCCATTAACCCTTTTCACCTCTTTGGGTATAATCTGGTGTCACTGTGCACTAATATGGAACCAAAGTGAAGGGAGCGGCTAATCTGTTAAATGATAGGGGGGGAATGCAAATTTATCTCAAACAAAGAAAAAAAAATCGGCACTATTTTTTCATTTCATTTTCGACTATTTCAAGAGGAGGGGGCTGTAATTCTATCAGCCCCTTCCCCATCTTTGGGTATACTGTGATGTCAATATGGACTAATATGGGGTTAACAAGAATGGCTATTTTGCTTTATGACAGAAGAAAAAATTACAGATTTGTCTAAAAAAGTAAGGAAAAAACACTTTTTCATTTAATTTTTGACTATTTCAGAAGGAGGGGGCTGTAACCCCATAAGCCTCCTTTCTCTTTTTTGGTTTCAATGCTTACTAATGTGGGACTAATGAGAATGGCTAGTCCGATGTATGATAGAAAAAAGTTTAAAATTTTCCAAAAAAAGAAAGAAAAAAATCAGCACTTTTTTCATATCACTTTCGAAAATTTCGGGGAGGCAGGGGCTGTAGCCCCATCAGCCCACCCCTTGGGTACGCCCATGATATGATCTATATTATGCAAAAATTTATTCTGCGCAACTTCTGGTTCTAATAAATGCAATATAAAGATACTACATTATATTTTGATACATTTCAGGCATATTTTTTGCCAAGTTTGCAAAGTAAGTTTAATGATATGGGAAATATGATCTGTATCTATAACATTCTATAACATTCTATATATATTCTATATATATTCTAGTATAACATTCTATATAATGCACAACCTTGCATTCTTAGATTTGCATTTAAAAAATCTTCTACTATTTGTATAATCTTAAATTTCATATACCTAATAAACATACTTTAATTCTATAAACGGTGTGTCAGATTTTTTTTGTTTGTTTGTTCAATAGATAAAGTATAAAGAAAGAGAAAAAAGTGACTGAAAAGGTGTTAAAGTTACTTGAAATTAATAAAAGTTATCATTAAATTGAGAAAAAAGTATCATTAAAATAGCAATCATATAACATCGAAATAAAAAAAAACTTATTCTGGATCATCAGAATTTATCATTAAATTTAAATAAATGTTAAATAGAGTGCCATTAAATTAGGGTTTTACTGTATTCAAGTATCTGTTTTTCTTTTTTTTATAGGGAGGCAAGCCTGATCATATTACTGATAATGATTTGGATATCTCTTTTCAGTTTATTGAGGTATGACTGTTTTAAAAATACTTAACATGGTACTTTTTTTAGGGGCAAATTTCTTTTACCTTTAGTTTTCTTTTTTTTCTTAGTGTATTAAAGTATCTGTTTTTCTTTTTTTTTATAGGCATCAAATATAGATTATTTAACTGGTGAGGATTTTGACGTCAATTTTCACTTTGATGAGGTATGACTGTTTTAAAAATACTTAACATGGTACTTTTTTGAGGGGCAAATTTCTTTTTCCTTTAGTTTTCTGTTTTTTAGTGTTGCATACTTAAAAAGTATGTAAATGTTTTTGAAGTATTTTTATAAATGATGTTTTTCAGCATAAATCGCGACTCCATAGAAAATACATAACATTGTGTACTTTTATAATTTGTCTAAATATCTATTAATTTCCTCTTTTTCAAATTTTAGATGCCAGTTTATATTAACCTGTAGCCTTGGGAAGCTCTGATTTTTTATTTGATTTTTCTATGTGGTCGTCTTATATATTAATTAAATTAATAATTAAATTTTAATTAAATTTATGAATAGGTGCTACTTCTAAAAATTTTGATTTTGCTTTTCCATTGAAAAGCATTAAAGTAGTCATTTAGGAAAAGATTCATTAAAAATATTAATTAATATTTCACCTTTTAAATTTTTGTCTTTTTATTATCTCGAATAGTTGTTCTAAGAGCTGGTGAAGAAATTTTATTTTCTATTTCTTAATTGTGTTTTAAAATTTCTGTTTCTTTCCAAATTTTTGGATTGGTAGGTTGGTTTTTGCTCGAATTTATCTTTGGGCATGTACATTAGGGTGGAACGAAATTATTATTTTTTTTTAAATTTCAATATGCTATAGTTCTTAAAAGTTGCCTTTGATCAAAATAAAGATGGAACTTAAATATTAGCTTAATTGGATTATGTTTAGAGGTGCCGCAAGAAGGGTAAAGTTTAGGTTTTTATTAAAATTTTGACAATTTTCGCAATTATGTTAAATCTTTTTTTTTTTCAATATGCTATAGTTTTAAAAAGTTGCTTTTGATCAAAATAAAGATGGAAATTAAATATCAGTGTAATTGGATTATGTTTAGAGGTGTCACAAGAAGGGCAAACTTTAGGTTTTTATTAAAATTTTGACAATTTTCTTAATTATGTTTAATTTTTTTTCCAATTTGTTATAATTTTAATAAGTTGCCTTTGATCAAAATAAAGATGGAATTTAAATATCAGCATAATTGGATTATGTTTAGAATTTCTGCAAGAAGGGTTTTTATTAAAATATTGACAAATTTCGCAATTATGTTGAAATTCACAACTGAGTACTGAATACATTTGTAATAAAGTAAAAAAATGTATACATTTACGCATTGTTTTTCTCCAGAAAACATGATAAACTGACTGCATAATACATTTTAATGAAAAAATAATAAAACATAAATAGTATACAATGAGGTAGAAACAGAACAAAGTTCTGAAGAGGACACAGTATTAGATCCCAATTTTATTATTGTCTTTACGTCAAGTGTCTCTGAAATCTCAAGTAATCAAAATCATAGTCAAATGCACATGAAATTGCAATGTGTGGCTTCTACTTCCGATCGAACTTGAGTATCAGATAAAATTGCTGCAACAATTGCAACTGCCGCTCTGCAGGATATCGTGTCTGATTAGTGATGAAGAAAGAAGTATAGTAATTGTCAGAATGAAAATTAGATGAGAACGAATAAAGAACCAAAAAATATATGTAGAAGAAACTGTAAAACTAGTTACAAAAAGTAATTGTTTTGTGATGTAAGAAAACACAAGACTACTGTGCTAGAGAAGAAAGGAACTAAGTATTACAAAAGAACTGTTATTGAAGAACATATATCACTTGTTGCAGAGCGTGGATCAAAAGTTTTTAGGATACTTGTTAAACCTGATTTCTGGTTCTCGAAAAGGTATGAAAGATAGTATAAAGCCATTTTCAATGGCAACAACAATTGCTTAAGCATTACTGCAATTGTATACAATGGAACTGTCCTGAACACTGGACTGAATAATGGAGCAATTGCTTTGTTGGAAAAATAATTATGAAAGCCACTGCAGTGCTTGATTTGTCTATTTCATGCAAATAAACGTCCCGTACGTTATCTATTTTGTTTCCTAGATGGAAAAACTAAAGATCCAAATGAATTTGGAGGTAAAATAAGGAAACAACTAGAAAAGTCTTATGAACTTCCAGTGATTGAGTTTTCACCTATTGAAAATAACATTCGATTGCTAAAAATTAAGGATAATTTTAGCATGGACCAAAAAAATTTGTTAGAAATGTATAACACAATCTCTGTTGGAAATTGCTCTTCGGATTTGTCTATGAAGAAACCAGAAAAACTTTGTCATTCACGATGGCTTGCCTTAGCAAATAGAATATTTCACTTGTATGTGGGAACAGAATATCCATCATCCAAATCTCCAAATATTGACTGAGTACAGTTTGAAAGTGTATGCAACTATTTTGTTTAATTTAAAGTTAAAAGCATCTTGTATCTGTGGATCGAAGCACTTGTGAAAACTTGTCAGTTTCTTACGTTACCTCAATTAGACTTTTAAAAATGTAATTGATCCAATCAGTCAAAGAAATGCATACTTTGTTACATATGAAAATGTCCTCCTTTGTAAGCTATCATGTGATAGAAGTCATGTAAGAGTGTTTGCATTACGCCAGATTGTAAAAGCAGGGGCTGGAAATGAAGTTGGCATCAGAAAAATTTAATTCCTGTATAAACTTTCATGTCACGGATTATATTGATATTATTCAATGTCATGATGTGAAAGTAACAGAACCTTCTATGACAATGCATATTTCTGATGACAAACTAAAGCAATAAATAAAGCAAGCAAAAAAAAATCTGATCATGAAAGTCAATTTATTGACTTCAATTTTTCCCCACGTCACACATAAGTTGAAAGGATTGTTAAATTAGTTACCGAGCCATCCTTGTCCATTTCTAGCACTTCTGCAAGAGATGCATTGATGAAAACCAAAACACATTTTCAAAAGATAATGCCAAAATTTAAAACAAAAAAACAATCCAATGTGTCAGTGTGATTACTATGGACTTTTGAAAAAAAATAATGTTTCTTAAAAATAATGTTTTGCCTTTAGAAACATTATACAGTCTAACTTCTCTTACCGGACAACCTTATATATGGTCACCCTTCTGTTGTGGCCAAATTAAAATTTCCCAGCTATAATTAACCTCTTGTTGTAACTAACAACCCATCTCCTGCAGTCACCTCACTTATTCAGACATTATTTTTTGGTCCCATAAGTGTCTGTTAATCAGGAGTTTGTCTTTTAATGTTTTTAAATAAGTGGGATTTTAAGGTACGATGATTTAAAAATTGCATTTCTTTCATTTCAATGTAGTACTATAAGAATATGTTACTGTAAAGTTAATAAAAATTAATATGATGAAAATCGCTAAATTCTACAAAATCATTTTTTCTGTAATGGCATCTAAAAATTAGTATTACATAGAATGTGTATGTTTTCTGCAAAAGTATCATATTTTGAATATTCTGTTTACAAAATATATGTATATTACTTTAAAGATCAAGAAAAGAAATTAAAAAAAAAAAAAAATCTGTTTCTTTTTATAGAAACGTCAATGTTGAAGGCCTTTGCGGCACCTGAAAATATTTAAGTACAGCAACAAAATTTCATATTCTTCATTCTAATCGCAAAAGGCAACTTTTGCTGACTATAGCAAATTTCTATGTGAAATAAAAAAAATTAACCATTATTTTCATTCCACCCTACAGCTTTCTTTGACGAATTAGCTTTAAAAGTAAATTAGTCACTGACTTTCTTTTCATGGAGTATATGGAGGCAGTGCATGAACTTGGTCACAGTATGTCAGCCAATGGGATTTATGTATCTTCTTCTTTACAGATAAATGATTGTTAATTAGCTACAAAGGGGATTATAATAAATAAGATGTTTATAAGATATAAAAATAAGTATGGGATTTATTTACTTTTCAATTAGATTCTTTTATTATTTATACTGGAAATTTTTTGTCCTTTGTCTCTTTTTTTAATGTGTGTTTATGCACACAGTTGTTTAAATAGTCATTAATATTATTAGGATTTAATCTAGCGCTAGCCAAATAGCCAAAAAGCTAACTGAAAGCACCTGTTGCCCCCAAAGTGGATTCGCCAAATAGCGACAGCCAAAAAAATATATATCTTTTCTATTTTGTTATCCTGCATTTTGTAAACCTGCTGCTGCCGCGTAAAAAAAAAGTCTCACACCACCTCTATCTTGGCAACTCACTTTAAAATTTGTCTCGTGCAAGCATCTTACAAATAGTGTTATATCATTTGCATTAGACGTATTGAGGAAATTAAGAGTTTGTTTATTTTTTGTTGATGATCCCAACTTAGGAAATGAAACCAAAACTGTTTATGAATGGAAGCTGTTTAGGCAGGTCCTGGCTACAAGGGGTAAAGAAACCAGCTAATTGTATTCTTTTTTCCCATAAAAATGGCATTACTGACATGTTTCCCAATGTGACTTCTTTGTATGAATTTATAGCAACAATTCTGTTGCCTTCAGTAGATTGTGAAAGGGGATTGAGTCTTGTGAATATAACAAAAACTGACTTGAGAAATAGACTGACAATCAAAAATTTAAGTAACTTAATTATGATTAATTTGGAAGGGGAAGTTTGAAAAGAATTTCCATTTAAGAAAGCATTTGATGTGCGTTGTATGGCCAAATCTTATGAGGATCAATCTTACAGAGTGGTGTACTGTTTGTATAGTGTATAATTAAAAATAATACTCATTTATATAAAAATTTTGTATAAATAAAAGTTTCTTTTTCTTGGTTAAAGCTATTTTTATTTGACTAACAGTTATTGGCTGCAATTAGCCAAAAAGCTAATAATCTCTTTTTCCTAGATTAAACTTTAATTACTATTGGTATTGTATGAAATGCTGACATAATCTTAAAGCAAAGTCTATCCTCCTAGTAAGTCTGCAATGTTTTAGAATTATCATTGCAGGATAATATTGCTTCAGAAATAGGAACATTAATTATTGAATGTTGAATGGTCCCTTAATAATTTATATTATAATTATCACTGCATTTTCATATCCTTTCCCGCACAACGTGTGGGACAGTTTTTTCATAATTGTTTAGTTGTGATTCCTCAGACTTATTCTTTATTTTCTAGATTAATAAAACGTCAAGTTCAAATTATGCTGCAAACTCTGTTCAGTATGTATCTGCTATCTCTTTATATAACTGTCTTAATTTTGAGTTTTTTTTTCTAATTGAGCATTATGAATCTCTATGTCTATAAAACAGCAGATGTCTGTCTGCCTGCCTGCATTTTTCTCCGTAATTATAACACCTAGGACTCTGAAATTTTTGTCATGTGTAGATGTTGTCACCGGACAGTATACCTCGGGGCCAGATTTTTAAATTTTAATTTAGATATTTTTTAAAAATTAAAACGTGTATATGGAATTTTGGGTTCAAGGCTATTTCAAGCTCTCCCAGCGAAGCGACAGCAAACGTGCGTATGACATTCTGGTTTGAGGCTATTTACAACTCTCTGCCAATGAGAGCAGGCAAAAGTTCTGTCGCTAGCCACAACATTCACTGCTCGGAGCTCGGAGCTTTTAGCTTGGCTAACAAGAGCAAACAGCAGTTTTTACTGTTGAGCTTTAGTTTTCTATTTTTAAACATTTTTATGTTGTAAAATATACTTTTTACTAATTATAATTCCCGTAAGTTAGTTTCTTTAGTTTCTGTTCCTTTTTATATATTTAATTTAAGTTTCCGTAAGTTAGTTTATTTACTTTCTGTTCAGTGAAGTGTAAGATGAAATAGGCCTAAACCCAGTGACAGAACTATCTTCGTGTGTCTGCAACGCTAATAATATTTCAAAAATAGTTTGAAATATGCAATATATATCATATAAAGTTCTAGTTAGTTAGTTCTGTCACTGGGGTTTAGTCCTATTTCATCTTACACTTCACTGAACAGACAGTATATCTTCATGTATCTGGAACGCTTATAATATTTATAAAATGGTCTGAAATACGCAATATATATTGCTTATATTTATAGCGTAATATTTTGCACAATATATATAAAATTTTTGAGTATTTATAAATTGTTATTTACAATCTTTCTTCCTATTACTGTTTTTGACTGTATATTTAGTTAGTTTGTTTCATTTTTAGTCGCACAAGAATCAAATGATTTTCTTGAACTTTACTGTCTATAAAATGAAAATATTCAGTAAATAATTTGAGTTCTTGGGCGGTTAGGAATCCATTGTGATTTATTTTTTACCTCATACTTACAAATTAAATATTTTTGATGGAAACATACATCTTACAATAAATTTTTGAGTATTTATTTATTGTTTACAATTTTTGTTCCTGTAATTGTTTTGTACTACATTTTTAGTTCCCGTGAATGGTGAATTCATAACATGCGATAAATTGTTAAGATGTATGTTCTCATTAAGATTTGTTATTGAATTCCATTTAAGAACAATTTTTAACTCCATTTAAGAAGTTTCATTTAAGAACTTTTTTAGTCGCCCAAGAATCTAATGTTTTTCTTGAACTTTACTTTGAATAAAATGAAAACATTCAGTAAATAATTATTAAATCTTAATCACCTGAGAACGGAAATTATTTGCTGAATGTTTTCATTTTATAGAAAGTAAAGTTCAAGAAAAGCAGTCGATTCTTGTGCGACTAAAAATATTCTTTAATGAAACAGATTTTCTGAGCTGTTTCTATAATCTTTCTTCCTATTACTGCTTTTGACTGTATTTTTAGTTAGTTTGTTTCATTTTTAGTCGCACAAGAATCAAATGATTTTCTTGAACTTTACTCTCTATAAAATGAAAATATTCAGTAAATAATTTGAGTTCTTGGGCGATTAGGAATCCATTGTGATTTATTTTTTACCTCATACTTACAATAAATTTTTGAGTATTTATTTATTGTTTACAATTTTTGTTCATGTAATTGTTTTGGACGACATTTTTAGTTCCCGAGAATGGTGAATTCATAACATGCGATAAATTGTTAAGATGTATGTTCTCATTAAGATTTGTTATTGAACTCCATTTAAGAACCATTTTTAACTCCATTTAAGAAGTTTCATTTAAGAACTTTTTTTGTCGCCCAAGAATCTAATGTTTTTCTTGAACTTTGCTTTGAATAAAATGAAAACATTCAGTAAATAATTATTAAATCTTAATCACCTGAGAATGGAAATTATTTGCTGAATGTTTTCATTTTATAGAAAGTAAAGTTCAAGAAAAGCAGTCGATTCTTGGGCGACTAAAAATATTCTTTAATGAAAGAGATTTTCTGAGCTGTTTCTATATATTAATTATTTTTTTGTTGGGCCGTTTTTGAGTGATGTTTATGACTTCAATAGTTTTGATGAAGACGTACATCTTACATTAAATTTTTGAGTATTTATTTATTGTTTACAATTTTTGTTCCTGTAATTGTTTTGTACTACATTTTTAGTTCCCGAGAATGGTGAATTCATAACATGCGATAAATTATTAAGATGTATGTTCTCATTAAGATTTGTTATTGAACTCCATTTAAGAACCATTTTTAACTCCATTTAAGAAGTTTCATTTAAGAACTTTTTTAGTCGCCCAAGAATCTAATGTTTTTCTTGAACTTTACTTTCTATAAAATGAAAACATTCAGCAAATAATTATTAAATTGTTATGATGAACTGATTGGAAATTCCAAGTGCGTGAAATGTTTATGATGTGCATTTTGTGACATGAGTTTCATACGAATTGCACAAGAATGGACTCTTAATCACCTGAGAACGGAAATTATTTACTGAATGCTTTCATTTTGTAGAAAGTAAAGTTCAAGAAAAGTAGTTGATTCTTGGGTGACTGAAAATATTCTTTAATGAAACAGATTTGCTGAGCTGTTGCTATATATTCATTATTTTTTTGTTGGGGTGTTTTTGAGTGATGTTTATGACTTCATAGATAGAAACAATATTTACTTAATGTTTTACTTTTTGATAAAACTCACATATAGGACAAAATTAGCACTCGCCAACTGGCGAGTAATACTGAAAATCTGTCGATTGCTTATTTTGCCCCACCACTGGCTATCTTAATAGTCACACTCGCCAATTTTTTCCCCCTGCTATCGTTTCATGAATTTCAAAACCATTTGGTAAATTTCACAACCCCCCCCTTATTAGTATTATGATAATTATTTATAATTTTTGCTTATAATTTTAAGTTGTTATTTCAGGATCTCTAAAATCCGGAAAAGCCATGTCCGGAGCATTTCCGGATTTTAGAGACTGTACTGTATCAAAATAAGGTGCTTTTATTTCTTTTGACATTTTATGATTCTGTTATTATTTCTCTCTTTTCTTGTTTTATCAGTTTAGACAGAGCAGAAAGATTGATCAAAGAAAAGTCTACCCGAAAAAGGTATACTTTTATAAAACTATATAATTATCTCCATTTTGGAGTTTTTTAATCAATTGAAATTTTATTTTATGCTTTTTATTATAGTCTGTCTCAAAAGTTTAAGCACTCTGCAAATCTGGTTTAAAATAATTGAAGAAGAAAATATTTTATGCTAATTTACAATAAATACTCGACATTTAATCAAAATAAAATAAAATAGGCCATTTTAGGTGGTTAAAATAAAAAATATATTTATTTTTATTTCTTTTTTCTTTTTTCTTGAAGAAACGCTGTCTCAAAAGTTTAAGCACTTTATGCAAATTTTTTTAGAAACACGGGATTGGCCGTGTGTAATGACGTTGTATCACATCATATTGCACTTTTATAAAAGTATAAAAGGTGGAGAAATTATTTCCTCTCGTTTTAAAAATGCCAAAGGGTAAAAAAGTCACAAAATGTGAGATTTTGAAAGCCTTTAAATTGAAATCGCAAAATAAAACTGTTTCTGAAATTGCAAAAGTTTTAAATCGATCAAAGCGAGGTATATATCAAGTACTCTCTAGAAATGATAATTTTAAGCGGAAACCAAGATGTGGACGATCACGCATGACGATTGTTCAGACTGATCGGAGAATATGGAGATTGGTATCTAGAAAAATATGTCCATACGGCAAATTAAAAATAATCTCAGTGTACATGTGTCCAAAGACACTGTACACAGACTTATTAAAAAGTGTTATTACATCCTACTAAAGAAAATGGCTCGCAAACCGTCTCTCAAATTACATTACAAACAGGCAATAATGAACTGGGCTAAAAAACACATGTCTTACGGGGAAAAATGGCTTACTGTTTTATTCAGCGATGAGAAAAAGTGGAACTCAGATGGCCCTGATGGTTGGAACGCGTATTGGCATGATTCACGAAAGGAACCAAGGGCATTTTTCAGCAGGCAGCAAGGCGGTAAATCTGTTATGGTTTGGGGGGCATTTGGATTCAATGGCCAGATCTCTATGGCTTTTCTAAAAGGAAGACAAGATTAAAAAAAGTATCAGGAGACGCTAAACCAACATTTGCTTCCATTCGGTGATATTTTGGGGGGGTCCTGAATGGACTTTTCAACAAGACAATGCCTCAATCCACGTATCACATTCTACAAAACTTTGGCTTTCTCAGAAAAATGTTAAAGTTCTTGGCTGGCTAGCTTTAAGTCCAGACTTAAACCCGATTGAGAATGTCTGGGGTATTTTAACCTGCCAGGTTTACGGCAATGGAAAGCAGTATGGCTCTATTGAAGAATTCCAAGAGGGTATTGAGAAAGCATGATATTCTTTGCCACCAGAAACCCTACAAAAACTAATAATTTTGATGGGCGCATGTTTATTTGAACTAATCCGAAATCACGGAAAAATAATTTGTAAGTAAAAGTTCTGTAAAAATTATAAATCTGGTTGTTTTTGATATTGTGCATAAACTTTTGAGACAGTTTTTTTTAAACATTTTTTTAATTATATTTTTTACAATTATGTAATTTATTTTTTTCTACTTTTGATATCATTTATTTAAACAATGTTGCGAAATCTGCAAATAAAAAAATGTTATTCATTCTAACTTTTTATAATTCTTTGAAAATCGACATTTTATGCTTGTGCTTAAACTTTTGAGACAGACCTTACTTGATTCCTGTTTGTTAAAATAATTTCGGTTTTAAGCCAGAAATTGGCTTAAAACAGTGTATTTGAAAAAATGTTTGAATGATGCTTTGCTTTTATAGGAAAGAAGAAAATGTTATCCGATTTCTATGTTTCGGAATAAAAATATATGCAAATTGAACATAAGTTACTTCTAAATTGCATTTATGTGTGCCTTTTCAAATACTTTTTTATCATAATATTGTATTTTTACTTTAAGTTATAAAGTTACATCTAGCACTAGTTAAAATTATAATTCTTTTTACTTATATGTGATCATTTATAGTCTGTTTGAAAGTGAAAAAATGTCCAAAGTGAAAGGACCCTCTAATCTGCCAACCCCTCTTATCCGCCAAGGCTTCGGTCCCAAGGTTGGCGGATTAGAGAGACCCCACTGTATTTACAAATGAAAATGACCTTGAATATGAAAAATATTAATGAGATAGAATTTCTGAAAAAATCGAGGTATATGATCCCCCCCCCTTTCTTTTTTAATTGTATAATGTTTTCCATTTTCTCGGAAATGTCGATTATACTGCCTTTTGACAATGATGTAACTGGTGTCACGCCTCAGAAATCAGCTTAAATAGCTGTATTTGACAAATTGTTTGAAAGATGCTTTGCTTTTATAGGAAAATAGAAATCGTTATTTGATTTCTCAGTATCTGAATAAGAATACCTGCAAATTGAAACCATTTACAAATAAAAATTACTTTTGTATATGCGGAAACTAGATAGAATGGATTTTATACCAAACTTACGAAATTCATCTAGAAATTTTCTTACTCTAATAGTTATATGACCCATTTCTAAATGAAGGGCTAGAACTTAACATGTTTTTAGATTATTTTAAAATTTGCTAAATAGTAAATATCTTCATTTAATAAAAATATGTTATACATCGTTATAAAAAAAATTCAAAACTTTCCAGGATTATTTTACTTGTATCAATCAATCATTTTAATTTTATTTTATTCACGTTTTATTTAATTATAAAGAGCAATGAAAACATTTTTTGTTTTGCCTGTACTGTTTTGCGTATAGTTTATATCAGAAAAGTTTCTTATATAATGAAATTTGGCACTTTCATAATAATTCATACACACATTTATCTTAAGTTAGCTTTATTTCGAATTTTACTTTTAAAGAAATATTATATGTTGGGATATCTGTAAAATCATACAAAACAAAATAACTGGAAAATATAATCCCTACTAACTAATAAGAAAATAAGGATTACAAAAGCAAACAATGGAATTTTATAAAATGAGGAAACATTCATAAAGAAATACATTTCTGTCTTAGTAAATGAGAAATGAAATTTTATAAAATGAGGAAATATTCATCAAGAAATACATTTCTGCTTTAGTAAATGAGAATATATATAAGATATATGAAATTAAAAATATATCATTGATTATTTCTGTTTTCCAATAGCCAGAAATAGATAAAGCTCCAAAACTGGTTTCACAACAACCCTAACCCCTTTCACTTCCCAGAATTTTAAGAAATCCTGTGTCTTTGAATAGGAACGGAAGTTCCCCACAAAAATGCTCTCTCCGAAAGAAAGGGTCAGGAATTCTGAAAAAGTGCCGTATTTTAAGTTGAAACATGTTCTGAACATTTCCAATAGGAAAAGGTTAAAATATCTTTTAAGTGTTTGTTTCACTTGTCATAATATATGGGTTATTAGCAATCTTTATATACTCATCTCTTTACCCCTTTTTACAAAAAGTTAGGCAAGAAAGCAATATTTACTCAAATTTCTAAATTTGGGTAATTTAATTACGAAAACTGAGTATTTTAGTTAAATTACTGTTTTTCTACCTCAACCTACCTTCTAAACCACATTAAAAATATCCTTAAGAAAAAAAAAACTCTTCTTCTGTTTTGCTTCTACAATAAATATGTATGCACACTATTTTTTTAATAAACAAGAAAAGTCTGCTAAGAATATATATTTTTTTAAATGAAATATATAATAAAATAATGGAAATAAAAATTTTATGGATAATTTATCAAAATTTTAAAAAATTGGCAATGTTAAAAAAAAAAATACGTAAATTTTTTTCTGTATGCCATCCACAAAAATACTCAATTCTACTAAACATGTTTACATTTTATCATAATAGCCATGCTATTATGAACTCATTTCTATCAGTAAACTAAATGTCTGGAAATAAAAAGTGCACACAAAAACATGTGATTCCATTACCTAAAAGATGATTAAAACTTTAATTAGATTTTAAATATTCGAATTTTAATTGCTTAATAGGTGTATAGCCAACATAGTGAAAAAATACCCCAGCCGGGACTCGAATCCGGGTCATCAGTATATCGCACTGAGGTTCTACCAACTGAAGCACTTGGGAATGATACTCAGCTTGGAACCTTCTCACTATAACATGTTGGCAAGGCTACAAACGCAGCACAAGATGGAATACCAAGTATTAAATATAAATTTAGATTTTAAATTTTAAAACATTAAAATCAAGCACTTTCGGCTGTGAACCCAGCCTTCATCAGGATTTATAAAAAACAGGTGTTAAAACACAAGCGTCCAGATCACATTTATGTAACAGCATGTCTCTGTACTGCGAGCCTATGAGAGAGTTCAAATACAGTTTTTATAAATCTTGATGAAGGCTGGGTTCACAGCCCAAAAGTGCTCGATTTTAATGTTTTAAAATTTAAAATCTAATTAAAGTTTTAATCATCTTTTCGGTAATGGAATCATATATTTTTGTGTGCACTTTTTATTTTAATTTGACAAAAATGAATTTGAGCATTCCAAACTTGTTTTATATGTCTGGAAATGTCTAAAAAATGATATGAAATTGTCAAGAAAATCAAAATTTTCATTTAATTGTTTTTTCTCCTGATAAATGCATGTAAAATAACATTCTTTTACATTAAGCCTCATTTTTGGGTTATTGCACACCTACAAATGGAAAAAGGCATAAAATTTTCTTAAGCAAGTGTGTAAACTACATCTGGTAACTGACTTTATCACAAACAAAAGTTACATAAAATTGAGTTTTTCAAAAGTCTTTTAAAATGTTTACTTTTGAAACTTAAAGCACACATGTTGAGGTTACTCGTAATACTTAAAATAGAAATAATTTATATATTAGAGACTCTACTTTATCTACCATTTCAGTCATTATTGCATACAAGTAATATTTTCTAACAAAAATCCAACATACCATAAATAATTAAGGACTTGATCTTTAAGTCTAATAATTTAATAAACCAGACATGATTAAATGTTATATGTAATCGATGTTAATGTATTGGGGATCAATAGACAATATATACATATATTTATAGCGGTAGGCCCAAAAGAGAGTTGCTGCGACACTGAAATCATTATTCCCCAATGCTGAAATAAATAGATAAATGAATGCTATTGAGTTCAGAAACTTTTTGGAAGAGGCGACTAAGGCAGCAATGAAGAATTTGGGAGTTCCAAAAATATTGAAAAGCTGATAAATTAAATACCAAATATTGTATGCTGTGGTGTATACATATGATATAGAAACTAGAAACCAATGTAAAGAAAAGCATAAATAGACAGAAAATGTAACATATCTATTTCAAGGCTTCAAAAACACATCCTTTATGTGCATTTTTTAACTCTTTTGATATGGATGTATGGAAATACTCTAGCTATTTTAGCTTTTCTGTACTTTTTATTAAGCTGTATAATTTCAAAATAACTATTTTTATATACTTAAATACAATAAATGTATATCTTTTTTTAAGAAAAACTTTTTGTGATAAAAATGCATTTTGAAAGACATCTTGTAATGAAATCTCTGCTGAACAATACAGTACAAAGTCTTTACTTCGGACACCCAAAGTACGGAATTGTCCAAAGTTCGGACTTTTTTTCCGCAGCAATATTCAAGGAGAGAGGGAAAAATCAAAATTGTTGAAACAAAAAATATTTGAATATCACATTGGATTGTTTTTTTTTTTCTTTTCCCAACAGCTATCGAAAGTCCAGAAATGCTCCTTCCAGCACTTATTAAGCATTTATTTTTCTCTTTTTGCTCTTCTCCCTGTGTTGAGGAAAGAGGGCGGAGTAAAGAACTGTTTTCTCTCTCTCTCTCACTACGCTAATTCGTCTCCCAATCCGCTCTGCAGTCTAAAAATAGAAATGCGGGCAGCCGCGAAAACTAGAGCTTGGCAGAGAGAAAACTCAACTCATGAGTAACCAATCAGAGTCCGCTAATGGTAAAGCTGGAAGTGGAGTCATAGTTTTGCTTTCGTCATGTTTAAAGCCTCTTGGAGAATCCTCTGCGATCATACACTGTGATTGGTGGCCTTTAAGATAAGTTTCCCAGCTACTAACGGCTAGTGCTCGGATGGAATCGCAAAGTCATCGTTGCATTTTAGCAGGATTATCGGCTTAGACAACGACGCATTTGTATTACTTTTTTTTTCTTTCTCTCTTATTATTAAGGAGTTGGTTGAGAGATTTCAGATTTAATAATGAAGAGAAGTAAACCTAACGATGCAAAAGATAATGGTAGTTCTAAAAGAAAAACTAATTACCTTACAATCACTAAAAAGGTTGAATTACTTAGGAAATTGGAGAAAGGAACTACAGTGAAAAATTTATGTGAAGAATACAACGTTGGCAAATCAACAGTGTATGACATACAAAAGCAAAAAAAAGAAATTTTAGCATTTTTTGCAGACAGTGATGTACCCTTAGCAATGCAAGAACGAAAAACTATGCGTTCGGCTAATAATGAAGACCTAGATAAGGTTATGATCGAATGGGTCCGGCAACGAAGGTCTGAATATGTACCCTTAACAGGACCAATGATTATGGAACAAGCCAGAATGTTTCATAAGGATATGAATTTATCCTCCCCTTGTGAATATTCTACTGGCTGGCTTACCAAATTCAAAAGACGGCACGGAATACGTCAATTAAGAATATGTGGTGATAGAGCTTCCGCAGATCATGAAGCAGCAGAGCACTATGTGGATGAATTTAACAAATTAATATCTGATGAATCATTAACACCAAACCAGATCTATAATGCTGATGAAACTGGTTTGTTTTGGCACTATCTACCACGGAAAACACTTGCAACGGTAGATGAAACTGCACCCACAGGCATTAAGGATGCTAAAGAAAGAATCACCATTTTAGCTTGCGCAAATGCCGCAGGCACTCATAAGTGCAAACTTTTAGTTATTGGCAAAAGTGCTAAACCTCGTGCCTTTAAAGGAGTCAAAACCTTTCCCCCAGTACACTATAAAGCAAGTAAAAAGGCATGGATAACACGGGAAATAATGACAGAATGGTTCCATAAGCATTTTGTGCCTGAAGCTAAAGCTCACTGCAAAGCTGTCGGTCTTCCGAATGATGCCACTATTGTTTTAATTTTGGATAATTGCTCAGCTCATCCAGAAGCAGAAATTCTTGTAGAAGAAAATGTGAAAGTTTTATTTTTGCCTCCAAATTGTACATCACTAATACAGCCTATGGATATGGGCATTTTGCGTGCTCTAAAATGCCGTTACAAAAATTACTTCTTGAGGCGTTTGCTCGACTTCATAAATAGAGGAGACAATATACGCGACTTTATAAAACAATTCACTATTAAGGATGCTTTGTGGAGTCTCTCGTGCATGGGATAATATTTCAGAAGAGACATTGAAAAATGCTTGGCATAATTTATGGCCTTCGTCAATTTTTTTTGGCGCTGACGATCGGGAACCAGACTGGGAGGGTTTTCGTTTGCGGAAAGAGAAAACTTACATTTCGGAACTTTTAACATATGCTAAATCATCAGCAATGCCTTTAGAGGAAAGTGATGTCCTCGAAGTTATGGATGTAGACAAGGACGCGCCTGTAATAAATTCATTAAGTGATGGTGAAATTCGCGAGATAGTTTTAAATCAACAAGAAGCAGAAAGTGACTCAGACAATGACAATGAGGAAAAGGAAGAAAAGATGCCAATCGATGAAATCATAAACTCTCTGGATAATGCCATTAAAGGTCTAGAGCAAAGAAGTTTTATTACAGAATCGGAACTCATGTCTGTGTATAAAATAAAGGAAAAACTAAATAATGAGAAACCTAAATTAATGAAGCAGCGCACATTAACTGAAATGTTTAATAGATAAGTAAGTGTTCTTAAACTCTATGTTCTCTTAAATAAATGTTTTTGTTATGATTTATTTAATGAAAAAAGTTGTTTAATTTAGTATTAATAGCTGTTATATGCAATTTTTATATATGAACGTCATATTTTGCATTTTTAAGCACTGAAATTTATTTTTCTTTTTATTAGAAAAGCAACATTTTTAATGACCCAAAATTCGGAAAAATCCGAAGTTCGGACTCAGTAAAGTCCCGAGGATTCCGAACTTTAGACTTTGTACTGTAGCCATATTTTTTATTACTAAAAAAATATACAGTAATTATAAGAAATGTTTTTAATTTATCTTGAAAATTGAAATGCAACTTAAAAAAATTCCTGAATTTGGAATTACTTCAGTTCAGTTTTTTTGCAGATTTAAACATTTAAAAAAAGCTTTGGTGCTGGTTTGGTTAATATCAATACTACTAACACATGTGATATATTTATTTGTAATAATTATCTCTTTTAGCTTATTAGAATAGTTTTCCTTTTTAAAATAAATTGTCGTATATATCATTGTGTACAATGCCTTGGAGTAGGTTGCTTTTCTCACTATTTTTTGTATTTGTGTCTTTTAACCTATATTTTTCATATGTTGCCTCTTTTCTAATCACTGATGCTTGGAATGTGCATACCATTTAAAGAAACAATTGGAGAAGGGATGCGTAAAAAAAAAAATTATGGACTCTCCAGGATACATTTTTCCCTTAAAAGAAGACCCACTTCTTTAAAAATGGACCTAGTTTTTTGGTAGTATCTGGGTCCCAGGAACCCAAGATTTCTACAGCCAAATGGCATCACTGTCAATCATTCTTTATTCATTGATCACATTTTATTGCATGTCTGTCTTTGTGTTCATTTTCCCTCTGACATATCATCACATGCACAAAAGGTTTTATGTTTAACATGTTTTTTTAATTAAAAATGCAGTTTTTAATGAACATTGCTTGAAATGCTGTCTTGAAATGCTCCTTATGAATTGTTTATATTCTATTTCTTTTTTAGAATGATGCATAGTCCAGAAACGGGAGTTTTCAGCCCAGCTACAAAAAAGAAAAAATACGATTTACGCTTAGAATCGGTAAGCACATTATATTATGTTTTAGTATATTTACTCGATTATTATGAAATGTTGGAACAGGGATGTAAAATGTATTATTAAATAATGAATTATATTTAAGCATGTAATCAGTGGTGTAGTCCTGGGGAAAAAGTGGGGGGACGCTCATAGTTATAATACAATTGCGTAGTTATAATACAATTTGCATAGTTATAATACAATTGCGTTATAATACAATACATAGTAATACAATTGCTTAGATTATGGCTGGAAAAAGATAAATGATCCATAATATCCTTTTATTTATTCACTAGCAAGCTACGCCCGCTACGCTGGTCAATTTTTCTTAACGCACCTTTAATCAAACGAAATATTGACCTTGAATTTGACCTTGTGTTTTAAAACCATATGGACACATTGCCGTCATCATTATCTTTCGTTATGGTACTCCATTGTGAAATTTGGTAATTTTTTTAATTTAATATTTGAAAAACGGCATAATCCTTAGATTTGATATTTATATCAAGAAAAATACATTTTTTTAACTTTCTAACGCAGTTTGTCTAACAATTTTCTAACAAATACTTTTCGAGCTATTAATTTTTTTATTTACTTCAAATGTTTCATTTTCCGAGATTAATCTGTGGCAACGATCAGAGTCGTCAGCAACACGTACCTTTTTATTAAAGAGGATTAAAAGAAAGAAATGAGTGCAATTGCACTGTTAATGATTTTTAGGATGAGAAAGTGATTTGTTTTTATGTATTTATTTTATTAACGGCTGAAAATTTGGTATGCATTAAAAGAATGATATTTATCTTGGAAGAAGGAATATGGAGTGGAAAGTAGTGTTAAAGTTTTATAATACAGTTTTTCTCCCAATAGGTGGTGCTACAGTAGATACCAGGCTACCTACCTAT
Source organism: Maratus michaelseni (assembly GCA_963931845.1). Classification (NCBI taxonomy): domain Eukaryota; kingdom Metazoa; phylum Arthropoda; class Arachnida; order Araneae; family Salticidae; genus Maratus; species Maratus michaelseni. Next base: position 71,307,387 of record OZ007586.1, on the reverse strand, counting down.
TGGTGCTTCTGCAATGCTTTTCAATCAGATTATTATTATTTTTTTTTTTTTAATGGAAATTTTTAACTTTAAGAAAGTTGAACAAATAGAAATTTCATTATATACAGTTGTTTTTTTTACATCATGCATATGTTTTTTAAGATATATGGTGTTTTTATTGCTTCTTAAAACTTTTTAAAATAAAAGTTCATTCTGACCAAAACCAGCAGGAAAAACATTTAAAACTATTGATTATCATGGTACCATGAAGGAATACTGAATGGACGTATAATTTTTAGAGAATGTATTATTAAAATTTTCTGGGGTAAATTTCAGTCTTGTGTATATATTGATCACTTTAAAATAATAATTTAATAACTCATTACTTTTTATATTTATGCAATTAATAAATATACAGTTAAAAACAATTTTTTTCTTAATTATTTGGGAAAGAAAACATCAGTAAATAATAGGTCAGGAATTATTTTTTTCAAAAATCGTTAAGAATGATTTTAACATAATTTTAGTTAAGAATGGTTCAAAAACTCCCTCCCTTTTTCATACACAAATGCTTCCCTCTTCATACACACTGCTATAGATAGAAAAGTTAACAAGCTTACCTAACAGTTTGAAAATTATACAGTTATTTAAAACTTATATATACTTGAACATTTTATTCTTTCTGCATATTAAATTTCTTAATTAAATGAATTCTTTTTCCTATTATTTTCATAGCTTAAATGGTTTTGATAATTAAATGATATAAAATGTGTAAAAAAAAAAAGAAATTTTTTATATGTTGTTTTCTGATAATAATAAATCATCTAAGTTACAGCTCCTTCTCTCACTCCAAAATGCACATTTTAAAATCTTTAAACTTTACTTTAAAAAATCTTTAGATAAAATCTTTTTTTAATTGAACAGATATGTAATCATATTAAATTTTTAAATTGCACTTATTGAGAGGGTCAAATATATATATATTTTTTTTAATAAGTTGTTACACTTGCACTTCTGAATGAAGCCCAAAATACTTCTTACTTTATAAATGAATTAAATTCATTGATAAAATAATGATTCTGATGTCAAATTTTTATGTTGTCATGTAATGGCTTTTTCAGCTTTTACTTCTCATATCTGCTTGATTCCTCATGTGCCCACTCTTTGTAGACTGGACATTGTATCCATCCTTCAGCACCTGTTGAATGATGAAGCAATTTATTTCAGAATTCAATTAAAAAATATGGGTACATGGGTTAGCAACAATAGACAAACAAAAATTAACATGATCATTTTCCTGGATAGCTGGACATACACATTTCTATTTGGCATCAAATTGTTGTGTGAAAGCTATAGAAATTTCATTTTTTTCCTCCAATTTTCATCCAATAATACGTTTACTTACCTAAATTGATCCATCAGGCTGAATTTATTTGAAGAGCAGAAAAAACAGCAAACAATTACAACTTTTGAGGTGAATTTCTTTTCAATAATATTGCATGGATAAAGAAATTAACTTACACCAAAAGCCGATGGCACAATGCTAGAAGATGCTAAGGGATGTAGTCAGGATTGTCTGATTTTTTCCACTGGAAAAAAAAGGGGGGCAGAAAAACTGTGCTGGACAAAACGATATTTTGTCCATTTCATCCACTTTTAATAAATTGCAAATTCTAAATTAAAAATGCAGAATTTAACAATAATAATTAATATAGTGATTCTTCCCATTCAAGAAACAACTTTTATATCAAAATATCACATATACATGTAATGATTTATTGGGGTGAAAAGAGTTGACTCAGGACCTCATTGCAGATCACACTCATGTATTAATCCATTTCATCTTACATCTAGAGAGTGGGAGTTCAAAGATGCCCAGAGAATCATAATCTTTAAGCAGCTACATAGTCGTGGGTCAGTAGAGTATCTCAAATACTACTAAAAAAAAGTGAACTCCTGATGGAAATACATGGGTTTTGTTAAGTATTTAGGATATTTTCCAGCAGAGGGTGAACTAATCAAACATAGATGTGAACTTACTTTTAATTGGATAGAAGTGGTTGATTACTGTGGTCATATGATGCAATAGGTTTTGCCCCAATTTCATCCACAACAGACATTTCTAAATTTAATGTTAATGGTTATTTATTATTTTAAATGTAATGAGAAGTGTCAGACAGAGAAATGTAATTAGGATTTATGACCTAAAATGTACTCACCAATTTCTTATATTGACAATAATGTGAATTTATATTCTAAACATAATTATTTACTTAGATTTTCTGATCTGTATATAATAACAGTCATTTTGAGGAAAACTGATTAAACTTATGGTCTAAATGTAATTCTGGATTTCTTATTTTGACATTAATTAGAATTTATTGTTTGAACATAATTTTTTGGTGTGATTTTCTTAGATGAGCATAATAAACGTCATGTTGAAGAATGTGATTCGAAATTATAGCTTTGAGTAATCATCCAATATAAACATGTCAATCAACTTATATTTGAGGAAGTTACCTTCACCAAATTTGATCACTTTTAATGATGTTTACAATGGATAATTTATTTTTTTATCATTTCATACATATTTATATACACAACCATATATGTGAAATATTTTGTGTAAAAATGAAAAACTAAGTTCAGTTCATCTAGAAGCTCTTTTATGCAAACATGTTTATAAATAAAATGTATATCAATTATAAGTTATAATGTATTAACTAACAATTATTGTAAAACATATACATTTACAGTAAATTTTAACATGTTTATCTGTCATATGGCAGTTCCATTGTAATTAACAATCAGTTTAGAAAATTAAAAATAGAAATAAAAAACTTAAAAATGTTTGACAGCCTCAAATCTTATATATATATATATATATATATATATATATATATATATATATATATATATATAAAGAGTCATATGATGAAATAACAAGTTGATGTTAATTAAGAAAACATTACATTGAAATGAAATCTATGCTTGAAGTGACATTAATATTTTAATATATACATAAAAACTTTCAGTATATACACATTTTACTATGGAGGGAACATGAATAAGAAGTAGAAAATATAATGATAAAAATTTTCTTTTAGTTAAAATATTAAATGCAAAATAACCAAGAAATAATAAATAAATTGACAGAAATGCATTCTACAAAATTTTGTTATTCAAGATAAATAAAGGTTGTAAAATATTTGATAGTCATCAAATGCTTCAGGATCAGGAGCAAGTTGTTTGTCTCTAGAATTTAACATTTTATAAGTCATTACCAATTTTGTAGCAGTTTGTAATCCAAGTCTGTTTCTAAGTTTGTTTTGAATGATGCTGAAATTGCAAAAAAATATGTTCAATGGTTGCTGATGAAGCTATGCATTGAAAAAGATGACATACAAAATTTGAAATATTTTCTAAGTCACTGTATCTTTTCAGTGATTCTCACCATTCTGCTGGTTATAGATTATTTATGATTGCATGTATCAGGAAATGGAGATGCCTTAATGGAAAATTCAACAATCAATGGCAAAATTTTTTTATCAATGTCATTCACCCATTTCCTTGCTATTTCTTCTTGGTGATTAGTAATCCCACACACATGTATTTTGGATGCAGCATGTATGATAAAATGTGAGCTGATTTGATACAATGCAATCTGTTTTCCAACAATTAAAAATGAAATTAACTTTAAGGGTTCCAAACTTTAAACCTTCACAATAAGAGTAAAAAGTCAATTTATTGTACAATAAAAATATAAGATTAAAAATAAAAGTTACATTTTCTTAAAGTTAAAATTGCATAGCAAAATATATACTATGAAAAACTTCTATCATGTTTCCCCAAAAATAAGACCTACTCAGAAACTAAGTCCAAGCATTGAGTTTTCAGGTTGCTTGTAATAAAAACCTATGGTAAATTCTTAGAGTAAAAAATATTTTAAAAGGGTTTTTGTCATATAGCATTGTAGAAATATCCAAGTTTTGTGAATTATTTATAAGAAAATGGCAATACAAATTTGTAGCAAACAGAGGTAGCATATTTTTTTGCCTATCATCTGTAGCGGCTTATAATCCACAAGCATATTTTTTTGCTATTTAAAATAAATGTTGCCCTATTATCTGCACCACCCTATAATCCGCATCGGGAAAAGAAATTTCAAATCTGGTCAATAGATGGTGATACTAAACCACATAAATGCTAGTGATTTTTTTTTAACTTCCATCAAATGCATAAAACAATTATAAATTTATAAACAGAAACAGAAAAATTTTAGTAGATATGCAATTCAACAGGAAATTTTTTTAAATGACAAATATTACAAAAGAAGTTAAGAATAAAATGAAAAACACATTTTGCATTAAATTTTATATTTCTGGTATTAATACCACAATCATATTTTTTAATTTTTAACTTTTATTTAGTATTTAAAAATAATTTTTAAAAATCACTTACTTGAAATATTCTTTAGTATAATAGAAACTAAAACTAAGTATAAAGCACACTTGAAGATATAATTAAACTTCATTAAAAAAAATGTATTCAAAACCTGAAAATTCAGAGTCATTAGACTCTGAATTAAATAAATTTAAAGTTTCTTCAATTAATAAATTAGCATCTTTGTTCGGTCCTTATACAGGGACCGGTCTAAAAACAGAATTAAATTAAGTAGCAGAGTATGTGAAAGCCCAATGGCTGATATTGGCAAGGTAGTGACAAAAGTGTTTGATGTAGTTATAACACATAGATAAAGCAGTTTTAGGTTTTAAATTAAACTGTTTATTAACACATCACAAAATAAATTAAAGATGAATAAATATAACAGACAATTTAATTAAATAAAAATATAATTAATAATATATGGCATGGCAATAAAAAACACAGGTGGCAAAAATAGGAGTATGAGCATAAGATAAATGAAGCTTTCAAAATATACTTGTAAAAAAGTTCATTTTTCAACTCACATGATAATTAATTGAATGTAACGAAACACCAAATTAAAGCAGGCCTTTTTATCAGTCACTATTGAGTTGATGTGAAGAAAACAAGATGAAAAAAGTCCACACATTATTAATCTTTGAAATGAACACACATCACCACGAACAGAAGAAAACCAGAACTTCAGCAGCCGAAATAAAAAACAATTTTAAAATATTTAAATCCATTATCACACTCAATAACTTTACAATGCCACTAACATTGTTTTATTTGGCAGCTACACATATCGCTTAACTATTATTGCTTCTCTTTCCCTGCCATCCAAATGGCCTTTATAGTTCTTAAACTGCCTATTGGCAAAGTAATTTAGAGTGCCTTTGAAAAACCGCGGCACGGCACCAGCGCATGCACCTCTATTGCATAATAAATGAAATGACGTCGTAATTAGTGATACAACTGAATCCGGAAAAAGGCTGAGAAAACGATAGTCTATGTGAGAAAACGATATCGAGAATGAAGTTTGGAAAGTAAACATTATCAGCGATTTGAAAAACGAAAAGAAAGATTTGAACGATACAAGAAATGGAAATGATAGCTTATTGAAGAAAACGAATACAGGATTAAATGGAAAATTAGGCAAGTACAAAAAGGTGACATTACGTATAAGTTTCAAGGTCCAAAAATATATATAGGGCTAAATATCTTTGTCATCAGTAGAAAAAGTCCAAAGCAGAGTCACAGTTATCGATATTTCCATCTATTATCTTCGCCTTTGGAAAATAGTTTTTAATAGTTTTTTCCCTGATGTCATCCAATGCCTTCTTAATCCATTTGCACACTTCTGCATATGAAGCTCTGTGCATTTTACCACTTTTTGTAAAACTGTCATCCATTTTTCCCATATATTTCTAACTTTACTCTTAAAAGATCAGTTAATTCCTATATCTAATGGTTGGAGTTTTTTCGTCAGACATTGTGGAATTATAGCAACTTTAGCAGATACTGCTTTAAGTGCACTTAACAAACTATCTGTTACATGGGCTTTCATAGAGTCCATTATAAGCATAACATTGGGTTTAAAAAAACTTTATTTTCTTTTTCTCCATACGGAATTTAGCCATGCAATCATCTCATACCCGGTCATCCTTCCTTTTATATTTACTCGTACTTCTACGCCTTTTAAGAAATTCTCTTTGGGAATCATCTTTCTTTTGAATGTAATCATGGAGGGAAATTTCAGTCCATTAGCCACACAACTTAAAACAACTGTAAAGATAGTTTTTTCATGGTCGGATGTAATAATTGGAATAGATTTTTCCCCTTGGGAATTAACAGTTCAACTTGGAAAACAGTCAAAGCACATCGGAACTTCATCCATATTATAAAAATTCTCAGTTTTTATTTTCCAATCAGATGACGATTTTTCACCAACTGTTGTATGATTTCTTATGGCAAGACTTTTCCTTTTCATAAATCAATAACATCATGTGGGGCGTCTTGAAAATTATCAATATTTTTCTCATGGGCCAAACGACAAGCTTTCAGTCTAATTTTTGTTGTAGATACTGCAGCTCCATTTCCTCTTTCAGCCGAAATCCATTGATAAATTTATTTTTCTAGTTCCGGCCATCATGGATGTCCATGCCAATTCGTTCGCTTTTTTTATCCAAAATTTGGATATTAGGCTTATTTTTTTCGCCATAATCCCACATTTGATTCATCAACATTAAATAATTGCTCTGTCTTCAAAATTCCAACATCTTCAGCTTTATTGATGACTTTTTGTTTGAATTCATTAGTATAACTTATGCATTTTCACTTGCAAGACATCATGAATCAAAACACACTCTTTCAGAGAAAATGTTAACAAATTTGTTTGCACACAGGGTTTGTACGGATCAGGGAATTTTCCAGGAGTGTTACCAGTATTTCTTTTATAGAAAAAGAAATCTAGGTTAAACTCACAAAACTTCACCTTCTTTTAAGGAGAGATTTTCTGTAAGAAAGTACTGGTACTGAAGAATTCCCTGGTCGCAAAATTCCAGGAGTCTGACGAACCCTGTGCACAGGATTTCGTAGATTTCAGTGATTCCAGCACTCTAATATGCTATCTGGTGGCAGATGTTCTAAATATTTATTTCAGTTATGTTGAGCGAATCACAATACATTGAGAGGAAAGGTAAACAAACTGTTCACCAAATCACAATAATGTTAATAACTAGAATTATTTGCCATTAACATTGATTTCAGCGCCATCTGCTGAAGATTTGAAATGCAACACTTCTGATGTCAAAGTCACACGTTTTGGGAAAACGTTTCTGATATTGTAGTCCTTAACCCTCTGACTGTCCAGCAAATAGGCAAAATTGAAATGTTGTTTTCTCTGTATTTTATTTTAAATGCTAAAAAAAGATGATTATTCCAACATTATATAAAAAACTCACATATATATATATATATGAATGCAATCCTTAAGACTGATAATAATTACTCAATGTATTAAAACAGCATTATATCAGTAGAAATATATTAATTTAAACAATGCTTGTTTAAATTGCTTGTTCAAAACCAAGGAAGAAAAAACTGCAAAAGAGTGCGAACTATATCTAAATTCTATTACGTATTTCATTTTTATATTACATTCAATATGTAACATGAATTACATTTAAAATATGTAAAATATATTAACTAAAAATGTCATAATAGTGATTTTGGCAAAATAACTAAAACTTAATTTAAAATATTTCTTTGCGTTACAGATTTCGGCTTAGCGATAAAGTGCGGTTCCAATAAATGTGACAAAAAACTAGTTACCATAAAATCCCTAAAGTAAGCCCCCTCCCACTTTTAAGCATTTTTGTTTTTCTTTTCCATTCCCGAATATAAGCCCGCCCCCCCAAAAAAATATATATACATAAAATCTCGAAAGTAAGCTCCCCCTTGAAAGTAAGCCTCCCTCCCATTTGTAAGGAATTTTGATTTTCTTTTCCATTCCCAAATATAAGCCCCCTCCCCCCTCTGACATACAAAAAATATTTTATGCACAAAAAATAGATTTTCAAGATCCAAGGGAGGCAATTTTCATTCTTTTGATATTTTTGACATGATTTCCACTTATGTTTTTATATGATGTTAATGAAATCCTTGCTCTCACATGAAATGTCTGTTTTCCTTCTATGCCCTCTCTAACATAAAAAGTTAGAAAACTTGAGAATCTTAAATCCTTCTGCTCACTAGTAATGTAACAATTAGTTAAAAAATCAATCCTCTACACTACAATCTCCCTTTCCATCCAAAATTTATGCCTCTTCTCCCTCAGCATGTAAATTTTAAAATCTTTAAAACTCTTTATAAAAAAAAAAAATAAGCTCTATTTGTTGCTCTCTACTAACAATAAATAAATAATCAGCCATTTAAATTTTCTCTCTACCACCAAGATGTCTGCTTCCGCTCTTTTGCCTCCCCCCAACAAAAAAATCTTTAAAACTCCATTTAAAAAATATATTCTGTCTTACATGTTGCTCTCTAGTAAAAATAAGTAAATAATCAATCATATACATTACCCTCCACTCCGCTTCTCTCCCCCTTTTCTGAAGCTTACACGTCTCCTTCCTTCCTTCCTTCCCTCCCTCTCCTCTCCTCTCAGGATACAAAGTTTAAAATCTTTATTAAAAAATTTGCTGTCTAGTAACAATAAATAACTAATCAACCATTTCAATTATCGCTTTACCACCAAAATGTCTGCTTCTTTCACTTAGATAACCCCTATCCAAAAAAAAAAAAAAAAAAACTATTTATAAAAACATTTTTTGCCCCTTTTGTTGCTCTCTATTAACAATAAATAAATAAGAAATCATCTAAATTACAAACTCCTTCCATCGAAATTCATATTTCCCTCTCACCCAAAGAGTACAAACTTTAAACTTTATAAAACTCTTATGTGAAGAAATTTTATGTCCTACTTGTTGCTTTCTAATTTGCCACCTACGTTTTCTGTCTACTCCAAAACTGTCTCCCCCCCCCCATCCCCCCACACACAAATTTTAAAATCTTTAAAACTCTATTTTTTTTTTAAAACTGCTGTATTTATTTCTCTTTAGTAACAATATTAATGAATAATCAATCATCTAAATTACTCCCCTTTCTCCCAAAAATTCCACTTCCCCCCTCTGTCTTCTTACCCAGCAAATAGTTTAAAATCTTTATTATTATTATTATTTTAAATGTTGATCTATTTCTTATTTTGTAGTAAGGTAACTCCATCTCATTTACATCATCTCATATAAGAATAAGTATCACTCATCTAAAATCATCATTCCGTTTGAAATTTTCTCTGTCCTATTCTCCCAAAGAAGAGGAGTGGATTTATAAATATGTGAGAGGAAAACAAAAATATTAATCTTTTTTGTAGTTTGGCTGTTCTTCCCTGAATCACGTGTATGTTTCATGTTTTGAAATAAATATGTTCTCTAAAATAACTCCCCATCCATTAGCAAAATATCAGCTGTGAGAACAGCCAAACTACAAAAAAACAAATCTTCTCTTTGCACCCCCCCCCCCCCACTCCAACCCACCCCTCCATGTCTAGAAATTTATCCCTTTTTCTGGGGATGGAGAATGAAACTTTAAAGGGAGAGTTAGATTATCATTTATTTATTGTTTCTACAAAGTGACAATACCACATAAAATCTTTAAAAAATAGTTTTTAAGATTTTTAAGTTTGTGTGCTGGGGGGGAGGGAGAAGCAAATTTTTAGAGGTGGGGTGGGGGGGGAAGCAATTTAAATAATTATTTAATTATAGTTCCAAGACAGTTCTAAAGAGATTAAAAAAAAAAAACTTTTAAAGACTTTAAAGTATGTATGGGGGGGGGGGGAGGACAAAGGAAATAAAGAGGACTCTTTGGAAGGGAGGAGGGTATAATGTAGATTTTTATTTAAATATTGCTGGGAAAAAAATCACAAATAGAGCAGAAAAAGAAGAAAACTATGCATTAAGAAGAAAACAAAAATAAATAACAAAAACTGCAAATTAAGAAGAAAACTATGTATTTTTGGTACCAGAGAGGGGCAAAGGGGGGAAACAGTAATTTTGAGAGAAGATTTAGATTATTGATTATTTATTGTTATACAATAAAATAAGAAATTTAAAAAAATGTATTTAAAAAATGATTTAAATTTATTTATTTATTTATTTTATTTTATTATTATTTTCTTTTTTTTGGGGTGGGGGGCAGGATTTTGGAGTGTTGGGAATTTTTATTTATTTATTACTTACCTATCATACGTAGTATAGGGTAAGTCTTGTAATCGTTTTGAAAATCGAAATTTTTTTTTTTGACGGATTTACACGTTTCAGACACTGGAGATTCCGAAAAACATATTTTTAGAAAAAAAATTTTGCCGTCTGTCTGTGTGTGTGTCTGTAAACGCTCTATCTCCCGAAAAAATTGAGATAGAGACTTGCAATTTGGTATGTACTTAGTATGTAATAATGGGAAGAAGCCTATTTCATTTCAATAACCTCGATTAACCGGAACAATTTTTTTCGGACTCTCGAAATATTCGTTCTGATGAAAGGTATATAAAAATTTTCGAAATTGTTTATTTTAAGAAATGAATATAAAAGACAATAAAAAAACATAAATTTTGAATAAAGCATGAAGTCGATCGGATAATTAGTTGCCGAGATATTTGGAATCCTATTTTCCACACTCTTCGATTTTTCATGACCCTGTATTTCCTCCAAATTTCACTTCAAAGATATATTTTAATTGGAAATTTGACGCTTAATCAGATGCAATAAACCCCTAGTTAATAGGATTATTGTTTTTGGAGATATAAGGATGTTTCTTTCAAGCAATTCAGTAATCGAGCCTTTAAAGTTTGTGACGTCATCAAGCCACGATTTTATTTGAATTGCAATGCATTTTATAAGTAGTTTACACATTTTTATTTTAATATTTTACATTATGCATATCCATGATGGGTAAGTATTACGGTGGCCTCCAACGACTAGTTTTTTTAATCTACCGAAATACGGAAGATTCTCACCCCTGTTTTTAAATTTTACAAGATGTATTTGTAGGGGGAGGATCTTCATAAGATAAGGGTGGGGGGGGGGTGGCAGGAGGGGAGAAGCAGGGATTTTAGGAGAATGGGTTAATTTAGAAAGGTAGGGTGGAGTTATTTATTTTTAATATAGAGTATCTAATAAGTCTGAAAAGAAGTTTAAAAGTAAAATGTTATAAAGGTTAAACTATGCATTTTTGGTACCAGGGGGGGGGGGGGGGGCAAAGCGGGAAACAGTAATTTTGAGAGCAAATTTATATGATTGATTATTTGTTGTTACAATAAAATAAGAAATAAAGAAAAATATAGAAAAAATGATTTTTAAAAAAAATTGAGGGGGAGGGGGCAGGATTTTAGGGTTGAATTTATTTTTATTTTATTTTATTTATTTATTTTTTAATCTTCCAAAATACTTAAGACTCTCGTTCTTTTTTTATTTTTTTTATTTTACAATTTTACAGATTTTAAGTTTTACGCGATGCATTTGGAGGGGAAGGATCTTCATGAGATAAGGTTGGGGGGGCAGGGGGAGAGAAGCAGAGATTTTAGGAGGTGGGGTTAATTTAGGTGATAGGTTGGATTTATTTATTTTAATATAGAGTATTTAATAAGTCTGGAAAGAAGTTTAAAATTAAGAAGTATAAAGGTTAAACTATGCGTTTTTGGTACCAGAGTGGAGGGGGGCAAAGAGGGGAAACAGTAATTTTGAGAGCAGATTTAGATTGATTTTAGATAGATAGTATTTATTGTTACAATAAAATAAGAAATAAAGAAAAATATTTAAAAAATTATTTTTAATTTTTTTTTTGTGTGTGTGTGTGTGTGTGGGGGGGGGGGGGGCAGGATTTTAGGGTTGGGAATTTATTTATATTATTTTATTATTATAATTTTTTTTAATCTGCTGAAATACGGAAGATTCTCGCCCCTTTTTTACTTCTAAATTAATGATAGAAACGGGTTTTTAAATTATTTTTAGAAAAAATCCCAATTATAAGCCCCCCTCCCAAATTTAACCTTTTTTGATTTTGGAAAAGGGGGGGAGGGCTTACAATCGGGATTTTACGGTATTTTTTTTTCTAAATCACTCAATACTAATAGTTGAGAATTCTTAATATTTACAGGTAATGAAAGACACAAAGTGAAGGTATGGACTCTATAATTTAGAATTTTAATGTTATATTAGCAAGAGTATTGTTTTTATAATCTTGGATTTTTAAGTAAAATGATCACAATATTATATATATAGAACAGACACGAAAAGAAACTGCAATATATAAAATGTTAGTACGTGATAATGCTTCCTGTTTATCAATCAATCTCTACACTAAATATTAAAACACCTGCTGCAATTACTCGTCAAATGTTACGCCCTCACCTTACATTAGCAGATAACTTTCAGTAGGGAAAATAACCCTAGTTGCAGCGTGAAAGTGTAGCTCCAAGCAAGGGAGAGGCAATAGTATATATTTCATATCGTATGGTTGTCCGTGTGATAACAGCTTAAGAATTCCTGTTTCAAGTTTTATTTCAAAGAAATCTCTATACAAGAATACTAGTCAAGTATACAAGAAAAATAAGTAATTTTGCATTGTTTATCTAAATAAATGTTTAATCAGTGCCTTAGATAAATCTTTATATAATATGAAAATAAAACAATACTTTAAATAATCAGGACATTTTTTAATTTCCTTTGTGTACAGAGTATAGAAAATCATCAGATCCTGTAAAATGCACAAGCACTCTCATATATATTTAGTGTTTGAACAATATAAATGAGTGAAAAATTTGAATTTCATTATTTGTGTTTTTAAAAAGTATAATTAGTTTTTTTAAATTACAATGGACAGATTTAATAAGCAGTAAAAATGTATTCATACATGTGAGCATTAGCATATATCATTGTCAAATTGTTACTATGATTTACATATTAATAAAAAATATTAAGAATATTTATAAATCATATTAAATGTATGATATATTATACTGCATGTACTCAATGTAAATAAAATTATACAATTAAAAAATGTATATGTAATACAGAAGATGAATAATATTTTCCTTATTTAATATAAATAGAATCTTTTGTGAAGTTAATTCTGATCTAATTTTTATAACAACATACAATTAAAAAAAAATGTAGATGGGATTTGTGACTAAAAAGAAAAAAGATTAAACTTATCAATATGTAGTAAAAGGCTGTTAACAAAATATACAAAATGAAGGGTTTATTTTATTTTTTATGTTATTTATTTATATAAAATAAAAAAGTTTATATTAGTTATCTAAGATAATATATAATAATGGCAGAGGGATTTCAAAAATCGCACAGTCAATGACAAATCCCATATTAGGGTCAATAGATTTTGGACTATACTTTTAAATTCTGAAGTTTTTAAATAATTTTCATTTATAAACTTAAATATATTAATAGTGTTTAAACAATATTAATTTAACTATCTATTGTAGATGTAACTTCTTTCTTTTCCATTTCCTGATGGAGATGCCTTAATGGAAAATTTAACAATCAATGGCAAAATTTTTTTATCAATGTCATTCACCCATTTCCTTGCTATTTCTTCTTGGTGATTAGTAATCCCACACACATGTATTTTGGATGCAGCATGTATGATAAAATGTGAGCTGATTTGATACAGTCATCATATCTGTTCTGTAAATATTTATTATAAGTTCTACATTTTTCAGATTTCAAAAGTCAAGAATTCATTGGTTACATCTGCAGTAGTACAGGAATCTCTCTATAGCACACCCAGTGAAATACTGATAGGTTTCAACAAACTGATTAGATGTTTCACTTCTTTATATAAAGCAATATTGTTAATTATATTCCTTATGTTTGTATCTACACCTTCTTCATGTTCATCAGTAATTTTCAAGAAAACATCTTTGTTTTGCACATTCGTCCCCAAGCATTTAATGGAACTGTTCCATCGAGTTTCGTTAGGAAGTTGAGACATTACACCACTATTGGAAATTAGAAAGCCTTTAACTACATGATGACTTCTGAAATATTTAGAAACTTCTATAATATCTCTCATAATGAAGCTAATATTTCTTGTTTCCTCTTTATTTCCTCCTAATAAATTGAGATAATGCGCTGCACATCCATATGCATTAAAAACCTGTCATCACTTGAATATATTTTCATCAGTTTTTCTCTTAGTTTTACCATTTTTCTTTCATTATCACTAACAAAGCTTCTTACTGTACAACCATATTCTACCTCGCATTCATGAATAGCTTCCTCAGCCAGTTTTAACCATCAGCGACACAGTTATCAATAACTGGATAATTGTGTATCAATGACCATCCATCTTGTACCAGTGTTACAGACTTTCCTTGGAGTTTTCGCTTTGCCTCTTTCCTGACATCATTACATATGTCATCTAACAATGTTGTGCTAAGATCTTTTCCTGTAGGAGCTGAATAACCTGGACGAAGTTCTTCAATCATCTTTTTAAAATAAAATCTGGTTGAATGTGTGAAAGGTACATTACAAGAATAAAAATACCTAGCTACTGTTTTATCTAGCTTTAATTTGTCTCACTGGTTAGTTTTTACTATAAATGATGTTATTGAAGGCTGTTTCTCTTTCTTTATAGATTCAGCCTGAGAATCTGAGGATGGAATATGGTTATGGCTTCGTAAACTGGATACTTCAGATGTACTTTCACCAGAACCTTGTTCGTATTTCTGTCGTTTAGGACACTTTTGAAAATGAGCTCTCATTCTACATGTTTTAGCACTAATGTTACTAGAATATTCCTTACAATGCATTGCAAAAATTTCACCATCTTTAATTATTTCTTCAAAAAATTTTCTTATAGGATCTTTTTTTCACCGCATTTATTTCTAACTATATTCATTTTATGTGACTAAAATAAAAGAAGAAACCCTTTTTAATATTGTACTGCTTTTCTGAAAAAACGTTAATAAATTATGTAATCAAAGCCAGTGGATTTTTATCATTGAGGCATATGATCATGTTCCTCAATAGCAGAGATGCATGTTCATGGATCATATGTTGACTATTTTTTCTAGGATATATGTTGGCTTCTGAAATTGCCTAGTATTTTCTGAAAAATCTAACATTTATACTAATAAAAACTTAATTTAAGGAATTTAAATAGGACTGTTGCTTAATCCTTTTATGTGAAAAATAAGTTAATAAAAATGTTTTTAAAAATCTACAGAAAGAAGTTACATCTACGATAGATAGTTAAATTATTATTGTTTAAACACTATTAATATATTTAAGTTTATAAATGAAAATTATTTAAAATCTTAAGAATTTAAAGAGGAAACAAGAAATATTAGCTTCATTATGAGAGATGTTATAGAAGTTTCTAAATATTTCAGAAGTCATCATGTAGTTAAAGGCTTTCTAATTTCCAATAGTGGTGTAATGTCTCAACTTCCTAATGAAACTCGATGGAACAGTTCCATTAAATGCTTGGAGACGAATGTGCAAAACAAAGATGTTTTCTTGAAAATTACTGATGAACATGAAGAAGGTGTAGATCAAACATAAGGAATATAATTAACAATATTGCTTTATATAAAGAAGTGAAACATCTAATCAGTTTGTTGAAACCTATCAGTATTTCACTGGATGTGCTATAGGGAGATTCCTGTACTACTGCAGATGTAACCAATGAATTCTTGACTTTTGAAATCAGAAAAATGTAGAAATTATAATAAATATTTACAGAACAGATATGATGACTGTATCAAATCAGCTCACATTTTATCATACATGCTGCATCCAACATACATGTGTGTGGGATTACTAATCACCAAGAAGAAATAGCAAGGAAATGGGTGAATGACATTCATAAAAATTTTTTGCCATTAATTGTTAAATTTTCCATTAAGGCATCTCCATCACAAAATGGAAAAGAAAGAAGTTACATCTACGATAGATAGTTAAATTAATATTGTTTAAACACTATTAATATATTTAAGTTTATAAATGAAAATTATTTAAAATCCTATGAATATAAAAGTATAGCCCAAAATCTATTGACCCTAATATGGGATTTGCCATTGACTGTGCGATTTCTGAAATCCCTCTGCCATTATTATATGTTATCTTAGATAACTAATATAAACTTTTTTATTTTATATAAATAAATAACATAAAACATAAAATAAACCCTTCATTTTGTATATTTTGTTAACAGCTTTTTACTACATATTGATAAGTTTAATCTTTTTTCTTTTTAGTCACGAATCCCATCTACATTTTTTTTTTAAATTGTATGTTGTTATAAAAATTAGATCAGAATTAACTTCACAAAAGATTCTATTTATATTAAATAAGGAAAATATTATTCATCTTCTGTATTACATATACATTTTTTAATTGTATAATTTTATTTACATTGAGTACATGCAGTATAATATATCATACATTTAATATGATTTATAAATATTCTTAATATTTTTTATTAATATGTAAATCATAGTAACAATTTGACAATGATATATGCTAATGCTCACATGTATGAATACATTTTTACTGCTTATTAAATCTGTCCATTGTAATTAAAAAAAACTAATTATACTTTTTAAAAACACAAATAATGAAATTCAAATTTTTCATTCATTTATATTGTTCAAATATTAAATATATATGAGTGTGCTTGTGCATTTTACAGGATCTGATGATTTTCTATACTCTGTACACAAAGGAAATTAAAAAATGTCCTGATTATTTAAAGTATTGTTTTATTTTCATATTATATAAAGAATTATCTAAGGCATTGATTAAACATTTATTTAGATAAAGAATGCAAAATTACTTATTTTTCTTGTATACTTGACTACTATTCTTGTATAGACATTTCTTTGAAATAAAACTTGAAACTGGAATTCTTAAGCTGTTATCACACGGACGACCATACGATATGAAGTATATGCTATTGCCTCTCCCTTGCTTGGAGCTACACTTTCACGCTGCAACTAGGGTTATTTTCCTTACTGAAAGTTATCTGCTAATGTAAGGTGAGGGCGTAACATTTGGCGAGTAATTACAGCAGGTGTTTTAATATTTAGTGTAGAAATCGAATGATAAACAGGAAGCATTATCACATACTAACATTTTATATATTGCAATTTCTTTTCGTGTCTGTTCTATATATATAATATTGTGATCATTTTACTTAAAATTCCAAGATTATAAAAACAATACTCTTGCTAATATAACATTAAAATTCTAAATTATAGAGTCCATATCTTCACTTTATGTCTTTCATTACCTGTAAATATTAAGAACTCGCAACTATTAGTATTAAGTGATTTAGAAAAAAAAAATACCGTAAAATCCCGATTGTAAGCCCTCCCCCCATTTTCCAAAATCAAAAAAGGTTAAATTTGGGAGGGGGGCTTATAATTGGGATTTTTTCTAAAAAATCATTTAAAAACCTGTTTTTATCATTAATTTAGAAGTAAAAAAGGGGCGAGAATCTTCCGTATTTCGGCAGATTAAAAAAATTATAATAATAAAATAATATAAATAAATTCCCAACCATAAATTTCTGCCCCCCCCCCCCCCCCACACACACACAAAAAAAATTAAAAATCATTTTTAAAATATTTTTCTTTATTTCTTATTTTATTGTAACAATAAATACTATCTATCTAAAATCAATCTAAATCTGCTCTCAAAATTACTGTTTCCCCTCTTTGCCCCCCTCCACTCTGGTACCAAAAATGCATAGTTTAATTTAAACTTCTTTTCAGACTTATTAAATACTCTATATTAAAATAAATAAATCCAACCTACCACCTAAATTAACCCCACCTCCTAAAATCTCTGCTTCTCTCCCCCTTCCCCCCCCCCAACCTTATCTCATGAAGATCCTTCCCCTCCAAATGCATCGCGTAAAATTTAAAATCTGTAAAATTGTAAAATAAAAAATAAAAAAAAAAAGAGCGAGAGTCTTCCGTATTTCGAAAGATTAAAAAATAAATAAATAAAATAAAAATAAATTACACTCTAAAATCCTGCCCCCCCCCCTCAATTTTTTTTAAATCATTTTTTTTATATTTTTCTTTACTTCTTATTTTATTGTAACAACAAATAATCAATCATATAAATTTGCTCTCAAAATTACTGTTTCCCCACTCCCCCCCCCCCCCTCTGGTACCAAAAATGCATAGTTTAACCTTTATAACATTTTACTTTTAAACTTCTTTTCAGACTTATTAAATACTCTATATTAAAAATAAATAACTCCACCCTACCACCTAAATTAACCCATCCTCCTAAAATCCCTGCTTCTCCCCTCCTGCCCCCCCACCCCTATCTCATGAAGATCCTCCCCTTACAAATTTATCTTGTAAAATTTAAAAATAGGGGTGAGAATTTTCCGTATTTCAGTAGATTAAAAAAATAAATAAATAAAAGTTGCCAACTCTAAAATCCTCCCCCCCCCCCCCAAAAAAAAAAAGTTAATAATAATAATAAAATAAAATAAATAAATTTAAATCATTTTTAAAATACAGTTTTTTAAATTCTTATTTTATTGTATAACAGTAAATAATCAATAATCTAAATCTTCTCTCAAAATTACTGTTTCCCCCCCCCTTTGCCCCTCTTTGGTACCAAAAATGCATAGTTTTCTTCTTAATTTTTCTGCTCTATTTCTGATTTTTTTCCCCAGCAATATTTAAATAAAGATCTACATTATACCTTCCTCCCTTCCAAAAAGTCCTCTTTATTTCCTTTGTCCTCCCCCCCCCCCCCCCCCCGTACATACATTAAAGTCTTTAAAAGTTTTTTTTTTTTTATCTATTTAGAACTGTCTTGCAACTATAATTAAATAATTATTTAAATTGCTTCCCCCCCACCCCACCCCACCTCTAAAAATTTGCTTCTCCCTCCCCCCCCCCCCCCCAACACACAAACTTAAAAATCTTAAAAACTATTTTTTAAAGATTTTATGTGGTATTGTCACTTTGTAGAAACAATAAATAAATGATCATCTAACTCTCCCTTTAAAGTTCCATTCTCCATCCCCAGAAAAATGGATGAATTTCTAGACATGGAGGGGGGTGCAAAGAGAAGATTTTAGTTTTTTTTGTAGTTTGGCTGTTCTCACAGCTGATATTTTGTTAATGGATGGGGAGTTATTTTAGAGAACATATTTATTTCAAAACATGAAACATACACGTGATTCAGGGAAGAACAGCCAAACTACAAAAAAGATTAATATTTTTGTTTTCCTCTCACATATTTATAAATCCACTCCTCTTCTTTGGGAGAATAGGACAGAGAAAAAATTTCAAACGGAATGATGATTTTAGATGAGTGGTACTTATATGAGATGATGTAAATGAGATGGAGTTACCTTACTACAAAATAAGAAATAGATCAACATTTAAAATAATAATAATAATAATAATAAAGATTTTAAACTATTTGCTGGGTAAGAAGACAGACGGGGAAGTGGAATTTTTGGGAGAAAGGGGAGTAATTTAGATGATTGATTATTCATTAATATTGTTACTAAAGAGAAATAAATACAGCAGTTTTTTAAAAAAATTAGAGTTTTAAAGATTTTAAAATTTGTGTGGGGGGGGGATGGGGATGGCCGACAGTTTGAGAGTAGACAGAAAACGTAGGTGACAAATTAGAAAGCAACAAGTAGGACATAAAATTTCTTCACATAAGAGTTTTATAAAGTTTAAAGTTTGTACTCTTTGGGTGAGAGGGAAATATGAATTTCGATGGAAGGAGTTTGTAATTTAGATGATTTCTTATTTATTTATTGTTAATAGAGAGCAACAAAAGGGGCAAAAAATGTTTTTATAAATAGTTTTTTTTTTTTTTTTGGATAGGGGTTATCTAAGTGAAAGAAGCAGACATTTTGGTGGTAAAGCGATAATTGAAATGGTTGATTAGTTATTTATTGTTACTAGACAGCAAATTTTTTAATAAAGATTTTAAACTTTGTATCCTGAGAGGAGAGGGAGGGAAGGAAGGAGACGGAGGGAAGGAAGGAGACGTGTAAGCTTCAGAAAAGGGGGAGAGAAGCGGAGTGGAGGGTAATGTATATGATTGATTATTTACTTATTTTTACTAGAGAGCAACATGTAAGACAGAATATATTTTTTAAATGGAGTTTTAAAGATTTTTTTGTTGGGGGGAGGCAAAAGAGCGGAAGCAGACATCTTGGTGGTAGAGAGAAAATTTAAATGGCTGATTATTTATTTATTGTTAGTAGAGAGCAACAAATAGAGCTTATTTTTTTTTTATAAAGAGTTTTAAAGATTTTAAAATTTACATGCTGAGGGAGAAGAGGCATAAATTTTGGATGGAAAGGGAGATTGTAGTGTAGAAGATTGATTTTTTTACTAATTGTTACGTTACTAGTGAGCAGAAGGATTTAAGATTCTCAAGTTTTCTAACTTTTTATGTTAGAGAGGGCATAGAAGGAAAACAGACATTTCATGTGAGAGGAAGGATTTCATTAACATATAAAAACATAAGTGGAAATCTGTCAAAAATATCAAAAGAATGAAAATTGCCTCCCTTGGATTTTTAAAATCAATTTTTTGTGCATAAATTTTTTTTTGTATGTGAGAGGGGGGGGGGGCTTATATTTGGGAATGGAAAAGAAAATCAAAATTGCGTAAAAATGAGAGGGAGGCATACTTTCGAGGGGGAGCTTACTTTCGAGATTTTATGTATATATATTTTTTTTTTGGGGGGGGGGGCTTATATTCGGGAATGGAAAAGAAAACCAAAAATGCTTAAAAGTGGGAGGGGGGCTTACTTTTGGGATTTTACGGTATATTAAAACTAATTTTTTGTCACATTTATTGGAACCACACTTTATCGCTAAGCCGAAATCTGTAACGCAAAGAAATATTTTAAATTAAGTTTTAGTTATTTTGCCAAAATCACTATTATGACATTTTTAGTTAATATATTTTACATATTTTAAATGTAATTCATGTTACATGTTGAATGTAATATAAAAATGAAATACGTAATAGAATTTAGATATAGTTCGCACTCTTTTGCAGTTTTTTCTTCCTTGGTTTTGAACAAGCAATTTAAACAAGCATTATTTAAATGAATATATTTCTACTGATATAATGCAGTTTTAATACATTGAGTAATTATTACTAGTCTTAAGAATTGCATTCATATATATATATATATATATATATGTGAGTTTTTTATATAATGTTGGAATAATCATCTTTTTTTTAGCATTTAAAATAAAATACAGAGAAAACAACATTACAGTTTTGCCTATTTGCTGGACAGTCAGAGGGTTAAGGACTACAATATCAGAAACGTTTCCCCAAAATGTGTGACTTTGACATCAGAAGTGTTGCGTTTCAAATCTTCGGCAGATGGCGCTGAAATCAATGTTATTGGCAAATAATTCTAGTTATTAACCTTATTGTGATTTGCTGAACAGTTTGTTTACCTTTGCTCTCAATGTATTGTGATTCGCTCAACATAACTGAAATAAATATTTAGAACATCTGCCACCAGATTGCGTATTAGAGTGCTGGAATCACTGAAATCTACGAAATCCTATGCACAGGGTTCGTACGACTCCTGGAATTTTGCGACCAAGAAATTCTTCGGTACCAGTATTTTCTTACAGAAAATCTCTCCTTAAAAGAGGGTGAAGTTTTGTGAGTTTAACCTAGATTTCTTTTTCTATAAAAGAAATACTGGTAACACTCCTGGAAAATTCCCTGATCCGTACAAACCCTGTGTGCAAACAAATTTGTTAACATTTTCTCTGAAAGAGTGTGTTTTGATTCATGATGTCTTGCAAGTGAAAATGCATTAGTTATACTAATGAATTCAAACAAAAAGTCATCAATAAAGCTGAAGATGTTGGAATTTTGAAGACAGAGCAATTATTTAATGTTGATGAATCAAATGTGGGATTATGGCGAAAAAATAAGCCTAATATCCAAATTTTGGATAAAAAAAGCGAACGAATCGGCATGGACATCTATTATGGCCGGAACTAGAAAAATAAATTTATCAATGGATTTCGGCTGAAAGAGGAAATGGAGCTGCAGTATCTACAACAAAAATTAGACTGAAAGCTCGTCATTTGGTCCATGAGAAAAATATTGATAATTTTCAAGGCTGCCCACATGATGTTATTGATTTATGAAAAGGAAAAGTCTTGCCATAAGAAATCATACAACAGTTGGTGAAAAATTGTCATCTGATTGGAAAATAAAAGCTGAGAATTTTTATAGCTATTGCAAAAAACTCATAGATGATAATAAATTTACTTTGGAACATATTATAAATATGGATGAAGTTCCGATGTGCTTTGACTGTTTTCCAAGTTAAACTGTTAATTCCCAAGGGAAAAAATGTATTCCAATTATTACAACCGGCCATGAAAAAACTACCTTTACAGTTGTTTTAAGTTGTGTGGCTAATGGACTGAAATTTCCCCCCATGATTATATTCAAAAGAAAGATGATTCCCAAAGAGAATTTCTTAAAAGGCGTAGAAGTACGAGTAAATATAAAAGGAAGGATGAACGGGTATGAGATGATTGCATGGCTAAATTCCGTATGGAGAAAGAGAAAATAAAGTTTTTTTAAACCCAATGTTATGCTTATAATGGACTCTATGAAAGCCCATGGGTCATTCCATGCAAAATGAGCAAAAATTTAAAAAAAGTCGTGGCCACATAGTAACCGATTTTAATAAAATTTGGTACACAGATTCAACTCATATTTAAATAGAGCTATTCAAAATATCTTGACAAAAAATAAAATATTTTGGAAGTTCTGGACATTTAAAAAACTTGTGACATAGAATGGCTTGTATGGAATCGTTCAAAGTTGCAAGTTTAAAGTTCCGTATCTTGAAAATTATTTAACATAAATCAAATTTTTTCATAATATTGTAACCCATGGACAGTTTTTATCATATTTATTTAGTAATAATAATTTCTTAACACCATGGTTAACTTTAAATTGGTTGTAAAAATTGAAAATTTGAAAATTTTGAGAAAATTAAAAGCGTTAAAAAAAATCTAAGAAATTTAAAAACATATGTGAAATTGAGGTACGATGTAATTTTACATATGAAAACCAAATTTCTCAAATTTGGAAGTTGCCATTTATTTTCTTCATCTTCAAAATAGCTTACAAACTTTAAAAAAAATTACAAAATCACAATTTTTCTTCTTATGTATACTTAAAAAATCAAATGAAGGAAAAACGTGACATTAACAATATTGCAAAAGCATAAAGTTCAAAAAGGCCATGATATGCTGAAAAAAATTCAAGATTGCCTTTTGATTCCTTACATAAGAGAAATAAGTTCAAAAAGTTAATATTTCTTATGTGTTTTGGGCTATTTCGCTTCAAATATCTGCGCCTTTACATGCGTTTCTGCTATCTTGCAAAAAATATATGTAGTGCTGCCATCTATCCGGAGCCTTGATTACTATTAATTGTTTGCCCCATTTAAATCAATAAATTTATACTACTCTAATTTAAAATATTGTTGAGGAAAAATAAACTGAAGGCAAGAATGGAAGTTTCTATATTTAAAATATACACTTTTATCTATAACGTCAAATAATTAAAACATTTTAGGATGTTTCCTTCGTATTCAAACGAGTAATAGAAATGTTGAATTTTTTCTCTCTAAATTTTTCATTATTTATTTTTTTCTCATTAAGGAATAAAAAGGCAAGAATCAAAGTTTCTGTATTTAAAATATATACTTTTATCTATAACGTCAAACAATTTTAAAATTGTAAGACCTTTCCTTCTTGTTTAAACAAATAATAGAAAGATTGCATTTTCCTCTCAAAATTTTTCTTTTTTTTTTTTTTTTTTTCTCATGGAATAAAAGGACAGTTACTAAATCACTCCAATCTGTTACTTATTATTCATTCTTAATTATAAATAATTTTTGATATAGTCTTTCCACTCCTACGGCTAATAATGAAAATTGAAATTTCAAGCATGTAGACACAACCTCGATCTTATATCAACTTTTAATGTAAGTTTTAATACTTAAATAAACAATCCTGAAATCTGTTATTTTACATTTACTCATAAATAAATATGATCTACTTATATGATGATTTTCATTAAAATCTATGACATGTCAGCCACAGCTGATTTGCTCATTTTGCATGGAATGACTCCCATGTAACAGGTAGTTTGTTAAGTGCACTTAAAGCAGTATCTGCTAAAGTTGCTATAATTCCACTATTTCCAATGTCTGACAAAAAAACTCCAACCACTAGATATAGGAATTAACAGATCTTTTAAGAGTAAAGTTAGAAATAAATGGGAAAAATGGATGACAGTTTTACAAAAAGTGGTAAAATGCACAGAGCTTCATATGCAGAAGTGTGCAAATGGATTAAGAAGGCATTGGATGACATCACGGAAAAAACTATTAAAAACTATTTTCAAAAGGCGAAGATAATAGACGGAAATATCGATAACTGTGACTCTGCTTTGGACTTTTTCTAATGATGACAAAGATTGTTAGCCCTATATATATTTTTGGACCTTGAAACTTATACGTAATGTCACCTTTTGGTACTTGCCTAATTTTCCATTCAATTCTGTATTCGTTTTCTTCAATAAGTAATTTCAGGGCTATCATTTCCATTTCTCGTATCGTTCAAATCTTTCTTTTCATTTTTCATATCGCCGATAATGTTTATTTTCCAAACTTCATTCTCGATATCGTTTTCTCACATAGACTATTGTTTTCTCAGCCTTTTTCCGGATTCAGTTGCGATCGCTAATTACGACGTCATTTCATTTGTAATGCAATAGAGGTGCATGCGCTGGTGCTGTGTCGCGGTTTTTCAAAGGCACTCTAAATTACTTTGCCGATAGGCAGTTTGAGAACTTCTTGACTTAGCACATTCGGAAAGCGATATGTTGATGCTTTTTAAAAGGAATGTAAAGGCTGTTTGGATGGCGGGGAAGGAGAAGCAATAATAGTTAAGCAATATGTGTAACTGCCAAATAAAACAATGTTAGTGGCATTGTAAAGTTATTGAGTGTGATAATGGATTTAATTGTTTTAAAATTGTTTTTTATTTCGGCTGCTGAAGTTCTGGTTTTCTTCTGTTCGTGGTGATGTGTGTTCATTTCAAAGATTAATAATGTGTGGACTTCTTTTCATCTTGTTTTCTTCACATCAACTCAATAGTGACTGATAAAAAGCCCTGCTTTAATTTGGTGTTTCGTTACATTCAATTAATTATCATGTGAGTTGAAAAATGAACTTTTTTACAAATATATTTTGAAAGCTTCATTTAACTTATGCTCATACTCCTATTTTTACCACCTGTGTTTTTTGTTGCCATGCCATATGTTATTAATTATATTTTTATTTAATTAAATTGTCTGTTATATTTATTCATCTTTAATTTATTTTGTGATGTGTTAATAAACAGTTTAATTTAAAACCTAAAACTGCTTTATCTATGTGTTATATCTACATCAAACACTTTTGTCACTATCTTGCCAATATCAGCCATTGGGCTTCCACATACTCTGCTACTTAATTTAATTCTGTTTTTAGACCGGTCCCTGTATAAGGACCGAACAAAGATGCTAATTTATTAAATGAAGAAACTTTAAATTTATTTAATTCAGAGTCTAATGACTCTGAATTTTCAGGTTTTGAATACATTTTTTTTAATGAAGTTTAATTATGTCTTCAAGTGTGCTTTATATTTATTTTTCGTTTCTATTATACTAAAGAATATTTCAGGTAAGTGATTTTTAAAAATTATTTTTAAATAATAAATAAAAGGTAAAAATTAAAAAATATGATTGTGATATTAATTCCAGAAATATAAAATTTAATGCAAAATGTGTTTTTCATTTTATTCTTAACTTCTTTTATAATATTTGTCATTTATAAAATTTTCCTGTTAAATTGCATATCTACTAAAAATTTTCTGTTTCTGTTTATAAATTTATAATTGTTTTATGCATTTGATGGAAGTTAAAAAAAATCACTAGCATTTATGTGGTTTAGTATCACCATCTATAGACCAGATTTGAAATTTCTTTTCACGATGCGGATTATAGGGTGGTGCAGATAATAGGGCAACATTTATTTTAAATAGCAAAAAAATATGCTTGTGGATTAAAAGCCGCTACAGATGATAGGCAAAAAAATATGCTACCTCTGTTTGCTACAAATTTGTATTGCCATTTTCTTATAAATAATTCACAAACTTGGATATTTCTACAATGCTATATGACAAAAACCTTTTTAAAATATTTTTTACTCTAAGAATTTACCATAGGCTTTTATTACAAGCATTCTGAAAACTCAATGCTTGGACTTAGTTTCTGAGTAGGTCTTATTTTTGGGGAAACATGATAGAAGTTTTTCATAGTGTATATTTTGCTATGCAATTTTAACTTTAAGAAAATGTAGCTTTTATTTTAATATTATGTTTTTATTGTACAATAAATTAACTTTTTACTCTTATTGTGAAGGTTTAAAGTTTGGAACCCTTAAAGTTAATTTCATTTTTAATTGTTGCAAAACAGATTGCAATACAGGTAGTTCTTAAGCATAACTAAAAACTAATTAGAAGAATAGGTTATAATTTTGTATTTGCATATTTAATGTTTATAGAAATCCATTTCTGTTAAAAATATTGTCACGAGGTAATCACAACAGTCTGAAGAATTACACTATAAATATTCATATATTTTTATGTAGGTTTTTTGTAATTAAGTCCATTTTATTCTCTTATGCAGGCTAGAAGCTTCAAAAAGTTCATTTACAAGTCTTTGAATGAGAATATTTTTGGGAAGAGACTGAGATGGACTAACAAAGAACAACAAAGGTTTGAAGTGGAAGTACCAAATGAAGTTTCCAATAAATGGAAGGAGGATGAATCTCTAGTTTTCCTGGTGAGTATATAGTTTTTGAAAGCAACTTCAAATTTTAATACTTTACATCTTAAATCCTTAAACATCCAAAATCCTAACTGCATAAATGTTAATATAATTTTTTGGCTCTTTTTACTTTTGTTTTCTTATTTTAGCAATAGATAGCAGCACCAAATAATTTTTTTTAATTTTTGCTATTTTAATCTATATTCTGCATTTTGTTGATAACTGGCTTTACCAGTTATTTTCCTTAATTCTTTTCAGAAAGAGTTTTTTTATATATGATTGTTCAGTTACATTAGGCTTAAGATTTTTGAATATATAGTTAAATTATTTCAGTTTATCCTAGTGCATCCAGACATATGCCTGCAATTAGTAAAAAGAGAAAGTATATTTCTCTGTCAATAACAGATAAAATTTCTTTGCTTCACAGGACCAAGGGACATCCAACATTCTCTAAAATTCAGTATTTATAATCTTCTATCTAAAATAATTAAATTATTGATCTTGTGATAATAACAATAATTAATATGAATAATTAATTATTTTCATAACTATTTTATTAATTATGCATATTCTAAATGTTTAATTTATTTGAAAATGACTCTTTTGTTTTGTTAGTATGTTTCAATTAGCTTCTGATTGTAAATACAATCAGAAATTTTTTTATTTATTACACACCTACATTTCTTATTATTCTTATAACTTAAAAAAAAATCCTCTATTTCTTATAATTCCTATATTTTTGGAAAGAGGTATGTAGTTGTCTTAAAGTTTAAGAATATAGATATTGTAATTTTAACAAGGAG
Source organism: Maratus michaelseni (assembly GCA_963931845.1). Classification (NCBI taxonomy): domain Eukaryota; kingdom Metazoa; phylum Arthropoda; class Arachnida; order Araneae; family Salticidae; genus Maratus; species Maratus michaelseni. The sequence continues at coordinate 71,279,661 of OZ007586.1, read as the reverse complement.
AGTCATTTTTAAATTAATGAAATCTGAAAGAACAAACATAAGAGTAGCGCGCGTATTCTGATCAAACACTTTTCTCCCGTAACTCCTTTTCGTCCGCAAATTTACGAACACGTAGCGTCACGTGGTCAGTATTTGCGGACGGTTAGAAGCAGCCGTAAGGCGTTCTTAAGAGGAAAATCAAATATGGCAGACAACATAGCGAGCGATAGAAAACCATATGTTAGGCTTGCTATTCCAGTTTTGTTTATACTAAATAATGCCGTTTACAGCTAATACATATTACACTTTATGAATTACTCATAATTAGTTTTTGAAACAACACAAATAACAATGGGATATTCTTTAAAATAGAGGTATGTGAAATGTTTTTTAAGTGTTATTATGTTATCTTATATGTTGTATTATGATGAATATTATAGTGATGAATATTATAGCTTAACGCTATTTCTAGAACTCTTATAAAACTTTCATAAGAGTTATTATTAAGATAAGACATGTTATTAGAATCTTGGGTGTTGACAGTGTAGAGTTTCTTGTGTGAAGTGCTGTCGCGTCCATTGAAAAATAAATGTTTATCTTTATAAAATTACTACAGTTTCTAATAATTTAATAAGATTTTTGTCAATTTTCGTTACGAATCACCAAGAATTAGATTTGATGATGCATAATAATTAAAGGTTGACACATAAATTGTTGAATTTAAGAAAATAATTTAAGTTTCTTATTTTTCTGAAGTAAACAAATTGTTTGTAAGCAACTATATAATTTCCAAGTTTTATCAATTGTTGATTTTATTAACATGCAGCGAATTAATTTGTTCAGTATTTGATGTTAATTTAGAAGCAATTTGTAAATTCACACATAAAAAATAATATAAGCTTGACAAAATATAAATTTGTAAAGATACTTTTATTAATTAAATACTGCTTATTTTCGATATTTTCTTTTTTTTTAGAGCTTGTCTCTAATCATAAAATGAAGAACTAAAAAGATCCCTCATTACATAGTATAAATTATTAACAAAATTAATAAATCATCGTAATACTTGAAACTATAATTTTGATTTTTATAAACATGCCTTATCTTAAAAAATGTTTTGTGAGTTTCCAGTATAATACAACATGTTAATAATAATAATAACACATTTAAAACATTTTACATTGTGGCTGATTGAGAGTATGTAAGAATGTATGATTGAGTGTTGAGTTATGTGAAAGTAATTAATTCACATTTAATTCTCAAAGATTATTTCTTCAGCTGGGCCATTCCATTGTGACGGGTGTGACATCCAGACAAAATTTCAAGAGTTTATATCTATATTTTGGGAAATAAATTAGCATTCTTGGGAAAACATAATTAAACTACTTTTCAGGGATTTCTTAGCTAATTTATTTCCCAAAATATAGATATAAACTCTTGAAATTTCTCTGGATGTGACACCCATCACAATGGAATGGCCCAGCTTTAAAAAATAATAATAATTAATCTCTCTGCACTACACCTAACTCAAATTAATAATAATAGTAATGATGATAATAAATATTAATGAGTTTGCAGATAACAAAAGTGTATTATTTCCAAGCTGAAAATTTTTTTAATTATAATTTATGCCTGGAAGTTATAATTTAACAATGTTTATTTTTCATTAAAAAAATTATTTTAAAGTAAAATTACTCCTAAATTTTGGATAAATATTGATATCTTAGTTGGTATTTATTTCCCTGGTGCATATCGGCTTTTTTTTTTTTTTTTTTTTTAACGCCTTAGTGTATAATAAATTTCTCAAATATATTAATTTACACACAAGATTATCAACTTTTAACTTTGTATAAATTTCAACAGTGTAAATGAAATATTGGTGAGGTATTGCATTGATTCTTACACAGTAGTTATATTTTCAAGCCAAATAAATACATTGAAAAAGATACCAATTAAAAGACATTAATGTTTAACAATTCTTCACATTATGCCAAAATGGCACAAAAGAACACACTTTTTTTCAAAATGTACCCTTTCATTTGAATAAAATCATTATAAATGATATAAAATAAAATTTTTTAATATAAATAAAATATCAGTTTAAATATTCTACCAGAGTTTCCCCCAGGTTTAAAAAAGGGCAGGGTGCTGCTGGTGAGAAAAGGGCACTTTTTTTATTCTTAAGGGCACTGTTTGGGTTTTTTAGGGCACTTTACAAATTCTTAAGAGCACTTTTTTAATTGTTAAAGGTATTCTTTTGGTTTTTAAAGCCACTTTTGATATTCCAAAGTCAAAACACTCTTTTTAAGACAACATTGAGTAAGTTTTTACTATGAAAGCAAATTTTTTAATGTAAAAAGGAGAAAGGGCACTTTTTTTACTGAGGGCAAGAAGGGTGCTAATTATTTTACTGGAGGGGGCAAGAAGGGTGCTAATTCTTTTTATGAGGGGCAAGAACGGTGCTATTTTGTAAACCAAAGGGCAGGCAGGGTGCAGCACCCTTCTGAAACTGTCTGGGGGAAACTCTGATTCTACTATATTTTCAAAAATCCCCCCCCACCCCACCCCAACACAAATATCTAAACATATAAATATGTAAAAGTTAACAAGTGAGAAAAACAGGGTAACAATAACACATTCTGCTGCTATTATTACTCATTTCTCTATCATTCGTTTGGCACTGAAGAAGAAGCTCTTATTATGAAGCCTTGAAACAAGTGCAAGATAAAATTTCTGTGTATATTTGTGCTTTTCTTTGCATTGGTTTTTGCAGATCATGTATTTATCTTTGCACAGTTTTTTCATATGTATCTCAATTTGTAAGTACTCTGGATATAGAAGTTTTGAACCCTTAACCCCCCCCCCCCCCCCAATAGCAGGGCAGAAATATATATATTTATATAAAATACCTCTTTGAATCAAAAATTAACTTTCAAATTCGTACAAAAAAATTACCGAATTATATAGTTAAAATGAAATTAAACGTATAAAAATCAAAGGAAAAAAATAATACAAAAATTATATATATATATATTGTTATATTTAAGTATCCTGCATCCAGAACCGTTTTTAAAGTGGTTCTCAAATGACCTGCCCCACAATGCGAAATTTTCTGACTCATTTTGAAATAAGAAGGTATAAAATTAGCAGCCTGACTGTTGGAGCGATTTGGAATCGAAATGAGTTTTCCATTTTTTGATAAATAAATTACTTATCGAGTTAAATGTTATAGTTGTCACAGCCAGTTATTTCTGTTTTCTGGCGCTGTCGCACTGGAATTTCGGTTCAGAATACCAAATTTGATAGTATTTTCTGAAACATCTTTTGCCTTTATCAAAAAATGGAAAACGCTATTCGATTTCATGGTTTCTGAATAAGAACATCTGCCAATTTCATGCTTTTCTGAACAAAAATGAATTAAAAAAATGTGTCAAAAAGTAGCTCCTTTGGATTTGAGAACAGCTTTAAGGCATTTTAGGGCTCTGTGCCTGATTGTTTTTTTGGAAGTCCCAATGTATTAAATCAATTCTTACTTTTTAAAAAATATATATTGTGTGAAAATATACCATAATGGAAAGCCAGATGCTTTAAAACTAATGTATTGTTGACTTATACGCAAAGGGTTATCCTTTGATAGATAATATTTAATTAATAAAATTTTAGTTGATAGGAAAATACGGGATATGTTCACGAAAATAACCTCAAGGAGTAACATATATATATGAGCTTGTTGTTACAGTTCTCCTTGGATTGTATTTTATTTATTTATTTATTTATTTTTATTTTTTCAATTTAAAAGCATACAATGAAATATTATTCAAGAGTCAGCTAATTCAAAGCGACTTATTGAGTGCGAGCCCTGGACACGGGCCCAATCACCCACCGTTAAGACAGAACTGAATATATGAAAATATATATATATATATTGCAAAAATTATTCAAAACATCCATTTCTGTCCCTTTAAAAGCTGTAGGTGCATTCTCATTGGTTAATACAGACTGATATTCGATTAAAACTCGATTCTCTTATCTACAAATCTTACGTAACGTCAGCAGTTGTGGGAGAGGGGAAATGTTTGACTTGAATCGCGTCCACCAGTGCTTTTCCCTCTTCTCTCGTAAACCCCCCCTTTTGCGGATCGGCTCCCGCAACTTTATGAGCGTTTGGTCTGAATACGCGCGTAGAACTGCAAAAATATTGAAATAACACGATTACTTTAACTAATTAATTTACTTCAGAAAAACTCTGTCTTCAATCCAGCAGGGTAACCTGGTTTTATCTAAGTCCAATCTGACCCATGTATTTAATTTAATTTATTTATTTTGCAACAGTTCAAGTTGACAATTTTTTTAATTTGTTTTTAGGGTTTTGTACTGATCAGGTTCAGATATATACTTGCTTTTTCAGAAGAAAGACCAGAGTATTGTTTTGGATTGGAAAACTATATTTATACTTTTATAAAAATAAACATATGCAGTCATCTCTCACTTATGCGCCTCTCAGTTATACGCAAATTTCGTAAGGTCCCGCCACAAGGAATAGGAAAATAATACTATAGATATCTCACTTATAAGCGCCACTTTGAAATGTCTCGCTCAGTTATACGTGGAAATAACAGCACAATTCATAATTTTTTTTTAATCGATAAATAATTTTTTACACCTGTCAAGGTCAAAAGACCTTTCCGAAAAGCGGGGTGGAGAGGGTGCAGAGGATGTTACAGTTCAACTTTACACTCACTCCCTCAGTTCTAATGGTTGCTTCTTTTCTTTCTGTTTTAATTTTATCAAGTCACCTGCATGTTACATTTCGTTCTTGCCTTTACGGTAGCATCTAGATTATTATTTTTTTTCCAATAAAAATGAGCAAAAGAAAGTTAATAATTTCGTTCAAAATGAAAGTTATAAAAGCAGCAGAAAATGATCCTAGACTGTCAAAAATAAATTTAGCTCGAAAATTCGATTTGCCAGAATCAACACTCAGAGGGATTTTAAAGAACAAGGACTTGATCAAAAAAATTAATAGTGAATATTCTACACAAGCAAAGAAACAATCAAGAATTCAGAATGGAAAATTTGAGATTTTAGAAACCACTTTAATTCAGTGGTTCAGAGAAATGAGAGCTTCTAATTTATCCATTAGCGGTGAGTTATTTAAAGAAAAGGCACTCACTTTGTCATCCAAAATGGGAATCAAAAATTTTTCGGCTTCTTTAGGATGGTTAGAAAAACTTAAAAAAAGACACGGTTTAACAAATCATTGTCTGAGGGGTGAAAGCGCAGCCATTTCAGATTCAACTGCTAATGAATGGATTGCAGACCTTACAAATTTAATTCAAAACTTTGATCTTAAAAATATTTTTAACTGAGATGAAACAGGCTTATTTTATCATCTTTTACCAAACAAAACGATGGATTTTAAGGGAGAAACATGCCATGGTGGCAAACACAGCAAAGAAAGACTGACTGTGCTTTTATGTTGCAATGGGGACGGATCAGAAAAGTTACCACCAATAGTGATTGGTAAATCCAAGAATCCACGGAGTTTAAGAAATGTAAAAAAATTGCCATATTCTTATGCAAGTAGCACCAAAGCCTGGATGATATCAAAATTAGTCTTTTTGAAAGAATTCGATATGAAGATGGCTAAAAAAAAAAAAATTTTGCTATTTATGGATCAGTGTCCCACCTATCCTTCAGATCTCCCATTGCTGACACATACACGAGTCATATTTTTTCCTGCTAACTGTATTAGCAGACTCCAGCCCTTAGATCTCAGTATAATAAGGTCAGTTAAAACGTAGTATAGGAAAGATTTGGTATGAAGAATGTTTATATCACTAGAGCAGAAAAAGGAATTCAAGAAAATTTCGATTCTGGATGCCATGCATATGTTGGTTTCCTCTTGGAATAACGTAACAGCCATGACAATTTCTAACTGCTTTAGGAAAGCGGGTATTTTTCATTCAAATGATGCTGAAGTTATTCCATTACAGGAAAATGAAAACAACAGCAATGATTTTAACATAGACGAAGAAGAATGGAATAGAATAAGCCAAGATTCTCTTTCTTTTCAAGATTTCATCAGTGTTGATGAAAACTTAACATCAACAGCAATAAGAGATATTGAAACTGTGTTTGATGATGTGACAGCTGAAAGAGAAGGAGATGATGATGATGAAACTGATACTGTAATTGTCCCATCTTAAGCTACTGCTTTAGGAGCTCTGGACACTTTGAGATGTTATCTACAAAATGCTGATATAGCATCAAATAAATGACGCACTTTAATACATTAGAAAAGGTCATTGTACAAACACAGCCTAAGCAAAAATAAACTACCATTGATGACTTCTTAAAAGAGGACTTATGGGCATTTTTTTTATGTAAGTATATCATCTTCTTTGTCAAATGAAATTTTACTTTTGTATTTTTTTAAACTAAATTTTATAGTGAAAGTGTAAGAATTTTTTTTTTTTTAGTACACTATACTAATATATATTACACCCCTTTTATTTTATAAAATGTCATTAATCATAATTCTTATATTTCAATATGTTTTTCTTTCGAATAATGTGTATAATGTGTATGAAGAATTACTACATACAATGTCCTCTCAGTTATGTGCGATTTTAAGTCAGTCCCTTCAAACGTGCATAAGTGAGAGATGACTGTATGTTATTTTTTCTTCATTGATTGTTTGTCTTCTTTATGACATACCATTAGAGACACTATTGTAGCTGAAATGCTGTGTTCTCATACATTTTACATTATTTCATTAATTCTAATGGATTCCCATAATCTGGTTAATCTTTAATCTTGATTGAGTCTGATTCTTAATCTGATTAATTTGAAATAGAAAACAATGACACAGTTACATATATTATACAAATCTTATCAAATGAGTGTTGCTTTGATTGACAACCCGTTTTCCGAAAAAACTAGTTGGTCCCAACTACTTTGTATAAATGACATTGCATTGGGTTTTGCCTCTGTTTCGAATTTAGATGTTTCAGGTTAACTAAAATTACTTGTACTATAAAATCTACTCTGTCATTATATCACAGTAATGAATATGTTGAGCAAGCTTCTCTGTAAATGCTTTTTTTTTAGAAAAGTTTTGATGAAAAATAATTGTTATCTAAGACTAGTAAAAGATGCTGTTCACAGACATGAAAGCATTTTAAACAGCCCTGTTAAAAATAAGTTTGGGCCTTTTTTTTTTTTTTTTTTTTTTTTTTTTAACCCAACTCTGACGATTTGAAATCTGAGCCTGCAAAATTTTGTATCATCAGAGCCGATACCAAAAGTGCACAGTAGGAAATATTTAATAACATTTTTAAATTGTTTCAAAAGTAATTTTCTCATTTAAAAATCTTTTCTTAGTATTAATTCTAAATACCCCTTTTTTGCAACATTTTGTGATTTTCATGTTCCTGAAAATCTGTTTAAAACAGCAATTTTGTTATTTAAACCCAACCACTGGCAGAAATCTGAAAAAGGTCACAATTCTTATTTTTTCAAAATGTCCAATTACGGCAGAAAGACACGAGTTCTGTTTTCCAGCAATTCAGAAACAGAAGGACGAGGAATTTTCCATGGTTTCTTAGTGATAGCAACACTGTGACCATGCAAAGGCTTCAGAATCAGATAGCATATGTCTCATTTTATCCTATCAATAACAATTCAGTTCCTTTTCAAACTGATTTTAAAGATTGTAAGACATTTTAAGAAACTTAGGCTGCATTCTTGTTTTTCAAATAGCAAGTTTTCTTTTTCCTTTTTTCAATTTGATAATAAATAAAATTTTCACTTTGAGCCCGAGCTCGAAGACTAGTATAAAAATTAAGGCTGTTTCAGGCCCGGGATCAGGCTGAGCTTGTCTCATCTCTAACTGCTGTTAGAGAAAAATTACTGAACTTTATAACTAAATATTTTTGTATATAAAGAAGAAAAAGGGAAACAACAAGAAGCTGTTATATAACAGGTGAATGAAAATGTGTCCAATGGGAATTTAACCATTGGAAAATAAATATAAAGTGAAACTAAAAAACAAGATAAATAATTCTGTAAAATCATTGAAATACTGTATAAGCCTTATTAAATGAAGTCAACAAACATTCACAAAAATGTTTTGAACAAAAACTTAAAAAAATTAATAGTTCTTCTTTAGTGATTGTGTCTGGTATTGTTAAATGAATTTCAGCTGAAAAACTGCTGAAGCTGAAGGGAAAAAAAATCAAAATTAAGTTCTGCTGCATTTCTTCTCTTAAAGATGATTTGGTCATTTTTTAAGCACATAATTTAATTTTATCTTTCTCATCATCCATTCTACTTTTATAATAGCCACATATGTGTATTTTTTAATGAATATACAGCTTCATTCCAATGAATTGAAATAATAATAATAAACATTTTACACCTATAAATATAGAATTCTTGCTTGCTGAGTAACTTGTGCTGTTTAGGTTGCTTGTAATTGTATTTTGATCTTTTCTAACTTGAATGGAAATTTTTTCTAAGAAATTGTTCTTTGTAAAAATGCATATAGTAATTAAATTGATAAAATATGAAAGTACTAGCAGACTACGCCCGCCGCACTGGTCGGTTTCTCCAAAATAACCTTGAATCAAACGAAATATATCGGTGAATTTAACCTTGTATTTTAAAGTAATCTGTACCTTTACCTGGAATATCCTAAAATAACAACAATAATAAAAACGGATACTTATTTCACTAAGTTATGTTTTTTTAATCCAGTTTATTATTACGTTTACAATTTATTACCTACCGCTTTCCATTTATTTATATGTTTTATAGCTACATTTTTTAATAACGTGAATTAACCTATATTATTCATAACTAAAAAGAAATGGCGCATCTAGTATTTGTCGAGAATTAAATAAAAATCATGTACTTGTGACATCATAATTCACTTTTATATTTTAACAGAATAATACGGTTACTATAATTTTTGACTCGTGCTGATCCATTGCTGTTATTATTATTTTTTCACGCGTGAAGTTTTCACTCAATAAACTCCATTGTGAAATTTGGTAATTTTTGAAATTCAATATTTGAAAAACGGCATAATCATTCGATTTGAAATTTATATCAAGAAAAATACAATTTTTTACCTTTCTAACGCAGTTTGTACAACAATTTTCTGACAAATACTTTTCGAGCAATTAATTTTTTCAGTAATTTCAAATGTTTCATTTTCCGAGATAATTCTGTGGCAACGGTTAGCGAAAATCCGAGTCGTCAGCAACACATACCTTTTTATTAAAGAGGATAAGTTGTTTGTATTGTATGTTAATGTGTCCATATTGTATGCACTATAATATTATGTATTTATAAACTTATAAAAATTCCTATATATTTTTTAAACAAATTTATATACCATAAAATCTCATTAATTTGCCCCTCCCAATCAAACATCCCCCCCCACCCCACCCCGTACTGTAAACAAATTTGAAAATTTCGAAAAATCCCAAGAAAGCACCCCCTCTCTCCAAAAATATTCCATCCAATATGTCAAGGTCCAATTTCCATATGACCAAGTATCTTTTTTTCTGAGCTCTGAGTATTATTTAAAAAAAAAATTTTTTTTTTATTAGAAAGGTGTTTCGATTTTAAACATATCACCAACTAGAAGGGTTGCCAGTTGACCTAGGTTTATAACCAGTTATTCTACTCCAAGCCATGTTGTCAGATATTTTTTCGTACTTTTCACATACAAACACAAAAGTAAGTAACATAAACAAAATGCAGCTGTTGCCAATCTGGAAAGAACACATAAACAAACATTCGTTTAGCTGTTTATTTAAATCCATGGAGATATGAAGATAAAAATATCGATAATGGAAGTTTGTCATTAAATGAGTTAAATGCAGGGATGCCACTTTTCCGCGGAAACGCGGATTTCTGCTTTTTTGCTTATTTTCAAAATCCGCGGATTTCCGCTTTTTTTTTCTTATTTCTCGGACGCATTTCTCTTTAATGCATCTCTTTAATGCATCTCTTTAATGCGGAACCAACCAACCCATTTGTCGGACGAACTCCTAAACACTTTCTCCTCTGTGATTGGTGAGTACGTTTGACGTCACATCGTCAGTGGGAGTAGTCATGATTCAACTGACCAATGAGCACGAAGTGTCGTGGCTTTCGATAAGTAGTGTAGATGAGCCGTGCCGTGTTTGTTTACTTTTTACCGACGCTGCGCGGAAATAGATAGTAAGATTTGAAATCTCATGATTGATTAAGTGTTTAATCTCGTCATTTGTTTTTTGATTTATATTTAATTATTGCGCCGCAAAAGACAGATTTTGATAGTAATAAGTATTATGGGTGAAAAAAAGTCCGCATACTGAATGCAGGGCACGTTGTTTTGATTTCCAATTTTGCCAGATATAGTAACGCCCGAAATCATATAGATAATCTACAACCCATCAAATTAATTGTTGATGGAATGGATCAAAGAATCATTAAATCGGAATATTTATTTTCGTCTTTTTTAGTTTTAGTGGATCATAGTTTACCATTAAATGCATTATAACATGCAGTATTCCTATTTAAAAAGATGTTCCTGAATGGTGCTGTAGTAAAAATAGTTATGCACAAGGACAAAAAGAACCACAATTGTGAAAGAAATAGCCGATAAATTGTAAATATCTGCACATGATAGAGTTCTGCATTGAAGATATATCCAGCGACTATTTACTCTTGTATTACCTATTATGTTAAAAATAAATTTTTAGTAACTGCTAGTGTTGTTAGAGAGCACGATTTAAAAAATGAAAAAGGTAAAAATTATGTTTTTAAAATCTTTTTTTTTAATTTGTAGTATTTTCAGTTTCATTGCCTAAAAACTAATTTTATGTAGGAAAATATAGCTAGCCCCTCATATAAATAATTTGCTACAACATTGATCTTCTCACCAAATGCTTTTGTAGCTGTGGCAGGGGTTAAACATTAGCCATATGTATTAATTGATGTTTTGAGTGAAAGCATGTAGGTTTTTAAATGTATTTGCTTATAAAAATTTTAAAGAATAGTTTTACAATTTTGAGGAATTCTCATATTAATATTTGTCATTTATATCAGATAATTATTGAATAAAATTTTGAATTAGCCATTTTTGTTATATTTATTAGTGTTCTTATTTTTGTATTACATGTATATATGTTTCAATTTGAATTCAAATAATGACAAATTTTATTTCGCGTATCATTTCACTTTTTTTGCTCGATTTTTACCCCGCGCACAGGTTTAACTTTTTTGTTCAATTTTCACCTCACGCATCATTTCCTCTTTTTTGCTCTTTTCTCAGACTCATCCCTGTAAATGTGCTGATTTAAAAAAATTACTTATTTTTTCAACGAATTTATAGTTGTATTTAATGTTATTATGAAAACTAAGCACAAAAAAATTACCAATTGATTGATCTATAGATGGCACCAAAGACAAAATTGTACTATTTTTTTCAATGGTAGCTGTAGTATTTTTCGATTTAAAAATCTGACAACACTGATTCTGAGAGACCCAGCCAAATTCATTTTCTATATTTTTCATGTTATAACTGTTATTTTTGTGATTTGTAATATTTATTTAATATTTATATATCAGAAATCATAATTTAAAAAAGAAATTGTATGGTTATTAATCTGCCTAATTTACAACAGATGGCGACACTGTATTAAATGTTATTATTTAGATATCTCATTCGCATTTCAATATTTTTAAATGATTTTTTTGCATTGGATAGCTGAGGTCAATCTCTATGCATGCTCCTTTTTACTTTTTTGATTTTGATTACAATTTTTTTTATTAAGATACTTACACTTTCGGAACCGGTTTTGAAAGTGAAAGTATCCTCAATAAAAAAAACTGCAACAAAAATTGAAAAAGTAGAAAGGAGCGTGCATAGAGATTGAATTCAGCTATCCAATGCAAAAAAAATCATTTAAAAATATTGAAACGCAAACGAGATATCTTAAAATAGTTTCTCCATAGGATTAACATTAGTAGCGAGAGTGTGTTTTCGTCTAAGTGAAGTATCCTCTTAACATGTGCTTGGATGAGTGTTTTTAACTTTATACTACTGTTACTATCAAAGCATGCTTCTCTATATTGTAAAGTTGTTAACTTGTCAAAGCATTTTGTTTATCTTGTCAAGATTGCTAATTGTTCATGCTGAAGCCATTCTAAGTTTTACTTTTTCTACATATATTATTTATCCTGTCTTCAGAACAATAAATGTTAGTTATTTTCACCAAATATCTGTATTTTTCATTGTCTCATTTGTTTCATTCAATATAATAATACTAATATATGAGTATGATAATGTATCAATTCTTTTTTTTAACTTAGGCATATGAGTCATACAGAAGAAAACAATTTAAAAGCATGCAATCTGCTAAAAGTCTCTTTTTCACAACTTTAGCAAAACACAAAGATTTTAAAGAAATAGAAAGATATCAGAAAGAAAATTCTACATTTGTAAATATACAAATGTTAAGTAAGTGAATTGTTTTTTTATTTTCACTGTGATGAATTCGGTTAACGCAAAATGTTTTGTATAAAGTAAATATTTTACTTTCAAGCCATATGAAAAAAAATTTAAAGAAATGGTATTCCATTTGGATACATTTATTTTATTTTTTCAGTATTGTTGTCAAGGAAATTTTATATTTCTCTTTTACACAAACTGAAGAAATTTGCATCTTTATTTATAAAGCTGAGGAATTTTGGTACGAGTGTGTCAAAGAAACATAATTTTTCTGTTTATCATTTTAACAATTTATGGCCACAAAATAACAATGCTCCATTAATTGAGAACTTTATAAATCCTAGCTGTAATTTTCAATAATTGTTTACCATAAAGCTGTAACCATTCATTAGAAATTAATAATTATTCAGAATATGTAACTGTCAGCATGTCTGGATATAGAATACATAATGAGCAATTGTATTAAAATAAGCATTCTTATACTTTTAGATACTTCACCTGGAGGTGATGATTCTGATTATTATACTCCTGAAGATCAAAGTACCACCATTCTTGTAGATCAAGGGACTTACACTTTCTTAGATACTCCTCAAGGTACAGAAGCTAGTCATATAAGTGAAACTGTTGGAAACACTAGAACTGAATACCATTTAGTTGGAAAGCATAAAGTTAACAGAGAAAGACATTCAGTTGCTGATGAAGGTGCAGTTCCAGATAGTGACTTAAATATACATGATAGAAGTAGAAAAGAGTCTGACCCTTTAAATAAAACTGAGTGCAATTCAATACATTTGAAGTCTCCAAATTGTCATTCTCTTGTTGTTAGTTTAGAAAATCCCAACTCGTTATCCGGTACACCAGCCAGTAATGCTAGTAATCATAGCAGTGGTGATAGTATTAGCAGTACATCTAGTACACAATTGTTACTTCGGCCTCAAAGTTATGATACACCACCAAAATGATTAAAAATTCAATAGGTGTTCTTAGTATGAGATAGTATTTGCTGAGACTATACTGTCTGAACAGACTGATATTTATATTTGAGAAAGACTAATCTAATTTGAGTTTTACTATTTTTATAAGAATTTTGCAAAACTGTATAAATTGTTCTATGTTATTGCTTAGTGTTTTGGATCTTAATGCTCTGTTTTATCATAATGGTGTAAGCAGCAAGATTTTAAAAAGCTGGCCATATGTCCTTCATTTTAGCATTAAAATATTTATTTAATAATATCTTAACTATTTTAAGCTGTAAATGATATACCATTTATGGTTTTTTAAATTCATGGTTTATTGTCATTAATGTGTTAAAATTTTATCTTGGTAAAAATTTTATTACTGGCTATAAATGCAGTTCAGGGCTTAGGTATTTGTATGTTACTTTCTACTATCTACTTTTCAAGGGAAAAAAAGCCACTAGTCATTATTTGCTCAAATGAAAATTGACAGAAATTAGCACTTGTGATTCAGAATAACATGTATCAAATGAATTTATCTCTTTTGAATAACACAAAACAGTATTTCATATGAATTATTCTATCTTGTATTAAAATCACATTGTCAAAGTATTATTTTTAATATGAATTTTAGTGTATTTAGTTTAATCAGCCAGATATCTTTATTTATCATTATTTGAAACAATAATATTGTAATCTGTGTTTCATTATTCGTTGTCTCATTTTCCATTTTGTACTTTATGTAAAAAATAATTTAGAAAATTTCCTGATATTTTTCATATTATTTTTAAAAATTCTGACATCTTTCTTATTAAAAAGTTAAGTAAAATTACCATATGAACGTTTTGATTTTGTTTTAATATGATTTTGTGCTAATTTATGATTTATATTCAGGTGAAAATGTCTGCTTATGATTGAAAATATGCTTTTTGTGAAAATCAGCTCTATTTTTATAAGGGTTTTGAACTTTTCTTTTAATGGGTGTTTTGCAAAAAACTTCTGATCTACATTATCGAATAAGAGAAATAAAAACCAGATAATTTTCAAGTAGCTGTTCCACATGCTTATTATGAGAGTTGCATGAAATGTTTTGTGACTTGTTTATATTTTTAATTGGATTATCGATTCATCCTAATTACGGCAAATTTGTGGGTTAGTTGTTTATGCATACAACTATATAAATTAGCTTTGTTGTAGCTTGGAGGCTATTTTTATTTGCTTAGTATGGTTTTTACTTTTAAATACTAGTTCAATATGATCATTTTTGTCTGAGTAGACTTGTTTATTTTCTGTAGTATTCAATAGTATTTAATTAAATTATACAAAACAGTTTTTGTGAATAATACAAAAAAGGATGTGATCTTTTTAAAATGTGAAACTGGCTTAAATGCAATGATTTAAAATACTTTTATTTAAATACATTTAATCAAATGATATTATACATACTTTTATTTAGAACATTGATTTCAAATATTCTTTTTTAAAATTGCATGATAATATATGCTCTTATGAAAAATGATTTTAGATACTCTTATTTTAGATACATTTGATTTTATATATTTAAAAAAATATTCTTGATAAAATTTTCTTATTTATCAAAAACATTTCATGATGTTAATGTTTATTTAAATATGCTCTTCCAAAAAATGATTTAAAATGTTCTTATTTAAATACAAGTACCTTTATTTAAATACATTTAGTCAAATATTCTTATACATACTTTCATTAAAAACAATGATTCTAAATATTCTTATTTAAAGATGCATGATAATATATGCTTTTATTAAAAATGATTTTATATATTATTAAGAACAATGATTTCAAATATTCTTACTTAAAAATGCATAATTATGTTCTTATTAAAAATAATTTTAGATATTCTTATTAAGAACAATTATTTCAAATATAATAAAGATGTACGAAAATGTATGTTCTTATTGAAATGGATTTTAGATATTCTGATTTTGTGTATACATTTGATTTTATGTTTATTTAAAAAAAAAATACTCTTGATTGAATTTTCTTATTAATCAAAAACATTTCATGATACAAAATGTTTTTTTAAATAGGCTCTTCTAAAATTAATGATTTAAAAGGTTCTTATTTAAATGATCCTCTATTCTCTTACTAAAAATCAATAATTTCAAATACTTTTATTTAAATACCTTTAATCAAATAATCTGATACATACTTTTATGAAGAACAATGATTTCCAATATTCTTATTTCAAGATGCATGATGATCTATATTTTTATGTTCTGTTGTAGTTAAGATTTTTTCTAACAATTAGGTAGTACACTTTCAATATTTCTTTAACTGCCAAAGATTAAGAATTTTAATAATTGAAATTTATGGACTCGTTCTCAAAAATCTCCCTTTTCTCCAACCTCCCAGTTTCACACTTCTAAGATTTAAGATAACAAAATCAAAGGTTTTAAGATCTTTATGGTGCTGAGAAATAAAAGCATATATTACTTCTTTTATTATCTATAATTTCTTATTGATTGTTTCATTTTTGTCTTTTTGATTTGCAAAGTACTGTAGCTTAATTTTGTTTTCCTGTTGTTTTGTATTCTGCATAACCTGTGGATAGAATATGTAAGCTTAAGCACCATAATCTAAAACTTGCACATGACTGTTGTATTGTCAACAAATATATTTTGCAAAGTTTAAGAGCATTTATTGTCTTTTCCTGATCCACCTTGGTTGCTAAGACCTTGATTTTCAAAGACTTCCTTCATATGCAATAAATATATTTTTATAGAAGCATTAAGCCAGTCTCTGTTTTATTTTCTTATTTAAAGTTCAAGTATGTTAATCTTGTTCAGCTACACATCACAGTATCCTCTTAGTCTTTTGATTTAGAAATTGAGAAATAAATTACTCAAGTGATGTTTTAGGTATTAAGTGTTTCTATTAATGTTCCTTAATGGTCTTGGTATCCACATAAATTTTATTGGATTTTCTGGTTAGGTTCTATATAAAGTAAACTTTCATTTTATTCATATCTGAAACATTCATATGTATTAATATAACAAATAGTCTTATTAATTTACTGATTTTTAAGTTACGTGCTTTTATCTAAACATTAGGTATTTCGTTTTAATATATTTATAACATAACTGCATAGAACACATTGGTGCACATACTGAAGAGCCATTATATTATAATCACATGTTTAACAATGTCTTCATTCACTTAAAATAATCTCTTAAACATTATTAGTTTGCTCTTTCATAAAATGTGAAAAAAAAAATTTCATTTTTTTGGATGAAATCTAAAAAAAATTTACCAAAAAAGGGAGGAGGAAAGAAAGAGTGAAGAACGTTAATTAAGTTTTTGAAATTATCTTAATCTGAATGAATGAAATGAGAGTAAATGGCACAAGTGTTTAAAATGATTTCTCGACTAATCTCATAAGAATTAACTATTACAGTACTAAGAGTACACTACACATACATAACAATTAAATCAGCAATGTAATGCAGAAAAATATTTGAATCTCAAAACTGTAGACATTTATTCAACAAGGGTCTAGAATGTAGTCTTGTCTAACTAATCATAATTTTCTCATACAGAGTTATGTGATGTGGTGTGGCAGCACAAATTCTTTTCCCATGATCAAAACGCTAATATTTAGTTATCTTTGTGTCAGTTACATTTTGGAGGCATGGGATGACTTTGAAATTCTAGAGCAAATCTAAACTGCAATGGCATTTATATATTGGATAGCAGTCAGGTATTGTATTATAGCCAGTATAGGAATTGCTGACTCTGTTCTACCTCTGCTACATGCTTTTGGCCATACATCTGGATGTTATTGTCTTGCTTTGAAAAACAACTTATTCAAACTACTATAATTTAATGTATGAGGGCGAGTCAAATGAAAGTGAGCCAATGCAAATATATGACAAACGGAGTACTTTATTTAAAAGTAGACTCCATGAGCATTTAGACATTTGTCCCAGTGATTAACGAGTCTCGTGATTCCTTTCTCATAAAACTCCTTGGGTTGCTGTGTCAAAATGTCTGCAACTGCCTCCTTCACGTCATCGTCTAACACGAATCTGATTTCTGATTCCCTTGAGCTGTTTTTTCAATTGCACGAAAATGTGAAAGTCACAAGGTGAGAGGTCTGGCCTCCTCTGTTCTTGTCTAGTAAGCTCATCAACCTGTGCAATTATGTTGGGGGTAATTGCAAGGTGGCTTTGATCAGGTCTTGGATCGTTTTTGCAACTTTCACATCTTCTTTGAACCGTTTGCTCCAATGCCTCACAGTGGCCAATCAAATGCAATGTTTGCCATACGGCGACTAATTTCGTTTTGGGAAACACCTTCAGCTATCAAAAAGCTGACCACACCACGCTGTTCATCTTTTGGAGCATCCATAAGCAATAGTCTTCAACCCAGTGTATGAGAGCATTAAAAAACTTTTATCCTCACACCTCCATGTCACTTTCGTAAATGAGAGATGTCTGTCTGCTGTGCACATGCATTGCAGGTAATAGGCTGAACCATTATTGCACGGGGTGGGTTGGCTCACTTTCATTTGACTGCCCTCGTACAGTCGGCCAAAAAAAAAAAAAGAACACCCAATACATTTTAATCAACAACTTATTGCAGAAAAAAATTAAGATAGCCATTTGATTGAGAAGTATGTCTTCTTTCAATTTATCTTTTATTATTTTTTTTTTTAAGACTCAGGTTGCCGTCTTCAGAGAAATTGTAACAAACTATAAAAGAATCAGGGTCCATAAGCCGTGTTTTTGGCCCATGAAATAAGACTAAAATTCGATTTTGTTATACTGACTTAATTATTTAACTTTTTAATACTAGAAGGTTTATCCTGTACGATTTCAATAAGAGTTTTTGCATTTTGTTCAGATTTATATGACTTACACAAGCTCAAAGTTCGTATTATTCATAGTTTTTGATGAAAAATACGCAATTTCTTCTAATTTTACCTCAATTTTTAATATATTTTTAAATATTTTACTATGAGCGCAGCTTTGCAACACTTTTTTTTTTACATATATTGTACATTTTGATGTATTTTATACAGTGTTGGGCATGAGCGCGTTCATTGAACGAAAACTCGCGAACTTAGTTCACTTTCTGTGAACGTGAGTTGAACTTGACTCACTTTTTGATAAACGAACGTGAACTGAATGAAAGCTCAAAAAATCTGTGAGTTTGAACGAAATTTACAACTCAAACTCAATTTTTTCATGATTTATTTAAAAATTTTCCAGCCATTTAGAACACGTTTTTCCCATTCAAATGCCATTTAGATGCCTACATGGACTCGAGACGGGTCGAGTCTGATCATTAGTTTTTCTGGGTCGTGTCCAGGTCTTGCTTTCTCTGGAGGCTCGGGCCGAGCCGAACCAGGCTTATTTCTGGTCCTGTACTTTATTTTTTTCCCAGAAGTTTGCACCGACCGAAATTTTCTGGCATGGTCGTCACAACAACCCTGCTTGTATGAAAATCATTGATCCGCCCTGTCTGATTCATGCAAAAATCTGTTTAAGGAACAAACTCCTTGGATCAACAATTTTTGCCGAAAATACATAAATTTTAAAATTACCATTATTCTACAATTAAAATTTACTTTAAAGAATAATACGTATATATTTCTAACGGGGAAGGAGGATATACAGTACTGTAAAACAAATTATAAGAATCTGTGTATGATGAAATCCTGTTTTAAACGGAAAATTTTTTTGATCGGTGCAAAATGGATATAATAATCCGTTTGAAAATAAATAATACTTTGCAAGAGACGACAGACATGGTAAAAAAGGAACTAAACCATAAGGATTTTTTTTACTTTCCAATGGGATTCCGTCTTAGAAGGTTTTTCGATATAGAATTTTTCAATTTTTAAGTCTCCAAGCCGGATAATGGATTAATGGTATTAATAATAATTCAGATATTTGCATACAAATAGAGATCCATTAAAAAATCAATACATTTTGCAATAAGATATATATAGAAAGAAATGTGATAGAAACAGTATTTTGGAACGGAGGTCTCTGTACAATGGAGTCTAAGGTATAGAGGTCTGCAAGGGCCGAAAATTCAAGGCCCGATCCATAAAAGAAAAATTCGGCCTGGCACAATATAAAAATTAAATGTTCGGCACGGGACGATATAAAAACTAAATGTTCGGCCCGTAAAAAAATATTGGCCCGACCCGGTATAAAAGTTAAAACTTCGGCCCGAGCCTGGCACGCAGAGAAAAAATTATTGGCCCGATCCGGCCCGGCATAACAGCTAAAAGTTTCGCCCGAGACTGGCCCGGCCCGGAAAAAGGTTAAAATCTTGACCCGAGCCCGGACAGAGTTGGGTTGGGTTGATTATTGACGGCCAATTATCTACACTAGGGATATAGGCCCGGGTGGAGTGCCCTTCGTGGGGGTCTTTCTAAGGGAACCTAATCCGTATTTACGCATGGATAAATCCACGGCTCGAAGAAAACCACGAAAACTCCGAACGATTAGGCCGACGGGCGCGATTGGGATCGAACCCAGCACCTCCCGTCTACCAGCTTCGAGAGCACAACCTCTCAGCCACTGGTGGGGCGCCCGGACAGAGATAAAGCCCTGCGCGAGTCGAGACCGTGAGCTCAACCCGAACCTGAAAATTCTATTTGAAATCTACCCGCAATCTGACCCGAACCCGACAACAAGAATAAGTTCGATCCGCAACCCCCCGAACCCGAAATTAAAGGAAAGGAAATTCTGTTTTAATGCAATTGTGAAAAGTGACCTACATTTATATCTCTACTACCAATTTTATGTTTTTATAGAAAAAAAGACAAGTGTTTAATATTCAGATATTCATAAAATTATTTTTTTAATATTCAAATATAGTAAAAGCTCTGAATAGTAGAGACATTGAGATCATTGAATGGAGTCTTGCATCGGGTCAGGTTGCACATAAATTTCTGTTTTCAGGTTTTAATGATTGTAATATTCTTTTTCGGGGTTGGGTAGCCTAGAATAATTCTTGCTAGTCCTAATTAGATCTTTTGGAATTAGGGATGTTTGCATTTTCACAAAAAGTTTGAGTTCAACTATGTTTCAGATGAAAACAAATATGTTTTTGGGTATGAATGAGCATATATTCAAATTACTGCATGAGAAATAAAATTTATAAAAAATGTGAATATAGATTATTCTTTCTTTACAGTACAGTAAAGAACATTTTTTCTTCTCTCGGAATATGAAAAATATTGCTAACATTTAATTTTTGATACACACAAAAACACATGTATGATACTTGTGATAGTTTATGCACACATACACATGTTGCATGTGTGTACATTGGGAGGTGCCCATATTCAGTGATATAAGCAGATAAATATATAAGTATTAGAAATTGCAAAAGTGTTCGCTGACTAGATGTGTACTTGCCGGAGTATCCATTATGAAGATCTTACTGTATATAGATTTTTATTATGAAAAAATATTTTGCATATTCTTTTGAAAAATCTGGTCAACACGAACCCGAATCACAAGAGTAAAAATCTAATCCGAACCCGAAAAAGGATAGTCAACCCGACCTGCAGTAAAACAAGTAGAAATGAACTTAACCCAAACCAGACTAGCAACGAAAATATATAACGCCAGTCCGACCCGAGCCGCTGGTCATATTCTCTTTGGTCTTCTTTTCCAAATGAAAATATTGCAATTTTCATTTTACATAGTAGGTATAGGGCTACAGCTCAGAAATTTTAAAGGGTGACGACAGATTTTGAATATAAACTTAAATTGTATGCATAGTGAATTTCATGTGTAATGAAGTTAAGTGAATTAGACTTTTTAAAAGTTTAATAAAATGTATTATATTATTTATGATTTCAGAGTTTTTTTCTTTCTTTTTTCCTCCTTACATAATAATAGTTTAAGTTCGCTAGCCAAAGGCATTCTCCGAAAATGTGAACCCAGGTACAGAGGTGAGGGGGGGGGCTGATTCCCTGCATATTCTTTATATAATATATGCATACAGATAGTACAAAATCGAACTTTACGAGACCTTTTCAGCTTAGGGTCTGATTTGTACCTCTTATTGCCTTCAGTGTATTGCCCCTATTATTCGTAATAATGATAATTTAGCCAAAATAATTTTCTAATATGTCATTTATTAATCGAAGGTTATAAAGATTGTTAATAATTGAGTAAACCGAATTTGTAAGGGAGTTTGAGTAAAGGGTGTCTATAAGTCTAAGTGTCTATACTTTAGGCATCTAGTTTTCTACGCCAAGTCTTGATGACTTATGTAATATTTCATATCGATTAGATTCTAATTTGATAATGGGCATTTTTTTGTATACATCCAAAATGTTTATTTTTATTTATTTTTTAGTTAATTTTCTTTATATGTGCTTGTAAATTTCAGCAAGATGAAATATTACTCTAATTCTATTTTTTTTTTCTCTTTCTTACACTTCTGTCTATACTTTATAACAGATACAGCTTATTAAAAAAATAAGAAGAAATAAGAAATAATAATAAAAACCCCGCAGAAATTTATACGTTATTAAGCATAAATTTAACATAAATTATTATGTACCATCAATTTAGAAAAAGAAAATAGCAGTTAGACAATTCCTGCAAACAACTGCCAAACAGGGCCCTGACAAAGCAATTACTGGGGCCCAACGCATACTGAAACATTAGGCTCATAAAAGAAATGTGTATATCATATAATAATACATTATAATAAAATATATAAAATATACCACTATTTTCACATTTAATGTGCATAATTATTTTTCATTTCGCAGAATCTTTTATCTTTTACAATATTTTAAATATTTATTTTTTGCATTAACGGTGATTTTTGGGATCGTCGAATCTAAACATTCCCCGACAATTATATCACCTTTGACTGTCAGAAATTTTCAAAAGAAGTATTTAAAAACAGATCTAAAGCAAAAATGTTTTATTATTTTATACAGAGAAAACATTATTTCGAAAGGTATAGAGAGACTCGGAGCCCCTAACTCATACTGTACTTGCTGTCAATGGCGGCTTTTATTGTTCTGGCCTTTATTGTGGTTTCTCTAATGACTTTACATGGAAAGTTCTGTATGTCCTGGAAAGAGGGGAGGGTTTCCTTCAAGTACGATTTAATATTATCTCATGACCTATTGTTGAATCTACTGTCGTTTTTCCCGTTCTTTTATTTAAAACCGCAAGTGGGGTAGAAAAGAATAGTTTTATTGCTTTAGCAAGACACCGTTCCAAAACAGGCGATGTAGGCCAATTAGCGCGGGCCCTAGCAACAACTCCCTGCCCTGACAGCCAGCCTATTTTCCCGATGATTGCGTCGGTCTTGTAGCCAGTGTCAGATAAAATGAGAATGCCTAATGACACATAGGTATAGGTGTCCCCTTTGACGTCACCTTTTACGACAGGCATGACTGATGAACCAGTCAAGTCATTACCATCAAGAGAGCCGTTCAGAGAGGCTCTTTTGCCTCAAGGCATAGGCATGATGACCTGTGGTCAAAAAAGAGTCCTTTTCTCAATTTCTTAGGAAAACAGGAAGTGTCGGCAGTTTGTAAGAACAGCTGTTTTTGATCAACGAAGTGATAGCTTTAACTTTAGTACTTGCCTCAGAACAAGACAAGAGATAAGACTTCTATGTCTTTGAAAAACCTCTTTACAAAACTTCCAGGAAATATTTTTTCAGTTAGATTGTAAAAGAAAAAAAAATGTGTGCAAGTTCAGATTTAGAATATTATGTAATTTCTATATTTGTTCGGTACGGTGTGGGCCCGTTCTTGTTCTTGGTACCCTGGGCAGTTGCCCCTGTGCCCCCCCCCCCCTCTCACCGGCCCTGTACGCGATGAATGTCAGTGTCTTCATAAAAATGCATTGAAGAAGTTAATGATTACAAGTTATTTTTAATATATTTTACTGAAATTCATTTAAAAAAAATTAATATTTTTGATAATCTAGGAGGAAACAAAAATGACATTTTAAAATATTACACACAAAACATAAAAAAATATCTCGTAAAAAATATTTTTTATATTAGAACACAATTGATTAAAATAAAAATAGCTACTCTAAAGAAACTCATAAAAAGTAATGGTTTATTTTATTGGAATACATCATTCATTCAAATAAAAACAGCTACGATTTCTACAATTAAATTTATTATTAGATAAATTTTAGCTAATATAAATTAACAAAATCTGAAACCAGTATATTGAAATAGAAATAACATGAAGTGTCTCAGAGAAATACATACTTAAAATATACTCTATAGTACAGTTGTATATTTGACGTGAATGCATATATTGATAAAACATAAAGTATTATTAAATGAATTTCTAATTTTGTATTTTGTATAGGATATGAGATATGATGCACATTTAATAATTATAAAGATATGTATTGCTTCCTGGCATACGATACTTTAAATAGTTTCCTCCAAAAAAATATCAAATTTCATTTAATGAGTACAATCTCCAGTATTTCACAATAAATTTAAGAGATTAAAAATTTTTTATTTTTCAAAGCAGCTGAAATTTATTAAGCATGGAAATCTTCTCTGAGTATAAGAGGGACTAGGATGAATTGCGATTCTAAACAAACATCAATTAAAACTATTATATATTTCTTTAAAAAAAAAAATAATAATTATTGTTATTATTATTATTTCCAACAATACTAGTGAGTTTCGAATCTTTATCAATGACATTGTTTAATAAATTAAATGGTGGTTACAGTTTTATTCTATTTTTAAGGGGGGGAAGAGGGCTTAAAAGTTTGGGGTTTTTAAAGGTGATATTTTAACAATATAATAAATTATATTGATATTTTAAATCTATTGCAAAAATTTCTACTGATTACAATCAATATTGTGTACTTTTAGAGTATAAAAAGACTGATATAAAAATATATGTTCATCTAAATATTTATTAGGTATATTATGTAACAGGCGTCTTTAACGTTGTTTTTAAATTTATATTATGCTGCACCAAGTAGCACCTTAATAATTACTAGATGGAACCCGTCAAAACTTGACGAAAAAATGCAATAACAATATCAGTAAAATAAGCTTCTTTATTATTTAAGAAAGGGTGCGTTTGAAACATTCTTTCAAATATTTTATTTTAAAAGTTTTTTCCCCAGTGAAATACAGTAGTACTATTTCCGATGCAAACTCCAAACAAACAATCCGTAAACAACTGTGTAATGCAAATCAATTTGACATTTCCGCCATATTTTCCACGGCAAGAAAGGAAATTTCATGGCCCTATGAAGTATCATACAAATAGTATTTTCCTACGTTCATCTCATATTCAGTAAATAAAAGAACATAGTAAATAAAACACACATCTGCAACACTATTTTTAATAATTTTAATTTTCCTGAAATCCTTTACTTTTGTGAATATTTTTATTAAAAAATGAAATCGTCTAGCCTATAATTAAAAAAAAAAGTAATTGGTAATATGTAATCAAGGTATGCCATCAAGATGAAGCAATCAATAAAGGCTCCAATTCTGATCTTTATAATTAAGAATGGAGAAATCAGTTAAAATTACGCCATGTTGACACAATCATATAAATTTTTCTCCTTAGTTTTATCGTTAAAACGCATTTCAAGCTAAGCATAATGTCATTTTAACTGGCGCAAACTTTCCACACGTACTTTATATACGTTACTTTTATGCTTAAACACCATGTATATAAATAAAGATATATTTTGTATTTAATTGTAATGAAAAAATGGCACCAACAAAGTTATAATGGATAATGATAAAATTAATCCAATGGACAATATTCCCATGACGTCACAATAAATATGAATTTTTATTCGCTTATAAATATAAAGTGCACGCGATAAATAGTTTTACCGAAATTATACTTGCAAATTTAAAAAAAAAAATGGCTTAAAAGCCACGTGCCTTTAATATTTATTATTTCTCTGTTATCTTCCCAACCATAGAGTTTCTCGTTACTCTGTGCCTCGCAAATCCGATTGCCGACTTTATGACGTCATATGCAGAAGTAAAAGTTTGATTTAAAATTACGGCTAATTAATAAAACTTTCGAACAAACGAATGTACGATAACAAATCTGTGTCCAAATATCTTTCATTTAAAAAAATAATGATGTAATTTGATGCAGTAGTTTGTTCTCACGGATTGTCGAAAGAAATCGCTTAGCGTTTTAAATATATAGATTATGCATTTGTTACCATACAAACCATACAAACTGTTTAAGGAAAAAAAAAAAAGAAAAGAAAGTCTGGCTTTAAAGAAATGATACACAGATCCGGATTTATGTGAGGGCAAGAGGAGATGCAGCATGCAGCCTAGCCACGGGGCTTTCACAAACTGTCAGTTTTGACAATTTTTTCTTCAATGAGAAATAAAAAATTTTATAATTTATAAGTAGATTATTGATTTTAAAAACAATTTTACTCCTAAAGTAATAAATAAATTTTCAATATATTTTTAATTCATTTTAATTTATACATTCAAAAAAATTGTACAATCCTCATTCAAACAGCAGTAAATTGAAAAGTTTTTCCTTTTTCTATAAATGCAAAGTATCTTAGAGAAAATGATGTCAAATTAGGTGTTTAAAGTCTGTTTTTGAGACTCGGCAGCCTGTGAAGGGCCGTCGTCAGGGGCAACAACTTGTAAGAATTAAAGATACGTCAACTTTATAGGCAAATGAAAATCTCTATTTGATTATTAAGAAGTTACACGTGCAAATTTTATCGATTCATATGCAAAAAGAAAAGGGCTTTTTTTATAGACCGGGAGGCGGCAGCACAGACAATCACCTCATCGAGTTCACGGCTGAAATTCCAGAATTAGTTAAAACTCGATTCGCATATTAAAATGCAATCGGTCTGCCAAGTCATATCTTGGTGGAAAACACGTGAAAACCCGACTTTAGCGGTTGACTCGTAGGTTTACCATTGTGTTTTCCTGCACCCAGTTCTCCATGTTTTCATACTTTTGGGTACAGGAATACACAATGGTAAACCTACGAGTCAACCTCTAAAATCGGGTTTTCACGTGTTTTCCACCAAGATATGACTTGGCAGACCGATTGCGCTTTAATATGCGATTCGAGTTTTAACTAATTCTTGAATTTTAGCCGTGAACTCGATGAGGTGATTGTCTGTGCTGCCGCCTCCCGGTCTATTATGTCAGACATTTAATTTTTATCAACGCTCGTACAAACAAAATTCAGTGGAGAGGGAACATGATTTTTGGAATAAATGTATTTGCTGCTGTAATCCGCAGTCCAGGCTAATTTTTAAAATGGAGAACATGAAATAAACTGAACTAGGAATGATTTTAGAACTCATCGTACAAGACAGTTTTGTTTTAAACATATAAACACACTAGAGCATTTCAAAGATTTTAACATTTAAGAAATATTGAATACTGAAAAATAAGTTTCTACCGCTATAGTTCAAAATCGGAAAATTAAACAGCTCATTTTTTTAATTCGTCTTGAACATATATCATAAATTTGAAACGCATGAATGTAAAAATAAATAAATAAAATAAAACAAAAATTGTCTTTTCCGGGGATTAAGGGTAAGAGAAACAGAGATATCCTTAGAATTTTTTTGTTGTTATTTTTTCTCTGTGTGTTTAATTATTGTAAGTTACTTAGGATGAATAAAGTTTACCCTTTGTTTAACAAATTAGAGATGAATAAAATTTAATTTAATTTCAAGATACAGCTGGCAGATATATTCCTTCCGAGACGATGTCTATATTTATTTGTATGTGTAAAATAATCAATGAAAACTAATGATATAATTCTAATTCACAATCACCTTTTTGTATAAATGAAAAAGTATAAAAAACAAATAATAAAAATAAATTTTTAGTACCATTGAACGATTGAAAATATGTCTTCCATGTTCGTTAGATTTGAACTTTATTTTTCTTTCGCTTTAAATACAATTATTTCATAAAAAAGTTAATATTTTAAAGAAAAAACACGTCAACTTATATAGATAGTAGACAGTGAAGTAGTGATAGTAGACAGTAGGTAGAAATAGACAATGATAGTTCAAATAACAAAATAAATAAATAAATAAATATGCAACTTAAATAGAAATAAGATAGATAAACAATTATACAACTTAAAAAGAAATTAGATCATGAAATAATGTGCAAGACTCACTAAAAAAGACTAATGTTACTGTAGATTGAACAAGATTATAAGTACTTGACGAGCAGCCAGTCATCATTAACTCAAAATGGCTGCTATATCTATACAAACATTGCTTTGAAAAAAAAAATGATAGTAGGAAATAAATTGATTAGAGCTGCCATCTATATATATGTATTAATTCAGGAATAATAGCGATTTAAAAATCCGTGCATTTTTTGAAAAAAAAATTGGGTCGGGCCAAATTTTACTGATATTTTTACTGGACAAGCCTGAGCCGTGCCGGTCAAATGATTTTTATATGAGCTGGGGCTGAAAATTTCTGCCTGTTCAGACCTCAAGAAGAATGCATCCAGTCCCGAAGTGGGCCGGAAAATAAATCTAGTCTAGGACCACCTGGGTCCGAACCTCTAGAAAAGTAATCCCCAAACCAAACTCGGACCGAGTGTCGGGAAGGAAAATTGGGCCGGGCCCATGAAGACCCTTGCATCGAATAATCAAAAGTTTAGTTCACAAAATTTTGTAAATTTGGACAATAAAATTCAAATTCATTAGAAAAAAAAAAAAAAACGAGTTTTTAGTGAACTTCGTTCATTTTTATAATTGAGTTTGAGTTGAGCGAGTTCGTTTGAAAAATTTTGAGTTTGAACGTGAACTTGGCTCATTTTTGAGAAATTGAACTTGAGTTTGAACTGTTCGTTTTTTTCGCGAGCGTGCCCAACACTGATTTTATAATATATTTAAAGAAGAAAGTGTTGTACGATTGCGCTCATATAAATAATTGAGGTAAAATTAGGAGAAATTACGTATTTTTCATCAAAAACTACGAATAATACAAACTTTGAGCCTATGTAAGTCATATAAATCCGAACAAAATGCAGAAACTATTGTTGAAATCGTACAGGATAAACCTTCTAATATTAAAAAGTGAAATAATTAAGTCAGTACAGTCGAACTCGCTTATAACGAGCCCTGATTTAACCCGGATGTAATGAGGAAGTCAGAAATATTTGGTTGGTACAATGTTAAGTCTGTGGAAGTATAACTCGCTTTTAACGAGGAAACTCCGGTTATAGCGAGCAATATTTTTGTGATTCAAAAATTTCTATTGACTTCCACCTCTCCAGCTCAGCTAATCATTTCTTGGAAAAATTCCTTTAACATCCCGAAGTCAACCGGAAGTTAGTGATGAGTCATAAATCCTGAGAACAAGCCAGTCATCAGAGAAGAATACATAAAAGATGACATTTATAATGCTGATGAAACGGGCATTTTCTACAACGTAACACCACAGCAGACTTTTAAATTCAAGGTTGAAAAGTGCGTCAGAGACAAGCTCTCCGAAAATCGATTGACAGCTTTAGTGTGCTCTAATATGTCTGGCACTGACAAGAAGAAACTGTCGGTTACTGGCAAGTCCAAAACCCTAGGTGTTTTAAGTATGTAAAAAAAGCTTTCTGTTGATTATGACCACAGCAGGCATGCCTGGATGACTGCGTACATTTTCACAAAATTAATTTCAAAATGGGAGAGCCAACTAAGGAAAGAAAAGCGTAAAATTCTCCTTTTAATTGAAAATGGTTCCGCGCATCAAGAAATCACTGGACTTACAAACATCAGGATTGAATTTTTACCATCGAATTCTACAAGTGTTATCCAGCCTACGGACCAAGGGGTCATCAGAAGTTTGAAATCAAATTTTCATATGCACTTGATTTTGATGCTTCTCGATAGAACAGAAAAAATAGGAACAACCTCATACGCTAATGTAAACATACTGGAAGCGATATGTTTAATAAACGATGCATGGGAAAACGTTGCATCAACATGCATTACCAATTACTTCCATAAGTCTGGATTGGACATTTCTCAAGAGGGGCAAATGTCTGAGGAAGAAGAAGTAGACAACTTGAAAAATTTGGAAAATAGAAAAGAAGAATTTGAAAATTACATATCTGTTGACGCCAATGTTATCACTTCCTAGATACTTACTCCCAAGGATATTGTAGCTAAAATTCAAGCTAAAAAAGATGAAAACAAATGATGAAAGCGACAATAATAATGGCGAATGTGAAGAATTTCAAGCCCAACATACTCAACGGCTTTTGAGTGCACAGAAAAAATTCAAACATTTTTCGAAGCCATGGTGCAAATGACTATGTTTTTTGGGCCATGAGTCTTCTTCGAAGAACAATAACACAAGAAAGAGATAATAAGACAGTTCAAAGCAAATTAATTAACTTCTTTTGTACCTTCTTCTTTGTACTTTGTGCTTTCGTACTTTTTTCTTTGGTCACCTCGTCATTACTTGCTGTTTGAAGAACAGCATGCAAACAGATTTCACAACTGTTGCTACAACACATATAATGAAAGTTTTCACTCAAAATATACAAAGATGTAATGGAAAAGGTACCAGTATTGCACCAGATAAAACAACCGTGGCACTGAAGTTAACGAAGAATTCGAATTATCAACTGGCAGTTAGATTTGCCAACCTGGAGTTACTCAACTTGGAGTTGTACGGGGAGTTGAAGGTTGGTGGAGAATTGACCGGTTACTGTTCGCTCACGTTGCTGTGTATCCTCACTGAAGGATCCCCTGTCGGACAGCCTCTGGTGCAAGCTGGAAAAGAAGGTATGGCAGGGAGCTTGCCTCGTGGGGTAACGTTGGGCATACAACTGCTGTGCGGCTCACTCACTTCAATCATTGGCCCCCATATGCCAGATGCATATCAGTGCAACACCGGCGCACAATGCAACTTCATCTGACGCTTCAGTTTACGTAGCGCTATCTACCGTGTACACCAGCAAAAGCCGTCCCAGTATTTTTGTGGTACTAAGAATAATAAACATGTTTTCTCACCCTGTTCGTGTCCTTCCTTTCTTTTGTTTTCTGTTGTCACTACCGCGCCAAGAAAGCGTTTCCGACCATGCATTGCTGTGGGATTTCCCATCATCTTTGTGTATTGTTATATGCTCTGATATCTTGTCAGTTCAAACACGGAGATTTGGACTATTCTATTGTGGATAATCGTTACAAGGTTGTAAAATACCAGAGAGGATGGCATCCATAATTGGCTCGTTAGCCTAAATAATGACAATCATATGGGGAAATAGATTTTGGGAAAATATAATTATTTATAAATGTATTGTTTAACTGTGTTCGTTCTGAACAGCAATACCTTTACTATTAATTATATTATTTGAAAAGTCAAACAATGCTACTGAGGATAAAAATGATTATACTAATGATCAGAATTAGCACATAGCTATATTTTCATCAATGACGATTTTTTATATGTAAAAATTAATGTAAACTATTTTGCAGTGTTTTAATGTGATTTTATTAATAATTTTATAATTAATTAGTCGGATGGGCCAATCCCAAAACTTTCTTCTATCTCACACAGGTTTCGCATACACTAAAAAAGAAGTGACAGCAATTTATATCAAGGTATAACTGAATCTAAAGTTTTATTAAATTCCGTGCATTAGTTCTTGAGATAAGACTATTGCTAAAATCGGATAAATCCTACAAAATGCAGCATAGCAGCGCCACCTATTGGGAGATTTAGACAAAAACTTAATCAACAACAACTTATGTCAATGCCTAACTTAATCTGAAGTTTGATGAAAATCCGTGCATTAGTTCTTGAGATATAGTTATCATGATAATAATGAAAGAAGTAGCATAGCAGCACCACCTGTTGGGATATTAACACCGCAACGTAAGAAGCATCTATTTATGTCAATGTCTAACAGAATCTGAAGTTTGATGAACTTCCGTGCATTGGTCTTGAGATAGAGCTATAAAAATATTGAAAAAAGTGGTATAGCAGTGCCCCCTGTTGGGATATTAACACCACAACGTAAGCAGCATCTATTTATGTCACAGGGTCTAACTGAATCTGAAGTTTGATGAAAATAAGTGCATTAGTTCTTGAGATAGAACTATTGTAGAAATCGCGAAAAAAGCAGCATAGCAGCGCCACCTGTCGGGCGATTTTCATCAAAAACTAATCAGCACCAATTTATATTAGGGACTAACTAAATATAAAGTTTTATTAAATTTTGTGCATTAGATCTTGAGATAGAGCACCCACAACATTTATGTCACATACAGACAGACAGACATTTTCTAAAAATGGTCAAATCGTGTTCAGGACCTTCTAAAACGTATAAATCCATCGAAAGTTTTCATGAATCCAATACTTTCTTCTTGTAAAGATAAAAGAAAGTAAAAATATGTGTTTGAATTTAAAAAAATGCTTATATTATGTTTGAATATATTCATTGTATCCCCCTCTTTCAATTTTATTTTCTTAATAACTTTCAAATATTAGATATTAATATAAATTAATACCTGTTACCCTCGATTTCATTCACGTAACATTTAAAATAGAATAAATGCATTAATTAAGCAAGTAAAAAAGATCACTCATGGTAATTAAAAACATATACAATTAACCAACTCTTTATCAAGTTTTGCAGTAGGAAATACTTATGATGATCCAATTTTGCATATTTTTTTTTTTTTTTTTTTTTTTTTTTTTTTTTTTTTAGGATCATATACATGCTTTTCATGAGCTTAAAATTTCATACTCTTTTTCTATGATTAATTGTGGAATAAATTTATTTCCTTGTTATTCAGTTTTATCATTCATATTCCTTCTATTTTACATTTATTCCGTTCATGGATATTGAAATATTTTTAAGTATAGATTGAGATATTTTAAAATTTTTAAAAATTGTATAAGTAAGTATCAGAAACGGATAACTGATTAATACCAGTATTTTTTTTATTGGCTTTTCCATAGTGCCTTTAAAAAATATGTTGGGGGGGGGGGGTGGAATTACTTTTTAACTTTCCAACCTAGTTGAAAAGTGTTTATGACTTCGGTTTGTCTGGCCGTGCTCTAACTCCTGTAAATATACTAGGATTGCCCTGAAATTTTTGTATGTTATTGTCGTTTACCATGTTGCATGTTCCCTATTTAAACTGAAGTGTGTAGCACGTATAGTTTTTATACTTGGGCAGTCAAAAGTATTCCGTTACATTAAAGTCAGTGGGAAATTATTGTTTCAAGTGCATTTTGATGACGCTACGTCATTTAAAATATAATGAAATTGATATATAATTATGAAGCGCATTAAAACAGGCTTTTTGTAGAATATGGGGTGCAGAGCATTAATTTTTATTTACAGGGTCAAACAAAAGAGTTCTGTTACACATCATTCTACGGCGAAACATCGTTTGCAGTATAATTTAATGATGTTTCACTATTTCAAAGATAATGAAAATTATATGCATTACTGAGGTGCACTATAAATTGCTCTCTTGTGTGCATTGCGTTTATTTACAGGGAAACACAAAATACATTGGTTACAGTACATGTGCGATATTTACAGTCTATGTGTGATAAGTGCGTTTTCAACTTTGGTTTGCGTTTTTAAGTTTAAATAATTTTTTTCATGTACGTGTGTGTTTATAAACTCGGTTGATCATGTACAGGGCTACACACGGGAATTCGTAAGTATTACAGACTATGGGAGTGAATTACTTAAGGGTAGATTTTAATTGTGTTTACGCATTTTCCTGCTGAACTATACAGAGTGAATCTAAACTCTTGGGCAAAACTTTAGAGGGTGATAGTACACACCAAGACACACAATATTAAATAGGAAACTAAGGGTCCCAAACGTCTGCCGAAGGAGATAGGCGCCATTAAAGTTTAGGGTTCAAAATTTCAAATAACTATAAAAAACGGAAAAATTGGTCGATTCGTTTGCGGTTTTTGCTAAAATTATTCTTTATATCAGTATTTTCTTAAAAATAGAATTTAAAGAAAAAGTTTTAAAAATGTCGATAGAGGGCGCTTTAGACTTTGGAGTAACGAACAACTATTTTTTACCGTTATTTTTTGTATCTCATTAAATGCTTTCAAAAGCTTAGACTTAAACTTAAATTTTGATCTCAAAATCTGAATCGTTGGGAGTGGTTAAGTAGCGCAAACTGAACTGTGTTCAGGAGTTGAAATTTGAACCCCCCTGAACACAGTTCAGTTACTCCCGATCTTGGTGTCGTAGACCAGACAGAAACTACTACCCCCTACACGTAAAATAAATGATAGAGGGATGACAAAAATAAATAAAAAATTTATTTAAAAAATAGATTTTAAAGATAAAATTCAAAAATACCGATAGAGGGCGTTTTAGACTTTGGAATAATGAACAACTATTTTTTACCGTCAACTCCGACTCCGATCTGGTTGCGAGGATTGCCGTCATAGCAGGCGATATCCGGGAGATGCCCGGGGTATTCACTAATGTTCGCAACTCCCTCCGCCAGAGGCGTGAGGCCTGCATCGTCGCTGGTGGGCGCTCTTTCGAGCAGTTTTTGTGATTCCTCACGAACATCATGCGTGTACTATTTTCTATATGTCAACCTTCATTCATATTGCGCACTACATGCATACATCAAATTGTTTCTTTTTATTTTGCGTGGAGAAATTGCTCATGTTTGTTATGAATAAAATTTCTATTTAATTTTGTCATTACTCTATCGTTTATTTTACGTGTAGGGGCTAGTATTTTCTGCCTGGATTAATTTTAACACACTTATTCAAATTGGTAAAGAAATCAATTTTCCAATTGCACAAAAATTGTCCGGGCTAGGATTCGAACCTGCGATCTCTTGGCTGAAGCTGCCATGCTCTACCAACTGAGCTATCCTGGTTGTATCTAGATGAATTATGCCCTCCAGATTCAACTGGGATAGCTCAGTTGGTAGAGCAAGGCAGCTTCAAGAGATCCCAGGTTCGAATCCTGGCCCGGACATTTTTCGTCCAGTTGGAAAATTACAACTCATATTGTTTCTGCCTGGTCTACGACACCAAGATCGGGAATAACTGAACTGTGTTCAGGAGTGGGGTGGGGGAGAGAGGGGTTTCAAAATTCAACTCCTGAACACAGTTCAGTTTGCGCTACTTAACCACTCCCAACGATTCAGATTTTGAGCTCAAAATTTAAGTTTGAGTCTAAGCTTTTGAAAGCAATTAATGAGATACAAAAAATAACGGTAAAAAATAGTTGTTCGTTACTCCAAAGTCTAAAGCGCCCTCTATCGGCATTTTTTGAACTTTATCTTTTAAATTTATTTTTAAGAAAATACTGACATAAAGAATAGTTTTAGCGAAAACCGCAAACGAATCGACCAATTTTTCCGTTTTTTATAATCATTTGAAATTTTGGACCCTAAACTTTAATGGTGCCTATCTCCTTCAGAAGACGTTTGGGACCCTTAGTTTCCTATTTAATATTGTTTGTCTTGATGTGCACTATCACCCCTTAAAATTTTGCCCAAGAGTTTAGATTCACCCTGTATTTATTAGACTATAATGGAAGTTTGTGGAATATAAATAAATTCATATACAGGGCTACGCATAGAAAAAGATACATTGTCGTTTACGGTAATTGCTGCGAATGAGTTTTAAGTTGCCTTTTAGCTTATTATGTGGTGTGGACAAAGTCTTCAGATAATATACAGGGCTGTACAAAAGATTTCGACTGCATTTCCATCGATTGGCGAAAATTGCTAAACGTGAATATTCTAACTGAACTAAATTTTATTATGCTATATATCCACCTCTATTGATCATATACAGGGTTACACAAAATAATTCGACTACTTTTTGACACTGAAGATAATTTAGAAAACTGTATTTTTCAATGCGTTATATGGTTTTTAAACTGTTTACTTACATATCTTCTTTCACCTTATTTAACGGTGAAGTTTCGTTATAGTTTTCTGACTGTGTTGGAAAGTGTTTCATAATCTATGCTTGACGCATAACTTTTCGTTCTTGTTTAATTAGTGGAATCGTCTCTTCTTTGAATTTAACATGACAGATATCACAGGCGAACCTTAGTCTCCAATAAAAATCTATACTAGATTAATTTTAACACAATTATTCAAATTGGTAAAGAAATCATATGAGTTGTAATTTTCCAACTGGGCGAAAAATGTCCGGGCCAGGATTCGAAACTGGGATATCTTGGCTGAAGCTGCCATGCTCTACCAACTGAGCCATCCCGGTCGAATCTAGAGGACCTAATTCATCCAGTTAACCTTATTGATCATAGCGTCTGGTCTGATATCTGAATTAGCTCAACAGAATAAATCGCAGGTGATGGAACTCCTCCAGTAAATGCTGGATACGTGATTACACTAGATTAATTTTAACACAATTATTCAAATTGGTACAGAAATCATATGAGTTGTAATTTTACAAAATCTATGCTAACAACTTTTACATCGACTTTAATATATTTATTAAATTTTTATTAAAATCAGTATTCTGAAAGATAGTTAAAAGGATGTTAAATTGAAAATTTACGGAGTCGTGTGAAATTTGAAGGCATGATATTGCAATGCTTTGGATACTAATACCGTTTTTTCCCCTTATAAACGTATTAAATCTTCAGTTATAATTAATTATCGCTCATATCAAGTGCCTTATCTCTAAAATAGGTTAAAAATCAAAACGTCAAGTTTGACATCTTTTCCTGAAAGATCCCGTGCTTTTATAGAACAGAGAAACGCTATTAAATTTTTGCGTTTTTTTGTGTAATTTTTATTTGCATAATTACAGTGCCGTAACATTTCTAATTGTTGCAAAAAGTTTTTTTTTAATTGATCGGTGGTGCATTGAAAAATAACTAGGATCGTCTATCAGATTTGGTACCTAGTCCGGGTCACCATCTGAACTACCTTGCATGGTTACATTTTTGATTCAAGTTCCATTTTTTTTATGAGTTCACTTTCGGGACCGATACCTACAGTGATTGTAATAATAATCACTTATAAAAATAGCCTAAAAGATTATTATTATTTAAATACTAAGAATAATATTTATGATCTAATTATTATAATAATCATCTAAAAGACTATATAATAACAATATAATAAAATATAACACCTTGTAATAGTCTATTACTTTTAAATGCTAAAGGTGTAAAATTAACAACTATAATATAAATTAAAATAACTTTTATTAGTTGTTTTACATGTTTCGACTCTTCTGAGTCATTTTCAAAAACAAAATGAGAATATTCTAAAGCTGCACGGGCTTTGAAGTTATTATTTACATGTACTTTTTTAAAAATTACGCACGTTATCTATTATTTTTTACTTGATTGTTTATTTTCATATCTTTGAGCATGGAGTAATTCTAGCCACAGTTTCGGTAAATTAAAAGATGCCGCATCGTTACATATTGTATTTTTGCGCGTGAGTATCTCTATGGTTTCTCTTATTATGGATGGATAGTGTAGACTGGAGGGAAATATTATTTTACTTTCATTGAAATTTATTTGGATGGTTTCTTCTTGATATAATCTTGCTAGGGCTGTAGTTTTTCTATTGTATTTAATATCAGCTATATGCTCTTTTTTTCTGCAATTAAATTTCCTGCTGGAAATTTACGACCAGCAGGAAATTTAATTGCAGAAAAAAAGAGCATATAGCTGATATTAAATACAATAGAAAAACTACAGCCCTAGCAAGATTATATCAAGAAGAAACCATCCAAATAAATTTCAATGAAAGTAAAATAATATTTCCCTCCAGTCTACACTATCCATCCATAATAAGAGAAACCATAGAGATACTCACGCGCAAAAATACAATATGTAACGATGCGGCATCTTTTAATTTACCGAAACTGTGGCTAGAATTACTCCATGCTCAAAGATATGAAAATAAACAATCAAGTAAAAAATAATAGATAACGTGCGTAATTTTTTAAAAAGTACATGTAAATAATAACTTCAAAGCCCGTGCAGCTTTAGAATATTCTCATTTTGTTTTTGAAAATGACTCAGAAGAGTCGAAACATGTAAAACAACTAATAAAAGTTATTTTAATTTATATTATAGTTGTTAATTTTACACCTTTAGCATTTAAAAGTAATAGACTATATAATAATAATTAGATTATTATTATATCCAAATAATCTATTATATTCTTATATATATATATATATATATATATATATATATATATATATATATATATATATGTATAATAATTAATTATAATAATCTAAAAGGTAAAGAGCACAATCAACCTCAAATACAAGCATGCACTACGATTTGAAATAGTACATTTGTACTACAGATCCCTATTTCCGGGATTTGGCGGAATGTTCGCTCACCAATAACTCCCTTGTACTTGGCAAACCTTGACTGTGAAACTCCTGGTCAAAAATAGATTCTCCCAAGGACATCGGCCAAGATACCAGAGCTTAACAGTACATTATCAAACAATAAGCGCAGGCAAGAAGGTACAGGAGACGGCTATTTAAATTCCTCAAAATTTTAAGTTTAATAAACTGTTTTTTTTATCTTTAATTATTTGGGGAAAAAAAGATAAAATTTATTTTTTCTTAGTGTCTTTAGAATATTTAAATAGCACTAAGAGTAAATTGAACTAAAAATTATTTGTCAGGGGGCCAGACCCCTTTGTAAGAAAATTTATAATTATATTTACCTTTTAACGTTCTTCTGTTTCTAATTTATCTTAAATGTTACTTCAGGGGGCTGAGCCCCTTTCACTAAAAAGCAGTAAACTGATTATTCTGTATTTTTAAGGTGCGGTGGAAGACAAAGTTTAAAAAACAGTTCACAATATGCTTAAAAAAGATAAAACTGTTTGTAAAATATTCATAATAAATAAGTGATTCGGTTTCATTTACTTAAATGAAACAAAATCATCAACTTAAAAAATAAATAAAATGCACCCAACTCTTTAGTTTCAACTGCAATGTAATGCACAAAATCGCGCGCGTAAATAATAAATATCTGGAAAATCATGCTTGTTTCCAGTTCGCTATGTCTAAGTTTCTTTACATGACTAATAGTGCTCTATTCCATGAGATAAGTTGAAGTGAGAAGAATTCCGGTGACTCCTCAGTTTTCTAAGCATTCCATTGGCTGTTCCGGGAAATGCTTTTCCCTCGTCAGATTTCCGTGCTTTTGATTGGTTGTTCCACGCGATATGCTTGTAGAGGCAGCAAATCTGCTTCGACAATAAAAAGTTGCTTGTCTCTTGTTACAACTCTTTTTGAAGCCATAGGTTTAATATCATGTAGCCCGAAAGTAGCGGCTATTTAGACGCCTCGTGTAATAGCAGTTTAAGTAACTGAACACATAATCCAATTAACCGAGAATTTTTTCGGTAAGATCGATCAATTATCGCTGACTTCGGTCACACAGCGACCTACGCTATACACGGCCGGTTCATGACTTTTAAAATGTTACACGGGGTGGATATTCTTTATTCGGCGATTGGCACAAAACGATGGGCGCGAAGCTTTGTACCAATCGACGTGCTACATTTTAAACGTTATGAACAGGCCGTGTATAACTTAGGTCGCGTCCATTTCCACTTGACAAGGTTGGCTGCGATTCGGGTAGTAGCACTGTATGCACTGATAACTAACCGATCGCACTGGTTACTTCGGCAAGCTGCACTAGACGGACCCTTCGTTTCGTACCTTTCCAGAATCGAGCTACAAGTAACCGGTGAGGTGAGATCGGTCACTTTGGACGCGTCCATACATGTACAATAATGTCAGTTTAAATACATGCCTATACTCTATGTAATTTCAATTGGTTTCTCAAGGGCATCCATCCTCCCACTTCATTCCCTTCATTGTCATGGGAAAAAGTAGGGCGGTCAATCAGCCCAATGCAGTGTTGCCATACTTACTAACCTCAGATAACGGCCGGGAAAATGACCTTGACAAGTCAATTGAAATTACATATAGTATAGAACAAGTTCTAATGGATGAAAAGAATTTTGGCAGAAGGAAACTTTTTAAGTATAATGAATTTGATAGTTCATATCATTGATTGTTCATCCTTCAACCACACAAAACCTACTTGCAAACAAAATGTGAAGTTTTCCGTAGTCAAAGCAATGAGCAACCCAGATTCCCAATCTTGCTTTTTTCCTAAGCTGTAGGTTACACTATACATGTGCAATAACATCACAGTTAAAACACGTAAGCAGAATGAATAATAAAAAAAAAATTCTCATAATTTTGGCTGAAGATAGTTGTATTCTAAACATGATGGAACTGACATTTATCACAAAGATTGGTCATCCTTCAACCATCCAACCTATCTGAAAACAAAGTATGAAGTTTTCAGTAGCTAAGCCAATGTTGCTATTCATTAAAATATAATTAGAGTAACATTCAGATAAATGTTTTTAGATTGTCTTTTTAAAATTACGTTTAGTGTATTTGGAGTTCTTTGAATTTATTTTAAGTAATATGCATATTGTGATGACGTGGCCACAGTTCTAGAGATATTCAGTTGTATATATATAATAAAATCCAAGGTTATACATCTTTTGAATCTTAAAGATCTTTATTAGAACGATAATATTTAATTTTATTCAATAGAGTACAGTTACAAAATCAGCAAAAGTCATCTCTCGCGT
Source organism: Maratus michaelseni (assembly GCA_963931845.1). NCBI lineage: Eukaryota > Metazoa > Arthropoda > Arachnida > Araneae > Salticidae > Maratus > Maratus michaelseni. The sequence goes on along the minus strand of OZ007586.1, from coordinate 71,239,535 downwards.
TCAAAACACACTTCGTGTCAACTACCACACAGATCTCATTTGACCTTTCTCGGAGTTCATAAGACGGTCTTTTTTTACTTTCTCCTATCTATAATAGAAGAGAGTATTGTAATCAATTTTTTTTTTAATTCCGGTTTTCGACGGATTTACACGTTTTAGGGGTCAGAGATTCCGAAAAACATGTTTTTACAAAATGTCTGTCTGTTCGTCCTCATTGTATCATCGAAAAGTGTATGAAGTTATGCTTCAAATTGAACCACATTTTTTTTCTATGTTTTTGGCTAAGGCAAGCAGGTTCTATTAGAACTTGGGGGTATTTCGACGAAAGAGGGCACTGTGATAGCCATTTAAAGATTTCAAATTCAAAAAGATGTACAAAAAAATTAGAAATACTAAAAGTTTTTTTCATTAAATGTTCGGCCTTGATCCGGAGAATCCGGAACAATTTTTGTTTTGCCTCTATCTTAAAAAATGGCTGAGATATAGCGGTTTGAAATTTTAGGGTAGCTGACATTTTCAAACAAGACAGCAGAATTCATCCATAAACGAGTTTAATTTATGAGTTTTAGTTAACATGGTTTCGACAAATTTTCTTTCATTGTTGTAACCATTGTTCCTATTATATGCTTATCACTATCTATATATATATTTGTCTTACGTGGCACGGAAATAGGGCTAAAATTCTGCCTTATCGTTGGCAACAACCATAGTTTCCAGAGCTCAGACCAATGAACAGACAAGATTGTGTTAGTTCCGCCTCCAATATGGCGGCCAGTTATAGGTGAAAATTAGCAGTCGCCACTCGCCACGTGGCGATTAAAGTTTTAAAAGGGGCGATTAAAAAATCAGCCATCGATCGCCACCCTAGTCGCCACTCGCCAAGTGGCGATTAAAAAATCGGTTATCGATTGCCAAGTGAAATACACCATTTTTCATGGAAATATGCATCTCTACATTGATTACATCTAATTAGAGAACTGGTTAATTCTTTTTCTTACCAGATGCAAACAGATTTCAACGACTTAGCTGTATTTTCAATATTTCGGCTTTTTCTCATGTTCTCTTACGGCATGTTATGATTACTCTTTAGTTGGATTATTTTTTCAAGAAATAGTTTTATTCTGCAAAATATATTAATCAGCTTTGATTCCACATGCATTTCAAGTAATTTATTCCTTTTTTCCCACCGGATACAAGCAGATTTTAAGGACATTTTAGTACATCTTCAATATTTCGACTCCTACGACATGCTCACCAGTTGGATTATTTTTCATCAAGAGAAGTCCTCCAACAAGAAGATACTGTTTATTCATGCGAAATACACTCATACTCATACAATAGGTATAAAACTTTTATAGAAAATTATGTTTATATACAACGATTATAATTTATCTAGATGTCAAGAAAGTTTGAAACATAATAGTGGCCACTAATCAAACTGAGGTTGTGTTCAGGACCGAAGATCGCGCGGGCGAAGGAGAGAACGGTTATGGAGTAGGTCTTATCGGAAATTGAAATAATTTAATATATTGAAATAATTTAATTATTTCAATTATTTTAAGCTTCTGTGGCTCGGATTAGGTGAAACTAGCGACTACACATCTTTATCCTCCAAAAAAATGGATTTTATAATAGGAATATCTATTTTTATTTCATCATAACAAACCCCCGAAACATTCATGAAAAGCATCATGTGATCAGATAGCCCGATCAGCGTTCATAACCTGCAAATTTTTAGCGCGGGCTGCGCGCGGGTGACCCACAAAAATTCTGTGGGCGATTTGATCACGTGATTGGGCTTTTTTGTGTCCTACTTGGTTTGGTAGGTTGTTTGATACAGCTGTAGCAACATGATCGGATATCTGAAAATTTTCAACTTTTTAACATTCTAAAATGATTTTTTAAGCCTTTGATCCAACATAAAAATAATAGAATACGAAAGTATGATGTGTGTATATATATATATATATATATATCATAATATAATTATATATATATGTATATCATAATATAATTATATATATATATATATATATATATATATATATATATATATATATATATATATATATATATATATATATATATATATATATATATACATCATATAGTAGCACCTACTGAAACTGATATATAGTAGTTTAGTTCATAGCAGTTACATAAATATATATATTGTACAAAACAATGCATATAATAAAATAAAGTTTAATTTTCTATAACCAGTGCACCTTTAACTAACAAGGGAGAGGACGTTCGGATCACCGAATTCCTGAAACACAGTATTGGTGGTTTCAATAAAATTAATGTAAACTCTAAAAAAAAAAAAAAAAAATTGGGTACTTTTTGGTTAACCGGGCACCAGTGAAGAAACAAATATAAATATATACACAGACACATATATATATACATACATATATACACAAACATAGATATATATTTTTATTTTTTTCACTGGCGCCCGGCTAACCGAAAAGTACCAAAAATTGTTATGTACTTTACTGACGTTTGGGTTGTCCCACACAGACTGAAAAGTATGGATACAAAGTGAATGCTCGCCGTTTATTTCCGATTTTTTTGTTAATTTAAAAATTATTTATCAGTTGCTTTATATTTTTGGGATAAATAGAATGTTAATAAATCAAGGTCGTGATACCAACATGTTAAAAGATTTATTTCTTTATTTGTAATAGTAAAATAAAATCTTTGTTAAAATTTGATAAAAAAGCTTTTAAACATTTTATTAAAATATATTTTTCGATAACAACCTTGTTGAAACATAATTTTTAATTTCTAAAAATTTATTTTTCTTGAAATTCATTTTTTGATGTAAATTGCATTATTTATTATATTGCAATAAACATCATAAAACACGAGAAACAAATGCTAAAATACTTATACATTCAGTAGAAAATCTATAAACATTCTAACTATATTTTATTTATATTCATTACGAAATTAGACGGTAAACCACATGTATTTTACCTCTTTACAAAAATACTGATATTTCTAGTTTAAATAATGTATATATTTTACATTTTATTTTTATAATATTTTTTACATTGTAAAATATGCTCTGCATTCTATTCGTACTAAAAATTCACTGTTGAAGTACTCATTATAAAAACATGGAGAAATTCGTGCAAATTGACTATATTTTCATTCTTTATTTTACATTTGCTAAAAAGAAAATAATCACTAATATTAAGCACGGTAAACGTCTGTGTGTGTGTGTGTCTGTGCACTCCGCCTTTGTACCCGCAAAGGCTCCTGGACTAATCGACGCACCGACGGCGGACGCGTCCCGAAAAATTCGCAAAAAAGGCGCGACGCTCAAGTTTCGATCGGGTCGGGCCTTCGACCCGGACCCGGGGCGTTATTAACCGACGAAACTGTTTTTATTACCGACCGAAACCGAAGTTGGAAGAGAAGTCAAAACAGCGAAAAGTTCGCCTCCGCCGAGGGTTGCCGGTGGAGACGATTCTCGAAAAAGGCAGGGTCGCCAGGAGCAAATTAAGCCCCAAACCGCAGTGCAGGTTTTTAAACCGACCCGGATCTACGGAAGTCGGGGGGTCAGAAATTCGGAAATGGGACAGACAGATTCAGGAGAGCATTTGCTTTCAGAAATTCGAAACATCATTCCAGTACGACCATTGGAACTGAAAAAATCCTTTAAAAATCGATCAATAAAAAATAATTTTTTAATTCTTTCGGCGTGGCATGTGGAGACCGCAGACTGCCTGGAGCGCAGATGTTTGGAAGGAAGAAAGAGCAAATTCACCTGACAGCTTTCATGTAATGCTCAAGTCCGTTTTCGAAAAACAATGAAAGAATTAATCTCTGGACCCCCAAATCGGCCATCACACGTAAAAAAAAATCCTGATTTCAACAAAAAAAAGATTGTACAATTCGACCAGTAAAATCGGAAGATATCAATTAAAAACCGGTTAATGAAGCAATCTATTTCTAATCATTTGTAACCAATGCAGAAAAACGACACGTGACCGGATATTTTCAGACAAGAGGAGGATTTTCAAGAGTAGAGGCGCAATTTTTTTACGGTGGTCACGTGACGTTCAATTGGGTTTTCTAAGAGGCGCAGAAATTCCAAACTTTGACAGGGCGACGCTAAATAGATTCTGCTTTCAGAATATCTAAAAATTATTGCCATATCTTCATTACGAGCCGATATATTATTTTATTGTATAATTAATCATCGTTATTTGTATAATTAAAGCAAAAGAAAGATTTCCATTACAGTGCCGGCTAGATGTTACGATTTTAAGAAGTAGGCCGCGTCTAAAAACTGCATTACGAGTATTTTCAGTTTTTGTTTTAGAGTGGCAACCAGATATTATGATAGGAAAAAGCGGGCTTCGCCCGTTATCGATTTTTTTTTTTTTTTTTTTTTTTTTTTTTTTTTTTTTAGTTTTAAGTTTTTCTACAGCTCAGTCATTGAACTAGAACTCAGGTAGTCTACATAAGTCGTTTGAGGAAAAGCAGTGTCATCGCCAACCCCCCCTCCCCAGCTTTTTATGACAGTGCCGGCTAGATATTAGGATTTTAAGAAGTAGGCCGCGTCTAAAAACTGCATTATTATTTTAAGTTTTAGTATTTTAAGTTTTTGTTTTAGAGTGGCAACCAGATATTACGATAGGGAAAAGCGGGCTTCGCCCGTTATCGATTTTTTTTTTTTTAGTTTTAAGTTTTTCTACAGCTCACTGTCTTTGAACTAGAACACAGGTAGTCTACATAAGTTGTTTGAGGAAAAGCAGTGTCATCGCCAACCCCCCCCCCCCCCGCTTTTTTCTTTTAATTGTGGTCCGTTTCTATAACTAAGAAACTATGTTACGGATGTCCACCAAACTGATTCCAAACATCATAATTAAAGTAATAAGGACCCCCTATCCAGATATTATGATAGGGAAAAGCGGGCTTCGCCCGTTATCGATTTTTTTTTAAGTTTTAAGTTTTTCTACAGGTCCCTGTCTTTGAACTAGAACTCAGGTAGTCTAAATCAATTCGACTCGACATCGATAGAGCTTACCGATTTTATTTCGTTTTTTCACCACTAGGGGGCGCTTTCCTATCTTCGGTTCTACGGGCATGAAACCGACGGGGTATGGCTCATTTGACTCGACATCGAAAGTCTTAACGATTTCAGTTATGATCATATAAACAGATTGCGCCACCTGGTGGCGGAAGGTGGAACTAACGTATACTGCAGCGCGTGCGCAGCACGACTGCTATACGGTGCCGCACGCAGCGGGGACCCGAGCCGCAGGTTCGTTCAGTTAGAGGTTTATACTATTTCATGTGCAATTTAAGGGATTATCCGGTGCATGCGTAGCACGACCGTCATACGGTGCCGAAGGCAGCGGGGACCAGGGTCGGAACGACTGCTATACGGTGCCGCAGGCAGCGGGGACCCGAGCCGGAGGTTCGTTCAGTTAGAGGTTTATACTATTCCATGTTCAATTTAAGGGATTATCCGGTGCATGCGTAGCACGACCGTCATATGGTGCCGAAGGCAGCGGGGACCAGGGTCGGAACGACTGCTATACGGTGCCGCAGGCAGCGGGGACCCGAGCCGGAGGTTCGTTCAGTTAGAGGTTTATACTGTTCTATGTGCAATTTAAGGGATTATCCGGTGCGTGCGCAGCACGACCGGTATACGGTGCCGAAGGCAGCGGGGACCAGGGTCGGAGGTTCGTTCGGTTAGAGGTTTGTACAATTCAGTGTGCTAATTAAGGGATTACCCGGGTGCGTGCGTAGCACGACCGGTATACGGTGCCGAAGGCAGCGGGGACCCGGGTCGGCGGTTCGTCCGGTTTGAGGTTTTACAAGATTCGAGATTTTCTACAATTCGAGGCACCGATGTAAATTAGGGGCCCGCTGGCGGGCGAAGCCAGCTAGTCACTAATATTAAGCGCGGTAAACGTCTGTGTGTGGGTGTGTGTGTCTGTCTGTGCACTCCACCTTTGTACCCGCAAAGGCTCCGGGACCAGGCGACGCACGGACGGCGGACGCGGACCGAAAAATTCGCAAAAAAGGCGCGACGCTCAAGTTTCGATCGGGTCGGGATTCCGACCCGGACCCGGGGAGTTATTAATGAGCGAAAGTGTTTTAATTACCGACCGAAACCGAAGTTGGAAGAGAAGTCAAAATAGCGAAAAGTTCGCCTCCGCCGAGGGTTGCCGGTACACGTCCGGTCCGGGAAGGAAAAGGCAGGGGGTTCCCAGGGAGCGATTTAAGCCCCAAACCGCAGCGCAGGTCCGACCCCTATCTCCGGAAGACGGGGGGCCAGAAATTCGTAAGTCGCACGTACGCAACCGGGACGTCGTCAGGTATCATAAATTCGAAAAATTGTTTCCGTGCGACGATTAGAACCGGAAAAATCCTTTAAAAATCGATCGATAAAAAATTATTTTTCTTTTCTTTCCGAGCTGCGATTCCCAGATCGGAGACGCACGGCCAGACGATTGTCTGGATTGGCATTTTCTTTGACGGAGGTTAGGTCACATGACGTTCAATTGGGGTTTTACAGAGGGGGGGGGCCATCTCTGATTCTAAGAGGCGCAGAAATTCCAAACTTTGACAGGGCGACGCTAAATAGATTCTGCTTTCAGAATATCTAAAAATTATTGCCATATCTTCATTACGAGCCGATATATTATTTTATTGTATAATTAATCATCGTTATTTGTATAATTAAAGCAAAAGAAAGATTTCCATTACAGTGCCGGCTAGATATTACGATTTTAAGAAGTAGGCCGCGTCTAAAAACTGCATTACGAGTATTTTCAGTTTTTGTTTTAGAGTGGCAACCAGATATTATGATAGGAAAAAGCGGGCTTCGCCCGTTATCGATTTTTTTTTGTTTTTGTTTTAAGTTTTTCTACAGCTCACTGTCTTTGAACTAGAACTCAGGTAGTCTACATAAGTTGTTTGAGGAAAAGCAGTGTCATCGCCAACCCCCCCCCCCCCCCCCCGCTTTTTTCTTTTAACTGTGGTCCGTTTCTATAACTAAGAAACTATATTACGGATGTCCACCAAACTGATTCCAAACATCATAATTAAAGTAATAAGGACCCCCTATCCAGATATTATGATAGGGAAAAGCGGGCTTCGCCCGTTATCGTTTTTTTTTTTTAAATTTTAAGTTTTTCTACAGGTCCCTGTCTTTGAACTAGAACTCAGGTAGTCTAAATCAATTCGACTCGACATCGATAGAGCTTACCGATTTTATTTCGTTTTTTCACCACTAGGGGGCGCTTTCCTATCTTCGGTTCTACGGGCATGAAAACGACGGGGTATGGCTCATTCGACTCGACATCGAAAGTCTTAACGATTTCAGTTATGATCATATAAACAGATTGCGCCACCTGGTGGCGGAAGGTGGAACTAACGTATACTGCAGCGCGTGCGCAGCACGACTGCTATACGGTGCCGCAGGCAGCGGGGACCCGAGCCGCAGGTTCGTTCAGTTAGAGGTTTATACTATTCCATGTGCAATTTAAGGGATTATCCGGTGCATGCGTAGCACGACCGTCATACGGTGCCGAAGGCAGCGGGGACCAGGGTCGGAACGACTGCTATACGGTGCCGCAGGCAGCGGGGACCCGAGCCGGAGGTTCGTTCAGTTAGAGGTTTATACTATTCTATGTGCAATTTAAGGTATTATCCGGTGCGTGCGCAGCACGACCGGTATACGGTGCCGAAGGCAGCGGGGACCGAAATCACCCACTCGTGGACAGCCACCCGTGAGGTATAGGAACAATAAGTCCACGAGGGGAAAAATAAACGCTACCCGACACCGATAGCACCCATCCGTTCCAACCCCCATCGCAGGAGGCGCCTGTTTATTAGATTTGAAACAATGAATATAATTACATAACAATAATAAAATATAAAAGGTAAAAAAAATAACAATTTTTTGCAAATTGAAAGTTAAAAGGCAGCGGGGACCAGGGTCGGAGGTTCGTTCGGTTAGAGGTTTGTACAATTCAATGTGCTAATTAAGGGATTACCCGGTACGTGCGTAGCACGACCGGTATACGGTGCCGAAGGCAGCGGGGACCCGGGTCGGCGGTTCGTCCGGTTTGAGGTTTTACAAGATTCGAGATTTTCTACAATTCGAGGCACCGATGTAAATTAGGATTACGAGCTGGCGGGCGAAGCCAGCTAGTAATAATAATAATGTTTAAATACTAAAAGGCACTGTAATGTAAAATTTTAATCGTAAAATAGCTGAATTTGTCATATTTAATTAAATAAGTAATTGTTAATAATACAAATTTTACTTTTATAAAATATATTCCATTAATCATGAAAAATACAAAGCAACCGATTAAACATTTTTAAATGAAAAAAAAATAGAAAAATCAAACAGAAATTTTGGAGGATCGAACCCGCAACCAGTTCAACAAAATATCATTAAAATAGGCAAATTAGTCAAATGAAGGACTGTGTTCATTATCATTGATTTGGATGTCCAAATCAATGATAATGAACGCAGTCCTTTCAATTTTATTCACAGTATAGACTCACTCGATATTTTAATCTCCATCGCCCGCGCGCCGCCTGATCTTCGGTTCTGAACAGCCCCCCGGTCTACCGGCCACTACTAAATTTCCCAGTTTTCACCTATACGGCCAGTGTCAAAGCAGTGAAACTCAAGCTAGCAATTATTAAAAATAAAATAATATGAACGTAATCCAAAGCGTCTGAGAAGATTCCTCATTTTAATTATGAGTAATATTGTTAATTTCAAATGAATTCTCAACTGTTATTTAGAATTTATTTACGAATTTCACTCGCACAAAAAATCGGAGATAATAAAATATAAACTTTCTAGAATGCTCCTGCTGCCATCTGCTGCTGTTTTATCGAAGTAAAAATAATTTCTTTTTCCGAAATCTATAATCAATTACAATAATAAAATGTCGAACGAAATTTAAACAATCATTGATGATAAACTATCTTCCTACCACGTAATGTTTTTTTTTTTTTTTTTTTTTTTTTTTTTTTTTTTTTAATGAATTTAAACCGTGCTGTACAATATTATAGGTGCAATAAGTTTTAAACTAATTATGTTTCCAAGATCCTTTTTTCATAGTATTTAAATTATTTATATACCCTTTAGTAGCATCAACTAAATGCATTTTTAGTTGTGTTTTCAACGGAGTTTTCAATTACTTTTTTACATTAAAAAAATTGTCAATTTCATATGTTCAAATGATTTATTGTAGTACTTATTCCGGCTAGAATTACTAGAAAAATAAAAAGGGGCGAGCGAAGCGAGCTGGGATCGCGTAGCGGTCTCAATGTGAATTGCTTTGCAATTCACGGGGGGTTGACGAGCGTTAGGGAGTAGGGGGCTGAGCCCCCTAGTATATTTATATTCGCCAACGTCAAATTCTCGCCAAACTTGGCGAAATATCGCCAAATTTGGCGACCAAAATAGGTTGCCATAAATGAAGCCAACTTGGCTGAAGAGGACTAATTTGGCAATATTCTCATTCAAATTCAATGTTGACGAGAACTGGGATTGAATCTTCTTTAATTAGGTTCCACGCATTTTACCTTCGTGTTTCCCAGTAAAATTAGCTAAAATTGTAAAACCAAAGAATAGGGAGGCTATCTGTTCCTGTCGGTTCAGGCCATAAGGACTTTTCGTAGTTTAGTATACATCAGTTAATCGCATCCTGGTAACCCGACGATTCGCAAGCAGCTGACGTTCAACAGAATGACAAAAAATATTGATTTTATTGGCGATGTGATAGCGAATTTTGAAGTATTAACATGACTGAGATAGAAGAAAGTTTTGGGATTGGCACATCCGACTAGTTTATCTCCATAATGCCCCAAGACTTCACCCTCAGTGTCCGTCCCTCTCGTCAACCCCTTCTTCTCCCAGCAGGTAGTAAGAGAGAATTCCACCCTGATTGAATTTGTAAGAAAGTTCTACACAGTTCCGTAGATTTCAACTATTGCCACAAGTCGTAGAAATTCTTATTTCAAGGGTAGGCGATTAATATCAAGATGAAACACATATACTTGAATAGAATTATCCTCTAGATTTCACCCTACGTCTTGTAATCCGTCAACAAAAGGACTCTCTTTTTCTATTAAGAAATTATCTATTGTTTGCCTCCAAAGATGACAATTGAACTCAGGATAATATATACTTTGATATTACAATATATAGACTAAATATTACAATATATACTGTAAACTTTCAATTATTTTTTTATTAATCATTCCCCATAGTGACAAAATTTTTAGAGCTAATAGTTAAACAAAAACTTGAAAAAACTTACTGGATAAAATGAAATTTAATTTAATATTTTAATTATTATTAAACAAACTTAAGAAGGATTTTATTTTACTAACATCTTACATCATGCATTCTTGTAATTAGTATTTGTATTATATTAGGACCATTGAAATATCTAAACCGAGTGATAAAGTTTCAGGGGACTTTTTTCGGGGATTAAAAGTAAAAGGGTAATTTTTTTTCCGGGGTCATTTTTCCTGATTCAGAAAACTTATTTCAGTGCAAAAACTCCAGAATTTTCAACTTATCCTTTCATACTTAGACATATCTGATTGACTTGCTGTAATCAGGATGGTAAATAATTTTCATTAAAATATAAAGAATATGCTTCACTTCTACTATCCAGTGATACTTTTATCCTTTCTTATATCCAAAATTAACAAGCAATTTATTGTAATGCTTATTATCACCCATAATTCACAATGTACCTTCTAAATCAGCCTTTGGTGTAGTAAATTTCATTGTGAGGAGTTTTGTACCCTTGTTGTTCAACAAGTTTGTAGGAATCAGTTTTTTTTTTCTGAAACCAGTTCCTAATCTTAAATGATTTTATGTAGGTTAAAATACAAAACAAAGTAAATTAAACCAAGAAGTATGGTTAAAGAAGAGAAAACATTTTTAACAAAACTTTTGACGATTGAACCAGCATACAGGGTATTTTAGCCATGTATTCCGGCTTGATCCAAAAGGGAGACCGTTAAATGACCATTAGTGTCAAGTGACAGGTATCCCTTTCAGAAATTGAAAAAAGCAAAAACGACGCCATTTTGATGCGTAACTACTTTCTCTATAACTTCCGGTGTTGCTGGTCATTAGCGAGTGATTGATCTCCTTTCGAAAAGCAGGAAATTTCTCTTGGTTTTTACCTTTTTTATTAAATGTACAGCCCCTTCTAGGACACTTCCATTCTGTTTTCACTGTGACACCTGTGACACAGATGTTCACATACTTCTTCGCACTTGTATTAAAAAGAGTTCTTAATTACTTAATAGTTACAATGCTTCTTTAAATAAAGAATGCAAAACTGCAGCAAGAAAATTATTTTTATTTATATCACATCATTGCTTGCACTTATTTTAAATTTAAACAAACAAACAATAAGATTTTTTCACAATTTAAAACTGAAAAATAGTTTTACGAGTTTTTTTTCTTTTATATGTTGTATTATTATTTGGCAATATTTTGAATTCAATGTATTTAAGGCTGTTCTTGAAAGAAATAACAATACTACCGAACATTACGAATCTTCTTGGCATATTAACAAAGTCATTTAGTTTATGAAATCTGCAGAAATTGATATCCAAATGCTTTAGAATTTAATGTTATTTTTTATTTTACTATAAATATATTTTATCTATAATCAATTGATTCTAATAGATGTGTTTATAACACCTTTCTTAATCTCCAACTTTGGCACCATTTTCTAAAACTTTCTTAGCCTTTAACGAAAACAGAGAAATGCTATTCGATTTTTTAGTATATAGATAAGAAGTATCAAAATGACTGAATGAATGAATGTGTCAGGAAATATCAAGTTAGTTTAGATTTGAGAAAAACATGATTTAATACATATATTATAATATAATATTATAATATATATATATATATATATATATATATATATATATATATAAATTATTCACCACTACATTAAAAATGTCCGTTATGTTATGGAAGTATTTTTCATTCTCTTTCAATATAAGGGTACGAAAAAGGGAATAGAGATACACGCGCATTACTTGTAATTTAGAATCGGAGTGAACAAAGAAATTTTCTACTTTTTCAAGATGTTACACACACATCTTTATGCGTAAATGTGTGGACTCTAGAGGCATCCATGGTCTCGGATCAATTTTAATTCACGAGACTCGTGCCGGGCTGTACCAACCCTGTGCTTTACTATTTTCTGCAAACTCGGCCCGGGCTGTGCCATAATTTTTTTTTCCAATCCGTTTCTGGACATTCTTCCTATGTGATCTGTACAGGAAGAAATTTTCAGGCCCGGTGCCGACGCAGATCGTATGAAAATCATTGGACTGGCCCGTGCAAAAATCGGTAAAATTTGGCCCGGCCCAACAACTTTTGCTAAAAATGCATATATTTCAAATCGCCATTATTCTACAATTAAAATTTATTCATTTTAAAGAATAAATTTAAAGCCTAACATAACAGATACTTAAAAAATAATATATTCCTAGGAAAACCTATAAACCATTGAAAAAGAACCTGTCTATGACGGAATCCGTTCTTAAATGGAAAAATGTCTTGATCCATGCAAAAAGAATATAATAATACGTGTGAAACGAATATAATGCATTTACAACAGACGGTGTAACCTGCTGAGGGAACATCTGTATAACGGATTTTTCGTCCTTGATATGCGTATTGATTCAATCTTGAAAGATTTTTCTATATAGCATTCAGTGGCGGCGTAAGGCGTCGGCGACGTCGGCAACCGCCGACGGCCTCGCGCCTCTGGGGGCCTCGCAAAAAGTTTTTCAAGTTGTTAAAAATTTAGTTATCCATATTTATTTCCGTACGAGTGTAGTAGTATTTATTTACAGTCGTCTGGCAACAGTATGAAAGTTAGGCGATACCGCGTTCGATACTCGGGAAAAACCCGAATCGTTAATTTTTCTTAACTTTATTCAATCATCTGTCACAAAACTCGGAGACTCGCATGCGCAAAACTTCTGACTACTTTTCTTTTCATTATTAACAGAATTTAAAAATTGGTTATTTGTTTATTTTAAAGAAGTTATATTTTTATACATTTATCATAGTGTTGTGATTTATTTCATACTAGCTGTACCCGGCCACGCGTTGCTTTGGCCCAGCCTGGTTAAATAGAAAAGTAAGAAAAGAAAAAGTGCACGTTTCTAATACGTTTAACTTTACAATGTTTGTGCGTATACAATATTTTTTGTTGTTCAATTGTCTGTGCAGATATATAGAGATTGTCTGGTTTGCCGACACTCTAGAACACGCAACATATAAATGATTGTCCATGTGAGAAGCAATCCGTGTCTAGATCTAAAACGCACGATTTTAAAGATTGGCCCTGAGCTTTGTTGATGGTGAGTGCAAACGCCAATCGAATTGGGAATTGCAATCTCTTGAATTGAAATGGCATATCCGTTGAAATCCTAGGAATGCGAGGAATGAGGACATCTTCAGCTTTGAAAGGTTCTATCAAGATTGTTACTTCTACGGCGTTGCTCATTATTTTTTTTTATTTTAACTGCAAGTCTCTTGCCGTTGCAAAGCTTTGGCTGATTGATATTTCGTAACATGATAGTTGGCACGCCGATATTCAATTGCAGTACCTGTGGTGGCATCCCTGGCAGCTCGAGTAATTTAAAAAATTCTGTTGGATAATTAGCCATATTTCACCTGCTTCCACAACACTGTCGACGGATGTGACTGCCTCGCTTTGAATGTTATTTGATGTTACTGAATAATATTTTAAAGTTCTTAGACGTCTGGTTTCTTGGCCGCAAGAACAGCTCGTTCACTCAGCCAATCGTGATTCTTATAATTTGTTTAAATATTGGAAAACACCTTTTCAAGCAATTCTTCTTTTGACGTCACTAAATTTCAGAAATTATGAGGCAATAAAATTCATCCTGAGGTCAGATCAACCGGCACCTTTCCGTTCCCATTTTCCAGCAATTGATGTAAGAATATCTCAGCTGATCGATTGTTTTGTAGCTGGACACGCATATTTGTAGTTAATTTTAAAGTCTTTACGTTTCGCCACAAAGTAGAGTATTTCAGGCAAGCATTTATTTCGTCTGCTGGTGTCGATGAAGAATTACAGGTAACGTTTGCCTGAAATCTCCTGCGAGCAATATTAATGTGTTCCCAAATGGTCTGATGTTTCCACTAAAAATCTTCCAATGATCGATCAAGAGCCTAGAGTGATTTTTTGTGCGTTATTGTGCATTCTTCCCAAACAATAAGGTTGCATTTCTGCAATATTTTCCCCATTCCGGATGCTTTGGAAATATTATACGTGTGAGTTACAATGAATTGCATGTTCAATGGCAATTTCAAAGCGGAAGCAGTTCTTCTACCTGGTAGCAATGTCGCAGCTATTCCGGACGACGCAAGAGCTAAGGCTATGTCAATCTAATTAGGAACGTTTTACCAGGTGCATCTAAGAGGAAGTTTTCTCAAATTCATTTATTGACAGTTTGTATTATTTGATCGTAAATGTTTTTTTTTTTTTTTTTTTTTTTTTTTTTTTTTGCAAAAGCGTTAGCTTAGGAATATTTAATTGCACATACGACAAAAGATCACCCGTATTGTAATTTTGTTCACAATGAAATTCTACATCGAACGAAGAAGCAGCAGATCGATTCGGTTATGGCATTCCCAATTGATTGAGAACTTCGTGCGCGATTTCTAAGCATAAATCATCAATCATTATCAACGCTTCATTGTAGATTTTTGCTGTGAAATCCATGTTCATATTTGAATTTCGACGGAAAATGTCTTCAGCCATGTGCAATTTATATTTTCCCCGTAACTCTGTTGGAGATGAAGGAGAGAATGCGGTAAATATGATTGCAAAAAACACAAACTAAATAACAAAGAAAAAATAAAAATATTAACGAAATATTTCAGAAAAGTGCCCCCGTGGGTGCAAAGTGGTGGAGGGGGAACGGTAGGTGCATAATATCAAAGAATGGTCAAAGGTCTTTCTAATGATATATCACATGATGGGTGTCGGAAAAAATTAAAAAATGTCCCCGGGTACTATCAATTGAAGCTGAAATAGCGGCTGGTATTAACTATGACGTAATCTTTAAAAAATTCAGTGAGGCGAAAAGCCACAAAGTTCATCTATTTTAATTTGTGTTTGTTTATGTAATTTTTGTCATTATTTGATTAGCAATAATACTTGCATAGTATACTCATAAAATTAGTGTATAATTACACTGGTTTACACGGTTTTTATACTTTCGCCGAAATGTGCATTTTTTCATAGATTCTAGTGCACTGAGTACGGGAAAATTGTTGAAAAAAATCTGTCACGTCTAGTTTAAAAAATATTTATTAATTACTTAAAAATAATAATAACATGAAATATAAAAGAAAAAAAATAGAAATGATTGATTTTACTCTTTATTTTATAATTTTCTTGATCTGTTTCTCTTAAAATAGACCAGCAGTAGTCCCCTAACATACTTTCGTCCCAAAAACCTTTGTGTCTGTCTTCAAAAAGTTTAAGGTCTTGGTGAAAACGCTCGCCCTGCTCGTCACTCACGGCGACCAAGTTTTCAGGAAAAAAATCCAGGTGTAAATGGAGAAAATGTACCTTCAGAGACATGTTCACACTCACTGCATGATAGTTTTTTAATAAAACAGCAATATGTTTTTCATAATTTTCATCTTTATGATTTCCTAAGAATACATGGACTTTTTGGGGAAATAACTGCTGAAAATTTTACTTCGATTTTGGTAATAAGTTAATTTGATATTTGGTGTCAATAAGTTCCACTGTTGTAGACGAGAGGTAAGAATCTCTGCCTTAGATCTAGATAGTTGCAAGTCTCGCACAAGGTCGTTCAACTCATTTTGGTTTATTAAATGTAGCGTTTTATCATCTTCGATTACGAATTCGTCATCATTTTCATCCTCCATAAACAGATCGTCACTTTCTTGGCTACTCGCACTTGACATACCTGGACATACGAGATGTGACAGAGATTCCGACTGTGATATCGGTTTTGAGACTATATTCAGGATATTGAATTTTGTTTATTTTTTAAATTAAAGCCTGCAGTTTTTGTCAAACAAAAATAAGTCATTTTCGTGATTTGAAAGCTCTCTCCACAGCATTGGTGATCCAAATTGAAGATACTTTTTTTCTCCCGAAGCCCAGCATATAAGAGTAAGCCTACAGCTTTCACAAAAAACATGTGGGACCCACTTTCTATCTTGATTAATCACTGAGAATCCAAAATAATGCACATATGCTGTTTTAGAACATTCCGATATCGGTCTTCCTTTTTTGCGAATATAAATTGTCCACAAACGTAACAAAAGCGACCAGAATTTAATTTACACACTCTGTTAGACATTTTATCAAAAAAAAAAAAACACTTTAGTTCACAAAAACACAAAAAAACATAATATAGAATCAAAGTTGACAATGCCGGTAACTTGAATGTGACGTGATACATATATTATTGAATTAAAAATGTGAATATTGAAAAATGTAAATATTTTAAAAATGTGACGTGATAGATTTTTTCCAAATACCGCCTTTCATTAGTAAGAGGTAGCATAATAAGAAAATAGGTGTTTCATCAAAAGTATATAAAAAATGTTTAAATTTGTAAACCAGTGTTATTATTAGTATATAATTCAGCTCAAACATTTTCTTTCTGACTGGAAAATGAAAGAGGCCTCCCAAAGCTGATGTCGCCGACGTCCATGTTTTGTCAAGCGCCGCCACTGATAGCATTCTTCAGATTTCTAAGTCTCCCAGCTATGGAATATGGATTAATGATAACTCATACATTTACGTACAAATAGAGATTCATTAAAAAAATAAATTTAGTTTACATGTGTACATGCAGAAATCAATCTAGAGAGGGACAATATTTTGGAACGGATGTACCTGAACTTCGCAGCTCCAGGCTCGATTCAAGATTTTAACTTTTATAACAGGCCGGGCCAATAAATATTTTGTACTGGTCGTGTTCGGGCCGAACTTTCAGCTTTTATACCGGGTCAGGCCAATTAAAATTTTCTATCGTCCGGGCCGGACCAATTTTTTTTACTACGGGTCAATCCGGGTCCGGGCCTGCAATTTTCGTCCCGTGCAGACCTGTATGGGGCCCTTTCTACTTCAATTGTGTCTAGGCCTTTTTCCATTTGCTGTTTTTAGCCCGTTTTTCTGCTTTCCAGAAAAATATGTACCGTAGAGGTCTGCATGGTCCGAAATTCCATGGCCGGGCCCGGTGTAAAAATTAAAAGTTCGACCCATTCCGTTCATTATACAATTCAGATTATTTTAAGGAATACTGCACACTTACTTATGGGACAATTTTAACTTCTATAATTTTAATTACCATACGTTCTCAAACCATAGAATACAGAATAGCAACATTAATGATCACACAATTTCTGTCAAATGTATACGAAGATTTAGTTCTTGATAATGCGAACTATACTTACATCATAAACAAAATTCTAATACCCCCGTCAGATTCACGTAAACGAGGATCGACTGATTTGTCTATATAAAGCAAAAATACCTGAATAGGAAATGACTGAAAATAATTCATTTTCAGTCAGACTTCTGTCTTAGCAGATAAGTTTACTTCGTCTTTTATACAGTAAAACATGCCATGACGTAATTTGTAGGTACTCAAATAATTTTCCATTTTAGATATATTTTCTTCTTAGCAGATCTAATTTTTGGATATTATTTCGTCTTTAACTTGGAATTATTCTGTTTAAGGCAGGATTCCGTTATAGATGGTTGCATTTCACTAGTTTTACTGCATAACGAACGGTGTTCCTGCTAAGATGTAAAAGAGTCTACTGAGAAAAATGACACTTTCAAATCTGAGTAAATCAATGTTTTCATTTTGTTATGAAACTTTTTTTTTCCAAATATGACGACCCAATGCTTTCAATTCTGAAATACCAGAAATATTGAAACATGGACATACTCAAAACTGAGCACATAGTGGTCAGTTCATTCTCATTTTTGAAACCAATGACATACTCAAAAATAATTAGAATCAGTTCAAACTTATATTTGAAACACGGAAATACTGAAAAATGAGCTCATAGAAGTCAGTTCATACTCATTTTTGAAACATGGATATACTCAAATGTGAACACATGATGTTTTATTCTTGAGTGTGTGCATGTTTTCAGAAATGAGTATATAAGGTAAAGCTAGGAGAGTCTGCGCACAATTCAAAAGAATAACAATAAAAAATCTAAATATTAATTTTTTGCTAAACTATCCATGAAAAATGTTTACTTTATTTGTTTTTTATGCATTTCCAATGCTATTTTGTTGAAATGTTGCAATTTAATAGAACAGTTGTAATTAAAACCTAGAAAGTTATTTTGTGCAATCTGTCCTTATACAGGGTTGGTGTGATTGCGCACATAGGTAGGAGAGGTTGTTATTAATAATAACTACAATTAAATTGCTAACAATAATATTTATACATAAATGGCATTGTTGTATATGAACAAATATTATTGTATTAGGAGTGAATGTTTCAACCTAATGATTAAAGAATCAGAAAAAGGAAATAATTTTAAAAACGATTAAAAAATTTTAATTAAAGGAAAAAAAAATTAAAGAATCAGAAAAAACAAGCCCAGATAACATTACAAAATAGCATTAAGTTACTTGATAACAGGTTTAACTTAAAATTAGTCCATTTTCATTTTTCATTTTTTTATGCAAATTTACCAATAAGTTACGTAATCTCTCCTAGCATAGAAACTAATGGGAACAATGCGCCATCTCTCCTAAGTAGCAGATGTGCAAACTCTCCAATTTCGGTAGGAGAGATTGCGCGGCTTTTTATTTAACATGGTCGCTACTAAAACGAACCGTTGATGTTCACATTGTTAGTCTAGATTAGTAGCTTATGAGAAATCGTTTAAGTTTAAAATATGTTATACTACTGACATTGTATAGAAATTCTGATGAGTAGCTATGAAAATTCAAGCACCTACTTTGGGAAAACAAAATAGCAATGCTTTATCTTAGACGCTCAAAACAATCAACGAGCACTTTCAAGTAGACACTCCACTACTGCTGCTGTACAACTACCTGGACTTGCTGCGCGCTCACTCTACTCCTTCCCCCCGAGCCTCTATGTGCGCAATCTCTCCGACCGCACCATCTCTCCTGGCTTTGCCTTACAAGTTTCAAACTTGAGTAATTCGGAACCATTTTGACTATGAGACATGCTCAAATTTGAGTATTTTTTTTTTTTTTTTTTTGTGAAATTGTCGTTTTTAGAGTGTCTGAAAAGCTGTGCTCAAATGAAAATCCTAAAATGTTTGCATGCACATAGTGAAACATTTATTAATCGTCAAATAAAAATGCCCATAATTTATATTTTTCTGGATATTGATTTCATAATTTATGCGTGTTTCATAAATTTAAATTATAAAAATTGGCAAATCACAGTATTTACTTTTTTTTTTCTAATAACATATCCATGCAAAGAGCCATAACGAAACTATGTAAAAGGTATTTAACATTTAGTACTCAGAAATTTTCGAATATTTATATTTCCAAAAACTGTAGGCAAAGGAAATTTAAATTTCATATCTAAAACAACTTTACCAAAGAATGCATTATATTTAGTTCCGCGGGAGAAGATAAAAATGCCGCCATACAACAACAATTGCTTTATAATTCAAGATGTAAATCATTTTTCGAAACAAAAAAAAAGTTTCGATTAAAAATCACTTTAATTATGTTTGCAAATGTTTATGCTTTTGCGTTTAAAAATGAGTCAGAAAGTTTCGCGTTGTTGAGTGATGAAAAATATTTTTTGAGAACCCCCTTAAAGTTATTTGCTATTAATTTCTTTTCCTATTTTAATATCCCTAAAGAACCTCCTTAAAGAAAATTTATTCCCACAATTTATTACCAATATTATTATTACTTTAATATTATTACCAATTGTTGATACGAGAATCGTAGGGTGTTTAATTTTTTTTTTTTTTTTTTTTTTTTTAAGACCGCATCAATACTACTTTAAATACTTCAGTACAACGAAATTAACAACGCTTCCAGGTGAAAAATCATCATGGAATCTTCTTTCCCATAAAATTGCGTTCTGCATGCTGAGAAATATTTTGCGCTTTAATATGAATTCTATTTTATATTAATCTGTGGAATATATCTTTTTATTTTTATGGCATACATATGAAATTTATACTTAAGGTTATTGTCAAATCCAAACTGTATACTTTCTGACACACTATTTTTGTTCAGAAGTGTACCAAATTGACAAGCGCTTCTATTTATGTAATAAAACAACAATTTATCGGATTTTTTTTTCTGAAAATGTTGTCAAAGTTGCCGTTTTGATCCGAATTTCTGGACGCGACAGCACAGGAAAGTTAAAACACTGACGTCCTAAGACAATAATCACTTATAACTTAAGATGTAATTAATTTATCGGAGAAATAAAACTACAGTTCAATTACAAATCACTTCAATAATCAGGACTGAAAGTAGCATGCTTTTATGTTTAAAAATGAATTAAAAAGTGTGTCACAAAGTCTACCGTTTCGGAGCAGAGAAATTTTTTTTTTGAGAACCTCCTTAAAGTAAATTTTTTTGACATTTTATAACACTTTTTATAACACTAAGAAATTTGATTTTCTACAAGTAAAATGTAATTCATTACTTCTAACCATCAGTTTTTAAATTACTTAAAATTGCACATTTGGGATTTAAAGTAAATAGAAAAACAGAGACTTAATCAAATTTCATATATTTATTTAAGAAAAATAACATCAATCATCTAAATGCAGTAGGTATCCTACTTCATCTAGGTATTCATACATTTGTAACGTAAAATATTTCTCCAGTATCACCTAAATAACTTAAGTACTATCACATATGTTTTCCCTTTATAAGCATTGTGAAAGAAAAAACGGTCCCTTACGGTTCCCCTCATTAGCATCTAGTTTCCAGGAACAGAAATGATTGCTGATTCTACCCAGATTGAGCTAAAATCTCCCGTGGTGTAAATCTCTCCATCATTATCAATCAATTACTTAATCTATCCCTAAGGAAGTATTTTCCTTCTATTTATTTTAGTTTTAAAAAACCAAACCGCCATTTTGATGCTTAGAATCTTTACTACTTGAAACCGACCCCCCGTAATCATAACCGATTAGTGAATGCAAACAGGAAATGAACAGCCATTAAATAGATCTTTTCTCCTTTTTTTTTTTTGTTCTTCCTGTAAAAAGGACTTCGAATGTCTCTAAATATTTATGTAAAGAATAAAAAAAAGGCTGAAACTGGTTTGTTTTGTTTTTGAAGTAAAATGCAGTTAAGAATTTTTAACATAAATATAGTCAATTACATAAAATAAAATAACGTTTTATTTATTACAAATATTTTTTCCTCTTAACAAAGCTAAATTTTCTGATTTGTTCACTGTTTTCGTTTTTATAAGTAAAAGCATGAAATTTGCGGACATAACTAATGCAAGTGATTTGGAATCAAATAGCTATTTTCAGTTACCAATAAATTTATTCCATCTTGAGTTATAATCGATCAAAAATCGACTTTCATGCTATTTTGTGAAAGGAAATTTGTCTTTATATAAAAAAGAAAAAACGGTATTGGCATAATATAACTGAGCTTTAAAACTTGGGGGGGGGGGAGTCTCGAGACATTTTTGTAAAAAATTATAGCCCTCTCCTTAAATAAAAATTTGTCAAAGTCCTAGGCTTTCGAGGAATTTTTAAAATGGTGGGGAAGTGGTTGAGATAAATATGTTCAAAGTCTTCATTCAAGCCATTCAGTCAGGATGGCAACAAATGATGGAAGTTTGTAAAAAATAAAGAACTCTAGCTAAGGGTGCTGATTGGAAATGTCTCAGAAATTTTGCTGTGATGCATTTTAGGATACACAGTATAATTTTAGCTTAAGAATTAAAAAAATTATATCGTCCTTTAATTTCAAAAAATTTGAACTGTACCTCTTTACACCATTTCAAGGGAAGAAAAACTGGAACGAAAACTCGTACATCGGTTATAGATTATGAAACATTTTCCAACATTATTTGAATACTGTTAAGAAATTTCCTTCTTTCATACAATGCAATGAGACATCTAAATAAACAATTTAAAGCACAGAACGCAGTTAAAAATCCATTTTTAAGAATTGTTACCCATAGCAGATAATGTATGAGAATAATTTTGTGCAACCCAGTATATAATCTATAGAGCTTTAAACATACTACATAATGAAACTAAAATTTCAATGAGCTGGAAAAAGTTTAAAACAACTAAAAAAGCTTTTTCTACTGAAATGCTACTTATACTACATGATGACACTACATTCATGTATCAGTATCCTTTAGAGCAACAATGTATATGAATAATGCAGCAAAATTTGGTTGAGCTAAACAACGTGCAAACCGGTTAAAAGTGCATTTTCATTAAACCCTTCCATAGATGTTAATATGATTTATTATTATTATTATTTTTTTTTTTGGGGGGGGGGGGCGGTGGAGGCGCTGATGGAGTAAACCTATATCTCATACGCTTTATACACATCACGTAGTATGCTAACATTAAATTCAGCTTGAAAACTCAAAACTAAAAATGCACTTACAGCACTTACCATCCATAGGTGGAAATATATCTAAATTTCTTTTACGCAGCCATATGAATTTATTTCTTTTCTACAAGAATCTCTTAGAATAATAAAATATATTTTAGCTGGAAATGCCTAACACAGTTAAAAACACGCTTTAGGAATTCACTCCCATAAACAGGTCCTTATTACCGCACAGGCCAAGTAGGCCACGGCCTTGGGCCCATTGGAGACGAATGCTCCAAAATGAGTAAAATTATTTAGGAAAAAAATTCTCCTAGAAGAAATTTTATTTCAATTTTCGATATCTCAGAAAAAGATATATGTCTAAATAGATACAAATGCCTTGCCTGTACTTTTCTGTTCTCTACAAACAGTTTAAATAGAAATGCTGTTGACAAATATTTTTATGGGGAACTTTTTTAAAGAAATATTTAAAGTATTATAGTATCAAGCAGCAAAAGAAAATTTATATTTACCCGAGTTTCATGGCCATTTTCATAAAATGCAGAAAAATTGCAGAATACACTCCAAAAAAACATTTCTAGCTACTATTTTGGTTAGAGGGGGACCCTGAAAATCTGCTAGGCCTTGGGCCCTGGACAATCTTAATCGGGCTCTGCCCATAAAGTGAAATGCTTTTGATTTCTTTCGTAAATCTCTGTATATGATCTATAGAATTCCTATATTTACCACGTAATGCGTTAAAATTTAGTTACATTTAAAAACACGTACTACAACTGAAAACGCACTTCCAGCAATTAGTGTTCATAGTTTTATAAACGAACTACATATATGCTACTTACATCATACTCTATAGAAAGTATACTGTAGCCCACCTCAGGGACACATACCAATTCCATCATATTTGCTGTTTCATAACATCACTAAAATGTACTGCAAATGATTTTTTCCCCACTGACCATAATGTAAACGAAAACTGTAGTCTATCCCTGAAATCGTTATAATTTGATAAATCAATCGTTGTGCGCATCAACGCAGGACAGGGTTTCTCTGCTTGGTTCGTTATCAAAAACTACTAATAATTGATCTTTTATCATATTATAATACGAGCAAATCTTTCCTGTTTTTGTCTGCACTTTTTATTTTTCAGATTACAATATTGCTTTTTTTTTTTTCCAAAAAACAGACAAAACATTTGGCATAAAACGGGATAAAATTGCTCCTTCTATGGACGATGTTAAAAAATATCAGCACTATATGTGTTCTCTATATGTGAGAATAAAACTGTATCAGTTGGTTATCAGTACAACAAGATCAGAAGAAATATTGGTCTCCTTTGTCAAACAAAACGTTGCCTTCTTCCCCCTAAAGAGTTTTGAAATGGCGCCCCTGTTCTCAGAGCTTAATTCATGCAAAGGGCCGAAACTAGTTTTTTTTTTTCACGAGGGGAAACCAAGGATTTTGGCGCCCCTCCCTCTTCCTCCTCATTTCACAGAGTAAATGTACAAAGTGAATTTACTAAGTTTCTAATAGCCGACTTATTTTTAAAATAAAAATATGTAATCATGTACGTAATGCTGAACTATATAATCAGCTTTGCCAAATCAATAAATTGGAATCGAAAGGAATAGGCGGAAAAAATCTGTTTTATACAGATTTCCGTCTTAGCATGTATAATTGTTGATATATTTTTTTTTCATTTAAAACAGCATCCCGTTATATAGACAGATTACATTTTCACATATTTTACTGTAGTTGTAACTTACATACTGTACTTAGTACATTCCATTCCAATTAAGCAGGCGTTTAAAGTAATAGTGGTCTTAAAAACTGCAAACCAGGATTTTCTGTAGGTATAACAATGAATTCCAATATCGTAAAATATATTTGTGTGCTGTAGATAGCAATCTACAGTCAGTATTAGAAAAGTACCACTTATACCGCTCTTCCTATTAATAGATCTAGATGCTTTATGGAACATAACGCTCATTTTCAAAATTATAATAGTAACTTAGAACAAACACACACACAAAAAAACCCTATTAAGTATTTTATTTTGTGAATTGAGAAGAAAACGCCAAGCCACATTTTTGGTGAAATAAATCTAACACTGTATAATCTGTTACTTAATATTGTAAATTATAATATCCAACATATAATTTTTTTCTACTGTCACTTGGTGGCAGTATATGTGATAGGTTTCGTTTTTGCCCCAGATGTTTATGCCCCCAATGAAGATAGCTAATTTTACGAAAAACGTACTATAGTAATATCATTAAAGCAATGCCCTATTGTTACTCAGAATATCTCAAATGTTACTGAGACATTGGCGAAAAAACCTTATGTTATTTATCTTGATTTGAGTATTGGATCAAATTTTCAAATTGAAATATCTCAGAAGTTCAAAAATGTGGCTTAGCACTCGCTTGCCCCCTCAATTTTCCATTCCCTAGTGTTTAGTGTCCCGGACAGTCAGCCGGCTTTACCATCTTTTCATCAATTTGTTAATTTTAATGCATTTGGCTCAGTTTTCCTTTTGGATTTTCCAGGTGCAAAACATTTTTACCCAAATTTCATATTTTTTTGCATCAAACGACAAAACAAATCTTCATGTGACCCCCCCCCCTCCGCCTTCTGTTCTGGCGCCTGGGGCACATGCCCCCTCTGCCCCCCTACTTATTTTCGGCCCTGTGCATATCAACTAATATTAGACATTATTCACTGTCGATTGGTACATTTCTTTTTCTTATGCTATAAACAGTGCTCAGAATAGCATAGGGTGATATAGTTTTTTTTCCCACCATGATAATACGTTTTTAAGAGAATGATTCTTATACTAAACAAGTTGGAAATTGTACTTCAAACGTGACAAATGAGGTGCGTTCGTACAATAACTAGTTTCAGTGAAATAAATTATATCGTCTGTTATTGTTATATGGTTAATTTCCGTAATAAAAAAAGTACATTTTAAGTTGCAAACATTTTATCATTTGTTGAGATTTACTGAAAATTCCAATGGGAAACTTAAGCCTAGCATTGAAAATTTCAGAGCTTGAAATCCCTATTTAGATTTTTTTCCATTTAATATCTATTTCTCCGGAAACATCTGTCCAAAAACTGTTGGTAGATTATAGGATTGCTATAATTAAACAATTTTAGTATACAAATTAGGTTTTTAAATTCAGTAATACGGAAATAATATGATTCCATTTTAATTAGGACGTCATCACCATGGCAACCAAGTATCATTACCTATCATGTGATATCATTGAATTAATTACGTATGATAGGATTTAATAGGATGATACATCTCGGTCGCTTGACGATTAATCCTCGGAAGCTGCTATAACAAAGAAGTACCGATTTTAAAAAAAATTCAAATTACTTAATAAATATTTTTATGAATATCTTTTTAAGTTTTGATTCGATTTTCATAAAATTTGAAGTGACTCGACAAAATTCTGCAAAAATTATATATATTAAATTTCAAATCATTTGGTTGGATAGTTTTTGCGCTATTACATGCGGACAGACGAACAGACCAGACGACGACTACAGGTGCTACGCGTATTTATATAATTACGAACGCACCTAAAAAGTATCATAAATGCTTGAACTTTTATATTATTTTTCACAGCGATAGCATTTTCCCATTTTATCAGCACTGTCATTAAGGAGTGAAACCAATGTTCGGAAGTAACGTACGTACTATACAAGTAGTGAAACTTCAGTAATCGCTATACTTTTCCGGTAGTTTGTAGTGTAACGCGCTATATTTTGAACTAGTCGGATGTGCCAATCCCAAAACTTTCTTCTATCTCATACATTTTAATACTTCAAAAAGCATATTACAACCCTTGGCACAAAGTTTCCGATCACTAAACCAACACTAGCATTTTTTGTAAGAAAGGATTATTTATTCTCACTGCATAAAAATTAAACGATTATTAGCGATAATACATTTGTATTATATAGAGGGTGCAAAATGTTATCTATCGCCGACCTTTAATTTCTCAGCCGTTGGTTGTAGACATATAGTTCCAATTACAAAAATGTTTAAAATGAGGTAAATATTCATATTGTGGCGTTAATTAAAGTAAAAAATCAATTTTGTAAAAATTACGAAATCTAACTTTTTATACGGTCCCCCGGTCCCTATAGTTATATTTAGAAAATGTTTGCACATATCATAACAAATACAACAAAAAAGTTTGAATTCTGTACGACAAAAATTGACACAGTTATTAAATTTCAAAGTTTGAGATTTTTTCACATGATTTTCTCTTTTATTCAGGGCTCAGTTAAAAAATTAATTAGAGTAATTCGAGATCGAAATCAGGGTGCAATGCCCTTTTTAAGGCAAAACAACCTTTAGCTGGTATCGTTAAATCGGTGTATCACCAAAGATGGTTTTTTCATCTAAAAATTTGAGCTGACTTTGAGGGGTCGTATACAAAGTAAAGAATGAAATATTGAGATTAAACAGAAAAATTAATATCAATTTAATATCATATTAGAAAACGGTATACTATAAAAAATGTATACATCAAATATACTGATCGGAAACATTTTGCCGAGGGTTGTATGTTTTTTAATTACGCATTTCAGAAGCAAACAAGTTGGAAATTGTACGTTAAACGTGACAAATGAGGTGCGTTTTTACTATAACTAGTTTTACAATGTATAAAAAAATCATCGTTTTATTTCAGTGAAATGAATTATATCGTCTGTTATGAGCGAAATGAGCATGCCTTTCTTTTCTCTTATTACGTATGCCACGTTTACAGATGCGATTTTTTTTTCAACACCAGATAGCGCTGCAAAATTCACCATGGAGATATTGTTTTGCGAATCCTCCATGGTTTAACATTTCTATCATATATTCTAATACGAGCAAATCTTGTGTGTGGTTATATATATATATATATATATATGCAAAATTTATCTTAAAAACGGCTCTAATGATTTTGACGAAATTTCGTATCCTACCGTTTTGGGGCACCAGAAAACCATTGGGCTAGGTCACATGTTCGAGAAAATTCGATTAGTGGGTCATTTTGGGTCATTTTGGGTCACGGTCTAGCTAATTGTATCTAAAAAACGGTTCAAACGTTTTTGAAGAAATTATGTATCCGACCATTTTCGGGCACGAGAAGACTATTGGGCTGGGTCACATGTTCGAGAACTTTCGATTAGTGGGTCATTTTGGGGTCAACGCGGGTCAAATTAATTTTATCTAAAAAACGGCTCTAACGATTTTGATTAAATTTTGTGTCCTACGAGTTTCGAGCACGATAAAATCATTGAGCTAGGTCACATGTCCGAGAAAATTCGATTAGTGGGTCATTTCTGGGTCATTGTGGGTCAAGATCTAAAAAGCGGCTCAATTTACACTAAATTTTGCATCCAATTATTTTCGGGCACGAGAAGACTGTTGGGCTAGGTCACATGTTCGAGAAAATTCAATTAGTGGGTCATTTTGGGTTATGGTCAAGCTAATTGTATCTAAAAACGGTTCAAATGATTTTGACGAAATTTTGTATCCGACTATTTTCGGGCACGAGAAGACTATTGGGCTGGGTCACATGTTCGAGAAATTTCGATTAGTGGGTCATTTCTGGGTCATTGTGGGTCAAGATCTAAAAAGCGGCTCAATTTACACTAAATTTTGCATCCAATGGTTTTCGGGCACGAGAAGACTGTTGGGTTAGGTCACATGTTCGAGAAAATTCAATTAGTGGGTCATTTTGGGTCATGGTCAAGCTAATTGTATCTAAAAAACGGTTCAAATGATTTTGACGGAATTTTGTATCCAACTATTTTAAAACACGACAAGACTATTGGGCTGGGTCACATGTTCGAGAACTTTCGATTAGTGGGTCATTTTTGGGTCAAAGCGGGTCAAATTAATTTTATCTAAAAAACGGCACTAACGATTTTGATTAAATTTTCTATCCTACGAGTTTCGGGCACGCGAAACTCATTGGGCTAGGTCACATGTTCGAGAAAATTCAATTAGTGGGTCATTTTGGTCATGGGTCATTATGGGTCAAGCTATTTTATCTTAAAAACGGTTCAGCGGATTTGAAATAAATTTAGCACCCTACAGGTTTAGGGAACAAGAAGACTATTAGGATAGGTCACATGTTCGAGAAATTTCGATTAGTGGGTCATTTCTGGGTCATTGTGGGTCAAGATCTAAAAAGCGGCTCAATTTACACTAAATTTTGCATCCAATGGTTTTCGGGCACGAGAAGACTGTTGGGTTAGGTCACATGTTCGAGAAAATTCAATTAGTGGGTCATTTTGAGTCATGGTCAAGCTAATTGTATCTAAAAAACGGTTCAAATGATTTTGACGAAATTTTGTATCCGACTATTTTAAAGCACAAGAAGACTATTGGGCTGGGTCACATGTTCATGAACTTTCGATTAGTGGGTCATTTTTGGGTCAAAGCGGGTCAAATTAATTTTATCTAAAAAACGGCTCTAACGATTTTGATTAAATTTTGTATCCTACGAGTTTCGGGCACGCGAAAATCATTGGGCTAGGTCACATGTTCGAGAAAATTCGATTAGTGGGTCATTTCTGGGTCATTGTGGGTCAAGATCTAAAAGCGGCTCAATTTACACCAAATTTTGCATCCAACGGTTTTCGAGCACGAGAAGACTGTTGGGCTAGGTCACATGTTCGAGAAAATTCAATTAGTGGGTCATTTTGGTCATGGGTCATTATGGGTCAAGCTATTTTATGTTAAAAACGGTTCAGCGGATTTGAAATAAATTTAGCACCCTACAGGTTTAGGGAACAAGAAGACTATTAGGCTAGGTCACATGTTCGAGAAATTTCGATTAGTGGGTCATTTCTGGGTCATTGTGGGTCAAGATCTAAAAAGCGGTTCAATTTACACTGAATTTTGCATCCAATGGTTTTCGGGCACGAGAAGACTGTTGGGTTAGGTCACATGTTCCAGAAAATTCAATTAGTGGGTCATTTTGGTCAAGGGTCATTATGGGTCAAGCTATTTTATCTTAAAAACGGTTCAGCGGATTTGAAATAAATTTAGCACCCTACAGGTTTAGGGAACAAGAAGACTATTAGGCTAGGTCACATGTTCGAGAAATTTCGATTAGTGGGTCATTTTGGTCATGGGTCATTATGGGTCAAGCTATTTTATCTTAAAAACGGCTCAGACTATTTACACTAAATTTTGTATCCTATGGTTTTCGGGCACGAGAAGACTGTTGGGCTAGGTCACATGTTCGAGAAAATTCAATTAGTGGGTCATTTTGGTCATGGGTCATTATGGGTCAAGCTATTTTATGTTAAAAACGGTTCAGCGGATTTGAAATAAATTTAGCACCCTACAGGTTTAGGGAACAAGAAGACTATTAGGCTAGGTCACATGTTCGAGAAATTTCGATTAGTGGGTCATTTCTGGGTCATTGTGGGTCAAGATCTAAAAAGCGGTTCAATTTACACTGAATTTTGCATCCAATGGTTTTCGGGCACGAGAAGACTGTTGGGTTAGGTCACATGTTCCAGAAAATTCAATTAGTGGGTCATTTTGGTCAAGGGTCATTATGGGTCAAGCTATTTTATCTTAAAAACGGTTCAGCGGATTTGAAATAAATTTAGCACCCTACAGGTTTAGGGAACAAGAAGACTATTAGGCTAGGTCACATGTTCGAGAAATTTCGATTAGTGGGTCATTTTGGTCATGGGTCATTATGGGTCAAGCTATTTTATCTTAAAAACGGCTCAGACTATTTACACTAAATTTTGTATCCTATGGTTTTCGGGCACGAGAAGACTGTTGGGCTAGGTCACATGTTCGAGAAAATTCAATTAGTGGGTCATTTTGGTCATGGGTCATTATGGGTCAAGCTATTTTATCTTAAAAACGGTTCAGCGGATTTGAAATAAATTTAGCACCCTACAGGTTTAGGGAACAAGAAGACTATTAGGCTAGGTCACATGTTCGAGAAATTTCGATTAGTGGGTCATTTTGGTCATGGGTCATTATGGGTCAAGCTATTTTATCTTAAAAACGGCTCAGACTATTTACACTAAATTTTGTATCCTATGGTTTTCGGGCACGAGAAGACTGTTGGGCTAGGTCACATGTTCGAGAAAATTCAATTAGTGGTCATTTTGGTCATGGGTCATTATGGGTCAAGCTATTTTATCTTAAAAACGTTTCAGCAGATTTGAAATAAATTTAGCACCCTACAGGTTTAGGGAACAAGAAGACTATTAGGCTAGGTCACATGTTCGAGAAATTTCGATTAGTGGGTCATTTTGGTCATGGGTCATTATGGGTTAAGCTATTTTATCTTAAAAACGGCTCAGACTATTTACACTAAATTTTGTATCCTATGGTTTTCGGGCACGAGAAGACTGTTGGGCTAAGTCACATGTTCGAGAAAATTCAATTAGTGGGTCATTTTGGTCATGGGTCATTATTTTTGAACTCAAATTTAATTTTGACCGAGCATAGCTCGGTCTTCCCTGCTCGTGATTCATGATGAACGAATCTCTTGCGCTTATTTACTTTAATGGATATTGGGATAAATATTGGGCTGTTAACTTAATTTCAACTCAAGTTATCTCAGAATCTATACAATTTTTAATGTAACCCATCTCTCAAACAAACATTTTTTTTTGAACGATCTTTCTAAAAATGTAACTTTTATGCAATTTTATTAGAAAAAATAATTTTGAATAAAAATGGCCGCCTGGCATATGAAAAAAGATGTGGTTAGCCCGTATTTGTTTTTCCTCAGTCACATGACTTGTGCTTTTATTAAATAGATTATGTATGACAGGATTTAATAGAATGAAGAAAACTTTTATTAATATCTTTTTAAGTTTTGATTCGATTTTCATAAAATTAGAAATGACTCTGCAAAATTCTACAACGCTTATATATATTAAGTTTTAAACCATTCGGTTGGGTAGTTTTTGCGAGATTTTTGCGAAACCCCCCTGGTTTTGCCCCCCTTAAAAAACCAGGGGGGGGGGCGTAGGAAAAAAATTCGTAATGAAGTCTATTCAACGGGTAATATTTAAAAAAAAAACGTGAAAAATTTCCTAATAACAAATATGAAAATTAAACCTAGCTTGCACAATTGAGTGATTCAGTATGATTTTTTTCAACAGTTACCGCGACCGTTCCGAAAATCGAAAAAATTCGCTATCACAGCACCACTTTCAGACCTATTTTCTCCAAAATTTTATAGAAACCTCGGCCTATTACATCTATATATTTAAAACGAAAAGCGCATTCTTTCAAATTTCCACACGAATATCCTCTCTTTGCGCGTGCGTCAACTTTTTGTTGGAGGTTTCTCCCCTCAGAAACGAGAAACCTGATTGATTAGCCTGTTTAGCCTAGGAGGATTGGAAAGGGTTGATTAAAAACGGATGGAGGTGTACCATTGCATTGAAAGCACAGAACCTTCTAATATATTTTTGCTCTGAGGTTGAAAGCTAAAGCTTTTTTTTTTAAGAACTCATGTTTTCACTACTAAATATGCATATTTTTTCGCAAAATTTTAAAGAGAGCTTGCATACAGTTATATTTATAACCGATTGAAATGTCAGAGAGTTAGGAAGATGAGAACTATTTTTTTATTTCTATGTTAAAGACTTGAAAACAAACAACCAGAAAAGCGAGAAAAATACATTTCTTTTACAACTAGATAACAATATTTTTCACGAAATTTTTACACGAGCTGTAAAACCGTTTTATTTATCACCAATAAAGATTTCCAACAGTTCGGACAAAAAGAACTTTTTATTTTAAAACTATGAAACAGCCCTACGTAAAAAAACAAGAAAGTGAGCGCTTTTATCACTAAATATCAATATATTTTCGCGAATATTTAATCTTAAAATATAATTTCATACAAAATCGGGTTAAAAAGATATAAAATAATAAAAACTTGATGGGTTTTTTAAAATTTATTAACACGGGCCCGGGCAACGTCGAACGGAGGTCGGCTAGTTACATCTAAATTTAAAAATTCATTGAAAAGTCTTCATAAATTCTCCACTTAAACTGCAAAAAATCGAGAAAATCGCTGTCACAGTGCCCCTTTCTAGTGGAATATCCCCATTTTCAACTAGGACCTGACGTCCAGGGCTTTACAAATTTGATAAAATCTGGTAGCCAGCAAAAAATTCTAGAAGCCAGTAAAAAATATTTACCACCCCTTCCCTGTCATTGATTTTCAGATACAGCACAAAAGTATTTATGAATTAATTGATAAAAAATAATAATAAGCATTAGTTTAGAATTATTAGTTATATAGTTCAGAAAAATAATATAAACTAAGTTTTCTAATGAAACTTATCAAAATTATATATCCATGGAAAAGAAATAATGTAAAGGCTGAATTAACCGGCCTGTTCGGAAAATGCTGTTTGCCGAATGCTTCAAATGTCTGGATGGGTGCTACAGAATGTATATCTGCTGAGGAAGGCATGGCTGAAATAGTGAAGCAGGAAAACAAGTTTTTTGCCTGTTTTTCTGTCGAAGTCTCAAATAATAATGATTTTATTATTTTAAAATTTACATTTGATGAACTTATTTTTGCCAAATTAAAAATAAAAGTAACAAATATTTTTTTTGTTCGAATATAGTTTGTAACTTTATTTTTTAATATTAAGGAGGGGGAGGGAGGGGAAAAAGGGCATTTGTGCTCATTTCAAGAAAGTTTAGGTCAATTTTTCTACAAAAAGATAAAAAAAAAAGCCGGATTAAATAACTTGGTTGTCAGGTAAAAAAAAATTTAGTCGCCAGTGGCAACCTTGTGACCGTATTTGTCAAGCCCTGCTGACGTCTATAGTCAAAAACGTATATATGAAGCTTGGTTCAGCATTATCGATAACTTCATACACTTTCCGATGATACAAAAGTGAAATCGCTATCACAGCGCCCCTTTCCGGGGGAATTTAACCAATTTCAGCTGGGATCTGACGGTCATGGTCAAAAACATACGAGGGAAAGTCATTAAGTAAGTCACAAAAGATAATTAAATAATAACTTACAATGATATTTACTTCAAAACTATCTTTATTTCTCAACATATTCTCCGCCAATATTTATGCACTTATATCGCCGTTTTATCAGTGCCCCAACACCAGCTGCATAACATTCTTTGGGTTGCTGTCTCAGCCACATTAGGACTTCCAGTTGAACCTTTTCATCATCTGTGAACATCATCTTGCAACTTCTTCAACATCCACCATACAGCTTCGACTTAGCCCCAAGCGATTTTCATCTGTTTAGTCCACTAAAAAACCATCTTGGAAGCAAGATGATGTTCATAGATGATGAAAAGATTCAACTTGAAGTCCTAATGTGGCTGAGACAGCAACCCAAAAAATGTTATGCAGTTGGTGTTGGGGCACTTATAAAACGGTGATATAAGCGCATAAATATTGGTGGAGAATATGTTGAGAAATAACAATAGTTTTGAAGTTAATATCATTGTAAGTTAGTATTTAATTATCTTTTGTGACTTACTTAATGACTTTCCCTCGTATGAAGTTTGGTTTAATTCTATGCATAACTTCGTACACTTTTCGATGATACAAAGACAATAACACACGGTCAGACAGTCATTTTGCATTTTGTGAAAACGTGTTTTTCGAGATTTCGGACTCTTAAAAAGTGTAAATCCGTCGAAAACTGGAAGTCGTAAAAATTTCGATTACAGTACTTTCTTCTATAATATATAGAAGAAAGAAAAAAAAAACATAATGTAGTGAATAGAGTAGCGCGATACAAAAAATCAGTAGTTTTTATAGTGAACAGTGACATTACTTTAGGGGGGGGGGGGAGGGATGTGTCAGTCTTCTACACCCAGGAAAAAGTTTTGTTGAATCAACAAAAATTTGGTTGACCCAACAAAACTTTTCGTTTAAATATGGGTCAATGGAAATTTTGTTTGAATCAACAAAAATATTATTGTTAATTTTCTTTGCAATTCCAAAAAAAATTTTTGTATCGTCAGCAAAAAAATGTTTTGTCAATTCAAGTAAACTGGTTCAATTTTACTTTAATTAACAAAATTCTTTTTGTTACATAGATATATGCTATGTGTTATTTTAACAATCTATTTTCTTTTTTCAACAAAATATATTTTGTTTGTTTAAATAACAAAATATGTTATATTACGAACTCGTTTTGTTTATACTACAAAAACTTTTGTTAAATGAACCAATCTAAATATGCAATTTTAACTATTTTTTAATTCATTTTCAGTAGTGAATTGCGCCTGTAAACCTTGAATAATAACAAGTTAATTTCTATCCTGCTTTTTTTCAAGCGCAAACCGAAAGAGTGAAAATTAGCCGAGTGTCGATCCCGGGTCCTCAGACCAGCGCTCTGAGGTTCTACCACTGAGCTACAAGGAACGATATCTGAATTCGGCATTTCTCACTCTTATATATGTTGGAACGGCTGCAACCGCAGCACAAGATGGAAATGTCATCAGGAGCACGCAGATTTCTGCGACAAACATGAGACGACAATACAAAGCCCAGCATACGGCAACACATAGTTAATTTTTAATTCATTTTCAGCAGTGAATTACGCCTGCAAAAAGTAGGATAAAAATTAACTGGTTATTATTCAAAGATTACAGGCATAATTCACTGCTGAAAATGAGATAGAGCTATTGCAGAAATCGCGGAAGATGCAACATAGCAGCACCATCTGTTGCGCGATTTACACCAAAAACTAATCAGCAACAATTTATATCAGGAAGTAACTGAATATAAAATTTTATTAAATTCCGTACGTTAGTTCTTGAGATAGAGCGCCCACAAAGTTTTTGTCACATACTGACAGATATAGTCATTGACAGTCATTTTCTAAAAACAGTCAAATCGTGTTCCGAATCTTCTAAACTCCGTCGAAAGCCGGAAGTCGAAAATTTTCATGATTCCAATACTTTCTTCTTATAAAGATAGAAGAAAGTACTAAATGTGACAGGGGGATTTTTAAAACTACCTTGGCCCGTCCCAATGAAAAAAAGTTTTATTTATCCAAAAATTATGTTAATCCTTTAATTATGTAGCTATATAAGTCAAATAAATCGAGTTATGTGAGAGAGTTATGGCTACTAATTTTGCAAATTTTGCTGGAATTACAAAATTATTGTAAAATTAAAAAAACAGATTTTGTTAATTCAAGTAAAATTGATGAAATTATGTTAAAATTTTGTAAGAGTGTTAACAATATTTTTTTGTACAAGCAACAAAACCAATTTTTTTACTTCAACTAAAAATTTTGCTAAAACAACCAAAATGTACTCAACAAAACATGTTTTGTTGTTTTAATCAATTCCTTTTTCTGGGTGTAGTCCCGTGATAGTAACTTACTTCCATAGAACTTCTAATATGTTCTTTCAAGACTTCAAGAAGTATTATTAAAATTACTGTATCCATAAGCATAAATTCTTGAGAAAATATAAACATAAAATTGAATCTTTTACTTAAATTATTTTCATAAATAAATGTGTTTTACCAAGTATTATATTAAGGTAGTGTCGATCTAAAAATAAACCGTATATATTCCACACAAAATTTTAAACATACATTGGAATCCTATATATTTGAATTCTAATTAAAAAAAAGTGTTAATGACCCATTACTAATAAAAAAAAAATACTTTTGTACTTCTTTTATGAGATTTAACAATTTGCGAATGTGAATAGTTCAGCTGCATCATTTAGCAATGGAGCGTGTGATGTCTTGGATTTTAGGTAGATTTTGTAAGAAATACTACCTATTACATTCTCCCCTAAGTTGGAATTTTTGAAATTTTTTTGCAGATCTACGCCGATCATGACTCCCAAAACCCAAAACCACCCCCAGTTCAAAACTTCATCTATCTATCTATCTATTTATCTATGTCACTTTTTTATAGACACCATAACTTCAATAATTCTGCACAAATCTCTTCCAAATTGATACATAAAATCAAGGGGCATAAAATCTCGGCCAAGTTCGTTAAGGGGCAAAATGGATACAAGTGTGTGTGTGTGTGGGGGGGGGGGGGCTTCTTGTGAAAACAGAAAAAACCCATAACTTCTTAATTATTACTTCTTAATCGAATCCGTTTAGAATTATTACTTCTAGGAAAAGGGCCAAAAATTTATGTATGACATATTTTTGATATCATTAAAAATGGCCCCAAAGGGGGGGGGGGTTAGAAGAAAAAATTCATAACTTCGTCAATTCACAAGATATCAAATCCGCTTAAATTTATTATAAATCCTCTTAATATTATCTAAAATTTTTATATTGACAATTTTTTATAAGACCAACCCTTATAGCAAAAAAGAAAAAAAAAATCCCTGCCGGCTCTACCTGCAAACGAGTTATATGTCGAAGTGGGCGGTCCCAACTGCTGCATCATGGCAAAAAGGTTATTTCTTCCGAAATTCCCAACAAACAGGCGCCCCACGGTCTGCGTCTTCGAAATCCACCTGTGACTGTTGGCCGAACCGTCAGGGATTTTTTTTTTCATTGGCACTTGCTGCCAAACACACACCAAGTGGCAAAACCCAAATCCATGAAATGAATTTCCTTGTTGGAAACACTTGTCTATTTACTCATTATTAGATATTTATGGTTCTTTATTCTTTTTGAATTGCTTTATTTGTAGGTTTATTAATTTTTGACATTATGACAGAGAATATTAATATTGAATTGCCCTGGTCGGGATATAACGAGTAGTATATGCTTAAAGTAACATTTTAGAGAATAACACAAAACATTTTCTTGTATATATATTTTTTTACTTTACACAACAATTTACAGACATTAAAAACAAATTTCACATATAAAGCCATGTAGATGTCATTTACAAAGATATACGTTTACTTTCTTCCAAATAGGAGAAGTCAGTCCTTTTAAAAACATTTATATGTGCTAATAAAATATTTTCGCCTATCGGGCTAGGTATCTTCATTTTTACTGATCTTCGTAATCGCCTCTTGATCTCATTCTAACATTCCCAGTTTTTTAAAAATGTAACAGATGGTGCCATCTATTGTCTATTGATGCATGCATTATATCATTGCAAGTCTCTGTTTTCTTCTGTATCTATTTCAATGGCTTCACACATTAAACATGCACATAAAATATGGCTTTGCACATATAAATGTTTTTAAAAGGACTGACTTCTCCTAATTTGGAAGAAAGTAACGTATATCTTTGTAAATGACATCTACATTGGCTTTTTATATGAAATTTGTTTTTAATGTCTGTAAATGGTAGTGTAACGTTAAAATACATGTATGTAGTTGACATTATGATAAATAACTTAAAATAAGCATTTTCTTGTATTTCTTAACTGTTTATTGCTTTCGGTTTTGTAGCATTTATTTGATTGTACCCCAGCAAACGCGATATAAAGAAGGGTTACTCTTTTATTTAATCCGTGTCCTCAATTTCGAGTGTAGATAGAATCCTTTGACAAAATCTGAAAGTAGCGACTACTTTCATAAAGAAGTTTTTTGTCGCTACTTTTTAAAACAAGTTCGTCAAGCATGACAAATGAGGTGCGTTTGTACTATAACTAGTTTTATAAATATTCAGATCTTGCTGCAATAGCTGTTGCACTCTTATGCGAAAATGCATGAATACAAAATTTATTTTATGTGCAGATTTTCATATTACAGATATTAATTTTATTTTATGAAATTAAGTTTCAATACACTTTTACAAACAATTAATTACAATTCTGTTACATTAAAATTATACTATGCACAAATATCCAATACAATACAATGTAAAAAAAAATCATTGTTTTTATTTTAGTGAAATTAATTATATCGTCTGTTATTATGATATGATTAATTTACGTAATAAAATAAGTACATTTTAAGTTGGCACTATTTTATCTTTTGTTGACAGTTACTGAAAATTCCAATGGGAAACTTAAGTCTAACTTTGAAAATTTCAGAGCTTGAAATTCCTATTTAGACTCTTTTCCAATTAATATCTATTTCTCCGAAAACATCTATATCCAAAGAACTGTCGGTAGATTATAGGATTACTAGAATTAAACAATTTTAGTATACAAATTCGGTTTTTAAATTCAGTAATACGGAAATAATATGACTCCATGTTTAATATGACGTAATCACCATGGCAACCTAGCATCATTATCTATCAGGGGATATCAGTGAATTAATTACGTATGATGGGATTTAATAGAATGAAGAAAACTTAGTAATATCTTTTGAAGTTTTGATTCGATTTTCATACTATTTGAAATTTAATAAATAGACAAATTTAATAAATAGACAAAATTCTAAATTTCAAACCATTCGGTTGGGTAGCTTTTACGCTGTTATATGTGGACAGACGGTCGGACCAGACGACGACTATAAGTGCTACGTATTTATATAATTATGAACGCACCTAAC
The DNA here is from genome assembly GCA_963931845.1 of Maratus michaelseni. NCBI lineage: Eukaryota > Metazoa > Arthropoda > Arachnida > Araneae > Salticidae > Maratus > Maratus michaelseni. The sequence continues at coordinate 71,200,438 of OZ007586.1, read as the reverse complement.
AAGTAGTTGTAGTCGTCTACATTTTCGATAAAGTAGTTGTATTTGTAGCTCCCTACATTGAAAAAGTAGTTTTTCCGGCCATTGGGTGAAACCAATTTCACATGCGCTTTTCAAGATATATTTCGTGGTTTTTTTTTAAGATACAGATTTTACAGAATAACAGCATTATTGTTTAAATATTTAAGTAATCATTATAAAATTAGTATCAACATGCAGAAATTCAATTTTAAAATTCAAATTCAACATTTTAAAGTTGTAAGAAATGGAAAAAAAATATATTGGAGGTTACATTTAATAAATATTTTTATTTTTCCAGTAATTGTATACAAATAAAATAAATTTGTTGTTTACATAAACTTTCTGTTTTACATATTTTCATAAAATTAAAACAGAAATCTTTAAAATTAACTTTAAAACGAAAATTGGAGCGATGGAGTTTACAAAGTAAAATGCATTTAGCTCAAATTCATTAGAAATACGAAAAAAAAAAAAAATATGAACAAATGTAAGAAAAAAAATTATAAGAAAAAAATATATAAGACAATACAATATAAGAAAATATGATATAAGACAATATAAGTAAAGATAATATACGATATAAGATAAGATAAGATATAATAATAATGATATAAAATATAAGATAATAATATAAGATATACGAAAATGTAAGAAAATATGTTATAAGAAAGATATAAGATAAAAATATTACATTTTATTCACGACGAAAATTTACGTGAATCTGAAAAAGTGTAAACCTATATATTTATCCTGAATTTGATTAAATCTTTCTCAACAAAATGTAACTGTAATTTCAGGTTTATTATCTAAGCTGTTCGCAAGATTTTTCAAAGTCATTTTCGTTTTAACCTTTTCACGCTTAGGCGAATGCGTGAAATCGATTAACACCATTTCTTTCAAAGAAGGACAGTTTAAGAGTATATCCCTGAGAAATTTAATTTCTCGAATCATACTTATATAAGCAAATAATATCTTCTTTGCTGAAGCATTTTCGCACCACAACAAAATTCCGGCTTTTAATTCGAGCGACAATATGCACGCCTTGAATGATATGAATTCCAGTTTCGGCGAAGATGACAAAATAAAACATATTGCTTTGTAGGATGTGGGCTCCATTTCTTGGAAATCGCATGAAGTTAAAGATGCAAAATGTGGTTTCAAATGATCATCATCATCATCATCTGTGAAAATTACACGCGTTACGCTCAATTCCTCGAGGGCAGGGCAATGTGCTGCAAATGTGGAAACAGACACGGTGCAGTTTTCAAACTTTAAACAAGTTAAATTACATCCATTCAGTTTTAAAAAATTATCTACATTAGTGCTTCGATCTAGTGATGGATCGAGGGCGCATGCTAAATGTAACCTCTTTAAATTGATATTTTTAAATAAATTGAGTTGTTCTTTGTCGGTTAAATAAAAATTTAAATATTGCAGTTTGGGACATACAGTGAGACATGTTTTAATAACGTCAGTGAAATTGACTAAACTATCACCATCACTTAGCATGTGTTCCTCTAAAAAAGTTAGTTCAGTTAGGTTATATGTTTGCACTTTTCCAGATTCATGTAAATTTTCTTTATGAATAGAATGTAACAATGAAGGGACTCTACTTGTAAAATCATTACATTCAAGCGAGGGTAAATTGCGAATTAAGTACTGAATCCCTATATTCGTGACATCAGACGGAAATATATACATTTTTTTCAGTTCAGGACATGGAACCATTCCATTTTGACTTTTAACGAAATTTTCAATTCCGTTATCAGTAATATTCGAGAAACGTAAATCGATTTCAACGATTTTAGGACAAAATCTAGCTATATTTTCCAAAATTTCATCTCCGCATTCATCAAAGCGAATTTTTGTAAGATTCGGTAAACGACGGAAAATATCTTCCACGGAGTTCAGATAACGGCTGTTCTTGAGCCATTCACCACAGAGAAAATGTAAATGCTCATTTATCAAAAATTCTATGTGTGAATCTTTTAGATCTTCTATCTCATATAAATTAACTGCAACTTGAACCGAGAATCTCCTCTTCAAAAATTCAAAGTTTCGTTGCAGATTTTCATCCTTTGATACTGTAAAGGCAAAATAAAATCGTTCAAAAGTTTGAACAATTAAATCGAGGCAGAGGTTCTGTAGAGAAAACATTTTGCACTTTACAGCACTCATTCAGTTTTCGACGTCAAATTAATTCCAGAAATATTCAATTGAAAAATAATTATTTTTCCTGACTGGCGACTTCACGAAAATCGTTTGATTTTAAACAACTCATAAAATATACACTATCAACTCTCTTCAAGAATCTCCCCACAGAGAATTCTCACCTTCAATATTTCACTATTTAAAATTAGTAGCCGAATGATTTTATTAGAAACAATTTGGCAAGTGTCAAAAATAAAGGCAGTTGAAGTGTTGCTTATGAAATATTAACCTTATTCCTACTTTCCTAACATTTACCTTATTCTTTTCATCATTTGCTATCAGTGTGATAAAAATGAAGTGCTCTGCTGAGCACAGCGCTATTGGAGTGTTATGGAATGTTCTATGCCCCAAAAATTTTAAATGTTATGTATAATGTGTGAAAAATCTTCATATAAAATCTGATTGTCATTGAAATACATTGATTTGGCGTATATCTTATATTATTATTTACAAAAAGTCTAAACATAAGTCAGATGATGGCATCCCCAGTCTGTTGCAAAGAAGCATTGCTGGGTACAAGAGAAACATCTGAAGTGTGACACTTAGGCTACACCAGGCTAAGTACAAAAGTGTTAAAACAAATAAATAAAAGTAAAAATAGTTTTTTTTTTATTATTTAAGTATACGGATGTATGAAAAAAAATAAGTATAAAAGTAAAAGTAGTTTAAAAAAAAACTTCACTTCTTTATACACATTCAATGTTTATGTTTAAAATCACATCAATACGTATTTCACAAGACTTGGAAGATTGTCCATGTTGTTCGTTTTCCATTTCCTGAAAATATTTACAAAAGTTATAGATCAAGATAAAAAAAAAAAAAAAAAATGGTAGGTAAATATATATAGGATGTTCCAAATTTATCTTTACGACTTTGATCCTTCATAAAACCTAAACGAAATAAGATAGCGAAGTTCAGTTTTGTGTGCGTATAACAAAAACTCATAAAGTTTTATTTGTACTAAAAAGCTTTCAGGTACGACCTAGTAAGATCCATAACTGGTGATGGCTACACCACAGGAAAAGGCCCAGTGTGTGGCCTGGTTCATAGAAACGAAAAATCAGATACACAAATCCAAAGGAATTTCCGAAGAAAATACGGAGATGAGCTGAAGCACAGGATTACTGCGGTCATCGGTACAATTCCTGCGGACATGCTCCAAAGAATATAGCAGGAGGTTGAATACGGTCTCAATGTTCTTCGAACAACCAAAGGTGCTCATAAGGAGCTTTTCTAGCATCACATAAAACTTTCGAACTTGCTGATCATTATACAATAAACAGATTTTTGTTATTTAATATCGTTTAAGTTGTATCGAGGCTCATTGTTGTAAAGATAAATTTGAGACATACTGTCTAACTTTAGAAATGTGTTGGCAAATAATTACGTGAAGATTTTAATAACAGAATGTTTAAAAATATGCATTTCCTTTATAAAAAGACTTGCTAAATAATTACTAGTCAACGATCCATTTCCATTTGAGCATCGTTTCTGTTGTTAACAAATAATTGTTGTAAACATTATTTTAAAAATTTCAGCCTCACTATCTTCAGCCTCACTGAATGTTCAAAATGCGTTTCGCAATATTCCCACAATGTACAAACACAATTTAACTCCTATTTAAAGTGCTATGGAAATATTCCTTGCATGAATGGAGAATAGTCTGAAATCTCAAATAAAGTATATAGGCGGATATCGCCCGGGCCCTAGGTTTGACTTTTTGGCGAGCTCCCCCTCCCTTGCTTCCAAGCGATATCGACCGTTTCATTCAAAATTGTAACATGTCTGCTCAATTATCTCATAAACCACTGATGATAGAAACATACTCCCAATTACAAAAAGTATACAAATCAAGTACAGCTTTTAGATATGGCATTTGTTTTATAAGGGCTGTGTACATATTGAAATACGGAATTTACTTTTTATGTGGTCCCTGGGTATTATAAGTTATATTTAGTTGTTTTTCGTCTAAGAAGGACATAAAAATAACCCTTTTCTTTTACAACCAAAACTTACCAAATTATGAATTTAATGTAATTTCGGTGTTTTCTGGCACTAAAAATGAAAAAAAGCACTTTTAGCGCAGTAAACATTGAAATTTCATAAAATTCAAAATAAATATCATAATTCGGTAAGTTTTGGTCGTAAAAGAATGGGTTTTTTTTAATGCCCTTCTTAATAGAAGACAACATTTTCTAAGGACCCAAGGACATATAAAATTAAAATTTCGTATTTTAATATGTATATAGCTCTTTTTAAAATAAATGCCATGCCTAAAGGCTGTACTTGATATGTACACTTTTCGCAATTGGAAGTCTATCCTCAACGGTTTAAGAAATAATCCAGGAGACATTTATTTTGAATCAAAAACAACTTTCTTAGTATAACAATGAATTTTACTATGTAAACTTCATATTGCATATTAACTGCAATTTTTCTTTACTATTGCAAATTACTATGTTTTAGAAAAACTTCTCGTCTATCTATTAACAAAACTGTCAATAACTGAACACACACCACATTGAACATACTCATTGAACGTAATACATTCGAATCAATGTGCATTGTTGCTAGATTGTTCAGTTTTCTGTCACTTACTTTTCAGTGTAAGTATCTCATGGTACATTTTAAGGAGGAAAAAAACTATCTCCTAAAAATAATAATTGTTATCGATAAATATATTTTAAAACATATGTAGGTGTTAGGGAAGACTTCATAAAGTCTGCTTTGTGCTAAAATAAAAAAAAAACAAGAGGTCGGGTAATCGACTTAGGTTGCTAAAATCTAAGGGGCAAAAAATACACAAAATGCTTGATTAAAATTTAAAAGCTTCTTTAACCCCTTCGGGACCGGCGGCTTTTACACAAATTTTAATCGGTTGACACCACTTAAAAAAAAAGCTACCTTTACTTAAACTATCACAAAAATACTCTGATTAGAGAAAGAAAATATTACTTTTATTTTTTACTGGTGCATAAAACAAATTGTGTATACTCTTTTTGAGGGTGCATATATGCACCCATGGTCCCGAATGGGTTAAACGATATCATTCGTAGAGGTGCTGACAAAATCTTGCTCAGGCCACCGTGGCTAACTAAAGCCGCCTGTATGTAAATGTACCTCAAACTGTCAGCCAAAAAATTTCAAAAATCCGTACTTTATTTTTATGAATATAGAAAAAATTAAAAGTAGAGTAGCGTTTGAAATACAATTTATGTTAATAATTTTCAAGATTCAATAAATGAGTGAAACAAAGAATATCGTGCATCATTTCTCTTTTGCATTAACTATTAGCCCAGTATTAAGAAAAACTAGAAAGAAAATTTTAGCACTGGGCGTCCTTTCTTTCCATCCCCCTAAGGCTTCAGCCTACTCAGCTTAATGGGTAATGTACCTCTGCACCCACAGTAGTAACATAAAAATAAATTGGCACAAAAATTTTTGTCAAAGAATTATATCTTCAGATGTCTTAAAATTTACTAAATTTCCAATTCTGACCCAATAAAAGAGAAAAGTGAAGGAAAAGAAAAAGAAAGAAAAGCATTGCGATGAAATTAATTCTAAAGTTATAAACCTTATACACGGCATGTCAAGAACACATAATGAGTATAAATAATTTAATAACTGAAAACGAAATGAAATCTTTCAATTTTCAATTAGCTTCGAATTAAATGATTTGCCTCCACATATTCCCACTTTAAAAACGGAAGCCATCGTAATTTTAGTTAAAAAAAAATATATATATATATTTCCCTAGGTCTTTCAAATGGAACTCGCTTGATTGTACGGAATTTATAAGGCCAATGTGCCTGAAACAGATGACCCATAAATGCGAAAATGTTTTTGTACCTAAAATCTTAACGCTAGAACTAGAATCGTATATAAATGAGACACAATCGAACATTCGAAACATGTTACTGCATTTAAAGCGTTTCTTCTAGGAAAATTTCCCATTGCACAGTACATATAATTAATTATCAAACTCCGACAGCATTCTTTAATTGCAGAAAATAATCCCGAAATCAAGATTACCATTTTATTTTATTTATTTATTTATTTATTTTTTATTTGACCGTCAAATAATCAAATTGACATCACGGCCTCAGATAGTAGAAGTGAGAACCCGTTTTGAACTGGAGTTGTTCCCTACAATATTCGTTACTTTTTGGTGTCTGATATTTTGATAGATAAAATAAAAGCAAAATTACGAAGGAAAAAAACAAGTACTCTCGAGGATGCTTTTACTTACCCATCAGTACTTACCCGTAGTATAGGGTAAATCTAGTAATCGTTTTGAAAATCGAAAATTTTTTTTGATGGATTTACACTCTTCAGACACTGAAGATTCCGAAAAACATATTTTTAGGGGGAAAAAATTTGCCGTCCGCCTGTCTGTGTGTCTGTAAACGCTCTATCTCCCGAACACATTGAGATAGAGACTTGAAATTTGATATGTACTTAGTATGTAATAATGGGAAGAAGCTTATTGAATTTCAATAACCTCGATTATCCGGAACTGTTTTTTCGGACTCTCGAAATATTCGTTCTGATAAAAGGTTTATAAATTTTTTCGAAATTGTTTATTTTAAGGAGTGAATATAAAAGACAATAAAAAAGCATAAATTTTGCATAAAGAATGAAGTCGATCAAAAAATGAGTTACTGAGATATTTGTAATTATACTTTCCACACTCTTCGATTTTTCATGACCCCGAATTTCATTCAAATTTCAATTCAAAGATATATTTTAATTGAAAATGAGACGCTTAATCCGACGCAGTAAACCGTTAGTTAATAGGATAATCAATTTTGAAGTTATAAGGATGTTTCTTTTACGCAATTCAGTAATAGAGCACTTAAAGTTTATGACGCCATCAAACCACGATTTTATTCGAATTGCAATGCATTTTATAAGTGGTTTACACATGTTTTATTTTCATATTTTATATTATGCATATTCATTATGGGTATAAGTATTACGGTGGCCCCCAACGACTAGTTTCTCTTCACGCCTTTGGCTCTAATTTAGAAAGATTTTTCTTTTGGAAGCTGTCACTCCTCTATAGCTTACGAGGGTGGTTCGATAAGTATTCAGTCTGATAGTGAAAGCACAAGATTTTTGACATAATTTTATATCATTTTTCAACGTAGTCTCCTTGCAACTCAATACATTTAAAACACACTCTTGTGTACGAATTCTTTAGTGCAGCTCTTATCTGATAAAATGGAAATTGAAGAGTTAATGATAATATTAAGGTTGTCAGCTATGTAACAATTGAAGTTGTTCACGGTATGTTAATAGGGGCGCCCGCGCGAAAGGAGGAAATACATATGGAGAGGTTCTCGTTCGAAGCATGGGAATAGGAAATAATTTAATTATTTCAATTATATCTTATTTCTGTGGCTTAAAATAGGTGAAGCCAGCGACTATACGTTCTTATCCTCCCAAAAAAGTGGCTCTTGGAATATATGCCTTTGTTACAGATACCCCCAAACTTTAATAAAAAGCATCACGTGATCTGATTTCGCCTCATCAACGTTCAAAACAATGCCATTTTTTCGTTCATTTGACCCCAAAAAATTCTTTTGGGCTTTTTGTGTTTATGTTTTCACTAGTTTTGGTAGATTGGTTGATAGCTCGATCGGAGATTGTAAACTAAGGAAGAGTGCTAATTTTGCGAAGAATTTTAAATCCAGCAATTAAGGAACATACTGGAATCTCCACTGCCTGTAGCATATACTCTTTTTTATCAAATTATACTTGAGAACCTTGTGCTTATTTTGAACCTAAAAAATTGTTTTTTTTATAGAATTTTTATGTTTTAAAAACAAAACCGCATTCTTTGCTTACATAAAATTTTCAAAATTTTAACGACATAACACCTAGACAAAAATGTTTTTTCAACAAAAAAAAAAATGAAAATTTAGGTTCCCTTTTTAGAGTCTGCCATACCCTGTAAGCCCTGAAAATTACATGAAAAAAATATTCAAAAGTTTTTTAACTGCCTTGCGCGCATTTCCGCAAAATCACATTTTAGAAAAATGACTTTAATTTTTTCTCTTTCTAAATATTAGATGTTTAACAACTATTAAGAGTGCCATTCATTTTTTTAAGTGATCAGAAATTATTAATTTTTTTTTTCAAAAATTTAATTTTACGTAGGTTTAAGAGTCCTAAGTCCCTTTAAATTCTCTTTCAAACAACTATAGGGTGAAGCCCCTAAACTGACACTTTAAGGTTTCTTTCTTTTTCAAATCACTATTACAAAATTTTTAATTTATTTTATACTTATCTTTGTTTATGGAAGGATAGTAGAGATATATTAAGAAATACTGTTGGAAATTTTTTGAAAAATTATACATTTATTCTTAAATATTAATCCTCTTTAATAAAAAGGTATGCGTTGCTGACGACTGGGATTTTCGCTAATCGTTGCCACAGATTAATCTCGGAAAATAAAACATTTGAAGTTACTGAAAAAATTAATTGCCTGAAAAGTATTTGTCAGAAAATTGTTAGACAAACTGCGTTAGAAAGGCAAAAAAATGTATTTTTCTTGATATAAATTTCAAATTCACTTATTATGCCATTTTTCAAATATTGAATTTCAAAAATTACCAAATTTCACAATGGAGTACTATAGCGAAAACTTCACGCGTAAAAAAAAATAATAATAACAAAAATGTGTCAGTACGAGTCACAAATTATAGTAACCGTATTATTCTGTTAAAATATAAAAGTGAATTATGATGTCACGAGTGCAGGATTTTTATTTAATTCTCGACAAATACTAGATGCGCCATTTCTTTTTGGTTGTGAATAATATAGATTAATTCACGTTATTAAAAAATGTAGCTATAAAACATATAAATCAATGGAAAACGGTAGGTAATAAATTATAAACGTAATAATAAACCGTATTAAAAAAACATAACTTTGTGAAATAACTATCCGTTTTTATGTTATTTTAGGGTATTCCAGGTAAAGGTACAGATTACTTTAAAATACAAGGTTAAATTCCCCGATATATTTCGTTTGATTCAAGGTTCTTTTGGAGAAACCGACCAGCGCTGCGGGCGTAGTCTGCTAGTTTTATTCATAAATAGGGTCAAAAACTCCAGCAACTGACACTATCCCTATTTTGAAATACCAGTAACCGACACTTTATTTTAAAACATTAAAATGCTTTAAAAAAACTTTATTCTTTATTATAAAAACAAAATATATTAATATTTATTATAAAAAGTGGATTTAGTAAGCTGTACTGCATTATTAGTAATGCAGAGTATATAGCAGTACTACTTATTACTGTATTATAGTAATGCAGATATCCAATAACTGACATTTATGAACCAGTAACTGATATCTGGTGTCAGACACTGGTAAAACAACTTAAATTTTTATGGTTTTTACTATACAAGATAAATTTTATTTCTTATTATATACATTTTTAAACAGTTCAAGTAATAGATTTTAACTTTTTTTAATATAATCAATAACCCCTGTCAGATCAGTAACACCCCTGTCAGAGACTGGTGAAATTAAATTCTAGGAATCACTAACTGTTACCCCCCATTAAGCTAAATTAAATAACTATAAACCCTAAATCATGGCCCTAATATATCACATGTCTAATTTCTACAAGTATAACTTTAAGAAAAAAATTTAGGATTGTTGCATTACAAATAGATTATAAAAAACACTTTCTTAATTTTAGAAATACGATAATTGCTTCAAAATGGCACTTTTTGTATTCTCAAAAGTTTTTCACTCATTGAATATGTTTGTGGCCCTCTAGTGGTGAATAAATTGACTATAAAATAAAAATAAGTGTCTCATTTACCACTAGATAACATTACTTTGTAGAATACAACAAAATTCTTATTTGAGTTAGATTTTAGTGTTAGTTACTGGTTAGGTGTCAATAACTGGGGGTTCCACCCTAGTTATTTATTTATTTATTTATTTTTCTAAATATTGATTAAAATCATATTTTATCATTATTAAGATGATGTTCAGAAGGATTACAATAAAAAAATGGAGGTATTTAAGTTACGAAATAAACAAAACAGCTCTTTTTTTTAAACGACTTCCAACAAAGGAGATTATACAATTTGTTTGTATATTTTGTTTTTCCCTTTTTCTTAATTTATGTCGACGCACAACTTTTGAATGAATTTTGACAATTGTTATTTTCCCAAGCATAGCATTAGGAAAGTATCGTAATCACGATTTCGTTGTGTGAGCGAGTGAAACTCCTGACCTAAGACTCCTATTATAGAAGTTCTATCCTGACCGATTGAGCTCCCAGTGCGCGAATATGTCCTATACTAGTAGATACCTATATAATCGCATGAATCGTACAGATACTATCTATTCTAAAATAAGGTAAACTAGTCGTTGGGGGCCACCGTTATACTTACCCATCATGGAAATGCATAATATAAAGTATGAAAATAAAACATGTGTAAACTATTTAGAAAATGCATTGCAATTCGAATAAAATCGTGGCTTGATGACGTCATACACTTTAAACGCTCTATTACTAAATTGCATAAAAGAAACATCCTTATAACTCGAAAATTGATAATCCTATTAACTAACGGTTTACTGCGACGGATTAAGCGTCTCATTTCCAATTAAAATATATCTTTCAATTGAAATTTGAATGAAATACAGGTCATGAAAAATCGAAGAGTGTGGAAAATATTATTACAAATATCTCGGCAACTCGACTTCATTCTTCATGCAAAATTTATGTTTTTTTATTGTTTTTTATATTCACTTCTTAAAATAAACAATTTTGAAAAAAATTATATACCTTTTATCAGAACGAATATTTCGCGAGTCCGAAAAAAATAGTTCCAGATAATCGAGGTTAATGAAATTCAATAAGCTTCTTCCTATTATTACATACTAAGTACATACCAAATTTCAAGTCTTTATCTCAATTTGTTCGGGAGATAGAGCGTTTACAGACACACACACAGACGGACGGCAATTTTTTTTTCTAAAAATATATATATATGTTTTTCGGAATCTCTAGTGTCTGATACGTGTAAATCCGTCAACATTTTTTTTTCTATTTTCAAAACGATTACAAGACTTACCCTATACTACGTATGATTGGTAAGTAATAACGCTGCTGCTGTCACTGCCGTAAAGGAATTTTTTCTGATCGGAGGTATTTCTCGGCTAATATCAAGAAAATTATTGCATATAAAAATATGAAAATTGGTAGTTTTCTAGAAAAATCTTCGATGAACACGCGTAAGCGGACACTTTTTAAATCGAAGTATTATTTTTAGGGCTATTTGATGTTGAAGTCGGTCGAAATAGTTCCGAAAAATGGCTTATAGGATCAAAAACTATGCATAGCAATTTAACCATCTTTTGCAGGGACATACTTGACAAGCTTGTGCTGTGCGCTGTGCAATCATTTTTTTAATTTAAATAATTTTTTCAGGGTGTCTTTTAAATTTTTTATGTAAAATTTCCTGAATAAAGATTTATTTCATATTTTGAAATTGTAATTTTTTTAACTGCTGCCAAATTTTAAAACAGCGCAAATAATATTTCATTTCAATTAAAATTTTTTCATAATATTAAAGACAGAAAGGAAACTTTAAAATAATAATTAAATTATTACGCGTTAAAAGCAGTAAATGTGTGTGTGTGTGTGTGTGGGGGGGGGGGGGTTAAGTCATATTTAAAATTACCAAATAATAATATTGCCAAGCAGTTCCAATTAAAAAAAATATATTTACACGAGAGATTTATTTATTTCGAAAAAGTCTTTTTATTTATTGTTGCCAAATTTAAAACAGCGCAGTTAATAATATTTCTTTTCAATTAAAAAATGTATTTTCATGCGAATAATAAAAAGGGAAAGAAAACTTTGGTTGAAAATACGTCCATACGTCGTATTTAAAGCGATGCATTTAAAAAGTCTTATTTAAAACAATTCTCTTACATCGTCGTTATAAAATTCAGGAAGGCAGCGAAATTGTTTAGTCGTCTTAAACAAACTGATTTTCAAATGTTTCAAATGATCTTATTTAATCAATCAAGAAAACAGCCGTTAGCTGTCGCGACAGCAGTTGATTCGGCCTTAAGAACCAAAAAATATCTCAATCAAAGCGAAATTAACCAAAAACCGATTACAGAAGATTACCGCTGGTCTTTTAACTATAATTCAAGCACCCGTAATCTTTTTAAAACTGCGCAAATTAACGTGATTTTAGAGCCTGCGGTGTCTGAACAGAGAATGGCGAGCGTGGCTCATACGGGGCAGAACCCCTTATGTATATAAATGAAAATACATATTTGTACATATTTGTATGTATTATACATCATACATATTTGTATGTATGTAACACACACACACACACACACACACACATATATATATTATTTTCTGAACTTGTACGTCTGAAAAGTCGGGTGGAGTTACACCAGATTTTTCTTTTTACTCTATAGACCATAACTTCCGTAAATATTGGTCAATCGTCACGAAATTTGAATATGGTGTTAATGTACACAGTACTACTGTATGTTTTTAAAACAGTTGTAATATCGTGTATAATTTTTTTTTTTTATAGGGACACGTCAGAAATTTCAATACATGATCGTCTGCTGCCCATCAAATTGAGCACTATTAGCAAGAGTGGGATTTAAAATAAATAAAATAAAGGGTTGCCACATTTACTCTATTGTGCCAACTGTTGTTACGAAAAACATCCATTCTGTGCGTAAAATAGTAATAAATAATTCCTTTTGAAGTTGGATTTATTTTTCTAAAAATTACTTGTTAAAAAAAAAAAAAATGTTTAAAAGCCCAATTCTTTAAATTTAGCCAAGTTTTATGATGTATATATGTATAACATTTTTTTGAACATAGTATAATTTACATAATATTCATTTTTTAAATTATTCACTTTATGATGCAAAATAAGCACAACAGTCACAATTTTTGTGGGTAAAAGAATTACCGCAAGGGCGGATCGGGTTAATTTCTACTTTTTTGGCTGTCGGTCGGGGTCGGATCTGATTGACGTCTACTTTTTGCTATGGGTCAGGTTAGGGTAGGGGTTACTTACATTATTTCGGGTTCGGGTCGTTTTCGGGTTGGGTTTATACTTTCGCGACTCGATTTTTCAAAAGAAAGTCTAACATATTTTCTCAGATAAAACTACACTGGTGTGCAAAACTTAAGCAACAAACACAAAATGCTAATTTCTGAACACGTGAGTACTCAAAAGGAAATTCTATAAAGAGAAAGTGTAGAAAAGTGGTACTACCCTAACAGCATGGCCAGTCGATGTGAAGTCCCCTTGATCTCACACATGGTTAGAAGTGTCACAATCGCTACGGTGAATCAAAATATGGGATATTTCACTGTCTCATTATTACTCTCAAATGATTGTTAACACTGAAAAGTCACTGTGACTGTCGCTTTGTGATGGGTCACCAAGTGAGATTATAATGAAGTCACCTTGTGATTCTCAAGTCACTGTCAGTTGAAGACTGAACTTTGAAGTCATTGTGAGCATTGCATTGTGATGAGTCGCCAAATAATGTCATAATGAAGTCGCATGGGGACTTTCCGGTGATCGACACTCTATTGTGAAGTCATCAATGCACTCCTTCGTGAAAAGACAACAGATGATTTCATTTTCTGTCACTTGGGAACTCGTCACAGAACAGCTATCATGATGACTTTACAATGGAGTGTCAAAATGACAGTCACATGAGAGTCACGAGGTGACTTCATTGTAATGTCACCTGGTGACCCATCACAAAGCGACAGTCACAGTGACTTTTCAGTGTTAACAATCATTTGAGAGTAATAATGAGACAGTGAAATATCCCATATTTGATTCACCCTAGCAATTGTGACACTTCTAACCATGTGTGACGTCAAGGGGACTTCACATCAACTGGTCGTGCAGTTAGGGTTGTACCTCTTTTCTACACTTGCTCTTTATAGAATTTCCTTTTGAGTACTCACGTGTTCAGAAATCAGCATTTTGTGTTTGTTGCTTAAGTTTTGCACACCAGTGTATATACAGTAAAACCCCAACACTCCCAAATAGCGGTAACCTTTATTTAGGGAATACTTTTTAAATCTTTTATATAGTAAAACCTCTGAATAGTGGATGCCTCGGAACGGTGGAATTTGTGCGCTATTCAGAAGTAATAGCATGTTACACTATAACTTCCATACGGACACTCCTGAAGAGTGAATTTATTTAGCAAACACTTTTCAATCGCAAACGCAAATATTTGCATATTTTTGCCTCTAAATAGCGCAAACCTCCGAATAAGAGGCAAATTCGATGGCTCCGAATATGGCTCCTACAACTCGGGCTGTCTCACGCCTCCATTTAATTGCTCAAGCGGACACCTGATTTGGCGTCATATCGCGTAAGATGGCGAGTGAATTTAGTTACTTAGTCACATGCAAAAATATAAGAATAAATAGCTAAGATATTTAATAGCGCCATATATTAAAAAGTAAAAAAAAAATACATGTAATTAAGCTTTTGTATAATACTATATAGAAATCAAAAATTCATTTTCACCAATTAATATCTAATGCTATGTTTTTCATGAATAATTAAGAATGATAATATAAATTTAACTAATACAAAGTCTGATTTAATGTGAAAATATATATTCACATGCATTGGACTCTTATCTTTTTATTACTTTCAGTGTAAAAGTTAAGTTGGTGATATAATTTGTTATTAATAAGAGTCTTAAAATCCTAATATTCTATGGAATAAATTTCGCAAGTTAAATATTTCGTTTTTACAATTTAATCGCATGTAAAATAAACTTTATTAAAAAACAAAACAAAATTTAATGATGAAGAATGAAAACCTTCCGCATTCCGAATGATTTCTGTTTTCTTTTAATTTTAACTAAATCTCTCCGGAAGCGACAGCCCGATAAAGATCGCAAATATTAATCAAGCGCTAATAATTCAAGTTGTAATTTATCTATCGAAAAATGAAAAAATCCATTCGATTCCAAATCACTTTAAAAGTCATGCTTTTACGTTAAAAATTAACCGCGTAGTAAACGTCTAAACGTAATCTATCTATAACTTTTTTAACATCTAGCAGAATGTCTTGATGTATGTGCATTGAAAAGTCTCTCAGCACTCATTCATTGATATAATTAGAAAGTACTTAGAAACAAATACTTATCTTCAATGTAGGTTTAAAAAATGACTTTCTTTTTTTTTTAAACAAAAAAATGTTATTTTCAAATTACTTTTTTCCGCTCTCTGCAAAGCGAAATACATTTACAAATTATTTTCATTCTAGGGAAAAGGAATATGCTGGGGGGGGGGGAGGGTCTTGAATATATTGATGCTGTGATGGATTTTTTTTTAAAGAATTATCTTATACAGCACACAGCTATAAGACGAAAAATATACAAAGCATTCATACCTTTTTAGAGAAAATGTGTATCCCAGGGAACTTGAGGAGCTAATTAGAAAATAGTTCCTTCGCGAAGTCTATATAAAGGCTTTGAATGTCAACTACTTCCTTTTCCATATACACGTCGACAGAATTTTAAACTTTGTTGCCGCTCCAAATTGCAGAATTCTGTAAAAAAAGATTAACAGGATATATAAGACAGCTTGTTTCTTTATATCTAATATCAGCTGTAATTTAGTAAAGAATGTTTTGAAACTTATTAAAGAAACATATATTCAGTAGTTAAGGATGCTGGTTGAAAGAAGCAGTTAAAAAAATAAAACATTAAAACTGGCTAAGATATGTCGGTTAGAGGTGTATACGGGCCGAAAATTCCGACCCGGACCCGCCCTTATAAAAGAAAAAAATATTAGTTCGACCCGGTATAAAAGCTAAAAGTTCGGCCCGGTCCACACACAAAATAAATTATTGTCCGGTCCAGTATAAAAGCTAAAAGTTCGGACCGAGCCCGGCCAGACTGTTTTTCTACAAAGCATGCTGATACTTCTGAAGCAACATTATCCTACAATTAAAGTTATTCATAATGCACACTTAATTATGCTCAGATTTTATTTTCAGATAATGTTCGCAATTCATATGGAAAACAGAATAACAACAATATTAATGGCTACTTAGACAATTACGTATATATAAACACTGATTTTTTTTTTTTTTAAACGACAATTTAACTGAATTTAAAATGACATTAACTGAAGGTTCAGAAAAAAAAAAAAAAAAAAAAAAAAAAAAAAAAAAAAAAAGTTAGTTTAGAATGGAAGAAACAGATGATAAAAAAAATCATAAGTTTAAAGATCTAACAAAGAAAAAAGCATTTTTTTAAAAATATATCTATCAAATTTATCTAACCAAATTAAATTTATAAGGATTTCAATAAAGAAACGTAGGACATTACTATAATTTTTACAAAAATAAATAAATAAAATTCCAGCCCAACATGGGCTTGGTGGGAAGAATGTAGAGGTCTGCTGCACGCCCATTTTTGTTCTTTTGATAAATTCTATTGTTTCGGATAAATTTTAAAGCACAATTCCGTTAAATATCTTTTTAAAAATACAATTTGTAACTTATGTGAAAAGGAATGTAACTTGCAGACAATAATTAAATTTTATTTTGAAATTTGCTGTTGTGTTTAAACTTTTAACACACATAGTATTGTCATCGGAAACGTCTTTATAAAAATTTCTGACAAAACGCAATCTTTGCATACGAAAACCATGTTGAATTAAATAAAAGAGTTGAAAAAACAAAGATTCGCGTATTTTTCGTATGAAGAAAATTTTGAATTTATAAATGAGATTTTATGTTTACGTAATCGCTTCTGATACTTACCATTTCGCAATCATTCAGTTTGATTCTTCGGCATTATTTCTTTCCTTTTCTTTTTTTCTCGATTTTTTCAGCTGATCAGCAGAATGCTTTTCTGAAACAGAAAAACAAAAAAAACATGTATTGCCGGAAATGAATTCGGAGTTAATGAAATAATATTGGATATCAGTCTAAAAAAGAATATGAATCAGGGAAAGCAATTAAGTATATAGGAGCATTTTGAGGTCTAAAATCTGAGAAAAATATCTGCATAAAAGAGTTCAAAATGTTCCCATGATTAAAAAAAGAAACAAAAAGAAAAACTTTTAGCATTCAATTCAGTATTTTTACAAAAACTTAAAATTACATCCTGTATTTGTTCACTAACATAAAAGGTTTAAAGGATTTAGCGTTCAATTAATTATTTCTACAAAACTATAAATTACATCCTGTATTTGTTCACTAACGTGAAATATTTGATTTTTTATATTTTAATGTATGTATATATATATTTCTTTATGAAAGGTATAGAATTTTATTCTAATACCGAAATCTGAAAGAAAACCAAATATCATTAAAATAAGGGTTATGATGTACTACAACATAACTTACTTAAGGCTGTTAGTCAGTGAACTCTCCAATCACCTTCGCTAATGTTAAACCTATGGGCGTAGGATGCATTCGTATATTTAAAATATCTCCTCAGGAAAGTAATAAATTAATTAAACTTTTTTTTTCGGTGTACACTTCTTAAAAGATGTCTTTATTTCCTTAGTTGTCCGAATATTTCTAAAATATGTACTTAATTTTATGTAAAAGGATACAATCTTACTCAGTTTCACTAATAAATTACTACATAAAATTATAAATTATGTATATATTTTAGAAATATTTTGACAACTAAGAAAAAAAGAGACATTCTTTAAAAAGAGTATCCACAAAAAAGAAGTTAAAAAATATTAATTTCCAGAGGAGATATTTTAAAATTAAGAATGCATCCTATGCTCATAGGTTTAATATTAGAGAGGGAATTGAAGAGTTCCACAAACTATGGTAAACGTCCCTGGATACTTTATGTACATAAACCGAAAATATTCCTCTTCCACATCATCGAGTTATTCCTTTATCATATTATCGAGACTTCCCTCCCCTCCACCGGAAATTTTATAATCCCCCCCCCCCCCGATAGCCGCAGAAATCCCTCCCAGAAAAAAAAATATCTGAATTCAACACTGCAACCCGGGCAACAGAATATAAGTGAAAACTATTTTTTTTTCAATTGGAAACTCTAATAGATTTTTTTACATCTATAATCTATATTAATGAAAGAAAGCTTCACCCTGTGTGTCTGAAAATGGCTAGCGAAATTTACCGCACCTAGAAGTCTGAAAATTTGGTTGAAGATAGTGAAAAGCTGGTCCTGATGCACCTGAGGCTCAGCTTTTTATTTTATTTTTAATTAGCCAAGATATATTAATTAAAAACTCATCCGAAAAGCGATATATATATATATTATCAGCAGACGCACCCGCGTATGCCCAGAACCCGATTTGAAAGTAAGTAAAACTAAATGATGGCGTTTTTTGGTCTTTTGTTTTAACCTTCATCTATGAAACCATTTGAGGAACGAAAAAAAGGAAGACATATTCTTAAAGTTCATACTTTTAAATCTTAAACGCCGCAATCAGTTTGGAAAAATATCTTTGATAACTCTTTAAAAAAAGAAAATTCAAAAAGGTCGTTTTCGCAGTTGACGTTTTTCCCCTTACGGAAACACTACCCCAGGCTGCAATTTTAGAAGAATTCTAATTCTGGAATTCCAACAGTGTTTAGCTATTGTAGATTTCTGACATTTCTGCCTTCTAACATAATTTTGGTGTTCTTTCAGCCTAATTCTAAGAGCACGCTTCGTCTGCAACCACCATGGACCCTCGACGGCTTTGATGAGTTTAAATACTATTGGAATGATCTCCGCAAAGAACCCAGGAGTATATATAGCAGACATAATGGTGGTGGTTGTGTAATGATTTGGGGTATTTCTTTCAATGTCCAGGCGTCCTTAGCATTCATCAGTGGTCGTGAAAACTCAGACAACTATCATAGGATACATTTGCCAATCATTTGCTTCTTGTTGACGAGATTTTAGGCGGAAAATATGGATTTTTCAACACGATAATGGTTTGATCCATACCTCAAACTCAACATCAACGTGGCTAATAAGTCGAACAAGGTATCGGTTTTCAAATGGTCCTCAATTAGCCCTTATTTAAATCCTATAGAAAATATGTGAGGTATTCTCTCACACGCAGTTTATCCAAATGGTAAACATAACGAGTGAAGTTCTAAGTATTTTTCACTTAAAGACTTGAAAGATGTCATTGAGAACGCTTGGTTTAAAATCGAACAGTAAACAATACAGAACCTCATATTATCGATGGAAGACCGTATATTTAAACTCATTCAACAAAATGGAGCAATAATCAAGTATTATTTTTTTTACAGTTGTTGTTCTACTAAAGACTAAAGACTGCTTAAACTTTTGACACGCCCATTTTTGTTCTTTTGATAAATTCTATTGTTTGTGATAAATTTTAATGCATTTTTCTGTTAAATATCTTTTTAAAAATACAATTTGTAACTTATGTGAAAAGGAATATAACTTGCAGACAATAATTAAGTTTTATTTTGAAATTTGCTGTTGTGCTTAAAATTTTGATACACATAGCATTGTCTTCGGAAACGCCTTTATAAAAATTTATTACAAAACGCAATCTTTGCATACGAAAACTATGTTGAATGAAATAAAAGAGTTGAAAAAACAAAGATTCGCGTATTTTTTAAATGAAGAAAATTTGAATTGATAAATGAGATTTTATGTTTTCGTAATCGCACCTGACACTTACCATTTCGCAATCATTCAGTTTGATTCTTCCGAATTATTTATTTTCTTTCCTTTTTTCTCGATTGTTTCAGTAGATTGCTTTTCTGAAAAAGGAAAAAAAACATGTATTGCAGGAAATGAATTCGGAGGTAATGAAATATATTCGATATCAGCCTAAACAAAAATATGAATCAGGAAAAGCAATTAAGTATATAGGAACATTTTGAGGTTTAAAATCTGAGAAAAACATATGCATAAAAGAGTTCAAAATGTTCCCATGATTAAAAAAAGAAACGAAAAGAAAATTATTTAGCGTTCAGTTCATTATTTCTACAAAAACTTTATAAATTACATCCTGCATTTGTTCACTAACATACACAGTTTTATTTTTTATATTTCAATGTAATGCTACTGAAATTTTTTCTCTTGGTTAAAAAATTATTTGATAGTTTATTTGAGCATTTTTTTGTCTTTTTTTATGCATTCATATATATATATATATATATATATATATATATATATAACTTTAAGTAAAATTTAACCATTGAAACATAAGAAACTGATCATATACATTGAAATCACGATACCAAAGAGCCGTGTCAAATTACAAATTAAAAATGTAGTCCTAATAAATAAAACATTATTAATTCAAATGAAAAAGAAAAAAAAAAAGGAATGAAAAAAAAACACACAAGTATAAACACAAATGAAAGCTTATAATGTAATTCACTTTTTCAAGGGCAGGGAAATCACATTTATAAGCAGAGAACAATTGTTTTCTGTATATGACACCAGCTTTTGCCAAACATCATGTCATATCTTGCCCGAACAATCGTTGAAACAATATTGAATAACAAGATCTTTTAAAATGGGATATTATAAATCATACATACAATTTGAATAAGAGTGGGAAAAAGAAGAAAAAAAAAGGTCATATATTACTTACATTAATTATATACCAACATTCATTAGTATAATTTTAGCACATATACAAAAGTATATCCAACGGAAGAGGTTAATTTCACAGTTAAATAGAAAATCCTTCATATCATAAATTGTAACCAACATTTGCAGTTATTTTTATTTAACTACATAGATTAAAACATTTTATTAAGTTAAAAATGGAGAAAAAATAAATAATAATATATATAAATAAAAACTATTAATTAATTTACTTTAATTTTAATTTAATAAATTAAAATATATTATATTAGTTGATAATTTGAAATTATATCATAGAGATTATTACTTCTATACTAAATTGCCAACAGTTATAATACACTATATTGCCAAAGGTGACCGGTCACTTGCGATTTTAGACGTTTTGTTAACTATCTAGAAAAATACCTGAAGAATTAACCTGAAACTGCAGGTGTGTAAACAGTATAGTATAGGTTATATATTTCCGCGAAGATTTTTTCACGAAACCCCATAGGGGACTATCAACAAATTGAAAAATAACGAATATCTTTTGGATAACCCTGTAAAAACTAATGTAGCAAAGGCGTTCAAACTCGAGATTATTAATACGTGGCTTATTGTTATATACTGTGTTCATTTTTATGAGGATAGCATGTATACTCGTAGAGAAATTAAGGTTTTTATAAAAACAGTCCCAAATTTGGCCTAGTTTTTTACTTATAATTTGCAGAGTTGTTAATATAAAAAAAAGTTCTTTTCAGAAAATATGACAAACAACATTGTACATAATACTCTGCAATCAGAATTAAAAAATAATAAAAATTGGATGAAAAATGAGCAGGTTTACTAAAAACTGTTTCACTGCGCATGCGCGAATGCAATCAAAATATAATATGCATAATGTATTAGCTAAGTATATAGAGCAACTTTTGTGAAAGTCTCAAAATCATAGCTTGAAAATTCTGAAAATTATCGTCGATAGAATAAGCTCGAAATCCGTTGTTCCCAAAAGGAAGCAAAAATATGAGGGTATGTATCCAAATATACGTGCATTATACGTGTGTACGCTATTTTGGCAACACAACAGATATTTGATACAACCCTTCAGATTTTTGCTTCTTTTTGGGAACAACGGATTTCGAGCTTATTCTATCGACGATAATTTTCAGAATTTTCAAGCTATGATTTTGAGGCTTTCACAAAAGGTGCTCTACATACTTAGCTAATACATTATGCATATTATATTTTGATTGCATTCGCGCATGCGCAGTGAAACATTTTTTAGTAAACCTGCTCATTTTTCATCCAATTTTTATTATTTTTTAATTCTGATTGCAGAGTGTTATGTACAATGTTGTTTGTCATATTTTCTGAAGAGAACTTTTTTTTATATTAACAACTCTGCAAATTATAAGTAAAAAACTAGGCGAAATTTGGGACTGTTTTTATAAAAACCTTAATTTCTCTACGAGTATACATGCTATCCTCATAAAAATGAACACAGTATATAACAATAAGCCACGTATTAATAATCTCGAGTTTGAACGCCTTTGCTACATTAGTTTTTACAGGGTTATCCAAAAGATATTCGTTCTTTTTCAGTTTGTTGACAGTCCCCTATGGGATTTCGTGAAAAAATCTTCGCGGAAATATATAATCTATACTATACTGTTTACACACCTGCAGTTTCAGGTTATTTCCTTATGTATTTTTCTAGATAGTTAACAAAACGTCTAAAATCGCAAGTGACCGGTCACCTTTGTCAATATAGTGTATTTTAAATAACCTATACTGCTGCCATCTATTGTAAAAAAATATTAGACTATTTTAGTATAATAGTTAATTCAACATATAATTTACTTTTGCTGCTGACATCTAGTGTATAGATGCTATACTAAATCTGGAATATTGTAGGTAAAATTACTAATACAGTGGAACTCCAGATATACGTTACCTGAGTTGTACGTTTCCCTCAGTTATACGTTTCAACTCAGCGGTCCCGACCACTTGCCATTAAAAATTAGCTGAGTTATACGTTTTGAGTTATACATTTCCCTCAGTTATACGTTACATTTCTGCATCCCCGGACGAAATTTTGTCTCATTTATACATTCTGTAATCGGAAACACTGACAACGCGTCAGATGAGTCTGATTTGAAAGATTCCACTGAAACTTCGGAGCTGTTCTGAGGGCTTTTGACGTAGTAAAGCGGTTCGTCAGTAGTAAAAGCAGTCACGATAAAGCGGCTGCATTATTACCAGAAATGCAAAGTTTGCTGCTTTGCTGTTCAGTGTCGGCTCTGCCGAAAAGAAACAACCGAAGATTAGTGATTATTTCAACAAGATTCAATAAACTACTGAAATGCCTTTTGACAAATGATTTATATGCCACTGTGGTTCCAGTGATTTCTTTTAAGTACTCTATGTGAATTAAAAATATTTTTAATAAAACTTTTATGATAAAATAACTTCATGTGTACTTTTCTTATGTACCTTTTTCAACTCTGTTCCATTTCCGAAAATTTATGTCATGGGTGCAGTAATACTTAGGAAACTTCCGTTTTCTATATAAAAGGTAACAAACTTCTCATCGGAACAAAGTTTTTACGATATATTTAAAAAATGGTCGCTGTAGATCGTTAATTGAGTTGTACGTTTTACTGAGTTATACGTTATATTGTTTGGTCCCGGGAAAAACGTATAACTGGAGTTCCACTGTATACAGCTGTTATGTAGTGTAAATATATTAATTTTACTAGTTAATATTAATGATATATATAAAGAATAAGATTTACTAATATAATATATTTTATTTTTTACAGATGACAAAATTTATTTTTTACTAGTGCTCCCTATTAAACGTTTATACGAGTATACGTATAATACGTATTATACGGGGTGCAGATTTTGGATACGTATGATACGACCAAAACGGTTATACGTATTATACGAAACAGCATATACGGTACATCGTATATACGGATCTTACACCAGCGCAGCGGTTAAACGTACCAACGTTTAAACGGTTTTCGTTCATTGCTTAAAAAATTATACCTTTCTCTTGCTGGTCTGTGGATCAGAGACTTTGATAAACACCCGCTGTGTCCTGTGTAGTCGGTACTTGAAAAAAAATTCGGAATATTTTTTTCTCAGTTTAGACTTTGTTTTTTTTTCACCCTCAAATCTAAACTATTAATTATGAAATGATTTACTATGAAATGATTTACCTTTCGCATATCTGTAACACACGCACATAGCTTATTTTGATTTATGGAGTGGACATTTCGCCCGAAACATTAGTATTGCAGAAAACATAAACTTACATTGACTTCATATTTTATACTGACAATGATTAATCCAACTCCTGGGAAGTTACATAATCTTATTTTTATTTTACAGAACCCCACAGAGGGCACTCCCCCCCCCCCCGGCCTATATCCCTAGTGACGATAATCGGCCGTAGCAAATAACTAACTAAACATACTTTTATTTTATTTAAGAATACTTTTTTCTATATTAAAAATATTTTGAAAATAAGTTTCACTGCAAAAAAGAAAAGAGAAGGCAAGTCATTTTAAGCTTGTGTGATTGCGTTCTGAAACCTGCAGTGACGATTATTTGTCAGGCGATAAGTAATCGAAATTTATAGGTACTAACACAAAAATGAAATTTGTCAAGATTAACAACAATTCTTAAAGCGTAATATCTTGTAATGCACGTACACTTGTATAAAAATACCACGAGTGTCATGGTTAAAAAAATGAAATTGCGTTATACATTAACACAGAGTAGAAAACATTAGCACCGTGGAAAGAACGACATTTGACCCCCGGGCGCAATTTGAGTATACGCACCATATATATATATATAATCAAAACAGAAAGAATATACTTAATAAGGTTTACAATAAATCTGAAATGTGTATATTCTACTTATTTGCTCAAAAAGTCTTTTTATTTTCGTTATATATTTACAACTAGCAGAACCACCCGGCTTTGCCCGGGTTAACAAAAATTTAAATACAATAATACGACAATAACAATGACGACAATATGATTTGTGCATACTCTACCATAAATCGATAAAAAAGACAATTAAAAAAAAAGCGTTACTTTAACTCAACCATAGTAAAATTTTTCAGCTTTATAAATGAGAATGCGCGTTTTCTTTGCGCATACAATATAAAAACATACGATTTTCGTGAAAATGAAAAAAAAAATGTAACATTTTTTTGAAATTCGCTTTCATATGGCATCTATCTATATTATAAAACAAAAACATATCCGTGAGTAATGTCGACATCATATTGTCGGTAGCAACGACCTACTCATTAAATTTGGCTTGTACTGCATATTTGTAACTACTAAATATCGCATAATTTCATTTTTTAAACTATCAATTAGAAAAAAAATACACTTTCAAATGTAGTTTGAAAGTTTATCCCAATTTACTAATTTTTTATGGATTTTAAAGTAATTTTAAAGGATGTATATTTTTAAATCTGTGTCTAATCCAATTACGATAGATTAACTTATTTGATCTTTATAAAGTAAAGACATTTATTTCTAAACATAGCACATTCAATTTTTATCGAATAAAATACATGTACTCTCAATGTTATTCGTTTGAAAAGCGTATTTCAATTTAGTGATGTTTTATGGATTTTAAAGTAATTTTAAAGTAATTTAATATTCTTGAAAATTGTACGGAAAAAGAATGTTAAACATATACTTTGGCAACCAATACATTCTATGCAAATTATGCTACTTTGTGTAATTGCTATAAAATAATAATATTTTGTGAATGAAAACAGGCACATGATTTAAAATATGACAACACTTTCACCGGGGTAGATTTTCCTCTGAACCGAAATAGTTAAAGTACATTATATTATGTGTAGGAAATATTACATTTTAAATTACTAACTCCGCAAGAATTGTTATTTTTCGCCTACAGTTAATTGAGAAAAACGACTTTACTTGAGTGCGTGACATCACATGCACATTTGTATTTAAAACATGAAAGCAATTAAAGAAATCCAATACTACTGTACTCATAGAAAAATTTTAAACAATATTATTAAATACTAAATTTAACTCCGAAATTATATTTACAATGTAATTTAAACAGAATTTGCTAAAATTGCGTTTTGAAATTATGTGATTTTTGATGCAAAACATTATTTTTCAAAAATATAGTGTTCTTTTAAGAATTGAATAATAATTTCGAAGCTGGTGAAATGAAAATGTCGCCACGTTGTCGAACTTATAAAAAATATATTAATTTTTAAAATTAAAATTAATGCTTTATATTAAAAAAAATGCATTTACATTTTTTTCCCCGATAAACCATTTTACTTTTAATCCCATTTGTTTTAACACCCATTTTTGAAGAAAAAATAATGGAAAATACTGCATTGTTTTCTTAAATCCAGTTTTTATTTAATAGGGCATCTACTGTCCACCTGCATCCGAGGAATTTAAATATGCCTCCTTGGTTGAGGCTCAAGCTGAAATAAGCTACGCTGTAATGATTGCAAATCATCATCATCACAAAATGGGTTATATATTATTTCTTCTGTCAACATCCCTTTTTCTCAGAAAATACGAAACGCAGAACGACGAAAGAGACAGCATATGAAATGATTTTGAACAGGCTTCTGACATAGCCCACTTAACAATTCGTTAAAACATGTTTTTGATTAAAATTAAAAATTAAATCAGCATTGTTTTCATAAAAGAAATGAAAGGGTTTCCTCAAATTATTGTTGCCACAAAAATAAAATACCAAATTATATGATGCTCAGCAATTATTATAAAACACACCGCACGGGTTTATTTTATATTTATGATTAAAAAGCGAAATTAAAATTGAAATATTTAGATTTGTATTTCTATGTCCCATGTTTTTCCCGAAGTGGATGACGTCATCCTCTAATGCAGTCAAAATACGATTGCTAATTTTTTTCTCGCTCGTGCCTTTTGCAATCTTGGATCAGTTTTTACTCTAACTTTGATGGAATAAATTAGATGATATTCTGGCTTGACTAAAAACTAAATGTTGTTTGCATATGTTTTTATTCTTACTTTTTCTTTAGAAGTTTAAACCTGCATCTAATAAGTATTACATATTGATAAAAAATGATACTTCTCTATTATCCCGTCGACCACTTTTCATAACAAAAAACTATCGCCAAATAAACTGGAGATTGGAGTATCAAAATAAATAAATAAATAAAATATAAGAATTTAAGGACACAATTGTTATTTTAATTAATAAAATAACTAATAAATCAGTAAAACATAATGAAAAATACACGTAAATGTCGAATTAAAAACCACTTGATGACGTAACAAACACGTATAATGCTTCTGACATCAAGTAAATGGGACTGCATTTTTAGCGTTTAATCTTACAGTTTGGCGGTAGTTTTTTGTTATGAAAAGTGGTCGACGGGATAATAGAGAAGTACCTAAAAAATATTAGATTTCAGTGCGAAATATTCACACGGGCACTCTGGTTGTCAATATTTGACAGACGATTTTTGATTATGTAGAATAAAATGAATCATGAAGTTTGAATGCGCAAAAATAAATTTTTATTTCTTAGAAAATTTACTTTAATATTAACAAACCAGTGAAAACAATTTGCCTTTGTAAAATTAGGAGCTAAGTTATTTATTTTTCACCAAATACATTTAAATATATGTACTATGTCGTTTAAAGCACTTATAGTAATCTTTGTACTACGCGAAATAAATCACATCTGCCAAAATTGACGTCAGCGTCAGTTTCGAATTTCATATTATACCGAGTTAATCTGAAATTGGTTTATAAAAATATTGTCCATACGCAGTTCCTTTGAATGGCAACGGGAAAGAAATTGCATTAGAAATTGAGAAAAAAAAAAAAGATTTCTGTAATGATAAACTATGGGAGATGTTTGAAAAAAGTGGTAATGATTCGTCTGAGGAAATTTTAAAGTTGACAGTGATTTTACTCGTGATCTAAAACGTATGTACATGAAGTTTCGTTCAAATCGGAGACTGTAGATTTGTATAAGGAACATACATACCAAGAACGGCTTTTATATATATAGATAATCGTTTATAGGGGAAAATAACAAGATTCTATGTATGAAATATATTATACAGATTACTAAAGCAACGCCACCGATTTCCAACTTATTCTCCTTTCAGTTACGTAACACTGATGAGATCCATTAGCATTAAAAGTAAATACGATACTTGAAATATACGTATACTTGAATTATACGTTTAACCGATATACGCTTATACGTATCTGGATACGTTTAAACGTATATTTTAAGGTATACGTATTTCTTAAATACGTATTATACGTATATACGTATATCGGTTAAACGTATAACTGAAATACGTATCGCATCGGGAGCACTATTTTTTACAGATGACAATATTTAATTTAATATTATAATTATTGTAAAATATTCTATGCTATTTTAACTAACCCATTTAATCTATATCTTAATTCAACTAAAACAATAATGTAGAATCCATATGATATTTTCATATTATAAAGAATTAGTATTATACTTAGAAATAGAATAGATTCGCAAGTGTCCGTCAACGTGTTAAAACATCACCTAAGAAATATTGGTACTTACTTATGTGAATATTTAGTACGAATAGTTTGAAGATGGCTGTTTAATGGAGCAGAGATCAATTTGTTAAAAGCAAAAACAAGGTCTTTTAGATCACTTTCTTTGTATCCAATGTAATATATATATATATATATATATATATTTCTTTAGGAAACGTGGGGTGTTTATTATAATACCGAAATCTGAAAGAAAACCAAATATCATTAAAATAAGGGTTATGATGTGCTATAGAAATTATGTATATATTTTAGAAATATTTTGACAACTAAGAAAAAAAGAGACATTCTTTAAAAAGAGTACCCACAAAAAAGAAGTTAAAAAATATTAATTTCCACAGGAGATATTTTAAAATTAAGAATTTATCCTATGCTTATAGGTTTAATATTAGAGAGGGGAATTGAAGAGTTCACTGAACAGCCGTAAGAGATCCACAAACTATGGTAAACGTCCCTAGATACTTGATGTTTATAAACCGAAAATATTCCTCTTTCACATCATCCAGATATTCCTTTATCATATTATCGAGACTAGGGGATCCAACCAATGCCCCCTAGAGATCTCTAGGGGGCGTTGATCCAACCCGGCTGTGTTGAATTCAAGAGGTGACCAGGGGGGAGGGACATCCCCCCAGAGCATTGGAATTGAAATGTTCCCGACGGAGGGTTTGAGAGTTTATGCAGTGGTCAAAAAGTGATCTTCCCTCCCCTCCACCCGAAATTTTATAATCCCCCCTCCCCCGGTAGCCGCAGAAATCCCTCCCAGAAAAAAAAAATCTGAATTCAACACTGCAACCCGGGCAGCTGAATATAAGTGAAAACTATTTTTTTCAATTGGAAACTCTAATAGATTTTTTTACATCTATAATCTACATTAATAAAAGAAAGCTTCACCCTTTGTGTCTGAAAATGGCTAGCGAAATTTATCGCACCTAGAAGTCTGAAAATTTGGGTGAAGATAGTGAAAAGCAGGTCCTGATGCTCTTGAGGCTCAGTTTTTTTACTTTTTTTTATAATCAGCCAAGATATTAATTAAAAACTCATCCAAAAAGCGATATATATATATATATATATATATATATATATTATCGGCAGACGTGTCCGCGCATGCCCAGAACACGATTTGCGATTGGGATAGTAAGTAAAACTTAATGATGGCGTTTTTTGGTCTTTTGTTTTAACCTTCATCTACGAAATCATTCGAGAAACGACATATTCTTAAACAGGGTTCATACGGGCCTTAAAAGTCCTTAAAAACTCCTTACATTTTAATAGTCCTTAATGAGGATCCTTAAAGTCCTTATTTTTTATTGAAAGTTCTTATTTTTTACTGTGAGCTAAATATTTAACGCGATTCCATAAAATATTAAAAAAAATATATCGCCAAACATTCATAATCTGCCAAGTATGGCAGCTCAAAATTAGTTTTATAAAGCAAAAAATGTGGTGTCTTGAAAAGGATGTATTGCAGTTGGAAAGTATGGCCAATGAATTAGCCGATAAAGCTAAAACTAAAGACATTGAATTATTTATCAAATCAAACATTTGTAGAAAATCTGCTCTAAAGAAAAAAAATTAAGAAATTTCCTCCCTGTCCAAAGAAATTGATGCTAAAAACAATTGATAGCCAACTAATAAAATGTTTGTTTTATATATTTTTTGTATTTATTTTCATTTTGTAACTCATTTAAAAATTTATTAATTAGAAAGGGTAATTATGTTTTATTATGTAAAATTCCAACCTTGTGATTAAATTTTAATGTGAGTAAGCGTATATACTGTTTTTTATGAACTTTAGAAAATCCTTATTTTTCTTTTAACGAAGTTTGAAAAAATATCTTTGTCAACCCTTTAAAAAAAGAAAATTCAAAAAGGTCGTTTTTGCAGTTGACGTTTTTCCCCTTACGGAAACGCTATCCCAGGCTTCAATTTTAGAGGTATTGACAAACAAAACATATGGTCTTAAATCAGAGATATTCTTTTCACCGGTGCAATAAGTTTTCAAAAATACGAATTTTAACCGTTTCAGAAACATTGGCGACCGTAGGTCACTTTGCGCCTCCTGGAGACGATATTTTTTCAACGGTAAAAGTAACTAAACGTCCGTATTTCGACACAATCTTTTTAGAGCCACTCGTCAAACCAGATTTACATCACCTAGAAAAATTTCGAAAAGTTTGGACGAGGAGATGTAGTTAAAAATAATAAAATCTCAGACATTTTTCATGAAAACTATAAAACGCGGGCTGTTTCTGCACGGCATCGGCTCATGTTTTCATTAGTAAATATACATATAGTTTCACGAAAATTTAGAGAGAGCTTGGACAGAATTACATTTATAACTGAATAAAATTGCAGATGGTTCGGAAGATAAGTTAGGAAATTTTTTTTTTAGGTTAAAGAACCCTACGCACAAACGAAATAAAAGGAGCGAGCAGAAAACATATTTCTTTTACAACTAGATAACAATATTTTTTCATGAAATTTTTACACGAACTGTAAAACCGCTAAATTTATAACCGATAGCATTTTCAAAGAGATTGGACAGCTAGAACTATTTTGTTTTAACTATGAAACGACCATACAGGGAAAAAAAACAACAACAAGAAAATGTCTTCTTAGGAGTGCTTTTCCACTAAGATATCAACCATTTTTCGTGATTTTTTTAAAAACTTTAAAGTATAATTCATAAAAAATCGGGTTAAAGATATAAAATAACACGAACTTGAGGTTTGTTTAAGGTTATTGTCACGGACCCGGGCCACGCCGGGCGTGTCATCTAGTAAATTATAAAACAAAATTCAAAGAATTATAGTTAATAGCTGTTATTTATATAAAAAAAACTTTTGTTATATAAATTTGAAAAAAATATTTTTGTTGCTTCATATTTTAATATTAAAATATTTTAATTTATTTTTGTAAGAAAATAAAAAATAAGTAGATTTGTCAATTCTGCAATATATTTATAATGTAATATGTTTATTCGAGAACAAATATTATATATATGTATATTCGAAAGTTATCTGTATATGTTCATGGAATACCGATTTTTTTTCCCCTCTCAAAGGGTTAATCTTTACGATATTCAGTTTTATTAAGATATATAAATGAATGATTTACCTTGCCGTTTTGATAAATCCCTACCTTTATCAAAATAGCCCAATTGCCATAAATGTTAATTATTTTATTTAGATTACCAACACACTTTTAAAAATAATTACCGTATCCTACTTTATTATTATTATTATTATTTAAATATTTCATAATACTTTTTTGGTGTATTATTTAAATATTTTAAATGTAATATAATAATAAATAAAATATTATTTAAATATTTTATAATACTTTTAAGTGGTTTTATGAAGAAAAATGATTTAATTAAAAAATAATTCAATTCCTGTAATAAGATTTGAAAAAAAAAAGTACAAAAAAAAATCAGAAGATTTTAAAACTTAATTAAATTTCTTCTGCAATTCTGAATTTCTTGCAATATTTTTGTTCATAATATTCTTCCCCGTGTGCTCTATAACTGTAAGGACCAGATTTCTAAATAATTAATTAATTAACACAATAAATAAAATATCATGACATGACATATATAAAACTAGTGTAAAAGTGACTATATTCGCTTAACGCTTAAAATTCTTTTTTAATGTAAGCAAATAGTCATTAATAGTCAATTTGTATTACTGGAAATCCGATCCTTAATTTTATTAAATAAATCATAAGGATTGTCTATTTAAAAAATCGAATCAATTGAAAAAAAAACAAATGTTAAAGTTTTAGCATTTTGATCATATCAGTATGAACTGATATATATTTAAAAACATAAACTGAAAAAAAAAAAATCCTTTAAACATTGCAACTCTGGAAGGGAAATTTTATTTAATGTGAAATGAATGCAGTAAATCAAATTGGAAAAATTATATTTTCGTCATTTTTGTAAAAAATGAAATGTACTCCGTTCCACCCCTTTTCCTTGCGAAAGCTGCCAAGCGCAATTGTTAAAAAATATTATTATCTCATATTTCCTTCAGAATAACCTTTAATAGTAAGTTAAAAAGGTATTATTAAATACTCAAATAAGAAAAAGCTCAAAAGTCACCGAATTCCCTTAACTGCAAATTTTAACACGAGCTTACAAAAAGAAAAAAGAAATATGATACGATGATTTTTTTTAAAGGCTGGTGCTAATCTTAACGATAAACGTTTACGACAATTAGCCTATTTTAACAAAGGGTACGGCAGGAAAGGATAGGTAAACAGTTAGAAAGGTAAATCATTCATTTATAAATCTTAATAAAAATTAATACCGTAAAAATGAGCCCCTGAGAGAGAAAAAAAATCAGTTTTCCGTGAACAAACACAGATAATTTTCGACTATGTTTATATATAATATTTACTGTCGAATAAATATATTACATATAAATATATTGCAGAATTGACCAATCTACTTATTTTTTATTTTAAGTCTGTTACAAAAATATATTAAAATATTAAAATAAGAAGCTATAAAAGTAACTTTTTACTGACTTATACAACAAAATTTTTTTATATAGCTAACATCCATTACCATAATTTTTATTTATTTGTTTATTTATTTTTGAAAATAAGATGTTCCTTTTTTCAAATTATAAAATTCAACATGCTTCGCAGTTTATTTATAATTTTAATGATTTCCATAATCGAATAATAAATGCAAGGGGAAAAAGGAAAGTTACATAACGTTGGAGATGAACCCAGTGCTGTTTTTTCCCCTTTTTCCACTGCTCATAGGGACGGTGAATTTTTTTTTAAGTTCTACTGTTTGAAGTCCTTCTCTTCCCAGACGCTTATTTCTAGAACCTGCTTTCCCAACCTGGGGTACGCGTACCCCTAGGCGTAATTTTAAATTTCGAATTTTTAATTTGGAATGCGCATAAAGCAGAACATAATAAATATAAATCCATCAAAAAAATTGTAGGTTGCAATTCATAATTTTTTCGAATGTTAATTTCATAATTCATATTATAAAAACATAAAAGTTACAAATTCAACGCATTTATGTTTGGGGTTTTTAGTATTATAACCAAACAAAAAATTAGCACATTAGGATTCTAATTTCAGCAAATATTAATAAAAATATTAAAATGCGATTTAACATTGGAAGCTCTAAAGTTTGAATTTTTATCATTCAAAACGTATAATCCAAATCACTTGAAGTTTGGTATCTAGGCATAGTTTGAACTGAAGATTTAAAATATCGTGTCAAACTTGGGTGTTGCTATTGAAAAAAAAAAGTTTTGGCTGGTTTTGATATGTAGATCCCCCCCCCCCCCCATAATCAAATTTTATATACATCATTTCAAAGTAGAATTTATTTCCAATCGTTTAGTACCAGTAACTTTCTTCTACGATAATTTGTTGCAAAGTTAGGGGGGGGGGGGATGTCAGTTTTTCTCCATGACCGTACGTAAAAGCGTAACATAGGGTGCCTCTATATATAATGAGAGTGGCGAGCTACGAGATATAAAATTCGACTGGTTCAAACGATTTTGGACGAACCCTGCCTTTATCACCAAGCTAATGTTTCCTATCTTATTTTACTATTCTAATTGAACTCGTCTAGGTGAATATCGCCAAGTTCTGGAATGTAGGTTTACTATAGTTTGGACAAACACTTCTGTCTGAGCATGCATCCTGTGAGTATGCCGACGCTCTCATAGGCACCATAACGTAACATTCCGAAGTATACACTGCAATTAATCATTGAACATGTTATGTTACGATTACAGATGGTATGATTCCCAATGGCGGCCTACATTTTAGGAACAGGATTTGTCTGTATTAGACGGAGAAATTTTTTAGCTCATATTCTATGTTTTATATAAAGATATTATAACTCTTGGTGGGTTTTACAACTCTGTTTGCTCTCGAAAAAACTCCCATCATCTATTTACGATACTTTCCAAATTTCTTGACTTTCTGATGAGTAGTTTTTGCTGTAGCCTCGGGGTTATGTATTTTAATTGGAGACACCTTGTATGTATTTAGTAAAATTATATTTTAATCTAAGCCGAAATCGGATTTTCGCAGATAGTTACTTTAACAACAATGAAGATATTTTAGCGAAACTTTTAACAGACTCACTTTGCTTTGTTTGAAATCGGATGGTATCATGGGAAGTGATAGAAATGCGCCGTAATCCAGTCAGTGAGACATATGTACTCTCAACAACAATCTAAATCATGTATAATATAGCTTAGTGTTGTTTGGACGTAAATGGTGGCTATTTCTAGCATTTATCGTGATGGCATTCCATTTCATAGAACACAAATGCAAAGTACATATGTTGAAATTAGCGTTACAATATCTTCGTTACAGGTAAAGTTCAGAATGAAAATCCGTAGTCGGCTTGGAAGTACTGAACCACAGTTGAAACTTCACTAACCATCATTCTACTATTAGAATGAATTTATTTCCGAACATTAGGAAAGCTCCAAATATCGTTTTAATTTTTTTCAATAAATAAATAAATGAAAAGCTTCAATGCATACAATTTTCTTCAATGTATAATTAATAATTGAGAACCGACATAAATTTGCACTTTTTTATGTGCAAATAGTTAATAAGATCCGTTAATAATATAGCACTTAAGAATGTTCTCAAAATCTTTTCTCCGCTCAATAGCATATTTTTCTGATGTGTTCACGAAACTATTTTTATTACGTAAATGCACGAAATTGACAGACGTATTCATTTAAGCAACAAAGAGTCGAATAGAATTTTTCATTTTTCTGTAAATGCCACACATCTTTAATTATAGTCGATTATTATCTTATGACGATTTTTCCCGAGCTTTTTCTACCCGAAAATTGGCTTAAAAGGCAAATCTTTCCCGAAAGATACTTTGCCTTTATAGCAAAATAGAAAACGCTGTTTGATTCCTTAGTATTTGAATAAGAATACCTGTAAAGTGCACGCATTTACGAATGAAAATGACTTTACAAATGCATTAGAAAGTAGCAATCCTAGCCCCCTTATCCCCTTTCTAGACCCCTTTAATCGTCCCGCGTTTTATCATTTGCAAAGATTGATAATTACTTGTAAATTTCATAAATTTTCGGAAATTCATTAAAAAATCAAAATTGTTTTAGTATTTAATCATTTTCAAAAATTTTTTGTCAAACATATTCAGGCTCATTAAATTAATATATTTTATTGGAAATACTGTTTTTCCCCATAGAACACACCGGAAAATTTTCTGATATGACAAAGTTTGGTAGTTTCATAATAAATTATATGTTCATTAATCTCTTAAAATGAAGCAATTTAAGTAATTTTGCTCTTCAAATTATTTTGTATATGTTTGTAATGAAGTCCTGAACATTAAAAAAAATAAAATAATAATAAAAAAAAAACACTCTTTTTTTTCTTTTTTGTAACTGATCCCTGAAGTTTTACGGTTTAAATAAAGGGTAATTTTGACTTATTTAAAAGCCATGTAAAAATTCCTGACTATGTGTTTGTCTGGAATTTCTAAAAGGGGTTGAGAACCCCCCCCCCCCCTCTTGGGAGGAATTAAAAGGGGGATGCCAGATGGTATTTGAGAAACAAGAATGCAATCTAAGTTTCCGAACGTGTTTTACAATCCTCTAAAAATAAGTTTGAAATGGAAGTGAATTGTTATTGATGGTATACACAGAGAAATATTCCATATGATTATGAAGTCTTGGCCTGGTCAGTGTTAGTAACATAAAGAAGCCGTGGAATACCCATTGTCTATATTATGTTTTTATTTGCAGTCTTTTTTCAGAATTACTAGAAAACAGAGCGCATGTCTTTCTGCAATAGTTGTACAATGATATTTTAAAAGAATAAGAATTTGGACTTTTGAAGACTTCTGCCAGTGGTTCGATATAAATAACAAAGTTGATATTTTAAACAGATTTTCAGGGACATGAAAATCACGGACGTCGTCATAGCAGAATATTTAGGGTTAATAGTTATTTCTATGTAATTTCAAAAGATTATTAATGATTTTCTACTGTGTATTTTTGGTATCGGGATCGGGAAAACCCGATTTCGAATTATCGTACTCGAACAGGCTCGGCCTTCGAAAACAGAGCCTCTTCTCTTAGTTCATAGTACCATTGCTACCTAGATAGGTCTCAGGGGTCTATGCAGAGTTTTTTTTTCTTAGGGTCCAATTTTGTGACCTTAAATAGGTCCCAAATTTTACCTGAATCAACACCTGTTATTTAACATGCGTGTTAGTTTTATTGCTGCAAAAAATTAACGTTTATTTGATGTCAGTCTAAAATGTACTTAAAATGTATTTCTATTATTGTGTATAAAGTTTTAGTAAATGACTTTTACAGTAAAAGAATTTTTTTTTAAACTTTAAAATAAAAAAATTAGAACAATGACTTTTTTTCACTTAAATATTCCGTAATTTATTTTTTGATCGAGTAAACAGAAATGGCAAATATAACCCCAATATTTAATTTTATGCAGATTGTTCTTTTCTTTTTCCCTTTTATTTTTGTACTCTGGCTTCTAATTTAAAAAAATAAAAGTGTAAATGATTTTTTAAATAGCAGGGTGAATTAATTTTAAGAGTTTTAATTCGTATTTAGCTTTCAAAATATGTTGATAACATATTTTGAATTTTAATTATCTTGATAAATTAATTTTAATTATCTTGATAAATTAATTTTAATTATCTTGATAAACAAAAATATTCTTGTTCTTTTCATAGGTATGTGAAAAGCATTTTAAAGATGAAGATATCGAAAAAGAAACGTCTGCATTTGATGAAAAGAAAGGAATTAATATCAAAGTAACATTAAGTCGTCCAAAACTCCAAAAAGATGCTGTTACATGCTTATTTCAAGGTTGTCCTCGTTGCTTATCTAAGAAAAATAAACTGTAAAAGGGTATATCCTTCAGAAAAGAAAAATCTGAGAGAGTAGGAAAATTTAACCAAAGCTATGAAGGAAAGGATCGAAGAAAAAGAAAATATATGTTAGTACAAGAACTTTTTCAAATTTTTATGAACTTTTTAAATGTGAAAAACTGTACTATTGTTCAACATATTGGCACATTATTAAAAAGATAAGTGTATATTATTCTTAAATTTTAACAAATTCGAAGAGTGCCAAAAGTATTATTGTGTTGCGATCGATAAAAATTTGGAACTAAAATTACGTACAAAAAGAAAAGAGATAAAATCTATTAGTAAGTACAAATTTCCATTTTCAGCTAGTAATGTAAATGAAATACACTCTGTTCTTAAATACATAGAAAAAACTATACTACATGAAAAGGACAATGTTATTTCATACTTAGACTTAATTTATAAAAAAAATTAAAGTTGTAAATATTTAAAATTGAAAAAAAAAAAACTCAGATCATGTTCTTTGTTAACATTTTATATTAAATCACACTAAGGGTAACATTCTTATATTGGATTTGTATGTAGATGGCAATTTTCAGGATATGTTTTTTCCGAATTTAATAATATGTATTAGATAGTAATATAGAAAATCTCAAAAATTATATTGTATTAATAGCATACATTGCTGGCTATTCCATTAACTTTTCAGGAGATTGAAATGTGATACATGTAAATTTAATCTTACAACAGACAAATATTTTAATATCCATCCATCGTTTAAACTTATGCATATGTCTGATCGTGGGGGGTCTTAAATATGCAGTTTATGAAATAATTGTAATAGCTGCTTATAATTTTATAATTCTTCAAAAAATACTTGAAGAAAAATATGAAAATTTGTTTTTAAATGTACAAAATCAAAAAGAGGCTGTATGTAAATTGACAATGAATGCTTTAATAAACAAAAATCTTACTATGCCATATTTTGAATTCCACAATCAAGAGAAATAATTAAAATTATAATTAGTTGTGTTACAAACACATTATTAAACGAGAATTGTAGAAATAAGAAAGATTCCTTAAAATTTAACAATTCTTCCAATCCCAATGTAACAAAAAATTCAAAGCAAAAATTTTGAACTCTAAAAAATTAACAAAATAATTTTTATAAGGAAAGTATATTGTATTTATAATTAACATAAACCACTCTTGGACGTTATATGAATTATTGTAGTTTAAAATGACGAATGTTTTTTTTTTTTTTTACAAGTCTGAAAAGTTTTGTATTTTTAATTTAAAAAAATGTCAAGATTATCCATTTGTCTCATTTTATTCTTTGTCTTATTTTTTGTTTTCTTCCTAAAATCGTTTTCAATTAACAAATGATACCTATATCAAAGAGATTATATAAAATTTAAAATGAACAAACTGGTTTTATTTCAGATGTGTTATTTATATTAATTAAAGAATGTGTTATCCTAAGCAGCATAAAAATATTTTTATTTCAAATGCATTTCTGATATCAGTTTTATTTATCAGTATTTCAATAAAGTATAGTAATAATAACAAATTATGATAAATATGTTTTCTGTTCAATTTTTTACGACATAAATGTGTACATAATAATAAAACTAGTATAACAAATCAATTTAAATATTTTATAGTTAAGATAATATTTAAACATTTCTTCAGAAATTTTGCTGCATTTTCAATGAAAGAAAAAAAAACGTTTTTCAGATTACCGGAAATGTAGTTTTAAAATAAATAATCAACATTCTACATTTTCCCCCAGATAAATTGCTTTTTTTAAAAGGTTTTCTGATAGTAGTATTTATCAGGATATTTGAAAAGTTCATGCATCTTAAAAGTGATGATATGTATGTTTTCTCTAAAAAAAATATATATATGAAGTTATCACACGATATAATTATACTATGTGTACATAATAATACAAATAGTACAACAAATCAATTCCATATTTTATGTTTAGATAATATTTAAACATTTCTTCAAAAAAATTGCTGCATTTTCAATGAAAAAAAAAAAAAAATCCAGTTTTTCAGATTACCAAAAATGTAGTTTTAAAATGAGTAATCAACATTCAGCATTTTTCCCCAGATGCCTTATTTATACTAAAGAATGCGTTATCCTATGGAGATTAATAAATATTTTTATTATATAGAAGAATTAGCATAGTAGAGTTATATCGTGGGATAACTTCATAAATAATTTTCTTTTTTGGAGAAAACATATTTATCATCACTTTTTCAACTTTGCTGATATCCTGATAAATTCTACTAATATCAGAAATGGTTTCTAAATAAAACTATTTTTGTGTTGCATAAGACAGAACATTTTAAAAATAATATAATTAAGGTATCTGGAGAAAAAAAAAATCTAGATTGTTCTTTTCAAAATCAATATATTTAAAATGAAGCAACATTTTTGAAGAAATGTTTAAATATTATCTAACCAATATAATATGAAATTGATTTGTTGTATTATTTTTATTATTATGTACACACACACACACACACACACACACACACACACACACACACACACACACACACACACACACACACACACACACACACACACACACACACATATATATATCAAGGTGATAATTTCCTAACTAAATAAATTTAAACAACTCACCTTATGGTCTCACACAGTAGATTTGCAGCAGCGATATTTCTTTGTGTGACATGCAGATGCAAAGACCAAATAACCAAACTGCAGTTTTACAAAACCAGTTTTACCCAGAATGCAATGCTATATTACACGTTTCTTTATTTTGGTTTTCTTTTCGACTTCCAATTTCCTTATTATTATCCAAAATTCTCACAAACATATCATTAAGAAAAAAAATTCTGAGGTAGGTTATTTATCTTATTTATTTTTTTAAGCTGCTCGCATTTTAAACCAAACAATCTCCGTGACACAGGATGTAGTTTATTTGAGGAATAACATACAGATACTAAAAAAAGTAAATAAAAAATAAATTTTAAATTACTTTTGGCCTTCAAAACTGGAAGAGTATATTGTTTATTCGTTTTTATTATTATTAAGCGTTATGAAGAAAGATATATATATATATATATATATATATATATATATATATATATATATATATATATATATATATATATATATGTATTTTTAGTGAGGCAAAACTCTTTTCATTATATTATATACTTAATGTGAAGAATGCCGTTGTGTAATATATCCATTTCTTTTGGAAGAAAATAATTATTTTAAATAATTTTCTCTGTAAATTATCTGTATATTTCTATTTTCCTGTTTTGTTTTGCCTAGTTCTATCTTTGATTAAAAAAAAAAAAAAAACATTTATTTTTACATACATTGAGCAATTAAATTGAACAAGAATGAAAAACCATTTGCCTTTCTGAGGGATTGAAGAAAAGAGAAAGAAAGAAAGAAAAATTATACGTCATGCATAGATTATGAAACACTTTCCAACACGTCCAGATTACTGTAACAAAACGTCGCTTTTTAATAAGATATCTAAATTTCAAGATATCTAAATAAACAATTTAGAAAATTCATAACACAGTTGAACACCCAATTTCTCCGTTAAACGCCTACAGTTTGTAAGATATTAAAGTTTTTTTAACAGTCGTGTATACACTGCAAAAAAAAAAAAAAAAATGTTGATTTTACATTATAATATTGGCAGCCCAGCGGCCAATATTAAACCGTAAAATTAACAGTAAAATGAACAGTAATACGCTACCACGCATGCGCGGCAGCGTATTACTGCTTATTTTACTGTTTATTACTGTTAATTTTACGGTGTAACACTGGCAGCTGGGGTGCCAATATTATACTGCAAAATCAACATTTTTTTTTTTTTGCAGTGTATGATATATAGACACTCTGTAGGGTTTACTAAATCAGCTTTAAAGCGCAAAAAACAATTGAAATTTTTTTTTCAGGTGTCACCATGTACGGTGTCTTGAAATACTTAGGGAAGCCCTGTATATGATCTACAGATTTTTATACACACCACATATTAAGCTAAAACTGCTATTCATATAGAAAATGCTTAACACAACTAAAATTTCCCTTACAGTAATTTCCATACATACACTGTAAAAAAAAATGGGTCGATCTACTAAAACAATTTTAGTTTTTCTCATTGATTTTTGCAATTACTAAAAAAATTTTTGTATTCTTACTCAGTTACAAGAAAATCTGTAAGAATTACTAGAAAACACCTAGCAACATTACTAGAAAACAGCTAGCAACGATTCCGGTTTTTAGTACCGGTTACGAAAAAAATCTGTAGGATACAAATATACTAAAAAATTTTTAGTAACCTCGGGATTTTTTTTTTACAGTGTAGACTGCAATATATTCAGCTTTTTACGTAGCCGTGTATATTAATTTATTTATATACAAACATACCTATAGGGGTCTGTTCAGACTTTTCTCCCAGGGTCCTGTTTTTGCGAAATTGTGAACAGTTTTTTACATTTGTGAAAAATCTAGTCATAACTTTGTGAGTTTGAAATTATTGTATTCAAGTTCTTGTTTATACATTTTAAAAAAGATATATGTATATAAAATGCACATATGTTCTTTATATATATATAAAAGTAAGAGTCAGATTTTACTTTTAAATGATTAAATTTGTGAAAAGTTAAGTTTGGTGATGGAAAAGTTTTGTGAAAGGTCTATTTTTAAGACATAAGTATCTTGTTTTAAGGATAAAAATTTTGTGAAGGGCCCTGTTTTGAGATGAAAAACTTCGTGAAGGGTCCTGTTTTGAAATGAAAAACTTTGTGAAGCGTACATTAAAGGACCCAATTTCTTCCTAAACGGATCACTGTCTGCTAACTAAATATAGTTAAAATGCATAACAAAATTATAAAAAAAATCTACTCAATTCACGATTAGAAACAGTAATGCTTACGAATTTTTTTGCGCATCCCTGTATATGAGCTATAGAATTTATACATACACCACGTAATGTGCTAAAATTTGGTTAAGCTTTAAAACACATACCGCATCTGGAAACGCACTTCCAGCGATTATCGTTCATAGACAATCCTGTAACCGAATTCTTTTTGTGTCCCTGTAAATGAACAAATAAATGCTATATATGCACTCCATAATCTACAAAGAAAAAAATAAAACCCAATTTGGGTCGAAAGATTCTTAGGTATGCGTCCAAATTGGGTCATGCCTGTTTTGGTTACCACTGTGTATCCATTTTGGGCACTATTAAATACCCATTTTCAAAAAAAAAAATTTTTTTTTTGAAAATGGATACACAGTGGTAACCAAAACAGGCATGACCCAATTTGGACACATACCTAAGAATCTTTTGACCCAAATTTGGTTTTATTTTTTTCTGTGTACAGTAAACATCTTCTAATGCACCTCAGCAATGCAGATCAATAGCATTATGTTTTTGAAATAGTGTAACATTAAAAAAAATACATTGCAAATGACCCCCCCCCCCCCCCCTCATAGGCCATAATATAACATAATTTTTTGCGCGTCCCTGTAAATGAATGATAAATGCCATTCACTCCATATTCAATAGAAAAAAATTTGCATTGCACCTCAATAATGTATACAAATTTCAGTATGTTTGTAATAATGTAATTTTATTAAAATACACTCCAAACGATTTTTCTTCATAGACCCTGATTTAACGGAATTCTTTTGTGTGTCCCTGTAAACGAACTATAAATGCTACACATTCCATTTTCAATAGGGAACTTTCTGTGGTAAACCTCAATAACACATACAAAGCTCATGGTAATCCAAGTACATTAACGCAAGTTAGAACACAGACAGACAGACGGTCAAGCAAACCGAAATCAGAAACATTTTCCAACTATGTTGGAAAGTGTTAAAAAAAGGCGATATCTTTACGTTTTTAGCCAATTCAGGAGTTTACTACAACAAATTGGTAATATTGGGTTGTTCGGAAAGTTCTTTCCGTTTGGGAAAGTTGGTTCGTACCGGAAAATTTTATCATTTAATTTTTAGACATTAATTCCGATATCTAATGTCTAATAATTAACGGGAAGAATTGCCCGGTACGAACTGGTTTTCCCAAACGGAAGGAACTTTCCGAACAACCCAATATATATATATATTTTTTTTAATTTAACCGTGATTGATGTTGTGGTGCCATTTAGGCACCATGTATTTTCTACTTGTGCCATTTCTTCAAAAGTCAGTAAGATTACGATAAAAATATTGAATGTATAAATGACTTACTTATTTATTTATTCAATTGTCAAATACCATTAAAAAATAATAATAATTCATTTTTTATATAAGTT
Source organism: Maratus michaelseni (assembly GCA_963931845.1). Classification (NCBI taxonomy): domain Eukaryota; kingdom Metazoa; phylum Arthropoda; class Arachnida; order Araneae; family Salticidae; genus Maratus; species Maratus michaelseni. The sequence goes on along the minus strand of OZ007586.1, from coordinate 71,156,747 downwards.
ATAATACTAACTGGAGACAAAATTGCACCAATCATGCACAAAATTAAAAAAAATTTCACAACGCCAGTGAAGGGTTAAACCAAGCAAGAATGTATAATTCCTACTCTCAAAATCCAGGTTGAAATTCTTCCCAAAACCTTTCCAAGAACTGTGTAATTTTTCAATTCAAGTTTTTTACAACTCGATCCACATTAGTTAGTGACATGTCTAATTATTATTTACTATAAATTTAGTGTTATTAACCATTAATTTGTGAAACTCTAAATGTAAAATTACAGTCAAACCGCGTTAACGTGAATCTCGAGGGAAATAAAATTTTGTTCATGTTAACAATAGTGCATGTTATCTGTAATTCAATCTTAGCATTCATTTTGACAAGGATTATGAAAAAAAAAACATGTTAAAAGTAATTCATGTAACAAATTATAACACCTTTTAATAATATATTTTAATTGCAAAAAGGCGTAAAATAAAAACATTCTAAACAGTAAAATAAGTTTTATTAGACTTTTGACATGTTTTGGCTCCATCCGAGCCATTATCGAAACAAATAAGAATATTCTATAATTGCACGGTCTATGATGTTATTATTTGAAACGCTATTATTTAACTTTTCACGTACTTTTTAAAATTACGCCCTTTTTTTATTATTTAGATGTTTATTTTCATATTTATAACCATGGAGTAACTCGAGCCACATTTTGGTTGCATCGTTACATATTGTATTGTTACGTGTTACGGATGGAGCCGAAACATGCCAACAGTCTAATAAAACTTATTTTACTGTTTAGAATGTTTTTATTTTACGCCTTTTTGAAATTAAAAGAAATATAAAAGTAATTCATGTTAAGGGGTCTCAAGACTCTTAAATCTTCAAAATTTTAGAAAATTTAATTTTTTTATATGTTAAACTCCTATTTTTTCTGAACCTTTTGATATAATTGTTTCCTTTAAATTCCCATTAGAACAGAGGTTATGGCTTTCAGAATTATACACACTCAGAGCTGAAGCGGTCAAAACAAAACTTTGAAGTCAATTTACTCAAAATGATGTTTTTGGACATAACGCGCAGGATATCTCAAAAACTTTTCATTATTTTTTCATGAAATTTTCAAAAGATATGTTTCATATTAGTCTGCATAAACTGAACCTAAATTTTCACTTCTATTGTTCAAAAAAAAAAAAAAAAGTTTTTTGAGGTGATTATACTGTTGAAAATTTCAAAATTTTGTATAAGCTAAATACAACTTTATGTAAAAAATAAAAAAAATGTTTTAAATACAAATTTATTTATTTTCAGGGTAATTATTACAATGTGATGTATAATTAGGTACCAAAGTTTTTGTTCTAGATGCAATTTTTTTTTTTTTTTTTTTTTTTTGTAATCTTGCGCGTAAGCTGTCATGTCGATTTTCTGCTCGAAAAATGTCCGACAGTTTGATGCCCCCTATAAATATTAATTCTGCATATTATAACTTTTTTAAATTTTGAAATGAAAGAACGTGTACTTATATCTTTCATTCATCGAAAAATTGTGTTTTAAAGTCATATACATTTTAAGAAATTAAACGTTGAAAATGTTTCTTTTTTCCAATTTTAAGAGTCCTGAGACCCCTTAAGCGTGGTCAAGTTAACGAGATTCGACTGTATTGAATCCCCGCAAGTTAAAATTCTCGCAATTACGTTAAACTTTTCACGCATGGTTTCATTCTTCCTTGTTCCAACAAAAATGTTTTTTTTTTTTTTTGTTTTTTTTTCCCTACGAAAATGGAAATAACTTATTTTTATGTTATCAACTACAATTCATCGCATTTAAGAATAGTTGAAAAAATATTTTTCTATCGTTAGAATTTTTTAACTGGTACAAGAAAATGTAAATAAGTAGTGTTGTTCTTTGTTTGAATAAGCCTTTCAACGAAAAGCAATATCAATTCCACCCACATTCTGCAATGAAATTTGGCTTGCATTTGCTTCGGCGAAGATAAATAAATAAATAAGTATATCGTTAAAATGTTAAATGGAATTTTTATAGCAGGAACTTTATAATTGAGGGTCCCTCTGTGCAATAATAAGGCAAGTGGAGTGACCTTGATTCCCGAAAAACCATGTAAAGAGACTTGTTGATCTACCTTGCTATTCCTTAAGCTCTATTTCGTATTCGAACCGCCCATCATGGCTTGTAAAAACTTTTTTAACTAATGAGTGTCTGAGTTTTCCAACTCCAATAGCAGGGCTGAAGGTAGTATTAGGACTTTTTTTAAACAAAAAAAAAAAAGCCGCTAAGGTGATTTCATATTTTTTAAACACTTGTGTTCACTCTATAGCAGACATACTCAACCTTTTTTTCTGGAGGGCCGCAAATATGACCGCGACTTTAGGCGGGCCGCAACACACTAGTTAATGATGTAAAAAAATATATAGATTTCTATTGCAAATGCCGCCAAGATTGTTGTTTTGAAAGAGTGGTATAAATCTTTTTGCTGACAGTTTCTTCTGCGACAAAAGTTTAACCCTAATAAGCATTATTAGCTATATGATAAGTATAAAACGTAACACTATAACAATGCAGCAATGCCAAATTATCATTAAAACAAATAAAAAAGAAAGAAAAAGAAATCAAGGGATTTTTTCTAATAAATGAGTTTTTTTCTCAATGCAAAAACTTTTTATATTTTGAAATATATAGTGCAAATTAAATTAAATTGGAATAATGTTTGTTTAGTGTCCAGGATTAAAATATGTATACACTACTATAGCACAAGTAAATCTACATGTAAAAAGAACTTTGACTAAAGAAACGTCATTTAAGATATTTTAAGGTAATTTGAAATTAGTAATTATGAATAACATGAAAATGTCGAAAAAATATAAAAGAGCAGTGAAAATATTAAAAACCTTTTCTACACATCTCGATTAATTTTGTAAAGAGGGATTAATGATTCTGATTCTCGGGCCGCACATAAAAGGTCGCCGGGCTATACATTAAGTCCGCAGGTTGAGTATGGCTGCTTTATATCCACTAACTGACACTTTAAGGATTTTTTCTTCAGAAAAAGTATTTTAGATTTATAATAAAGATACATTCAAAATTATTGGAAACAAAAATTATACTTTTTAGCACTGAAATTTCAGAAATATTGTCAATTTCTCCAGTAACTGACATCATCACTTTTTTGAAAAGCCAATAGCTGAAAAATAAGTTACCACCAAATGACATTACTTTGCAGAAATTTACAAGAAAATGCTTATTTGGTTTAGATTTCAGCTGCAGTGTCAGTTACTGGTTAGGTGTCAATAACTGGGGGTTTCACCCTAAGTTGTAAAAGAATGTCATTTGTTCTAAATGTACTTTTTCTTTCACCCAAAACCGTAGGATATGCAATATGTTCAATTTTCAGATTTATATAATGTATTATTCAGTATATAAGAAATATAAAGTTTATGATCATAAGCAAAGAAAAGATGCTAGAAAACTCGTCTTAATAGGAATATATGCAAAGAAGTTACATTCTAAATTAAAATGTTGAAGAAAATTTAAAAGCCTTGTAGCTGAAAACTCCATTTTTTACTTGCCTTTATTGCAGAGGGCCCCTCAATTATAATCACGCCCACTACCCCAGATGTATACATCTAATTACATACTAGGATAGTTGTATCATAACGGGTATGAGTTTCATCTTTCATTTTTTACAAAGTTCTTCATTTATCATTTCATTATTCATTTTTAACATAAAGTTTTCTGAAATATAAGTTATATTACCCAGGGGCCGTACAAAAATTTAAATGTCTTTTTTTTTTTTTTTACAAAAAAAAAAAAAAAAAAAAAAAAAAAGGTACTTTGAATTAAATGTTTTTATTATGATACATATCCATATTTGAAGCATTTTTGCAATTGAAATCATACCTTTAAAACTAATTGATAAGGAATTAAAGGCCTTACCTGTCAGGCTTTTACCTAGCTTGACGAGTTGATACCTGGCAACGGGGCGAAGATGTGTTTGTTAAATCTATAGGCCGACGTGGCTCAGTGCGTCTTGTAGCTTTAATTGCTTTTTCTTAGTTGGCCGGTTGCTAATTGATTTTTGATGAGGCGGTTCAGCACTGCGCAGTGTAGCGAAGTCATGCCGGACGGATGTGAGATGCTGGGATATTTACTATTTCCTCGCTGCATCGTTCATCCATACGTCATGCCATCGCCACTCGAGTTGGTCTCGTAATTTAGAACCTTGATCTGGTGATTAGACCTTCACCAGACTAGGCACCCCCAGAGGTGTAATTCACAGGTAACTTGGAGGACTTTACACCCACGCCGGATTTTACATGCACCGGGGCCATTAGCGTACATGATTGCCGCATCTGAAAAGGAATGGGGTTAGACATTTTATAACACTTTTAATACTACAAACTAAGTGCTACTTTTAGACTTTAAGTACTATTACTTTACTTGGTTGTTTGTCTTAATTTACATGTTGTTCTGCCCTACGATAATTTTAACTGAAACTAAATATTCTAGAGTTGCTTATTCCTACAGGGGGGGGGGGACATTATATGCATAATTTACTAAATTAAGAGAGGGTTTGGACCATCGGCTATATATTATCTATATATAATTTAATATTTATAATTTATATAACTTATATAAATATGGGAGGGTAGGGATAAATGGTTATATACTAACTAAGGAGATACTTGTTTATATACTGGTAGGAAAAATTAAAGGAACAACTATAAGAAAGATACTTTATGTTAATTCTATTAAACATAGTAGATTTTTAGTCCAAGACGAACGGTATCGCATTGTCCAATGGTATTCACCTCGTTGCTCAGAAATATGCAAATTCGATAATAGAAATGGAAAAAGAGCAACGTTAATAGCACCAAAATTTTCAATTTTAATGCATACTAGTTTCGGTAGCATTTAGCGTACCGTCCTCAGTGCAAAGAGTGGCGCAAATTTGCTCATATATATATATAGGAAAGGTGCGAATTCAAACGAAAGGTTTATTGACCAATAGGAAAACAGAAGACTCACGAGCATTCCTATTGGTCAATAAACTTGAAACTATTACGATACCATTAATGGGTGCCAATCGTTTGTTTCATTTTAGAGAAATTTTAGGTGCAGAAAATTGGATTTTTTAACATGACAACGTTTCCAACTGTAACTCCAAACTATACGTCACAGTGGCATAGGTTGAACATGGCATCCTTTTTTAAACTGCTAATATTGAGTCTTGACCTAAGTCAAAAAGAAAATGTATGCGGTATTCTTACACGCGTATTTTACCAAAATGGTAGGCAGTATTCTCCAGTTAAAGACATGGAATCGGACATTGAGAAGGTTTGGTTTAAAATGAAGCCCTAACCAATACAGAACTTTTGATTTTATCGATGCAACACCGTGTATTTAGGATAACTAAACATAATGGAGCAATAATCAAGTATTGACTTATTACTATCCTTTTATAAACAAATAAATAACTACGGTGCTTAAAATTTTGACACGCTAATTATAATTCTTATGTTAAATTCAATAGTTTCAGCTAAACTTTAAAGCACAGTTGTATTAAATATAGTTTTAAAATCACAATTTGTGTCACATATGAACTTGGAATTAAATTAAAGTGAGCAAATAAAATCTATTTTGAAAATTTCTGTTGTGCTTAAACTTTTGACATGCACTGTATTAACATTCAGCACATTATTTTCAGATTTTATCAAAGCACTGGAGTGCAAAATATATCTTTCAGAAAATCATTGATCCTTTTCTTTAAATGTGTATGATTTCAAATAAAAAATAATTTTAAAAATAATAATTCGTTCTCATTATCCCTGCCCATCCCTAATAATATCGTGACATTACGTGTGTGCCTCCCATCCCCACCTGCTTCATGCCAAAATTGTTCACTCTTTCAGGTTTTTGCCTATTTTCCAACACCTTTTCTTTTAATATTCGTTTCTATATAGTGATTCTAGAAATATGAAAAGAAAAGAAAACAATATTTTCATTTTAATGTTCAGCTGGATGGAATCAGATCAATAGCTATTATTGATGGGTGTTATTTCTTTTTTTGTCTTTTTTTTTATTATTATTATGAGTGATAAATTTAAAGTAATTAGTAGTAACTAACATAAGAACGTTACTAACGAGTTAAAATAATATTTTTGGACGGATTTATTCGATAAAGGATACCCACATATGAAATCCGTAAGAAAATGGTACGTGAGAGAGAAAAGGTTGAGAACCGCTGTTCTAGAGGGTTTCATGTGGAAGAAATTTTGTGAAATTTTATCTTATGCCATTAATTAGCGGAACTACACCGCTCCAATTGTCAAGTAAAGCCAAGGAGTTTTAACGAAGGAGCTAATAGTTAAAGCTCCTTATGTAAAGCACAAAGAATCAGGCAAACATCGAATATGTCACAGTTTTTATTAACAATAACTTTTAATAGTAACATTCACTTTTTATAATCTGTCATTAAGTAAGGTGAATATTAATATTAAAAAACAAAGAAAGGGTAGCAATAAAACAATCTAAATTTCGGGGGAAAAAAACACCCGATTGACAACACTGGCTGGTATGGAGTTATTGAAGAATAAGCTAACGTGGAGGATGTGTGTGTGGGGGGGGGGAGGGGGGAAAATTATGAATTTTTTATTAGAGCATCAGCTTATACCACACAAAAATCAGAGCTACTTGATGTTGTCTAAAAGGTGGATTAAAACTTTGTGCCGTTATATTAAAAATAAATGTGCAACGTTAAATTAGCACAAATTAAAATAATTTCTAATGGCAAACAGCTGTTTCAGAGCCCTTAAGCTCCATCTTCAGTGCCAACTCAAAAGGTAAAAACGAATTAAAAACTCCTAGGCCATGACCGCTTGCTTGCCATCTCTCGCCCCGCGGCCAGATGAAATGGCGTTGAATATTTCAAAACAACAGCGGAGACGAGGAAACACGTGACAGAGAGACCAATAGGAACACTCCGCCGACCGGGAGAGTTTAAGTGTGGAGGCGAATAAAGGAGGGGGGGGGCGAAGAGAATGAACTGAGCGAAACGCAGCCAGACGTTTGAAACGCTTTGTACGGCAGAGAAAAAACCAGAAAGGGGGGGGGGGCAATGAGGATGAATTAAATGAAAGGTAGCCAGACATTTGAAAAATTTGGTGTACTGGACAAGTCATTAACCAAGTTGCTCGAATTTTTCCATATGTAATAAGCTTCCCAGAAATTTAGGTCGTAAATTGATGAGCATTTCTGAATTATCGCACCTTCCGAAAAATTAAAACTGTGACTTTCAGACCAACAATGGTTAGCTATTGCAGATCGTTTAATATCACAATTTTTAACATAGTTTTTATGCTCCCCCAAACGGACTCTAAGCGGTCTCTTAGTTTGACCTATGTACATTTTATCACATTCGCAAGATATTTTATAAATTCCCCAATGTGAAAATCTGTCTATTGGATGTTTGAGGTCTGTAAATTTGATTTTGTTAAACGGTGCATAAACTATTTTAAAGTCGAAACTTTTCAAAAAAAAAAAAAAAAAAAAAAAAAAAAAACTATGTTAAAAATTGTGATATTAAACGATCTGCAATAGCTAACCATTGTTGGTCTGAAAATCACAGTTTTAATTTTTCGGAAGGTGCGATAATTCAGAAATGCTCATCAATTTACGACCTAAATTTCTGGGAAGCTTATTACATATGGAAAAATTCGAGCAACTTGGTTAATGACTTGTCCAGTACACCAAATTTTTCAAATGTCTGGCTACCTTTCATTTAATTCATCCTCATTGCCCTCCCCCCTCTTCTGGTTTTTCTCTGCCGTACAAAGCGTTTCAAACGTCTGGCTGCGTTTCGCTTAGTTCATTCTCTTCGTCCCCCCCCCTCCTTTATTCGCCTCCACACTTAAACTCTCCCGGTCGGCGGAGTGTTCCTATTGGTCTCTCTGTCACGTGTTTCCTCGTCTCCGCTGTTGTTTTGAAATATTCAACGCCATTTCATCTGGCCGCGGGGCGAGAGATGGCAAGCAAGCGGTCATGGCCTAGGAGTTTTTAATTCGTTTTTACCTTTTGAGTTGGCACTGAAGATGGAGCTTAAGGGCTCTGAAACAGCTGTTTGCCATTAGAAATTATTTTAATTTGTGCTAATTTAACGTTGCACATTTATTTTTAATACTTGATGTTGTGCAAGATAAGGATAGACATGACAACTTGACAACCACCGGCTTTTTAAAAATAATAATACTATATATCAAAGCAAAAATAGCTCTATTTTGAAAACACTCTTTTAATCGCATTCAACGTTTATCTTGAGATTCATGCCTCATTTCATGACTACAATTCATAATTTTTCAAAAGATTTCCGATCAAATATGTGAATATGACGTGGACACCAAATCCGAAAATTCCCCGCATTGATTTACGATTGATAGAAAGCGCGAGTTCGTGAATTTATTTTTAAAAATTATGATTTTTGCTCTGTTTCTGTTTTAAGATAGCTAGCAGGAAATAAGAGCAAACATTATTTAAACTATCTTTTTAGGATTTCTAAATTGATTTCTCAACGTACAGTCATGAATTAATTAATATATATTAATTTATATTTTAATTTCTGTTTTTTAGTATTTAAAATTGAATCGTTGCAGTTTCATTGTCATTTGTACTATTTTAGCGCATCATTAAATCCATTGTTGTTATAATTTGTATACAATTGTAATCCTCAAAAATACTTGACGATGTATCGTCACTTGTGGCGGGTAAAAGGAAAAATACCTTAAAATCAATGCATGAATATTTAATTAAGTTCTAAAAGTATTAAAATGTTGTATTTTCATCCGAAACATAGCTGTTAACATAATTGTTTTAATTCTAGCATATGAGAAAGTTAAAAATTGATTACAATATTCCATCTTTGCATACAAAAATCAAGTTAAGTTTAATAAAAGAGTGTAAAAATATATTTTGAACCAGATTTTTTTTTTTTTTTTATGAATGATATTAAGTTGATTTAAAATTACTACCAAATAAAAACAAAAGCACATTTAATAATAATAATGATAATAATAATTTGATGTACCTTTATTTTTTAATTTTAAACAAGTTAGAAATTGTACGTCAAACGCGACAAATAAGGTGCGTACGTACTATAACTAGTTTCAGTAAAATGAATTATATCGTCTGTTATTATATGATTAATTTCCGTAATAAAATAAGTACATTTTAAGTCAGCACTATTTTATCTTTTGTTGACATTTATTGAAAATTCCAATGGGAAACTTAAGTCTAGCTTTGAAAATTTCAGAACTTGCAATCCATATTTAGACTCTTTTCCCATTTAATATCTATATCTCCAGAAACATCTATCTAAAAAACTGTCGGTAGATTATAGGATTGCTGTAATTAAACAATTTTAGTATACAAATTCTCTTTTTAATTCAATACGGAAAGAATTTGATTCCATCTTAAATAGGCCGTAATCACCATGGCAACCTAGAATCATTGCCTATCATGAGATATCATTGAATTAATTATGTATGATAGGATTTAATTGAATAATGAATGTGACTATAACTTGATCAGAGAGGTTATAAAATGTCACATTTCGTCATATGTCATATATGACTATATCATCGTCATACATGTCAGATAACATGGAGATACGTCTCGGTCGCTTGACGATTAATTCTCGGAAGCTGGTATAACAAGGAAGTACCGATTTAAAAAAAATTCAAATTACTTAATAAATATTTTTATTAATATCTTTTTAAGTTTCTATTCGATTTTCAGAAAATTTGAAATGACTCGGCAAAATTCTGCAACGATATTAAATTTCAAACCATTCGGTTGGGTAGTTTTTGCGCTGTTATATGATGAAAGACCGATGGACGGACCAAGCGACGACTATAGGTGCTACGTATTTATATAATTACGAACGCACCTAAAAAGCCGCAATTTGGCAAGTATGTAAGGGCATTTTGGTGTGTGTGTGTGTGTGTGTGCGGGGGGGGGGGGTTTACTTACTGGACTAGTCTATTTTATCGAAACGTTAGAAGGGCGTATCTGCGCTATTTATGGGCCTTGAACTAAATTATATCCATGAGTTTGATATACAGTTTTATGCTCTATAAAAGTGTCAATCTTCCACTAAAATGTACTGATAAGAAGTTATTGCTTATAAAATTGTAAAAAAATTCGGTATTTCTTGATGTTGTACCAACTTTTCCAGAGATGTAGTTCCGATATTTCTGAACTGAAAAAAAATTTAATGAATGAAATTTGGATACAGATGTCGCACACGCACCGGGGGTATCTTTTGGGCGCCAAAATGGCGATTTTATGCCCGGGTAACCCGGCGATTTTGCGATATTTAGCTTCATATGGCAACCCAGTAGAGCATAGATTGCGTGTGTTTTATATTAATTGAAACATTCTGTATTTTATAATAAATTAATCATTGTGCATGTTTTATAATAAAATAATTTGTGTGCGTTTTATATTAAAATTTTGTGTTTTTTATACTAAAATAAACTGTTTCATAACAAAATAAAACTAACATGCTCTTTTCGCAATCTAGACTCCGAAAACTCGGTTTTCTCGCCGAAATGGCGCAAAACAAAAATCGCGCCAACCCCGGTTCGTCTGCGACATCTATTCCGAAATTTGTTACAAATTGTCCATACAAATATTATAATAGCTTTTTTTCGCTAAAAAAACAAGGTAAAAGACGATATTTTAGTAACTTTCAAGTTTACGTGAAATTCGGTAATGTGCTGTTACGCTATTACTTATGGAACTTCCAAAAAAGAAAAAAAAGGCATGAAATTTGTTGTAATAATAAATAACAAATAATAAATAAGATAAAATAAAAACATTCATAAATTTTTTTTGTATATTTTATTCTTTTTAAAACTGGCAATAATTGCCATTCTCTAGAATGCATGGTTCAGAATTACATCTATAATTCGAACTTTAAATCAATAAATATTATAAATAACTAGAATAATTTATAATATGCTACATCCATTTTTTTCAACTCCAGCGAATGCATCAAATATAAACCGAATCTGGTCCTGACCATCGATCAACGGAATATTTTTAAAGATTTGAACCCCACTATACATTCACCGATTCTTTCTAATTTAACCGGAAATTTGGTATCAGTGTTGCTCCGTTATTTATGATCCTGGAAAAACGCTTCTTGCATGAAATTTATTTCAAATGTTATCCTCTACTAGATCCTCAGTAATAACTTTCTTTATCTAAAAGATAATGATAAGAAGTTATTGATAGGAAAAGTGTGAAAAACTCGATATCTTGTTGATTCTTTCTGTATTACGCGAACGTTGATGATGAGAGGCAGATCTGTTATACTTATCAGCCTGGAAAAAAAAAATATTTCATGAAATTTAGTATAGGTTTTATATCTGCTAGATTGGTAATAGCTTTCTTTCGCTAAAATATACTGGTAAGGTGTTACTATTAATAAAACTGCGAAAAATCTCGATATTTCGCCGATTTTTACACGAACTTTAGAGCAGTGTAGCTCCGTTACTTATAGGCCAAGGAAGAAAAACTTTATGTAAGAAATTTGTTGCAAATTTCATCTTCTACAAAATTGATATCAAGAGTTTTTTTTTTTTTTTTTTGTCCTTTTTTAACACTTTCCAAACTAGGTGAAAAGTGTTTATGACTTCGGTTTGTCTGGCCGTCCGACCGTGCTCTAACTCGCGTAAAAGGACTCGGATTGTCCTGAAATTTTTGTAATGTTACTACATTGTTTCGTTTACTATAGCATGTTTCCTATTTCAACTGAAGTGTGTAGAATTTATTTTTTTTTTTTTTTACAGGGACAGTCAAAAGTATTCCGTTACATTACAGTCAATGGGAAATAATCGTTTCAAGTGCATTTTGATGATGCTACGTCATTAAAACATGATGAAATTGATCTATAATTATCAAGCGCATTAAAACATGCTTTTTGTAGCATATGGGGTGCAAAGCATTTATTATTCGTTTACAAGGTCAAACAAAGGAATTCTGCTACACATTGTTCTATGGGGGAAAATCGTTTGCAGCATAATTTAGCAATATTTCACTATTTCAAACGTAATGAAAATTATGCATTACCAAGGTGCTCTATAAATTGCTCTGTTGAAACTGTGGTGTGCATGGCGTTTATTTACAGGGACTCAAAAAAGATATCGGTTACAGTACATACGCGATATTTACAGTCTATGTATGATAAGTACGTTTTCAACTTTGGTTTGCGTTTTTAAGTTTAACTAAATTTTTTCATAGTACATGTGTATTTATAAACTCGGTTGTTCATATTACAGGGCTACACAAGGGAATCCGTAAGTATTACTGACTATGGGATTGAATTGCTTAAGAGTAGTTTTTAATTGTGTTACGCATTTTCTTGCTGAACTATAATTAGTAAAGCTAGGTAATAGAAGTTTGTGAAATATAAATAAATTCATATACAGGGCTACGCAAAGAAAAAGATACATTGTCGTTTACGGTTGGTAATTGCTGCGAGTGAGTTTTAAGTTGCCTTTTAGCTTAATAGGTGGTGTGTACAAAAGTCTTCAGATAATATACAGGAATGTACAAAAGATTTCGTGTGCATTTCCATCGATTGGCGAAAATTGCTAAATGTGAATATTCTAACTGAACTACATTTTATCATGCTATATATCCACATCTATTGATCATATACAGAGCTGCATAAAATAATTCGACTACTTTATTTGACACTGAAAAGTAATTTAGAAAACTGTATTTTTCAATGTGTTATATGTTTTCTAAACTGTTTACTTACATATCTTCTTTCACCTTATTTAACGGTGAAGTTTCGTTACAATTTTCTGGATGTGTTGGAAAGTGTTTCATAACCTATGCTTGACGCATGATTTTTCGTTCTTATTTAATCTGTATCCGCATTTTTTTCATTAAAAGATTTTACCTGCGTCTGAAAAATATTATATATTGTTAAAACATATTAGATTGGTGAGCGAAACTCTTGCAAGCGTCCGATTGGTCTTAATAATTATCATAACTATTTTATTAATTATTTTTAATCCTAATTGTTTAATTTATTTAAAAGAGACTTACTAATCTGTACATAAAAATACACATTTGTATGTTGCCTTGTTTCAGATAAACATAATTACCATTGAATTTTCTAGAAAACATAATTCGTTTTAAGGGGATTCTTAAAAATATTTTTCGCCATTCAATATCGCAAAACTTTCTTACATTTTCAGACATTTTTTTATACGTAAAAACAGGAAAATGATATGTATGACTATTGAAGTGACATGAAATCGAATAACGTTTTTCATTTTCCGATAAATGTATGGCATATTACATCTTTATTACTATTGCATGACGAACTTCCTTGGTTGGCGTGTCCTTGCAATTGAGATTAAAACTCCAATTTTGACAGCATTTTCTGAGAGAAAATTTTCTTTGTCTTTTCGTATAAAAACTAGTCTGTGAATGTGTAAGAAAGTTTCGCGATGTTGAGCGGGGAAAAATATTTTTGAAGACCGCCTTAAAATTAATTAGGTTTTCTAGAAAATTTAATTGTATTTTATAGATTTTTCGCTTCAAACAACACAAAATTAAAAGAATTTCAAATGTATACACAGATTTTCTTTAATGTACATTATATATATATATATATATATATATATATATATATATATATATATATATATATATATATATATACTTCATCGAACAATAGAAAACGCTATACGATTTCACAGTTTCTGAATAAGAGTACCGGCCAATTTTATGAGTCTTAAAATTAAAAAGGAATTCGTAAATTTTTCAGAAATTAGCCATTTTGGATTTAAGAAGAGTATTAATAAAGTTTAAATGAATAATATTTTATCATTTCCTTCTCGCCTAACATCTTTGGCGCCTTTACTATCCTGGTGCCTGTGTGCGCCGCACACATTACACACTGGGTCGGCGCGACCCTGATATTAGCTACTCTATCTTTCAATCAAAAAAGAACATTTGTAAATTTTTCTACAAGACACTGTGTTGCAATTTACAATCATTTACTTTATGAAATTATTATTGAATTATTTCTATAAAAGCAACATGAAAAAAAATGACATTTTTTTCATAAATTTTGCTGTTCCTCTTTCTTTCATCATCTCCATCTAAAATAAAATATGAAATTTAAGATGATAATATTCTATAATTTTACTATTAATAATATTTTCCAGATTCTTCCATTTGTATTTTATGCCCCCCCTCCCCCGTTCATCCCTTTTTAAAGTAGTACCCTAATATTTGAAATTTCTCAAATGCTTATAAAATTATTCCTGTTAAACTACATGTTAACTTTTTATGAGCATTTTTCACGCATAAATACACTACTCTAGACATTAAATCGAGAATCATTTTAAACCAATTTTATTGAAAACAGTTAAGTAAAATGCTGTTGAGCTGTCAAAGGATTCCTTTCAAATAATGAAAATATTTCTGTATAAAGTTGTTTGACATACAAATTGAAAACATCGATGTCACGTTATGTTGATGACGATTTCTTTGGAACTGTGTTCTTGTACTGCTTTTCTTTTAGGAAACAGTTCGTGTTATCTTGTGTTACCATGCCAAATTAACAAGATTTCATAGAAAGTACCATTTGACAGTTCATAAAAAAATTGGAAACCACTCAAAAATCAGTAGTTTGTTTTTTATACCTATTCAGTCATGTTTTTTGCAAATTCATTGAAAAATCCAATGAGTTTTTAATGCTATCGATTCTCAAGTAAATATTTTCAGCTGTGTGACAGAAATTACACATGCAAGAGTAACAAAATACTGCTCATTTTATGCTGTTAATTTAACATGTTTGTTGATGCGCCCCAATGTGTAAAGTGTGCGAAGCACACAGGTGCCAGGATGGTAAAGGCTCCAAAGATTTTAGGCGAGGAGGAAACATTTGGAGAAAAAAATATATTATTTAATTTAATCATATAAAAATTAATTACATTTTCTCGAAATTTTAATTATGTTTTATAGATTTATCCCAAACAAATTATTTAATACTACTTATTTGTAATTCTATTTGCTAAATTTAATTTTACTTTGATCATTGCTCTAATAAGTGTTGCAATAAATAGTTTAGAGAAAATTTAAATTTATTAGAACATTGTATGAGTTTTCTATTACAAACGTTTGCTTGCGAAAATTGTTGTTGCTCCTTCGAGTCTCTGCAAAAGTACACAGAATTCCTTACGTCCTTAAAAAATAAAATTTGTATTGATAGTTGTAACAATTAATTATTGTCATAAAAAAGAAAAATGTTCAAAGAAGAATGCTGATAATGCTGAAAATGAAATATACTTCATATTCCATTTGTACTTAGTGATAAGTTTTTGCCAAAGAGATTTCTCTCTCTCTGTGTGTGGGGGGAGGGGGGGGATTATAAGGTGATAACTGAAATTCTGCAGGCAGGCGCCGGACACTACTGGCGCGCCCTTGATTTGAAAATTGATTGCATACGAAGAAACAAAAAAAAAAAAAACATATTTCGTGTTGATACATGACTTAATTTAGTGTACTTCGTACTGTGCACAGTGTACTTCGTAACATTTCCTAAAAATACGAGCAGCAATAAAGACTTTTGTTTCAGGAATGCTTCTTTAAATCTCGGAAATCTATTAGTTTCTGAAGTTTTTCAAGATAATGGAATGCTTTTCGGGATACTTGTCTGTTATAGCCGCCTTGTCGAGATACAGAAATTAACCTTGGCAAAAGAATGAAAATTTTCATACATATTGTCTGGCAACTTATTCACAAGCACTTATTTTTTCAATATTTATACAATTTATTTAACATAATGAAGCCATTAATCTATTTTTATATACAAACAGAAGTAATTTGTATGCTAAAAAAAGTAATAATATATATATATATATATATATATGTATATATATATATATATATATATATATATATATATATATATATATATATATATATATAAAACTATTAAATGAACTTTATAACCACCAACAAAAACTGTGAAATTATGAACAAAATTAAATTAACAAATTGGCAACAAAACAGGTCCCCCCAACAAACTGAACATAGATATCAAAAACATAGTATTAAAAAAAAAAGGCAGAAATTAAATAACAGAAATAGAATAACGGAAATTTGTGGAATTTAGACAGAATCTTCAGGTCTAAATTGCCTAAATTGCCACAAATAATATGTGTGGTTTCATCATCATATTAACCATTAAATAGCTAAAGAATATGAAATTGGGACAACCACACTAGAATGTAGAGAAATACACAATGAAACGACAATTAATTTCAAAATAAAACCTGATTAAAAAGGATTGAGGAAAAAAATAAATATTTAAATAATTAAAAACTTGAAATTACCTCAATTGAAAGCAAAATCTAAACTTGAGTCAGCATGTTTTACAAATTACAAGAATTGGAGCTTTAAGCACATGTTGCCAAAAAAAAAAATAAGGGGGAAAAAGTTATTTATAAACTGATGGACCATGGATCATGGAACAACTTATAATGCATAGCCAAGAACATACTCCAATATACAAAACTAGCACCATCTATAGAAAAACCAAAATTGAACTCCACCATAAATTCAAAAGAATAAATCAATGAAGTGCTGCCCACTATTGGTAAATATATACAATTATAAAATAATTTATTTCATTATTGGATGATGTTTAAAACAAAGACTGTCTTAAGAGAGATAATTGAACAAAATTATGTTAACAATTTATTGTATTAGTATAATAAATAAATAAATATATAAAGAAAGAAAAAAAATAATAAAATAAAAATAAAATAAATTAATTAAAATAAATGAAACTTATGATTATTGATTAATGTATATTATAAATATTTGCAATATATATATAAACAAGAATGAAATTTCACCAGTTCATTGCTGCTTATATCATGTATTAAGCACGAATTGCGCCAAGATTTTTTAAAAACCGCCAAGGCCCCTAAAAAACAAGTACCCTTTTCGGAATCATGGATAACTCTGATGAGGTTATAATATAAGTATCACTATTTGGAGCTGTCTGTAGCTTGAAGAAATAACCCGAATGAAACCAAAATCGGTATACTTAAGCTGCTATCAGATTCACCAACTTTTCGAGCAATTTTTGAGCCAACTCTTGATTTTCTGCAACTTTTCGCGAAATATTGTCTCAACACCCAGTGTGATAGCAAATAGCAATATCTCCAACATTTTATCACAGCTCTAAAAAAGTCTGCGCTAGCCGCGACTTTTCCCCCCAACTTTCAACATTTCAGCCAGTCAGAGATGAACGATTGATTACGAATAGGCGATAAATATTAAAAGCTGGTACTAGTGGTACTGGTTTTCCTCCAACTTTAGCAACGACAATTGTAACTTTTTTCTCCCTATGAACAGGAAAAAGTTGAGATTAAAATCAGCTGAAAAGTTGGTTGCTCGAAAAGTTGGTGAATCTGATAGCAGCTTTTACGAGAAGGGGCACGAAGAATGGAACAATAAAAAAATAATAATAAATGCAATAATCGCCGACAGATGGCACTTTTGAGTGTGAAATGTAATGTGTAATACTTAAATGTACAAAGAATTAAGGCGTAAAACCAAATGGCATACCTAAATTTATTGGAAAATGTCACAGTGAATGTGGTTACGCTTTCGCATGGCGGTGCCGATCAATTTCAGTTTCCACATGGCCATTGTGCTGGAGAACACAAACCAGACGGTGCACGACATGCGCAACTGCGAAGTTTGTATATATCTCCAACTATAATAAAGAAGGAAAGTTTGTATATGTGTGTGTCTGTCCGTGTGTTTGTGTGTTGTGTTCTGAAGAGACGCAGAACTACAAAATTTGGTGGGAAGGTACCTCTATGCATTTAGTTTTGCACCTCGAAGCCAGAGTTTGGAATTTTTGAATAGACTTTTTTAAATTTAATTTTAAATGCAATTTTTAGTGTTTTTTCACGTTTCGCTGCGATTTTTCCACATTAATAACGAGAATCCGGTTCCAATCTTTTAGCCCAATATAGTAAATTTTATCCTCTTTTCAATAAAGTTTATGCAAAATTCGTACAACGATTTTTGAATTTTTGGCGAATTTCTTCCTTCGACACTAAGAAATTTTGCCAGAATGCTTGATTGGTTCGGTGGTTGCGCTTCCATTTCAGCCTTAGATACTCTCAGAATCGTCATTTTTACTTACCCATCATACGTAGTATAGGGTAAGTCTTGTAATCGTTTTGAAAATCGAAAATTTTTTTTGACGGATTTACACGTTTCAGACACTGGAGATTCCGAAAAACATATTTTTAGAAAAAAAATTTTGCCGTCCGTCTGTGTGTCTGTGTGTGTGTGGGTGTGTGTGTGTCTGTAAACGCTCTATCTCCCGAAAAAATTGAGATAGAGACTTGCAATTTGGTATGTACTTAGTATGTAATAATGGGAAGAAGCTTATTTCATTTCATTAACCTCGATTAACCGGAACTATTTTATTCGGACCCTCGAAATATTCGTTCTGATAAAAGGTATATAAAAATTTTCGAAATTGTTTATTTTAAGAAATGAATATAAAAGACAATAAAAAAACATAAATTTTACATAAAGCATGAAGTCGATCGGATAATTAGTTGCCGAGATATTTGGAATCCTATTTTCCACACTCTTCGATTTTTTATGACCCTGTATTTCATCCAAATTTCACTTCAAAGAGATATTTTAATTGGAAATTTGACGCTTAATCAGATGCAATAAACCGCTAGTTAATAGGATTATTATTTTTGGAGTTATAAGGAAAAACCTCTTTCAAGCAATTCAGTAATCGAGCCTTTAAAGTTTGTGACGTCATCAAGCCACGATTTTATTTGAATTGCAATGCATTTTATAAGTAGTTTACACATTTTTATTTTAATATTTTACATTATGCATATCCATGATGGGTAAGTATTACGGTGGCCCCCAACGACTAGTTTTTCTCTTTTTAGCTTGGAGAAAGTTGATAAATCTTTACAGATAAAAAAATCATGATTTTAAAAATGTGATTTTTAGTGTTTTTTGACGTTTTGCTGCGATTTACCCACATTAGTAACTGGAATCCGGTTCCAATCTTTTAGCCCAATATAGTAAATTCTGTCCTCTTTTCAATAAAGTTTATGCAAAACTCGTACAGCGATTTTTGATTTTTTGGCGAATTTTTTCCTTCGACACTAAGTAATTTCGCCCAGAATGCTTGATCGGTTCGGTGTTTGCTTCCATTTCAGCCTCAGATACGCTCAGAGTAGTCTTTTTTTTTTTTTTTTTTTTTTTTTTTTTTTTTTTTTAACTCTTTTTAGCTTGGAGAAAGTTGATAATTCTTTACAGATAAAAAGTCATAATTTTAAAAGGGAAGGGTGGATTATTTATTATCCCGATTTTTTGTATTAGATTTTTTCTTTTAATTTTGTTTTTTATGCGTTTAAAAAAAAATCATGTTTTGCAGCGTTTTTTGTTTCAAATGACGTCACAAATCGCCCACTACAAGTCAAACACCATTGACCATTGGAGGGCAGTTGTGATTGGTATTTGATAGAATTGTAAGCACAGCTGGAAGTCAACCGGGCAGTTGTGAATGGCAGATGAAAAGGTCGTCAGCTGATTGCAATTCGAACAGCGAATTGTGAATTTTTGCGATTTGTATTATGCGATTTTTTGAGTTTTCTCATGTATACGTCATTTATGTATTTGATTTCAAAAATTAACAACAGTAACATACTGTTTTTGTATGTAAAAAAAAAAGTCATTTTGTTTCTGTTTAGAAAGTTAATGATAATTCCTAAATTTTTAACGTCGTTGGTTTAATTCTGTGGGGAGTGGGGGGGTAGGTGAGTATTCAGTTGAAATTTAAATGCGTTAATGCTCTGATTGAAACTCCCTCCTCCTCCTCCTCCCCCCTGCCTCCAAAATCTGAACATTAATGACCAGGGAAGGGCATTTTCTCGGGTTCTATGGGTCCATTTTAATGCGAATTAGTTCATTCAACTTAACACGAACTAATTAAGATTTAGATAATTAATGAAGATATAGATTTGTCGCCACCTGGTGGTAGAAAATTGAAGTAAAAGATTTTGCAGAGCGTGCGCAGCACGCCTGCTGTACGGTGACGTAGGAAGCAGGGATACGTGTCAGAGTTTCGATCGGAAAGAGTTTTATTTAGAACTGAGTGCACCCCTAGCGGTGGGAAGTGAAACTAAACAATTTTGCATTTAAAATTTGTCCGATTCGAACAAAGGGCCCGATTTCAACGACAATTGATTCATTCAACTTAACATGAACTAATTAAGATATAGATAACTAATTAAGACATAGTTTTGGCGCCCTCTGGTGGCGGAACTAAAAGTTTTTCTGCGCGTGCACAGAACTCCTTCTATACGTTGTAATAAACAGCGGGGACACGTGCCGGAGTTTCGTTCGGAAAGAGGTTTGTTTAGAACAGAGTGCACCCCCTCTCGGAGGAAAATATAACTAAAATATTTTGCATTTAATTTTCGTTCGATTCAAACGAAATCTTTTCTGACATTTATCCCAGGTCTTCCAGGTACTAAATAAACTTCGGTATCATTTTTTCATCCCTTGGTTACCACCATTTATGAATATTAATATCCAGGGGGGTGATTTATTTTCTCGGGTTCTATGGATCCAATTTCAACGGGAATCGATTGGATAATTTGTTTAGAACAAAATACATTCCCTGGCGGTGGAACTAAAAGATTTTCTTGCGCATTCGCCAAAAATGGTTATTTTTGTTGAAACCTCAAAAGAAAGTTACCGATTTGATAATCCCAGACAACGAAAAAGTTTCATTTTCACTCATCCTCGAGTATTAAGAAAAATATTGGATTATTTGAATCGAAACTCACAATTTATATTTCCGATTCCGAAAATGCAAATTTTGTGAAAATCAGACGGTAACACTTTTTAATTTTGACCAAAAACTGACCCGTTTTGAATCAAATGATCCAGACATTTGAGGAGGTGGTATTAAATTTACTTCCGCTTCGTGTCTATCTCTCTATTTAATTTCCGAAAGACAAAGTTACCCGAGGAAGGGTTTCGTGCAGCGATTTTTAGAGTGATTTCGAGTTTCGTATTACTTTTTGACGGGATCGGGCAACCCTGGGCGGATCTGCTAGTATAGGAATATAACGCATCAGGAGTGACGTTTCGCACATGTTGTGATATGCGATCTTTTAAGTCGTTGATGTTTTACATTTTGCTGGTGATTACAACGGCGTTTGCACCGACTGGCCCCTTAGCACCATCTGTTGGCGATTATTGCAACTATTTTTTTTACTGTTCCATTCTTCTCCCCCCCCCCCCTTCTCGAATAGTACGTGTACTGATTTTGGTTTCATTCCAGCTATTCCTTCAAGCTACAGACAGCTCCAAATAGAGATACTTATATTATAACAAAGCCTCTTATAAGCCTCTTTGCTATTGATCAAGAATCCTTTCTCTCTCTCTTTTTTTTTCAGTGAATATAATATAGTGTCTAAATTGCTAATGTCTAAATCCATTTTAAGCCACTGTTAAAAAAGTGCAGGGTCATCGAAAAAGGTTGGACATAATTCAAAAAATCATAACTCCAAAAATAATTGACGAAACGCAATAATTTTCTTTGCAAAGTACTTCACAATTCTCCGAGATTTATTAGATGTAACTGTTTCGCAGCCGTGACTTTCAAACTATCAAAAGACTTTCAAAACAAGAAGCAATGAGCGGTGATGATTCTTGAACTATGTCCAACCGTTTTCGATAACCCTGTATACAAAAAAATAAAAAATAAATAAAATAAAATATAAATCACAATTCTCATGGTCGAATTGCATACAAAAAACCGTTCAATTTCAGAACGAACAGATTCAAGTGCTTTTCCTTTGTAAAAGCAAACTTATCTAGCGCAGTAAGTCCTGGAACTGAGTAATATTTTCTGATTAAACAAAATTCTTCATAGCATTAAAGGAAGCAAACTTGTTTGGTAAATACCAGGAATACAGCTGTAAAACATGATGGTGGTACCATAAAGGTTCATTTATATTATAGCGTTATCGTCCTAGGCGTTGTAAATCTTAAAATCCAACCAATCAGCAGCGCGTAAACAACCAATGAAGCGCGTTGATTGGTAGGAAAACCTGTGCCTCGTAGACTTGGGTAGACGATTACGCCGTAATGTAAACATAGGGCTACTATAATACAGGTTGACTTGTCAAGCATTTTGTTTCCCACTCGTTCTTCTCCTACAGGCAATTAAATGGCGGCGTGAGTCAGCCCGAATTGTAGGAGCCTTATGTAAACGCAGCATAATAGACACTTTCAGTAGTGACGTCATCCATGACGTTTTGTTTGGAAACTGATTCCAAACAAACGGTTACTATGTTGCATTTTCTACTTTGTTTGTATATTATAGCTATATCTTATAGCTATCTCACAGATAAGTGTTTTAATACATTATATGCAATGGTAACATTTTCTACGATTTATAGTAAATAAGAAATTAAACATAGCAACCATTTGTTTGGAGTCAGTATCCAACCAAAACGTTATGACTGTCGTCCCACTGAAAGCGGCATGCGACAAACGGAATTCATTGAATCCACTATGAATAAAATGGATTATTTAAGTATTTTTAGGGGAACAATCAGTTTTAAACCTTCAAGAAATAATTTTTTTTGTTCCTCATATTCTTTTAAAATTTATACAATTCTGAATCGAACAAAACAAACGACATATTCAAATTGGAATTGGATTTTTGAAATTGAAAGTGTAAGCTTAACGCATACTCCAATTGCTTGTTAACTTTGAATGCACTTTTCTCAAAACTGTATTTTTCCTACTTGCGAGTACTGTAAAATAAATAAATCGTTTGCAGAAAGATAATTTCTGCACACATTTTGTGTATAAGTGTACCTGCACACATATGTATAAATGATCACATCTGCAATCTCCACCTACTGTTTTGCCAGTTAAAGGGTGCAATTTTTTTGTTGTTATTGGGATTAGAATGTGCTTTTTTAAAGGTGTATCATGTTAAAAGACTCATTTTAATTGCAACAAATAAAATTTACGTCGTTTAATTGACAAAACAGTAGATGGAGTTTGTAGGCATGATAATTTTATTGTGCAAAACAAGTGATCTTTCTGCAAACTATTTTATTTTATACACCATTTAATTTTTCATCAGAGCTGAAATTACGATGTAAATTTTTAATGAAATACACAGAATGAGTTATCACTTTACTAATAAGCGTACAACCATTAGAGTGAAAAGATGTCCAGACTGGGGTTCGATCCCGGATCCCTTGGTATACCGCACCAAGTGCTTTACCAATTAAGCTATCCAGATGACATCCAGTCTAGCATTCTCTCATTGTTATATGGCAAAGCTACAAACACAGTACGCTGATTAGTAAAGTAATAATTCATTCTTTGTATTTCATTAAAAATTTACAGCGTAATTTCAGCTCTGCTGAAAAATTAATTGGTGTATAAATATTCACCGATACTAGGTTTATTTGTCTCATACCTGCCAACGATGTTGTGCTCATGATTGACTTTTCATCTTGTGCTGCGTGTTTGTAGCCTTGTGTATGTAGCCTTGCCATATAAGAGTGAGATAATGCTAGACTGGATGTCGTCTGGATAGCTTAATTGGTAAAACACTTGGTGCGCTATACCAAGGGATCCGGGATCGAACCCCGATCTGGACATGTTTTCACTCTAATGGTTGTACGCTGATTAGTAAAGTGATAATTCATTCTTTGTATTTCATTATTTTATTTTATTTATTTATTTTTACAGTACGCGCAAGTAGCAAAAAAACAGTTTTGGGAAAAGTGCTTATAAAGTTAGAAATTAATTGGAGTCTGGGTTAAAGTACACATTTCCAAATTCACCTGGTTCTAATTTTAATATTTTCATGCCGTTTATTTTGTTCGATTCTGAATTGTATGAATTTTAAAAAATAGGAACAAGAAGAAATCGATTTTTTGAAGGTTTAAAACTATTGAGTCCCATTATAGCAGAATTTAAATGTAGAACGCTGAAATTTGTGATAAAAAACAACTATTACTTTCAGTTAGTTGCCCTGTTATTCAGCGAAAAAGGCTCAGTTGCCCAGGAAGTTCATAGACAGAAATTGCCCAGTTGCCCCGATGGATCTTCCACTGCCCAATATGAAAGACATCTCAGAATAGGACTTGAAAACGAGCTTTTTTCCATTACGAGAATTTTAACATTAGTTATAGTTAACGTTATAGTGATCGCGCCATTAAAGAATTTCATGTACTTTTGAAAAAGTTGCTGTATCCAGTGATTTTTCTTTTTTAATTTGTACGAAGCGCACGTACATAAGTTTTAGTGATCGTGGTATTACCGAATTTCATGTATTTTTGAGTATCCTATAAAGGGAGGTTTCTCCATCCAGTGAGGGTATTTCTTTTTTTTGTGTTCGGGGGTGCGAAAAGTACATATTGTATACGTTTTAGTGCCGCAGTATTACCGCATTTTATGTAACTTTGAGATTCCTAAACATCGAGGTTGCTGCATCCAGTGATTTTTGTGTTGTTTTCATGGGTGCGAAGAGCACATGCACCCATTTTAGTGACCGAGGCATTGCCGAATTTACTGTACTTTTGAGACTCTATACAATGAGGTTGCTGCATCCAGTGGTGGTTTTTTTTTTTGTTTCCATGGGTGCGAAGCGCACATGCATGCGTTATAGTGATCGCGGTGTTACCGAATTTCATGTATTTTTGAGATTGCTGCATCCAGTGATTTTTTTTATGGGTGTGAAGCGCTCATACATTGCATATAATGATTGCGGTAGTACCGAATCTCATGTATTTTTGAGATTTCAATGCAACGAACTTGCTACATCCAGTAATTTTTTGTTGTTGTTGCTTGAATGGGCGTGAAACGTTCATACAGGCGTTATGTTATAATGATAACGACATTACCGAACGTCATGCATTTTAGAGATTCGAATAAATTGAAGTATCTGCAGCTAGTGATTTTTTAAAATTTTGTTTTCATAGGCGTCGAGCTCTCATAAATACGTTGTAGTGATAGTGGCAATACCTAATGCTGTGCATATTTGAGATTCTTTTACAACGAATTGTTCCTACATTTTTCCTTTCTATAGGCTCTGATTTAAATTCATGAACAAAGTTCAGCTTCCCTGGAATTAATTTTTCGATTGTTGAAAAATAACCCAGTTGCCCTGACTTCAAATAAGTTAGTTGCTCTAGAAACAGAGGTTATGAATTTAAACCGAAATCTTTAGAAAAGAAAAATGTAGTAGCAACTCATTGTAAGATAATCTCAAATATGCATTGCATTAGGTATTGCCTCGATCACGATAACTTATGTACGTGCGCTTTGCGCCCATGAACCCCCCCCCCCCCCCGGAAAAAAATGCTGGATGTAGCAACTTCGTAGCATAGGAATCTCAAAAGTAAATGGAATTTGGTAACGCCGCGATCACTTAAACGCATTCCTCATTTATGTACACTTCGTGCACTCTCACTGTAATCTCACTGTATGCAGCAACCTCATTGTATAGGAATTTCAAAATAAATGAAATTTGGTAATGCTCCGATCACTAAAATGCATTTATGCGCGCTTCACGTCCATGAAAACCTAAGAAAAAAAAATCTTACTCTATGCAGCAACATCGTTGTATAGGAATTTCAAAAGTATATGAAATTCGATACTGCCACGATCACTATAATGTTAACAATGACTAATTTTTAACTTCTACTGATGCAAATAACTCATTTTCATGTCCCACTTCGAGATACCATTCATACTGTGCAATGTAAAATCCATCAGGTCAACTTGGTAATTTCTGTCTACCAACTTCCAGGAAAACTGACCCCTTTTCTCTGAAAACCATAGCAACTCACCTATATCCTTAAATTCATAACTTATTTTGCCAGGGAAATTGAACTATTTCAAGTCGAGACAACAGGACATTTATCAACAATATGGGAAATGAAATGCCAGCAAAATTGACACTTGTCCGATTAAGCGAATGAGACAAGTCCACAAAATTTAACTTGACGATAATAGCAGATTCGCCAAGAATCTTGGCGATTCGTTTTTGTCCAAAATTTTCTTAACCTATCAAATTTTATTACCTATATGTCGCCACTCTCTTATAGAGGCACCGTACCCTGACCTAAATAGTGATAAGTTGGAAGCATGAACATAGAAATAGATAAGGACTTCTAACGAAATAGCCTTTCGAAGAAGAAAACGTTCCTCGAAAAAAATTTCAAAATAGGTGGCGCTAGTGTAGCACATTTGCCCTATAATTCCCCAGTTCGTTTGTTTCTTCAAATTGTCTACTTGACATAGCTATACGAAACACGAGGCTAACGAAAAAGACAGGCTACCGCGGTGCATTCCACTTATCTTTTTTTACAGACCGCTAGAGTGACGTGTTGCTCTTTTCGTACACATGCATTAGTGCATTCGAGCATCACGTGACTCCGGCGTTCTGTAAAAAAACATACGTGTAAAGCACCGCGGTAGCCTTTCTTTTTCGTTAGCCTCGTACGAAACATTGTTAGTGACAGTTTCGGTTTGTTGTTTGTAGGTGGCGCTACCTTGGCAGGGATGTTCGCCGGCTGCGCAGAACCGTGCGCATAGCTGCTACTTACTTAGTTCGAAAGTCGCGACAAGATATTAACACTATTTTGTTAGAAGTTCTTATCTATTTCTATGTTCATGGTTGGGAGTTATCTGTTCTTCAATAAACCTCGGAGTTAAAGTAACTTCTACAATGTTAGCATATATTTCAAGAATTACTTCTTTTTATTGGTTTATTTTACATTATTGAACAGGAACATTATATTAACATTTGCTTGATATGGAGAATTGTCGTCTTATTTTACGGAAAAATACTACTAGATACATTATAAATACATCGATATGATCAAAATAGTCTAGTTCATTTACATCGCTGTCTATCGGAATCGCAACATAATGGTTTTTTTCTTCTGTTTTTTGAATATCTTGCACTCTGCTTCCAATCTGATAAGTTGTTGGACTTATCCATGCTTGTATTTTTTGAGCTCTTGAGTCATTTTCTGTGCCCATTGTCATATTGTGTTTCTTTAGTCATCTAGAAATAAATTTTAAAATACAATTTATATTTTAATAACTTATTACAGTTTAAGATCAAAAAGACATTTTGTTCTACTGTATACTTTTTTAAAAATATTTTTATTTAAAAAAAAGAGGGGGGGGGTGGATGGAATATCTAACATTAGCCGCGAAGGGTAAAATATGCAACCAGGGAGGGCCGGGTTGAAGCAGTTTATCTTTATTAGCGTATCATTTAAAGTATGCTGGATATAACAAAATTATTAGTACAATAGTAGTATGGATGATAATGCGCATTGGGACTTGAAATCGATTTAATAATTAAAATAATCGGTCAAGTACGAGTTTTACTAACGCACAAAGGGTTCCGTACAGTAAATTTATTAATTACTAACTGTAATATTACAAAAATCGCTGCTAAAAGAATAATACGTGGGGTTGGGTATAGCTATATACACTAGGAAAGTATAGATGGACGTTCAGAGAGGTATGAAGCCTCGCCTTACCTAACAAAAAGAGCTTGTTTATTTATACATTTTACCAATTTTTTTCAGACATTACTTATAAAGAAGCATGGTCAAAAATTTCCATTAAAAACGTCCTTCATTTAAAAAAAATTAAAAACAGTCTCCAATAAAAACTTCCACCACCTAACAACTGATGATGCCCTGGCGGGGGGTGAAAGCGCTTTTGTTAGGTGGTGGAAGTTTTTATAGGAGACTGTTTTTAATTTTTTTAAATGAAGGACGTTTTTAATGGAAATTTTTGATCATGCTTCTTTATAAGTAATGTCTGAAAAAAATTGGTAAAATGTATAAATAAGTATATGTACAGACATTAACGGGTGAACACCTATTTTTAAAAAAAGAGCTTGTACAAAGTTTAAACTTGGAATTGTGCCAAGCGCACTTCGAAAGGAGGTCGCAAAGTTGCAATGCCGCCTTGGTCCGTGCCACGTTTTTCAATTAATATGTCAGCTAATTCCCGATAAATTATTTCGAAAACCATTTTTAACAATCCTTGAATGATTCCGCGTCGAGAGGTACCTAGGGCGCCAATCAACTCTCCCACTGAGCGACCGTAAAGTAAAGTTTGTGTGTTGGTGTATTTGTTATGGCCGATTATCTACACAAGAGACATAAGTCAAAGGGGAGAATGCCCTCCGTGAGGGGTCTTTCTAAGGGATCCTAACCTGTATTTACGCAAGCTAAGCAAGGTTCGAAGAAAACCCCAGAAAACTCCGAACGATTAGGCCGACGGGCGCGACATGGAATTGAACCCAACACCTCCCGTCTACCAGCTTTGAGAGAGCAGAACCTCTCAGCCACTGGTGGGGCTTGTGTGTAAGAAAAAAATGCTTTTTTAAAAAACTTTGTGATTTAGGATAATCGCTATAGCTTTCCTGCATGGTTTAAATAAATTCCTACTACCCCTAATTTTAGTTTCAGTAGATTCAGAAATACTGAGGGGGGGGGACATATATTTGCAGTACATTTTCGATGATATCTCTGAAAATATACCTAAAATTAAAACAAACATATTTTTGAGTTTGGTGTTACGAGATATTTTCAAACGATACCCCCACATGATAAAAAAATAAAATAAAATTCAAGTAACTTAATTAGCACCCCTAAATTTTTACTAAAAATATTACTGAATGGCTAATAATCTTTAAACATGTGGGGCAATATAGCCTATATAAATCTGCGAAGTTCGAACTTTCCACGTTCCATAGTTTTCAGGGAAAACAGCTGTGGCAGACGGACAGACAGACACACGAATGATCTTATAATGGTTCCGTTTTTACTTTTTACGTACGGAACTCTAAAAATGTAGAATATCTCACTTTATGCCGAATCCTAATTTCTGTTTTAAAACTTTACTGCCGTTCAGAAAATTCTGTAACGGTAGTTTTAGCAGCAGATTCAGTTTGTTGCTGCGAAATGGGATGACATCTGGTGAAGAGCAATAAGTGGGCTCCCATCTGCGTCCAAACAGCACTGAGCTAGACTTTCCAGAATTTACAAAGTAGCTGATTCTACATACGGTGTCACTGACCGAATTACAATGCACTTCCAATGACTATTCATCATATTTTATACAAAGCTAAGTTAGCCTGTTCAAAATTATGTTAAAATTCTTCGTTACATTTAATGTTCAGAATAAAATATGTCTTCGGCTTAGAGTGGGACACCTTGTAATTTTGACTGAATAAGTGGATTGCGACCCTGGTTTCGTATACGAAAATTCTCTGTTGTGACGTGTATTATTACCCCTAAATGTTTGTACTAATAATTTTGTACGGAATGTATACACCAAAACATACTATAGAGTCATCGTCCTTCAGTCCATAAAATTAAGGCTGAGAAGTGGTCGTTAACCCCTTCGCGACGAGCATGTCGTATACAATTTCCAATCTAAGATTGAAAATATTCCTGAAGCACATATTTTCCGTGGCAAGAAGCACTTTGAGACTTACATTTTTTGGGCAAAAGTGGGCGTAATAAGAGACTGAAAAAAAAAAATACATAAAAAGAAAACCTTAAGGTTGTTTTCAAATCCAAACTGGCTATACTTTCTGACACATTTTTTAATTCATTTTTTGTTTACAAACGTATCAAAACGGCTGGTGCTTTTATTCAGTAATCATGTAATCTAATTGGTTTTTTTTTTCGTTTTTCGGTAAAAGCAGAAGAGTTTTCAGAAAATGCTGTCAAAGCTCACGTTTTGAACCGAATTTCCGGACGCGAGAGCGCAGAAAAGGGAAAAAATTACTTCTGCCCTGAGACAACAATCGCTTATAACTCAAGATATAATTCATTAATTGGAAAATGGAAAGAAATATTCGATTACAAATCACTTTTAATATTCATGGCTGCAAGTATCATGCTTTTATATTTAAAAATGAGTTAGAAAATGTGTTAGAAATTTTTGCGTTGTTGAGGTTGAAAAAATATGTTTTTGAGAACCGTTTTAACATATAGTAAAAAATATAAGATATATGCTAAAATATAGTTTTTACCTTTAACTTATTATTGCCTATCCAATAAAAAAGTTATTCTTTTTATGATTTTTTGCTTTGTAAAATACCTTCACTCTAAGCTATATTATAACAATACTTATCTGAAAATTAAAAATGTTAAAAATAATGCATGATGAGCTTGGCGGCCAGCTTAAAAATAATAATAAATGAAATATATATAAATGAAAAAAAAGCGTAAAAAGTTTCCTTGAGTAACAATTTCAAACTTTTGATTTTAACTACACACTTGTGCGTAGATATTTGTGTAAAATATGAGAAGATGGGCCATCATGCATATATTTAAACACATTTAGTTTCAGAAAGTCATTACATTGTATGTAGAACAGGAGAAAGAAATTTCTATCAATATATTATACGAAAGCAACGTCTTGACTTACATATGGTAACATATTTAATAGAAAATGTTAAATAAGTACCAGAATATAAGCTTGGAAATTCGATATGGCAGCATTTTTAAAGACACAACTTTCCCCTTGTTTCTTCTCCATTTTTTTAAAGCTTGGCCTTTTTTTTTTCCTTTTACTTTTTGAAGTTGTTTTTTGTAGACGCTTATAACAAATATTTTCTTTTAATAATTGAAGACATTGTCACAATAAAATTTTCTAGCGTAAAGTAGGATAAAATCTCGGTTGTAATTGATATGTCAGTTTTGACTAATAAGATGGTAATTCATATTCTATTTTATAGCTAGGGAAAGTGTTTTCAGGCACGTATCTTCAGCAATGTCTCGTATTACCCATTTGTCATTTTGTCGGAATGATAAGAGATAAGATTCTCTTATTGCATCTTTGTAATATTTGTAATGTAACGTTTCAGATGTAATCCCTTATTTCAATACATTCTTAATGTTTGTACTGTACAGTCGGCCAGAGAAAAAAACTAAAAGGGAAAGAGAATACTCCATTCATTTTAATCACAAAATTGTAATAAAACAAGAACGAAAAATCATGCGTTAAGCATAGGGTGTGAAACACTTCCCGACGCATTCAGAATCCTGTAACAGAACTTCTTAGATTAGTAAGGTAAAAGATTATAAACAATAAGTAAGTAAGTAAGTAATAAGCTAAGTAAATAATTTGGAAAACCCAAATTTCAGTAATTGCCATTAATAATTGGAAAAATATCCGAATTTTTTTGTATTATAAAATTTAGGTCAGTTAGGAAACGCATACACTGTAAAAAAAATCCTATTTTTTTAGTATATGTGTATTCCACAGATTTTTTTAGTAACCGGTACTATAAGCCGGAATCGCTGCTAGCTGTTTTCTAGTAATGTTGCTAGCTGTTTTCTAGAAATTCTTACAGATTTTCTTGTAACTGTGTGAGAATACAAAAATTTTTTTAGTAATTGCAAAGATCAATGAGAAAAACTAAAAATTTTTTAGTAGATCGACCCATTTTTTTTTACAGTGAGTACAGTTGAAAATTCCCATTCGACAATGTCCGCCAATGAATGACAAAGTACTCGAGATCTTTTGTGCAGCCCTGTATATGATCTAAAGAATTATACGCGCCAAGCAATATGCAAAAAAAAAAAAAAAAAAAAAAAAAAAAAAAGTTAAATTTAAAAACGCGTGCCATAACTGAAAACATACTTAAGGCAGTTATTGTTCATAGACAGTACTGTAATCTAATTCTTTTGTGTTTCCCTGTCCCCTCGAATATCGTATCTCGAATATCGTTTGATTTCTGAAGATAAACGAACGTTATTTCAGAATCGTGGATAACTCGGAAGAAGTTATGTTATATTTTCGTAACGTTTCACTAAATCCAAAAACATTTTTCTTTTTTACTGTGTATGTTGAAAGAGGGTTATTTTGTTAATGTGCTTTTTATAACCACACTCAGTGTAACATGGTCTTTATATGAATGTTGGAAGACTTCCGTCTCTTATTACCCCTCAATGGGTAATAAATGACAGAAGATTTCGATAAAATTGAAAAACTTTTGAACACCAAAAAGTTTGATATTTTTTTTCAAATATTTATCAAAGTTGTGGAATGTAATGTATATTTTGCAAAATCCCTTTTTAATTACATAATAATAATAATAATAATAATAATAATAATAATAATAATAATAATAAATAAAACACCCGAAGACAATGTTTTTTTCCTTTATTACTCCGCTGTCCCTATTTTTATTATCATTTCAAGTAGACAGGGAAGTTCACGCTGTTTTTATTTCCTTTTTTAAAAAACTTTGATCGCGCACATCTGATCTAAAAGGCACACACATGATATTTTGTACTTCAGATTGACACTTTTTTTTTGTCTCAAAAGCACTCGTATTCAATTCAATAATAATAACATTCAAATTGCTGTACTCAATTCAATAATAATAAAATTATGTTTTAACCTTTTATGCCCCAACAGTATTTTAAAATACCGTTAGAAAAAGAAAAACTTATTATAAAGTTCATTTAAAATATAGATTGTTAGTAATACAATTTAGAATGTGTTCTAAATACTTTACTTTATCATCTTTCAAAAGCATTATTCGTTGTACAAAACAAAAATATTTTTAAGTGGATAATTTCTTTTCCAATTATAACTGTTCAACTTTCCGGATGGTGAAAAATATAAAGTGGAAATTTTCAGTTCTGAAGCATTTCTATAATTATATTCAAGGCCATTCTATTTGTTCATTTTCTAATCCTATAAAATACTAAACAAGTGAGTAAGCGTGATCGAAGATCGCACACAGGGTTTCGTTTAATATTCCTTTGAAAACACTTTATCCTTTAATTAACAAATCCAAATCACTAATTTTAATTATCCTTATCATTTATCAATACACTTTATCAATAAGAACATAGATGGCAGCACCATTAAATTTAATAATAAAATGATAGCAAGAGCAGGCTATTTTTAAATCAAATTAAAAATATGCAAGAACTGCTTTTCAGAAAATTGTAACAGCAAATGTCTGTATATCTGAAAAGCATATTTAATTATGTTATTCAATTTTAGCTTAAAAAAATTAAAATGGCAAAAAAATACGAAAGTCCTTTTAATTAAATTCATCGGACAATGACAAGTAAATATCGAAAATTTCAACTTCCGTCGTCGAAAATAAAACCCTGAAATTTATCATCCCTGAAATGTATAGGGTTAGGAGGAAAACGCGCTACCACTCAACCTCTAACCTACTCGAAAAAGACTGAAATTAAGGTTCTGTTGTAAGATCTATAAGAAAATCGCAAAAATTGTTTGATGTCATTAAATTGATTCATTTAATTAAAATGATATAAGGTCTTTTTCAAAAGTTTAGGATTTGTCGTGTGACAGGGGGTATTCAGCTGTAAATATGCAAAATTTCAAGTCTCTAACTTATACAGTTTCCGAATACGAACTCTGTGACAGACAGACAGAGGAGTGAGAAGATTAGGGTTTTGTCAGATGAACGAAACCCTAAAACAGTATTTTAGAGAAATAATTTCAGGCTGAATATTCCACAAAGCTCCTATATATGCTGATTGA
This sequence comes from Maratus michaelseni, assembly GCA_963931845.1. NCBI lineage: Eukaryota > Metazoa > Arthropoda > Arachnida > Araneae > Salticidae > Maratus > Maratus michaelseni. Next base: position 71,123,029 of record OZ007586.1, on the reverse strand, counting down.
GTTTATAAATTTTAATAAACGAAATCTGTCTAACATTTATTGAATGATTATAGAAATTTTAAAACGTATTTTCAAAAATCTAAGAAAAATCCCTTCGAAGATGAAATTTTAATTAATACTTTGGAACACAATGAGTTAAACTTAGCCGAGTTTTGAGAAGACTCATAGGCGTCATTCTCTCAAACACGTACATTTACAGTTAAAAATTTTCTAAAATTTTAAAATTGAAGGTAAAAAAATTGTTTGTACATCATGATAGTACATTCACTGACCGTCAGAAATATTTTATTAAAATTACATTTTGACAATGTTCGTAAACATGATGTCCACGGACACAACCGAAGTAGCACAAAATGGTTCGGCCAACCTTGGCTAATTGTTATACCACTGTCCTGTGTTCAGTTTATCTGATGTTGGAAGACATGGAGTGGAAACTTTTAGTTTTGAAAATATTCTACTTTTATATATACGGTTATTATATTTGTAAATTTTCAAATTCTATAAAATACTAACAGAATGTTTTAAAAATGATTTTAATAGACTTGTAGCTAGTGCGCAAACCCCCTATCAATACCGATTTAGTTTATTAATTTTAACAGACGAAATATTTCTAAAAGGTATTTAGTGATGCTACACATCTTCTGATGTATTAAAAATCAGGAAAAATGCTTTGGAAGGTCACATTTTCATTAATTCATAATTTGGGGCACAAAGAGTAAAAGGTCATTAAAAGATCCTTTTTACATTGTTCGCAACCATGATGTTCGCCGAAACAATCCAAGTAGTACAAAATGGTTCGGTCAATGTTGGTTAATTGTTATACCACAGCAAGACGCGTCCTGTTCAGTTTACTTGATGTTGGAAGGCATGGATTGGAAACTTTTCGTTTTGAAAAATTCTACTTTTATATGTACGGTTATTATATTTGCAAATTTTCAGATTCTATAAAATACTAACAGTATATTTTTAAAGTGATTTTAATAGACTTTTAGCTATTGCACAAAACCTCTATCAATATCGATTTAGTTTACTAATTTTAACAGACGAAATATTTCTAAAATGTATTTAGTAATGTTACAAATCTTCTGCAGTATTAAAATTCAGGAAACATGCTTTGGAAAGTTACATTTCCATTAATTCATAATGTGGGGCACAAAGAGTTAAAGATCATTAAAAGATCATTAAAAGACCATTTAACGATCCTTTTTACAATGTTCGTAGCCATGATGTTCGCCGAAACAACCCAAGTAGCAAAAAATGATTTGGTCAACGTTTGCTAATTATTGGCTAATTGCTATCCCACGGCAATACCTGTCCTTTTCAGTTTACTTTATGTTGGAGTGGAAACTTTTAATTTGGAAAATATTATACTTTTATATGTACGGTTATTATATTTGTAAATTTTCAAATTCTATAAAATTCTAGAAACAGCATTAAAAGAATGATTTGAATAGGCTTGTAAATTTTGAACAAAATCCTTATGAATACCAATTTAGTTTATTAATTTTAATAGACGAAATATTTCTAAACTTTATTTAATGATTCCTCAAATCTTCCAACGTATTTTGAAAAATTCGGGGAAAATGCTTTGGAAGGTCATATTTTTATTAATTCATAATTTGGTGTATAATGAATTAAATATCATTAAAAGGTGATATAAAAGAATTAAATGTAATTGGAAATTAAATTTGTTTCAAATAAAGCGCCAGGAAAGGTATTTCAATCCTGGATCCGAAGTTGTTCGCTTTGAATATTGCACCCAAACAGAAACTTTCTCGCTGCAAGTCAGTCACTTGACAAGGCCTAAAAAAATACTATAAATTGATTCCTTGCTTTTAATTTGTATTGCTTGAGCTACTCTATATCTCTACTTTGTTACAATTTAGACTATTTAATTTAATATTGCAGTGGAGTGATTTGATGAAACAAAGTTTAAACATCATTCTTCCCCTTCTAATCAGTTGGTGCCTGCTATATAAATCTCACTGACAAAAAAGATTACTGTCGTCTGTGTAAAGAAAGCGCGATAAATTCTAAAGTACAGCACAGTTTATTTTATTTTATTTATTTTTTTTTTTTTGGGGGGGGGGGGGACACTGAGGCGGATTTAATTGATATTATATGCATTATTATGTCATATTATGATGACCATTACCATAGTATAGGATTTCTTATAATATTTAACAAAACTTTTCTTGACTTAATGATCTAGTGTTTTGTTAATAAAGTCAAGAGAACAAACATTTTTCTATTAAATTTACATAATTAATAACAATAATACTTACATTAAACTTTAATAGTCATGTAGAGTGCATCTTTGATCCGATTTCATATATAATCCATCTCGAAACTCTTGCTTACGAACATAACATATTTTCAAGGAGAAAATGTGTACGTTACCTAAAATAATAAGACATCTAGTTAGTTTTATTCTTATATAACAGATAGCGCGTGTGTTAAACGCACCATTATTCTGTAATTAATCCGGCGCCGTCGCGAGGGGCTTTGCAAGGCACTTTGTTGGGCCCATGTAGAACTCGACTAATAAAATTTATTTTTAAACTGTATATATTATAGATACCAGACTGATTAAAAGCAATGCTAGTCAACAGTTTTTGATGATATTTCAAAAGCACATAAATGTGACACATTTATTTTATTATTTTTATTTATTTACTTTTTGTTTTTTGTATGTAAAGTTACCTTGCAACTTTTTTTGCTTTAAAATGTGCATAATTATTTTTAATTGAAATCTTTTACCTCTAGCAATGTTTTATATATTAGTTTTTTCCGTTCACATATGCAGTTTATTTTCAGGATCATCCAATGTATACATTCCTCGAAAATTAAATCAACTGTAGCTGCAAGAAACAAAGTTAATGCTCGCTTTTTCTCACGAAGAAACATTTAAAAACAATAACTTAAATGATCAAACTCAAAGCAAAAATATTATTATTTTATACAGAGGAAAAAATATTTCGAATTTTACGGAGAGGTGCCTGTAATTTAAACATAAATGGAAAATTCTGGATAGTAAAAGGGGAGCTTGCACTTTGTTAAATCAATAAATCAATAAATAAATAAATAAATGAAATGAAATAAAAAAACACACTTTTTTGCACATTTTAAGTACATAGAATATGCACCTGAAACGATTTTGCATTATTCTAGCCATTTAAGAAGTCCTCTCGTTTATGGAACCGTGTATCTGATGTAAAGCAGGTACTAGTTTGTTTTCCTCTATACGTGTTTTCTCAAAATCGTGTGTTTCAACCCGCGGTGCAGCTTAGAGTTCTAACCGATCAACCAATTACCCTCTTCCTCCACTCGCCCCTCCCCCCCCCTCAATTTGAAGCTTTTCATCCCTATTACAGCTTGAAAATTATTGCAAATGTTGAAAATGCAAACTTAATTATCTAGTCTTGATGGATTATTGTGTAGTGTTTCCTCTTGTGTGAGAAAGAGTTGCGTAATCTTAGAGAAAATAACTTTTGCAATTAAAATCAACAGTTAATTTTATTCACAGGAAACAATAAAAATAGGAGGAATTCTTGTTTAAAATATGAATAAAAAGAAGGTTCGTTCAACTTATAACTGCAGGAATAGAATAATATATGGTACACAAGATTTTGCGATAAACAAACACGATACAATGTCTATCGAAGAAATTAATGTAGCCTTGGAGTCTATAAAGTTCAAAGTGTCCTAGGATAGGAAATTAAACAAACTAGGTTGTCTCTTCGTAATGTTCGCTCAGTCACGTAAAATTAATAATGTATTAGTACGTAGTATTGTAGTATTGGTTGAAATAGGAACAGGAGGCTCCGCACGTTCACAGGTTTACACACTACGTTTCATTAAACTACTCGAGAGGGATTATACAATCGTGCCTGATCGACTGTTTCCTGAAGCCTTGCAGGGATCGCGACCACCCCAGACCAACTTTCTCTCGGATCCGCTGAATGACTTCTTGTCAACAGCCTCTGAGAATCCCTCTAAACCCGGCTCTGGATCTAATAAAATATCTATTCACTCTATCATATCTTCTCTCTATCATCTTATCTTCCTATTTAACTCCTCGGTTTAGGGGGCTAAAAAAAAGCATATTCTTTCCAACAACTCTTGCTCGAATGGGGGGACGATATCCCCTTTCTATTTTCTTTATTGGTTGGGAAGGGTTTCACAATTCTATCAGTTGATGGGTCAATTTGCTATTCTTGGAAGTACTCTTGAAGTTTTCCCAGCTTATTATTGCGGCTTTCCGTGATTAAAGGTATTGTCCACTCCTGTAACTGTAGTGTCAAACTAATGATGCATCGGTATCTTTGGTTTTGCCTGCGTAGGAAGTGGGCTTAATTTATATTTTGTCCACAACAGATTATACATTTGAAACTCTTATGCTGAGTTATGTCTGCTTATTGAGAAATCTCACAATTGGTAGAATTTTGAAAGATGATGATTATTTTAAATGGATCCTCTTAAAAGTACCAAACAGTAACATTTCTTGGAGATCATGGTATTCAACAATTTAATGGACACTAAACTTTCCAGACTTCAGTCGTATTAAAATATAGCGAGTTATCAGCAAATACAACTATTTCTAAAGATGAACAACCAGTATAACGGAATTCATTATCTTTGGAGTCATTTTTCGCACCTTTTATTATTATTTTTTTTATTACAAGTAAAAATAATACAATTTCAAGAAAAAGAATCTTGATACATTTTTGTTTTTCTTTAACTGTGATTTACTTGCAACAACATTTCGGATTCTACGTGATGAAAGTACTTGCGTAACATCTGCTTGTTCCTGATTTTCGAACAATTTTGTTTGCCTAGGGTAGTTAGAAGGTGGAGGGGTGTTTGTCGGTGAAAATTCCTCCGGATTTCAGAAAATTTTACATTAAAAAATGATTATTGTGACAAAATTCTCTATTTTTAATAAATTTACAATGTACTAAAAACAATTAACAGTACTTAAACCATTATAAAGTTTTAATTAATTAATTATTAGTTAAAAAATAATAAATTTTTGTCCAGAATTTTGGAAGGCAGCCAACAAATTAACCACTTTTGAAAATTTAGTTTATGTATGGATTAACTGCGCGAAGTTTATATTTCTATTAAATTACTTTATTTTTAGAAAACTGATAAAAATACAAAGTATTTTGAAGAAATTTTAGAAAAACTTCCAAAATGCAAATCTAATTGTTCAATTCAAATAAATTTAGTATTAAAATAATACTCATTTTGGGAATGAACTAAAACATTTAGGCTACTTCTATAAATAAACATTTTAGAGCTAGTCGGAGAATCAATGCTATAGATATTTGTCATATTTCACATTAGCGTTATTAGGCCATAATTCGAAAAAATATTCTTATTGTGAACATTCTTTTAATTAATGTCCTAGGGAAAATTATAAATAAAAAACGCATGAAATTTGAAAATAATTGAATGATAATATTTTGATTTATCATTTTTTGAAAAAAAAAGCGAGATATATGAGAAAAGTCATTTTGATAAAAATGCATTTTAAATTAATATGACAAGATTTTACCAGATTTAAATTAAATTCTTCGAATCAAGACTGTTTTGTAAAACTAAATATATGCTCTATTCAATATATTCAAAAACTGAAAATGTTAATTTTTGTGAAAATGGACCATTTCAACGTATTTGGATATCTTAATTACAAAAGAGTATGGAGCGTTTTCGGTTCAGTATGAAATGATGTCTTGCATATATAAATTTTTTTTTTATTAAAAGCCCTGAAATATAGGTTTCTCGATATCCAATAATGGTTTAAATACGTCGCTAATCACATGCTGAAACGTGGCGTTATAAGGCAAGTGCATATTTACTATTAATAATAACATATGTAATCAAGGCACGATTTATTTTAATAAAAAAAATCAAGTTAAGCACACTGTAAAACAAATGGATCGATCTACTAAAAAAATTTTGTTTGTCTCATTGATCTTTGTAATTACAAAATTTTTTTGTATTCTTACTCAGTTACAAGATAATCTATAAGAATTACTAGAAAACAGCTAGCAACGATTCCGGTTTATAATACCGGTTACTAAAAAATTCTGTGGAATACAAATATACTAAAAAAATTCCAGTAACCACAGGATTTTTTTTACAGTGTATGTTCAATGTGTCCATCATTGCATACTAGAGGAATTTCCCAATGTTCTGACCAAAACCTGGAAGCAAAAGTTATACTCTTTCTACACACAAATTTGCACAATTATATATCAATGTCCTTAAATTATGTTTATATTAGCTTTATCACGTACAGTAAATACATTACAGCTTATTTTAGCTTATGCCATCGTGATGTTGAATATTTTGAAAATTAACGATCTTTGTTTTTCAAACGATACACTGAAAATTAATCTTTTCTGGCAATATTTTTTATTGTATTATGATGGACTGCGTTTCAGGAAAGATCATAGATTTTGATTCTAAGCATATACGAAGTTTTGAAAATCTACTACAGAGTAAGCATTTTCCTTACATATGTTTATGAAAAAAATTGAGATCCAACCAAATTTAGTCAAATTAATAAATAAGAAAAACAGTTTTCAATTTTATCTTTGCAACCTAATTAATATTAATTACTACTTTTAGCTACTTTGAGAAAAAATCCTGTTTTATTATTTAAATATTTCACTCAATAAATGCACAAAATGGCTTGAAAAGTTACCACTGAAGTTCACAAAGTTACACTATAGGGTACTTGTGAACACTACGTTTAATAAAATAGAGACCCCTTTCCTCAGCTATTTAGTAACACAATTTATCATTTTGACTATTAGCTTGTTATCGAAAAAACTATTAAAAAAAAAAAAAAAAAAAAAAAAAAAAAATCGAATTTTGACTAAGATTTTGGGAAATAGCTAATGTGCATGTGTACTCGCATACATATACCTGCGTTGGTACCTAGTGGTGCTCACATACTTAACTTGATTTTCGTATTAAAATAAATTGTACAGTCGTGAAAAAAAAAAGAGACCCTTCCCCCCCCCACCAATAACTTTGCAACAAATTATCGGAGAAGAAAGTTACTGGTAACCGAACGATTGGAAATAAAGTCTACATCTAAGTCATGCATCTAAAATTTGCTTAGGGGGTCATCTACATATCAAAACCAGCCCAAATCCTATTATTTTCAATAGCAACACCCAATTTTGACACTATATTTTAAATCTTTGGTTTAGACTATGCCTTGATACCAAATTTCAAGTCATTTGGATGATAAGTTTTTGAATTATAAACATTGAAAATTTAGAACTTTTAATGTTAAATTACATTTTCATATTTTTATTAATATCTCCTGAAATTATAATCCTAATGTGCTAGTTTTTTGTTTGGTTATAATACTAAAAAACCCAAACATAAATAAGTTGAATTTGTATTCTTTATAATTTTATAATATGAATTATGAAATTAATATTTAAAATAATTATGAATTGCAACCTACAATTTTTTTTGATGGATTTATATTTATTATGTCCTGCTTTATGCGCATTCCGAATTTGATTTTTTTTCTTCCAAGTCGTTTTCAAACTATGCATAAAAAACGGCAGAATGCTGGTTTAAGAAAAGTCTATGATGTGCAGAAAAGCATAATTAAAAAAAATATATTTTACTCATTTTATTGTTGATTATCAATTTTCTTTTTTACTTTTTCTGTGTCTGCTTTTTTTTTTTTTTTGGTTAAAATTAAGTAAATCGTATTTGCAGAAGACATAATTTTACGCCAGTTATGTAAATTAGTTTCGCTATTATTTTTAAGTTAACAAAGCTCATTTTATAAAAATGAACAGTCCTACCTTAGATAGAAAATCTTACTCATTATTTGTGTTACCTTTAAGTGAATTTCTATCTTCTTCTCCAATTTAATAAACCTATTTTATTTTTTCTGCGGTATGTATGTTTGAAGTAAAACAATAGCCGAAGCATATTAAGTGAGTAAAATGGTCATATTGGTAAGAAATAATACATTAATAGAAGTGACTTAGTCATTCTGTAGCATTTCAACAATCGAGTACCGAACTTCAATTTGAATGCAGCCTCTAAAATATGCTTATTATAAAATAATGAATTTCTCTGAAACTAATGGTAGGAGTTTCATGAAATTTGATATCCAGGCATAATTTGAACTGAAGATTTAAAATATCGGGTCAAAATTGGATCTTGCCATTGAAAAAGAAAACAAAGTTTGGGTTTGTTTTAATGTGTAGATGCCTCCCTAAAAAAAATTATATACATTATTTAAAAGTAGAATTTATTTCCAATGGTTTGGTACCAGTAACTTTCTTCTACAATAATTTGTTGCAGAGTTAGTAGGGGGTGTTCACTTTTTTTTCCACGACTGTACCATGCTTACATGTGTTATTTTTATTGGTAAATATGCATCTATCTTATAATGCCACTATTCTCAATGTAAAAATAAAAGTTACGTTGATTGACAGTACCGTGTATCAGTTTTCCGTTGATTGCCAATTTTCGGATTTTTTTTCTTTCATGAAATGATGTCGTAAACGCGTGAAAAATTAACGAATATGGATTTAAGAATATCTTTGATAGGTAATGCTAAATGTTTAGTTAATTTGTCGTTTTCGTTAAGACTTTTGGATTTTTTTAAAAATATTTTTACCCTCTAAAATAAATTTCCGAATTTTGCCAGTACAATTTCCATATTTTTATGAATTTTTTTCATTTGCAATGCAATAATAAAAATAAAACGCACAGCTTTAGATAACATGAAAATTTAGCATTTTCTGTCAAAGATATTCTCAAATCCATATTTTTTGCCGTCACATTCACAAAATTACTTTCATTGGTGGGAAAAAAACCCGTAAAAATCAGAAAATTGTTCTATCAACTTATTTTTTTTTACAATGTACACGTGATTATTAAAGTATTTAAGCCGATGATTGGTTATCGAAAAACGTGCACTGAAGGGCTTCTAATAAAATTATTTTTACATAATAAGAAATAACTTAATATTATATCGAGGGCGCTCTACAACATTTCTAATTGACTTTTTTGAGCTATATTTCATAGTTTTAGAGACAGGGCCGAAAACTTCCAAATTTATCGATAGGGGTGCTACATTCACTCTCATATAAAAGCACAAAGTCGTTTTACAATAGGTAGACAAATTTTTCATAACTCTAGCTATAGCTTTATCCTTTCGAAAGTTATTTGAATATATCCGGATTTTAGTTTGCACCCTGTATTATCAATACATTTAAACTGTTGCTCCGTTCTTAATTAAATATGTTTACCTTTTCTGCATTTTCTGTAAGTTAAATATGTAAGTACGGAAAAAAATGCACATGTTTGAATTACAGTATAGCCACTTAACGTTCGCGAGGGTTACATTCGAGGAAAACGTCGCGAATGTTAACTCCGTGAGTGTTAAGTCTATCTCAGTTACGGTCTGTAAAAATTTAATTAGAGTGGCACAGCATTTCAAAGAACGAAAGGATATATGTATTAACAATACGTTATGCAAAACATATATGTAGAAGGTAAATGTATACACATATATTCATAAATATGAAATTTATTTATTGAAGATAATTCAAATTAACTAACTGGAGAAATAATTACAGCTAGAAAAGAACAGGTTTTTGTATAAAGTAATTTCGACTTTCTCTATTCGTAAAGAGATGATAATGTATTAAGTGGGTCCGTATGCAATACAATATTAAAATACGATATTTAAATACAGCTAAATGCTTCAAAAATGCTTTTATTTTCTAAGTGCAGCTTCAGCTCCATCTCTACGAGAACCTGCAGATTTTAAATTAATTAATAGATTGACGATGCCGTTACCTTAATCACTTCTAATATCCCATTGCAATGAATATTCTTCTGTTATTATTTTGCTTTCCTACAATACTCGCTCATTTTCCAGTTGACACTGAAAATTTATTTGTAAATATATACTAAGAAAACACTAAATAATCTTTAACCACTATAAATTCTGAAAAAGAAAGATATAATACTAGGAAAAGTCGTGAATAATCAAGTCAGATTCTCGCGAATGTTAAGTTTTTCCGCATTTTCATATTCGCGAATAATCAAAACTCGTGAATGTTGAGGAATTACGGTACACTGTAATTCAAATAGCTGTTTTTCAAATAAAATTTTAAAACACCGAAATCGATCTTTTCAGCGAAATTAGAAAAAAAACATCTATTTAATTTAAATGTCCATGATCTTGCGGCTTCTAAGTAATTTAAAGCATTTCTTAAAATGCCGAGAAAAAACATAAATTCATTGAAAGCGCAAATAAATTATATCACTCTTTTTTCCATCTGGAAATCGAAGTTTTCCTAGAAGATTTCAATTCAGAGCAATCCAAGCTGAGCATACTGTAAGGTTCTCAACAAGTAATAAAAATCCGGATTACTTTATCCTTTAAAGCTTTCTCTAGAAGCCTAATGTAAAATAATAATAATAATAATAATAATAATAATAATAATAATAAATGTTTTATTTTATTTTGGATAAACATTTAAAAAAATTGTAATTAGAACATATTCTCAATGAATACAGAACAAGGTATAATACCAGAAAGCTATTGCTTAGTGATTATAATACTGGCTGCTTCTCGGGGGGGGCTATATATCTAAATATTTATTAGTATCAATGACTCTGAGTCTTTGAAATGCGGAAACGAAAACTGTAGATTATTTTTATGGGAAATTTATATCTAATTTAAATTTATTCTTATTTATCTATACATTTTTTTTTTATGTTTTGCATTTAGATATTTTACTACTACGTTTCTATTTGTCATTTTGCATCTTTTTTTTTTTTTAAATCATATACTTGTATTTAAAGATATGCAAAACAAAACTGCAATTGTATGGAAGCAAGAGGAAATGTCCTACCTTGCATAGGAGTGATATCCACAAGAATATGTCGAGGCTACAAATCACTAGAAAGAAATACAATAGTAATCTTTTATCAGTGGGAATCAAAACACTGAATGAAAGGTCAGAAATGATTTACTTTTTGCATCTTTATGTGAACCTCACTGACGTAGGAAAAAGAAAGTCTTTCTTTTTTTGAAGGTTAATAATTCCAGGAAAATGTTGTGAAATTTTCTTTAGGCCGATTATTTAAGTAGGACACCATGGGGCCTAGCAAGGTTTCGTCTGAAACAGCTCGGAAAGGGACGAAGAGTGAATCATATTAAAATAGTTCTTTATAGTTTTATTTTGGACATGTAGCATCGGAAAATTGTATATGATTCAACTTCTTTCTTTCAATTGACCTGTTCCGTTGAGTTGAGCAATACTTGAACCGCACTTCGAAAATTAGGTTTTAAATGGGGTTAGCTGACTGACAAGTTACGTAACATATAATCTTTGTCTGGGGATGTAGTTTATAAAAGGAGAGTGAAAGTGCTCGGCGAGTTTTTTTTTTTTTTTTTCGTTTTTATTATTTATTTCGCAGGTTAAACAATGATTGTAATGGAGAAAGTAGTGTAGATTGCATTTCCCTGTTTTTATTTTTATTTTCCAGTTGTCATTGGCAGTGTTATAGCGATTTTAACATTTTTAGCGATTTTTTTATTTCGTTTAATATTACAGATTCTTTTCTTTCTCAAGATTAATAAACGTTGTTAATGATTTGAAATTTGGTAGATCTTTACCATCAAAATTCGATGGAACAATACCCAAAAAGCCCAATTTTACAGCGCATGAGGTGCGGGGAAAGTCTTCGAATTCAGCTACACTTTAACTTAGACGCACGTTCTTACAAGTGAAATGTGTTACATATGAGGTATTTATTGTATAAATGTGTTATGTTACATGTACTTGTGTGTAAACATAAAAAGGTGTGCGTTATATGTGTCTATTATGAAATACTTCATGCGATGGTTACTTTCTGATCTTAACCTTTAGTTGCTGTTAGCGGTCTCAAGATTTTCCAATTTTTGCAGTTTAACTACCGACACTGGGGAAATTTTGTTTTGTTTGGAGTCCTAATACTATTGCTAGAGACTTCTTAATTTTAATTATAAAAATCCTGTACTTAAAGTTTAGATCAGAAACAGTATCCTATGAGTTAATTTAGCGTTTTATTAGTCTTTCGATCCAGCGGTTGTAGACACCGCTCACATGTAGCTATGCAATAATTTCTGTGATAGTGTGATTAATGTATCCCAATGTTTATTTTATATATATATACACACATACAGACGCATAAAAATATATACAACAAAAAAAATGGGGATAAAAAATAGGCTAGTTATTGCTATTATATGCTTTATAATACTATCCAGCATCAAGTGGGTCAATACACACCATAACTTGCTGGTAATTCTGGTGGAACCAGCAACTGTTTATGGTAGTTTATGCAATTTTATTGCTGGGATACAGCATTTAATGCTAGTCTAGCAAACAAATATCAGCATGAATTTTGACTTGGGAATGGTACTTTGAAACTGGAAGAACAGAATGCATATCCCAATATATCAACAAGTTCGGAAATATGAAGAAAGAATGTAGAAATTGAAGAGTAGAATAATTTGCACAAGAACACAGCCCCCCCCCTTATTGTAAAAATAGGTTTGATTTGGGGAATCATGTTCAGAGCCACAGAAAGTGTGGTGTGACGGTGCTTCCGCACCAAGAAGCCAAGTGCTTCAAAGCGCTGACAGGCGCTTCATCGGTGTCTTCAATTACCACTACTGATGCTCTAAGGATAGACAGAAAAACTAAACAAGAACGAAAAATCATGCGTCAATCATAGATTATGAAAACACTTTCCAACACAGCCAGAAAACTGTAAAGAAACTTCACCGTTAAATAAGGTGAAAGAAGATATGCAAGTAACCAGCTTAGAAAACATATAACACATTGAAAAATACAGTTTTGAAATTACCTTCCAGTGTCAAAAGAGTAGTCCAATTATTCTGTGCATCCCTGGATATGATCAATAGATGTGGATATATAGCATGATAAAATTTAGTTCTGTTAGAATATTCACATTTAGCAATTTTCGCCAATCGATGGAAATGCACTCGAAATCTTTTGTACAGCCCTGTATATTATCTGAAGACTTGTGTACTCACCACATATTAAACTAAAAGCCAACTTAAAATTCATTCGAAGCAATTACCGTAAACGACAATGTATCTTTTTTCTTTGCGTATAGCCCTGTATATGAATTTTTTTATATTCCACAAACTTCTATTATAGTCTACTAAATATAGTTCAGCAGAAAAATGCGTAACACAATTAAAAACTATCCTTAAGCAATTCACTCGCATAGTCTTACGGATTCACTTGTGTAGCCCTGTATGTGAACAATCGAGTTTATAAACACACATGTTACTATGAGAAAATTTAGTTAAACTTAAAAACGCAAACCAAAATTGAAAACGCACTTATCACATAGACTGTAAATATCGCATATGTACTGTAACCGATATCTTTTGTGTGTCCCTGTAAATAAATGCAATGCACACCACACTTTCAAGAGAACAATTTATAGTGCACCTCAGTAATGGATATAATTTTCATAATGTTTGAAATAGTGAAATATCATTAAATTACGCTGCAAACGATTTTTTCCCATAGAACGATGTTTAACATAATTCTTTTGCTTGACCCTATAAATGAATAATTAATGCTTTGAAGCCTATATTATACAAAAAGCATGTTTTAATGCGCTTCATAATCATATATCAATTCCATCATGTTTTAAATAACGTACCGTCAACAAAATGCACTTGAAACGATTATTCTCGATTGACTGTAATGTAATGGAATACTTTTGACTGTCCCTGTAAAAAAACTATAAGTGCTACTCCCTTCATTTGAAATATGGAACATGCTATAGTAAACGACAATAACATACAAAATTTTCAGGGCGATCCGAGTATATTTACACGAGTTAGAGCACGGCCAGACGGCAGACAAACCGAAGTCATTAACACTTTTCAACTAGGTTGGAAAGTATTAAAAAAAGTCCCCTTCTGATTTTTATGACCAATTCAGATCATTAATTCCCGTATACTACTTACACTACTACTTTTCACTCATAAAACGTGTACTGGCTGGTGTCTATTCCAGATCAGCAACGAATTTCCCTGACTTTTCCAGGTTTTCCATACCACTAAAGAAAAAAATTCCAGGTATCGAGATTTTGTGATGTTACACACAAAATATCTTAAAAGTTGCAAATTTGAGAGTGGAACTTTCACAACTGATTCTGAACCACAAATTATTGATTTGTTACATAATATTTTGCAAAATTTACAAATTGTTGAACGTTTTACATGCTAAATATTTTGCAGATACACACTTTTAACATCAGGTTCTATCCATTTTGTCTAATCAGAATGATATTTTTTATCAAATCAGTCACAGTTAAATACAGATTGCTTTGAAATATTTTAATACAATTACGAGGGGCAGTCGGAAAATAAGTTTCCCCTGGCGACTGTGGACAGAGGTGTGCATGAAAGACAAAAAATGTAATGAGACATTAAAGATAAACCATAACTTTATTTTCCCACATAAGTACCAAGTACATTGAGACATTTGTTAAACCGCTTTATAAGCTTCAAAAAGGCCCTCCAATAAAAAGATCAGGGCTTTGCATACGGACGAAGCGTTGAACGGCTATGGGCGAAAGACGACACAACAGGTGAACGCGAACGTGCAAGACATCAATACCATTGGGTAGAGGTCGACCGCGATCAAGCAGATGGCGCTGTTGCAGTGCCTGCGTAGATGACGCTGTTGACTGCAACTGCGCTGTCACTGCAACAGCGCTATCTGCTTGATCGCGCTTTAAAGCGGTATGACAAATGTCTCAATGTACTTGGTACTTATGTGGAAAAATAAAGTTATGTTTTATCTTTAATGTCTCATTACATTTTTTGTCTTTCATACACACCTCTGTCCACAGTCGCCAGGAGAAACTTATTTTCAGACTGCCCCTCGTAATAATTATTCAATAAATTAAGCTAACAAATGTTCAGTTCCCAAATAAATATAAGCAAGCAGAATGAAACACCTAATCATTCCTACAACATTCAGTAGAAAGTTTCAGTGAAACTGGAACTGAAAATCTCTGAGTTACAAAGAAGGACTGAAAGGGGGTAGACAAAATGATTTGCACGAGAGGTGAAATACTCTTTACTTATGAAGAGCAAAGTTTGATTTTAATGGCGCTGCAATTTCAAATCCTTAGTTTTATCACTACATAGTATAAAACAAAGTCGCTTTTTCTGTCCCTATATCCCTATGTACGTTTAAATCTTTAAAACTACGCAACGGATTTTGATGCGGTTTTTTTTAATAGATAGAGTGATTCAAGAGGAAGGTTTATATGTATAATAACCATATGTTTTGCTTTGTAATCACTACATAGTATAAAACAAAGTCGCTTTTTCTGTCCCTATATCCCTATGTACGCTTAAATCTTTAAAACTACGCAACGGATTTTGATGCGGTTTTTTTTAATAGATAGAGTGATTCAAGAGGAAGGTTTATATGTATATCCATTAAATAGTGGAGAAATACTGTTATTTTTGAGGTTTTTAATGTGATCTCGTAAATAATTTCATTTTTTCCGCTTATACATTGCAAACGCAGGCTGAACCCTACAAGATTTATCAAAATAATGTACTAATTATTGTACACATTAAAAAGGTCTACAGAAAACACAAAGAGATGAAGGTTTTCAAGGTTAACCCGAAGCAAAGCGAGGGAGGGCCGCTAGTAAGAAATATTTTTCAATTTTTTTTTCTTGGAAGTTTCAAAATTTTTTAACTTTTTCTCAGAATTTTCAAATTTTCCTGACTGTTCCTCAAAAATGGTAAATTCCCCTGACTTTTCTAGGTTATCCAGGTGGCTAGACACCCTGCGGTATATGGCACATCTGAAATGCTTTTTAATTTTGAGATTTTCTCGTAAGCAAAAGAAAACTAATTATGTACGGATGCTATCAAAACGCAAACTTTCTTCACATTAAAAACATTGCATGGTTATTTTCTGCACCTGTATGCATTGCTGAGTCATTGGGAAATCTAAACTAAAAAAAAAAAAATGCTATGTACCGCCTAGCACGCAGTAACTGATTATTGGCTATTATATGGAATAGCATACTTTCAACGAAACTTTCTATCAGTTTTATAAAGTTTGATCAGTACTCTCCATTGTTTGTTTTTATGTAGTAGTTTTATTAGGTACGTTAATAACAAAGTTGTACTGAAAACTGAAGAAAAAAAACTATGTCACAGGTAACTTCAGTGTTGAATTTAGACACTTTTCTCAGAGAGGGATTTCTGTGGCTCCGGAGGGGACATAATAGAATTCCGGGGGGGGGGGATTCCACTTTTTGACCATTTAAAGCATAAAATCTCAAACCTTCCAAGGGGGGGGAGGGGATTTCAATGCTCGGGCGGGATGTCCTCCCCCTTGAATTCAACACTGACTATAATCTTTTTAAATTTTGTGATTTAAAAAATTGAAATCAGTCTAATTTCGATGTTTTATAAAATGAAAACAAAAGAGAGGAAAGGGCAATTAAATTGATAAGCGTTTGATTTATTTATACTTCTACCCGTTTCTGAAAATGTTTTTACATAGTTTATGACTTTATTTTTTCAAATTTTGCAACTCCAGAGAATCAATTTAACTACAGTTTTTTTTAATTTTTAGAATTACTCTCTATTGGTTATAATACGATTTTTTTATTACATTTGGCAATGCTTTATGATTTAGGTTAGTACAGAGCTACGTTATTGTGATTGTCGTATTTTCAGGATATTGAACTTTTATTAATTTTACCCGGTAGGCCTCCATGGTTAACATGAGCAAAGCTAGTGGTTCTGCTAGTAATGAATAAATCAGTAAATTAACAGAAAATGTTTTTAGAAACTATTAATGCAAATTCCAAACATGTTTCAACATATGAAAATAAAAATTGATTATTTTTCTGGAGATTATATATCTGTGGTTGTGGAAGAGAGGAGCGCGGGCGTGCTAAAATTTAAAATTTGCGTTCATTCTTTTTTTATGTTTGCTGACCCACCTGGCGTTGCCCGATCCGTAAAAAAAGAAAAACACTCAAAATCGGAAAAAAAAAAAGATCTCTGCAAAAATAAACTTTATTGGAAAGAGAACAAAATTTACTATATTGGTCTGTGTAGATAAAAGATTGAAACCGGATTCATTTTTACTAATATGGACAATCGCAGTGAATCGGAAAAAAAGGGATAAAAGTCGCATAAAAGATTGATAAAATTTAAAAAATAGCAGAGGACAAAGTTTATTATATTAAGCTAAAAGATTAAAACACAGCACCTTTTACGAATGTCAAAAAAGCGCCGCAAAACGAGAAAAAAACTCTAAAAATTGCATTAAAAAATTCACGAAAAAATCAAAAATCGTAGTACGAACTCCGAATAAACTTCATTCAAAAGAGGACAAAATTTACTAATTTGGGCTAAAACATTGTAACCAGAATTATTTTACGAATGTCAAACAATTAGTGCGAAACGTGAAAAAATGCTAAAAAGCGCATTAAAAATCACTAAAAATTCAAATATCGCGAAAGACAAAATTTACTATATTAAACTAAAAGTTAGAAACGGTCATTTTACGAATGTCAAAAAATCGCCGCGGAACGCGAAAAAATTCTATAAATGAAATAAAAATCTGTAAAACATCAAAAGTCACGGAAAACAAAATTGACTATACTATTATGTTAAAGGTTTGAAACCGACTTACTTTTATGGATGCCAAAAAATCGCCGCTAACTCGAAAAAGCGCCAAAAGCATAAAAATCGCAGAGAACAAAATTTACTATTAGTGAGCTAAAACATTGTAACTCGAATTCATTCTCGAATGTCAAAAACTCACGGAAAGCGAAAACACGCATTGAAAATAACATTTAAAATAATTAAAATCCAAAATTCGCGTGGACAAAATTTAGTACATTAGACTAAAGGTTTGAGACAAATGTAAAAAAAATCTAAAAAAAAAGGCTAAAAGCAGCGTTGAAATCATATTAAAAATCGCTAAAAATTAAAAATCTTGGAGGACAAAATTTTCTATATTAGGGTATAGTTTGAAACAGAATTCCTTTAACGAAAAAAACTCGAGCGCAAAAAAACTCGAAAAATTAAAATTGAAAATCGCATTAAAAATCGCATTAAAAATCGATAAAAATTCAAAAATCGTGGAGGACAAAATTTACTATGTTAGGCTAAAATTTTGAAATCGAATTCCTTGTACCAAAGTCCAAAAAATCGCCCCGAAACGTGAAAAAACTCATCGCATAAAAATATTCTCAAAAAATTCCAAAATCGCTGTACGAATTCCGAATAAACTTTAGTGAAATGTAAACAAAATTTGCTATATTGAGCAAAAAGATTGAAACCATATTAGTTTTACAGATGAGAAAAAACTGGTGCAAAACGTGAAAAAACGCTAAAAATAGCATAAAAAATGAAATTAAAAAAATCTAATGAAAAAATTGAAAATCGGGCTTCGAGGTGCATCACTACAGATATAGAAATAGATATATATTGATCTACAGATAAGATATACATACCTTCGTGCCAAATTTCGTAGCTTTGTCTACAGCGGTCTCTTCAGAACACGGCACACGCACACACTTCAATCTTTATTATTATTAGATTTAATCATATGTCGGCCAGTTTAATACAGATGCTTACCACGTCTCTTTTGTGCTGTTTACTGCAGGTCCAGAGAGAAAAATAAAAAAATGTGTAGAAGATTACACTCCCCCTGTACAGAGCGACATTTAAACCTGACGTTACAATAGGTTTTTAAATCAAAATAAGCAAGGCACGTGTCTTTTGATTAAATTGACATGTCGTTTTACTATTCAAAATTAAATTATATGAATCAGAAACTGAAGGGAAACATTTCTTTCGACATTTAAACCTGACGTTACAATAGGTTTTTTAATCAAAATAAGCAAGGCACGTGTCTTTTGATTAATTTGAAATGTCGTTTTATTATTCGAAACTAAATTATATGAATCAGAAATTGAAGCGAAAATTTCCTTTCCTTTGCAAAATATATTTTTTAAATAGACATTACAAAAAACACGGTTATTGTATTTTCCAAAATGCAGTCACAGTGAAAAGCGAACAAGATTCCAGATTGGATATTTGAAGGACACATACTTGCAGGAGAAATCATTGTATAAATCAGAATGAAGTTAACTAATAATGAAGTGATAATGAGTAGGGATGTGACATTTTTCCTTGTTCTGAAGAGAGAGCAAAATATTTTCAAGACGAACGCTGGCGTTGTTTTTAGAAAATTAGCATTAAGTTGAAATTTAAGACTTACAAGGGAACAACTTTTAGTGCAGCTCAAACCTAGCATTGAGACCTGGTGCGTTTTAAAGCCTTATATTACGAAGTTTGAGAATCGATAAATTTTTTTTGTTAAAATCGTATTTTTTGATTTTACAGCAGCATAACTTTTTGAAAATGTAATTTTCGAGACCACTTATTAGATTATTAACATAGAAGTTTAAAAAAAAAAAAAAACAATAAAATATAAAAATTGCTAATAATAAGTATAAAATATTGAAAAAAGTTTTGAAAATTTCTTCAAGAACCTATGAATTTGATTTTGAAAAAATACGATATTATAATTGTATTTTTGGCAGCGCGAAATTGGCTTTATTTGTTACCGTAGAGAATTTCTCGCCAACTCTGGACCAATGTCATAGTCGTCTGCTGTGTGTGAATAGTAGTTTGGATTCGTAGCATCATATTTGGCTACTTAACTCCTTTTTGGCGTAAAATTAACAATTAAAAATCCAATAAAGTATAAATAAAGTAAAAGTATTAAAAGTATAAAAAATATATAAAATATGGTTTTAACAGAGATATTTTATCGGTTCTCTAACTTTTATGTATAGGGGTAGAAAATGCACCAGATCTCGATGCTAGGTGCGAGCTGCACCAAAAGTGGTTTTCCTTGTTAGAAGACTTTGCTAAAAGAGTGTTTGTTAAACTTTTATTTCCTTGAATAAGAAAATGTAGTGATATTAAAGTTCTGTCTTAACCCATTAACGACGACTTATTTTACACTTCTTTTAATACTTCGATACCAGTTGACACCAGTTTTCCTATACTGTTATTTTAACTGATTTTATCTCTGATAATTTCACATTAGATAATATGATTTTTTTTTTTTACTAAGATACTGGTGTTCATATTTAAAAGTTTCGTATCTCTTAAATGGTAACTTTTCGTACCAACCGGCATTAATGGGTTAAGCTGTTCTCAAATACAAACTGACACATTTTTAAATTAATGTTTGTTCGCAAATGCATGTAATTGGCATGTGTTCTTATTCAGAAATTTTGTAATCGAACTGGTTTTTTTCTTCCTTGTCAGTAAAGGTAGAAGAGTTTTCACAAAATGCTGTCAAAGGTGGCGTTTTGAGCCAAATCTCTGGACGCGGCAGCATCGGGAAGGAAAGAAACTGATGTCGTGAGACAATAATCGCTTATAACTCAAAATATGATTCATCTATCGGAAAAAAAAACTGTTCGATTACAAATCACTTCAATAATCATGCCTGCAAGTGTCATGCTTTTGAGTTTAAAAAGTAATCAGAAAATATATTAGAAAGTTTCGCGTCGTTGAGCGGGGAAAAATATAAGCAACAATTAATCTAATCACTAGGAAGCTCAAAAGATGAAGATGATTCGTAGTTTTCATCACAGGACCGGTGTGATTGATGGGAACTGCTGAATGGTAACTGGGATTCTGAAACAAACAAACAAACAACAACAACAACAACAAAACAAGAGTTTTTTTTATTTTTTTTATTGAATGTGAAGTCTGTTAAACGATTCCTGTTGAACAAAAAAATTATTATTATTTTTATTTTTAAATTCTAGGCGTGGGAGGGGGAGGGGAGGAAAAATATTTTCTTATATGCCACTTAAAAAAAAGGGGGGGGGGGGTATTAGATTTAATGGTTCGCCAGTTAAGTACATGTCTCAGGGAGCTTCACTCTATATTTGAAATCGATAGCTTAATTCCTAAATTTCCTTCAATGCTTCCCAGTTCAAAAACACAATTTTTAGAAAAATATATTTAAAAGTTTTGGAAGAGATGTATTGATGGCTTCGGCAGATGACCCAAACAAACTCCTGTAGAAGCACAGTTTTTTAATGGAGCGCTAAAGACAAGATGGCGTTGGAAAGGGAAAGAAATGTAGAATTTTTAGGCTAAAAAAACAAAATTTGATTTTTTGAAAGTTCTACACAGGCATCCCCTCTTAAAGCTTGTGTCAAATCCAAACTTATCAAAACTCAAACATCTCTCAAAACACCATTTAATCAGAAATAATTTTTATAAGGCATGCATAAAAGTTTCAGATATTCTTGTTCAGGTTCCAAGGAATGGTGCAAACGCTTTTCATTTTTCTATAAAATTAAAGCATGTTTCAGGAAAGAGTTTCAAAGCTGGAGTTCTAAATAATTTTCGGGACATGGAAATCATGTAAATATGGTCATTAATTTATCAAAGATGTATCATATTTATAGGAAAATAAAAAAGGGTGTTTTTGTGATATGTTGAAAAATACCTGAAAGTTTGATGCATGTAATAATAAAAATAACTTTGCAATTATTTCGGAAAGTTCCACATTGTAAGCTGGAGAAAGCTGAAAATTTGAGAGCACTTTAAGCATCTGAACAAATAGAATCTAAACAGGCACATTTCATTTCATGTTTTACTATAAAATTTTATTTTGAGAGCTTTGGTGCATGATGTAAAGTAATTCTAACTTAAAATCTGAATTAATTTTCATTTCATGTTGGATAATTTATTTTAAAGTCTGCTTTATAAAATTATTTAGTGTCATTTGGTGATTATTTTTCAGAAAACTTTTGAAATTAGGTTATTTCAAATGAAACCTATTCACAGAAAATAATCATCGATTTTTTCAATAAATATAAAATAATTATTGTAAAAGTGTGAAAAAAAAGCGATTTTCTTAGCAGCCAAACTCATTTTTTTACCTAAAAAAATTACGTTAAAAATCGAGGTAGGCATGGCACACCAGAATTTGGGATTTTACCATCCACTACTACATTCAGAGTGAAGTGATACACCGTCATTGGTCTCTTAATGAAATTTATAAAACAATGAAGAAATACTTTGTGAAAATTCTAATTTTAATAATAACTATTTGATTTTAATAAAATAAAATTTGTTTGAAATGCTTTCTTTTATCATTTTATCTGATTTTTTTTTTTCTCTCCCGAAATGAGATATTAAAAATCAGAGCGCGTTCGTTATACAAGGGAGCGGTAAAAGAGGTATGTCCTGGTATACATATGTATAATATAACGATAGCAGGTAATATGCATTCAAGGACACTATTATTTATTCCAATAATATTAGTGTAGTAGCAAGACATTTGAAAGACACCATTGAAAGAAAACAATGCCAGAGCTTTTTTTAAATGTTATATTATACGTATTGGAATAATCTATAATAATAAAAGGGACTGTTTGTCTGTCTGTCCCTTTGCGGACAGAGAAGTGAGAAATTTCTAAGAAACATCTCTTTAAAGGCCTCGAAGGCTTATAAATATTTAATTACCCTTTAATATATATATATAAGGGTAATTAAATACCGGGTGATCCAAAAGTCAGGACGAACTTTAAAAATGAATAATTCGAAAACGAATCAAGATACAAAGATACGGTTTACACCAAACGGATGGAAAAGAAACCGGGTTTTGTGTGGCAACGAAAAAATAGTTCTGTTGGCGACCAAAAGATGGCGCTATAGTGTTTTATTGCACCAAAAGATGATTTACAAATGAAAAAAAAAATGTTGACAACTTACAAGTCAGCTTAATTACAGTTAATTAGTACTACAGTAAATGTTCAATGTGCTGTCCATCATTCAGAAGTACAGCTGTGAGACGAGGCACCACACCGTTTACAGCATTTAGTAGCGTTTCTTGCGTTATTCTTGCGTTATCTTGCAGAAATCCGACAGCGCTATCTGTTGGTCGCCAACAGAACTATTTTTTATTTCGTTGCCACACAAAACCCGGTTTCTTTTTCATCAGTTTGGTGCAAACCGTATCTTTGTATCTTGATTCGTTTTCGAATTATTCATTTTTAAAGTTCGTCCTGACTTTTGGATCACCCGGTATTTATAGGTCTTCGAGGCCTTTAAAGAGATGTTTCTTAGTTACAAGAAGACAAGACAATAGATGGAGCACACACACCCTACAGTGGTACCCCAGACATGTAAAATGACCAAGAAGACGACCTCAAGTAAGATGAAATCAGAAAAGTGGCCGGTGTTAATTGGATGACTAAAGCTGTTGGGGAACCGTCGGTAGCGTAATAAATTTTCTTATTTTTATAAATAGTTAAATCAGTCTTCAAATTTAATATACATTTTCATCTTTTGATATGTTAAAGAAGTTTGTTCAGCTTACCTGAGATTTTCCTTATGCGCTGAATATACCCACAGTAGTAATCCAAAGTGTTGTAGCGATATTTATCTGATCCATTGATTCACTTATATTGGAAGAATAATAAATAGTATTAGTAGAAAATGACAATTGTGTAAAATAAACAGAAGATTCATTTTCCTTTGAATATAATATAATTCTTGGCTAGATGTACATGTTTAAAATCGCATTTTGGAGGCTGCGTATAAGTGCTCCAATTTTACATTATATTAAATATATTTACATCATATATATACAAGAGCGTCTTAACTGTTCGGAAACATTTTGGAAACTGAAGGGAGATTGTTATTTGAGTTCTGTGCACACGCGCGGGATAAACAGCTGTACTTTGAAGGAGGGACATCTGCAGTATTTCTCCAATTAGTTAGTTTCGACAGTCTCTGGTTTTATTCACTGTTTTGCATCTGCGGTTGTCACTTAAAGTACTTATAGTTAATTGGGGTCTGGTTTTTGACATGTTCTTTCAATCGTTCGCTGCACGTGGAGATTAATCAATTGCATAAAAAAGGTTTCTCCGTCACTCCCCCGTAATCTCCTGTGTGGGGAATGGTTGAAGATTCAGTTTCTTACGGTGTTTCTGGTACACAGGTTTGGGAGTGGGCTTCGTGAGAGTGTCGGCTGTCATTTCTTCAGTGGGGCAGTATTGTAAATCGATTTTTCCTTCTTCTTTCATAAGTTTGATGTTGTGGAAACGTATGTCTATATGCTTGGATCGCTTAGTATCTTTATCGTTTTCAGTCATTTTTATACAGGACATATTATCCTCAAATATCGTGATGGGTAATTTTTGTGGAATGTTGAGATCGCTAAGCAAGTTTGTTATCCAACTTAATTCTTGTGCTGCGTTGCTAGCTGAAACGTATTCAGCTTCGGCTGACGAAAGTGCAATGCAATTTTGCCTTTTTGTAATCCAGTAAATCGGCGATTTTCCTAGCATGAATAGATTTCCTGACGTTGATTTACGTGTTTTCAAGTCGCCTGCCCAGTCTGCATCGGCGTATGCTGTTAGGATGGGCTTGCTGTTTGCGCTAAGAGTTAAATTCAAATTTTCTGTAGTTTTAAGGTATGAAATGATTCTTTTTACTGCTGTCCAGTCCTTTTGGCGTGGTGTTTCATTTCTACGACATAATATGTTGACTGCTGCGGATATGTCAGGACGCGTGATTGTTGATATGTAAAGTAATGTGCCTGTGGCTTGTCGATATTTCGTGTTATTAGGTAAAAGATTATCATCGTCCTCAAGTCTGTTGAATCCTGCAATCATTGGTGTGTAATGAGGTTTCATGTCGTTTAAATTCAGTTTTTTCACTAGTTCCTGTATTTTATTGTTTTGATTTAGGTAATATGTATCATTGATTTTATTAATGTTTATGCCTAGGTAATTATTCACTTCTCCTAAGTTTTTCAGTTCATATTCTTTCTTAAGTTGGTTTATTGTTTCTTCGATATCACTGTCCTTTCCTGCTATCAGGATACCATCTACATAAATGATGATGTATATCGGATTTTCTTGATTTGATTTAAAGTACAGACATGGATCATTTTTGCTCTGTATGAAATTATTGTTTGTGAGTGTTTCCGATATTTTGGTGTACCAGGCCTTTGCTGCTTGCTTAAGACCGTAGATGGCTTTTTGAAGTTTACAAACTTTTCTTTCATCGCCGGGTTTAATATACCCGTCTGGTTGACTCATATAAACAGTTTCAGTTAATTCACCGTGCAAAAATGCTGTGGTTATGTCAACATGTTTCACGTTCAAATTTTTGTGCAATGCAGAGATGAGAAATGCTCGTATTGTAGCGTGCGAAACTACAGGTGCGAAAGTTTGATCATAGTCAATCCCGAATCTTTGACTATATCCTTGTGCTACTAGACGCGCTTTATAGCATTGAATATTTCCTAAATTGTCCTTTTTTAGTTTAAAGGTCCATTTTGAACCGATAATTTTTGTTCCGGGTGGTGGATCTGTTAAAGTCCAAGTGTTACTTTTTCTTAGGCATTGTATTTCATTTTGTGTTGCTTTTATCCAATTTTGTTTATCATTAGTATTTTTCATTTTTTCGATATCTTCCCAATTTTCGGGAATGTTTTCAGATGAACTATTTGTGAGACAAACATATCTGTCAGGAGGAACGCCTCTATTTGTCCTATTAGACCTTCTTGGTTCAATTGGTTGCTGTTTGGGCACGGATGGTGTCTCCTCACTGTCAAGTTTTATTTCTAAGTGATTTTCATGTCTGTCCGGTAATTGTGTATTGTCATCTGATGTTTTTGTGGTGATTTGTATCTCCTCAATGTTATCTGAGTGTACATTTTCATTCTCAAGAAATTTTACCGTTCTCGCTATTATAATTTGTTTTCCTTGTGTGTGAATTCTATAACCAGTCGATCGTGTATCATAACCTACAAACGTTCCGGTTTGAGCCCTGTTATCGAGTTTTCCTCTATTTACTTTATCGACGTAAAATAGCGCTTTACACCCGAATGTTCTTAAGTGTTTTAAATTCGGTTTAACTCCTTTCCATAATTCGTAAGGTGTTCTGTTGTTGTTTGCTTTAGTTGGGAGTCGGTTTTGTAAATATGTTGCAGTGTTTATGGCTTCACCCCAAAAATGTTTGCTTAATTTTGCTTGTGATAGCATGCTTCTAGTCATATCTAATAAACTTTTATTTTTTCTCTCCGCAACTCCATTCTGGCTCGGATTATGCGGGACAGTCAATTGGTGTAAAATTCCGTTCTGTTTTAAGTATTCATCGATCTCTTGATTTACATACTCACGACCGTTATCCGATCTAATTTCCTTAGGTTTTTTACCGAACTGATTGTATATCATCGTTACGTACTCTTTTATCTTTTCAGCAACTTCGCTCTTTTTAGATAATAAATATATCGCAGTATATCGGGAATAATCATCAATAAGAGTCATAAAATATATTTTTCCGCCTAAGGTCGGTGTATCTAAAGGTCCACACACGTCACTGTGGATCAAATCCGCAATATTAGTAGCTCGATTTGTTGCTGATTTAGGATACGGCATGTTAGTTAATTTAGTTTCGATACAAGTTACGCATGTTTTATTTTGATGTTTACATTTTCCTATCTTTATTCCGTCCGCAAGTTGATTTGTTATCATTGATTTAATCGCGTCATAATCTCTGTGACCTAGTCTGCGATGCCAGAGATCTATGCATTGTTTGCTGTCACAGTTATACGTTATGTTTACATAATTTTGTGGTTCTTCCACATCGTCCATTTCCTCAATAATGTATAAATTTTTCTCATTTTTCGCCCTAATATATATTTCTTCATCAAAGATCAAATTGCATTTATTATCGTCGAAGATTAGTTTACACCCGTTTTTAGCGGCTTTACTAACCGAAATTAGGTTCGACTCTAAGTCTGGGACATAAAGCACTTCGCGTAATTTCGTTAGTTTTTCTTTTCCTTCGGGGGTTAATGTTTTTATAAAAACTTCTCCTGAACCTAACGCTGTCAGTTTATTACCATTCGCGATCGTTACTGAAGTTTTATTATAATCAATAAATTTACTAAATAGGCTTTTATCATTACAAATGTGCGAGGTAGATCCTGAATCGAGAATCCAGTTATTTTTGCCTACTTTTTGAGTGATTAATGCTTTATTTTGCGTTTGATCATTTGCGTATTTTCTTTCGTTTGGAACTTTGTTTTCCCTATGAGTTTCGTTGTTTTCATAACATAATGAAGATGAGAAATTCTTTTTATTTTTGAATTGATTGTTACGAGGATTTCCGGATTGTACCGTGCTTTTTGCTCTTGTAGTGCCAGCATTCGTAAGTGGAATGATTTTTCATTTTGCAGTTGTTGCAATATTTTTGTTCTCTTCTATTTTCAGTGTGTGTATATCTCCTATTTGTTTTAAATGCTCTCTCATTGTTGTTATATCCGCTATGCGATTGTTCTGACATTTCATGTCTACGATTATATTCATCTGTTAATTTGTTTTTGATAAAATCAGGGGTGAGCTCATTTTCTGGTCTCGCCTCCAACGCAGTTATCAAAGTATTGTAACTGGGGGGAAGAGAACACAGAAATAGCGCGGAAATATGTGAATCGCTAATATTTTCTCCAATGGCATTAAGTTTATCTATAATTTGCAAGATATTAGTGATATGTGAGATCATGTTTCCGCCCTCCGCTAATTTAGTACTGTATAATTTTCGTAACAGGTAAAGCTTACTAGATAAATTGCTTCTCTCATGTATATTTTTCAGAGCTTCCCATGTTAATTTTTGCAGTTTCTAAGTTTTTTACACTTACGATTTGAGAATCATCAATGCTTAAGTTAATTAAAGCTCTAGTCTTGCGGTCTCTTTTGTGCCATGCGGGGTCGGGTGGAGCTGGTGGATCTTGTACTATAATATCGTCGAGTTCCTCTTTAATCAGGAACATCTGCATCTTGAACTTCCATGTACTATAATTTGTAGAATTGAGTTTTTCAATAAATTGAGTATTTTCTTTTATCGCATTCATTTTTTTTCTTTTTTTCTTTAGTGTTCTTTTATTTATTATTATATTTTTAGAAATTTGTTAAATTATCGTTTTTGATACTGGGATAATATTCTTTTTTCAGAATCAGTCTCATAATCTTTGTTGGGGAACCGTCGGTAGCGTAATAAATTTTCTTATTTTTATAAATAGTTAAATCAGTCTTCAAATTTAATATACATTTTCATCTTTTGATATGTTAAAGAAGTTTGTTCAGCTTACCTGAGATTTTCCTTATGCGCTGAATATACCCACAGTAGTAATCCAAAGTGTTGTAGCGATATTTATCTGATCCATTGATTCACTTATATTGGAAGAATAATAAATAGTATTAGTAGAAAATGACAATTGTGTAAAATAAACAGAAGATTCATTTTCCTTTGAATATAATATAATTCTTGGCTAGATGTACATGTTTAAAATCGCATTTTGGAGGCTGCGTATAAGTGCTCCAATTTTACATTATATTAAATATATTTACATCATATATATACAAGAGCGTCTTAACTGTTCGGAAACATTTTGGAAACTGAAGGGAGATTATTATTTGAGTTCTGTGCACACGCGCGGGATAAACAGCTGTACTTTGAAGGAGGGACATCTGCAGTATTTCTCCAATTAGTTAGTTTCGACAGTCTCTGGTTTTATTCACTGTTTTGCATCTGCGGTTGTCACTTAAAGTACTTATAGTTAATTGGGGTCTGGTTTTTGACATGTTCTTTCAATCGTTCGCTGCACGTGGAGATTAATCAATTGCATAAAAAAGGTTTCTCCGTCAAAAGCACTACAAGACAGGAAACAATGAGAAAATTTGGGGGGAGGCCTACATCCAGCAGTGGATTGAAAATGGTTGTTGTTGTTGTTGATGATGATGATGATATATTAGTTTGAGCTGTAACCAAATCTCGGCAACAACATTCCCGTAACAATATATTTTGTATATACTATTTTTTTTTAAGCACCGTAGTTTTTTGACGATTGTTTTAGCATTGGAGAGGGAGATCTACGGTAGAGGTCTGCACGGGCCGAAATTTCCAGGCCCGGGCCCGGCCCGACCCGTATTAAAAAAAATTCGGCCCGGTCCGGCCCGATACAAAAATTAAAAGTTCGGCCCGAGCCCGGCCCAGCCCGAACAAAAAAAATATTGGCCCGGCCCGATTTAAAAGTTAAAAGTTCGGCCCGAGCCCGGCCCGGCCCAGAAAAAAGTTAAAATCTCGGCCTGAAACCGGCCCGGCCCGAGTGAATTTCTACAAAATATTGACTTTTACGTCGATTTGGTTAAAAATTTGCCTCGTAGGAGGAGATCTAACCAAAAATTCCTATCTTAGCCTTTTTTTTTTCATGTTTATAATCTTCATGTTTATAGAGATGCCGCAACCTGGAATAATTATTTTTTTTAATAAATCTCTATTTGTTGTATGTATGTTGTAACAATTTCATTAAATCTCTCACAATCTGCTAATTAGGCAGAGTAATCAAAGATAGAAGTTCCCAAGAGTTGGAAAACTTTTCTCACGCTTAGCTGTGGGGTTACAAGAACGTCACTTACTACAATAGGAAAAGATGAGCCTCGATCAATCTTGTGAACTGAAATTGCTTAGACAGCAAGATATTTCTCTGATCTGTCCGACGACATGTGGGGTCTCGGATCGTGAGAAATTGCCGTGTGAACATTCTAAAGTTCAGGAAGACCTCCCCAAAAGAATGGTTTATCCTATGACTTAAAAACCGAAACTAATGACGTGAACTAAAACTTTTTTGATTGGTGATCGGAGTATCTTTTGTTCGAGCAAGGGGACCGGAAAACAGAATCGAGGGGAAGTTAGTTAGAGTTTTGGCAGGAGAACGAGTGTTGGTGGAAAACACTCTTCTCAGGACGATTTCCCAAACCAGTGGGGAAGGAAATGTTTTGCTGACACATTTTGAAGAGAGAAGATTTCTCTTAAGGCAACGGCAAGGTCATCGCTTGAAGTTTTTGTGAAGAGTGCAAAAGAACTCATGTTAAGATTTCCAATTACTGTACAAGATTGGACCTTTCATTGTTTTATTAATTGATTATAAGTTGAAACGAAATTACGCTGAAAAAAATTGTTTATAATGATTTGTAATATTAAGAAACTCGAAAATGATTTTTAAATAAAAATCACTTAGTAGTACCTTATTGAAATTAATCCATATGAAAAGGCCACACGCTACCCCTTTACAAATTATAACATCATGGATTCATTATAATGTGTTTAAGTTATCATTAATATTGTTACTCCATATTCCATTTATTGAAGTGTTAAAAATCAGAAAAATGCTATACAGTAAAATCTTCTAAGATGGAATTGCATAGGGAAGAAAAAAAATGAGTTATAGACAATTTGCCTTCTTAGCAGGTGTAAATGTATTATATATTTTCTTTCGTATTAGTATATTCATTTTTCATGGATCAACACATTTTTCAGTTTAAGACAGGATTCCGTCATAAACAAGTTATTTTTCTCACGTTTTACTATAATTTAGCCATATTTTAATAAGTGTATAAATCTACTATTCTCTAAAAAGACTAAATTTTAATGTTTAATTGTAGAATAATGGCGATTAACAAATGTATGCAGGTTTTGCAAAGATTTTTGTGCCAGGTCTTATTTTACTGATCTTCGAACGGCTAGGCCACGCCGAGACAATGATTTTCATACGGGTCAAAACCAGGACTGGAAATTTTGGGGCGTGAAGACTAGGAAGAATGAAACCAGTCCCGGCTCTGTACGGAAAAAATAATTTAAGGCACGGCCTTATCCTTCAGGAAAAAAGTAAGGCCCGACCCGGCCCGAGACTTCAGAAAAAAGTATGGCCCGGGCCCGGCCCGGCCCGAGTGCCATGAAGGAAAATTGGCCCGTTCGGGCCTTGGCCCGGCCCGTGCAGATCTCTAATCTACGGTCTAACTAATAACGAGCCACTTTGGGGTAACCCGACATTGGCCGTTTCAAAACTTCGATTTTTTTTTTCGTCGCTTAACGTACATTTTATATAACGAAAATCATATTTTATGAGTTAAAAATCGATATTGAAAGTCGAAGAACAATTTTGCAGCTATAGAAGTGGGGCAAACTACAGCGAATAAAAAGTAACAAAAACTTTCAGCTGTTTGTTTGTTTGTTTGTGTGTGTGTGTGTGTTTTTTTTTTTTTTTTTTTTTTTTTTTTTTTTCAGAACAGCATTTTCAAAATCGGTGGATACTCTAATTCCGTCAGTTTTTCTTCAATCAACTTGATTTTTTTTAAAAATTAATTATTATATTTTTTCTAGTGAAAAACGTAGAATTTTCATTGCGAAATTTTTGGTTGAAAAGTTGCATGTTAATTTGATTTGGTGACATTTGACAAATAATACATATTTTAAAAAAAAGACTACATATTTCACAAGATTTCGTATTAAAAAACTAATTTTTTGTCTCTCTTTTTTATTTTATTTTTTATTTACTAAAGTCTACCATGAGTTATCGCATCCTCAGCTTGACCCTCTGTTTACGAAGTACTGTCTCCTATCAGCTCTCATGCCACCATTTTTTTAATATATCAACTAAAATAATTACAGTTTTCTATTTTATTGTATTTGTATAATAATTTAGTGTAAATGGATTTTTATAAACACATCACATTTCTATTAAAAAAAATAATAATAATAAAAAAGAATCCCAAAAAGCTTTTAATTTTAATACCTCAAAGTGGTGTTATCTCTTGCCCACAAATCTTAAACCATCGTAGTTTGTGATTTTTAGACTATTTATATCAGCTTTAGAATTTCTTAATTAGGCTTTTTATAAAATAAACAAAATTATCTTTCAATGAGATTATCTGTAGACGAAAAAATAAAAAAAATAACCTACAAATATTTATCAAAAAGAAATGTTACTATTCCGCACACATTTTGCTACTTTTCTGTAATTGCTTAGATTTTCTTGGGAAGAATAAATGAGAATAAATGATACGGCTTCTTTTCTTTAGAAAATTTTAGTTGTTGGTCTAATCCGATTCTAGAAAGTTTACTGGAATTTTAAACGAGACAAATCGGCAAGTTTTTATTTGAGTTCAGATAGAAATTTTCTTTACTTTAGTAAATTTGAACGAAATAAAGAAAATAAAAAAAAATTCCTCTGCTTCTCTTGGGAGTCTGAATAAAAATCACCCTTTTTTATTTATATAAAATGGAAGCGAACTATTTGTCTTAGTTTATAAGCCGTAAGCCATTGATTCATTGATTGATGATGTCCATATATATGGATTTTGTCTTTTTAACTGAATTTAAAAACGGAAACTTCACTCAATTCAACATATATAATATATATGTCGAATTGAGTGAAGTTTCCGATATATCCTACACTTATTCCTAAAATGACAAATTCTAAAAATGTTATTTTTGACAGATTATTATTAATGAATGACACAAAACTATTTTCCAGCCTGTCATTAAAAGTACATTTCAAAATCTTTAACAATAGTCAAATTTGAGCGGTTTTGTTATTTTTCTCAACTGGCGTTATGCAACTCTACTGTCTACAAATTTTCTGAAAATCGGTTGTAGTAACATGGAAATAAACAATTGTACCCTGGATATAAAAGTTTTAAATTAATTCCCGATCCAGTTTAAATAAAGAATAACTTTTCTGTTTCATGCTTCAAAACGTTTTTTTGCCTTTTCTGTAAAACTTCATTTTTATGTCATATTAGGAATTATGTCATATTACGTGTGTCATATTATGTGTGATACAAATAAATAAATTTATTTATATTGCGTATAATTTAATGTTTGTAAAAACTTCTTTTGTTTACTTGCGTCACTTTACGAAGAAGTGTGCGATATAAATAAATAAATATATTCACGTACATAGCATATATTTTTAGGTTCATGAAAATTACATTTGTTTATTTGAGTCAGTTTACGAATAAGTGTGCGATATTATATAAATAAATTTATTTATTTATATTGTATATATTTGTATATTCGTGAAAACTTTATTTATGTACTTGTATCATTTTACAAATAAATGTGCGATGTAAATAAATAACTACATTTATTTATATCATATATATTTTTCATTCGTGTATTTTTACACATAACTTTCGAACTGATACTTCAATTTTGGCGCATATTTTTCTGTTAGAAAAAACTCTTCGTTCTGATGACTCTTACGTCAATTTTGCTAAGATTTGAAGATGCAATGTTTGTATTTGGCTATTTATTTTATCACCGCTATAGACTTAAACTTTCGTAATGATAGGACAATCAGCATGAATATTTTTCTTTTAGGCACGAATTTGCAAGCAAAGTATTAAACATATTAGCATTCGCTGCCTCCGTCTAAAATCTCAAAATTGAATAATATTGATAATGAATAATATAAATTGAATAACTAAATATATATATATATATAAATAAGGCACAGTTTTTCCACTTTAAGATTGTCAGTCTGTTATGCATACAATAAAGATTTTGATATCTTATATCTCATATCCCCCAAATGGATGGACCACAAGGAATGTCAAAAGTTAAGAAAGAAAAGTGTATTTTCTTGAACGAACCACTAACATGGCAAACTTAAAATCTGATATTAAATGATCGCCTTTTTCGTCATTCCAATGAAAAATGGACATAAAATCAATGTTGCCACAAAAATTTGCCCCTTTCAAAGATAAATATATATAAATAAATATTCTAAAGCTTGAAATAATAAAATTTCTTCACTTGAAATGATAAAATTAGCAAGAAAAATATACATAACTTAAAAATTTACATTACTATAAAGCGTAGAATATAATGAAACAAGTTATAAATTACGAAAATTACAATGTATTATAATGTCATGTTTTAATGTGTTTTTCAGTTCTTTTTTCATAAAAATTTCTAAGTAAAAAGTATTTGACATAGAGAGCTGCGTGCGTCACAATCATTATGAGCTTTCGCATTATGCTATTATAGCTTAATGGTAAACGATTATGCCATAATGAATACATGATTGTCAGGAGTTCAACATTCTAGGTTTCAATTTTGGATAGGAAGTGGGTTAAAAAACAAGTAATTGATGTATGTATCTTTTTTACACAGTTACTTGTTTCTGCAACGTTTGTCATTTATTATTACAAGCAAACAGTAAATGCTACGATTTATTGAGTTTAAATTATTTTTTAAACACGTATTTA
This sequence comes from Maratus michaelseni, assembly GCA_963931845.1. Taxonomy (NCBI): domain Eukaryota; kingdom Metazoa; phylum Arthropoda; class Arachnida; order Araneae; family Salticidae; genus Maratus; species Maratus michaelseni. The sequence goes on along the minus strand of OZ007586.1, from coordinate 71,088,760 downwards.
CTGTTTTTCACAGACACTTAAAAAAATTTCTTTCTTTCATTTCAATTTTTCGTTTTCTTTTTTATTTGTTTCGTGGATAAATTCTAGAAAAACTAATATTTTGAAATCGCTTCAGACGCATTTTATAGTATTCAAATTTTCTACTGTAACCATACCACAAGGAAGCAAATTCGAATCTTTTAAATTTAACAGGGTTCGTGCGCCTCAGGAGATTTGAATACCAGATTTTTTGTAAAGTAATATTTGCCTTATTTAATGAAGAAATTCTGTGTTTAAATATAATGATCATTAATTTATGGAAAATCTGGCATTCATCCCCTGAGGCGTACGAACCCTGTATAACGAAAGGATATTTAAAACTTTTAATTTCCTACGTACATTCTATGCATTGGATATATATAAGGAACACTAGAATGTAGAGAACCAAGTATTCATCCTGCTAAAGGTTGGTTATACCGGAGTTCAACTGTATATTTAAATTTATACGTTAAAAAATTATAATACATGTTTATTATACGTATAGCATAATATTGTAGCTATAAAAGAAAACTGAACTTGCTTTTCCCTTTAAAGATTGCACATAAAACATTCGTTTCTTAGCTTTCTAGAACAAATATCTTTTGCGCACGTATTATATTTAACCCTTTGCACTCGAGAGGTGACTCTCACTCACCACTAGTGTTGCCAGGTGTCCCTCGTAAATAGGGGCTCCAAATGCTCTGGACACCACTAATCAATTACAGTTTATTTCGCCCTTATTAATCCTAGATCATTCTTCCATTAAATAGAGCGAAGAAAATCAATTTAAAGTACTGGTGTCCAGAGCATTTGGAGCCTAGATTGACGCAGGACACCGTCGTGAGTGAGATTTACCTCTCGAGTGCAAAGGGTTAGTATGTCTTTTAAAAAATTAATCGATAAATAAAAATTAGTTTTGCACTATGACATCAGTACACTGTAACATTTTCTGTAAAAACATGGAAAAGGAACAGGAATTCTTGATACATCTACTCTAGTTCTCAGTTAACATTTCAAAGGACCCGTTGTTATTGGGTTGTCCGGAAAATTCGTACCGTTTCGGAAAATTAACTCGTACCGGAAAATTCTATCATATAATTATTAGACATTAATTCCTAATGTTTAATAATTAACGTTTAATAATTAAGCTAATGTTTAATAATTAACGGATAGAAAATTCCGGTACGAATTAATTTTCCCAACCGGCACGAATTTTCCGTATAACCCAATATTTTTTCGTACTTTTACGACATACATTTTACCACAGAGTAAGGAGATTTAAACAGAGAATCAACTCTCATAGACTTCAATGGTAACTTCTTTAACATGGGATTACACATAGACAGTGGCGGTATCTGCGGATGACGCAGAAACTACGCCCATAACAGAAGCGAGGTTTCTAATAACGGCTATATACCGCTTTCTTGGCGACAAATGAGCGAAGGGGGAAAAAAACGGCGACTGCTTGTTGCTGCTTGTTATTTAAATCTTATTTTTGATATTATTTAACATCGTACAATCCGCAATTATTATGTTTTCAATTGCATGCATATTTATAAGCATATAAAATTCTTCGAATGTTCCAGAAATTAGAATCATTGAATTAACCTTCGTACCCTGTTGAAATTTTACTCAACGTTGATAAAAACATTTCACACCAGAATTTGTTTTTGAAAATGATTTAACACATTTATTTAACGTAGTTTTGTGTAGCATTTATTTAACTTACTTTTTTTTACTTACACTACTACTTTTACTACTACTTTAACTTACATTTATTTAACTTACTAAAAAATCTGGTTCCAATCGAATTAAATAAATTATAGAAGTGGGTCTATTCGACCCATTCAGGGTAGGAAGGTTAAACACGGTGTTATACAATGATAGTGTAAAATTCTGATGAATTGCTTATTCTTTTAATTTAAAAAATAAACAGGTATTCATCAGCAACGAATAAATTAAAGTGGAAAGTAAAAATAAACGCTTTTAAAATTTGTAAAAAATATGAAAATAAGATGTTTATATTTCCCGAACAGATGCAAAAACATTTTCAAATATTTTAAGCAATTAATTTCTAAATTCTATTAAATTTATCGGCAAAATTTTAAAAGTATTGGAAATCCATATCGAAAATTTAGCATTCATAATTTTACGTCTAAATCCATTATGCAAACATTCTATTTTCATTTCAGATAAAAATGAAATTTGAAAAATCGTCTGCATCCCCATAGGAAAGCATTATGGCCTAAAAAAAATGTTCTATATTTTCCGAATGAATGAACCAAATTTAACCAAAGGCTATACAGCTAATTCCGGATATCTGGCCAACATACCAACTAAAAATCAACCTAATCGGACCATTTGTACGGAAAACAGACAGATGGAAACCAAAAACTTTTCGCGTCTCCACAGTGAGCCTTAACATGACGTTTCGGCAAAAATCTGTCAACACTGAATATATATAAAATATTTCAAACATTACGGAACTTGAAAAACAAGAACAAAAATAACACAAGAAAATAAATCATAACTTACATTTTGAAGAATTATAATGACCTATTTGATCTTCAAAGAGTAATTTTAATAATAAATATTAATCAAGATTCAAAAATCAAATAGCGAACGCCAGTGGCGTAGCGTCGGGGGGGGGGGGGGGCACGATCATTTTACTACCAGTAAAATTATAAACTACATTTGGCCTTATTTAATCTTTGAACGGTATGAATTAAATAAGGCCAACTATACTATATAAAAATACTGGTAGTAAAGTGATCGGGCCCCCCCTTGACGCTACGCCTATGGCGAACGCCGAAAATTTGCACTTGTGAAAATGAAAACAGCAAAAATTGTCAAGCTGAATAGGGTTACAATTAAACGGAAATCACGAAAAAAATCGCCAAAGCGATGATTTAGTTTATAAGTCATCCGCTGCAGTCGCTCTTTTCAGGCGAAGTTGGATCTCTGTCTTTCGCTGTGCTTTTTACGACACGAATGTTTCGTTTAGTTACGCGGCTCTATTACAAATGCAATACATTTCATAATAGTAATAAAAGAAGTAAATTAGAAAAACATTTAAAAATATCAACAAAGTAAATTAATAATATTTGCATAATATCATTTCAAGTCATCATTCATCACTTGAAATGATATTAAATTTTAATAATATTTGCAAACGGAAAAAAATATCCAGAAATTTACATTTAAAGAAGCTAAATACCATTTATTAATCATTTATGATTAACGCACAATGATTGATGCACATGATTTAAACAAGAAATATAAAAATATAAGAAAATCTATCACTTTTAAAAAATATCTATTATTTTAAAAACATAATTCAATTTCATCTTCTGTATTTTTCGTTAATTTTTTTATGCCAGGAAAAACTTTCACAGTGTACAACTTTTTCATTTTTGAGTCTTGGCATATTTTATTTTACGTCATTTTACATTTTTATCTTTACCCATATATTTTTTTTTATCTTCAATTGATACTTCCCAATCGTCATTTGAGAATCGAGAATCGAGTAAGTCTTCTAAATATTTATCGTTTAACTATGTAAAACACAATCATAACTCAGCGTAACACATATAAATTGCATTATTGCATAAATTAATCTTTAAAACGTGAAATAATTAATTAATATATATCTACTTGCATTAGTAAGCGTGCGTCATGAATTTTACGAAAGTCGCTTTAAAAACTTCATTCAACAAACGTAGGAACTGAACCTTGGACATTTTAGGGAAGGAACAGATAGGCGAATAGCAATGACCTTTAGGCAGTTTCGGTGCCGTATGTGAGAATTGAGAAATTAATACCATATTTGTCGTAAAATTTGCATTAGGTTAAAAATAATCTATCGAGAATTAGTGCTTGCGCCATAGAAGTTTCTTTCAGAGGGAGACAGGGGGGGTGTGATAGAATTATTTTTAATTTACAGCTATAATATAACAGTTTTCAATTTATTGCAAGTTATTTTAACAATAAATTTCTCGCATATTTTGCGAATAACTGTGCGCTTCTGCTATAATGTTCAACACAGATATTCAACACTTGCATATGGTGCGTTGTAATTTGCTGACAGTATTTACAACAAAACCACAACATTACTTTGCTTTTCCACGTAATATTTACAGTTTTAGGAATTTTTATGCATGTAACTTTAAAGCGCCTTCTGTATGTTTATAGGTGTAAATATACACACTCTAAATATACAAAAAAGTTTCTCTGCTTTTAACCTAATCTCGGTTTTCCTCTTTCTACAATTTTTGATAAAATTAAAAATAAATGATTTACCGCGATGGATTTTCTGTTGTTTCACATATTTTTTTATTATTATTATTATTATTTTTTATATAGCAGTGTATTAGACCGAACGTCAAATAAATAAATAAAAGATGCACTTTTTGTCAACTTACTTGTCTTGATCTTACTAAAAATGTTCTGATTTTCAAAATTGTCACAAAATATTTCCTGTAACTGTAACAGCAAAATACTCTAAAAGCTTCTACTAGAAAATATGCTTAAGCCGTTGATAAAAAAAGAGGCGGTCACAATTGAGAATGAGTCGCAATTGTTTATGCGTATGGAAAGCATCTTTTTCTTTCTTTTTGCATACAGATTTGTTTTAAAAGAAATATTAAAGTGCAAGTCGATCTTCTGTCATTTATCTCTTAAACGCAATAAAACATTTCATAATAAAACGTGGTTTATAATTAAAATTTGGTTTTTCATTATAAAACCTGTTTCATTATTTGGGACAAAATGAACTTTTCGGGGTACTCATATTCAACGTTATATATTGAAAGGAAAGGAAATTCCGATTTCAAAATCTCAAATCATTTGAACGAAAAATTTATTGCTTTCTGAAAATGTAAAAATTTGGACACCAGTGTTAAAACTACTCTGACATACAACGCAAGAACGCGGATTTTTCTGACACAATTTCCGACTCATTTTTAAACACAAAGGCATAAAATTGGCAGGACAGACTATAGAAGCGATTTGGAATCGAAATCAGTTTTCCATTTTTTGATAAATTGAATAGTTATCGAGTTAAAAGCGAATCTGGTCACGCGATGACACGTTTTCGCGCTGCGCGTCGGGAATTCTGTTCAAAACGTCGACTTTGACAGTCTTTTCTGAAAGATCTTCTGCCTTTACCAAAAAAAATGGAAAACGTTTTTCGATTACATAGTTTCTGAATAAGAACACCTGCCACTTTCATGCACACTGTAAAAAATAATTGTCAAATTCACTGCATTTATTACAGTAGATCGCAACGTATGAAAAAATACCGCAAATATAACAGTAGATTTAACCAGTGTTTCCGATTTTAACATCCTTTCATGCGAACAACCAATCAGATCACATCTTTCATTTTAAACACCGGCGTCTGCGCGCTCAAAGACATTTTACTAGCATGATCTGCGCAAATAACTTCTGCTTCTGCGTACGAGTTTTTACCCACGCGACTGCGAAAGCGAACAAAATGGTGTGTTAACTTAGGTGTGTTAACGCTTGGAACAAAATGGTGTGTTAACGCTTACGAGCCTGCATTGTTTATATATCAGTGTTTAATTACAAATAGTTTTTTATATTTGTATTAGATAAACATATTTCTAAGGTAACTTGTAATTCTAGACCAATTATCTAAAAAATATATGTATATTATCTAAATTCTTCTCGCCCTTCAGAATTGAAGTGTTTCTATTTTTAGTGCTACAAATATATTCTCTCTCTATATATATATATATTTACACATAGTATTAATGAATATTTGATGTCTCAGTTTTGCCACATTAAAAAAATTTCTATTAATTAATTCTGAATTCTCACATATATCATATACAGAGTAGTAAAGAAATGTTTTAATGTTGTATTGAATTTGTATACCTAAAATAATGAGTTCCAATGTTGTTTGTCAAACAAACGATGAACTTTATGATTATTCCAATAATCATCTAAAAATGAAAGCTGATTAAAATTAGTGATTTTTCATTGTGGTAATTTGTACGGAAATATGACTATTAAAATTACAGCACTTTTTGTGATAATTTGTACGGAAAAATAGCTGTGAAATTTACTACAATTATAACCGTTGAAATGACGGAAAAAATGTAGTAAAATTTACATCGAATTTTACTGCGATTTTTACGTAAAAACTGCTGGCAACATTGCTGCCAACAGTTTTTGCAGTAAATTTAACGGATTTTTTTTTGCGAACAAAAATGAATTAAAAAATGTGTCAGAAAGTAGCGTATTTGGATTTTATAACAGCCTTAATGGAATTAACATAAAGTAACTTTTTAATATTGCTTTTTTAATGTTTCTCGACAGTAAAGTAAGTATAAGTAAAAGAGGTTGCATAAAATAAATTAATTTTGGTATTTTAATATGAATACAGCCCTTTGTAAAACAAATACCACATCTAAAATCAATACTTGATTTGTACATCTTTTGTAACTGGAAGTAAGTTTCTATCATCAGCGGTTTAAGAGATAATCGCCCCATTATATCTATTTTGAATCACCAGTATAATGAAGCCAATATTTTATATTTTCGCAATTTATCAATAATTGTTCCTATGTTATTCTCGAGTTTCATGCATAAATTAAAAAAATCTCTTGAGAAGTTCATTATGAGGAGAATAAAGTATAAGAATCAAATTATAATAGGGACATAATGTAATCTGAACTGTAACAAAATATTTGGTCAGCCGTTTATGCATTAGTTACCAGTCATTTGATTTGATGTTTTTCTGCCGCAACACCTTCATTATGAAAGGTTGAAGTGATATATGAACTTAACGCACGTGACTTCACGCTACACGGAGCATGCTATTGTAAATTGTTATATTTATGAACCGTTTGCGCTTGTCACATTGCGTGCAAAACGTGTGATTTTGATTTAATTTTGGGATGAACATTTCAATTACGTCTATTTCCATTATGTCAGTTGCTGTTTTTATTGAATTGTAATTTTACTTTAGCATTATGAGTAGACTGAAAATTTTAATGGCTACCCGTATGTATATTTTTGTTTTATGGAAAACCTAATTTCACCTAAATATGAAGGCTAATATTTCAGTTCTAAATATTTCAGCTACATTATGAAAAAATCTGAAGACAAATGTTTATTTATTTATTAATTATTTTTTGTATGCAAAAATGATAAAAGTGGTGCAAAAAGCGTTATTTTTCAAGAAGATATATAAATTTTTACATATGCCTAAAATTAATAATTTTTTTAAATTAAAAATTAAAAAATATGTTTAAAAGGATTTACATTTGAAAAGAAATATACATATACATAAAAAAAAAAAGAGTAAAACATATTTATAAGTAAAGGGATTAAAATTTTGTGTCCCAAACCGCCTTAATATTGAAACAAGTTGGAAATTGTACGTTAAACGTGACAAATGAGGTGTGTTCGTACTATAACTAGTTTTGCTATGTGTAAAAATCATCGTTATTATTTCAGTGAAATGAATTATATCATCAGTTATGAGCGAAATGAGCATGCCTTTTTTTTCTTATTATTACGTATGCCACGTTTACAGATGCAAATATTTTTTTCGATACCTGACATCGCTGCAAAATTCACCATGGAGATCTTGCTTTGCGAATGATTACTTCCATGGTTTAATATTTCTATGACTCACGGTGAACGAATCTCTTGTGTTTATTTGCTTTAATGAATTAAGACTATTCGGCTGTTAACCTAATTTCCACTGACGTTATCTCAGAATCTATACATTTTTTTAATATAAGTAAAGATTTTTTAATATAAGTTATATAATACATTTTTTAATATAAGTATAATGTCTCAAACAAACAATTTTTTGAACGATCTTTCTAAAAATGTAACTTTTATGCAATTTTATTCGAAAAAATAATTTCGAATAAAAATGGTTGCTTGGCATATAAAAAAAGAAGTGGTTAGCCCGCATTTGTTTTCCCCAGTCACATGACTTGCTATTTTATTATATAGATTACGTATGATATGATTTAATAGAATAAACAAAACTTTTATATTAATATCTTTTTAAGTTTTGATTCGATTTTCATAAAATTTGAAATGACTCTACAAAATTCTGCAACGATTATATATATTAAATTTTAAACTATTCGGTTGGGTAGTTTTTCCGCTGTTATATGCGGACGGACGGACAGACGAACGGATCAGATGACGACTATAGGTGTTACGTATTTATATAATTACGAACGCACCTAAAAATGCTTACTTAAGAGATTCCCCTCCCTTAAATTTAAGAATGAATCCATCACTGTATGAAATTATTGCTCTTGACAATAGTAACATTTTTAATGATTTCAATTTTAGTTAACGTTGTAAAATGTTTATTTAGAATATTTTTGAATCATACAAGACCTGCTCGGAGATATACGGCGCTCGTTGGCGCTTATCATTGAAGCCCCTTTACACTCTTTTATCCATGAAACATAATAGAAAGAAGTACTTTATTAAGAAACGACCCTAGATTGTACTTAGTATGCTTAAGCCTCGTGTGCTGGCCCCGGACGGGGTACTTTATGTTATTTCAAACGATAATTATTTATGTTATTCCAACAAAACATTCTTCAAATAAGTGCTCTATACCATGAATACGATAAATATTTGAAAATAAATCATTTAGAGTTGCAAAAATCCGGTTTATTCCCGGGTTTATTTCCAATAGACCCAGTTTATTCCCAGGTTTATTCCCAGGTTTAAACCGGGTTTTTTCTAGCCTTTACAACTCTAGTTAAAGTTTATTAATTAAGTTTTTCTTAATTCAAAAAATGCTCCAAAAGTTCTAATTTTAAATATTTTCTCATTTTCTCGTTTTAATACTTAAAAAAAAAAAAAAAAATGTGCGTTCATTTTTTAATCCAACAGAGAGTTATTACTAAAAAAAAAAAAAAAAAAAAAAAAAAAAACTGGCCCGAAACTGAATTCTTATTAAAATTTATATGTTAATAGACTTTATCACTAATCTGAGGCCTTTAAAGGGACCAGAAAGAGGTTTGAAATGACACAAATTGACTGAAATTTGATCGTGGATAGGGAAACCTGAGATTAATTTAGGCTAATACTTTTTAGGTACGTTCGTAATTATATAAATACGTAGCACCTATAGTCGTCGTTTGGTCCGTCCGTCTGTCCGTCCGTCTGTCTGTCTGTCTGTCTGTCCGTCTGTCTGTCTGTCCGCATATAACAACGCAAAAACTACCCAACCAAATGGTTTGCAATTTAAAATATATTATCTTTGCAGAATTTTGTCGAGACATTTCAAATTTTATTAAAATCGAATCAAAACTTTAGGAGATATTAATAAAAATATTTATTAAGAAATTTGAATTTTTTTTTTTTTAAATCGGTGCTTTTTTGTTATAGGAGCTAATCGTCAAGCGACCGAGATACTTATTTTATGAGAGAAATTAATCTGCAGACGATATAATTCATTTCACAGAATTAAAAATCATCAAGATCTGAATATTTATATAACTAGCTGATACATATATATCTGAATATTTATATAACTAGTTAAGATATTTGTATGAACAGTGTCATAAAATATATACTTAACTAGCTGTTTAACCCGTTCTACGCACGGGATATCATGAATTTAATTCTAAAACGTGCGTACGAACGCACCTCGTTTGTAACGTTTGACGTACAATTTCCAACTTGTTTTTTTTTTGCATTTATTTATTTATGTTTTATAAAAAATAAAAAATATTTGTTTTATTATAAAAAACAAAAACAAAAGTACAAAATATTGTACGACAAATTTAATCTTGTAAAACAAGTTTTGCCATAGTTTTTAAGCCCAGGTTCCAAATATTTGAGACGTCATTTCTTCTTTACACTGCTTATTACGTTCTCACTCGATTATAACCGCGACCTACGTTATACACGGCCGGTGCATGACGTTTAAAACGTCACATGGAGTGGATCGAGGCTAGCGAAAAAGAAAGGCTACCGCGGTGCTTTACGCGTATCTTTTTTTACAGACCGCCGGAGTCACGTGATGCTCGAATGCACCAATGAAGGTGTGCTAAAAGAGTAACACGTTACTCTAGCGGTCTGTAAAAAAAGATAAGTGGAATGCACCGCGGTAGCCTGTCTTTTTCGTTAGCATCGGAGTGGATCCGAGGCTAACGAAAAAGAAAGGCTACCGCGGTGCTTTACACGTATCTTTTTTTACAGACCGCTGGAGTCACGTGATGCTCGATTCCACCAATGAAAGTGTACGAAAAGAGCATCACGTCACTCTAGCGGTCTCTAAAAAAAGATAAGTGGAATGCACCGCGGTAGCCTGTCTTTTTCGTTAGCCTCGGAGTGGATCATTTTTACACTGCGATTGGTGCAAAGAGGCGCGCCCACTGTTTTGCGCCAATCGCCGTTTAAAAATGATCCACTCCGAGGCTAACGAAAAAGACAGACTACCGCGGTGCGTTCCACTTACCTTTTTTTACAGACCGCTAAAGTGACGTGATGCTCTTTTCGTACACCTGCATTGGTGGATTCGAGCCTCACGTGATTCCCGCGGTCTGTAAAAAAAGATACGCGTAAAGCACCGCGGTAGCCTTTCTTTTTCGCTAGCCTCGGATCCACTCCATGTGACGTTTTAAACGTCATGCACCGGCCATGTATAACGTAAGGCTAGTATAACGTAAGACTCCTATAATAGGAGGTAGGAGCTCTAGTATAACGTAGGTCAGGCCGCGTTATAACTGAAACGGGAAAAATGTAACCAAATTAATAAATTACATTAACTCGTGAACTTCACACTAGTGCGGATTCGCACCGACCAAAATTTCAAAAGTCGGCGTTTTTTGAAAACATGCTTTCATTAATTTGCCTTTTTCATTAACAAAATGAAATTTCTGATAAAAATAATTATACAGTTCGATTCCTCCGCAAATTTCGTAAAAGAAACATCTGTTATATTACTATATCGCCAACAAAGTTATACGCAGTTGAAGTTACGGAATCTGAAATCTCACTAGTGTGAAGAGCACTGTTGCTGAACCGAAGGGTAGATTACACGGGTAAACCATAGACATCTAATATAAATTATCTGTACGCATCTAATATCTATATTAGATGTCTATGGGGCAACGTATTGGGTTGTCCGTAAAATTTGTGCCGTTTGGGAAAATTAATTCGCACCGGGAAAATTCTGCCCGTTAATTATTAGATATCAGCTATCGGAATTAATGTCTAATAATTAAATGATAGAATTTTCCGGTACGAATTAATTTTCCCAAACGGAACGAATTTTACGGACAACCCAATACTGTTGCTAAAATGTTGAAATGATTGAATGACACCAGGATTTACGAATACATTTATTTTAAAATAACTAAAACCTTTTTTTCACGTACATTATAAAAGCAAAATTTTATTCCTAAATTCTGGTGCCATTGTGGCATTTGGGGATAAATTTAAGTGGGATACATACTATCCTACCACCTTCAAGGGGTTTAAAAAATCAAAATCCATAAAAAATAATAATAATGCTTTTTGTTATAACTTGAAACATTTTTGTTTGTTTGTTTTCAGGTTATAATCGAGAAACAACGTAATAAGCAGTATGAAGAAGCAATACCGACTCAAAAATAGGAAATCTAGACTTCAAAATTTTGGCAAAACTAGTTTTTTCGTACAATATTAAAACTTTTGTTATTGTCTTTTTTTTTAACTTAACAAATATATATATTTTTTTATTTCTATAAAACATAAGTAAATAAATTGAAAAATAAGTAATAGTGTAAATTAATTACAGGGTTTCCTAATCCACGATCCAACTTCGGTCAATTTTCGTCATTTCAAGCCTTTCTGGTCTCTTTAATAAATATCCCAAAACGTCTGCACAGATTTGTTGTAGTATGTATCAACAGGGCCCGATTAAACCAAAGAGATGGTTAGGGCTTTGTGTTCATTCGGGCCCTTCCCCTTTCTATACTGTCACAAAAATGTTAAGCTTTTTCGATGACTTGGAAAACATACATGAATAATAAATGCATATTTAAATAAATAAATAATTTTTAATTTTATCCTCTTCTAAAAAATAAAAAATATTGATTATAATCAGTGCTATGTCAAAACGAATTTAAACTATCAGCTTTACGAACCTTTATAGAATAGTTGGGGTCCTCAAAACCATAGCCACCAGCCTAATGGGCTATGCTTTAATCATGATCTGTGAATCAAGATTGTCCCTTAGAGATTTTAGGAATTTTGAACGAGAATTAAGACGTGTATAGCCTTTAATTTTAAGATGTATATAGACTGCAAAAAATTTGTTTGGAGAAAAATGCATTTGAAAATTTTTATGATAGGTTATTTTCCATAATCTAACTTTAAAATGTAGGAAAAACGCACTTTCTGCTAAAGTACGTGACAATATATTGACACTAAATTTGAACACAAAAACAAAAATTCGTTTATTGCTCATTCAAAGACAACCCTCTTCACGTTTTAAGCCAACGAATGAGTTTATTACAACAAAACATCAACATTTTTTGCTTTTGTTTATTGCATTTAATATAAAAAGGTGAATCAGCGATCGAGCTTGGTGTCTGAAAATCTGAACTAAGATCATTTCCAAGAATTGCGTTATTTTTCAATTCAAGCTTTATACAACTCGATCCATCATGCACAATAGTTAATTATATTTCTGTTTGTTATTTACTTTAAATTCAGTCACTAATTATGTAGTTTAAAACACTAAATTAAAAAATACTATATCTCTGCAAGTTGTAATTTATAAAAAATAAAGTTTCTTTTGCTGTCACTGATTTTCGGAAGCGTTTCCGAGTAGTTTTTATACTGTATTAATCCGTTTTCTCAATCTGGAATTTAGGTTTAACCGATGTTCTCAATTCTCAAATAAACATTTTCGTATTCAACAAACATGCTTTACAGACAAACATGATAAATTCACAACATTAACTTCAACATTAATATTAGTTTGTTACTCTTGCACGTATGAATTCAATTACGCAGCTAAAAAGGTTTAATTGAGATTTTATAGGATCCTAACGACCGATATTCCGGTTTGAAAAAACTGATCAGTACCCTATAAAAACTGTACACGGGAAGGTTTCGAAAATCAGTGGTAGCAAAAGAAACCGTTTATATAAATGTTTCTTTAAATCTTGAAAATATATTGGTTTCTGGGATTTCTAGAGATAAAGAACGTTTTTCAGAATCATGCGTAACTCGGAAGAGATTATTGTACATTTTCGTTCGTGGTTATATTATATTTTCATAGATTAAAAAACGGGTGTATTTTTTTTACAGTGCGCTTTCATTCGTCATTATTACAACAACAACAACAACAAAAAATTACGAACAAGAAAAATAATTGAAGAGCAAAAGAAGTTATTATGTAACAAAAATTAACTTCGAGAAAATTGAAAAGAAAGTTTCTTGTTGTAAACTTCTTTTATTTATTTTACTTTTAGTAGTTAAAATGTTACCAAATGTTACCAAATGTTAAAATGTTAAGTACGTTTAAAATGTTAACAGATGACACTAACTACGAGTACTATAAGCTCTCTTATAGAGAAACGTATAAACATTTGATTTTCAAATACTAAAAATTATTAAATATTAAAATATTAAATATCAGTAGTTAATATCTCAGATATTCGAGACTTATTAGAATCTTAGTAGAATGGCGGGAAAAATTAAAAGAACAACAATAAAAAGGTACTTTATGCTAATTATATTAAGTGAAATCCAATGAATCGTAGTAGGTCCGTAGCTTAATGTTGACGTTATCACATAGTAATTAATTCTCCTCATAATAAACTTCTCAAGATTTTTTTTTTATTTATGCATAAAACTGGAAAATAACACAAGAGCATTTATTGATAAATTGCGAAAATATAAAATATCGGCTTCATTGTACCAGATGATTCAAAATAGATGTAATGACAATTATCTCTCAACAGTTGATGATAGAAACATACTTCCAATTACAAAAGATATACAAATCAAGTATATAGCTTTTAGATACGGTATTTGTTTTACAAGGGGTTGTATCAGGGATGAGATTTCTCCGCTTTTTTGCATACCAGTATAATCTTAGAGAAAACGTTGTTCTCTTAAATCGTAGAATGTTCCGATTAAATAAAAAAACATTTTCAGTAAGATTATACTGGTATGAGAAAAAGCGGAGAAATCTCATCTCTGGGTTGTATACATATTAAAACACGATTTTTTTTCATGCGGCCTCTTTTACTTATATGAAGGCATTGGCAAAAAAAATAAAGAAACGACAGCAAATAGGTACTTTATGTTAATTCTATTAAGTGAAGTACAATGAAAGATAGTAGGTTAATAGCTCAAGGTCAGCGTTATTACGTAGTCCAATGGTATTTACCTTTGCTACACAAAAATATGCAAGCTCGATAAAATTTTTGCACGTGGGGACATATGTCATTGCGACGCATGAGAAATGGCGTTTAAATGGGAGAATGGAAGGAGGCTACTAAGCTTGAAAAGCTACAAAGCTTGCATTTAAGTAAGGGGTGTCCATACACCTTATAAAGTTTTCGACGTATCTCTAAAAAAGTTGTAAAATGTAACATAAATTTTTCCTTCCTCACTTTATATTACATTTTCTATATCTTTAAATTTATTTTTTCTTGCAGAAATTAGATATTCTGCATTTTTAAGATGTGTCAAGCATGAAAGAATAAAGATCTTGTGCAAGTTCTACCTTTTTAGCTGAAAAATCATTGAAGTTACATGAGCTTTTTATACTTATTCTTTTAATTTTCTCCGCCAGTATATTTTAGCTTTCCCCATATGATAGAGTACCTCGTAACATCCTCATCCATAAAATAAGTTCGTTTTGAGAAATTGTAACGTAACATGAATTCTTTCCACTGACAATTATTTTTAAGTTATCAGCTCAAATTCTTCTCATTTACTAATTATCGGTGTATATGAAAAAGAAAAAGAAATTTGAAATGTGTGCTATCAAATTGTTTCAAAGAACACTTAACATCTATAAGGAATTGCAATAGAAGATTTTTTTAGCATGCCTCTTTTCTAAGAAATTATCAGACCCCTTGAGGAATAAGCTAGTTTTTTTAATATCATTTCACTGTCACGGTAAATCGTTTAAACGTGACCGCATTTATTATAATGACTTGCGTTGCAAACCGAAACGCACCAGAAAGAAAAATACTAGCGTCAAGTGGGAAGAAAATATTTTTGTTTTAATGATTTATTTATTTCTATTTAATGGTGTCTATGTATAGTTCTTTTGATTTATTTAATGAAAGTGCTGCACCGATTTAAGGTAGTGTTCACTCTAGTAAAAAAAAGGGCAGGGTGCTAGTCACAAAAAGGGCATTATTGAAGCATAAAAAGGGCACTAGTTTCAGCGAAAAAGGGCATTGTTTCATAAAAAAAGTATACATATTCGGAACCAATATAAGAAATTCATTATTGTTCATCATATACTCATCAATGTTTGTACACACATTTAGTAACATAAATTATAGAAATACATTTTTATTAAATTGATATTTTAAGGTTCTAGTAAGTAATTAGGTTAACATATGTGGATATAAAATTATTAGCCGCCTCTAAACTATGAATTTTAAAGGGGAAGCAGAAATTTTGAACTTAAGATGACTGATTTAGTTACCTTACTAAAGATTTAAAAATAGGACAAAAAAAATTAAATAAAAGAGTTTTAACTTTAAATTTCGTGTGCTTGGAAAGAAGGGGTGGGCATCAATTTTGGGTGAGGGTGTGGAAAATTACTTGATCGATTATTTGCTATAATAAAGTGACAGAGCAGAAAAAGTAAAAAAAAAAAAAGATAAGGCTTTTAAGCTTGGTGAGCTGGGAGAGCAAAAGATGAGTTTTTTTTCCCCAGGGTGTTAAGGGGGGGGAGGGGATTGCATCCCTTTGAGGAAATTTGCGTTTTATCGCGATCTTTTGACGAAATTTGCCGTTTTTTCGCGATTTTCTAACGAAAGTCACGATTTTCCCGCGATTTGTTGTCAAAATTTACCGTTTTTTCGCGACCTTTTGACGAAATTTGCCGTTTTTACGCGATTTTCTGACGAAAGTCACGTTTTTCCCGCGATCTGTTGACAAAATTTGTCGTTTTTTCGCGATCTTTTGACGAAATTTGTCGTTTTTCGCAATGTTTTTGACGAAATTTGCCGTTTTATCGCGATTCTCTGACGAAAGTCATGTTTTTCCCGCGATTTGTCGACAAACTTTCCCATTTTTCGCGATCTTTTGACGAAATTTGCCGTTTTTCGCAATGTTTTTGACGAAATTTGCCGTTTTTTCAAGATATTTTGACGAAATTTGCCGTTTTTCCGCAATGTTTTTGACGAAATTTGCCGTTTTTTCACGATTTTCTAACGAAAGTCACGTTTTTCCCGCGATTTGTTGACAAAATTTACCGTTTTTTCGCGATCTTTTGACGAAATTTGCCGCTTTTCGCAATGTTTTTGACGAAATTTGCCATTTTCACGCGATTCTCTCACGATAGTCAAGTTTTCCCTGCGATCTGTTGACAAAATTTGTCGTTTTTTCGCGATCTTTTGACGAAATTTGCCGTTTTTCGCAATGTTTTTGACGAAATTTGCCGTTTTTTCAAGATATTTTGACGAAATTTGCCGTTTTTCCGCAATGTTTTTGACGAAATTTGCCGTTTTCTCGCGATCTTTTGACGAAATTTGTCGTTTTTCGTTATGTTTTTGACGAAATTTGCCGTTTTTTCACGATTTTCTAACGAAAGTCACATTTTTCCCGCGATTTGTTGACAAAATTTACCGTTTTTTCGCGATCTTTTGACGAAATTTGCCGCTTTTCGCAATGTTTTTGACGAAATTTGCCGTTTTATCGCGATTCTCTGAGGAAAGTCATGTTTTTCCCGTTATTTGTTGACAAAATTTCCCGTTTTTCGCGATCTTTTGACGAAATTTGTCGTTTTTCGTTATGTTTTTGACGAAATTTGGCGTTTTTTCGCGATTCTCTAACGAAAGTCACGATTTTCCCGCGATTTGTTGACAAAATTTACCATTTTTTCGCGATCTTTTGACGAAATTTGCCGCTTTTCGCAATGTTTTTGACGAAATTTGCCGTTTTTACGCGATTTTCTGACGAAAGTCATGTTTTTCCCGCGATCTGTTGACAAAATTTGTCGTTTTTTCGCGATCTTTTGACGAAATTTGCCGCTTTTCGCAATGTTTTTGACGAAATTTGCCATTTTCACGCGATTCTCTCACGATAGTCAAGTTTTCCCTGCGATCTGTTGACAAAATTTGTCGTTTTTTCGCGATCTTTTGACGAAATTTGCCGTTTTTCGCAATGTTTTTGACGAAATTTGCCGTTTTTTCAAGATATTTTGACGAAATTTGCCGTTTTTCCGCAATGTTTTTGACGAAATTTGCCGTTTTCTCGCGATCTTTTGACGAAATTTGTCGTTTTTCGTTATGTTTTTGACGAAATTTGCCGTTTTTTCACGATTTTCTAACGAAAGTCACGTTTTTCCCGCGATTTGTTGACAAAATTTAGCGTTTTTTCGCGATCTTTTGACGAAATTTGCCGCTTTTCGCAATGTTTTTGACGAAATTTGCCATTTTCACGCGATTCTCTCACGATAGTCAAGTTTTCCCTGCGATCTGTTGACAAAATTTGTCGTTTTTTCGCGATCTTTTGACGAAATTTGCCGTTTTTCGCAATGTTTTTGACGAAATTTGCCGTTTTTTCAAGATATTTTGACGAAATTTGCCGTTTTTCCGCAATGTTATTGACGAAATTTGCCGTTTTCTCGCGATCTTTTGACGAAATTTATCGTTTTTCGTTATGTTTTTGACGAAATTTGCCGCTTTTTCACGATTTTCTAACGAAAGTCACGATTTTCCCGCGATTTGTTGTCAAAATTTACCGTTTTTTCGCGACCTTTTGACGAAATTTGCCGTTTTTACGCGATTTTCTGACGAAAGTCACGTTTTTCCCGCGATCTGTTGACAAAATTTGTCGTTTTTTCGCGATCTTTTGACGAAATTTGTCGTTTTTCGCAATGTTTTTGACGAAATTTGCCGTTTTATCGCGATTCTCTGACGAAAGTCATGTTTTTCCCGCGATTTGTCGACAAACTTTCCCATTTTTCGCGATCTTTTGACGAAATTTGCCGCTTTTCGCAATGTTTTTGACGAAATTTGCCATTTTCACGCGATTCTCTCACGATAGTCAAGTTTTCCCTGCGATCTGTTGACAAAATTTGTCGTTTTTTCGCGATCTTTTGACGAAATTTGCCGTTTTTCGCAATGTTTTTGACGAAATTTGCCGTTTTTTCAAGATATTTTGACGAAATTTGCCGTTTTTCCGCAATGTTTTTGACGAAATTTGCCGTTTTCTCGCGATCTTTTGACGAAATTTGTCGTTTTTCGTTATGTTTTTGACGAAATTTGCCGTTTTTTCACGATTTTCTAACGAAAGTCACGTTTTTCCCGCGATTTGTTGACAAAATTTACCGTTTTTTCGCGATCTTTTGACGAAATTTGCCGCTTTTCGCAATGTTTTTGACGAAATTTGCCATTTTCACGCGATTCTCTCACGATAGTCAAGTTTTCCCTGCGATCTGTTGACAAAATTTGTCGTTTTTTCGCGATCTTTTGACGAAATTTGCCGTTTTTCGCAATGTTTTTGACGAAATTTGCCGTTTTTTCAAGATATTTTGACGAAATTTGCCGTTTTTCCGCAATGTTTTTGACGAAATTTGCCGTTTTCTCGCGATCTTTTGACGAAATTTGTCGTTTTTCGTTATGTTTTTGACGAAATTTGCCGTTTTTTCACGATTTTCTAACGAAAGTCACATTTTTCCCGCGATTTGTTGACAAAATTTACCGTTTTTTCGCGATCTTTTGACGAAATTTGCCGCTTTTCGCAATGTTTTTGACGAAATTTGCCGTTTTATCGCGATTCTCTGAGGAAAGTCATGTTTTTCCCGTTATTTGTTGACAAAATTTCCCGTTTTTCGCGATCTTTTGACGAAATTTGTCGTTTTTCGTTATGTTTTTGACGAAATTTGGCGTTTTTTCGCGATTCTCTAACGAAAGTCACGATTTTCCCGCGATTTGTTGACAAAATTTACCGTTTTTTCGCGATCTTTTGACGAAATTTGCCGCTTTTCGCAATGTTTTTGACGAAATTTGCCGTTTTTACGCGATTTTCTGACGAAAGTCATGTTTTTCCCGCGATCTGTTGACAAAATTTGTCGTTTTTTCGCGATCTTTTGACGAAATTTGCCGCTTTTCGCAATGTTTTTGACGAAATTTGCCATTTTCACGCGATTCTCTCACGATAGTCAAGTTTTCCCTGCGATCTGTTGACAAAATTTGTCGTTTTTTCGCGATCTTTTGACGAAATTTGCCGTTTTTCGCAATGTTTTTGACGAAATTTGCCGTTTTTTCAAGATAATTTGACGAAATTTGCCGTTTTTCCGCAATGTTTTTGACGAAATTTGCCGTTTTCTCGCGATCTTTTGACGAAATTTGTCGTTTTTCGTTATGTTTTTGACGAAATTTGCCGTTTTTTCACGATTTTCTAACGAAAGTCACGTTTTTCCCGCGATTTGTTGACAAAATTTAGCGTTTTTTCGCGATCTTTTGACGAAATTTGCCGCTTTTCGCAATGTTTTTGACGAAATTTGCCATTTTCACGCGATTCTCTCACGATAGTCAAGTTTTCCCTGCGATCTGTTGACAAAATTTGTCGTTTTTTCGCGATCTTTTGACGAAATTTGCCGTTTTTCGCAATGTTTTTGACGAAATTTGCCGTTTTTTCAAGATATTTTGACGAAATTTGCCGTTTTTCCGCAATGTTATTGACGAAATTTGCCGTTTTCTCGCGATCTTTTGACGAAATTTATCGTTTTTCGTTATGTTTTTGACGAAATTTGCCGTTTTTTCACGATTTTCTAACGAAAGTCACATTTTTCCCGCGATTTGTTGACAAAATTTACCGTTTTTTCGCGATCTTTTGACGAAATTTGCCGCTTTTCGCAATGTTTTTGACGAAATTTGCCGTTTTATCGCGATTCTCTGAGGAAAGTCATGTTTTTCCCGTTATTTGTTGACAAAATTTCCCGTTTTTTGCGATCTTTTGACGAAATTTGTCGTTTTTCGTTATGTTTTTGACGAAATTTGCCGTTTTTTCGCGATCTTTTGACGAAATTTGCCGCTTTTCGCAATGTTTTTGACGAAATTTGCCGTTTTTACGCGATTTTCTGACGAAAGTCACGTTTTTCCCGCGATCTGTTGACAAAATTTGTCGTTTTTTCGCGATCTTTTGACGAAATTTGCCGTTTTTCGCAATGTTTTTGACGAAATTTGCCGTTTTATCGCGATTCTCTGAGGAAAGTCATGTTTTTCCCGTTATTTGTTGACAAAATTTCCCGTTTTTTGCGATCTTTTGACGAAATTTGTCGTTTTTCGTTATGTTTTTGACGAAATTTGCCGTTTTTTCGCGATCTTTTGACGAAATTTGCCGCTTTTCGCAATGTTTTTGACGAAATTTGCCGTTTTTACGCGATTTTCTGACGAAAGTCACGTTTTTTCCGCGATTTGTTGACAAAATTTCCTGTTTTTCGAGATCTTTTGACGAAATTTGCCGCTTTTCGCAATGTTTTTGACGAAATTTACCGTTTTCACGCGATTCTCTGACGAAAGTCACGTTTTCCCTGCGATCTGTTGACAAAATTTGTCGTTTTTTCGCGATCTTTTGACGAAATTTGTCGTTTTTCGAAGGCGCATTTTGCCGATTTCAAAAAGGGCAGGGCGCATTTTGCCGATTTTTAAAAGGGCAGGGCGCTGCGCCCTTCAAAAAAAGCCTAGCGGGAACACTAATTTAAGGGAAAGAGTGATATTTATATGAATTATTAACTTATTTACTTTTTTTTTTTTATCTGTATATCAATTGTCTTTCTGAAACGACGTATTGTAAACTAGTAACAAATATTGTACTTGTCGCTTTAAAACAATTGGTCAAATTTTGTACCAAAATAGAGAGTTTTATGTCAGTTTTTTGTTTCATCTTAAAGCATTACATAATTTTAGACCAATCCCCCCCCCCTCCTATTTAGATTAGGTAAAAACAAATGGTAAAAAAAAGTGCAAAGCACACTCAGTATTTTGAAATATGACATAAAATGTATATATATAAGTGTAACGCAATTCGAAGAAATTAATGTTTTTTCAGCCAAAAAGGTCCACAGCCGGCCAAAGAGAAAGAGGGAGAAAAAAAGGAGAACACCCACATTTTAATCTTCAAATAATCGCAGGAAAAAAACCCAGAAATAGCCATTTGACTGAAAATATATTTTTTTTCAATTCATGTTTAAAAAAAAAAAAAGGTTAGGGGCCTTCTTCATAACTAAAATTGTGCCAAATTCTAAAATGTTAAATACGATCACCTAATTTAGACACCATATTTAGTGTTTTCAATAAATGTTACTTTGCGATAATAAACGGGAAGATATTCGGTCAAGTAGTTTAGTAATTATGAAGGTTTTAAGTTTGGAACTCCGAATGCCCTTAAATACTCTGACAAATATTGAGGTATAGATACTGTGCGCGGTATCTGAGACCGCTTGATCAAAAGATGAATAAAAAACTCGATTAATTCATAGGATAACTGTTTCTGTACTAAACTTTATGCATATTACTATTATAATTAAAATTCCCCTATTCAGAAGATTCTAGCGATTGTACTATCGTCTCCAAACGAAACAAAATTTCAATAGTAAGTATAGTTGAACCAGGGATGAGATTTCTCCGCTTTTTTGCATACCAGTATAATCTTAGAGAAAACGTTGTTCTCTTAAATCGTAGAATGTTCCGATTAAATAAAAAAACATTTTCAGTAAGATTATACTGGTATGAGAAAAAGCGGAGAAATCTCATCTCTGAGTTGAACTTAAAATTAAAAGTTAAACTGTAAAAATTTTAAAAAGCAGCGGTTTCTGAGACCGCTAACAACAGTTAAGGGTTAAATTTATTTGTAATCGTTACTTAAAAGATTGTAATGGGGGAAGTTTTCTAAGAATAACTCAATAACTACTTGGCGGAATGATTTGTAACTTTGTTTTTCCATATTTAAAGCTTCTAAAAATAGAGTTCTGGTAAAAAAATTACAGGTTACAATTTATAATTTGTTTGGAAAGAAAATGTTTTTTTTTAATTATTATTTTTTTAATATATGAATTATAATCTATAAATATTTTAACAGAAATCGATTTCTAGAAGCTTTAAGTATCCTAATCCAAAATGACAACTCTTTCCGACTACCAGTTCTTGACACAAATAGTTCTTAAAAACAACAGTTAAGGGTTAAATTTATTTGTAATCGTTGCTTAACAGATTGTAATGTGGGTAGTTTTCTAAGAATAATTCAATAACTACTTTGCGGAATGATTTGTAACTTTTTTTTTTTTTTTTTTTTTTTTTTTTTTTTTTAAGGAATAATTCAATTGTTGTTAATAAAATATGACATAAAATGTATATATAAACGTGTAATGCATTTCGAAGAAATTAATGTTTTTTCAGCCAAAAACTTCTACAGTCGGCCAAAGAGAAAGAGAGAGAGAAAAAAACATAAAAAGAAAAGTGCCCAGTTAAACTGATGGCATTGAGCTCATAGGCTATTCGCAATAATTATTAATTATTAATATGTCCAATTATGTCAACTAAAACATTTATTTCAAAGAATAATGCCCTAGAAAAATAAAGAAATCGACAATTAACCTGTATACCAAATTTGAAGACATGACAGAATCCTTAGTATCCTAAGGTAAATTTACTAGAATAGGTGTAAAATGAAATAAAGGCTTTAAAACATTAAAACCATTCTATAGATGTTAAAAATTTCGTCGGAGAAGTTTTAACATGAAATTACTAAATCTACGTGCATCACAATCTGTTTTGCAACCATTTACAAATGAATGTAACATTTGTCATTCCAAACTTCAAACCTTCATAATTCCTAAACTACATGACAGAATGACTAACCGTTTAGTATCCTAAGGTAAATATACTAGAATAGGTGTAAAATGAAATAATGGCTTTAAAGCATTAAAACCATTCTATGGATGTTAAAACTTTCGTCGGAGAAGTTTCAACATGAAATTACTAAATCTACGCGCATCACAATCTGTTTTGAAACCATTTACAAATGAATGTAACATTAGGTATTCTAAACTTTAAACCTTCATAATTCCTAAACTAGATGACAGAATGACTAACCGTTTAGTATCCTAAGGTAAAATTTACCGAAAAAGCAAAATATAATGTCAAAATTACGTGTTCGTGTTAAAAATTTCAGAGTTTGGTACAATTTCAGTAAGAAGATGACCATCTAAGCTTACTTTTTAACATAAATTGAAAGAAGACATAATTTATAGTCGAATAACTATTTGCATATTTTTTCTGGTATAATTTGGTGATTAAAATGTATTGGGTGTTTTTTTTTTTTTTTTTTTTTTTTTTTTTTTTTTTTTTTTTTTTTATGGCCGACTGTATAAACACTGCATGAGAAGAATTACAGTGAATCCTGAATAAAAATGAATTTCTTTAAAATGAATTTCTTCAAAACGAAGTCACTTTATTAAAAAATTAAAAACATGAAAACGTTTAAAGTGAATTTCTTCAAAACGAAGTCACTTTATTAAAAAATTAAAAACATGAAAACATTTAAAATGAATAACAATGTATTTATTACTAGAATAGTTGTAAAGTGAAATAAAGGCTTTAAAACATCAACCGTTTGGGTGCTACCAAGCGCGATAGCCCCGCAATGTATCTGCGGATCAAACAAATTGTGTTTCAACCCAGAAATTTTATCTTATAAAATGTAACTCACTAGATCGCTGTAAATACTTCAACTGTTGAATAAAAATTAAATGATTTCAATTATTGAATAAAATTTCTGGGTTGAAACAAAATTTGTTTGATCCGAAGATACATTGCGGCGCTATCGCGCTTCATAGCACTCAAACGGTTAAAACCATTTTATAGATGTTAAAACTTTCGTCGGAGAAATTTCAACATGTATAGAATGATTTTAATGTTTTAAAACCTTTATTTCATTTTACGTCTATTTTAGTAATACATAAATTGTGATTAATTTTTTAAAATGTTTTCATGTTTTTAATTGGTATAATAAGGTGAATTTATGTTCCAATATTAGAAAAAAAATGTCTATATATTTAAGTCACATTATCTATTCTTTTTTCATTGGTGGTTTTACTGGATGGGTGACACCCCTTCCACCTTCCAAATTACAGATATTTTTTTCCATTTTGTGTATAAAACAAATATAAACCACACGAAATGATTCCCGTCAATAATAATAATAATTAAATAATATTAATACTCTACCCATTTCAGGTTACCTATCTGAAATCGCCTTTGCTTTTATGATGTGTTTGAGAAGTTTGTATTTTATCAAATTTTGGAAGTCAGCTATAATCCACAGTTACTACCCAAAGAGACAGATATCAGAGTACATAACCCTCTGGAAAATTGAATTTTTTTTATAAAATGCAGCTAAAGACTGCATGAGTTCATGTGTCTTGCCAGAATTTAATACCATATCACCTTCTCAAATTCATGCTTATATGCACTTTTTAAGCCGATTATTTTTTTTTTATGTTAACTTTTTAAAAAAGGTATTTTTCTTCTTCTTTTTTTTTTTTACTCACACTTTCGAATATAGGATCTCCTGCATAATTAATTGCCCAGCCATTATGACATAATGGACTTTTAACCTATGTCATTATGATAGACTGGTAACAAGTTAAAATATTTTCTTTTAAACACCGATTTAAATATAACAATCGAACTTTTAATGCTATAATTTAAAAACAAATTATTTAGATTTATCACACGTAGAGAAGATATTGTGTCTTGCTTTAATAACCAATTCAAATTTCTTAGTAGTTTGAGTATTTTTGCAAGGGTTCATACTTTTTCAACAAAATTTTCGATATGATATGCACGCAACACAGAGTTAGAAATAGCATGATACGTATGAAAATTTAAAAGAATTTGTGCACTGTAAAAATTTGTAAATTGTGAAAAACTTGACTTTTCGCGTCCCGCGAAATGTTCTGCCGGACGATCCTGTGACCCCCTAGAAAGCGGGACACATTTCAACACTATTCTCAAATCAGAAATAATTCAGCAAAGATAAAACTAAACGAGAAAAGAGAAAAAGTGAAATTTCCTCTTGAAAGAATGAGCGGGTCATCCCTTTCATCATAAGGACTCCGTTGCGACTACCTTTCCGTCATCACACTTCATTTGAAATTCGCGCAGTTGGAAAGAAAACAAAGCGAATTAACCTACCTGGGTGAGTAGCGGGGGAGGGTATCTTGCTTGTGTGCGAGCGAACTAGGTAATGACCAAGTGAAAGGGAAACCAGAGCGCAGCGAAGTCACGAGGAGGAAAAAATTGTGGCTGAAACCGCTTTTTAAGAGGAAATGATCTGACCATAGCCTCGATTTGGGGGTTCGTCGGATGGTGAGCGTTTCCTACAATCACCTCTTGTTCTCATTAGAACGCTACTTCCGGGCCAACTAAGTAAACACTTTCGATACAGGTAATTGAGCACACTTACCATCACCGCGCCGTGGTCACACACTACACGTTGCGATATTTTTTTAGGGTCGAATTTTATTTAAAGAAAAAAAAAAATTCCAAGTCGCAGGCCGATATGTACGGGCGTAGCTACTGAGCAGCAAACTGCTCCAGGCGCACAAAATTAGAAAGGGCAAAATAAAGATTTGTAAAAAATAAGTATTTCAAAACTTGACAGAATTAAATTTATTTTACCTTTCAGCGGGCGCACTTAAATTTTTTGCACGTGCGGGCGCGTGACGCATTTTTGCTTAGAGTAGTTACGCTATTAATGCTGCTCGTCAGTAAACTTCCCGATTCCCCTCGCTAATGTTAATCCTATGGGCGTAGGATGCATTCGTATTTTAAAAATATCTCCTCAGGAAATTAAGATTTTTAACTTCTGTTTTCTGTGTACATTTCTTAAAGAATGTCTCTTTTTTTCTTAGTTCTCAAAAATTTTCTAAAATGTATACTTAATTTTATGTGAAGTGTTAAAATCTTATTCAATTTTGCTAAGATTTTAACACAAAATTATAAATTAAGCACATATATTAGGAATATTTTGACATCTAAGACAAAAAGAGACATGCTTTAAGAACAGTACACAGAAAACAGAAGTTAAAAATTATTCATTTCCCGAGGAGATATTTTAAATATACGAATGCATCCTACGTCCATAGGATTAACATTAGCGAGGAGATAAGGGAAGTTTAAAGACAAGCAGCCTTAACGGTCAAAAGGCCCCACTACGACGCTACACTTTCACGAAGAGCGTCAATTACTCTTCGTTTATTATTTGGCACCACTTTTTTTGACAATTTTTTTTTTATTATTTAATTGCTAAAATTTTGAGATTATGTAAGGCGAAATTTTCTTTGCAAAAATATTGGTATCTAAATTCAAGGATTATGGCAATTATACACCAATATTTTTGCACAGAAAATTTCGCCTTATCTAATCTCAAAATTTCAGCAATTAAATAATGCAATAAAAGTTTGTCAGAAAAAATTTTGCCAAAAAATAAAATATATGCAATTTACGCTTGTCGTGAAAGTATAATGTCCCCGTAGTGTGATGTCCCCAATACACTTGAGGTCATGGGTTCCCAAATTTTTACACCGACGTACCACTAAATCGAAGTTCATACTTCCGCGTACCACCAGGTAACAAACGTAAAGCTAATATAGAGAAACCTCTGAAAAGGAACCTGCCTAAAGCGAAATATATCTCCGGTCTTTTGTGTTTCCGTCATAGCAGGTTTTATTGTATTTAAAAATGAATGATTATATTACTAAATTGGTACTTAGATTGAGTGCTTTATAATAACATTCAAGTAAAAAGTAGTATCATCATTAAATTTTAATAATGCATACAATGTCAAAATACAGTGTTTTGGTACAGGAAAAAATACTTAATCACATATTGGCACACACTGATTCATATACTGTTATAGTAGACTGATTGCACTAATTTGCTTCTATCGCTAATGAAAGGGGTGGACTTGTTTTATCAAGCACAGCTTCCTCATGTCTGGCTCAATATTAGGTAATCTAGTGTAATTATTAGATAATTTTAGTTATAAGTCAGATTCGATGTTTAGTTTATTTCTGTATTTGTTTTTCATATAACGAAGGGGGAAAAAAACACATTCACAGAGATATGTTGTGTTAAACACAAGCCGACTTTGACGATATCAGACGGTACTCTGATATTTTCGCCAATGAAAATCTGTTACATTCATTCTTTTGAATGTGGACTCCAGTAATCTATCACAGGAGAGCTGAAAAAGTTCACTTTTTTCCTCTCTCGTGAAATACAGTGGTGGGGTGTCTCAAATGAGAAATGAATTTCTTATCCAAAGCTTAGTTAGAGCATTTAAAATAGGTTCAATACAACTGTATTAATAATCTACATACCTTTTAAATGAGACAATAATGTCGCGCAGTAGGTAAACACTTGCAAGTTTCTTCATATATTAATGTATATACCACTTCAATACATATGTACAATGCTTTACCTGAAATCCGCACTGCATATGACCACAGTATTTGTTTGATTTCAGATCACCATTTTAAATAAACTTACACTGTTAAAAACTGATTTCCATGAAATAGAAAGAAATTATACCCATTTTGTACAAGAGAAGTAAAATATTTCAATCAACAGGATGAATTAATTTATGAATTATGTTTGAAATAAAACTTTTATTTAAACACCTCCTAGAAGTTCTTCTAGTACAAAGAGAACAAGGGGTTATATATTACACTTGGAATTTGATTTTTTTTAACTCCTCTTATTCACACAAGCTCCTCCTACTTCCAAGCATCCAGATTTTACCTTCAAATAATTCAATTCAATTGATAAAGCATGTTTAAAAACAGTTCTTCCGTTAATTAAAAATACTTCATTCATTAATTTTAAAATTGGGTCTTTATTGAAACAAGAACGAAAAAAGATGCGTCAAGCATAGATTATGTAACACTTTCCAACGCTTCCAAAATAATTTTACGAATCATACTCTTTAATAAGCTAAAAGATAACATCTAAGTAATCCGAATACTTTTATTCAGTCCTGTATAGGATCTATAGATTTGTATATATACTACATAGGATGCTAAATTTTAGTTCAGTTCGGAAACACGTAGCACAGTTTAAAATTCTCCGTCTGGAGTTAAATAATACGGAAATGAGTTCCCGAACTTTTGTGCTTCCCTGTATAGGATCTACAGAATTTATACACACCACGTAATATACAAAAAGCGATTTAAAATTAAAATCGCATTCAGTAACTTAAAACGCACTTCCAGGAATTATTGTTAACATACAGTAGAGAATTCTTTTGTGTGTCCCTGTAAATGAACGATGACTGCTATACACACAATATTCTGTAGTAAGTCTCTTGTAATGAACCTTATATAAATTTCAATGCGTTTAAAATAGTGAAACATTATTTAAATAAACCGCAGACGATTTTTCTCCATAGACGTAATGTAACGGAATTCTTTTGACTGTCCCTGTAAAGTAAGTATAAGTGCTATGCACACCCTATTCCATATTAAGCTTCTTCTAATGCACCTTAGTGATATATATAAATTTAAATGCGTTTAAAATAGTGAAACATTATTTAAATAAACCGCAAATGATTTTTCCCCATAGACCGCAATGTAACGGAATTCTTTTGAGTGTCCCTGTAAAAAAAAACTATAAGTGCTACACACTTCCGTTGAAATAGGGAACACGCTATAGATAAAGATTATAACATATTAAAATTGCAGGGCAATCCGAGCATATTTACGGGAGTTAGAGCACGGCCAGACGGCAGACGGCCAGACAAACCGAAGTCATAAACACTTTTCAACTAGGTTGGAAAGTGTTAAAAATCAATTTGTATCCATATAAATCTAATAATTATGTTTTTAATTCTGGAAAACTGACTATATATACTAGCGGTGTGTGCAAATTTCAGCAAGTCTGGCTATAACAAACATTTCTCTTAACAAAAAAAAAAAAAAAAAAAAAATAGAAAAAGCATTTACAGATCCTAAATCGCCTTCGAAATTTTTTTGGAAATTTACAAGTTAATAAAGACAAGCCGTTTTTGATTCCACAATCATATGCTGCATTCTGTATTTTATTCCTGCTGGAAGGTTAAGAAGCAGCATGTCACAATACCCTCTTAGCCTTTAGGCCACTACATCCATTAAAAGAACAGTACCTTGTCCAACTTGATCTGGAATCTTATGGATTAATTCGGAAGTAAAAGCAAGAAAACGGCAATTTTTATATTGCTTTCGGTTTTTGTGGAAACTAGACATGCATGTTGGGTCATTCTACAAAAAATATACTTTTTGGTACGTAGTAGTTAACTTTTGACAGAATATTTAAAAGATTTTTTTATATGTTTTACAAAATACACATTTAAAATATATATTTCATAAAAATTAATAAATTATGATTTTTTTTTTCTTTTTTTTTCTTTCTTTCTTTTTTTTTTTGTGACGTTACGGTGTTACATATAATTTTCTCTATTAACATCTCTACATATTATGGGAATGTGATATAGCATTCTTTTTCCTCTGAAAACTCCGTTATATGTAAATGAGATTTTATTTTGAATATATATATAATTATTTTTCAATTATAATTTTAAAAGAAAAATTATATATACTTTTTAAAAATTATGTTTGAATTATTGTTACAAGCCTTTCATGTATTCTCCGTTTACAATCAACTTGTGTGCAATATCCAAAATATAGCAGCATTTGTCACCTAATAAAAATATTCAAACGGAGAAGACGTCCCTTTTTAATTTCAGTTGTTAGCCGTGGATGTGCACATTGTCGTTCACCATTAATTGTAAAGTATTCTCACTGACCTAAGAAATGGTCGGGAACTTTGTGTATCATCCGTTCTTGATTTAAAAAATAAGGATAATTTATTTAATAAAAATAAGTTTTTAATTAATATACACAAATTTTTTTCAAGATAGTTACTTCAAGTTTCATATCCTTCCCTAAATAAAAAATAAGCCTGGCTTTATAAAACAATACAAAATTTGTGTATTTGTATTCTCCGTTACAATATTATTAAAAGAATTACCCTCTAAATCTTTAGAAAATAATGTAAGCACCAAATAATGAGAAGACTATACGATCAACTATATAAATACCAATATCACCCATGTTAACCTTTATAATAAACTAGATCGTACCCGTCAAGATTTGGTGGTAAACGTCTTATAAAAATGTTTAAATTTTTAAATAGTTTCTTTTAAATTAATTAAGTATTGAAAACTTGAAGAATGGCTATATTGTATAAGCTATTCCTATAAATATAAGGCAATAGATGTTGCTTTCAGTCAAACATACTCAATTAATGAAGTGAAATAATTTTAAACTTATAATTTATAAGATATTATGTTTTTTTTTTGTTTGTTTTTTTAGCGGAAGTTTAATTAAAAATATTAATTGAAGCGTTAGGGCATTTATTTTTAACTTATTGCAGTCTCAATTTTTTGAAAAAAAAAAACATATTTGGTATTTTCTAATGCTTTGAAACTACGCGACTCGCGACCTTTAAAATTTTTCATTAATTTTATTTTTATCAGTCTCACTCTAAAACCCCGAAATTAAAATTTGCTGTTTGCAGCTAACGATTTATAATATATATTTTTTAATTAATTGAATTTAATTTTATATTTTCATACATTATTTAATTATTATACCATGGATATCAAGGAAATTTATTTTATATTTCTTAGGAGAATATGTTTCCTTCTTTATTTTTTCTCTTCTTTTCTTTTTCTTTTTTACGAAAAAAACTCACATATTTTTCTTAGTATACATATAAATACATTCTTGATAATTGTCATAAAAATATAGCAAAAGTTGTAGATCAGTTGAATTTATTTAATCGATAATTACATGCAAGTTTTTTAAATTTAAATATTTGTAATATATATATATATATATATATATATATATATATATATATATATATATATATATATATTTATATTATTATATTTTTAATACAATTTTTAATTTGCAAAAATATTGTTGGGTGTTAAACTTTACTTAATAAAAAACCATTCGAATAAATTAGAATTGGACTTATAGCCATCGTTCCAGGATTAATTTTCTTCACTTACTGTACTTATAGAAAGTGCTTTTATTATTAATACTAATTTTTTTTTTTAAGGTGGTAAGAATATAGGAAAAGGTTTATGAATAATTTGCATTTGTATTAGTTTGTTGACCATTCGCATGTAATTCGAGTTTAATTTCATAAATCATGTAGCAAATATATATATATATATATATATACAGGGTGATTATAAAAAAAAACTATCCCGATATATGAGCCCCTAACTGTCATACCGTTCACAGAAACTGAATGAAATTCTGGCCTAAAGTATTTTGAGGTATGCGCTCAAGAATCATGTGAAAAACAACAGTTAAATTCTAACAGTTACGGTTACAGTGACAAAATTTCGAAAATTTCAAATGGCAACACATACTTTTTTTATTGGAATGTGATCTTCATAGTGAAAAACCATAAAAAGCGTTGGAACGGTACCTGTAGCACGAAAATTGCCGGCGCTAGGCAGACTAAGAAGAAAAGTGAAAACAACCAATAAAGGACAGAGAAGCAACAGAAAGTAAAAGATTTTATTGTTCAGTGCTATCTACCATCTGCCGCATGTAAAGTGTCGTCGTGTGTGAAATGGAAAATGTATGAAACACAATAAAATGTTTTGTTTTCTGTTGCTTCTCTGTCCTTATTGGTTGTTTTCACTATTCTTCTTAGTCTGTCTAGCGCCGGCGATTTTCGTGCTACAGGTGCCGTTCCAACGCTTTTTATGGTTTTTCACTATGAAGATCACATTCCAATAAAAAAAAGTAGGTGTTGCCATTTGAAATTTTCGAAATTTTGTCACTGTAACCGTAACTGTTAGAATTTAACTGTTGTTTTTCACATGATTTTTGAGCGCATACCTCAAAATATTTTAGGCCAGAATTTCATTCAGTTTCTGTGAACGGTATGACAGTTAGGGGCTCATATATCGGGATAGTTTTTTTATAATCACCCTATATATATAAATTAAACTATTATATATAAGATAATTAATACTATTAAATGTAAAAAAAAAAAAGTAACAGAAAAATTATAACAGAAAAAAAATATTCAAATTTAAGAATTTGAAATGTTTCAGACTCTTGATTCCAAAAACCTAAATTCATATTATAAATGTCCCGATTAGGTTGAAAATTTTTAGTTTTTGTTTTCTTCACAGTGTAGAAACGAACTCTCTAAGCGCGTTTTATTAATAAAGATTTGTTTAAAGCACAATTTTCAACCAAGTGGTAACTTTATTTTTTCTTTACGATAATTTGTTGCTGTATTAGTAAGATTTTCTCCGTCAGTTTTACATCAAAATTAATATTTCATACAATGTAATATCTTATTGTTTAAAACCAGGGGCGTAGGAAACGGTGGAGAGGGCTCATAGGACTCAAACGCTCCCGATCGAAATGAAGACAAAATTTGTAAGCCACTTGATTTTCCTCAAACAATATTATTTTCTGTCTTCAATATCTTGGATAATTCAGCTATGAATGGATAACTGTGTATGGAAAGCAATATTATAAATATTCATTGCATTTCTAAATAGCAAATCTTTTAATGTCAGCTCTGCAGGTTCCATTTTTATTTTGAACTCATTTTATTTAGCACTACCTGTGTGGCAACCCGTTGTGTTGCATTTGCATTTTATAAGATCTTTCGAGTTTTTTGGGGGAAATATTTACCAATCTAGTTTTTTAATTAAAATGCATGAGTTATGAGCTAAAAATGTAAATATTATCATTTATCAATCTTAATTATACCTTTCAATCACCGTAAGATTCTTTTAAATTGATCGATTTGTTTTGGAGTATTGAAAGATTGGTTGAGTGATTGAATCTCCCGGTTTTTCCTTGTTTTCTCGAATCTATTTTAGATATCAGAATGCGACAAACTGTAGATTGTAGCCAAAATTAGCATTTATAAATCTTAATTAGACCTTTAAATCACCGTAAGATTCCTTTAAATTTATCAATTTGCTCCCGTGTTTTTTAGTATTGAAAGATTGGTTGATTGATTGATTCTCCCGGTTTTTCCCTGTTTTCTCGAAACTATTTTAGATATTTGAATGCGACAAACTGTAGATTGCTGCCAAAATTAGCATTTATAAATCATAATTAGGCCTTTCAATCGCCGTAAGATTCCTTAAAATTGATGAATTAGTTCCTGAGTTTTTAAGTATTGAACGACTGGTTGAGTGATTGATTCTGCCGGTTTTCCCAGTTTTCTCAAAAACTGTTTTAGATATCATAATGAGACAAACTGCAAATTGTAGCAAAAAACAATCTCTATGTGCCCCTGATAAATTTAGTGTTTATTATGAAACCGTTTCTGAGCCTATTCCGGTAAAACAGACAGACAGGGGAAAAAATTAAATGTTATTTTTGACTATGCGTCGCCAAAATAGTCGAATGAACTTAGAAATATCTGTTTTAGGAAAATCACACTCCAATTTTATATATTAGTATAGATATAGATTTGAAACTTTCAGCACGCAGTTTCTTTTCTTACACATCAGTGTTATTGAAAGTAAGATTTTAAGTAATTGTAATTTGAAGAAATTTAATGCTTGCGAATTGTAACAAGAAATGTATAATTACATGAGCTTCGCGATACTCCAAGAATGTTTGTTTTGTGATTTTTTTTATTGCATTAAACACTTTTTTTAAAATGTAGGCGGGCCTTGCTCCCCAGAACCCCTCCTTTCCCGCATTGTGTCGCATTGTTTAGGTTATCGTAATTCTCCACTGTAAAAAATTTGGTGTAAAGTTCCTAAGAAAACCTGTGGCGGCTATTCTGCCACAGTTTTTCCCTGGAATTTCACCAAAGAAATGCCAGGAAACTTACACAACTCAGTTACACACAAAACATATGGAACTTTACCACAGATCACCGATAATTTCTCTTTTACAATAATTTCGAAAAGTTACACAAAAGTTCAAAAGTATACCTGAGAAAACGAAGGAATGTTACACACAAAACATATGGAACGTTTCACAGTTGATCAGTAAATTCCACTTTCTCAAGTATTCCGAAAAGTTACACGACATTGTGAAGATGTTGCACCAGATTTCTCGGTATTCTCGTATCAGCAGAAATAATCCGAGAAAACCCAGGAATGTTACACAATAAACGTCAGGAACATTACGCAGATTTTTCACAGTGTCTGTAGTTCAGTATTATAAATATTTTATCTCATATAATTGAACGGGTGAGTGGAAAATGGATAACAATGCAGCTGATATAAATGTTGAGGAAACATTAAAAAATATATGTAAAAAAAAATATCAATTTTAGAGAAATGTTCACTATTATTTGGTCGGAAGTCTAGTCGATGAGGGTTCATCCTATAAATTTCAAAGAAAAATATACTGGTTAATTTATTAGTTATTATTAATTAAACTATCTCAGTTCATTTCTCAGATTTTTGGAATGTTATCCTTTTTCCACTCACTCGTTCAATTAAAGTATTAAATTTGGTCAAGAATTACAGTACATATACTGGCAACTTTGTGACCAGTATATATACCGTAATTTAACTGGACGGTATATGTACCGTAAAATATTTAAAGTATATGTATCGGCTGCTCCCCAGGCCTGCGCGCATTACGTAACAAGAGCAAGAGCATCACTTCAGGGGTTGCCGTACACCGAGGCGGGGCTACCAGCTTTTTCCTTACTGAAAAATAATTAATTTACGGTATAAATAGCGATTTTTTACTGAAAAACAATCATTTTACAGTATAAATACCGGTTATAATCGAAATGGCACATATACAGTTTTTTTACGCTTAATATACCTTAGAAGCACGGTACTCATACCGAAAGAGTGAAGACGGTAGAAGTACCGTTAATTTACGGTACATATACTTAAATTTTACGAAATTTTTTTTACAGTGTGGCATTAATCCGTTTGGTCGAATAATTTTTCTCATAAATGTTTGATTAATTATTAAAAATCTTAATTGTTTAATTTATTTGAAAGTGCATAACTTGAGTCCCACCTATACTTTTTGAATTGCCATGCTACTGTTTGATATCTTTAAAATGAAGATATTTAGAAGTAAAATTCCGCATGTTAACCGGACTGCAGGAAATTGTGTAATCATTAAAAATATATATATATATATTACGTATGAACATTTTTATATACATGGCGAGATCATTTTTTTCTGTATGTGAAGAAGTACTCTGAAGTTTTTTTCCTTTCTGGAAAACGTCCCATTTTTTACTTCTGCATACTTATTGATTCATTGCATTTTATTCAACTGGAACCATTACCTGACTTTGTCCTTTAGTAATATGATCTATCTATTTTAAACATCTTTATTTAAATCTTTTTTTCTTTTTTAAGCAAATTTCCTACATTCACCGTATCCAATATGTATGTCGCGTCTTACTTTCTGCAGTAGTAACATGATTATGAATATTTACTAAACAAAATATCCATAAATATTCAATATTTCAACATTTATGAAAACTATCGAGAATCATCCTATTTAAAAGTTCCTTTCTGGCAATAATGTTACTGATTTTTTATGAAAGCAGAGTCTGAAGTGCCTTATCTGAGTTTCTGATTAACATCTAAAATGCTTAAATAGTAAACCAGAAAATAAAATAAATTTGTCGCGCATGTGTATGTGTATATATTTTCCAACCTTCACATGTAAAAGTAACAAAATTTACTTATGTTTCAATTATATCCACTATCGTCTTAACGGATGGGCCAGCCTGGCCTAGATTCAAGACCCAAGCCAAAGCAAGGGGCCCCAAATCCACTAACTTTTCTTTAAAAATTCTTGTGATTGTTTTAAAAAATCTGATATTTTAAATTTCTTATAAATAGGCATTAGTAAATTTTCAAACGAATCTAAAAATGCAAAATTATATACATTAATTGCAACAATATTACGAGAGTATGGAAAGTACAAAGTGCACAGGGCTTCCAAAATTCGGCACATGAGTAATACATTATCAACCTATTGTCATATCTGCGCAATTCGAAATTTCGTTTTGTCAAAGTGTAATTTTTGCATAAATAGACGTTGCCTGTTGAGTTTTAAATTAGAATATTATTAAATTTTGATGTAATGCCATTTGAAATTAATAAGTGAAGATTAAGTGCCAATGTTTGTTTGTGTTAATACTATTCGTTTAATAATGTTACTAAATCTGAAATTAAAATTTTGTCGCGAATCTATGGTTCACAAATTTTGAGTATATAGATTCATTCTGATAAGGCGCTTCCCTGATTAGTTTTGGGGGTTCATTGGTTAAGTATAAAGGGGGGAACGGGTGGCTAATCCCTCCCTTAATTTAGATAAATGGGTTTTCCATGCAGAATTATCCGATTTGCTTCAAATTTGGTATACAGGTTTATTCTGATAAGGCGCTTCCCTGATTAGTTTTGAGAGTTAGTTGGTTAAGTATAAAGGGGGGAACGGGGGACTAATCACCCCCCCCCCCTTCTTAATTTAGATAAATGGGTTTTTCATGCAGAATTATGAGATTTGCTTCAAATTTGGTATACAGGTTTATTGTCGATTTCTTTATTTTTTGAGGGGCATTTTCTTTGAAATAAAAGTCTAATGTACAATTAGTGTGAATAGCCTGTGAGCTCAATGCCATCAGTTTAACTGGGAACTTTTTACGTTATTATAATTTAAGAAACCAAACGTCCTCAAAATATAGTTGTTAGTTTTTACTTTTTCGATTTTTGTTGCAGTTTTTTAATAAGCGGGCATTTTAAATTTTGGAACTGGTTGGAACCGGTTCTGAAAATGAAAGTACCCTTATATAAAATAACTGGAACCAAAATCGAAAAAGTAAAAACTAACAATGTTGGAAAATGACCTCAGTTATCCTATGCAAAAAAAGCATTTAAAAATATTAAAATGCGAGCGAGAAATCGCGCTAGAACCTTCCCATAGACTTAACATTAGCTTGAGCGTGTTTTCGCTTGACTGATGTAGGCTCTTAAACGCAGGGTAACATTTTTCTAAATATAAGTTATAAGAAAATGGAACCGTATAAAAAAATAAAATATGCTTTAAATTTTGCAATGTCGCAGGGACCACTGTTATAGCCTTATTGAGCTTAGTCTTTTAAAAAATGTTATTTATTTCCATTTTCTTCTTTTTGATTTTATTCTCGGAAAAAGCTACACTGAGAAAAATGACACTTTCAAATCTGAGTAAATCGATGTTTTCATTTTGTTATGAAACTTTTTGTTTCAAATAGGACGACCCAATGCTTTCAATTCTGAAATACTAGAAATACTCAGAATATTGAAACAGAGACATACTCAAAACTGAGCACATAAAGGTCAGTTCATACTCATTTTTGAAACATGGACATACTCAAAAATGATTAGAATCAGTTCAAACTCATTTTTGAAACATGGAAACACTCAAAAATGTGCACATAGACGTCAGTTCATACTCATTTTTGAAACATGGACATACTCAAATAGGAGCACATGTTGTTTTATTCTTGAGTGTGTGCATGTTTTCAGAAATGAGTTACATGTTTCAAACTTGAGTCATTTTGATTCGGAGCCATTTTGACAATGCGACATACTCAGATTTGCCTTTTTTTTTTGCTCAGTTTTGGAAATGTCGTTTTTAGAGTGTACTTTTTTACATTAGCCCTGCTGTATGTGCGGTTTTATGTGATGTTTTCGCGTCATTAGCGTATGCTCTTAAATAGGTGTACACATTAGATGAGTTAAAACTGCGTAAAAGCATGTTATGAAATTTTGAAAAATTTGTAATATTTAATTATTGTTTTTTGAAAATAAAAATCGCAATTTTTTACATATGTTAAATATAGCGCGTGTGAATTATTTTTTTCAATTGTTTTAAAAGCATTATATAGAAAACCTTTGAAAACGGAACCTGTCTATAACGGCTTCCT
This sequence comes from Maratus michaelseni, assembly GCA_963931845.1. Lineage (NCBI taxonomy): Eukaryota > Metazoa > Arthropoda > Arachnida > Araneae > Salticidae > Maratus > Maratus michaelseni. The sequence continues at coordinate 71,050,523 of OZ007586.1, read as the reverse complement.
GCTTTAAAAGAAAAAAAATTATGATCCTTGCGAAAAAATATCATACAATTATTTCTAAGGCAGAAATTTGTCTGAAACGGAATCCTGCCCTAAACGGAAAAAAATACGTGGTCCCAACGAAAAAAATAACCATGCAATTATTCCTGAGATAGAAACATGTCTAAAATGAAATTTTAATAAATAAATGTTTATTTATATCAATATAAATAAATAAGCATATAATCAGTATAAATAATTTAGTATAAACAATATTAGTATAAATAAATATTGATTTATATCATAAACCCACTGAACATGCTACAAACAACTTTGCGGATTTTTTCTCATTCTATTATAAACAATTAAGAGGAAAAACCGACGTTTCTGCTTACTAAAAAGCATTTAAAATATTTGAAGTTCATGACAAATTTTGTTAAATAGATGAAAACTGTCGTTAGAACGGAGATTGTATAACATAGAAATAAATAAATTTCAATTCGGATCATTATAAATTACCATTAAATTGAAGAAATCGTTAACTCGAGATTATACTATACGTCATAACATAATGTAAAAAAATAAATAATTTTCATTAATTTCCGAAATAGCAAACCCGAATACGCTAGTATATGCGTCATTTTTTTTCTGTTTCAAGGATTCGATTTAGAATCTTGCACAGGTCCGTTTATACTCGACGCGAACCCAAAAATTCTATTTCGAGTCAACCCGAAACCCTATCCGAACCCGACAAAAAATTTTCGCTGACCCGAAATCCGACCCGAACCCGATAAAAAATTTTCATCGACCTGAAACTCAACACACTTCAACTCGAAATTGATCCGAAGCTGAAATATTTAAACTCGAATCTGACCTGAACCGGAAATGTAAAGAAAATTATTCCTTCTTTAAACGCAATTATGGAAAATTAGTCTGTATTTATACCTTTAATATTATTTTTATATTTTATGTATAAAAAAAGAAACCTATATATACTCATTGATATTCAAGTATACAGTTTTTTCATGAAACTGGACTTACTATCGGCTCAACCCAAACCCGACCAGCAGGATTCAAAACCTAACCCGAAACCGACCCAAACCCGAAACTTTGAAAAGTCAACTCGACCCGAACCAGCCCCGCAGCAAAAAAATGAAAGTCGACCCGACCTTAACCCGAACCACAGCGAAAGAAATTATCGCCAACCTGACCCGACCTGAACCGCGATTCGAGTAAAATTGGGTTACCCGACCCGATGTAGAACACTTATCTGACCTATACCATTCCAAATAAATAAATAATTTTTGTTATTATTTTCATTATTAAAAATAAAAAGCCCTGAAAAATAATTTTATAAACATCGTTGTGAAATAAAGGTGTTATTTGTTTTAGAGACATTTTTTTTTTCTTTTTAAAAGAGACCGCGTCAAATTTTCACTGTTTGTTAAATAAACAAATATGAATTGGTAGAGTTTTGAAAGAACTTGATATTCAAAAGACCATTATGATAGGTTTGGTCAAAATATATGTCATTCCCGCTGTCATTATTTGAAGGAATTTTGTTTGTGTGACTACTGTTTTTTCTTCATCAAACTATACTATATAAATGTCTTGATCTGATATTGATTGATGGATGAGGAAAATCAATCCAAGAAGTTGAAAAGGCGAACGTGTATTTTGCTGAAATAACAGCACTCCAAAATAAATAAAACACTCACTGAATGCAAGCTTCCGTCATTCTTTTTTTTATGTTTCTGTGTATTATTACTGAGTACTACTCTTCCATATGGCGCAATCTCTCCAAGTAATTTAGTAGACTCATAAAAGTATGACAGTCTAATGAGGCTATCATTCATATAGGAAAATCTATATTTAATAAAAGACGTGAAATATATATTCTTACTTTGATTCATTTATGCAATAGATTTCTATTTTATATGTGTCGCAACCAGGATCAAAGTCTAATATCCGTTGTTTTATAGAAGAGTAAAAATAAGTATTTGTTATACATGGCGTATAAAGAACAACGTAAAGCAAAGACTTAATAACCACTATAAATACAGGGTGATGCAAGAATTGTATACATACACTGTTCAAAGGGTCATAACTTTCTGGTTTTTCTTTCTTTTCAGGGTGTATTTTATTTGAAATTACGAGTGGACCAAGATTAACTTTTGAAAAAAGAAAAGTTATTTTAAAATGCTATTGGTAGTCTGAAAATGTAGCAGAAGTACAAAGACAATACCGTGGGGAATTTCATGCAGATTCACCTACGCGACTTACAATTCATCGGATAAAAGATAAGACAACGTTCCGGAACCGCAATTGAGCAAGAATGCGCCACAACACCCAATGAAATGTTTGTTGAAGTTTGTGAATCGATAGCCCACCGTTATAAGCAGTGTATTGAGCAGAACGGTCATAATTTTGAACCGAGGAAAAGTTATACATTTTATGTAGATTCTTTTGCAATTTAAATATTAATTATATCTATATTATGAAGGAAAAACGTGTCCGTGCGTAACGCTGACGTTAGTTTGATGTTGGCAACACCAGACTATTAAATTTAGTTTTTACTGCAATTTTTTTTAACTTCTAAACATCACACATTTTCAACTTTTACACCGTGTAGGGAGGAAAAATGCACATTCAAACGGAATTTGTTTGAAAACTGTATCGCAATTTAATATATATATATATATTATAGATTTTAAAATATTTTTCAAGCATATGATAGTTTACTTAATCTATCTCTATCTCATGTAGACGATTTCGAAAGGTACGTTTGTACTTGAAATAATATAAATTGCTCAGCATTTGTTTACGGCTTATATACCACGAAAGTATCGCCTTTAATAAATTTCAAAACTTTATTTGAATACATAATCACTGTTTTCCATGGAAAAATGATTTTTGGTGTTGTCAGTGGGCAATCTAAAAAAAATTATATTAAATGTAAAAAATCTATAAGATTTTTCAATAATAATAACGAGCAGGGAAGACCGAGTCAAAATTAAATTTGAGTTCAAATATCATGACCCATGACCAAAATGACCCACTAATTGAATTTTTTCGAACATGTGACTTAGCCCAACAGTCTTCTCGTGCCCGAAAACCATTGGATGCAAAATTTAGTGTAAATTGAGCCGCTTTTTAGATCTTGACCCACAATGACCCAGAAATGACCCAGTAATCGAATTTTCTCGAACATGTGACCTAGCCCAATGATTTTCGCGTGCCCGAAACTCGTAAGATACAAAATTTACTCAAAATCGTTAGAGCCGTTTTTTAGATAAAATTAATTTGACCCGCTTTGACCCAAAAATGACCCACTAATCGAAAGTTCTCGAAAATGAGACCCAGCCCAATAGTCTTCTCGAGCCCGAAAATAGTCAGATACAAAATTTCGTCAAAATCGTTTGAACAGTTTTTTAGATACAATTACCTTGACCATGACCCAAAATGACCCAAAATGGCCCACTAATTGAATTTTCTCGAACATGTGACCTAGCCCAACAGTCTTCTCGTGCCCGAAAACCATTGGATGCAAAATTTAATGTAAATTGAGCCGCTTTTTAGATCTTGACCCACAATGACCCAGAAATGACCCACTAATCGAATTTTATCGGACATGTGACCTAGCCCAATGATTTTATCGTGCTCGAAACTCGTAGGACACAAAATTATAATCAAAATCGTTAGAATCGTTTTTTAGGTAAATTTAATTTGACCCGCATTGACCCAAATATGACCCACTAATCGAAAGTTCTCGAACATGTGACCCAGCCCAATAGTCTTCTCTTGCCCGAAAATGGTCGGATACAAAATTTCGTCAAAATCGTTTGAACCGTTTTTTAGATACAATTAGCTAGACCATGACCCAAAATGACCCAAAATGAGCCACTAATCGAATTTTCTCGAACATGTGACTTAGCCCAATGGTTTTCTGGTGCCCCAAAACGGTAGGATACGAAATTTTGTCAAAATCGTTAGAGTCGTTTTTAAGATAAAATTTGCATATATATATATATATATATATATATATATATATATATATATATATATATATAACCACACGCAAGATTTGCTCGTATTAGAATATATGATAATAAAAGGTTTTCGCCTATATTCTGTAACACGGGAAAACAGGGTTGGATAGTGTGAATGAAAACTGGAGTTATAATCATTCAAACTGTGTAAACATTTTTTTGACGTACCCCTGTCGATTAAAACAAGGGCGATTCTAAAGAGGTAAGGTTTGTCTCGTAGGATAGGTAAAGACATTAAAATTTTCTAACAATGGGAAACATTTTGCATGTTTATACACCCAGAAAAAGAAATTGATTAAAACTACAAAACATATTTTGTTGAGTACATTTTGGCTGTTTTACCAAAATTCAATTGAACTTGAACCATTTTACTTGAATTAACAAAACATTTTTTGCTGACGATAGAAAAAAAAATTTTCGAATTGCAAAAATTTTTTTCTTTTATTGATTCAAACAAAATTTTCATTTACCTATATTTAAACAAAAAGTTTTGTTGGGTGAACCAAATTTTTGTTGATTCAACAAAACTTTTTTCTGGGTGTATATTTTTCTATATACGAAATGATAAAATTTGCATTGAATTCAAATGATTTGTGGGATTGTAAATACCGCTTTACCACTCATATAAAATCGCCAACCGCACAAAGATGTTTCAAAACACTGCAAAAAAGAGTTCCTTCTTCAAAGCAAAATGAGAAGGCCTATTTCTCACTGTTACTATTTTCATTTCACTTTTTCATTCACTTTTTCATTCACTTTTATGAAGTTTTGGAACAACTTTATATTCTATGCATTTTTCTGTTTATTTATGCTTTTCCTTACGTGTTTCTCTACACGTCACGTACTGTTTGTCGACCACAAGAATAGCTCCCGCCAAGAAGTCTGGTTTGTGGCGGTCGCTATAGTAACAAGACCTATCCATTTCGAATGGAGAATACGCGTGTGAGGAATTGGCGGAATAAAAGGTTACCCTACGTCATTCTTCTTCTTGAATGAGCAGTTGCACGCGTTATCTCAGTGTTGAACTCAGGGGGTGGCCCGGGGGGGGGACATTCCCCCCCGGAACTCTATTATGTCCCCCTCCGGAGCTACAGAAAAGTGTCTGAATTCAACACTGGATCTTATTTTTGATTTAATTTTGCTTTTGCTTTTTAAATTATTTGTTCACATTTGTTTAAATATTTTTTCGAATTTGTTAAACTGGAAAGATGCCCTTTCAGTTTAGGAAAGGTGAAGTCTTGAAATCGCAAGCACGTAAAATCGTATATAAGGTTGAGGAATTTTGTTCCAGTGAAGATTCATCTAAAGCTGAATTAATTCCTCTCCCACAAGCTCTAAAACGGGCTGCCCGAGCAAGTGGAATTTTTGCAGCTACAATTAAAAAAAATGATGTTTCTGGATTGGATTCATCGACAGTTTTAAAATCACCTTGTAAACATCGTAAAAGACCTAGTGAATGAAACTGCGAAATAAATGACTTTGACAAGTGATTCGTCAAACGATTCAAGACTTTTACTATAAGAAAAAGAATGAGAAAAACATGGACTGTTAGAGGATTTATTGGACGAACTGTCATTTAACATTAATACCGGCGATTCTTGATTCAGAAGAAAGCGAGATTTCTGAGAGTGATTTAGAGGACTTTCACATGCTTGAATAAAATTCTAAAAGTTTAGAAGGTATTATTTTTTGTATTTTTAATGATAAAAAAAAATTCTCCGTCCTTGTAAATTGTTAGAAAATACATGCTGAAATTTATAATAATCACTGAAGTTCGGTCATTTAAAGTCATTGATAATTATTAATGGCTATGAAAATATTAATTTTGAAACAATTATTTAAGTTAATTTAATTTAATTTTTACTGTAATAAATTTCATGATTAATTCATATTGATTCTTATTTTATTTTAATTTGTAAAATCTAAATATTATCATATAAATAATATATGAAATAGTTTTCTTTCACTCGATGAATCGATTAAAATAGTTACAAAAAAAAAAGTAATAATAATAAAAACATCGCCAACAAGCCCTCAAGGCGCTCAGTAAACCAATGTGAATGCCTATCTTCTGGCTTCCCCTGTCAAAAATGGGGAGAGTCTTGTTTCCACGGCAACAGACAGGCACAGACATCATGGCGAGAGCTATTCTTGTGATCGACAAACAGTAATCATTTTAGCATTTTTTTTTAAATCTTATAATTTTTCAGTCATCTAGATGGAGTTTTAATTTCCAAATCTCCTCCGTTTGCTACGCCAGTGTTAAGGCTCCCGTCGACTCACGCGAAAACACCCGTTCACTAATGTTTATCCTATGGGACAGTTATTTTACAATATCTCGTTTGCATTTTAAATATTTTTAAACGATTACTTTTGCACTGAATAGCTGCGATTAGTCTCTACAGCACCTCCTTTTTACTTTTTCAATTTTGTTTGCGATTTTATTATTTTTTTTATGAGGATCATTTCACTTTTGAAACCTGTTCCGAAAGTAAAAGTATCGACATAAAAAAAATCCGCAAAGAACATCGAAAAAGTAATAAAAGAGCTCTGTAAAGATCGATCATGGCTATCCAATGCAAAAGAAAAAAATCGTTTAAAAATAATGAAATGCAAACGAGATATTGTAAAATAACTGTCCCATAGGATTAACATTAGCAAGCAGGTGTTTTCGCGTAAGGGAACAAGACTCTTAATATCCTGCTTTATATTACATGACTCGTTTATTTTATCATCCGACTATCTCATTTTTAACGCTTTTCTATTCAAATATACAGGGTGATTATAATTAAAGTCCCACTTTCAAAGTGCTGTAAAAATGGAACCACTGGTCAGAATGACTTCAAATTTGAACTGAATATTCTGGAAGAAGGGGGTAACGGTATGGAATAAGAAAAAAAAGTTCCAAAGTGTATCAATAGATGGCGCTGTAAGCGGCATGCTATGCAAATGGAAAGACAATCGTGTGCAATTAAAAACCGATTCAGTATGTCCTTTTTATGCGGTTTTTGGCCCAAGGACAATTAAAAACCGATTTTCCCCATTCAATGTGATACGACCTTGCCGTGGTGGATGGGCTTTCCACGAACAGTACCACAACTGTTGGCGGATTTGGTTCAAACAACCGAAACACTCATGCACATTGAACAGACGGTTGGTTTACCGTGAAACTCATGCCAAAGCCGTCGTATTTTGATTAAATATGTCACTTGTAACCGAATCCACTTTCGTTATGCCGCTTACAGCGCAATCTATTGATACACACTTTGGAACTTTTTATTTTTTATGCCATACCGTTTCCCCCTTCTTTCGGTATATTCAGTTCAAATTTGAAGTCATTCTGACCAGTGGTTCCTTTTTTACAGCATTTTGAAAGTGGGACTTTAATTATAATCACCCTGCAGTTTTAAAATATTTATGTCTTTGATTACTCTGTCTGTTTGTCTGTTTTTGATTTTATTTTCCTAAAAGTCATGATTTTTGTGTGTATATTTTTACCGAATGCTATTTATTCTTTCATATGGCGCAATCGCTTGAGGTAATTTAGTGGACTCATAAAAATATGACAGCCTAATGAGTCTATCATTCAGATTGGAAGATCTAAATTTAATAAAATACGTGAAATGTTTATTCTTACTTATTGTTATTTTGATTCATTTTTGCAATAGATAATTAAATTATCCATTTTATTTGTTTGACGCAAACAGGCATCAGAGAGTTTTTGAGCTATAATTATTTATTTTAAAAAGTAACCTACAAATTATTATTTTTTTTTTATATAGAAGTGAAAATAGATTTTTGTTATGCATGACATGCAAAAAAGAATTCATTTTTCAATGGAAAATAAGAAGAATACATATATCACTGATCACTTTTTCTTTACTTTGCACTGAAGAAGGGGCTCTTTTCATGATGTTTTGAAACTCGTTACGTGTGTTTTTATACGCAACATAGCCATTTTATTTTTAAAAAATGTGTTTATCTTATCATTTTTTAGTGGTCTAAGTAGAATTTCTCTAAATACCCTCCACTCGCTATGCCAAGTGGTATCCTGTTTTGCATTACATGACTCGTTATTTTATAATCAGACATTTTTAACGTTTTTCCTTCGAAGATAGTTGAAAATATTTATGGTTTTGATTTATCTGTTTGCCTGTTCGTGGTCTTATTTCAGTAAAACGCCATGGAATTTGCTTGTGTATTTTCACCGAATACTAGTCTTTCATATAGCGCAATCCCTTGAGGTAAATTAGTTGACCCATAAAAGTATGATGAGGCTATTATTCATATAGGAAGATCTAAGTTTAATAAAAGACGTAAAATATATATTCTTACCTTTATTCATTTGTGCAACAGATAGTTAAATTATCTATTTTATTTGAGTGGTGTGTAACCACAATCATGGCCTAAGAAATGTTTTAAGCTATAATTATATATATATATATATATATATATATATATACAGGGTGGTTATAAAATAAGTATCCCTATTTGGAGCTGTCTGTAGCTTGAAGGAATAACCCAAATGAAACCAAAATTTGTACACATACTATTCGAGAAGGGGGAAGAAGAATGGAAGAATAAAAAAATAGTTACAATAATCGGCAACAGATGGCGCTACTGGTCCTATCGGTGCGAACGCCGTTGTAATCGTTAGTAAACTCAAAACGCGGTCTTTTCTGCCATTAATGTTGTACGACATGGCTCTCAATTTACCAGATAGCGCTATAATTTAAAAACAATTCTACGTGAGCAGCTCAAACAGTGCAGCTGCTTTACGTGAATTTAGGCGTGTGAAAGGAATGCGTAAAGGGAAAAGTCCTTTGAAACCGTGTGCAGTGAGAAGAATGGTAAAAAAATTCGAGGAGACTGGATCGTTTACTTTAAAATGTGGAAGAGAGAGGTAACCAGTACCTCTCTCTTCATGCAAGAAGAAATTGCCACTGCGATTGTGGAGTCATTATGGATTCCGGAAGCCGGTCCTAGTGCACGTGGAGTTGCCCGAAATTTGGATATTCCATATGCTACTGTTCGAAAAGTCCTAAGAAAGTTAATCCAATTTTATCCGTTTAAAATTAGTTGCCATCAACGATTGTTACCAGGCGACGCGCAGCAGAGACTGGCTTTTGTTTTAACGTTTTTAGCACGAATGGAGGTGGATGATGCCTTCCCATGGAAGATTTTATGGGGAGATGTAGCCCATTTTCATGAATGGGACAGTCAATACGCAGAACCGCAGAATATGGGCTTTGGAGCCACGAACTGTTTATCACGAAATACCCCTCCACTCTCCAAAAATCACTGTGTGGTGTGGCTTTACTGCAAGTTTCATTCTTGGTCCTTTTTTTTTTGAGGAGTTACGGCCAACAGGCCCTGTAACGTGTTCGGTTACTATTATTGCACATTACATTTTACACACAAAAGCGCCATCTGTCGGCGATTATTGCAATTATTTTTTTTATTGTTCCATTCTTCTTCCCCCTTCTCAAATAGTATGTGTACAAATTTTGGTTTCATTCGGGTTATTCCTTCAAGCTACAGACAGCTCCAAATAGGGATACCTATTTTATAACCACCCGGTATATATATTCAGCTAGTTCTAGTATGCTTTCAGATTTATATCTTTATTTCTACGAAAGAAAGTATATTAATTGTATTATTTTGCCCTATAGATATATATATGATATAATTGTCTTTTCCCTTAATGATAATCATTTTATTTCTCTACCTGTAACATACCATTCCAATCTTGAAATTAGTACTACTTATTTAAATATATCTACTTAAACATTCAATACTAAGTGATAAACGTAATGATTTTTTTTCAATGTTATTAATTTTACTAACATTCATTCATGTCTACATATTTCAATTTACAGAAATATTCTTCTAAACCACTGAAATCGTATTAAACGTTTATGCTCCTTACATTTCATTAGACCTAATTTATTACCATGAAAGCATACAGCTTTGTCTTATAATTATCCTCTTGCTTTTCTTTCTTCTTGGATTAAACATTAAAACATTCATCTAATTTTACCAGTACGGGCATTAAATATATATAAAAATTATAAAATTGAAAACAATATTACGGAGGGAAGGCGTGGATTGCGGAAAAAATTATTAAAAATTATTTTTTTTAATTATAAAAAATCACAAAATAACAAATCCCTCCCCTCCCCAAAAAATTAAAAAATCAAAATGCTATTAAGGAGGGATGAGGTAGGACTGATAAAAAGATACAAAATTTATTTTTTCTAAATCGGATGTAAGAAAATTATTTACCTAACATAAATAATACACTCTTCATTTTACTTACACACAGTCTCCTCATACATGGATAATTATTGTACTATTATTGTACTACTATCTTCTCATTTCATCTTTATAATATTTAAATTAGTTTTCATCAAATCCTAAATTTTATTTACATTAATTGCTACTTTGTTTTAAATTTATTTATTTTTATTCCTTCTTCTCCCCTTTCATAATAGATGGCAGCACAAGTTTTATCATTTAACTAGTCTGTAATTTCAGTTATTCCTTTTATTTTTATGAGATAGATGGCAACACTAAATAATTTTATTTTCCTTTCATAATTTTTATCAATGCAATGACCTTGTAATTTTTATATAAAAAATTTACAAATATTTATTTAAATAATATAAAAATTTACAAATACAGTATTTAATATGTCAATTGCAGTATGTTTGTTACTGCTGCACATTGTGAATTTTTTTGAGAGTGTCGTTAAATTTGGTTGAAAGTCTTGCATGCTATAAGCAAAACTATGCGATTTAAAAAAAAATAAGAAACTTTTATATCTCCATGAATGTATTCCACGAATATACTCCACGAGTTATTCGTATACAAATGAACACAAATGTTGTACAGGACACACATAGTAATTTTCTGTATCATGCTATAAACCAAAATAAGCAGAAATATATTGAATTTTTTAAAGAAACTTTTATATCTTTATGAATATATGAATTATTTGTATACAAATGAACACAAATTTTGTACAAGACCCAAATAGTCATTTTCTGTATCATGCTATAAACAAAAAAAAAACGGAAATATTTAGAATTTTTTTAAGAAAATTTTATATCTTCATAAATGTGGTCACAGGAAATGGACCCTGTACCGCAAAGCTTAGCAGATTTTTTAGTGAGGCTCTTGATGATAAACTTCAACTACCGAACAATAGATTTTGATGAGCTAAGTAATTTTTACTGTGAGAACGAGAGCAGAAGCAGTCGAGAGCCAGACTTAGTCAGACGGACTAAAAGATGCTGCGAAATCTCCGGCCAGCTAGACGAGCTGCGCTTGAGTAATGTTTTATAGGCAGACGGCCTAGTGTAAGCGAAAAATCTCATCGATGTCAAATGAAAACGAGAAAATCCAACAGACGATTGGCCATGTTGTGTGGAATTGCCTTTAAACTGTAAATACTTATGCTGTTCCATGGAATATTAAAATAGAATATTAAAATTTGTAAAATTTCGTTAAAAATATGCCTGGACTTATTACTACTCACTAGACACCGACAAGTATCACTACAAAATGGGTGCTCTGGGCCGAGATCTACATGAATTTCCGACAAATCGGCTTGAGCCGAGATGGTGATGTGCTGAAGAGGAAAATGACTTGTGCTGATAAAAAAAAAGTTTATTTCATCGAATGCTCAAATAAGTGGTTCATGAGAAGTGTTTCTGTGCGTCGAAATTTCAACTGCGTATTACATCAAAGTGAGGTGTGCTGTGATGAATCACTGATGGACTGATAAAGTTCTTTAATTAAAGAAAGAGATAAAATATTGTCCTGTCTCGGTGGAGAAGAATATACTTGCTGACCCACAACCCATTCACTGAAAATCATCTCAAGATTTTTATCGCCGCTGTGGTGAAAATGAAGTGTTTTTTTTTCTTTTTCCTCTCCGGTGATATTTTTTTTTCATGTACGCGAGAAGAGAAGGTGTTGTTTATCCTGCAGAAGGTTTTTTTAAATTGAGCAAATAGGCAAGTCGTCGTACTTGCATAAAGTAAGAACGTCTGCTGTGTACATATACAGTAAACTCCCGATTATCCGCGAGTCTAAATTTCTTTTTTTTTTCTTATCCTTGAGAAGAAATTTATTTCTGCGATTTAGGATGAGTTTTCGATCCTTTTTACTAAACATGATTTCCATTTGAAAACGTGGAACGATCACGTGCACAAAGCAGATGCAGCTATTCTTAAGGGTGTCGCAAGGCCACACACCTGTTGATAAACAATGTATGGGTACTGAAAGTCACCCCCGCCCCCCTGTTATGATTTTGTTTCTCCCGTTTTTCATAAAGCACATCAGTTTGCTTGTTTTAGCTGAGCTGTGAACACGTGTCTTACAGAAGTTCGCGTTTGTATTTAAATTTTATAGTCTTGCATTTTCAATATTTGAAAAATGTCACAAAAAAGAAAAAGAGTTGTGTTAACGATTCAAGATAAATTAGAACTGATTAGAAAAATTGAAAATGGTGCTACAAGAAAACAAATAAACTTGCAATATGGAATTGGAGAATGCACAGTTAGGGACATTTTAAAACAGAAAGATAAATAGATGCAATTCTCAGCCTCATCAGACAACTTTTCATCGATGAAAAAAAGGAAAAAGTATGAAAAGCAGCACTTTTGAAGAACTGGATGCAGCACTTTTACGTTGGGTAAGACAAGTGAGAAGTGAGGGATCGCCTGTTTCAAGGCCTATTGTTGCTGCAAAAGCAAAACAATTTTTTGAAATGCTGGGATTAGAGGGATCATTTAATGCATCGTCAGGATGGCTGACAAGATTCAAACAGCGCCACCCACGGGATAAGAGAAATAGGTCTTTACGGCGAGAAATTAAGTTGCGACGAACAAGCTGCAGAAAATTTCAAAGAAGATTTTGTACAATTTCTTCAATCAGAAGGAATTTCTTTCGAACAAGTATACAACGCCGATGAGTCAGGACTGTTCTGGAAATGATTGCCTACACAAACTCTGGCATTTCAAAGCGAAAATCAATCAAGGACATAAGTGCAGTAAAGAGCGTCTAACAATATTGCCTTGCAGTAATGCTACAGGATCCCATAAACTAAAGTTAGTAGTGATTGGAAAATAAAAAAAAAACGAGATATTTTAAGGGAACAAGAGCTGAGAACCTCCCAGTACATTATTTCAACACAAAGAAAGGTTGGATGTATCAAACAATATTTATAAAATGGTTTGAAGAAATGTTTATTCCCAAAGTTAGGAAACAACTGGCGTCTCAAAATTTACCCCAGAAAGCTGTGTTGCTAATTGACAACGCCCCATCTCACCCTGGAGAACTACAATTGAAATCAGAAGATGGAAATATTTTTGCAAAATTTTTGCCTCCCAATGTTACAGCTCTTATCCAGCCTATGGACCAGGGCGTAATCGCTTCAATTAAGAAAAAATACAGAACGAAATTACTGAAAAAAAAAATTGAAGAGGGAGATGATCTTAAAAGCTTTTTCAAAGATTACACGATTCTCGATAGCATTTATGATGTAAAAAGTGCTTGGGAGTCGGTACAGAAATCCACATTAATAAAATCCTAGCGGAATATTTTGCCAAGTATAGAAAAATCTCTAGTAGAATCAGAAAAGGAAGAGGAAGAAGTTTCCGTTCATAATTTAGTGAATTTAGCAAAATCTGTTGCTGGTGGAGAAAATGTCGATGAAGATAATATCATTGAGTGGATTAATTGTGATGCTGAGGATCCAGGTTTCGAACATGCAACTGATGACCAAATTATTGAAGAAGCGTTAGGTATGAATTTGGAAGAGAGTGACGAAGAAGATGATAAGGTACGAAAGAAAATGAGCCACGACGCAGCTTTAGCTCACGTTGAAGGACTTATCCAATATCTAGAGGAAGAGGATGACGCGTCACTTTATGATAAAATAGTACTTAAAAAACTTCAATCGCAAATAAAGAAGAAGTGTTTCAGTACAAAAAAAAGACACTTTTGACGGATTTTCTAAAGAAATAAACCTACAAGTTTGTAAGTAATGAATAATTTTATTATTCCTGAAGTAATAAGTATATTTATGTTACCCATTGTGCGTAGAAACTGTAAAATGTATGCTTGTGTTACTTATTATGTGTATAAATTGTTCAAGTACATATTTGTGTTGATTTGTACCCTTTTTTCAAATTTTGTGGATTATCCGCGAAATCAAATATCCGCGATAGTCGCGCCACTCAATTCCGAGGATAATCGAGAGTTTACTGTATATATATATATATATATATATATATATATATATTGCAGTGATTCATGTGTTTTTTTTTCTTTGTTTCGTATGCTTATAAATATAAGAAGGTGTTATTTTTTTTTGCTTCCTAATAAAGCTACATATTTTTTTTTGCTTCTAGAATGGAGTGAAAGTTAAGAGAGAAAACTGGTATAACGATATATTTTTTTATCTTGTTATTTTTTATGTGAAAAGAAAGAAATATATATTCTGTTTAGATATTTAGATGGAAGTAAGTGTGTTTATATAATTGTTACATATTATTATATGTATAGAGATATTTGATTCATCGGGTGCATATACGTATATTATTGATTTATTTATTGAGATATTTTATTTTTATATGTTAATTAGTTTAAGATAAAAATGGTACACTTAATAAGGTCGAAAAAGATCGATCTGACTACTGTGGTAATCGAGTTAGGTTTAAGTCCGCCAGTAGGAGGTAATAAAACTCAGTTAACGGACTTAATTGTAAAATCTGAGGTGTGTAATGAAGATTTAGTAAAAATTTGCTAGCGGGAGTAGTGAACAAACGTGAAGAAGCTGAAAAATTGTACAGCAAAAAGAAGTCGAGAGTCGCGAGTTTGAATTAAAACGATTACAATTGGAAAATACACAAAAAGCCCAATTACATAACTCGGTACCCACAATCACCGGAAAGGGTTCCGATGTTTTAAAATTGTTAAATAGATACAATAAGGAGGAGGAAATCAGTATATACTTAACCCTTTTCGAACGCCAGGCAAAGCATTTAGAGATAGAAAAAGATGAATAGGTAACCTATCTTCTTGCATTATTACCGCTCGAGATAGTCAGTTTAATAAGTCGCGAAAGTGAGGAACAATCCAGTGACTACGACTATGTAAAAAAAATACTTTTAAGACGCTTTAAAATTACACCAGAGCAATTCCGGCAAAAATTCTTTTTACACAGAAAGCAAAATTCGGCGTCGTGGAAAGATTTCTCTTTTGAACTCTCAAATTTCTTGGATGAATGGTTAACTGGCCTGCAGTTATCAACGATCGAAGAATTAAAAAATATTTTAATTATTGACCAAATCAGGAGAAAATTGTCCCTAGAAATGAAAGAACACTTTTGTGATAATTACCCAAAATTGCGAATATAGATGAATTGACTAATAAGTTGGATGATTTTGAAACTACCCGAATTAACTTACGGAAGGCTGAAATTAAGCCCGAAATACGAAATTTCGAAACGTGAAGGTATTGAAAATAATAGAGCGTTCCACCGAAATAATATTAGCCGCGTACCATATGAAAAAAAATACGCGAATGCCCCCAAAAGAATTTAAATATAAGAATTCGTTGTTTTAATTACAATGAATTTTCTCACCGGTGGAGGGATTTCCCCCCCCCCCCCCCCCAAAAAAAAAGAAGGTTCGGTCTGCTGGAAGTGTAAGGTTCCTGGCCACAGGTCTGACCAGTGTACAAATAATTCTCCAAAAAAAGCAAATGCTGCCGTAAGCAACAACTCAAATCCAGCAGATAAAATAATAAAGAGAGTGAAGATTTTCGGAAAAAATATGGATGCTTTGATTGATACAGGAAGTGATGTTGATATGGGGGAAAACGGTACTTATGCCCTAAAGTACCGTTCGGTACCTATGCCCTAACGTAACGGTACTTATGCCCTAAAGTAACGGTCCTGGGATGCCCTAAACTACATGAAAATGACTTGGTTTTGTCAGGTATTGGTGGAAATCAAATAACACCCATAGGATTTACGATAGTAAACATTGAAATGGATGGTTTTAAAGTAAATGCAGATTTATACATCGTAAAAAAATTGAATCATTCTATAATTTAGGGAATAACTTTTTAAAACAGTTAAATTTCAATATTTCAGAAAAAGGATTGCAAATTACGGGAAAACGGAAGTTAAAAGAAGTTAGGGTAGATTACGTCACTGCTTTCCTGCAAGAAACAGCCATGACGAAAATCAGACGCGTCAGCTATGTCACACCCAGATTTCATGCTATGTTGCAGTCAGAAAAACAAAACAACCCCAGGATAGGAAAAATGATTTCGACAGCTGAATTAGTGAGAAAGGAACAAACTAATCAAAATAAAACAGCTTTTAACTTTAGTGAAGAAATAAACAGACAATTAAGTACTGATAAAGTTGTTTATCAAAAAGTGAACAGTGTTCTATCCCACAGTTAGACTTAGCGAAAACAGACATTTATTTAGCTGAAACAGCCAATTCTATCAATTTTCAGGAAGTTGAGATAAATCATATTACAAACAACACTATTAAGAAAGAGTTAACGGAACTGATCACTAATTATAAGCTAAACAAGGTTAAGGACACAGAGTTAAAAGTAAATATAATATTAACTGATGATATTCCGATTGGGAACAGGTGTGTTACACTGACGCTAAAATGTAAACAAAAGATTGGCGACTGTTTGGTTGGCGCGATTTCCAAGACTGCGCCAAGCTACTATTTTCCGTTGCCATTTTGGAAACATAAAAAACAGAACATTTATAAATAACGTATTCGAAAACGTAACAGAAAATCGTATTTCTACACAACAATTAAAATAAACCAAAAATACATTTTTTACAACATAAATTTAATGAAAAATGTTAATTACGTCATTTCAATCTTTTAAAGTGCACTACTATATTACAGTAATCCTTCGCTGATGCTAATTTTAATTTCACACAAACTTTTAGTTAAAATCATTACGTCATTTCAATCTTTTAAAGTGCCCTACTATATCAGAGTAAACATTCGATTATTTAGTTTTTAATTTCATGACGAACACAACATTTATAAATAATGACGTATTAGTAAAACCAGAAAGTAAATATCAAAATAAACGAAAAATAAATTTTTCTAACATAAATTTAATAGAAAATACATTACCTACGTCATTCTTCTATGCAAATTTATTCCCCTCCCATATATGGTTCTATAATACGCGACTCAGCAACCAATAACGTGCAATAGAACGTTCTTCTACAACCAATCCCGTTTTCTCTATTTTTCATCATCAATGACGTAATAGAGACATGCGCAAACATTTCCCTTAACATCCACGCAAATACGGATTACAATAACAAATTTCAACACCAGTAACTAAATACAAGCTTAATAGCCGGGTTGCCATAAAAGAAAAAACAGTCCCCAAAGTTTGGCGACTTTTTTCTTTTTTTTTAACCGATTAATTTTTTTTAGCGTCAGTGTAAAGCATCTAAGCCTCCGATTGCGCAACGACCGCGTAGTTTGGCATATCCGTAACAGGAATTTGTGGACAAACAAATGCAGGAATGGTTGGAAACGGGAATTATAACGGAGAGAAACTCTAATTATGCATCTCCTATAATGTTAGTGAAAAAAGAAAAATAACTCTTGGAGACTTTGCGTAGACTATAGACCTCTAAATAAAAAAATAATTAGAGATAATTTCCCCGTACCAAGAATAGAAGATATCTTAGATAAGATTAAGGATGCAAAGGTTTTCACTACACTGGATTTAAAAAATGGGCTTTTTCATATAGACGTAGCAGAGGAGAGTAGGAAATATACAGCATTTGTCACGCATAACTCCCAGTACGAGTACTTAAAGCTCCCATTCGGATTATCGATTGGCCCACATAAGTTTCAAAGATATATTCAAGCTGTTTTTAAACAGTTAATTAAAGAAAAGGTACGTCATAATACTTGCGGAATCTGAGGAAGAAGCCCTGGTAAAACTGAAACGCGTCCTAGAAGTTGCATCGTATTACGGACTTGAATTTAATTTGAAAAATTTTGGTTCGGGGCTCAAGAAACACCTCACCCTTAAACAATTACACAGTTTTCTGGGTCTAACTTCTTATTTCAGAAAATACATCCCACAACATACATTTAAATTTGGAATCCTCGAACAGCAAGCTTTTGAGACTCTTAAAGAAAAATTAGTGACCCCCCCCCCCCCATCCAGTATTGCATGTATTCCGACGAGGCGTTAGACTAGAATTGCACACCGATTCAAGCGTTATAGGTTTTGGTAGTGTCCTACTACAAGAAGATGAGAACAAAAACTTTCATCCTATTCAATACATGAGCCGTAAAACTATACCTACTCAAGCAAAATATTCGAGTTACGAATTGCAAACCCTCGCGGTAATAGAATCGGTCAAAAAATTCTGAAACTACTTATTAGGCACGAAATTTAAAATTGTGACAGCTTTTTCCACGTTTCAAAAGACTATGGACAAAAAAGACATTACGCCTAAAGTAGCCAGCTGGGTGCTATTCTTACAGGAATTTGATTATGAAATTGCCCACCGATCAGGATCCCAAATGAAACATGTAGACGCATTGAGTAGAAATACAGTACTAATAGTCACCCGATCGCACGAGGAATTAACATTAAAAATAAAGAATGCACAACAAGAAGACGAACACATACAAGCGATAAAAAAACGAAAGTTCAGAATATGTTATAAGAAAAGACATCGTATACAAATATGAAAATGACAGAGAACTTCTGATGATTCCTACCAATATACAAAAGGATATAATGCGCGACGTTAATAACAAAGGTCACTACGCAGTGGCTAAAACTGAAATTATTTTAAAAGAAAATTATCGTATACCCCAATTAAGAAAGCAAATCGAAAGCGTCATTGCCAACTGCATAGAGTTTATACTTTGTAATAAAAAGCAAGGGAAAGGAGAATATCTATTAAACCCGATCCCCAAACAAAATATGCCCCTCGAGACCTATCACATCGATCACATTGTCAAATGCCCTCCACAAATAAAAATTACAATCATATTTCTAATATTGTGGACGCATTTACCAAATTCGTTTGGCTATACCCCGTTAAAACTACAGCCGCTAAAGAAGTCATCGATAAGTTAACCGGACAACACGATATTTTCAGAAATCCGTCGCGAATCATAACCGACAAAGACTTTCACTTCTGATGATTTTCAGAAATATTGTAAGGAAGAGAACATAGAGCATATTCCCATAACAACAGGGATACCTAGACGAAACGGCCAAATACAGCGAATGCATAGAATTCTTATCCCAATTTTGGCAAAGCTTAGTGTAGAAGACCCCCACTAAATGGTACAAATTTGTCGCGCCCGTAGAACGTATCATGAATAGTACCATATCGAGAATTACAAAATTTACACCTTTTGAACTATTGACAGGAACGAAACTGCGGCAGAAAACCGACCTGCAAATAAGAAATTCGAATAGAGAAATAGCCAAGAAAAACATATTAAAAATAGAACAGGAAAACATGAAAACATAGAACAAAAAGCGAAAAAATGCCAACACCTACAAACTCGGTGATTTGGTGGCCATTCAAAAAACGCAGTTTGGGACAGGTACCAAACTAAAGCCTAAGTTTCTTGGTCCCTACGAGATTACCGCAGTAAAAAAGAAACGATCGCTACAATGTAAGCAAATTTGGACACCATGAGGATCCAAATGCGACCTCGAGCGCTGCAGATCACATGAAGCCTTGGACTTCTACTGTCTGAAACGAAGCAATCGTGCTTTTAGGTGATTTTGTGTTTTTTATTATTTTTTTTTATTAACTGTGTTTTATTGATATTTTTTTCGACTATTGTAAATAATCTGTGAAAAGAACTGCGTCCAACTGACAAACAAACTGACAAAAAAAACTTTCCCAAACTCGAAAAATATTATTTAAGAACTAAGAACTTTTCATTCCGTAGTATTTAATGATTGAATTTTCTATTATTTTATTTTATGTTGTTTGTTTTTTTGTTATTTTTTTTTGTTATTTTATACGTTCTGGAAAAGTAGTCTAGTAGTCATCTGGTATACAAAAGTAGATGATGACTGGGAGGACCCAGCCCTGTCAGGTAGGCCGAATTTGTGGTGACAGTAAATGGACCCTGTACCGCAAAGCTTAGCAGGTTCTTTAGTGAGGCTCTTGATGATAAACCTCAACTACCGAACAATAGATTTTGAAGAGCTAAGTAACTTTTACTGTGAGAACGAGAGCAGAAGCAGTCGAGAGCCAGACTTAGTCAGACGGACTAAGAGATGCTGCGAAATCTCCGGCCAGCTAGACGAGCTGCGCTTGAGTAATGTTTTATAGGCAGACGGCCTAGCGTAAGCGAAAAATCTCATCGATGTCAAATGAAAACGAGAAATTCGGGATAACAAATCCACTAAAAAAATAACTGAAAACATATTTCAGCGATTTTAGAAAGTCAACCACTAAAGGGGTTAAATAGGAGGTCGAAAGTTTTAGGTCATTTTGTCATACCTCAGTAGCAGTTTTAAGTAGGAGCACGGAATTCCAGATAAGAAATCTACTAAAAGAATAGTTAAACACATATTTCAGCGGTGTTTAGAAATTTAACCACTAAGGGGGTTAAAGGCGTCGAAAGTTTTAGGTGATTTCGCCTTTTCTCCATATCACAGCCGCAGTTTTTGGTAGGAGCGTGAAATTTAGCATAAGATATCTACGAAAAAATAACTAACCATATGGTTAAGCGATTTTGTCACAAACATCGACTTTGAACCCTATTATGGAAGATTATACGAATAAGACAACTATTGCTAATTTTTTATTACATATTTTGCGTGACATTTTTCCAAGAAAAAGTTTTTTGTTTTTGTTTTTTTGTTTTATATTTCATAACTAGCTGACCCGCCCGGCGTTGCCCGAGCCCTTGTAATAAACTTAAATCTCTTAAAAAACGGAACTCTGGCCACGGTCTACGATGGCTTCGGAACCGTATACCAGGCATGCTCGTACGCTCTAGAAAATCTTTTATTTCCCCCTACCACCGCCAGGGGAGCATTCTGTTCTAAACAAACCTCTTTCCGAACGAACTTCTGAGACAGGTCCCCGCTGCCTACGTTACTGTATAGTAGGCGCACTACAAAATTGAGCTGGTTTCGAGTAGATTGGAACATTATTAGCCCAGTTATTGAAATAAGGCCCAGTTAGAGAAAATAACCTTGAGTGAGGTGCCAAAGGGAGGAGATGTTCGAGTGTCCTTCAGAAAATGACTAATTAGGAAGCCCACTATGCATGCATAAATATTCGTTCGTTTTGTTAAGCTAGGAACTTAATTACAAAGTTGGCTTAAACTCTTATTTGTAAATAGTGGTAACCACTACTCATAAATTTAATTTAATGTTATAAAGGGTGACTATTAAGTTAAATATAATGTTTGGAATCACTTGCGTTGAAATCGGAAAGATAGTTGCTGATATATAGAAACGGGGCATAGTTAGAGAAAAACCTTGAATGAGGGCCCGGGGGGGAGGGTTGTTCAAGTACCCTTCAGCAAATGACTAATTAAGAGGAGCACTATGCCTCTTTCGAAATTCGTTCGTTTGCTTAAGCTAGGAACTTAATTACAAATTTGGCTTACCCAATTATTCGGAAATAGTAGTAACCGCTACTCATAAATTTAGTTTAATGTTATAAAGAGTGACATTTAAGTTAATTATAATGTTTGGAATCACTTGTGTTGAAATCGGAAAGATAGTTGCTGAGATATGAAAACGGAGCATAGTTAGAGAAAAAACCTTGAAAGGAGTGCCGGGGGGGAGGGGTTGTTCAAGTGTCCTTCAGCAAATGACTAATTAGGAGGACCACTATGCATCTTTCAAAAATCGTTCGTTTGCTTAAGCTTTGAACTTAATTGCAAATTTGGCTTAAACTATTATTCGTAAATAGTGGTAACGCTACTCATAATTTTAGTATAATGTTATAAAGAGTGACAATAAGTTAATTATAATGTTTGGAATCACTTGTGTTGAAATCGGAAAGATAGTTGCTGAGATATGGAAACGGAGCATAGTTAGAGAAAAAACCTTGAAGGACGGGCCGGGAGGGGTGGGGGGGTGGGGGGGTTGTTCAAGTGGCCTTCAGCAAATAACTAATTAGAGGACCACTATGCATCTTTCAAAATTCGTTCGTTTCCTTAAGCTTTGAATTTAATTACAAATTTGGCTTAAACTGTTATTCGTAAATAGTGGTAAACCGCTACTCATAAATTTAGTTTAATGTTATAAATGGTGACTATTAAATTAATTATAATGTTTGAAATCACTTGGGTTGAAATCGGAAAGATAGTTGCTGAGATATGGAAACGGAGCAGAGTTAGAGAAAAAACCTTGAAGGACGGTCCGGGAGGGGTGGGGAGGGGGGTTGTTTAAGTGGCCTTCAGCAAATAACTAATTAGGAGGATCATAATACATCTTTAATGATTGATTCATTTGGTTAAGCTAGGAACTTAATTTGAAATTTGGCTTACTACTCTTACACTACTATTCGGAAATTCTGGTAACTGCTTTCTAGAAATACACCTTGAAGCTTAAATGTAATTAGACCCTTGTCCCTCTTAATTCCCGCAAATATAAAAAAGAATCTGTTAAATAAAGTTTTCTGTATTAACAATCTCCATCATAATAATAAATGTCATGTAAAAAAAAACTTAAACCCGACTAATTGTCATGAAGAAAAATATGCCTGCAAAATATTTCAATCAGTGGGACGTATGTGTAATTTGTCATGACGCGTGACATTCGCATGGCTCCTCTACACTAATAACTTCAATCCATGTTGACACTATTTAGTTAGAAATCCTTATTTGTGCATCGCTACTCTGGTTTATTAAATTACTTCTGTGAAGAATCGATGCAACCAACCAGTGAACCAACCAACCCAAGAGAATAAAAGCGTATTTTTAATGAGAGTTCTTTGTGCATTTTAATTAATATTTCAGAAAGTAATTAAAATATTAAAATTCTGAAGTAATGTTGCACCAGGAGAGGGTTTGGACTACCTAAATCTAAATTTCCAGCCTTCTAGGTGGGCCAGATTTTCCTAGCCATCGCCAACAGACACACACACAGACACACAGAGTGAAACTTTCTTTTATTAGTTTAGATTTATAAATTGTTTTTGTGCTTTTCGTTTTTTAGCGATCGAATTTCAATTTTAATACAAAATATAGTACATTTCCTTCTCCTCTTAAACTACATTTTTTGGAAGTAAAAATTTGTGATTTCAATGCTGATCGCCCTATTTATGGGCTCGCGTATTCACAGGGCTTCGTTATACTGATTGCCGTATAATCAACAGGCGTGTAATCCACAGGGCTCTGTTAAAATTATTGTCAATTTAGCGATTTATGCGCTCAAAATTTACAGGGCCCCGTTTTAGAGATCACTTTATTAACGATATATGGCTGAGAAACATGCAGGGCCCAGATATTTTGGGCACCATATTAACAATTTATGGGTGTGAAACCACAGTGCCCATTTATAATGATTGCCTTGTATCTTAGGCTATCCCATATTTGATTATTTTATCTCAAAATTTTCCTTTTCCCCTAATTAATCACCGGCAGGGCCGAGCGGGTCTCTTTGTGAGGGGCCTCAGGGAAAAAAATATTATTTATGTCGCACAATCTTTATTTATGTACTTTTTTTATATTCTTATTAATTATTTTCGTATAGTTTAAAATAAAGTATTTTATTTATATATATTTTTTTTTTGTTTGCATGTAAAATGCACTTTCTGGGCCCCAAGCGAAGTCCGGTCTATACGCTACAGAAGATATATGGGCCCCACACGGAAGCGACCGGATAGTTCGTTTACAAATGAACACAAATGTTGTATATGAAACATGACCCACATTAGTTATTTTCTGTATCATGATGTGAACAAAAATATGCGGAAAATATTTGATTTTTTAAAAGAAACTTTTATATCTCCTTGGATATATGAGTTATTCGTATACAAATGAACACATATGTTGCACGGGACCCACATAGTCATTTTCTGTTGCAACAGATCGTTTCGAACATTTTATTTTACAGGGTGATTGGAATTTTTTAATTCAATTGGTTGTCGGTTCCCTAACTGCTCTCGTGACTAAATCTTCGTAGAGAAATATGAGATCGAACATGTTTCTTATATTCCAGAAGTTCCAGAAAAATTCGTCACGTATTTCTCTAGATATTCAACAAAACGTCTAAAGCCGAAAGTGCCCGGATACTTTTGATCAGATAGTGCACTTTAAATTTTGAAATTGTTATTTTGAAATTTGCGATGATTTGCGGCAGAGCTATTAGGGAGGTGTGGGGGATCTTTTTCCACGACTGCACAATTCAAAAATGTATATGATAGTATCCTCCTCGTTATCCCAATATACCGGGTGCGCCAAAAGTTCGTTAAAACTTTAAAAAATCCTTAAAAAGAAGCAAATGATGCTAAAAATTTGAGGTTTGCAGCAAAGGGGATTAGAGGGAGATCCGATTTTTTGTAATAACAAGAAAAAATTTCGTTCAAAAATTACCAATAGATAATAAACCAATAGATAAACTCCATGCATAATATGAAGCAGAATTATGTAAATCAGGCTGTCAATAAAACCCCTCAATGCGCACAGATTCTTCATTCGATGCCAGCAGTATGCGATCGTTACCAGATCAAGCGCTGTTGGTTATACTCTTTTACAAGAACGGGGAATCGGCAACAGGCGCATTGTGAAATTCTGCACGGCAAAAGGACTAAAGACGAGAAAAAGGCCTGTTTCATGCGCTGGGATACTGAAGTTTGTCAGACGCTTTTCAGAAATGGGCCTTTTACTATAAGCCTAATTTGCATGCATCTGCTTCATATTATGCATGCAAGCGCCATCTATCGGCAATTTTTTAAATCAGAGCTTTTTTGTTATTAAAAAAAATCCGATCTCCTTATAATCGCATTCCTGCAAACCGCAATTATTTAGCATCATTTGTTTCTTTTTATTGAATTTTTAAAGTTTTAACAAACTTTTCGAGCACCGGTAAAATGCAATCCCATTCAGTTTTAGCTGCTGATTTATAAAAATAGGAAAAGTTACTCTATGGCCGGCCACCCTGTGTTTTAATAAAACTGTAAGTCTTTTTCCACTTTTTCTCAAACTTTCAAAATCATTTCATGTACCAGTAATGTAATTTTGCAATTATCTTTTTTTTTTTTTTTTTTTTTTAATCAAATAAACCTTTTATAAGGAAGCTTCATTCATACGAAAAAGTGAAGATAAAAACTGTGTTTTATAAACAAAATGACAAAAGTTCATTTTTAATTTTCTGACATGCTATTTTTAGACACTCAAATAATATGAATTAAATAATACTAACTTTGAATGTTTTTACATTTTGCTTTGAATAATAGTAATGAAAAAAAAAAAATCCTAAGCATTTAGAAGATTCAAAATTAAAAATAATATATTGTTTATTAATTTTTAAATTTGTTTTCAATAAACGAATGCTAAGAAGAATTAATTTAATGTAGTTTTTGTAATTAATTTAATTCAATTTAATAATAATAAAATATTATAATTATTATTATTATGAAAAAATATATCAAAAAGTCGAATTTTTGAAAGATTTTTTCAAGTTCTACTTGTGTTTCATTTACTTTTTTTCAGTTTCTTATATATTCATATATTTTCAAAGGATAATAATTTTGTTATTAAAAATTGTCAATACTAATATAGGGAGATAATTAAAAATTGGATTTTGTTTAATGATATAATTTTCCAAAGAAAACAAGTTAAAATCTACAACTGTATGCGGGAGTGGAGCGAAAAATTCTTGAATAATCATATATTTAGATTTTTTAAAGAATTTTCATGATATACAAAATCCGTCATTTAAATCGCTTATATGTGATCCATTGTTCAATTAGAGAGAAAAATCAAACAATTTCATTAACAGTTGACAAATCGTTATCATTTTGAAAGTAATAAAAAAAAAAAAAACTCAAGGAAACTAGGAAGTTTTGAAATGATGGAAAAATATATTATTTTATAATGTTTGAACATTTAAGAATGTCGTACGGCTATTTCGACAGGAAAATTCCTAAAATTTGTAATCGTACTAAAGGTAACTAAGTTCAATAACGTTTAACTATAAATGATGTTTTCTAAAACTCTAAACTAATTTTATCTCAAAACACTGTTTTTCAGTGCTTTTGCGACGATAACTTAATACTATTAAATAGGAAATATTTTTCTTTTAAAAAACGGTGGCAACAAAAAAGCGTAAAATTTGGTAGCTATGGTCTATTGCTACATGATGATTTCGTATCTGAAAAATTGGTTTGAATCACGAACTTTCCGCTTTATTTTTACGCCTGTAGGGATGAAAATGATACTTTTTTCTTTCCTTATCCAACAAAGAAAATTTTTGAAACAGTTGCAATCGTTTACATTCCTACATGGATAAATTTTTCAGGTAGGGAAGGATGGGGCATAGTGGACCTATGGACACACGGGACCACTCCCTAATATTTTATTTATTAAAAAAAATTAAGCTTCTCCTCTCTCTTAATAGACAACAGCGCTGTATTGGTTATTTATAGATTTAGATATTTATAGATTATTTCAGAGCACATGTTTAGCTCAGAATGAACCATTTTCTACTGAATGGTTGTTTTGAGCTTCTAAAAGTAAAATGTTTTCATCATCATATGTTTCTTTTTTTAGTAATTAAACGTTATAGATAAATAAGATAAAACAGCTTTTTTGCAAAGGTAAGATACTTGTTTTTATTTAATAGTTGATTCAACAGGCGTTGCTCGAGCCCGTGATAATAAGCTGAAATGTACCTAAAATCAATGTTGAATGATTTAATGTATTTAAACGAAAAATTTTCTAAAAGATCCTACTGTTGTCGGCCCCACTTCTTTCGGCAGTGTACACTTTCGAATTTGTATGATTTTATATTTTAAAATGAAAATCCATCCAAACGAACCTAGAGTTGGGGGGCAGCATACACCGGGAGTACTACGCACCCTCCGGTCTGTTTTGATTTTAAATTTTTAAACGAAAGACCAGAGTATCCCGGGCCCGTGAAAATAACCTTAAATATACGTAAAATCAGTATATTTGAGCGAAAATATTTTCCAGCGAACCAAATGTTGGTAGCCCCATTATATTCGGTAGCGTACCCCACGAATTTGCATGATTATATATTTTTTAATGAAAATCTATCTAAACGAACTAAAGGACCCTCGTTATAGTGACTGCCGATTTAATTTCTGATATTCAGAACTTTCAATCCTGACCAGAAGTTCTACATATTATAACACACCCCTCCTCCTCCCTCTTTTAAACTCAGAAAAATATCTCTCTGTGTTGAAAAGTATGTAGGTTTCTCAGCGCATCCGCTGAAAAAAATGTTTCAATGAAGAATTAAAACGGGAAGCTTATCGTCAAAGGCACTGAGAGAAATAGAAAAGTGAGTTTCAGAAACGAATTTTTTGAACTGTTTAATATTAATATTTTTTTAAACGGACGACGTCATTTGAAAAGTAAATGTAGGCTGATTAAGTGGATATATTTTTTTGGTATTTAGAACAGGAAAATGGGGGCCGATTTTTAAAATTGCAGAAAAATTTAAATTCGCGTACATGGGTTTCGGAAAGGAACTTTTTTGAAAGGAATAATATTCACATTTTTTTTAAACGAAAACGTCGTTTTAACAGAAAATATGCATAGATATAGTTTAGTGTTTTTGTTTTTCGTATTTCGATTTGCAAAGCCGTTGCAGATTTTTAAACATTGCAAAAAAAAAAAAAAAAAAAAAAAAAGTTACTTTCGAAAAGAAAATTTTTTGAAACGATAATAATAATTTTTTTTAACGGATTACGCCGTTTTTAAGAAAAATGTACGTAGATATGGTTTTTTAATTTTGGTACTTTTATTTCCGAAGCAAATGAAGATTTTTAAACATTGGAGACAAAACGAAAATCGCTGAAGTGAGTTTCTTAAACGAAGGTTTTTGAAAGGGTTAATATTAATATATTTTTTAAACCGAATACGTCGTTTTAAAGGAAAATGAATTTAAATATGGTTTTGTATTTTTCATTTTTTCGTATTTTGATTCGAAGCGCGGATGCAGATTTTTAAAAATTGCAGAGAAAAGAGACTCGCTGAAACAGTTCTCCGATATATATATTTTGAAAGGTTTAATATTAATGTTTTTTCGAACGGATAACGGCGTTTTAGAGGCAAAGGTACCTTCTAAAAGTGAGTATTTTTCATTTTTCTGTATTTTGATTAGCTTAGCAGATGCGAACTTCGAGGCGTGGGAGGGAAAATACACGAAAAAGACGTTTCGAAAATATTTTTTAAAGGAAATATTATTGAATATTGATATATTTTTAAACAAATTACACTGTTAGAAAGGAGAAAGTACGATAATGACGCGGGTAATTTTTGTTTTTTCGGCTTTTGTTAAGTAAAGATGGTGTAGGCTTCGAAAGACGAAAAAGGAGAGAGCCATTTTCCACCATCGGATCTTCTGTGCTGCGTCACCTTCGGAACACTATATTTCGGAACGGCATATTTCACTCTTATCTTGCCAACAGCCTTGTCCAAGAGATAAGAGTGAAATATACCAGCCAGGATATCGTCGGGTAGCTCAGTAAGGAGAGCGTTGGTACGGCAAACCAAAGTACCCAGGTTCGAGTCCTGGTCCCGGCATATTTTCTCTCAGTTGTAAAAAATCTCAACTACGATACTCCAACCATTGGATATATTTAGTCATGTTTACATGTAAACAAAAGCAAACTCTTGAGAAGCGAAGACATTTTATTTAAATTTTTAATTCATAAAATATTTGAACATTATACATGTAAGCTACAACTACATCTAAATTGTTGAAAAAATAATTTTTGTTTACGATGCAGTAATGGAGGAATGAAAAATTATCACGTTTCACGCATTCTTTAAGAGTGTAACCCTATTACCAATTCTTTGCGCCAAGACTTTTCGCCAAGTTGGTTGAAACGAGGGACCTTTCCAAATTCGCGTCGTTTGCGCTGAGCTTCATATATAACAGGAGACCTGTATCAAGGCAACACTTAGACACCGGGATGGCTCATTCATTCTCAAAACGTCACAAATAGTGGCTGGCCGCGACCAGCGATTGGTACAAAGCGACGCGTCCATCATTTTGTGCCAATCGCTGTATGTCTTTCGTCGCGGCCTGCCACCGTTGTGACGTCATGATAATGAATGAGCAAGCCCGGTATCTAGTGTAGCCCTGCCTGTATACAGTGACGATAATTTTAGTTCGTATTTATGACAAAACGTACTGTTTATCGCATTGCTTTACATGATTATAGATTCATTTATTAATCAGATAAGCATAACTTATTTAGAGAAGCATAAATTAGGATAACAGTATATGAGAGCACTATTATCTAACATTGACAGCGCGGACAATTTTATTCCTTTGCCTTGTAAGCTTCTAACCTCGAATTCAGAACGTGTTTGTCGGCTACAATCGCGACCAACGACATACACGGCCTTTAAATCGTTACACTGAGTGGATCATCTTTACACGGCGATTGGCACAAAACGATGGGGGCGATGCTTTGTACTATAAGCCGTGTAATGATGATCTACACCAAGGCTAACGAAAAAGACAGGCTACCGCGGTGCGTTCCACTTATCTTTTTTTACAGACCGCTAGAGTGACGTGATGCTCATTTCGTACACCTGCATTGGTGCATTCGAGCATCACATGACTCTCGCGGTCCGTAAAAAAAGATTTTCGAAATGTACCGCGGTAGCCTTTTTTTTTCGTTAGCCTCTATCTACACCGTATGACGTTTTAAACGTCATGAATCGGCCGTGATCGCGCTACAATAGGGTGCCTCGATATGAGAGTGGCGACATACTATATAAAATTTGATCGGTTGAGGCAGGGCTACAGTACATACCGGGCTTGCTCATTCATTATGATGACGTCACAAAAGGTGGCTGACTAGGAGGAAAGACATACAGCGATTGGCACAAAACGATGGGCGCGTTGCTTTGCACCAATCGCTGGTCGCGGTTAGCCACCATTTGTGACGTTTTGAGAGTGAATGAGCAAGCCCGGTATCTAGTGTTGCCTTGGTTGAGGCGATTCTGGATAAAGCGATTTAATGCCTGAGTGGGACAGATCGGTCTGACTATGCAGACCGTGGACCTTTAGCGCCCCACCCGGGATGTTCCCCGGCACGCGGGGATTCGTGTAGGTTGGAGTCCAGTCTCCGACGGGCAGGGAAGGCCCACGCCGAGACCGCCAACGCTACGCGCGCACGGTCCCAGTCAACATTTATTCAAAAATAAATTGAGATACAAACTTGGCCAGAAGGGCCGGCACTGCCAGGACTTGCCTAACGCGACAGTGGGCAGGCTAAGGCAGAGAATAATGAAGCCAATTTAAAAAAGAAGAAAATGTACAAAATATAACCTAGCCGCTGGAGCCAGCGCTCCCACGCGACAAGGAGCGGTGGGTTTCTGCTGGTGGTGAAAATAGGCAGTCCTTAGCACTCCTGCGCCATGGCGCACAGTTCATTGCCAAGGCGGTCCTTGTATAGGTCTCTCTTGAGGTACGGGAGATGTTGTTTGTACTGGACCTGCGAGGAGTAAACATGACCTTAGATGGGTCCTGACTGTGGAATTGAAGAGAAAAGAAGTGAAAGTTTGTGGCTCAGTGGAGATGACTAAGTTAAGTTACAAGATTAAGTTTGAAAGACTTGCTTTGAGCAAGTCGGATGAATGATAGTTAGGTAATTCTTGACTATACATTTACTTTTAAAAGTTGTAGGCTATCAAGGCGATTTTAATAATAGAGAGAGTCTGGTAAGTAAATTAGTTAGTTAGATTAGTTGTTTCCATTAAATATTTATAGATTTTTAAAAGTTTATTTAGTAAGTTGGGGCGAGAAAGAATATTTACGAGCCAAAAAGGAGGGGGTTTTGCTGGTTGTTGAAGATGCCAGGTCATGGTGAGGGGGCAGTTAAAGTAATAATGGAAGGGGGTGCCCTGTTGGCCACAGGCACACTCATCGGATAATGATCTTTTGTAGTATACTACTGGCAATTAAAATGCTATACCATGAAGGAATGCAAATAACAGAATGATATTTATTGGACAAATACATTATAATGGGAAGGACAAGTGATTACATTTTCAGAAAATTTGGAGGTATGGATCCCGAGCAAACACTACCCAAAGCAGCCACCTCTTGCCGCATTAACAGCATTTATCTGCCTAGCCATGGAGTCGAACAGAGATTGGATGTCATGTACGGGTACATCAGTCCATGCAGCTTCAACACTATGCCACAGTTCATCAACCGTAGTGACGGGCGTGTGGTGGCGAGCCAGTCGCTCAGAAGCCATTGACAGGATATTTTCAATAGGTAAAAAATCATGAGAACGTGCCGGCCAGGGCAACAGTCGAACATGTTCTGTATCAAGGAAGGTCAGGATAGTACGAGTAACATGCGGTCGTGCATTGTTCTGCTAAAACGTAGAGTTTCGGAGGCATCGAAGATAAGGCAGAACCACGGGCCGTAACACATCAGCAATGTAACGGCTGCTGTTTAAATTGCCGGTAATGCAAACAAGAGGTTACCGAGACGTGTATCCAATGGCACTTCATACCGTCACTCCAAGTGATATGACAGTATGACGATTCGAATGCAAGCTGGCAATGTGCGTTTTCCAAGATGCTGCCAAACATGGATGATAGCATCATGTTGCTGCATACAGAACATGGATTCATCAAAGACGACGTGAGACGCCATTCCTGCTTCGTATACAGCATCATGATGCCATCATCCATATTTGGCGGCATCATGGGAAACGCACATTGCCAGTTTGCATTCGAATCGGCATACTGTCATATCACTTGGAGTGACGATATGAAGTGCCATTGGATACATGTCTCGGTAACCTTTTGTTCGCATTGCCGGCTATTTCAACAGCAGCCGTTACATTTCTGATGTGTTACGGCCCGTGGTTCTGCCTTATCTTCGATGCCTCCGCAACTCTACGATTTAGCAGAACAATGCACGACCGCATGTTGCTCGTACTATCCTGACCTTCCTTGATACAGAACATGTTCGACTGTTGCCCTGGCCGGCACGTTCTCCTGATTTCTCACCAATTGAAAATGTCCTGTCAATGGCTTCTGAGCGACTGGCCCGACACCACTCACCCGTTACTACGGTTGATGAACTGTGGCATAGTGTTGAAGCTGCATGGAGTGATGTACCCATACATGACATCCAATCTCAGTTCGACTCCATGGATATGCAGATAAATGCTGTTATTGTGGCAAGAGGTTGCTGCTTTGGGTAGTGTTTTCTCAGGATCTATACCTCCAAATTTTCTGAAAATGTAATCAAATGTCCTTCCCATTATAATGTATTTGTCCAATAAATATCATTCTGTTATTTGCGTTCCTTCATGGTGAGCATTTTTATTGGCCAGTAGTGTAGTTCAGGTGCGAGGGAAAGGGACCATGTCCCGTGAGGAATGCAGTCGTAGATGGAGAAAGATTTAAGAGATTCCTCGATACAATGGTGACAAGTTGGAAGGTATGCCTGCCTTTCGACGAGGCATTCCAATAGGCCTGCCACTCCGGAAGAATTTTTTCCCTGAGGGACCTACGTATGTAAGAGTTGGGGACGGGAAGGGAGTGTTCCACTACTGGTTTCTCAGTTGCCTGTTTCGCCAACTTGTCCGCGTGCTCGTTACCTGAAATTCCGATGTGCGCCTTGACATGACCCAGGGCTACGCGTCTTGCAAGGACTTTTAAAACTTCTTTAATTTGTAGAACTATGGGGTGTTTTGTTCTGTGAGCAAGGATAGCTTGCAGTCCTGACAAGCTATCCGAGTAGAGTCGTGTGAATGGGGTGGGGGATGATGCTATCAGGGCTACACTACATACCGGGCTTGCTCATTCATTATGATGACGTCACAAAAGGTGGCTGACTAGGAAGAAAGACATACAGCGATTGGCACAAAACGATGGGCGCGTTGCTTTGGACCAATCGCTGGTCGCGGTCAGCCACCATTTGTGACGTTTTGAGAGTGAATGAGCAAGCCCGGTATCTAGTGTTGCCTTGATGCTATCCATTCCAAAGCTCGCAGAATCGCGAACAGCTCTGCTTGAAATACAGAATTGTCATCTCCGATTCTGCAAGCCCACTCATGAGTCACGACCTCTCCTTCCATGGTGCAGAAGGCTGCTCCCACGCCGGTCTCTGTTCGCGACCCATCAGTGTAGATGGTTGGACAGCGGGGCGAGAAGCTATGCTCAAAACCATGCCTGGCTGTGTGGACCTGTAGGTGTGATGTCTCTTCTGCAGGGTGAATTCTCCAGCTAGGTACTTTCCTCTGTAGTGTGATATGTGGAAAAAGTGCTATGCATGTTGGCTCGTGTTCAAGATGTGTGATTCTGTTTTTCTGGTATTCATAGGCTAGTGTAATTGTAATTGGTGGAATTCCTGTGATCACTGTGAGTGCGTCCGTTGAGATAGTTTTGTAACCCCGTGCCATCGCCAAGCATCTTGGCGAGCGTGCCGTTATCACTAAACTTGTTACTTTTCTCACTCATATAATCGAACTCGTCGATATGAGTATCGCCAATTCTGGAATGCATGTTTGCCATAGTTTGGACGAACGCAATCTGTTTAAGCACAGTCTGAACATCGTATTTCGCCATTTTCAGATAGATGCATAGATTGACTAGATAGATAGACACTTAGATAGACTAGTTTAAAATAGGTGGATTGAACTTTGTGCCGTTATATTAAAATAAATGATCAACGTAAAAATATCACAAATAAAAATATATAAAATGGCAAACAGCTGTTTCGGAGGCCCTAAAGCTCCGTCAGCAGTGCCAAATTTAAAAGATAAATTGGATCAATTTTTAATCTTTTAAATTTGGCATTAATGATGGAGCTTTAGGGGCTCCGAAACAGCTGTTTGCCATTTTATATATTTTTATTTATGCTATTTTTACGTTGATCATTTATTTTAATAGACTTGTTTGTCCAAACCATGGCAAACTACCTTCCAGAACTTGGCGAAACTCGCCTGGACGAGTTCGATTATACGAGTGGAACAAGTTATCAAGCATTAATTTGGCGATGATGGCAGGCTCGCCACGATGATTGGCGATTCTCTTTTGTCCTGAATCATCTCAATGATTCAAATTTTATATTCCGTATATCGCCCCTCTCATATAGAGGCACCCTACACTACGATCCTAATCGTATGTTTAGGATCATATGTTGGTCTAGTCTCAGACAGAAGCTGTTTTGTTTTCTGCTTTAACAATGCCATCTGTTGGTAAGTTTAGTCATGAAAACTTTCTAAATCTACCGCCAAAAGTTTGTCTAAAGTTTGCCACTAGCGGTACTTATTATTGCAACTGCGCCATTGTGAATGAGATCTTTATTGACGGTGTGCTTTAAGCCTAATAATCGGATATTTTTCCATCTGCTGACCAAGAAGGTCATATCAAGATGGAAAACACATATGGTATAGGTGTGAAGAATAGGTATGAATTATTTTATGATGAGGATGTTGATCCCTTAGAAATAATAAGGCAGCAAGAAGAAGAAAAAGAAAAGCGTAAGACTGATAAAGCACACACTAAGGACAAAAGTAAAATAACCAAGTCAGGGAAACAAATATCTACTGCTGTACCTAAAAAGGCCCCAAAAGAAACTTCAGTAACTAGCATAACCAAGCCAACAGAATCTGTAGGTAAGTTTTTAACGATCGCTTCATTATTTTAAAATATACCACTGTATCGGATTACGGTGGTTTAGTAAATGTACCTTTCATTTTGTAATGAACATTTTACTATCGAAAAGTCTTTAGTTTACTTTATTTTGATAAAATAACTTAAAGAAATGCCAACATTAAAATAATTTTCCGTAGTTATATAGTGAGTGTAATAAAAACAAAGCCCGCTCTATGTTTACATATCGCATATCGGCGTGGAGTAAATGTACATGTCTGTTCTTGATCACACGGTTTCGCTTGCCGACAAGGAAACATTCAATAACAAAAACTCATGCCCGGTGTCATATGGATGAATTTTTGTCTTTATTTGTACATCGATTTATTTCGTTTTCTCGATATGTGCTGGATCATAAAACTTCCGCTACTTCAAAAATTATAATCGGCTTCGAAATAAACTTGACGAAAACCAATTAAAACAAATCCACGATATCGCATACCCGGTGTGCGCTCGCACAGATTAATTTATCCACGGTTGGAAGTAATTGTATTGAGTACATAACATTTATTAAAATATAACATGGTACATCTGATTTCGCCTTTGCAGCTTATATAGTTTAGAGAAATAAAGTATTTGAAAGTCGCATATTGATAACACCATTGAAAAATACATATAAGATTTGAGTTTTAAAAAAAATTAATCAAATGTTATTTTTGTGCTTTGGCAGAATAAATATTTGCTGAATCATATACGATACAATTCTTGAACAACTAATCTTATCTTCAGTAGAATTAGTATTTATCAAGTTATCAGTTAAACCAGTCGTACTCAACCTGCAGTCTGCATATTGTCCACCGACATTTTAAGTGTGGCCTGAGAGGCACAATGGACTTTATGCACATGGCATCACAGCCCAGAGCTGGTGGAATTTTGATCTCCCAGATTGCCAGTATGTGCAAAATACCACCAGGAAACAAATTTTTGCCTCGACCTAGGTTGCATGTATAAAATTAAACCATAAGTTTTGCAAATGTAGTGAATGTTCTCGAATATAGAATGGCATTGTTAATTTATATTACAATGTAATTATCTACTGGTACAACAATGAATTTCTTTCTGGGACTTTTAAGAAATAAACATTAATAACACATACTCCGTAGAGTTCTATGCTAATATTCAAAAGTAAGTACCGCCAGGAGACTAATTTTAGTCTAAACACCGGGTTGCGTGCATAATGTAAATTAACCTATATTTATAAACTTTTGAGATGCATATACTACTTTATATGCGATGCTGCATAAATTTATCTAAACTATAAATTATCTATTAATATGGAGCACTTATTCATCAATACTGTATTACTTCTGTTTTCTGTAGTTACATTTACTTCTGTATATTAATTTCCTTGCATAACCATATTGTACAAGACCTTCACTAATATTTTACATATTTGTATGAAAGACAGTCTGCCATGTCATTTGTAGTCAATTTTAATAATTATTTAGATTTTATTATAGAATTAATAAAGCTATGTCAGGCATCTGTTTTTGGTCCTTTAAAGGACTCTTCATAATTTTTTTTTCATCTTAAATAATATTTTCACTTCACAAAAATTTTCATCATAAAACAGGACCCTTCATAAAATTCTTTGTCTTAAATATAGTATATTCATAAAACTTTTCTATTTCCAAACTGAGCTTTTCATAAATTTAATCATTTTTAAATAAAATCTGATCTTCACAAAATAGCTGAAGTTCTCAAATAACCTCTTTTACACATAAAGGATTTTGTTAAAATTGGATAAACAAAATCCTGCATTTAATGCTAATTTCAAATTCATAATTCACAAATATAAAAAACTTTTCACTATTTCACAAAACAGGATCCAGGGAGAAAAATCTGGGCTATGTCATACACTCACACACAGTTTTTTTTTTTTTTTAAATCTTTTTATAAAAAGAAAAAAAGTCGCCAAATTTAGGGTTTTTTTCCTTTAATGGCAACATAGCTATTGTATTAAGTTATTGGTTTAGCGCGAGCTTGAAAATCACGCCAACCACAAAGTCGCCAAACATCAGTGCTTGAGTGTAAAGCATCTGTTCCAAAATCTGAACCGAACCCTGCATAGGATCATTTGAAACAACGGCTGTGATAACTATAGGTCTCAAAGAAACATCCTGATGTTCAATGTCATTTGCTTTATCAAAAAGTTTTTTCCGGGTGGAGAAGATTGGGAAGGGTGGTTTTTCAGGAAAGTTTATTAATCTGGAACAGTTAGAATTTTATAAAAACACTAAAAAATGGTGGAAACTGACAAGATGTAAAAAATATGTTTGCTTTACCAGGGAGACTGGTTGTTGCTAAGCAGGTGTAATCATAGCCACTGTATATGAATTAACAGTAGTGGTTTCTTGTTTTAACCCATCAGTCCCAAACATAGTTTGGGAAAACTAAAAAAGTTAATGTTCATTTTATGCAAAAAGAGTTAACTTAGACCTATTTTAGCTGGCAGAACAAAAGAGCAACTTAAGGAAGCATGTTTTAAGACACATAATTTATCCAAGTTGAAATTGTGTAAAAAGACAGAGAGAATTGATAATTTCGAATTCAGAATGTTATCATCTGAATCAAGAACTTCTAATTATTGTTATTAAAGTGATAATGATATTATCTCATGGCAATAATATTGAGAGAAGTTTTTCTGTTAATAAGGAAAAGGCTTGTAATGGGATAACATGAAAGACGAAATTGTAGCTGCTAGAAGAATTATTTATGATGCCATGGTGGTCTGAGCTTCTGTAGATCTTAAAATGTTTCCAAATTTTTGTTTCTGAAATTTTTATATTTCAGTTTAAGAAGGGTTTTGCAAATTATTAAAGCTTTGGAACAGATGTGTTACTATCACGCTAAAATGTAAACAAAAGATTGGCGACTGTTTGTTTGGCGCGATTTCCAAGACTGCGCCAAACGAATAACTTAATACAATGGCTAGGTTGCCATTAAAGAAAAAAATCCCCTAAATTTGGCGACTTTTTTCTTTTTTTTTAACCGATAATTTTTTTTTTTTTTTAGCGTGAGTGTAAAGCATCTAAGCCAAAGCTTTTAGTGATTTTTAAACTTAACACAGAATTCCTTAATTTGTGGAAAAGGAATGTAGCTGACCAATTTAGAAAGCCACAGCATAATGTGGATTTTGAAATTTGCTTTTGCAGCGGCTATAGCCAAAAAATAATTACATTTTCAGAAAATGCAAAATTGTACTACTTAAATTTATCTAAACTATGAATTATATCTATTAATATATAGCATTTAATCATCAATGCATTCACTGTATATTACTTCTGTACTTACATCTACTTCTGTATGTTGATTTCCTATAGATTGCATAATCCTATAGATTGCATCATTTTAAATTAAATATATCCTTGCACAACCATCAAAATTAATTGAAGTTTATCACAATAAATTTTCATGTAGGTAAAAAGTAATTCTTTTGTAATAGAATTAAATTAAATTTCCAGAAATTCATGCAACAACAAACATTCAACCCTCTAGCCATTAGCAACAGAAATCAGGGATATTTGAAGAAAGTAAAGAAAAAATCAAGGGACTTCTCTATTTCTTTAGCCATCCTGTTTTACACATAATACTATTTTTGTTAAAGTGGTATATATACTTTTTAATCTTCAAAACTAATTAAACATCATTTTAAATTAAATTTGCACTATATATTTTACATTTTAAAAAGACTTGTTATCATATTTTAATTATATTATTTTTCATTTTTATATAATTGTAGTGTATTTTGGACCACCTAATGTATCAAACATATATTTGTGGCTTGCAAGGAAAGGAGTTGAGTACGGCTGAGTTAAACCAATCCTATTTATGCATTTAACTAAACCCTTTTTTATACAAAAATCTCTTCTTAATATAGATTGCAACATTTCCATTATAAATGTCTCAGCGTAGTTTTTCTTTTATATGTGTGGGTTGTCTATTAACTCATTTCTGATCAGTTTATTAAATTATTATAAAAGTAACATTGTGCTCTATATCAGAAATTGTCTGTTTACGAAAATTGTTTCACATGATATAATCTAAGTAAATATGCAAAGCAGTATTGATCTCATTACAGAAAGTAGTATCTGAACTTGTATCAACCTAGTTAAAAACTTACAGTTACTGTATTGACAGGGCCAGACTTTTCTTACAAGGTCCCGTTTTTGTGAAAATTAAAATTGTGAATGACATTTTATATTTGTGAAAAATTGAATTAAAAATTTTTTGAATCTGAAATTAGCATTATATTCAGGTCCTTATTTAGACAATTGAATTAAAACTAGGTAATTTTTTAATGAAAAAATATTTATATAAATGCATCAAAATTGTATACAGTATGGAACCATTTATCCGGAATCCAGTTAACCGGAAAACCAGTTATCCAGAATGACATTTCCGACTGACTGATTTCAGAATCTTTCCAGAAAAAAGTGCTATGCAGTGCCAGTTTGACATGTGCATTGCTTGATACATTACCACATGCTGCATGCATTGTAAACTTGATCAATATCTAGATGATTTGAAATGAAAGCATTTTTAGTTAGATATTGAACATTTTAAGCTTTATGCAGAATTATTGCTTCCAAGGTATTGCCTTCTTTCAAACTCTAATTAATCTTTGATCTTGATAGCATCGAAGCCTTAATCAGAGTAATCTAATAATTTGAAATCAGTACAATGTGTTACGTCCCATATATTCTACAAATCTCGTCAAAAGGATGTTGCTTTAATGTCCAACCAGTTATCCAGAAAAATCAGTTATCTGGAATACATCTGGCCCCAACCATTCCGGATAAATGGTTCTGTACTGTATATTTATAATTATTTAAATTTATACATAATTATAAATATTTAAACATATTTATTTAGCTAGATAATAGGTTCTTTGGTAATTACAGCTATTTTGGAACAAATCCAATTTGATTTTAAGAGGATTAAATTTGTGGAAAGTTCATTTTTGGTACAAGAAAATTGTGAAGGGTTTTTTAAAAGACAAATATGTTTGTGAAGGGTCCTGTTTTGATATGAAAAATTGATAATTCAAAGCATCACTGGTTATACTTCATTCACGTCTTGATATTAAGGATTTGAAAATAATGATCTATATTAGTTATTACTGGTTCTTAAACAGTTTAAAATCCACTGATCCCAAGGAGTTCGTAGCTCATCTTCAGGCAGTCTGACAATCTTGCATTCAAAGTAAAATTAATTCAAGAAATCTTGCATCTGTTTAAAGGCAGAGGAGGAGAATAACATAGTTTAGAGCAGCCATACTCAACCTTTTTTTCTCGTGGGCCGCAAACATCTGTTTGGAACGTTCGGCGAGCCGCAACGCAATTATGTTATAATGTAAAAAAAGGGTAATTTAAATAGTAAGATTTAAAAAAAGAAGTATATAACAAACCTATATAATAAAGTTAATATAATCAGTAGGATTGAACGTTTGTCGAAAAAGAAATATTACCAAAACTTTTAACACCACTATTTCCAAACAATAAACTGTGTGGTAGATTTCAATTGCAAATAACGTACAAATAGTGGTATAAAACATTTTGCTGCCAATTTTTTTCACGGTAAACTTTCAACCCTCAAGCATTATTAGTTAAACGTAATAATATAACAATGTAGCATTTCCAAGTTGTAAAGAAAAAAATAGGGTGATTTGCTTTAATAAATTAATCGTTTTCTCAATACATAATCTTTTTTGTAAGTGTAGAAATGTATAGTGCAAATGTAATAAATTTGGAATAATATTGGTTTAGTGTTGAAGATTAAGAAATGTATACACCACTATAGCACAAATAGAACTACATATAAAAGGAACTTTTGACTAAGGAAACGGTATTTAAGATAATTTTAAATAACAGGACAGTTTCTGTTTTCCCATGAAAATATATAAAAGAACAGTGAAGGTCTTAAAAACTTTTATACACGACATCTCAATTAATGTAATAAATAGAGGTTATTGATTATATATCTCGGGCCGCAGGTTGAGTATGGCTGGTTTAGAGTATCAGCAGTCTCACAAGTTTTAATTGTATTTAAATACAATAGACTTTTAGTTTCTTTGAATGTATTGTACAGTTCCAATTAATATATTGCAAATTGTCCCTTGGAAATTTATTTCTCCAAAATCATTGCAATACAAATATAAGAACAGTATTTGGATTTAAAGTTATGATATACACTTGCAATGTGAAAGGGTTAAAGCCTTATTTCTGAAATGAATTTGCTCAGTTTGTGAAACTTTATACCAGCCTAGTAAAGTTCTTTTTATATTAATTTTTATGTTCATAAATTATTTCAAATATCTGACTGTGTTTTCTTGTTGAATGTGAATTGTTAATGTATCAATTACACATTATTCAGCTATTCACTTCACTTGCCAAAAAGGTTTTGTGTATTTATTTAACTCTTCACTCCTGTGAAAAACAGGGGAGAGTGGGGGCTAATGGGACAGTGGCCAAATTTTATTGAAAATATTATTTTTAACAAAACATTATGCTACACCTAAATGGCAACACCAAAGTTACTAACTTCAACAAGTCATCTATTTGCAATTGTTTGAAAGAGTGCATGAAGAAAGTTTGTTTTCAACTATGAAAAGTAAGTTTGATTTTTTTTACTTAAATGACATTTACAATTCATTATTGCCTGAAATTTTTTGCGAGGCTACTAATTAATATAATACAAATATCCCATTTTATATTAAACTTAGTTAAATTATCTTTGGATAATCATGTACTATGTAGATTAGAAATATATAAAATATCAGCATGTGGGGACTAATGGGACAACTGGATTGATGATACATAGCATGGAGATAGAAATAAGAAGGAGAACAGTGAAGATAGGCTTTCAAGATCAGAACATGGACCTGGAATTAGTACCCAGTTCGCGGCGCTAGTGCTCCCAAAGGCCGGTCATGTGACCTGTCAAACATGACAAATTGTCGTCTGCTCTTCCTGCATTTTGGTTTCGAGCATGGTAAAGAGTTGGCAGTCGAAACCGGAAATAGAGGGCGCTACACTCCCCAAAGGCCCAAAATACCAGAAACGCCGCCATACTAGGTACCGCTTTTAGTTCCATAAGTAGAAACATTATCTTTGTTCTCCTTCTCTCTATCTCCCTGATACATAGGTACTTATTGTTAGTGATAGGTATGTATGATTTATTTAAAAGATTGTCTTATTAAAAGGTTTTTAAAAACACCTGAAAAAGTAGTGGATAATACGAAAATAACTCAGAAAAAGATCTAAAAAATGCCTGAATTAATATAAAAAATAAGAAGTGTTTCTTTTTCAGAAAGTTCTGAAAGTAGTTTTGTACTACATGATTCTTCAAGTAATGAAGACTTATCAGAAAGAATTAATGTTGAAGAAAATGTTCTTTTAGAGCAAATATCCAAAAAATGATTTTGTATTAGTAAAATTTGAAGGGAAACATCTATACCTCATTATGTGGCAGTTGTTATTGAAATAAACCGTAGAATTCAAGATCTTTTTCTGAGTTACCTCACAAAAAGGTGCAATTCACAAAAGTTTGTTTATCCTGAAAATTGAAGAAAAATACTGGACTGAAATTAAAGATATTGTAATGACATTACCTCAGCCTACAATCGATTAGAAAACTATTCATTCATCAACTTTAATGTCTTTTGATTTTAATATTTTCAAATTTTGATATGTAATAATTAATACTATACTGTTTATGTACATTGTATTTTGAATTAAAATGTGCTGTCTTTAAAATAGGTACAGTGCATCTCTAGTTTTTGTGTTGATTTCGA
The DNA here is from genome assembly GCA_963931845.1 of Maratus michaelseni. Taxonomy (NCBI): domain Eukaryota; kingdom Metazoa; phylum Arthropoda; class Arachnida; order Araneae; family Salticidae; genus Maratus; species Maratus michaelseni. Next base: position 71,007,775 of record OZ007586.1, on the reverse strand, counting down.
TATGTCCCATTAGAACCACAGGGTGTCCCAATAGACGCCAACCTAGGGGACTAATGGGACAAGTACAATAGTGTATAAAAGTCATTATATTTAAAAAACAAATGCCATCTCTTCAAATTATTTTTTTTAATAAAGCCAATATTTCTCTTTCTTATGCATGCAAAATAATAATAATAAAATAAAAATATATTCAGAAATTTGTTGATTTCAGTTAAAAATAATTAAAACTTTAAAATTGTCCCATTAGCCCCCACTCTCCCCTACATCGCTAAAACTCGCTGTACATAAAGCATGAAATTTGAATAATCATTAGCATAACAATTACTGTACAAAGAATGCACATGCTTCATGCACATAGAAAAAATTATTGTGTCTGGTTAGCTTTTTGTGCAAGAATCTTAAAAAAAAAAAAAAAAAGCAAACTGACGCTAAGCTCAAAATATGATTACATGCATTCAAGTAGAATAAAAGTCAAATATTGCATAAATTTGGCCAGGTTTGAGAAAAGGCAAAGTGCTGCTGTTGAGAAAATGGCACTTTTTTTGTTCTTAGGGCATTTTTTTTTTTATATCTTTAAAGGCATTCTTTAGATTTTTAAAAGCTTTCTTTTCAAGACAACATTGAGTTAGTTTTTACCATGCTGCCAAATTTTTTAATGCAAAAAGGAGAAGGGGCATTTTTTACTGAGGGATAAGACAGGTGCTAATTTTTTGGATGAGGGGCAAGAAGGGAGCTATTTTATGAACCAAAAGGCAAGCAGGGTCCAACATCCAACTGTCTGGGGGAAAGTCAGATGCATACTCTGGTATAGAAAAAAAAAAAATCAGCTAAAAGTTCTGTACCAATGAACTGTGCAGTTATAAATTTCTATCATGCAAATTCATAAAAGTTCTTTAATTTAGATAGAGAGAAACTGTTTTTCCTATATTACATGTGCTTTCTGTACAATAACGTATAAAATCTATTAAATTCTACAAGGTAACCATAATGATAGGAATAAATTTAATGAAGTAAGCATTCTTTTACAAAAAAAATAAATAAAATATTGGGGAGGCTAATAAGTTCTCACTATTTTCCAACAAATGGCATTGCTAGAACTGCATGCGTGTTGTTTAAGATAGTAACGCATCTGTAAATAAATACTATAAACAAGCTTCAAATTCAGTATATGTCATTTTGCCGAAGTGTAAACAAAAATTTTGTTCATTGTGTTAAACATGTCAAATCTCGTGTCAAAAAAAGAGTATTTGTGGGGCATTTTACTGCACTACTTTATTTTAAAAATATCTGGTGCTGAAGCACACAGAATTCTCGTTGAGACTTATGGCGACCATGCTCTGTCAGAAACAATATGCAGAGATCGGTTTAGACACTTCAAAAACAATGATTTTGATGTTGAAGATAATGCTCTGGCACACCAAAAAAGTTTGAAGATTAAGAATTGCAGGCATGAAGACTTTATGAAGACTCATGTTACACTAGCTGAATGTTTGAAAGCATTAGGAATGATTCTAAAGCAAGAACATCGGGTGCTGTATGAGTTGAAGCCGAGAAACGTCAAACGGTGTCTTTTCATGTGTGAACAGCTGCTTCAACGACAGAAATGAAAGGTTTTTCGCATCGTATTGTGGCTGGCGATGAAAAATGGATACACTACGATAACCCTGAGCATAGAAAATTGTGGGGTAAGCCCGTCCTTTCATCAACGTCGTTGGCAAAACCGAATATCTTTGGTTCCAAGCTTCTGTTCTGCATTTGATGGTATCAGCTCAGTGTAGTTTATTATGAGCTCAAACTGAATGAAACAATCACGGGAGATTGCTGTTGACTACAAATGATGCGTTTGAGCCGAGCATTGAAGGAAAAATGGATGACAACATGACAATACTTGGCCATATGTTGCAAAACCAGTGAAAACCTTGGAAATGTTTAAATACCTACCGCACTGCCATATTCCTCAGACATTGCTCCTCTCGATTACCACTTGTGTCCAATCGATGGCACATCGCCTGGCTGAGCAGCACTTCCATTCTTATGAAGATGCCAAAAAATGGTTTGACTTTTGCATAGGCTCAAAAGATGTGTTGTTTTTCAGCTGTGGAATTTAAATGCTATCAGAAAGATTGAAAAATATAGTGGATAGCAATTGGGACTTAAAACGGCCTATAGAGGCGCTGATCGTATCCTTCGGTACAGGAAAATTGTCCCTTTAACTAATGCTAAAGTGCAATTGAAACCATTATTTATTGTAAACGCGTTTGAAAGTGTTAGATATTCAAATTTGGATAACTTTCACCTTGTCATATAAACACAGAACACAAATATCACATGAAATCTGAAATTGTGCAAAAAAATAATCATTATGAACCAATTAAAAATGCATGTAATTGAATGGGCTTGCAAGGCATTTTCCTGAAACGAGCAGTTATATCTTTTCTCCACCAGATGGCGTATTCGAGCGCTTGAATCCCCAATGGACAATACTTTCAGTGACATGGTTTTTACTAATTATTTTAAATAAAGCATTAATTTTCACGAAGAAATATCAAACTTATTCAACCTCCCAATAAAATTACACGTCTGCCATTTTTAACAATATCAAAATGATAATGATAAGAGCAATAAGACCAAGATGTGATTTAATATTTGTTTGTCAACAAGGTGAAGGGTTGCCAGCAAGGGCGCCCATATGGGGGGGCAAGGGGGGGCTTGAGCCCCCCCCTAGATTATGGTTTTGTCAATTTTTTTTAATATAAATCAGTTGCAAGATATGAAAATGTATCTTGTATGAACAAAGCATAATAAAATATGACTCGACAACATCAAAAGGCACCGGAAGAAATTTCCGTTTTAGACGGGTTTCCGTCTTAGCAGGTATAATTGTTGAGAATTCATTTTGTCACAACCATATATTTTTTTTTCTTTTAAAGCTGGATTCTGTTTTAGACAGGTTCTGTTTTCATAAGTTTTTAATTAGTCCTTTCCAATAGTCTGCTTCTAACAAAGAGAAAAACCACAAGATAGGAAACAAATTCCGTTTTAGACGATTTTTATCTTAGCTGGTGTTACTGTGTAGTTTTTTCCTACAAGACGGTAACACTTTTTCTGCATAAGGAAGGATTTTGTTATAGACAGGATCAATTTTCACGGGTAAAACTGATTTTGCATGAACAAAACGCGGAGAAATTAGAGAGAGATTTAATAGTAAGATGTGAACGGTACAGTGCAATTTTTAATTGAAAAATTCTTTTTCCCGAATATAATAAAGATTAGAATCCTGAATGTGTCAGATTGTACGCAGCCCGAACTCGAAAATTCTATCTTAAGTCTACAGAACAAGACAAAATAATTTTCGTCGAATTCTTGTGAATCACACTTTCCTGGTCTATGTGAAACAATGTGGTCAGAAAAGTATAAGTCAAGTCCACACTATATTTTTCTAATTGTTTTGCCGCTGTTAAAGAAAATCTCTGTAATCTTTCTCTAGACAATAGTACGAACCAAGAAACATGCTCACAAGCCATTCATTTAGATGCTGCAACGTCATATATAAAGTTTATTGTACATCTCAAAATAATTTCTCGATATTTTTTCTATCTGGAGCCAGTTGTAAACATATTACAATCTGTAGATTAAGATTTGCATTCGGTTTATCAGAACATAAAGATGAAACTTCTTGAGATTTTTCTTATGCACAGAATGGAATCAGAAGTAGAATTTTCAGAAATTTTCATGGAGCTAATGGAGAATAGTTATTGTAAGAAATCGAAATCAAAATGTTTAGAACGTCTACCGTTAGAATCTTATCGTTCGAACCTTCCTATGGCCACTCCTCTTGAATATTACAGAGCAGCATTTCTAAATCCATATTTAAACTCTTTAATTATATCCCTTGAGTCAAGATTTTTGAATCGAAATGAAACGTCATTCAAAGCAATTTTACTTCATCCCAATATGATGAAAAATATGAAAAAAAATGTTTTTGTCAAAGAAATCAAGGAGCTATCTCATTTTTATAATATTGAGAATTTGGAGTCGGAAGCAAGAACTTGGCTTGATTTGTGGAAAAGCAAAGACTGTGGTGAGAATACAAGAGAACTAGTCGGATGTGCCAATCCCAAAACTTTCTTCTATCTCAGTCATGTTAATACTTCAAAATTCGCTATCACATCGCCAATAAAATCAATATTTTTCGTCATTCTGTTGCACGTCAGCTGCTTGCGAATCGTCGGATTACAGGGATGCGAACAACCGATGTATACTAAACTACGAAAAGTCCTTCTGGCCTGAACCGACAGGAACAAATAGCCTCCCTATTCCTTGATTTTACGATTTTAGCTAATTTTACTGGAAAACACGAAGGTAAAATGCGTGGAACCTAAATAAAGAAGATTCAATCCCAGTTTTCGTCAACATTGAATTTCAATGAGGATATCGCCAAATTAGTCCTCTACAGCCAAGTTGTCTTCATTTATGGCAACTTATTTTGGTCGCCAAATTTGGCGATATTCCGCCAACTGTCGCCAAGTTTGGCAAGAATTTGACGTTGGCGAATATAAATAAATAGTGATAAGCATGTAATAGGATTAATGGTTACAACAATGAAAGAAAATTTGCCGAAACCATGTTAACTAAAACTCATAAATTAAACCCGCTTACGAATGAATTCTGCTGTCTTGTTTGAAAATGTCAGCCACCCTAAAATGTCAAACCGCTATATCTCAGCTATTTTTTAAAATAGAGGCAAAACAAAAATTGCTCCGGATCAAGGCCGAACATTTAACGAAAAAAAGTTTTAGGATTTCTAATTTTTTTGAATTTGCACATCTTTTTGAATTTGAAATCTTTAAATGGCTATCACAGCGCCCCCTTTCGTCGAAATATCCCCAAATTCTAATAGAACCTGCTTGCCATAGCCAAAAACATAGAAAAGAAATTGGTTCAATTTGAAGTATAACTTTAATTACTCTTCGATGATACAACAGTGAAAATGGAACAAAAATATCGATCACAGCACCCCCCTTTCGTTGAAATATCCCCAAATTCTGATAGAACCTGCTTGCCATAGCCAAAAACCTAGAAAAAAATGTGGTTCAATTTTAAGCATAACTTCATACACTCTTCGATGATACAACAGTGAAAATGGAACAAAAATATCGATCACAGTGCCCCCTTTCGTCGAAATATCCCCAAATTCTGATAGAACCTGCTTGCCATAGCCAAAAACCTAGAAAAAAAAATGTGGTTCAATTTTAAGCATAATTTCATACACTTTTAGATGGTACAATAGTGAAAATGGAACATAAATATCGATCACAGCGCCCCCTTTCGTCGAAATATCCCCAAATTCCGATAGAACCTGCTTGCCGTAGCCAAAAACCTAGAAAAAAAATGTGGTTCAATTTGAAGCATAACTTCATACACTTTTAGATGGTACAATGAAGACACATGGACGGACGGACAGACAGACATTTTGTAAAAACATGTTTTTTGAAATCTCTGACCCCTAAAACGTGTAAATACGTCAAAAACCGGAAGTCGAAAAAAAATTCGATTACAATACTTTCTTCTATTATAGATAGAAGAAAGTAAATGTACTGTAAAATCTGTTTTTTTACTTTCTTCTATCTATAATAGAAGAAAGTATTGCAATCGAAATTTTTTTCGACTCCCGGTTTTCGATGGATTTACACGTTTTAGGGGTCAGAGATTCCGAAAAACATGTTTTTACAAAATGTCTGTCTGTCCGTCCGTCCGTCTGTCCGTCTGTGTGGGTCTTTTTTGTACCATCGAAAAGTGTATGAAGTTATGCTTCAAATTGAACCACATTTTTTTCCTATGTTTTTGGCTATGGCAAGCAGATTCTATCAGAATTTGGGGATATTTCGACGAAAGGGGGCGCTGCGATCGATATTTTTGTTCCATTTTCACTATTGTATCATCGAAAAGTGTATGAAGTTATGCTTCAAATTGAACCACATTTTTTTTCTATGTTTTTGGCTATGGCAAGCAGGTTCTATCAGAATTTGGGGATATTTCGACGAAAGGGGGTGCTGTGATAGCCAAATTCAAAAGGTCAAAATAGCCAAATTCAATTTCAAATTCAAAAAGATGTGCAAAAAAATTAGAAATCCTACAATTTTTTTTCGTTAAATGTTCAGAGAATCCGGAACAATTTTTGTTTTGCCTCTATCTTAAAAAATGCCTGAGATATAGCGGTTTGAAATTTTAGGGTGGCTGACATTTTCAAACAAGACAGCAAAATTCATCCATAAACGGGTTTAACTTATGAGTTATAGTTAACATGGTTTTGGCAAATTTTCTTTCATTGTTGTAACAATTAATCCTATTATATGCTTATCACTATATATTTATATTCGCCAACGTCAAATTCTCGCCAAACTTGACGACAGTTGGTGAAATATCGCCGAATTTGGCGACCAAAATAGGTTGTCATAAATGAAGCCAACTTGGCTGTAGAGGACTAATTTGGCGATATTCTCATTCAAATTCAATGTTGACGCGAACTGGGATTGAATCTTCTTTAATTAGGTTCCACGCATTTTACCTTCGTGTTTTCCAGTAAAATTAGCTAAAATCGAAAATCCAAGAAATAGGGAGGCTATCTGTTCCTGTCGGTTCAGACCTGAAGGACTTTTCGTAGTTTAGTATTATACATCAGTTGATCGCATCCCGGTAACCCGACGATTCGAAAGCAGCTGACGTACAACAGAATAACGAAAAATATTGATTTTATTGGGGATATGATAACGAATTTTGAAGTATTAACATGACTGAGATAGAAGAAAGTTTTGGGATTGGCACATCCGACTAGTTTTTTTAATAGTGGTGCAAATAGGATAGAAAAATAGTCTCCCGTGGCAGCCCTGTATATGTCATCTGTTTACAGACTATGTTTACTGTGAGAGTGGATAAAACAGATTTTATGCACCTTCTCAATGGACTATATTATTTCTTTTCAAAATGGACTTTGTCTACTATGGTTGTGAGCCCCTTATTCAGTACCCTCAGGTCAGTGGTGAAGGAGATTATGTTCCGAATTGTCTGAAGGAATCGTGGAGAAAACGTAAATAAGAATCGTGGAAAAAATGAAAATTTTGTCAAAGAATCGTGAAAAAACACAAATTTCCTGAAAGGATCGCGAAAAAAACGCAAATTTCTTCAAAGAATCGCGGGAAAAAACTCAAATTTCGTCAAAGAATCGTGGACAAAACGCAAAATTTCTAAAGGAATCGCAGAAAAACGCAAATTCGTTTAAGGATCATGAGAAAAATGCAAATTTCGTCCAATAGCGGAAAAAACGCAAATTTCGTAAAAGAATCGCAGAAGAAACACAAATTCCGTTAAAGATTCGTAGAGAAAAACGCAAATTTCGTCAAAAGATTGCGGAAAAAGAAACTCAAATTTTGTCTAAGAATCGCGGAATAAAACGAAATTTCGTCAAAGAATCGCGAAAAAAAACGCAAATTTAGTCCAATATTTGTGGAAAAAAGGAAAATTTAGTCAAATATTTGTGGAAAAAACGCAAATTTCGCCAAAGGATCGCGAAAAAATGCAGATTTCGTCAAAAGATCGCGGGAAAAAACTCAAATTTTGCCAAAAGATAGTAAAAAAACGCAAAGTACCTTAAATATTTACTAAAATGTATGATAGCTTTGGTGGAAGTTGAGATTTTTCTCAGCCCCCCCCTAAATTTAATCATATGGGCGCCCTTGGTTGCCAGAAATGCAAGGCAATCTAAAAAATGCCAAACCTGAAAAGTAGTAGCTAATCTGAGTTTATAACAATTGTTCCCTAATTTAATTTTACTATTTGTAATTAAAAAAATTATCCACCAAAATTTCAATTATATTTTTTACAACCAAAAATGCAGAAAATCACAAGTATTTTAAATTTTTAGAAAACAAAGCCAAAACATTTTAGCAAATTTTAAAAGTTGAAAAAAATTAATTAGGCAAAATTTTTATGAAATTATTCAAAATTATGCTTTTAATATAACATGAGTTTGCTGTATTCAACTTGTATGAAAATAAAATCTAAGCAAAAATTTTACACTGTGCAAGTGACTTTATCAAAATTTAGAATTAAAATTGTTGAAAATATTATGTGATTAAAAAAAAAAAAAAAAAGACAGGGTTGACAGAAAAAGGTTAAAAAAAACAAAAACAAAAAAAGTTTATTTGGTTTAAACTAGATTTTTACATTTTTTACCTTTTATATTTACATGGGCGATTCCACTGTTACATGTGTGACTTTTAGAGAGTGTTTTTTTGTAAATTTAGACAAATTTGGAAGTAAACTTATTTAAATAAGGTTTTACTTTATTGCTATTACAGGACGCATACAGAATCATTTTTGTAGTGACATCTTTAGTCTAAAATACTAAGAATTAAAAAAAAAGAAATAGTATAGTCATTGTTACGTGTGTGACTCTGAAGAGTCACACACGTCACAATGACTTTACTACTTTTTTTAATTTACAAAAGAAACAGTTGATCAAGGTTGTAATTTAAATCACTGATTTTAATCATGTAATTAAAATAAAATCCTTAAAACCCTGTAATTTACTAGTAATTTTTGCCAGTGGCAAAAAGTATTTTTGCCGGGACAGTTTTTTCCATGTTTTTTTTTTCCACTTAGGCAAAAATTGGCCAACCCTGAGTTATTAAAACAACCAATTAGTATTTTTTATGAGGGGAAAAAAAAAATGTTTGTTTAAACCATGGTTAGAACATTGCCAACTCTGAAAAATTAAAATAGATTATTGAAGATACATGTTTTTATAAGATATTTTCTTTGCTGATCTGAATGATAGATTCTTCTCCAAGAGAAGAAGAAGACAAGAAACCATTGCAGGATAGTGCAATAAAACTGGGGCACCATTTGGAAAGATTAAGGGAGATGGAGGCAGTTGACCTCTCTCAAGAAATTGCTTATTTCAGGGTGTATCAGTCATCACAGATCAGACGTAAAAAAAAGGGGGGGGGGAGCACAAAAGCTTAAAAAAACTTAATTTTATTAAAATAAAAACATTAGCATTAAATAAAATAAAAAAACTTGAAGTTAATACACAGAAGTAATTAATTATCAATAACATTTGCTAAAGCCTTGCTATTACAACTTTCTGAAAGTGAAACACATTTATCATTAATGAGTAATTTGGCTATAAAAGAAAAGTTTGTGTGTGTGCGATGGCTAGGAATATCTACTGCACTTAGAGGTCTGAAAATTTGGATGAGGATAGTCTAAGACAGGTTCTCCTAATGCACCTCGAGCTCGGATTTTTCATTTTTGATAATTAGCTGAGATATTAATTGAACCCGCAATCTGGTCGACCAAAATAATGTTGCACCAGTACATGGAAGCAGAGAGGATACAAAACTGGCTTTCTCCTCCATTTTTTTTTTTTTTTTGTAATGCATATTGGCCGAACTGTTTAAAATACAGACGAATGAAAGACATTAAACCATATCTACATTCTTTAAGCTTTCTCATGGAGCAATCAGTTTAAAAAATATGAAAGTTAACCCTTTAAAAGAAATTTTTAAGAAAATCGTGTTTTTTCTTTTTTCTCAGTTTTTGTCCCAGCCATTATGTAGTTATTTGCCAAGACAGTCAAGATTAAAAAAATTAAATTCTATGCTAAGATCTTGATTGATTCCATCAGCATATGTTGCAAAAAAAAATTAATTTCTAGTAAATGCCTTACTTAAATCATTTTTTAAATTTTCATACATTTTCCAATATAATAGTTGCTTGCTGATTTTATTTGTTTTTATTATTATTTTTTTTAATCTAGATTTTCTGATTTAATACTTTTAAAGTATCAGTATTTGATGAAATATTACGCTGACTTTTAATTGAGCGGGAAATAGCAAATCTGTACTTTTAAGAATTATTTTATAATGTAGGTATAAAAAAAAATTTCATGCACTGTTATTCATGAGTGTTCATTTTTTGTACATTTTCAAGCACCCCTTCATCCACTTTTGTCTAGGATGAAAGAAAAGTTAAGTTCTTTATCCTCAGATAGTGTATATTTTGATTTTCTGCAGTCTTTTTAATTGTTTAATAAAAATAAATTGCTTTTTCTCACAGATAAGTCAAGGCCAAGGCCATTTGATAGGACGTTTAAAACGGCTCGAAGCTTTGAAGATGCAAAAGATGTGGAAGAAAGAAAGAACTTTAGAAATCGAGAAGATCAGCTCATTGGATCTGAAACACGGTAATAAACATTATATGGGTTATTGTAATTTGTGTTTACCAAAATGGTTTCTACTGGAAAGTGTTGGAAATTATCTTGAAAGCACCCTTAAATATTTCATTTCTTATAAAATAATAATACTAATAATAAATATCTCCAATTTTTAAAAATTTTATTTGGTACTTTGCAGTAACAATAATGAATCAATCGCCTAATTCTCCTCTCACAAAATTTTCACTTAATCACTTTTGCTTTTGCCGCTACCTCTTCCTCCACTTCACACAGCACACTTTTAAAAATCTTTAACTCTCTGACTGTCAGATCCATCTCTAGCAAAAGCGGTGCAAAAACTTTTGTCAGGCCTTTTCCTTCCAAACTAGTTAATTTGCACGTCTCCCAAATCAACAGGGCAATAATCTTTCAAGATATTTCATATGACACATTCATGTTTGGGAACAGAAACAAAGACATTCATATAATACCAAGAAATATTTTAATCCAAAATTTAAGATACTAGAGCCTGTCTCTGATTAAGTACGGCACTGAATCTACATGAATTTTGTACTGTCATCAACAATGAACTTATGAGAAAAAGTACACTCTGCCGCAAATTATATAAAAATGTGACTGCGACCTAGTGTGACTATAGTACTTTTCACCAATGCTGGCGTATGATCTTCATTGACCTTCACGGCATGGGAGGGTTTTTCTATTGTAACGGGTTCTAAATTCCCCAGTAGGTTACTTTTTTTCACACTACATTTGAGGTTGTTTCAACCCGATCTTTCAACCCGGCTCACAAAATAGAAGTGAAGTGGGAAAAAAGAGATATCTACGATTTCCAGAGAGATCACTGAGGGTCAGTATGACGGGCACGCGCCTATTCTAAAAAAATGAAGTATAATAACGTCCATTAATATATATTCCATTTTTTGACAATGTTGACCAACCACTTGAAATTTTGATGAAATTTGATAAATTCCGCGAGTGTATATTTTTATTTTTCACGGTAGTAATCAAAATCAATATTTAGGAATTAATAAGTGTAAAGGAAAAAATATACTAGACAAACAATAGTTTTGAAATTTTTTTTACATTTGATTTCTCCGAAACACATACAATAATTTTTAAAAATTGCTAATTTCGCCAATCGCGGAAAAATCACGAATTTCGTAAACCGGTTTCGGAAAAATACTCTGAAATTTCTTCAATTAGTCACAGAAAATAATCATGAATTTTGTCAATTTTTCATGGGGAAAAAAATGCCGATTTCTTCAATCATACGGAGAAAAAAAATGAGAATATTGTTAATTGCACACTGGAAAAAAAATTCGTTTTTTGCCAATTGATTGCGAAAAAAATCACAAATTTTGTCAATCGGTCACGAAATTGGATATTGGTTGTTTGAAAAAAAAATTAGCGAATGTCATTTATTGCTCATGGGGGAAAATTTTTTTTTCAATTTTTTTCAATCTGTTGCAGAAAAAATCATGAATTTCACAAATTTGTTCTGGAAAATTCTCTCAGATTTCTTCAATCGGTCGCAGAAAGTAATGAAGTTTTTCGTCAATTGTTCATGGAAAAAAAAAACGAGAATTTCAACAATCATACACAGAAAAAAGCACAAATATCGTCAATTGCTCACAGAAAAAAGCACAAATATCAATCGCTCACAAAAAATATATATATATATAATATATATATATATCTAAATTTTCACCAATATGTTGCGGAAAATTCCCCTAATCGATTGCAAAAAAACATTGTGAATTTCGACAATCTGTCTAGGGGAGGGGGGGAAATTGCAAATTTCATTAATCAACCTTGTTAAATAATCATGATTCTCATCAATTGTTTACGGGGGGAGAAAAAGAAAAGTGAATTTCATCAATCATATGGAGAAAAAATCGTAAATATCGTCAATCATATACAGGAAAAAGATCTCAATTTTTGCCAATCTGTTGTGGGAACTTCATCAATTGATTGCAAAAAAACATTGCTAATTTTGTCAATTGGTCAGGAAAGACAATTGGTCACAAATGATAAGTGCAAATTTTGTAAAGGGTGAGAATTCAGGTAATATTTAAAGAATCTATTAAAGTATACATTGGAAAAATTTGTATGACTTCTGAAATTCTAATATTTGACTGCTGAAGGATGTCCAAAATTTAACTAATCTATTCCCGATATAGTCTCTACAATGTTGATGTCTTTGATTTCATAATGAGCCAAGCCGAAATCGAATTTTTAGCTGTTATATCTAGCCAGAGCAGACATAAAATTTCATTGCGGGACAGTGCAGACTTCTAATCCAGAAATCCCCTTAAAATATGCCATTGTCACATAATAAATGTTTATTTTTTATTACACCACTATGGCTCTCCCCCCCCCCCCCCTCTCCCAACAAAAAAAAAATCATTTTCTATGCATTGAATCAATTGGTAGAAAAAAACGGTAAGAGAAATGTGTATGTTTATCATTTTGAAAAGGATCTACTATAATTCCCCTCAACAAGATATTCACATTTCTAAGTAATCTATCTAAGCATTTTTAAGATGACTTATAACATACAAAGGAATTTTGAAATGACTTTCTCAGGAAGTTGTATACAATACACAACAGGGAAATGGCAAGGTATTTTTTCAATTTCTGAAATATATCAACATTTTTGTCTGATTTCCTATGAAGAAATCGGATCAGGAAAATTAATCTGAAACCAGATTGTCCATTTGAAAACAGTATGTTTGTCAGCCTGAATTTTTGCATACAGTGGTGGACATAATTATAAGACACCTACCTAATTTGACATACAGTGAAAGAAAAGATTCAGAGCTTAAAAAGGCTTTATCAAATACGACAAAAACATAAATTTATTCTGTTATCACACGTAATTGGTTTACAGAAATGATATTTTTATAGAGTTTAATAAAAAAAATTAAAAATACCATGGACAAAATTATAAGACACCCTAACATTTTAATTAAAACACCTGATTTTTTTTCGAAATATGCAAATTTTCTGCACGCTGTTATGACGTCAGCAGTTAACTAAAGCAGACGATAACCGACTTCACGCACTTACAAACATGCCATGGGGTACAAAATGTCTGAGCACATTTTATAGCATTCTTTAGGTCTTCAACAGATATAAACTGCCTCCCATTTCAGTAAACCTCACGAGCTAAGATCCCCCACAAGTTTTCGATGGGATTTAAGTCTGAGGAGCGAGAAGGCCACGGAAGAACATTGATACTTTGCTCTGAAAGCCACTTTTTTGCTACGTGTGATGTATGAATCGACGCGTTATCATGCTGGAAAGTGTAGTTTTCGCCACAAAGAAGTTCACCGTATATGGCTAGTTGATCTTTAAGAAGATTCTTATAATTTTCGGAATTCATTCTTGAATGCACAAAAACGATATCGGTTTTTCCTTGAGCCGAAAAACCAGCCCAAACCATTACTGACCCTCCACCCATTTTGCGGCTCAATTGCACATCAGGAGACTTCCGCGAATCATGCCAATAATAGTGAAACCTGTCAGGACCATTCAGGTTAAACTTTTTTTCATCAGAAAATAACACAGAGTACCATTTGGAGGTCCAGGCCATATTTTGTTTAACGCAGTTTAAACGGTCCATTTTGTGCCGCTTTAGAAGAAGTGGTTTTTTCTTCAATTTTTTAAATTTCACATAGGAAGCATTATGCAACACCATGTGAATGGTTCTTCTTGAACAATTCAGTTTCAAAGCATTTTTAATGCCTGTAGTGGTCATCTTATTCTGTGTAGCGAGCGGAAGCACATGGCGTCTGTCTCTCGAGGACAAGCAAGGTGTACGTCCAGATATTTTAATCCCCGATCCATTACTTCCTCTTTTCAAAACATTTGAAAATGCACATCTAGAGCGCTTAATAACTTTTGAAATATTATTAACTGAAGCACCAGTTCCATTTAATCTCCAAATTTTGCGAATTTAACTTTCTTTTAATTCTGTACCTCGTGGCATGTTTGTAAATGTGTAAAGTCGGTTATTGTCTGCTTTAGTTAACTGCTGACGTCATAACAGCGTGCAGAAAATTTGCATATTTCCAAAAAAAAGGCAAGCGTTTTAATTAAAATGTTAGGGTGTCTTATAATTTTGTCCATGGTATTTTTAATTTTTTTTATTAAAATCTATAAAAATATCATTTCTGTAAAATAACTACGTGTGATAACAGAATAAATTTATGTTTTTGTCGTATTTGATAAAGAATTTTTAAGCTCTGAATCTTTTCTTTCATTGTATGTCAAATTAGGTAGGTGTCTTATAATTATGTTCACCACTGTAATAGTATTAAAAATTTAAAAAACAATATAGTACTATTTACTTTAAAACATGCAATTTGAAAAATACTATAGTATTTCCAGAACAACTTTAAATGTAAGATTTTAAATAAATACTTGGGATTTTTTTTCCAATTCATAAATATTTTTAAAAATATTGTAATGAGTAAACATTTTTTAAACAGCCATAAACTTTTTAGATAATTTTCAAAAGCCTCTCCCTAAATTTTTTTGTGTAATACAGAAATTTAAATTATAAAATTATTGAAAATTATCATAAGAATAATAGTCTTTCTAGAGAGCATATAAATATTTTAAGAGTTCTTTTGCAATGCTGAAAAATGGGATTTATATTTGTTTATAATTTCTTTTACGACAAGAATTTTCTGATTTCACTATTTCTATATTGCATAAAAATTTCTTGTTTAATTCTCTAATCAGCTGATTTTCTTGTAATTTAATCTTATCTAATATCTGAATGATTTATTAGGGGTGTATGACTATAGTAGCTTTTAGCAGGAAATAAATAAATTGGATACCCTGTACAGATGACATTTATTTTCATTTAAGGAAAGTTTATTTCTTTCCATCTATCTTAACAACCAATTCTCACATTAATTTTTCAAGTTTTAATATTGCTGGAAAGTATAAAGCTGTATATTTTTATATGGGAAATTTGTTTTGGCTTGAAATAAAACAGTTTTGCCTGTAAACTCCTTTAAAAATCTGCTTCATTGAAGCAAACGGAAGACACTTGAATTATCAATGAAAAATCATCTGATTTTTGCATGCGTGCAACTATGGTTTTGATAAAGTATTTATTATGTATTAAAAAAATTGAAATTAAATTTCTGTTGAATATCTGGAAGGAAGGAGTTCAATCTCAAATGCATTACTTTTTATTTTAAATTGATTAAAAATTATTTTCAAAAATTTAGACTTAAAAAAAGTGATATAAACATGAAAAATTACACTTATCACAAAAAGAGATTGAGAGTAATGTCAATTGATGAAAAAACACAGGGGGAGCTTGAACAGACCAGTGATGTCATGAACTAAATGAACTATACTGTGCATATTTCATGGACCAACGATGTATTCTAAATACCATGGTTAAATACCCTATTAACTATTGAAAGTAGTTTTCTTTATGTATCAAATTATACTTTTAACATTTAAAAAAAAGTGACACATAGCGGGGAAGGTGTCTTTTGAGTTTATTTTATTTTACGATTTGCTGAAGTAGGTTCCTAAAGTTCCCTCTTTTATAAAATATTTTGTCCCCTTTTTTCCCCATTTTTGGGTTCTGTACTTAAAAAGTAAAAACTGAACCATTATAAGATCACTTCTGTGTCTGTCCGTCACCACCCTTTTTCTTGTAAACTATGGGACGTGGAAAGTTCAAACTTGGGAAAGTTATAAAGCCTTTTTATCCACATATTTTCAGATTATTACACATTCACAAATATGTATAGGAAAAATTTAGGGGGCTAATTAAGTCACTTGAAAAATAAAGTTTTCTTTTTGTATATCACGTGAAAGATCTCGTAATACCAAACAATTTTAGGAAACTTTTTTACATTGCTTTTCAGTTTCAAATTCTATTTTTATATGTACGGCCGTACATTACAAAAAATACTAAGAGAATATACTAACTTTTTCCATTGCCCCTCCCCCCCACCTCTAATGAAAATCCTGTATCTGCTTATGTTTATGTATGTTATCGCTATTAACTGAAATTTTCATATTGGCTAGTAGCTAATAATAATCAAATTTTCTTATTTCCAGCTTTTCTAAGTTACCAAAAATAAACTGATGAAATATTTTAATATAGGGAGAGAGGAGAAATGGAGGGAAGGAGAGGAGGTCGTGGGGGATTCCGTGGACGTGGTAGACCACGTGGTGGTCGTGGTGGATTTTTCAACAACTTTGAAGGGCGACCACCACGGCGAGAGTTTGATCGACAGAGTGGAAGTGATAAAACGTAAGTTACTTTATATTGAATTGTTTTTAGTTATGTTATTGGCAATATTTTGTGAGTCAGTAACATTTTAGAACAGAGTTGTCTTGATTCTTGTTGGAAGTTTCAAAAGTGATGCAAATTAAAAATTATAATTTTTGAGATAAATGATTCATAAAATCATATTATAATACGAGCAAATTTTGTGTCTGTATGTGAGTGTGTATATACAGGTGTCCAAAAAGTCTGGAAACGGTCAAATAACTCGAGATATGTACATCGGATTGAAAAATGGTAAAATGCATGTTCAATATTTTTGAAAAATCTATTTAGGTATATGAAAGTTGTCCTCCCAACTTTGCCCCCCCCCCCCCCCCCTCCCCCGGGGGAAAGGAGGGCAACTTTGAAATCCCAAATGATGACCCCCATTTTTTATTGCAGATTCGGATTCTATGGGAAAAAATTTTCTTTGAAACATTTCAGATGGCGCTGTAATCGAGAAGATTTACACTGAACGATTTACATACATTAGCGATTCTCACAGCGAATGCTGTGAGAATCGCTACCATTGCAAAGTCTGGAAACGCTCGAATAACTCAAGAAATATACATCAGATTGAAAAACGGAAGAATAAGTGTTTAATATTTCAGAAAAATGGCAACTTTGATATCCCTAAATAGATTTTTCAAAACTATTGAATATGCATTTTTCTGTTTTTCAATATGATGTATATTTCTCGAGTTATTCGAGTGTTTCCAGAATTGCAATGGTAACGATTCTCACAGCATTGCACTCGTTTACAGCGCCATCTACAATGTTTCGAAGAAAATGTTCAGTACAAAGGTTACGTATTTTTCCCGTAGAATCCGAATTTGCAATAAAAAATAGGGGTCATCATTTAAGATTTCAAAGTTTCCCCCCCCCCAGCCCGTGGGGGGGGGGCAACTTTCATATCCCTAAATAGATTTTTCAAAAATATTGAACAACATGCATTTTGCCGTTTTTCAATCCGATGTATATTTCTTATTTTACTTGACCGTTTCCAGACTTTTTGGACACCCTGTATATGCAAATTGTATCTAAAAATGGCTTTAACGATTTTTACTAAATTTTGTATTTTATTATTTTTTGGGTACAAGAAGATCATTGGGCTAGGTCACATGTTTGAGAAAATTCGATTAGTACACTGTTAAAAATTTGCAGCAAACTGTCCTTTCATTTGACCGTTTTTATAGAAAATGGTTATATAACCATAATTTAAGTCTTCTGACCATAATATGGTCAGAATACAGTTAAATTACGGTTATGTAACAGTTTTCTATAAAAACTGTCAAATGACTGGACAGTTTGCTGCAAATTTTTAACAGTGTAGGTCATTTTTGGGTCACTATTGGTCAAGCTAATTTGATCTAATAGAGGGCTCTAATGATTTTGTATAAATTTTGTGTCCAACCTTTTTAGATTACGAGAAGACCATTGGACTAGGTCACGTGTTCACGAAAATTCGTTTAGTGGGTCATTTTGGGAACACTATGGTTCAAACTTATTTAACTGAGCATAGCTTGGTCTTTCCCACTGGTGCTTGTTTGGCCGAGTAGCCAAATTATGAGTATTTGATTACTTACTTGAGTAATGAGTAGTGTTTAACCTTTTCAGTAGTACAGCCGTACATATGATTTTTTTATATTTTTTTCCTCTCCTGTTCCCCAAGCAGTATGCCTGCATATATACACATCTTCGTAGTTCCCTGTATAAGAATTAAACTTATTTTACAATAACATAATGACAGATTAAACTTAATCTAATAAAAGTGTCGAATAATTTTACCTTGTGAATAACAGTTGATATATAGGCATTTATATTGTAAAAATAAAGTTGGAAAAAAAAACTTTTTTTTACTTTTTAACTCACTTTAATGGTACTCAATGCAAAAAAAAAAAAAAAGTATGCTTGAAAATTAGTGACTGACAGAAACAAGTTTTTCAAACTGAAACTGGATTTAAGTCCTTTTCAGATTTTGGGCTGAAAATGAAACTCTTCAATGAAATTTTTAGCTAACTAAAATTATAAATACATATATACCAAAAATATTATTAGTTAATTATTCACAAACTCTCATACCTGTTTACAGCAAGACATTTTTAATTATGCATATGAGAGCACATGTGGCTGCTTTCAATAAAAGTAAAACATTTATTTAACCCCTTGGGGACGAGCGACACGTATACGTGATGCATAAGTTGCTCAGAATCCTCGATTATTTCCACCAGTAACTTTTTATTGTAAACTTTGCCTTATTTAATGACAGCATTTCTGAGATTCAGTTAGGCGAAAATTTGTTTTGAAAAACCGGTGACAAAAGATTAAAAATTCTGTAAAGGACGCTCGTCGCAAAAAATTAATCATTATTTTAAAATTTTCTATAAATAAATTCTTTTTTAACTTTAAAGTTATTCATACTAGATGGAACCCGTCAAAATTTGATGGCAAACAACTTGATAGTACCATAAAAATAAAATTTATAGTTGCTTTAACTTGACAAATTTCATAGTGGGGAGCATAATATGATTAAGCAGTCACAGACCTTTCCATCGATATATCACATGAGGGGTGTGTGCAAAATTTAGAAAAGTACCCCCTTGGGGGGTCAAAGTGGGGGATGGACATGGGAGATGCATAATATAATTAACTGGTCACAGACCTTTCCAGTGATATATAACATGAGGGTTGTGTGCAAAATTTAGAAAGTACCCCTTGGGGGGGGGGCAAAGTGAGGAGATGGACATCGGAGATGTATAATATGATTAAGTGGTCACAGACCTTTCCAACAATATATGACATGAGGGGTTTCAACAAAATTTAGAAAAGTACCCCTTGGGGGGGGGCAAAGTGGGGAGATGGACATCGGAGATCCATAATATGATTAAGCAGTCACGGACCTTTCCAACAATATATGACATGAGGGGTGTCAACAAAATTTAGAAAAGTACCCCTTGGGGGGGCAAAGTGGGGAGATGGACATCGGAGATGCATAATATGATTAAGCAGTCACAGACCTTTCCAACAATATATGACATGAGGGGTGTCAACAAAATTTAGAAAAGTACCCCTTGGGGGGGGCAAAGTGGGGAGATGGACATCGGAGATGCATAATATGATTAAGCAGTCACAGACCTTTCCAACAATATATGACATGAGGGGTGTCAACAAAATTTAGAAAAGTACCCCTTGGGGGGGGGGGCAAAGTGGGGAGATGGACATCGGAGATGCATAATATGATTAAGCAGTCACAGACCTTTCCAACAATATATGACATGAGGGGTGTCAACAAAATTTAGGAAAGTGCCCCCCTTAGGGGGGGGAGTGGCAGGATGGACCCCGGAGATGCATAACATGAATAAGCGGTCAAAGACTTTTCCAGCAATATATCACATGAGGGGTGTGTGCAAAATTTAGAAAAGTGTCCCAGTGGGGGGGGGGATGGACCCCAGAGATGCATAACATGAAAAAGAGGTCACAGGCGTTTCAACTTGCAACTTGGCATTTGACAATATTAATTCTTTTTTTACCATAGACAATTTAACAATATTCTTAATTTTTTTTGCGTAATTCGTCAAACGTTCATGGAAAAAATAATGAAATTTGCTAATAAATAGTTGATAAATTATAAAATTTAACAATCGATAGCAGTAAAATTGGTCAATCGATAACGGGAAAATCACGAAATTCATCAAATGGTCGCCCGTAAAAAAATTGTCCTGCACACTGATGTGATGATCAAAAGGGTTTTGAAAGTATAGGACAAAATTAGCACTTGCCAAACAGCGAGTAATACTGAAAATTTGACAATGGATTTTATTGCCACCACTGGTCAAACATAATAGTCACACTCACCAATTGCGATGATTGAATGGAAAAAGATTTTTTTCTCTGCTGTCGCTGTCACACGACAAATTTCGAAACCATTTGGCAAATTTCACGATTTTTTCCCTGAAATTGATGGATTGTGATTTTTTTTCTCGAAGCCATTCGACGATATTCAAAAACTTTTTACCCCGAAACCAGTTGATGAATTTTGCGATTTTTCCACTGTCGATTAATGAATTTTGCGATTTTTCCGCTATCGATTGATGAATTTCGCAATTTATCGATTAACGAATTTCACGATTTTTTTCATGAACAAACAAATTGCGCACTTTCTTTCCGCTAATGTTTGACACATTTTGCCCTTTACAATTCAGCCAATGAGTTGAACGTTGTTTCTTTCCAGAAATGTCAGGAATGAAACAATGATTCTTTAGGATGAATTCCCTTCATTCGATGCCCCATGGAAGAATGTGTGCGATGCAGCAACGGGCGTCACAGACTTTTTAGGGTACCTGCAGACTAAAAACATCTAACCAATCTTCACCGGGGGAAAAAATCACAGATTTCGTCAAATGATTGAGGAAAAAACACAAATTTCATCAAAGGATCATGGGAAAACATGACTTTCATTAAAAGACCACAGAAAAAATGTGATTTGTTCAAAAGGATAACGAAAGATAAGCAAATTTTGTCAAAGAATCGCAAAAAAGGAAATTTCACCAAAAGATCACGCTTTTTTACTAAATTTCGTCTAAAAATTGCGGAATAAAATGTATTTTATCAAACAATCGCTGGAATATGCGAATTTCGTTAAGGATCGCAAGAAAAATGCGAAATTCTTCAAAGGATTGCTGAAAAAACACTAATTTCATCAAAGAATTGCTGAAAAAACAGGAATCTTGCCCAATACCAGAAAAATCAAGGTTCATAATCATTATATCTATTTTGCGACTTTTTTCTTGATGGCATTTGACAATATTGAAATTTTTTTTACCCGAGACAATTTGACGATATTCTTAATTTTTTTGAACAATTCATCAAACGTTCATGGAAGAAATCATGAAATTCGTTAATCAATAGTCGATAAACTGCAAAATTCAACAATCATTTGCGGTAAAATCGTAAAATTCGTCAGTTTCCGGTAAAAAAATTGTCTTGCATGCTGATGTGAAGGTATTTATTTTATTTGTTGTATTGTGTATAAATATCTAGGTGTCGATTTTAATTTTAGCGTTAAAAATAAATTTAGGCTCATTTAATAGTTTGCCAAATCGATCCAAATGGAAATTACATTTTTTGAGCTCTGTCCTTTTGTTTGTATAGTACAGAAAATAATTCACATAATACAAAATTGGAACTCTTATAGTCCGTTTATTATTTATTCATACGGTGTTCCGATTACTACAATAAAATTCATAATATGCGAGAAAATGGGGATTTTTTTTTTTTTTAACTCATACTTACAAATTATAATTGTTTTGATAAAAGCATACATCTAACACATCACTGAATGCTTCAATATCTTAGCAAACTCTTAATATTTACGATATATTTACATTATATGGTACTTTTCAGATATATGGACATCATTGTCGCCAAGCATATATTTACATACATTATGCATTAGCATACATTTTGGCATGGTGTCCATATAACGGAAAAGTACCCATTATATTGTTTGTATGTATACAAATCTTGTATAAAACATTAACCTTCACACCGTCGTGAACTGATATATCTGTTCACGATGCTCAGGTTTCACTGCAATAGACGCATTGTTTAAATTTATATAATTCTACAAATATGATGCAGTTTTAAAATGTTGATTAATGATTAATACTGTCAAGGAATATACTCATATACGTAATTAAGTTTTTTATACAAAGTTTGAAAATTCATCTTTTTTTTTATATTAAAAAAAAATAACAGAAAAAATATTACAAATTTGCCCATTTGCTTGGCGGTCAGATAATTAAGTAAATATTAATGATTAGCGGAACTGGTTCTATCTATAAAGTACAGTAAATTCTGTCTAAGGCGGACTCTGTGTAAGCCGGAATTTTGTCTAACGCGGAAAATTTTTCAAGTCCCGGCAAACACATAGGAAATAACATGAATTCATGCCCCATAAGCCGGAATTTGTCTAACGCGGAAACGGAAAGGCTTTTAAAGTCCTATCAAAATCAAAATTTTGCATAAGACGGAAAAAAAATAAAAAATGAAAGGCATATGGTTTATGAAACTTCAAAACTGATATACATACAACAAATGCTCAACATTTTAATTAAATTTCGTAATAGATTAATAAAGTTGATTCATCAGAACGGAAAATGTTTAAATATTTAAGGAATAATTTTTTATTCCATTATTTCTCATATATAAGCAAAATGTGTTTCCTCTTAAAAAAAGAAAGAAAAAATATCATACCAAGTACATTTTTTACATTTATCTCAATTATTAAAAAAAAAGAAATTGATAAAAAAATTCCCTATACATTAACATTTCTGTCTTTTTCATTGCATTAGCGAAAGAATATCAATTTTTTTGCTTGCTTCGGATTTTGAGTTCTGATCATTGTTTATGGCAATCAGTCATTTGGTCAACATAACTTTTTGTCTAATGTGAGAGGGAGAGGGGGGAAAACTACAATCATTTACATTCTGTATGAGGCGCTGGTTGTGGTTTCAGGAGGGGAAGGGGATGGAAGATGAATTCGAAGTGACGTATGTTTTATTTCAGTAAATCACATGGTCAGAAAACGAGGTCGTTGCACGTGTTATTTGTTCTTCCTCATTTTATATTGTCTACTGATATTACTAAGTGATAGTAAAAAATGGCTTCAAAATCTAAACTCAATACGCTGTCTCTGCGGGATAACATAGAAGTTATTAAATTAAAAGAAAAATATTATTCTGTAAACGATCTTTCTATTAAATTTAAATGCGGTAAAACACAAATTTATGATGCTATAAAAAGAAGAACAGAGTTAGAAAAGGAATTGGAAAGCAAATCATCCGACAGAAAGCGGAAAGGTGCTGTGAAAAATGAAGACATTGATGCATTAACACTTGAATGGTTTTCTAACACTAGAGCTAAAATTTTGGCCATACCTGGAACACTATTGCGTGAAAAGGCGAAAGAGATAGCCGAAAAATTAGGTAAAACAGATTTCAAGGCTTCTACTAGATGGTTAATGAGTTTCCTTAATCGACACAATATTGCTATAAAGCAAGTTTGCGGAGAGTCGAATGACGTCCCAGACCAAGAAATGCAGGAATGGAAAATAAATTTTCCTCTACTGATTGAAGGATATCAAGCTAAGGACATACACAATTGCGATGAAACGGGACTATGTTACCATGCGTTGCTCACTAAGTCCCTTGCCAAAAGAGGAAGTGAATGCCACGGTGGTAAAAACTCCAAAGAGCGTGTCACTGTTTTGCTTTGCCCGAATATGGAGGGCAGTTTAGAAAAGCCCTTAGAGATAGGAAAATCGCAAAATCCGCGATGTTTTAAGAATGTGAACATTAATAAACTGCCTGTGATTTGGCGATCTAAAAAAATCGTGGATGTCGACTGCCATAATGGAGGAATGGCTGACTGAATTCAATAACCATATGATCAAAGAAAATCGAAATATTTTGTTATTTCTCGACAATGCACCTTGTCATGCCAATTTCGAACTATCGAATATAAAATTACAATTTCTTCCCGCAAATACTACTGCAGTAATACAACCTATGGATCAAGGAGTTATAAAAATGATGAAAACCCATTACAAAAAATATCTTTTGCGGTCCATTATTGCGTCTTTAGATAATTGCTCTTCTGCGATCGAAATGGCAAAAAAATATGTTTTAGATGCTGTTAAATGGATTTCCAAATTCTGCTCAGAAATGTCGCCTGAAAAAATTGTTCATTGTTTTAAAAAAGCTGGTTTTGTTTCAGAAAATGGCCATGAATCAGTTGACCAGTTCGAGAAAAATTAGTTACAAAATCTAATAGATGACTTAAAATGTGTTCACAGCAATGAAAAAATTAATGAAGAAGACGTATCGTATCAACTGACAATATAGTGTGTACTGCTGTAGCTAACACTTCTGTGGACATTTTGATTCAGCGATATCAAGATTTGGAAAGTGCTAGTGAAAATGAAGATGAGCACGATTATGAAAACCATGATCACAATGGAGGAATTCAAACGTATCAAGACGCTTTGAGAAGCATTAGGTTTCTCGAAAAAAAATTTCTTGCTCAAAAAAATGAAGAATTGATACCCGTAATAACGGACTTGCAATGTGTTACTGAAAAATGCTTGGTAAAAAGAAAGACAAAACAAGCATCGATAAAAGATTATTTTTCGACTGTTTAAAAACTACTGTGTCTCTATGTGAAATATGAAGTAGTTGTTAAGGTAAATCATTTTCATTAACTTTTAAAATGGAAGAAATTTATCATTGGTACTACTATTTAGTTTATTATTCATATAATGTTTTTGAGATTAATAATAAATTTAATAAGACGTATAATTTCATTTAAAAAACTGTACTATAGATTACGAACGTAAAAATATGACTTGCGCATATGTATTTTATTTATTTATTTTGGCTGTTTTGCGTAAGGCGGAATATTGTCTACGGCGGAAAATTTTTTCGGTCCCGATTGATTCCGCCTTAGACAGAGTTTACTGTATATTATTTCGCCCAAAAACCCCCAACAAAAAAATAATTACAAAGAATAAGTAATCGTCTTTAAATATACAATAAACAATGTGATTAATGGCCAGGTTTTTTTTATATATAACATTTTTTATATACAAAAGAAAAAACGAAATAACCTCGATCATTTCACCTGAAGTCAAAAATAGTTTTTTTTTTTTTTTTTTCGCTTTCATGAGCAAAGCATGAAATCAATCAAATTACCTATTTGTGACAAATTATGAGTTTCATATAAACGGCAGCAGGCGCTGCAGATTATTTTAGACATCTCAGATTAATTTCACAGCTTTAAAAAAAATGCTGGGCTTATAAAAGTTGTTAAAATTAGTGTCTCTAGATTTATTGTATATTTTTCTTATATTGCAAATCAAAACATTCAAGATTAATGAAAACATTTAGTGAAGTGTGAAGCATCATGTATGTATAATAAGAATTACGTGAATTATTTGCTGTACTATAGAAACAGAAGGAAAAAAGCAATTTCCATCTAGATTGATTTGGATTTGATGAAATGCTAGAATCGAAATCGATACCTAAATATTTATTCTTAACATTAAATGAGCCTAAATTCAGTTTCGACACCTAGTTATTTATACAAATTATATAATAAATAAAATAAATACCTTCAAAACACAGATCAGCGTGCATTAAGCCTTGTAGATAGCGATATATGTTTTGTCAATCCGAATCTGCTTCTGCAGAGTAACAGCCCTCAGCTTATTGGCTGAATGCCGACGCATGCGTATTGAACAAAATTTTAAGGGAGTTCTGTTTCTGGATAGTAACGGCCCTCAGCTGATTGGCTGAATGCTCGCGCACGCGTATAGAACCCACTTTTGCATGGAAAACAGAATTCACCTTTAGCTTTAAATATATGGATGATGAAAAGTTTGCACAGAGAGTTTCAAAATGCGTAATATTTAGTTTTTATCTTGATCAAAAAGGAAGTATTAAAATTTGATTCTTTAAGTAATAGCCTATCAAAAAAAAAAAAAAAAAAAAAATTTTTTTCAATTTCTAATTAATTTAAATTTAGTTTAAATTTAAAAATATTTGTTTAAATACTTTATTTCATTACAAATGCTAAATATTTGTCATGGATGTTTGTGCTAAATTTAATATAGTGACCTCTCACTTATGTACGATTGAAGAGTTGTATTTGAAATGACACATAACTGAAAGCAACACATAAAAGAAAGACTTGTTTTAATTCTTTAAACCAATACAAATTTTATAAAAGTAAGAAATGACCATTTTTAGAATATAAAATTATGTACAATAAATCTTATTAGTTTTCAATTGTTTCATATTAAAACTCAACATTAATTTATGTTAAACTACTTAATTCATCCGGCATTGTCTGGTCTCGTAAAAAAATAACACAAAACACTCTAAAAATCGCTGCATGAATTCCGAATAAACTTTATTGAAAAGAACAAAATTTACTATATTGGGGTAGCATATTGAAACTGGATTCTTTTTAATAATGTCGAAAAATCGTGAGAAAAAGCTAAAAGTCATGAAAATTTATTTCAAAAGTCATAAAGGACAAAGTTTACTATTATGATATGAGAATCATATATTAAGTTTTAACAAACCCTATCTTTTATTTAATTTATATTTTTCCCCCTTCCTTTTTCAAAATTTAATCGTGTTATCTTTAACTACAAACAATAATCCTGCTGTAATTTATACTCTTTCCCTTTTTCATTTTCATTTGTGCTCGATCACTAATATCTCATGGCTTTTCGATTAAAATAAAAAAAAGAAAAGAATTAAATCAGCACAGATGCCTTTTCGTAATTTTACTTTCCGTAACCAAGCTTATAACACAATGTCAGTTAAAAGTTATGCGAATCTTCCATTTGGCCCAAATGCATGCCCTTATATGGTAGTGGTAATAACTCAATCACTCACACCCATGTCTAAAAATATATTCTCATTGTTAAAAGCACATACTGTTTTGTCTGTCGAAATCTGTTCACATGAGAAAGATATTTGTCGGTTATAATCACCATGGTGATATTAATTATTTCTGTAATATAGTTATTAGTTCGAGTGATTGAATGACGAAATATCCAGGTACGTATTTAATTAGCAAAGAAAAACTCCAGTATATCTTCAGAATTTTATTTCGTAGACATATGATGTTCCAAGGTAGAAGAGGGTAAACAAGAAAGGCCGCTCTTAAACAGCCATTATTATGCGAAGACAGCAAGCGAAGTGAGTTGTTTCCACGATACAAGTTGGAATTGCACTGACAATAATCTCGCCAAATAGGGTTGCTACAGAGTGTCTAGGCGTAAATACTTTCAGACAGAGATAGGCATAATAAATGGTATTTACCAAGCGGGGTCACCAGATTATTGGCAACAGGATGAATTTTGTTTCAAAAATTAATATCACCATGGCGATTATAACCGACAAATATCTTTCTCATGTGAACAGATTTCGACAGACAAAACAGTATGTGCTTTTAACAATGAGAATATATTTTTAGACATGGGTGTGAGTGATTGAGTTATTACCACTACCATATAAGGGCATGCATTTGGGCCAAATGGAAGATTCGCATAACTTTTAACTGACATTGTGTTATAAGCTTGGTTACGGAAAGTAAAATTACGAAAAGGCATCTGTGCTGATTTAATTCTTTTCTTTTTTTTATTTTAATCGAAAAGCCATGAGATATTAGTGATCGAGCACAAGTGAAAATGAAAAAGGGAAAGGGTATAAATTAGAGCGGGATTATTGTTTGTAGTTAAAGATAACACGATTAAATTTTGAAAAAGGAAGGGGGAAAAATATAAATTAAATAAAGGATAGGGTTTGTTAAAACTTAATATATGATTCTCATATCATAACTATATTGGGCTAAAAGATTAAAACAGGATTTCTTTTATAAATGTCGAAAAATTGCTGCAAAACATGAAAAAATTTACCCAAAATTTAAAAATTGCTGTACAAATGCTGAATAAACTTTATTGAAAATGGGTTAAAACTTACAATATTTTGCTAAGAGATTAAAACCAGATTCGTTTTACTAATGTGAAAAAAATTGCTGTGAAACTATTAAAAAGAGGACAAAATTTATTTCAGTGGACTGAGACATTGTAACTAGAATTCTTTCATGAATGTGAAAATCGATGCAGAATGCGAAAAATCTCATTGAAAATCATGGAAGACAAAATGTACTATATTAGGCTAAAAGTTTGAAACTGAATTCTAATTGAGTGAACCAATTCCTGTTGAACTTAGTCCCATAAAACCTAAGAAAAGAATTCAAGTGATGTTACTGTTTCAAATAGGGGTAGCTGAAGTCTGTATTTAGGAAAACATACTTTTAAATGTAACTAAAGGGCAGTTGAATGAACAGATTCTTGTTGAAATCGGTCCCGTAGAACCAGAGAAAAGAATGCAAGCAACATTATTTTTCAAAGATGGTAGTAGCTGAAGTCTATATTTAGAAAAACTTACTTTTAAATGTAAATAAAGGGGGAGTTGATTGAACAAATTCCTGTTGAAATCAGGCCCATAGAACCTGGGAAAAGAATGCGACATTGCTGTTCGAAAATGGTGGTAACTGAAGTCTAGGAAAACATACTCTTAAATGTAAATAAAGGGAGACTTGAATCTAAAATGGCTTCCGCATGTCTCTCCTTCCCATCCTTAAATTCAAATCTCATATATCTTAATTTTTTCTCATTATTTATTAAAAATTCACAATTATTTCCTGTCATTTTCGTAAAGTAAATAGAGGGATCAGCCAGTAAACAGATCACTTTGTAGTTCAGTTTTTAATGAAAGCCAACCCCTGTATAGTCAGATTTCTTGCCAAAATATTCGGATGCAGTAAATTTTTCTGTGTACGTATGGCAAGTTTCAAATTCATACCTCAAATAGTTTTCTTAATTTTCAGTGAAAATTCTCAAATTCATTCATTTCTGCATGTAAATCAAGAGCAGCTGTGCATTTATTATGCCCTATTGAGAAAAAAAAATCACCTTTTTTTGATGAGTTTTTAATTAATATCTCAGCTAATTGCAGTCAGATTTCTTTGAAAATTGAAACTCTGGAATTTTTCTGCATTGATAGGTTTCTTCCCCTCAACTCCTGCTTGCTGTGCAGAGCCTTTCCCTGCAAAACATAAAAAATTAAATAATAATAAAAAAACTAATAAAATGAAAAGTGAAAGAAATGTTTATTCCATGAGCTTTTTATCTCAATGCAGATGGGAAGAATAATTAGTAATATAAATTTTCTTGTCTCCATTGTAGTAAACTCTCAATTTCACGAATAAAAATGTTCTTATTAAGTAGATAGTCACTTTCTTTCCCTCAAGGTTTTTGTACGTACTCGATTAAGACATTAAATCTTAAAAACTCATCATGATATGAAAACATTAAATGAAAAAAGTTAAAAAATGAAAGAATTTTTTACAAATATTTTCAGCAGAGTTAAATTCAGACACTTTTTCCGAGTAGGGATTTCTGCATTAGAGTAGAGGAAGTGTACTGTGGTTTTCTGGAGGAGGGACTTGCACTTTTAGACCATTAATTAGCAAAACATCGTAAATATCTCAGGGTGCATTGTAAATATCTCATATTTTGGTGCTCCATGGAGAAAATATTTCTTATACAGTCTCCTAAATTCACCACTGACTTTCTAGCATTCCCTATGGCAAGATCTGCATTAGAGATCTGCACGGGCCGGGCTCGGGCCTATTTTTCTTCACGGCACTTGGGCCGGGCCGGGCCTGGGCCATATTTTTTTCTGAAGGCTCGGGCCGGGCCGGGCCAAGTGATTACTCTTTACGGGCCGGGCCGGGCCCTACTTTTTTCCTGAAGGATAAGGCCGTGCCTTAAATTATTTTTTCCGCACAGAGCCGGGACTGGTTTCATTCTTCCTAGTCTTCATGCCTTAAAATTTTTAGTCCTGGTTTTGACTCGTATGAAAATCATTGTCTCGGCGTACCTGGTCCGTTCGAAGGTCAGTAAAATAAGATCTGGCATAAAAATCTTTTCAAAACATGCATACATTTTTAAATCGCCATTATTTTATAATTAAACATTAAAATTTATTCTTTTTAAAGAATAGTAGATTTATACACTTATTAAAATATAGCTAAATTAAAATATAGTAAAACGTGTGAAAAAGAACCTGCTTATGATGGAATCCTGTCTTAAATTGAAAAATGTGTTGATCCATTAAAAATGAATATACTAATATGTAAGAAAAGAATATATAATACATTTACACCTGCTAAGAAGGCAAATTGTCTATAACTCATTTTTTTTTCTTCCCTATGCAATTCCATCTTAGATTTTACTGTATAGCATTTTTCTGATTTTTAACACTTCAATAAATGGAATATGGATTAACAATATCGATGATAACTTAAACACATACATACAACAAATAGAGATTTATTAAAAAAATAAATATTCCAGCTTGCGGCACCTCTATAAAAATGAAGATTATAAACATGAAAAAAAAAGGCTGAGATAGGAATTTTTGGTTAGATCTCCTCCTATGGGGCAAATTTTTAACCAAATCGACGTAAAAATTATGTTTTGTAGAAATTCACTCGGGCCGAGATTTTAACTTTTTTCTGGGCCGGGCTCGGGCCGAACTTTTAATTTTTGTATCGGGCCGGGCCGGGCCAAATTATTTTTTGCATGGGTCGGGCTGGGCCCGGGCCTGGAAATTTCGGCCCGTACAGACCTCTAATCTGCATTATGCCTCTGGATCACATATATTCAGGGTTCATTTGCAAAAACAGACTGGAACATGCATAGCCTGTCATGGTGTGCACTGCCTACAGCAGTGAGGCCCCCAACGCTAGGTTTATTTAGATAGATTTTAGTTTAAAAGTCTAAAATCATACAACTTTGAGTGTATACGTTGCTGAAGACAGTGGAGCCTTCAATACCACATCCCTCTAAAGAAAAATGTCTGTATTCCTCACTGATTTTAGGTATATATAAGGTTATTATTCCGACCCTGGTCAATAATCGGCTGTTAGCTTGCAAAATATAAATTAAATCTGTATTTTCTTAAAAAATGTTTTAACCACTTTTGATTCATAAGGTTCTTGGTTGCTTATGTAAAATTTTGAGTTTTCTGTTATAGATTATTTTTATTTGAAAAATGCTTGTTTAGTAAGTGATACATCATTTAAAAAAATTAATTTGATGAAGTAATTCTCTAATATCCCAATATTTTCTTTTGTCATTAAAGAAATTTTTTTTGGAACAATTTGTACTTGCAATATTCATACCTAAGCTCTTTTTTTTCTTCCTGCTAGCGGTGTTAGAACTGTTGATAAAAGAGATGGTGCTGGTTCAAATAATTGGGGTGATATTAAAAGTGAAGTGAGGTATGTATTAATTTATGTGAAAAGAATTTTTTTCCTTGTTATTTAGCCATTTTTAAAATTATAATTTTGTTCTCATTTATATTTTATCTTATTCTGAAAAACAGTCGAAAGGAGCCTGAATCTTGGATGGATGAAGAATTTGAGTATGTATACAATGTAATAATTTTTGTTTCATAAGTTAATTTCATGGCACCTTTTTATCTTTTTGTTATCCTTTCACAGGGGATCTGGTGATAAACCCGAGCCAAGTTGGGGAGATACTGAAAATGAGTATGTTTTTCTTTTTTTTTTTTTTTTTTTTTTTTAAATCATTGGTTGAGAACTGCATTGTATTTTATAGATTGAACTACTCTTTTCTTTTAATACTTTGACGAGTGCTGGTTTTAGTATGAAATTGCATTTCTGGAATTTTTTTCTCCCGAAAGTTAGGCTGTTTTTTTTCCAAAAAAGGAATTTAAAATTATACTACTAATTGTGTTAACTAATAATACATAACAGCATAAATAATTATTTTTCCAAAAGTACAGTAAGCTATAATTTTATGCTTGTTAATGCAATTATTTTATGCAATAAAATAACAAGTTGACCAATAAGTCTAAATTGCTTGTTTTAAATTTTAATAAATGTAATCATACGTTAAATTTTTGTAAGCTGGGTATCAAGGATCAGAGTTGGCAAAAAAGGTTTTTTTGTCTAAACCAGGTTTTTAAAAATATAATTTTCTTTTATATGTACATTCATATTTGTTGATAAAAATAAACATTGCCGGATATTAAGTAGTAACACTTCATCTGAAAATAAATATGTTATTACAAATAAGTGGCATAAAGAATTGCTGCTTTTATAATTATATATCTGATATGTGTGCCAAAAAAGCAGAATTCATACGGTTTTAATTTTTTGACTACATTTAATTGCATCTTTCTGGGAATAAGCACAGTGCAGTACAAAGTCATTACTTCGGATACCCAAAGTATGGAATTGTCCAAAGTCAGACTCTCCCGTGGCAATATTCAAAGAGAAGGAAAAAGAAACAAAATTGTTGAAAAAAAAAAACTAGAACATTACATCAGATATTGGGTTTTTTTCCCCCGCAGATATCAAAAGTAGATAAAGCTTTATAAAGAATTCCAAAATTGCTCCTTCCTGCACTTATCAAGCATTCAGTTTTCTATTTTCATTCTCTTCTCTGCTTGAGTTGTGGACAGAGGGCGGAATAAAGAACTGTGCTCACTACATTAATTCATCCGTTAATCTGCTCTGCAGTCTAATAATACCCAATATCTAAATCAGAATTAACTAAATTAGTTACGGATCCATCAAATGCTGCTATATTGATGAAATTGGGTGTTTGATTGATTTAAACAAGATATCTAAGCTGTTGTAAACTGCATCACATCAGAATTAAATTATTTACTGCAGGGATCACTCTAGAGAGTTTCAGAGGGGCGGCCTACCCTCATGCCCTTTTTAGATAAAATCTTACTCTCCTTGCCCTTTTTCTAGGTAGAATTCTGCCCTCCTTGCCCTTTTTTCCAGGTAGATTTCTACCCTCCTTTTATTCCTGGGTAGAATCCTGCCTTGTTTGCATTTTATTTTCAAAAATTCTTTACCTATCTTTTATTTTTAGAATGCTAGTATGATACATATAGGAGTACTCTTCTTTCCTTTTTTATTTCTCTATGAAATGCCCTGGTATGTCTAATCTTTGACTTTGAGTGCTTCATCTTTCCATTTATCATTTTTTTTCCATTGGACAAGCCATAAAGGGTAACTATGTGCCATTGGTTAATTTCACCTTCTCTAGTGAAATACAATATTGGATCAGGCATTCTGGCCTTTGACCACATGATAACTTACATAAGTTTTATAAAAAATTTGAGCAGTAGCTTTAGAACTTTTATTTTGTAGCCTTTTCAAAACCAGCTTTGCTAAAACTAGGAAAAAGTTATCTGGTGAATAAAAGTTTTAGAGAGAGAGATTTTTGAATATCGTAGGAAAAGGGAAAAATAACCATGAATATAGTAAACAATTTTACAATAAAAGTCGAGAATATAAGTTTCATTTTGCTATTTTTAATATTTTTCAAACGGTAAAGTTATGGAAATTGAAATGTTATCGGATTTTTTAAATTAAGGATTACTTTAAGCTGTTGCCATACTTCTCTCTCCACCAGTATATTCGTATATGCACTTATTACAAAAATGCCCTTTTTATGAAATGATGTGCCCTTTTCAACAAAATTGCCCTTATTATGTAATGTGCGCCCTGCCCTTTTTTATGTTCTAGAATGATCCCTGTTACTGCTCCATTAAATGTTCTTATACTGGTGAAATTGGGTGTCGTTTGATCAATTTAAACAGGATATCTAAGCTGTCATAAACTGTGTCACATCAGAATTAATTAAATTAGTTACTGCTCCATTAAATGCTGCTGTATTGATGAAATTGGGTGTTGTTTGTTGTGTCATATCAGAAATAATTAAATCAAAAAGAAAAATGAAAATTACTTTAATACAACGACCACCAGGAACTGGAAAAACTAATACTAACATTAGACTTATTAAAAAAATTTTTGAAGATTAAAAGTTCAACACGTAATATAAAATTTTAGTTACTGCACCATTAAAGGCTGCTATATTGATGAAATTGGGTGTCGTTTGATTGATTTAAACAGGATATCTAAGCTGTTGTAAATTGTGTCATATCAGAAATAATTAAATCAAAAAGAAAAACGAAAATTACTTTAATGCAACGACCACCTGGAACACATCAGAATTAAATTAGTTACTGTTCCATTAAATGCTGTTATATTGATGAAATTGGGTGTCGTTTGATTGATTTAAACAGGATATCTAAGCTGTTAACTGAAAATTACTTTAATGCAACGACCACCTGGAACTCGAAAGTAATATCAACATTAGACTTATTAAAAAAATTTTTGAAGATTAAAAGTTCAACACCTAATATAAAATTTTAGTTACTGCTCTGTCAAATGCTGCTATATTGATGAAATTGGGTGTCGTTTGATAGATTTAAACAGGATATCTAAGCCATCGTAAACTGCTTCACATCAGAATTAAGTTAGTTACTGCTCCATTAAATGCTGCTATATTGATGAAATTGGTGTTTGATTTAAACAGGATATCTAAGCCATCGTAAACTGCTTTACATCAGAATTACTTAAATCTAAAAGAAAAATTAAAATTATTTTTATACAATGACCACCTGGAACTGGAAAATCTTATACCAAACTTGGACTTATTAAAAATTTTTGAAGATTATATGTTCATATAAAATTTTAGTTACTGCTCCATCAAATGTTGTTATATTGATGAAATTGTGTGTTGTTTGATTGATGTAAACAGGATATCTAAGCAACTGTAAACTGAGTCACAGCAGAATGAATTAAATTAGTTACTGCTTCATCAAATTGTGCTATATTGATGAAATTAAGTGTCATTTGATTGATTTAAACAGGATATCTAAGCCTGAAAGTAATATTATATTTTTCATGTTTGGTATTTCAGACCAAATGCATCAAATACTGAAGCCATGTGCGTTACATAGAAAAGTTAATGTCTCATTGTCTGATAACAAACAAAACGGCATCTTCTATGAGTTGTATTTCCCAGATTAACGACAGCAAAATTCACTTTTAATTACTTTTCTTAGCAGATATTACTGTTTATGCCATGACTACCAACTGCTACAAAAAAAACAAAAACAATGGCACTCCGGGAGTGCCGACAGAAGTGAAAACTTGAACAATTACGTGTGTATTTTTTGAATCGTCAGGAAACGTTTTATTACGCAGGAAATACTTTTAAATGACGTGTTTTTTTTATTCATTATTATAAACTACTACTACAAAAATTATATTACAATTTTCATTTAATGCGCTATTGTACATGAAAAATAATGCATATTATTTTACATACAAAAATTGCAATCTATTGCTTAAAACGTAAATTTACAAATAAATGAAATATAAAATTTAATTAATTGGTATTCTTTGAAATGAATACCAATGAAACTTATGAATTTTCATCCACAATTTAAACAACTCTCAATACATTCATCATTTCTTCCATGAGATTTAGTTTCATATCTTTTGTTATAACATTTATCTGCAAAATAGGGTTCCCTCTTCCTATCACTCCAAAAATGATTTCTTTGCTGCCTGTCTTGTTTACGGTATTCGTGAACATTATGCTTTTTTCTATCTTCATACTGCGCGTATTGTTTGCAGTATCTATAATTTCTATCAACAAACTTTTATTTTCTACAAAATGATTTCACTTCATTTCCGTATCGGTAATCACGTTTCTTAAAACTTTCGTGAAATATTTCATTTTTTTCATTTTTTTTTAATATTACTTCCGTCTATTTTTCTCGCGCTCGTTAAATTATAATATTTTCCGTGTTTTGTTATTTCATTTTCATCTTTAGATTTGGTCTCGCGAGTTGAGTCCCTTTTATCTGTTTTCACCGCGCGTGCTAAATTTATCTTGAAATTATTTTCTGAATTATTTTTATTCATAATACCAATCATTTTGCTTTCTGCGCGTGAACTATTTCCTTTTGATACTATCGCTTCATTGTATGAATTGGCAACATATACAGCGGTGTCGGTAACAGGTCGCGAATCTAATGGTTTTTTCCCCATCTCAAAAAATGCCCAACGCGCCTAAAGAAGTTTTCACTTCAAAAATAATTGTGAATTCAGTCATTCGGTCGTGGAAAAAAGATGTCAAGAATTTCGTCGACCACTTGTAGAAAAAAATTGTGAAGTTTGTTGAACAGTCGTGGAAAACATCACAAATTTCGTCAAGAGGTCACATAAAAAAATCGTGTAATTTGGCAGTTGGTCACAAACTTAGTTGGTCGTGAAATGTGCATTTTTTTCTTCCTTAGGGTTAAAAAAAAATTATTTTTAAAAAGTGATTTTTTGCCAACAAAAGTTGCAACAAGGCTTACAGCATTCAATTTCTCTCCATCTACAATATGACTGTCATAATTTATTCTATTAAAATCTAAAACCAAAAAGAAAAGAAAATCTTCCCATATTTCTTGCATATTTATTTAGGTGAAAAAATAGTAATGTAGTATAAAACTGTACAAGTTGACAGGTAGTCATATTCTTCAACTCAACTATGAAAATGTAATATATTTATTACACACGAGTTGTAATTTTCCAACTGAACGTAAAATGTCCGGGTTAGGATCCGAACCTGGGATCTCTTGGCTCAAGCCGCCACGCTCTACCAACTGAGCTATCCCGGTCGAATCTAGAGGGCATAATTCATCCAGTAAACCTTATTGATCATAGCATCTGGTCTGATATTTTAATCAGCTCAACAGAATAGATCGCAGGTAATGGAACTCCAGTAAACGCTGGATACAAGATTACACTAGATTAATTTTAACACAATTATTCAAATTGGTAAAGAAATCATACGAGTTGTAATTTTCCAACTGGACGAAAAATGTCCGGGCCAGGATTCGAACCTGGGATCTCTTGGCTGTAGCCGCCACGCTCTACCAACTGATCCGTATCCAGCGTTTACTGGAGTTCCATTACCTGCGATCTATTCTGTTGAGCTGATTAAAATATCAGACTAGATGCTATGATCAATAAGGTTTACTGGATGAATTATGCCGTCCAGATTCGACCGGGATAGCTCAGTTGGTAGAGCGTGGCGGCTTCAGCCAAGAGATCCCAGGTTCGAATCCTGGCCCAGACATTTTTCGTCCAGTTGGAAAATTACAACTCGTATGATTTCTTTACCAATTTCAATAATTGTGTTAAAATTAATCCAGTGTATATCAATAACAGAAAATACTATGAAACATTTTTATGTAAAAAAATTTCTAATGTACAGTTTAATCTAGGAAAAAGAGATTTGTAGCTTTTTGGCTAATTGCAGCCAATAACTGTTAGCCAAATAAATATAACTTTAGCCAAGAAAAAAACTTAAAATTTCTATATAAATGAGTATTATTTATAAGTATACAATATACAAACAGTACACCACTCTGTAAGATTGACCCTCTCGAGATTTGGCCATACATCACACATCAAATGCTTTTTTAAATGGAAATTCTTTTCAAACTTCCCCTTCCAAATTAATCACCATTAAGTTACTTAAATTTTTGATTGTCAGTCTATTTCTCAAGTCAGGTTTTGTTATATTCACGAGACTCAATCCCATTTCACAATCTGCTGTAGACAACAGAATTGTTAACAATATAATAAAATATAACACCTTGTAATAGTATATTACTTTTAAATGCTAAAGGTGTAAAATTAACAACTATAATATAAATTAAAATAACTTTTATTAGTTGTTTTACATGTTTCGACTCTTCTGAGTCATTTTCAAAAACCAAATTTTTTGAAAATGACTCAGAAGAGTCGAAACATGTAAAACAACTAATAAAAGTTATTTTAATTTATATTATAGTTGTTAATTTTACACCTTTAGCATTTAAAAGTAATATAACAGAATTGTTGCTACAAATTCATACAAAGAAGTCACATTGGGAAATATGTCAGTAATGCCATTTTTATGAAAAAAGAATACAATTAGCTGGTTTCATTTCTTTACCCCTTGTAGCCAGAACCTGCCTGAACAACTTCCATTCATGAACCATTTTGGTTTCATTTTCTAAGTTGAGATCATCAAAAAAAAAAAAAAAAAAAAAAAAACTCTTTTAATTTCCTCAATATTTGTTTAATGCAAATGACATCATACTATTTGTAAGATGCTTGCACAGAGAGGACGAGACGAATTTTGAAGTGAGTTGCCAGGACAGAGGCGGTTGGGAGATTTTTTTTCACACGGCAGTTGCAGGTTTACGAAAGGCAGGAACAACAAAATGGAAATGATACATATTTTTTTGGCTGTTGCTATTTGGCTAATCCACTAAATGCTTTGGGGGCAAAAGGTGCCTTCAGTTAGCTTTTTGGCTATTTGGCTAGCTCTAGATTAAACCCTACTAATGTATTTTTTTTTTACATATAATACAGTACAGTTTACAAAATTCACACATAAATGTTGTGAAAAATGTCATACATTTTTCTTTCATGCATAATTTCCTCTTTTTTGTTATTTTCTGAGTGGCATCCCCGAAAATAGGTGTTTATATGTATATATATATATATATATATATATATATATATATATGAAAACAAAAGCCTTGTACTTTGTGTAGCGATGCCGTGGGTGCACTATAGCGC
This sequence comes from Maratus michaelseni, assembly GCA_963931845.1. Lineage (NCBI taxonomy): Eukaryota > Metazoa > Arthropoda > Arachnida > Araneae > Salticidae > Maratus > Maratus michaelseni. Next base: position 70,969,064 of record OZ007586.1, on the reverse strand, counting down.
ATAAATTATGTGAAAAATTGAGTTGGGATGCAAAAAAATAATAATAATAATTCTTACGTGTCCCATGGGACACGTAAATTCTTCGAAGAATCGCAAAATCCGTCCAAGAACCACGAAAAAACGGCGAATTTCATCGCAGGATCGCTGAAAAAAGGCAAATTTCGTCGATGAATCGCAGAAAAAACGTGAAATTCATTGAAGGATCACGAAAAAAATGCAAACTTTGTCAAAGGGCCGCAGAAAAAAGGATACATTTCGACAAAAGATCGAGTAAATCCAGCGAATTTCGTCGTAGGATCGCAAAAAAATGGTACATTTCGTTGAAGGATATCAGGAAAAAAAGGTAAATTTCTTCGAAGAATCTCGAAAAAACGGCAAATTTTGTCAAAAGATCGTCAAAAAACAGCAAATTTCGTCAAAAGATCTTAAAAAAACCGGTAAATTTCTTCGAAAAAACGGCAAATTTTGTTGAAAGATCTCGAAAAAAGGCAAACTTCGTCAAAGGATCACGAAAAAACGGTGAATTCTGTGGAAGGATCTCGAAAAAACGGTAAATTTAGTCGAAGGATCTCGAAAAAATGGTAAATTTCGTCAAAGCATCTAAAAAAAACTGTAAATTTTGTTGAAGGATCTCGAAAAAATGGTAAATTTCGTCGAAGGATCTCGAAAAAACTAAATTTTGTCAAAGGATCTCGAAAAAACGGTAAACTTCGTCGAAGGATCTCGAAAAAACTAAATTTTGTCAAAGGATCTCGAAAAAACTAAATTTCGTCAAAGGATCTCGAAAAAACTAAATTTTGTCAAAGGATCTCGAAAAAACGGTAAACTTCGTCGAAGGATCTCGAAAAAACTAAATTTTGTCAAAGGATCTCGAAAAAACTAAATTTCGTCAAAGGATCTCGAAAAAACTAAATTTCGTCAAAGGATCTCGAAAAAACTAAATTTTGTCAAAGGATCTCGAAAAAACTAAATTTCGTCGAAGGATCTCGAAAAAACTGTAAATTTCGTCAGAAGATCTAAAAAACGGCAAATTTTGTTGAAAAATCTCGAAAAACGGCAAACTTCTTCGAAGGATCACGAAAAAACGGCAAATTCTGTCGAAGGATCTCGAAAAAAAATGATAAATTTCGTCGAAGTATCTCGAAAAAGACCCGGTAAATTTTGGCGAAGGATCTCGAAAAAACGGTAAATTTCATCAAAGGATCTCGAAAAAAACGTCAAATTTCGTCGAAGGATCGCGGGAAAAACGCGAATTTCGTCCAGAGCCAAGGAAAAAGCGCGAAATTCACTCAGCCTGAAATCTACTCTAATCAAAAGCAGAGTTAATCTGACCTACAACAAAAAAAATATCCCCTCCCCCCTGCTGTAACATAACCTTTCAGAAAATTTGCTATGAATTTCGGAAAATACTTTTTAAAATTCAGAATGACTCCTGAACTCCTTTCCAAAGAAAATGTTTGATTCCAACACTGATCTATGCTGACAAATAATCCAATGGGAAGTTTAATCAAAGCATCTATTCTTTCAACAAAAAGTGCCCTTTTACTCAACAAAAGTATTCTTTTATTCAAAAAAAATATCCTTTTCAATAAATCCGTCCTCCCCCTTTTAAAAGAAATTCAAATATTAGTGATACTTGTTATCTTCTACACTCAAATAATCATTATTTTATAATTAAGCATTTACATTAAAAAAAGGTAAAGAAAATTTCTCTTAATGGTTTAAAAAAAAAAAATCTTATTTAATGGGAAATACTGGTTTTAATCATTCATTATTTAATTATTATCAAAACAATAATTATTGCATTTCTCTTTTTCAAATGAACAAGTTCACTTGTTCCTTTAAAATATGAATTTGAATTATTATGAATAGGGACCCGCTTTTATAAAAAAGGGACCCATATATTTGAAAATCCTGGGTCCCTGCGACCCAGGATTTTTAAGATCCAGTGACATCACTGGTGCTTACGGTTAACACATACATTCAATTGATTAGTATTTGTTCATTTGAAATTTACAGCGTAAAAAACAGCAACCAACCTCCAGATGAATTTCAATTTTGTGTGCTATTATCTCTCATTCAGGGGTGATTGTGCTCCGGGGGTACCCCGGATTTCCGGGTTTTTCCGTCGACCCTTCCAGGTTTTTCTTTCGGTTCTTCCGGGGTCATAAAATCATCCTGTTTCGTGGAAAAAACGAATCGAAACTGAAAATATGCCGTCAGCGATGCCACGGACGCGCTACAGCGCGTAAATTACGCGAAAAAACGGCAAACTTCATTGAAGGATCGTTAAAAAAACGGCGAATTTCGTCGGAAAACCGTGAAATCCATTTAAAGATTGCGAAAAATGACTAATTTCGTTGACAGATCGCGAAAAAAACACAAATTTAGTCAAAAGGCCGTGAAAAAACGTGAATTTTGTCTAAAGGCCGTAAAAAAAAAACGAGTTTTGTTGAAGGATCGCGGAAAAATGCGAATTTTGCCGAAGGGTTACGGAGAAAACGTCAACTTCGTCAAAGGATCGTGGAAAAAACGGTCAATTTCGTCGAAGAAACAGCAAATTTCGTCGTTGGATCGCGAAAAACGGAGAATTCTGCCGACAGATCGTGAAAAAACGGCAAATTTCATCGAAGGATCGCCAAAAAACGGTAAATTTCATCGAAAGATCTCGAAAAAATGGAAAATTTCGTCGAAGGATCGTCAAAAAACGGTAATTTTCGCCGAAGTATCTCGAAAAAACGGCAAATTTCGTCGAAGGATCGCGGAAAAATGCGAATTTTGCCGAAGGGTTACGGAGAAAACGCCAACTTCGTCAAAGGATCGTGGAAAAAACGGTCAATTTCGTCGAAGAAACGGCAAATTTCGTCGTCGGATCGCGAAAAACTGAGAATTCTGCCGACAGATTGCGAAAAAACGGCAAATTTCATCGAAGGATCGCCAAAAAAGGTAAATTTCATCGAATGATCTCGAAAAAACGGAAAATTTCGTCGAAGGATCGTCAAAAAATGGTAAATTTCGCCGAAGTATCTCGAAAAAACGGCAAATTTTGTCAAAGGATCGCGGAAAAATGCGAATTTTGCCAAAGTGTTACGGAGAAAACGCCAACTTCGTCAAAGGATCGTGGAAAAAATGGTCAATTTCGTCGAAGAAACGGCAAATTTCGTCGTCGGATTCTCGAAAAACGGAGAATTCTGCCGACAGATCGCGAAAAAACGGCAAATTTCGTCGAAGGATCCCCAAAAAACGGTAAATTTCGTCGAAGGATCTCGAAAAAATGGAAAATTTCGTCGAAGGATCTCGAAAAAACAGTAAATTTCGTCGAATAATCTCGAAAAAACGGCAAATTTCGTCGAAGGATCTCGAAAAAACGGTAAATTTTGTCAAAGGATCGTCAAAAAAGGTAAATTTCGTCGAATGATCACGAAAAAACGGCAAATTTCGTCGAAGGATCGCGGAAAAATTGCGAATTTTGTCCAAAGGCCAAAGAAAAAACGCGAAATTCATCAAAGGATCTGAGAAAATGGCTAATTTCGTCAAAGAGCCACGGAAAAACTTTATTTTCGTCAAAAGACTAAAAAAAACATGAGTTTTGTTGAAGGATCGTGGAAAAAAAATGCGAATTTCATCAAAGGGCCACAGAGAAATGCAGTTATGTAATAAGTTATGGTGTAAATGGATATCAGTATTTTGCATCGGTAATTTTCAGGACTTTTCACCTGTGTGTCAATAATTTTCAGGGTTTTTTACCTTGTGTCACAATCACCCCTGCTCATTTTTAAAGATTGGCAGGTCTGGTTTATGCTAATATCAAATAAGTATTTCAGTCACTCCGAATTCTGTTCCATCTTCATTTTTAGCATTTTATTCAACAAAACACTATACCACAAGTAAGATTTTCAGTGTAAGCTGTTTAGTGTGTCACGACTTTGATGATATTGCACTATCAATTAACCATCTGCATACAGTTGTGTTGCAGCTGAAGGAAAGAGATTGCAGGAGAAAAAAAAATGTATATATTCTAAGTAATCAAACTAAAATATTGATAAACGAAAAACTATGAAAGTAGAAGCGGTTTTATTATCACAAATTCTCATAATATTGATGTGAAAAGTATGCTAGTAAATATTTAACTTTTGAATTGAGTAAACATCAACATTGTATTGTGCTCTTATTAAATGTATTGATATTGTTTACAGGGTTCAAACTTCTAATAGAGAGGAACCACCGGCTGAAAAAACTGATGATTTGGCTACAGAGAATATGGATTCAAAGTAAGTATTTTTATAATAACTTATCTACGAAATTTTTTATACATCATCTCAATCAATTTAAAAAAAATATCTGCTAGTAACTAAAATACATCAGTAGGCATTACACCTGAAAATTGAAATTTTTAGTTAATAGTCGAAAATTAAATATCCCAAATAAATAAGTGCTTCAGAAAAATGTATGCACACTTTGAATGATTATAACTCCAGTTTTTATTCACATATAATTAATATTTAAATTGCAAAATAATCTACATAAAATGTATAACTTTTCCTCCTACCACAGATGTTCAAAATTATTACTGTTCTGGTCAATACTACACTGCTTATAACGGTGGGCTATTGAATCACAAACTTCAAGGAACATTTCATTTGGTGTTGTGATGCATTCTTACTCAATTGCAGTTCCGGAACATTGTCTATGAACATCCATTCATTTCAAACTTATCTTTTATCCTATGAATTGTAAGTCACATAAGTGGATCTGCCTGAACTCCCTGTGATATTATTTTTGTACTTCTGTTACATTTCCATACTCACAATAGTATTTTAAAATAAATTTTCTTTTTTCAAAAGTTAATCTTGGTCCACTCATTATTTCCAATTACACTTTGAAAAGAAAGAAAAATTAGAATGTTATGATGCATTAAACAGTGTATGTATGCATTTTTCTGATGCACTCTCATATGATCATAACATATTGCAACCAGCAAAAGTGAAATCATTGATAGCGTGCAAGAAAATTTTACTCTTGCCTTAACAGAAAGGTAGCCCATAAGGTAGCTGTTGCCTGTGGCTGGTAGACCTTTTTAGCTTAGTAGCTCTTTTTCACAAATAAATGTATTAAAATTTCTTACAGAGATTGCAAGAATTAACAGAGCTTCTGCTACAACTGATAACTTAAAATGTGGGGTTCTGAGATCATTTCATGAGTACAAAAAATGTCGATCAAACTATTTAAAAGTTAACATTTTTAATTTTTTGAAAAAAAGTGGCGGTTGTTTATTTTATGTAATCAATTTTTTTTTGTTTATTTGCCATGTGGTGACTGACGAGTGACAATGGGATAATTACAAGTCTAGTAGACAGAGATTCTTATTTCTGCTTTCTGCTGCAAGCTGTTTCTCTCCCAAAAAAAAAAAAAAAAAGGGCTCAATGGTTCTCGCATGTATGATTAAATGTTGAAGGATAACACTAAGGCTATTACAATTTTTTATTTCATTAAGGGAAATTAACTAATTTTCTTTTTAAGATAAAAAATTTCTTAAATGGATTTAAGGCTGAAAGCCATTAATACAATAGAAAAAAATAATTCAAAGATATCCAAAAGTAAGTTCATGTTTCAAAAATTCGTGAAAAGTTAGCTGATTGTTGTTCCAGAGTGCAGTTTTCATCATAAGAGCTGTTGTCAAAAAGTGGAATTGTTTATAGAAAAAAAAAAAACGTCCTGTAAGTCCATTTTGCATTTCAAAAACTCATAAAAATTTAACAAATTGCCTTATCATATGTGGTTTGCAACAAGTAACTTGGTAAATAGTCAGAATTTTTGTAGCAAAAAATAGTTCAAAGAAAATTTGAACTTTTTTTCTTTTGCCACTGATAATTTTTTATGAATTTTTGAAATGTGAACAGCTAATGTGATACCCTGTATTCATTTTTTAAAATGACCACAATTTATTTTATGGATATTATGTGTTAAATTTCAGATGCATTAATAATTTTTAATATTTCCTTTGTGTAGAGAAAATGAGCCTGTTCCAGAAGAGCGCACAGAAGGTGTAAAAGAGATGACTCTGGATGAATGGAAACGTGAACAGGAAGCCAAAAGAGCAGTTCCTAAGTACAATTTAAGGAAACCTGGTGAAGGTGAAGATGGAAATCAGTGGAAAAAATTATACATGCTGAAGAAAAAAGCTAAAGATGAAGATGATGACGAAGAAGAGGAGGATGACGAGGATGTTGATGTACTTTCTTTTTTTAGTTTTGTTGCACTCAGTATTATAACTTACTGTATTTACTCATGTGTGATGCAAAAATTTTTTTAAATTGTTCACAGAAAATGTGGAGTGAACAATATATGCAGAATATTTCTGATAAATGTATGAAACCTCACATGCTTTCATTAATTCATTGATTACAGCTGTTAGATATTGTTATAAAATTTTATGAATACAGAACTAATGAGCAAAATAAGATAAATAATTGCACTTTTACATGCCATAGTTTGTGTATCGTAAGCAAATATGTGGTAATGATTTCCAGTATCGATATGTATTTTAAAACAGTTTCTAATGAGAGAAAAGTATATATTAACGTAACCTTAATTTTATGGTATTTTAATAAGGAAGTGAAATTTATATGAGTGAATTGCAACTTTTATGCTTTTTTAAAGCCAAACAAATATATTTGAAATTCTACTTAATAGATAAAACATACTACATTTTAATTTTTTTTTAAATGTAGCATACATTTTATTGAATATTTTTGGTTCAAAAAATTTTTTTTAATTAAAACAAGTGTAGAAGTTGGCAGCTATAGGTAATTTAGGTTAAAGAAAAAAAAGTCTGCATTTCTACAATTTTTTATTATTTTTTAAAAAACTTTATGGACTATCTGATGTTAAAGTAGCATGGTGCTTATACACTAGATATCCTTTTTTCTGTTTCTCCATATGAAAAACAGGATGTGCATTATACACAAGTGCACAGTATATATGAGTAAATATAGTATATGAAAAATTAAATTTGACTTACATTTAATCTATACTAATATTATAAAGGGGTAAAGATTGTTTGTTTGTTTGTTTGTAGGGGGTAATCTCTGGAACTACCGAACCGATTTCAAAAGTGATGGTGGCAAATTGATGGTGACAACCCCTGCTCCAACATAGGCTATATTTTATGTCGATGCCACTACCCCAGGAGGGTGCAGGAGCGAAAAACGTTCTAAAATTGCGAACTTTTCTATACTGAAGCAGCTAGAAATTTGAAATTTGGCGTTGTAGTTACTTATAAGATGTAAATGCTCTCTAAGAACAAAATAAAAAAATATTCCAAATTTAAAAGGGTGAAATAAGCGAAAAGCGTTCTAAAAACATTCTAAATCACAATTTCTATATAATCTCTAGAACTACCGAACTGATTTGAAATTTGGCGTTGTAGTTATTTATAAGATGTAAATGCTCTCTAAGAACAAAATAAAAAAAAATTCGAAATTTAAAAGGGTGAAATGAGCGAAAAGCGTTCTAAAAACATTCTAAATTACAATTTCTATGGAATCTCTAGAACTACCGAACCGATTTCAAAAGTGATGGTGGCAAATTGGTGGTGACAATCCCTGCTCCAACAGCCTCTTTAATAAAAAACTATGCGTTTCTGACGACTGGGTTTTTCGCTAATTGTTGCCACAGATTAATCTCGGACTGAAACAAAATAGTAGCTCGAAAAGTATTTGTCTGAAAATTGTTAGGCAAACTGTGTTTGAAAGGTAAAAAATTGTATTTTTCTTGATATAAATTTCAATTCTAATGATTATGCCATTTTTCAAATATTGAATTTGAAAAATTACCAAATTTTACAATGGAGTACCATAGCGAAACCTTCATGCATAAAAAGATAATAAGGGCGACGTGTCCTGGCGTGTATATTGGCTATAACATGAGTCACAAATTATAGTAGCCTTATTATTCTGTTAAAATATAAAAGTGAATTATGAAATGTCAATATTTTGTTGGATTAAAAGTTCATTATAAGAAATTGACCAGCGTAGCTTGCTAGTATTACCATAAAATTCCAAAAATAACCACTCACCCGAATGAAAGCTCCTCCCCAATTTTCAACAAATTTCACTTTTCGAAGAAATTTCATTTCCAAACCTTCCTACCAAAAATCTTTGGTTGGAATGTATTTTTACCTAACCCTTGGTGACTAAATTTTTTATGTTGATAAGTGTACAAAGGTTAGTTTATTTGTTTTTATGCTCCCCAGTGTTCTCATTTTGTTATGTCATGTACGTTTATTAAAGCTTTAAATCAAAATATGTCTTAATTCAGTTTTATTTACATGACATACCTTGTGTTTTTACCATCTCCAAGTTTATATTAAAGTACATCAAAGTGCCAATTCTTGCTGGTTAAACGGTAAACATGTGATTTGTTTATGCTCTAGCGACTGTGATTGCCTAGTCATTGTTCATGGCAGTCGCTTGTAAACTTTGACATCATCACCCATGAACTAATGGCATTTTGTGTACAATTTTTGCTTTCAGGAATGGCAATATGTGATAGGTAGATTCATGGAACGGACTTTTATAACTGATAGAATGAGTTGACTTCAACATGTTTTTCTGAAACATCTACTGCCTTTACCAAAAAATGGAAAAGGACTTTTGATTACAAAATTTCTGAATGAGAACACCTGCCAATTCCATATGTATCTAAACAAAAATTTATTTAAAAATATATCATAAAGTAGCTAGTTTGGATTTGAGAACAGCCTTAATAGACATTTGAGGAAATTTTCAAGAAAATTACTTCTATAAGTCCCCTCCCCACTTTTGCCACTATTTCTTGTTGTCAAAGAGGGGCTTATTTTTGGAATTTTACAGTATGTTTCAAAATTAATTTAAAAATTAAAAGTTCTTATTGCTTAATTTTTAGGGTTCTCAGAAACCAGAATTGTTTTGGAACTTCAGAAACAATTGATATGTTTACTTTGAATTTTCTAAATTTTAACAAAAATTGTTCAAAATCAATTTTGACTTGTCTGTATTTAAGCTTTAAACCAATTTGAAACCCTTTATTTAACATCAGTAAATGGTCCCTTTCCATGTTTCAGAAATTAAAAACCTTTAGTGTCTATCTATATTGAGGACATTTAGTGTCCTATTTTATGCAGCAACTATTTAACCCTACAAAAGCCAGTTGTTCAGCTATTTAAAACTTTTTTTCTTTAATGTTGAGGAAATAGCTATTCACACTCAACCTATATTAATAATATAAAAAAAAGGTGCAATATGAAATGTCAATTAATATCAATAATTGATTGGCATACATCATATTAAGTTTCACACATTTAAAATAGAATGCTTAGTTTTACCAATAGATGGCATTTTACGCTATTCCTGAAGTAATTTTCATGCCAGATGATTATCAAAACAAAGTGTATATTTTCACTAATGATTATAGTCATAAGATGCATTTTTTAAAGCATGTTGTGATCTTTTTTCTGATTTATTTCAATTAGTATTCATATAATATTAAACATGAAGGATTTGCACATTGTTCAGGAAAATGATAACATGTTGTTTTCATTGTGCAGATAATAGAAATAATTTTTTAGATTGGAATTGGCTTCTTACAGAGCCTGGTAATTTTTGTTTTCATTTTAACATACTCTATGAAAATGCATTATCGGCCTATTTAGCTTATAAATTGAATTTGCTGTAAAGAATGAAAGTAATGAATGAAAATGAAAAGCTTGAACTTGCTCTTGGACAAAAACAGTGTGTCCTAGTGTCTATTCTACTGAAGCTAAAATGAGGTCTGGAACACTTTATTTTACTCATACACAATGAATATGTATAAAAGTGACCACAGGCCATGTTTTTTTTTACTAAAAGTTGGGTATATAAAAAAAATCACTAGTTATTCATAAATTATTTTGAAGGCACACCTTTTTCTAGAAAATTTAAATTTCAAATAAATCGTAGTGAAAGATGTCATATCACTTGTTTTTAAATTTTAATTCTAACATACTATTTGAATATAAGGATAAGCTTTTTCATTTGGTAGTGTTATTACTGTGTAAGAAAGTTGATAATGTAGATTATTTGCTCATGCAGGTAGTATACAGGATGTCTCAAAGTGATTGAAACATGCTTTAATTTCTTACCTGTTAGAGATATGTAGGCAATGTAAATTGCAAAAGTTTTCAAAATAAGGTTATGTTGATGAAAAAATTCTGTCATTAATTTTTTTAAAGTTACTTTTAAAGAAAAATTTCTCCATGCTCTGAGAAATAAAACAATAAAAATTCCATTCGTTTATGGCTAAAACTCAGAGTTATGATACATTGAATTTTATTAAGTTTTAGAGCTTTCTGGCACTAAAAATGGAAGACTATTTTTTAGTGCCAGAAAGTTCTGAAATTTCATATAACCCTGAGTTTTGGTTGTAGAAGAATGGATTTTTTATTATTTCTCAGAGAGTGGAATTTTTTTTTCAGATATAACTTTTATAGCCTAAGGATCTTATAAAAGTTTAAAACCATAACTTTGTGAAAATTAATAATAGTAGAATTCTTTCATCAACATAATCTTAAAATTATTACCTTATTTTGTACACTTTGCAATTTACATTGCCTAACAGGTAAAAAATTAAAGCAAGTTTTAACCTTTTTGGGACACCCTGTATTTTAAATAAGTGTTAGGTTTTTTTAAATTGAAATATAAGCATAATAATGAAGAAATTCATCAATGACCTATTTTTAATGCTATTATTTTAAAATTGTATTGTAGGATGAAGAATTTGCTCGCAGAGGTCGTCAGAGACAGCTTCTTGACATCCAAATAAATTTCAATGATTCTCGCCGTGGCCGTGGAAGAGGACGAGGTGTGCGTGGAATTGGTCCTAGAAATGCTGGTCTTGCTGAACGTAAAGATATTGTGCGTACTGAACGTCGGGATCGGGATAGAGATCGAGATAGAGATGATGCCCCTAACATTGTTGGTCGTAGCTATGGTCGTGGTAGCTCAAAAAGCAGCAAATCTGGTCAACAGTCAGCTCCTCGTGTTGACGACTGGAATGATTTTCCGTCATTGGTTACAGTTTAAATCCAGCCAAATGTTGTAGGTTAACATAAAGGTTTGCTACTGTGGTGTTTGACAAAAATCCTCTTCTGTACAAAGAAAGCTTTTGCAATCAAGGGTTACTACAGATCATTGCAATATTCAATGTAGGCTAAAATATTTGTACCCTATCCATACACAGTCTTTAAAGATCAGATCTTCATTGAAGGTTTGCATAAGCAAAGAGTGCAAACATGAAACTTTATGTATTATATTAATAATTGGTCATGTTAGATATATGAGTAGAGAGTGTTCAGTAAAGTTACAGTGTAACATCTTTGTTGGATTTATAAAAGAGTGTTGAATTTTTCAAAATGTGTCTTGGTTCTGTAGCTCTGTCTCAGTTAGCCAAGGATCACCCAGTTACAGGAATTGCAGAATAATTAAATCTCTTACATATGCATATTAATTTTCTCTATTTTCTCTAACTGAAATGTACAAGTGTGTAAGATAGCTATTTTTAAATTTTACGTAATATTTGAAATATCTATTTTATATTATCAAAATAAAATGTACCTTTCACCTTAGGTATTAAATTATACTTTTTGAATACATTGAAAGAAAATTCGAAGTTTGTGTGACATTAACTATTTGATGCCAGGAAAAAAATCCTTTTATTGTTTTAAAGATAAATTATCTTATCTTCAAACTAACAATAAATTCTAATGCTCTATGCTACCCCTCAACACAAATTTTTATTTTTGTAATACTGGCTCATCTTTCTCTTACAAACAGACTGTTTTGCACCATAAGCGTGAAGCAGGTTTCATTCTTTAATATTAATTGTGATCTCTAGTTTGAAACATATCAGATTTTTTGTGTGATACTAGTTTTCATTTTAATCATTATTTTGCTTTATGTACATAGTTAATCTAAAAAACACAATGAATTAATTTTCTTTCTGGTCTGAAGATTTTAAAGTCTAGTCTTGCCAAAACTTACAGCAAATGACTGCTATCCAGTACGCTGCCTTAAAAAATGAACTCTTTCCTTATAATGAAATATGTCTGTTGTATAATCTTTCATTGAAAAATATGCAATTTTTTTACTTATTTTTTTAAAATGAATTTTGTTGAGACTTAACTCATATGCTAGTCAAAAGCATGGACTATTGAGATCCATACCTGTTAATCCTGATTTATTATGCATATGCTTATATTCAATAAATTTAAATTTTGAAAGTTTGATCATTTCATTTTCTGAAACATTTATTTCCCTAATTTTGGCTTTGTTGTAGAGATCCTGCCATCTATTATAGTTTTGCTATTTTGATATAAAATTGAGAACATTGTGATACCTATCTACTCCTGAGTACTTATGAAAACGTTTATTTTAGACAAGGTTTTAAATATGTATGTTTTTATATTTATCAAAAAAGGTAACTACATTCTGTTGGAACAGAACTGTCATAACTCTTTGGTTAATAAAAGTACAATGATTGTCAAAAATAAAGTTTAATAAAAGTTTATTGACACTTAATTTCTCAGCTGCTTTTTAAAAAAAATGCAGCTTAAATGCTTGAAAGCTCTTAAGTCGTCTCTTTTTATTTTTCTTTAATACAACTGTTCATTTTCTGTTTCATATTTTCTCTTTTGTATTAGCCTTTGACATTAATTCATCAAAAAATATCATACTAACAACTAGTAAAACTATACCTTTATTCATTTTTTTTTAAAAAAAGTAAAGAGATAAGTCATATAATACAAAGCATGTTTGTTTTTCTGGCATGCTTAAGAAATATTTATGCCTTATTACCACTGATTTTCAAAAATAATCTTATTTTAAAATGTTTTGCAAGAAAAGAAAATTTATCTATCACTAGAGGCCACTAAGAAATCTAGATCTCTTAACCAATTCCAGTATCTTATTGGTGCATTAAATTTGATTGAAACGCTGCTAGGAGATAAAATGTGGCTATAATAGTGAGAAAGGCACAAATTAAAATCTAATCTTTTAAAAATAACATGGTGATTCTACAGATCTTAACATCCGGCTATGAATTTATATCATATAGATTTGCTTTAACACTTTCCAACATAGTTTAAAAGTGCTTGACTAGTTTGTCTGGCCGTTTTCTAACTCTTCTAAATATTGCTACATGTTATTTAGGTTTATTGTTATTGAGCTGATCACTATTGAAAATTAAGTGTGTAGCATTTGTAAAAGGGTTAAATTTGGGAAGGTGCTTATAATCAAGATAAAAAAAATCATTTAAAAGCCTGTTTTTATCATTAATTTAAGAAGAAAGTTAATTTAAAAAGTCAAAAAAAGATGACTCTTCTGTATTTCGACAGATTTTCATTTAAAATAAATAAATAAATCTGCCCCCTCCCCCCATTGAAAAATCTTTAATTTTTTTCTGCTCTATTTGTGATTTTTTTTTATGTAACAATATTTAAATAACAATCTAAAAATTTAACCTCTCCCCACAAAAAAGGTTCTCTTTCTTTTCTTTGCCCCCCTCCTCCTCAATACATACTTTAAAGTCTTTAAAAAAACTTTATTTTCCCTTTATTTTTAACTTTTTTACAACAAAAATTAAATAATTATCTAAATTGGTTCTCCCCCCTAAAAAAAAAAAAAAAAAAAAAAAAAAAAGTTTTTCCTTCCTCCCCCAGCACACTAACTTTAAATCTTAATCTTTTTTTTTTTTTTTTGTAGCAGTAATAAATAAATGATCATCTAACTTTTCCCTTAAATTTCCATTCCTCATCCCCAGAAAAAGTGGTGAATTTCTAGACATGGAAAGGGGAGAAGGCAGAGAGGAAATTTTTGTAGTTTGGCTGATCTCACAGCAGATATTTTGTTAGTGGGAGGGTAGTTATTTTAGAGAACATATTTATTTCAAAACATAAAATATACACGTGATTCAGGGGAAAACAGCCAAACTGCATAAAAAAAAATGAAAATTTTAGCTTTCATCGCGCATATTTAGAAATCCACCCCCTCACTCAGGAGAAAAGCACAGAACAAAAATTTCAAAGGGATGATAACTTTAGATAGATGAGTTTACCTTACTACAAAATAAGAAATAGAGCAGCATTTAAAAAAATAATAATAATATTAAAGATTTTAAACTATTCGCTGGGGGGGGGGGGGGGGGAAGAGGGAGAAGTGGAACTTTTGGGAAAAAGGGGGGTAATTCAGATGATTGATTTTATTCATTAATCGTTACTAAATAAAAACAAATACAGCAGATATTTTTTTAAATAGACTTTTAAAGATTTTAAATTTTGTATGCGGGGGGAGGGGAGGCAAACATTTTTGGAATAGAGAGAAAACTTAGGTGACAGATTATCTATTTATTTTTACTAGAGATCAACAAATAGTACAAAAGATTTCTTCAAAGGGTCTAGCTGGATAAGCACAGCCCAATGGCCGATGTTAAAATTAACATAGGTGGTAATAAGGTTTACCATGAGAATACAATATAGAGTGCTTTTAGTCCTTGTCCTTGAGATAATCTGGGAAGAATGTGCTGGCGTCACTATTTTGTAAATACTTTTTTCTCAAAAAGTATAAAAGTTAAAAAAATTAAACCAACACCAATTATTAAAGAATACAGTAAAGCATTATTTATACGACGTTTTAGTGTGGTCCCAATTCATTCCTATTCGTTTTAATGTAAAAATATATCCTTTATATGATGCACAAAATCGTTTATACATCGTTTTTTTATAATTTTTACACGTTTATTTTTGTTTATTTTTCTTGTGTATTTTAAGAACGGGCGGAATTTGTCAGCTATGAATGACATCAAAGAAAGTGTTTAAATATACCCCACATAACAACGTGGGCTGGTGTGGGATTAGTCGGAAAAACCAGTTTATGCATAACTGATTATTACACTGGGAGGAATCATTCTTTTTGCGGAGATGGTCAGCTTTCCCAACCTGTTTTATTGTTACACAACAGAATCTTTGCTTATCAGTGCACTAACAGTACAGATCGTTTGTATTTTCATTCTTCACTTTTCGTACTGTTTCGGCCACAGCTCTTTTCAGACATGTCTCAAAAAAGCAAATCCATCTCTGTAAAAGAAAAATTGAAATTTTGAAAGAATTCAATAGCAAAAGTTTACTGTGAAGGTCAAAAGTTGACTTGGCTAAAATGTGATCACAGGGCACCCAGTAGGTCAGTTTTTAGGAAATTGGTCCATTTTTTTGCTTCAAGTCCGAATTGGTCTCTTTTTTCATTATTATGTCCGTAAAGTCCATTTTTGAATACTGTTAACCGACCTTTACTTTAAATTTTGGTGATGTTCGGTATTTCGCAGCACATCAAAGAAAAATCGTGCATTTGGCAAATCTGTTCTGGAAAATACAGTCAAATTCCGTCAATCGATCTCTGAAAAAAATCAACAATATTGTAGAAGGATCGCAGAAAAAAAGTTAATTTTGTCTAAAGATTGCAAAAAAAGTGCGAATTTCATCAAAAGATTGTGAAAATAATGCGAATTTCGTCAAAAGATCACAAAAATTACGTGAATTTTGTCAAAAGATCACGAAAACATCACTCATGGGTGCAAGACTTCAGTCTCAGGACTGATTTTAGTCATGGGGAAATTTTTGACTGATAGTAAATTCTACTTTATATACTTAAATAATAATAATTTTACTGTCAAGAACTTTTAATTACTATCTTTTATTGTGAGCGATCCCTTTTTAGCCATAATGCAAAACATAGAAATCTTCTACTCTGTTTCCATTTGGCTATTCCTAATACTCAGAAAAATGTTCAGTCTTGGCTTGGATGGACTTCTTGCACCCATGACATCAATAATTTCGTCAAATGATCATGAAACTAATGCAAATTTCGTCAAAAAATGTAAATTTCACCAAAGGATTGCGAAAAAAGATTGAATTTCGTCAAAAAATTGAAAATTTCTTTTAAAAAAAAAAACATGAATTTTGTCAAAGAACCGCGAAAAAAGATTGAATTTCGTCGAATGATTAAGAAAACAATGTAAATTTTGTCAAAAATGCAAATTTCATCAAAGAATCTTTAAAAAAAATTTGTGAATTACGTTAAAAGAGAGCGAAAAAAGCATGAATTTTCTCAAAAGATCGTGAAAAAACCACGAATTTCGTCAAAGGATCACGAAAATACCGTGAATTACGTCAAAAGATTGCGAAAATGCTGTGAATTATGTCAAAAGATCACAAATTTTGTCAATAGGTTGCGATAACACCATTTTCGCGAAAAAACCGTGAATTTCATCAAAAGTGTTGGCCGTTCCAATAAAAAACAATGTTTCATGTGGTAGACTTTAAAAATAACATTTCCTTTAGAATCATACTAGTTTATTCTAAATAAGATGACAGACAATAAAACGCATGACTTTGCTGTTAAATGAACAAACTAAAGAAAAATGATATGCAGCTATATTCTAAAAATAACCAGCATTGCAAGCAGAAGGGAGAAAGGCAAAAACATCACAGAAAGTCCAGCCTTTTAAACAATGTCAGCAAATGTTTTGCATAAACATGTTGCCATTTAAGGTACACAAATTGGTATCTGAAATGTCATTGGCTACTTAAAAGAAAGTTGCGACTAGCCAATCACAATGAATAACACGATCCTGAAATCACAGTTACTTCCCATTACCAAGTAATGTATTTTCAGTTGACGACCGTGAACGAAACGAAAGTGCTGGCTGCCTCAGACACGTACGTATGTTTATTCAAGAGACTGTGAAAAATAGGAATGCATCATAATAAAAAGTAAATACATTTATCTTAAACTAATTTAAAGATACTTTAAATGAAGGATGTATTAAATATGCATTATAAATAGATGTATAACAAAAAGATTGTGAAAGCATCACGAATTCCGTCAAAAGATCGTGAAAAACTGTGAAATTCATCAAATATTTTCAATAATGATTTTCAGTTTTCATGTATCAGTTTAGTTTATCTGATAATCAGTTGTAAACATATTTCGGCAGCTGCAAGTAGCATCCCAAAGGGAAATATATTCAATGATTAATTTGTGGATGAAAAGGTGTAACTGCATTGGAATTTATCGTCTGTTTCATGAAGTGTATAGTGAGAATACTAAGTCAAAAAGTTATCGCGAAGTAGTGCAGCACGTTTGAGAATGGGCGTACAGATATTGACGAGGCTGAGCAGAAGGGAAGACCATCACCTGCATAAAATTCTGAGATTGCTGCTTGCGTGAATGCATTCTTGCAAACAGATGCATAACAATAGACGAAATCTCAAATGAAGTGAATATTTCTCATGTAAGTGTGTATAAAATTATCGCTACCCAAGAATGATTATTGGACGTTGGACGGGATTTCTTTGCAGAAGACATTAAAAAACATGTGCCACATCTCGATAAATGTTTAAATAATGGATGTTGAAAAGTAGATTTTACATGAAACTTTAGGATATAAATAAAGTTATTGTAAAACTTTGATCCTGTTTTGTTTTTTTAAGCAGTGCAACTAACTGACTGACTGACCCTTGTAATTCAAATAAAGCTGTATTAAGTTTGTAACCTCTGCCAATATCAATGGTTTTAAGATAATGAATTTCAGAATCAAGTGAATTTGAATCAGAACAAATGTACAAATATAACAAATTATACTTTAACTCTTTAAGTCCCAAGCTTTAAAAAACGGCCTTAGAATCCCAGCAAAATAGCCCAAAATATTCGATTTTTTCGTTCACCACTTTTTCACTAGGTAAGTAGTGGATATGACTCTACTGCTTTCTCCCTTTATTCAAATTTGGACAAGTGTTACACCCCTTTATTTATCATTGCTCCAGTTACAGAAAAAAAAATCTTGTTTTTCCTTCTGTACTGTCCAGAAATGCCAACACATTACCCTATCCATCACTGAGGGAGACCACCCCCTTGACAGCACCCCAACCAATTTAAAGGGGAGGAAAATCCTTTCAGCTATCCTTGGCTACTGTGGGTTTCCGAGTAACCGGCTATTTTCGGCTATCCTGGGATTCAAAAGGTTAAACATTTATAATTATAAATAAGTGACAAATAAGAGAGGAGGGCAGGGCTTCTGTGCTAATTTAATTTTGTGATTTGCCGGAATAAATCCTTTTTTTACAAATATATGGTCCTTTTTGATCCATTTTTTGAAAAAAATGGTCCCTTTTCGTCCCCTTTTTTGAAAAAAAATGGTTCTTTTTTCCATTTTTTACTACAAAAGTTCAGTGGGAGCCTTGTGATCACCAAATATTTGAGGAAAAGGCAAAAGCCTGTGGCTCTTCAGTATTAAAAAAAAAATGCGAGTGCAAGGGGGTAAATTTCCTGAAATGGAAAAAGTTTCACTCAAGTTTTTCAATCAGTGTCAAACATTCCAGTAAAAGCAGAAAAAGCGAAAGAAATTGCAATGAAATTGAATCTGGCAGACTGTGGCTTTACAGCAGGAGGATTGCAGAAATTCAAAGCGCGCCCACAGGATCACGTGTCAAGTTGTAAGTGGTAAATCGAGAGATATTCCAGTTGATTCTGTCACAGAATGGCTCAAAATTCTGCCAGGAATAATAAGTGAATACCATCCTAAAGACATTTTTAATGCCGACAGAATGGGTCTTTTTTATCATCTGATGCCGAATCGGACTTTAACTTATAAGGCAAAAAATGTAAAGGAGGGGGAAAAAAAGTAAGGATCGCCTTACTGTGCTCCTTTGTGCAAACTGTGATGGAAGTGAAAAGATCAGTCCTTTGGTGTTAGGAAAATCTAAAAAACCTGGATGTCTAAAGAACTGGATTATGATGCCAATAACAATGTGTGGATGATGACCGAAATTTTTACTAGAGGGCTGAAAAAAACTTGACAATGTTATGAAGAGGCAAAAACAAAAAAATTTGCTATTCATCAACCGATGTCCATTGCATCCACCAGATACTGATTTTTTTTGGAAAATATAAAAGTTCACTTCTTTCCTGCAAACTGCACAAATGACCTTCAGCCATGTGATTTGGGCATGATTAATAATCTAAAAATGCATTATAAAAAGCAGTTAGTTCAACTTTCTATTCGAAGCATTGAAGAGCCTAATCCAAAGAAAATAAGTGTTCTCAATGCAATGAATATGATTTCGTTGGCTTGGTCTCAGGTAACTCAACAATAAAAAACTGTTTCATAAAAGCAGGATTTGCACATAAAAAAATGAGGGTGATGTAGTAAGCGACGATGATGATACAATAATCAATGAAAATGATTGGAATCTGCTCAGAGCAGAGACAACTATTGATGAATACATGGATTGCGATGAGGATGTAATAATGTCAGCGATTCGCAGTGTTGATGAGCTTATTCAGAACTCCCAGTCTGAATCGCATAGTGACAGCGGAGATGACGAGAAATGCCAAGAAGTTGTTTTTCCATCATTTCAAGATGCTGTGAATTGCATTGAAACATTAAGAACTTGCTGTGTTTGCCCCAATAGCAGTGAAAACACTTTTCAGGCCCTTGACTCATTACAAAATCATTAATTATAACTCAACGTCAGTCATCACATCAAACAACCATAGACAATTTTTTCTGTAATACTACGTAAAATGATCAAAAGAAAAAATAAAGTATGTACATTTAAATTGGTTACTGTATTATTATTTTTTTTTTTTTTTATTTCTTTGTTTTGGTTTGTTTAATTTATAAATTTATGTAAATCAACATGTTAAACATTAAAATCAAGTGAAAAAAAAATTAATTCTAGTTTTAGAAGTGAAAATTAACTATACAACGTTATCGTTTATATGACATTTTTCAGTAGTCCCTTCGGCTTCGTATAAACGATGCTTCACTGTATATTAGTTCATATTTTTTTTTTCACATTTTTACACAATTTTTAACATAGAAAAATAAACAAAAAAAATATATTTTTTAATTTAATATAGTAATATTATATTTACACCAACCAAAAAATTACACAATGCTTAAAATATTTACCTTAACCAAAAAAAATTTCGCTAAAATCGAAGATGTGCTTTTTGAGTTATAAAAAAAATAATGCTTACAACTAGTTAAAATATTTCTAACTTTTCTTCTTTATATTTGCAGAAACACACTGCTATCAATTGATTGGTCAATTTGTGACATTTTTACTCAGGCAGCATAAGCAGTACGCCAAAATAAGAGAATGTTTCCATGTAAACATTCTGTTATTTTAGCTTCTCATGTTATCAAGAACTGCCACATCAAATGATAACATTTGCCTACCATGATTGTCACATTTAATAAACCTATTCAGCTTCACCTGCACAATTTATTATTAGGCTTCTTAAATTCGCTATTTGTGCAATTTCCAATAACCAAAACTTTTATTTTCTTTGTATTCAACAGGCACTGACACTATGAAAATTAACGATTGATTTTGCATTTAGCGAAATCCCTCATTCATACATTCTTAAATATTTTGACATGATTTTGGTGTAGTAAATATAAGTAGGATATATTCACAACACAAAACTGTTATTTCTCAGTTTAAACCTCGAATTTTCAAGACATTAGAATTTCACATAGAAGAAACTGAGTTTTGAGTAATTATGTATTGAAGATTTACTCTTAGTTTAAACTGAGAATTAAGTTTGATTAGAATAGTAATGTCTGCTTTATTTTGGGGGAAACATAATCACATCACACTCGACCCCTTGTAATATCAAATAATTTAAAAAAATGTATCATAATATTTGTACAATGTAAATATTGTAAAAAAATCATGCATAGAGTTTGTAGCAAAATAAAAATTAACAAATCTAGAAAAGAAGCAAGACTATAGTGTCACACTAAAAGTACAATTTTGATTGATGATGTTTTGTGTGAAAAGTGTCAACTGCTTCTATATAACACCAATGCTTCAACTCCAGAAGTTTTTACTCTGGTTGAAGGTTATGATAGTGAAGTTGATATCAGACTCCTAGAAACTGATGAGTCCACTTAAACAATTTCTATCACTGGCAACAATAACACAGATGAAATCGATATTCATTGTTCTGAAACCAATGCCTCCAAGTCTAGTGATGATAATTTTATCCCAGATATTGGCCAAAGTGATGAAAATGCTGCAGAATGTTTACAAATACGAAACAAGCCTATAGGGAAGTGGTGTGTATGGAAACATTCTCTTATTTTGGCGTACTGCGCATCCTGCTTAATTGAAAATGTCACAAATTGACCAATCATTTCATAACAGCATATTTCTGCAAATACAGACAGGAAAAGATGAACATTCTAACAAATTGTTATCATCATTTTTGGTATAACTCAAAAAGTGAATCTTTGATTTTAACGAAATTTTTTTTGGTTAAAGTACATACCTTGAGCATAATTGCGTAAGTTTTCGGTTGGTGTAAATATATTACTATATTAATAACTTTTTTTAAAATGTTTATTTTTCTAAGTTAAAAATTGTGTAAAAATATGAAAAAAATATATAATATGAACTTATATATTCTTCAATAATTGACATTGGTTTCATTTTTTAAATTTTTATGCTTTTTAAGAAAAACGTATTTGAAAAATAGTGGCAGCTGCAGACACTTCCCCAATTATCTCAAGGTCAGGGGCAGAAAACAATCTATAATGTATTCTCATGGTAAGCCTTATTAAAACATGTTATTTCAAACATCAGCCGTGGCAGCCATTTTGCTATGCTTATCGGGCTAGACTTTTTGTAAAATTTCTTCAAGTTTTGCAAATTTTGGGATATCTGGGGGATGAGCGGAAATATGAATTTCGAAGGAAGGGTTTTGTAATTTAGAATAGATGATTTGTTTATTGTTAATAGAGAGCAACAAATAGGACAGATTTTTTTTTTTATAGGGGTGTGCAAAGACTGGAAATCAGATATTTTTGGGAGAGAGAGATAATTTAAATGGCTGATTATTTATTTATTGTTATAGACAGCAATAAATAGATCATATATTTTTTAATAAAGAGTTTTAAAGATTTTAAACTTTGTATCCTGAGAGGAGAGTGAGAGAAGGAGAAGTGCAAGTTTCAGAGAGATAGGAGTGGAAGGGGGGGGGGCGGACATAATTTAGATGTTTGATTATTTACTTACTTTATTTTGTTACTAGAGAGCAACAAATAGGACAGAAGAATTTTTTTTAAATAATGTTTTAAAGATTTTTTTTTGCTGGTGTGTGCAAAATGGGGGAAGCAGACAACTTTGTAGTAGAGAGATACTTTAAATGGCTGATTATTTATTTATTGTTACTAGAGAGCAACAAATACAGCATAATTTTTTAGTAAAGAGTTTTTTAAAGATTTTAAACTTTGTATGCTGAGGGAGGAAGGGGAAGTATAAATTTTGGATGGAGAAGGAGATTGTAGTTTAGAGGATTGAGTTTTTTTTTACTTATTGTTACATTACTGGGGAGCACAAAGGACAGAAAAATGTAATATTTTCAAGATTTTAAACTTTTTGTGTTGGGCAGGGCAGAGAAGGGAAGCAGCCATTTCATGTGAGGGGGGAGATTTCATTAACATTATAAAAACATAAGTGAAAGTTTGTCAAAAATATCAGGATTGAAAATCCTTTCCCTTCTTTTGTGGGAGGAAGTGCACTACAGGTGTTTTCTATATATTATTGAGTGTGTAGAATGTTTATTTACAGAGGTACTTTAAAGAATTTGGTTATAGGCCTGACTATGAGCAATAACTTATGATGTGCATTTTCAGCTATGATATCTATGTTAAAACTTAATTATTTTTTTTGTGTATTATGAGGCATGTAGATAATATACAAGGCTGAACAAAAAAATTCATACACATTCCAGCTAGGACAGCAATTGCTGAAACTAGATTTTTACTGCATGATTTTAAAAAAATATTTATTTAGATATTTCATTTTATGAAAAAGGAAATTTCTTAATATTCCATTAATGTTGGACAGTGCATTAGAGATGTGTCATTTGTCCAAGGAATGACTTCGGTAGTGAAATTGAAAGAACGATTCCAGTCTTTAAAAGGAATCGGTGCCTTTTGGAACATTTCCGAAAAAGGATGATTCCTCGGAATCTGTCCAAAATGTATCGAATCCAAAAAGGACCGATTCCAAGTAATCGGTCCAGAATGACGACTCCCAAAAGGACTGATTCTTCAGAATTAGTCTAAAATGTACAAATACCGAAAAGGAACGATTCCTAGAAATTCGTCCAAAAACGACAGAGTCCTCGGAATCAATCCAGAATGTAGAGACTCCAAAAAGGATTGAGTCCTCGGAATCTGTCCTTGTTCTTGTAGACTGGCGAGTTTTAATAAATTAAAATACGTTATTTTGTTTTAAAATAGCAGATTTTGATTCTATTAAAGCTGAGTTTCTGGCCAAAAAATTCTAATGTGTACGTGATAAAAAAAATAAAAAAGAGAGAAGTGCGGGGCGGGTGGTGGTGGTGGGGGGGGGGGGATTGATTGATAAACTACAACTGTGTTTTACTTTCTCTTAAATTTTATCTTAAGATAAATAGAAGTATATTATTGTACTTCAGTTAAAATATTGTCTATTATTACTTATCAGCTGTGACATAATTACATTGCTATTGAAACTTTTTGTGCTTAATTAATCAGAAAGAAAAAAATAATTAATGTAAAGTAAATTCTTATTTAAATAATAGTGGGTAATATTTAAAAAAAAAATCTGATTAGAAACAGTTGAATAATATAAGAAATACTATGTCCCAAACAATTACATTTTAATCGGTTAATAATAACTGATTTTTTTATCTGAAAGAACTGATTTTCGATCAATTTTAATAATTGCATGGTTACGCACTTTTGTGTATATTTCACTGTTTCGTATGTTTTCAGCAAGCATAATTTCAATTTGAGAATCCTCTTTGTCAAAAGAAAAATAAGACCATTTACGAGCGCTCAAGAACCACTTTGTTTCCTCAATTTGACGTCTTATTTTTCTATCCTGAAGAAGATGATAAAAAAGATCTCAAAACTCTTGTAGATAGTTTTAATCAACTTACAGTGAATACCTAGAGGTAAACCTATTTGAACAAGCAATTTTTGAAAAACGTTTTTTATTCTTAAAATTCATATAATAATAATATAAAAAAAAAGTAATAATGATGGAACAGTAGTCGGTGGGATTCAAATAATTTAACCACTGTTTGCTCCCCTTATGTCCGTTTTGAGTATGAAAACGGGAAAGAAAAATTACATGCTACATATAGATTATTGGACATTTTCCAACATTGTGACATGTAAAGCTGCATATTTTATACTTTTTCTGTTTAATAGATTTATGTTAAGATTACATTAAACTAGTTTTACAATATACGTATATAGTAAAAAAGTATATAGTAAAAATATATAGTGTAAAAAAAAAAATTGCAGTAAGACTTCTTTTTTTTTGGTCTTTTTTTTTTTTTTTATTGATACTAGTCCTAATATAATTGTGTACGTGTATACAGATTAATAGACATTTTTATATTTTCCCCAAGAAATGCAGCAGTAGTGTGGAGATACAAAAAGTTTTCTGTCTGTTTCTTTGTTTGTCTGTTCCGCGATAACTGCCTCAAAAAGCATCTGATTAGGTTGATTTTTGGTGGGTATGTTGGCGAGATACCGCAATAAGCTGTATAATTTTTAGTTAAATTTGGTTCATACGTTCGAAAAATATGGAAAATTTTCTTTTAAGCCATAATGCTTTTCAATGGGAAGTCGGACGATTTTTTAATTTTAACATTTACTGAAAAGAAAATCACGCATTGGGATAATTGTAAATAATAATTATGGATGCTAAATTTAGGAAATGGAGATCTTAATTTAATTTGATTGCTTTGAAAATTTGCCAATATATTTATCAGAATTTCGAAATTAATTATGCAAATTATTGTGAAGTTTTATACATTAATTCGAAAGATATGAAACATTTTAATTTCTCAATTTTTACTGAAACTTCCAATGCATTTCTTTTTTTTTTCTCTTTCCTTAAATGGTTGCCAAGCAACTATATTTCAAAGAATATGAACAAAAGAAAATTCAAGTGAATTGCATTATTTTGACGTGAAATTTTATTAACAAAATAGTTAATTTTTGGGTGATTTAAGTTTTTAATATGCTTTTTCTAATGAAATAGATGATAATTTTTTTTAACTACTAAAGAAAGATGACCAAATCGGCTTTCTGAACGAAAAATATAAAAATGTTGAATGTGTAAATTGAATATAAGTCTCATAAGAGGAATTTACACTTTTATAAGTATATTTAATATACGAAATTTTATTCAATTTCAGCAACATATGATGTTTAGTGGTTGAAATATAAGTATTTTTTTAAGGCTAGGATAAAATCTCCTGTACAAAGAGATGATTAATTTAATAATAGTATGCATTCAGACATGCACTGGAATAATGAAACAGCACAATTATTGGAAATTAAGAATATAAAATAAAAGTGACAATGGGGAGTTTAGGGGGCGGATCCCTCCTGATGGATTGTATTCTTATTCTGAAAAAACACAGTACAAAGTAGTTTTTCGATAAATCTTATATTCATATAAATGTATAAATAACTTTAAAAAATTGAATTTTAGGACATCAAATATGCAGATATGTTAAAAATTAGTGAGATCAATGAACAAAGATTTGTAGAGCTGATGTTGAGGCCTCTGATCTGTAGATTTACTAGTATTATGGTGATTAGAATTGCTAATTAATTACACACTCATCAGTGAAATGAACTCTTGAAAACGAAATCATCTGTCCAAAAAATTAAAAAATAAGGCAGATAGATGCATAAGAAAATGGACGAATATGTAAGAAAATGAATTAGTATTACTAGGGGGCTCAGCCCCCTACTCGCTAACACTCACCAACCCCCCCGTGAATTGCAAAGCAATTCATATTGAGACCGCTACGCAGTTCCAGCTCTCTTCGCTCGCTCGCCCCTTTTTAACATATGAAATTGACAATTTTTTTAATGTAAAAAAGTAATTGAAAACACAACTAAAAATGCATTTAGCTGATGCTACTAATGGGCATATGAATCATTTAAATACTATGAAAAAAGGATCTTGGAAACATAATTAGTTTAAAACTTATTGTACCTATAATATTGTACAGCGCGGCTTAAATTCATTTGAAAAAAAAACACTACGTGGTAGGAAGATAGTTTATCATCAATGATTGTTTAAATTTCGTTCGACATTTTATTATTCTAATTGATTATAGATTTCTGCAAAAGAAATTATTTTTACTTCAATAAAACAGCAACAGATGGCAGCAGGGGCATTCTAGAAATTTTATATTTTATTATCTCTGATTTTTTGTGTGAGTGAAATTCGTAAATAAATTCTAAATAAGAGTTGAGAATTCGTTTGAAATTAACAATATTACTCATAATTAAAATGAGGAATCATCTCAGATGCTTTGGAATACGTTCATATTATTTTATTTTTAATAATTGCTAGCTTGAGTTTCACTGCTCTGACACTGACCGCCATATTGGAGGCGGAGCTAACACAATGTTGTCTGTTCATTGGTCTGAGCTCTGGAAACTACGGTTGTTGCCAACGATAAGGTAGAAATTCAGCCCTATTTCCACACCACGTAAGACAAATATATATAGAGAGATTAATACACTGCTCAAAACAATTAAAGGATATTTGAAGTTTTATATAAAATAAAGATATAAATGAATTTTTTTTTGCCGAAAATAGAAGAAGATAATCACAAATGCAAATTTTTCTGGTTTTCAAACTGTGGAGTATGCAAATTTTGAGTTCGACGTCAAAAACGTTGCTTCAGCGGCAGCGAATGAAATTTGACTTTCAACTGGATAAAAGAGAATGAAGACAAGGATGATCGGCATTCAGTAATTGCTTTTTTTCTATGAGTACGATGTCTCAGCGAAGTCATTTGACAGATTCAGAAGCTTGGAGAATTGCTGGTAGGTTAGAAGGGGGCCAAACTCAAGCCGAAGTAGCGCAAGCCATTGGAGTGTCACAAAGTGTCATTTCCAGGATCTAGAACCGTTTTTTGGAGAGTGGATGTGCAGGCCGAAGACCAGGGCAAGGTCGTAGACGGTCAACAACGCCCAATGAAGATCGGTATTTAGCGTTAACAGCTCGGAGACACCGAAACATGAACGCTACTCTTCTCCAACACCACCTTCGCTCGGCTACGGGCACCACGATTTCAACTCAGACTGTCCGAAACCAGCTCCATGCTGTAGGTCTGTATGCTCGCCGACCGATGGTATGTGTTAGATTAACATCAAGGCATCGTCGCGACCGCAGGGAGTGGGCAACCGAGCATGTCAACTGGAGGAGAAATGAATGGAGCAATATTCTGTTTTCTGATGAGTCCCGTTTTTCTGTGCATCCGGATAATAGGCGTATTTTCATCTGGAGGGACCGTGGCAGTAGGAATAATCCTGCGTTCGTGCGCGAAAGTGTCAGATTTGGCGGTGGAGGAGTGTTGGTGTATGGTGGCATCTCCATTGACGGGCGCACTGACCTCTACATCTTTCGAGATGGAGCTCTGAGTGGTCGCCGATATAGGGATGAGATCCTCAGACCTATTGTAGTCCCTTACGCTGCAGCAATCGGAGATAACTTCATTTTAATGGACGATAACTGCAGGCCACATCGTGCAAACCTGGTGGAGGATTTCCTTTTCGAGGAAGGAATTGTTCGAATGGAATGGCCAGCGTGTTCTCCAGACATGAATCCAATCGAGCACGTTTGGGACGCTCTAGGAAGACGAGTTTCTGGCCGCCAACAACCCCCACAAACTCTCCAAGAACTGGAAAGAGCTCTTCTGGAAGAGTGGGGCAGAATACCCCAACTCGTCATTAATAGCCTCATTGAGTCCATGCCTCAAAGGTGTTCAACGTTGCTGGCCGCCCGTGGAAACCATACCCCCTACTGAAAACGAATTTCTTTGAAGAAAACACCTTTTCTTATTCTTTTTTTCTCATATGCACAAATTGTGTTTTTTTCCTTTTGTACACAAATGCGCAATAAAATGCATTTTTTTCTGCCAAACAGGTGTAATTTATTCTCATATAACCTACTATGTCTGTCGACCATGTATCAATCAGCTAAAAAGTTTCCCAGATACAAAATTCACCTAAAACTGCAATATCCTTTAATTGTTTTGAGCAGTGTATTATGGACTTCATGTTCATTCCAATGCTTCCGGATTCATTCCTCTTTTCTTAAAATCGTCGGTTTTATCTCAGAAGCGTTTCTTTTTCTCAGAAACCTTTTTTTTTTTTTTTCTCTGAATCATTCCTTTTTCTCAGAATTGTTCCTTTTTCTCGGAATCGTTCCTTTTTTTTTTTAATCGTTCCTTTTGGTGAACGATTCCTTAAAACGAACAATGTTGCCCATCTCTGCAGTGCATGTGTATCATTGCACTATTTACAAAATCAGAACAACAAAAAGTAGAATGTTTACAGACTTAGTTTACTTATGTAATCCTTAAATCAAAGCATTATAGACAATCCCCTTTGATATCTCTTTGTAAGAATATATTTGTCCTTTTTACCTCAATATTGTTTTTTAGTTTTGTTTCATTTATCTATTCTATGAACAACAGCATACAACTACTCCCCAAAAAAATTTTTGCTAACAAACTTAAAAAGCTGGCAGCAAGTTGCTAGATCATCCCTGTAATTGAAAGAGATGTTTCTGTTATTTGAAGAAATTTTCATCTTTTAATTCGAGAATGTGGAATTTTGAGTGTAGGTTTGTGAATTTTTGTGTTCTGAAAGAAAAAGGACATGCATAAAAATTCCACTTCTAATACAAACAAGAACGAAAAATCATGCGTCAAGCATAGATTATGCAGAGCTGCCAACTGCTACGAAAAAATCGTAGTTGCTACGATTTTGAGCCACAAACTACGATGCTACGAAAGTCTGTCTAAAACTACGATTTTCTGTTTTTAAAAAAAAGGCGAATTTCGTCACAGGATCACTGGAAAAAACGCAAAATACGGCACAGGATCGCGCGAAAAAAAACACGAATTTCGTCACAGAATCGCGCGAAGAAACGCGAATTTTGTCAAAACATTGGCGGGGAAAAGCAAATTTCGCCAAAGGATTGCCGAAAAAACGTGAATTTTGTCAACCGATTGCTGAAAAAATGCGAATTTCGTCAAAGGATCGTTGAAATACGCAAATTTCGTCAAAAGATCGTTGAAAAACACGAATTTCGTCAAAAGATCGCCAAAAAAAAGGGAATTTCGTCAAAGGATCGCCGAAAAAAGCAAATTTCTTCAGAGAATCATGTGAAAAACGCAAATTTCGTCACAGGATCGTTGAAAAAATGCAAATTTTGTCAAAAGATCGCTGAAAAAACGCGATTTTCGTTAAAGAATTGCCGGGGGAAAAAAAAAATTTCGCCAAAGGATCGCCGATAAAATGTTAATTTCGTCAAAGGATCGTGGAAAAACGCGAATTTCGTCAAAAAATTACCAAAAAAAGCGAGTTTCGTCAAAGGATCGTCAAAAAAAAAGCGAATTTTGTCAAAGAATCGCCAAAAAAGTGAATTTTGTCAAGGGATCGCATAAAAAACGTGAATTTCTTCAGAGAATCATGTGAATTTCATCAAAGAATCGTTGAAAAAAACCCAAATTTCATCAAAGGATTGCTGAAAAAACGCAAATTTCGTCAAAAAATCACTGAAAAAATGTGAATTTCGTCAAAGAATTGAGTGAAAATGCGAATTTCGTCTAAGGATTATGTAAAAAACATAAAAATCGCCAAAGAAGTGCAGAAAAAAACACGAAATTCTTCAAAGGATTGATGAAAAAACACAAATGTCTTCAAAATTTACTGCATTGGGTTAAAAGATTGAAACCGGATTCCTTTTACTAATGTAGAAAATTTGACGCAAATCGTGAAAAAAAAATTAAGTTTTAAAACTGCTTTCAAAAGATAAAAAAATTGGTTTCAAGGTATAGGGCAGTTGCAATCAGCTGATCAACCATTGTATTCACTTGGAGGTAAGGGTAATTCCACCAATCAGAACTGCCTATTTGTACTGTTTACCTCCAAGGTGACGTCAATTGCAACTGCCCTATACAACTTCAGGCATAGATACCTTCCTGCCAAATCTTGTAGCTCTGTTCGCATCGCAGCAGTTTCTTCGCAAAACAGCATACGCAGAAACAAACATCTATGTTTATTCTTATGATATATTTTTTAATCTGAAACAATATACTGAACTAACTTTTCAAAAATTTGTTTAACCCGACCTGAAATAAAAAACAATTAGCACAGACCCGACATGCAGGGTTGTATCAGCTTACTCGACCTGATGAAGGACTCAGACATTTTTCTCTGGAAGATATACCTGTAGTTCCATCACCCCTCCCCCCCCCCCCCCCCCCAACTGCCTTGGAATCTTTCAGAAAATTCACTGTGAAGTTCAGAAATTTGGCTTAGGAGTGGACAGAGCAGTAATTGAATGGGAATAATTATGTTTAATCAATCCCACCCGCAACAAAAAAATTAGCAAAAACAAAAGAGTCTCCTACTTTGTGTGCTTATGGATATACACATGCGTTTAATTGATTAGTATTTGCTCGCTTAAAATTTGCAGCGTAAAAAACAGCCACCAACAAACCAACCTTCAAATAAATTTGAATTTGGTGTGCTACTATTTCTCATTTTCAAAGGTTGGCAGGTCTGATTATGTAACACTTTCCAACGGTTCCAAAATAATTTTACAAATCATACCGTTTAATAAGCTGAAAGATAACATCTAAGTAAACAATTTGGAAAACGCATAACATATTTAAAAACATAATTTCAAGAATATCCAACGTATACAATATTTGGAAAAATATTCGAATACTTTTATTCAGCCCTGTATATGAACTATAGATTTGTATATATACTACATAGGATGCTAAATTTTAGTTCATTTAAGAAACGCGTAGCACAGCTTAAAATTCTCCTTCTGGAGTTTCTGTCAATAAACGGAAATGTGTTCACGAACTTTTGTGCTTCCCTGTATATCATCTACAGAATTTATACACACCACGTAATAAACAAAAAGTGAGTTAAATTTAAAATCGCGTTCAGTAACTTAAAATGCACTTCCAGGAATTATTGTTAACAGACAGTAGAGAATTCTTTTGTGTGTCCCTGTAAATGAACGATGACTGCTATACACACAATATTCTGTAGTAAGCCTCTTGTAATGCACCTTAGTGATATATATAAATTTCAATGCGTTTAAAATAGCGAAACATTATTTAAATAAACCGCAGACGATTTTTCTCCATAGACGTAATGTAACGGAATTCTTTTGACTGTCCCTGTAAATGAACTATAAGTGCTATGCACACCCCATTCCATATTAAGCTTCTTGTAATACATCTTAGTGATATATATCAATTACAATGTGTTTGCAATTGTGTAACATCATTAAAATAAACTGCAAATGATTTTTCCCCATTGACTGCAATGTAACGGAATTCTTTTGAGTGTCCCTGTAAAAAAACTATAAGTGCTACACACTTCAGTTGAAATAGGGAACTTGCTATAGATAACGACAATAACATATAAAAATTGCAAGGCAATCCGAACATATTTACGGGAGTTAGAGCATGGACAGACGGCCAGACAAACCGAAGTCATAAACACTTTTCAACTAGGTTGGAAAGTGTTAAAAAGTGGTATGCAACAGAGTTCACGGACCAGCAGAGTTCAACAGAGTTACACCCCTGATATTCGACAAAATTGTACCTGAAATTTAAAGATTTCAGGTAATTTTTAATTAATGTTATGTAATTTTTGTGTTTTGAGGGAAAATAGACAAATCAAAGCAAAAATGTTCTTATTTTAACCTTTTCTCGCACAGCATCTGTCATGCTGAGAAAAGGATCTTGTGAAGGGGCTCTTGTCACTTTAGTCTTGAATCAGGGGCTGGAAATTCAAAAGTTGATGAGGGCGGATATTATTGTAGTAAAAGTGTCAAATCTGTAAATGACTGAATACAATACAGCATCACGAGAGAATCTCCTTTTCAATCCCATGTCAGTTGCGGTTGTAGCTCTTTTGTATGTGTACAGTAATTTTTTGACAGTTCTTTATTTTCTACGTATTTCTAAGTTTTATTTGAAATTTAAAATGTAGAAAAAGCAGAAAAAATTGCCTCAAAAGGACATGAAGATATTGTTGAATTATTTGACGTTGAAATTTTTAGATAGTAATTTTTACTGCCCTTAAGGGGAAAATTTAGAACAAATTTGCAAAAGAAATTATTTGAGTACTGTTAAAAATGCAATTTCCACAACAAATCAAAGATCAGGATCTTCTTCCCGGGTCCTGAAAATAAAGAACCATTTGCACATGCATTTATTACATCTTCTGACATAAAAATTCATATTCCAACTAATTCATCTGAGATAACTATTTTCAGTTATTTTCTTAACAGTGAAATTTTATATATACTGGTTAATCAAAGTAATAGGTATCAAACATAAAATCAAAAACCACAAATTGTGACACATTATCACCATATAAAGTGGAATTGTACTGGAGTATCAGAAATTGTGATGCAATGTGCTTTTAGCGACTACACTTCTTTGCGGTCATGTAGAGAAAGACAGAATTGAACATATTGAACAGGGATGAATGTGTTCCGGTTATATACCGGAATTCCAATATATATATATATATTTTCAATATTGGAATTCTGGAATTTTTTTTATCCCCAATACCAGAATTCCAGTTTTTCTGATAGAGAGAATTGGTCACAGGGGAAAAAAAATCTTAAATTTCGTCATTCTGTCACAGTAAAAATATCTCAAAATTCTTCAGTCTGTCCAGGAAGAAATTTTGAAAATCATTCATTGGTCGCAGGAAAAATTGCCAATCAGTCTCAAGAAAAAAATGTAAAATTTGTTAATCGATAGCAGGAAAAAAAATCATGAAATTAGTCAGTCAATTGCATGAAAAAAATATTGGAAAATTTGTCAGTCGGTCACGGGAAAATATGAAATTCATCGATCCATTACAGAAAAACCCTTACGAAATTTGCCAGTCAAAAGAAAAGTACAGTAGAACTTCCATTATCCGAACTCCAACTATCCGAATCGCTGATTATCCGAATCACTTTCAGAATTTCAGAAAAAAACAAATAAAGACGGAAACGTACTGTGATTCCCAAAATAATGATTCTGTCTACGCGCGCTACTGTCTTTCCCGCCGCGAAGACCCTGGGTTTCAAATTCTAAATGATGATGAACTCATTGAAAGTGTGAGAGAAGAAAGTGTCGAGGAAGAATATAACCTTAATGTCGAAGTTGAAGCATACACAGGACAATCAGCTAGTGAAGAATTTGCTGGCCTTGAAACTGCGTTGAAGTGCATGGAGCGTCAGCCCGAATGTGACCACATGCAACTTCTGACTGTCAAGCGGATGCGCGACTTGGCTCCCCGAAAACGGATGAAGACTGTCAAACAGCTTACTTTGACCGAAATGTTCAGCAAGTAATGACGTTCATTTATAGTACGGTACGTACATACTGTGCTAATGTACAGCACTTATAAATACGCTTAACATGTAATAGTGTTGCCTTTTCATTCAATTAATTAAAAGCTCTTTTTCTTTAAAAATAATTTTTTTCTCCCATTTTCAACATACATACAGTAATTAAAATATACCCCTTTTTTTTAAAAAATATCCAATTATCCGAATTTTTGATTATCCGAATAGGGTCCGGTCCCAATTGATTCGGATAATTGGAGTTCTACTGTATTATGAAATTTGTCAATCGCAGGGTTCGTACATGTAGTAAAAATAGTTTATTTACTGTGGGACCTTTTAACGTGCAGTTAATGGCCACTCTAAGTTTATGTATATTTAAGTAGGGGTAATCTTTCAATATAAAAATATATATATTTCCTGTCTTTATATAGTAAACAGTTGAAAATCATATAAATAGGTAAAGTCTTCTTACCTTCTGTTTTCGGGATTCAGGAATTGTGTATCCAATTTTATCGTGTCATTTATTTATGACTCTGGTTCCGTGTTTTCACATTTCACGTTCTCTCTTCCACTTATCACTACTTAACCGTGAAGGAAGAAAATTATTATTAAAAAATTGAGTATTATGAAATTGAATGGATTCGTTGGTTTAGAAGGTTAAGAATATTTAATAGTATATTTTACATTTTTTTTACATGTTTAAAGATATAAAAGTTTTATACGCTTTAGGAGCGATTAAAAGTTACGTCTTTCAGTCCGGAAAAATCATGTTACACTGACGTTGAAACAGTCTATAAAGAACATAGTTGCTATGGCTGCATGAGGCCCATTTTTGGGGTATTCACAGTTTTAAGTGTTTACAGAAGTTCTCGCACATGGCTTTGACGTCACGAGCAATCTGGTTTCTCAAGTGCAGAAAGTTTCGGTTTGATTATAGCTTCCTGAGTGATAAGCTGGGATTACGTGTTTCGGAGAAAGAGGGTTTTCAATACACCCCCCTTAATCCCAGGTTGAAGGAAGTTCTTGCAGTTTCAGTCTTTCAAGGTTTCTCAGATGTTCAGGTTTGGGAGTGGGCTTGGTCAACAGATCTGCGATCATGGATTTGCTAGGACAGTACTTCAGTGCGATTATCTTTGCTTCTGTTAGGTGTTTGATGACGTGGTACTTCACCTCGATGTGTTTTGTCCTGTTGGAAAGTTTCTCAGATTCCGTCATCTTTATCGCTGAGAGATTGTCCTCGTATAGTGTAATTGGACAATTTTGCGGTAAATCTAGATCGTCTAGAAGTTTTATGAGCCAAACGATTTCATTGGCTGCGCTTGCTGCTGCTACGTATTCCGCTTCGGCGGATGATTGAGCGATGCAAGACTGTCGTTTGGATATCCAGTAGATTGGATTCTTGCCTATCATAAAAACATTTCCTGTAGTAGATTTTCGCGTTTCGGGATCTTGTGCCCAATTTGCATCTGAATATGCTTCTAAGATTGGTGCATGTTCGGTGTTTATAATTAAGTTTAAGTTCTTGGTGGTATTTAGGTATCTCATTATACGCTTCAAAGCTTTCCAGTCTATTTCGGTTGGTTTTTCATTTTTCCTGCTTAGAATGTTTACAGCCGTTAGTATATCAGGTCTAGTTACTGTCGCTAAGTATAATAATGCACCTATTCCTTGTCTGTACTTGTGATTATTTGGAAGTAGGTTTTCGTTATTATTTATTTTTAGATAACCTGTGTCCATGGGTGTGCTGTATGGTTTACTTTCTTCAAGATTAAATTTATTTATTATTTCACTAATTTTCGTTGTTTGGTTTAGAGCGTAGCCGTTGTCTAATTTCTTTATGCTTATTCCTAGGTAATTCGTTACTTCTCCTAGGTCACTAAGTTTGAATTTAAGTTTAAGTTTCTCTACAAATTTTTCAATGTTTTCTTTGTTTCCTGCTACGAGCAGATCGTCCACGTATACAATTATGTAGACTGTGTCTTCCTTGTTTTTCTCTTTGCGCGTAAATAAACAAGTGTCTGTAGTGCTTTGCACAAATTTCATTTCCTTTAATGTTTCACTGATTTTCGTGTTCCAGGCTCTCGCGGCCTGTTTAAGTCCGTAAATAGCCTTCGTTAATTTGCATACTTTATTTATTTGGTCTGGTTTCTCATGACCTTCGGGTTGTGTCATGTATATGTCTTCGTCTAGCTCTCCGTGTAGAAAAGCTGTTTTGATGTCTAGGTGGTGCACGTTAAATCCGTGGTACGCAGCTGCTGCTAGAAATGTGCGGATTGTTGTGTGAGACACCACTGGGGCAAAAGTCTCGTCATAATTTTCACCATATTTTTGAAGAAAGCCTTTTGCAACTAGGCGGGCCTTGTATCTCTTCACGTTTCCCATATCGTCATATTTGACTTTAAAAGTCCATTTACTTCCTATGATTTTCTTTCCCTGTGGAGGTTCGACTAGTTCCCAGGTTTTATTCTCCTTTAACGAATTTATTTCCTCTTGCGCGGCGTTTATCCAATTTTGTCTTTCAATGGGATTTTTAGTGTTTATCATTTCTAACCAGTCTTTGGGTTCGTTAATTATGTTTGTTTTCACTGTGTATGCGAAGCGATCGGGTGGTACTCCCCGATTTGTCCTCTCTGATCTTCGCGGTTCACTTGTGGATTGTTTGGGCTCGGGTGGTTCGCATTCTTCAGGTGTAAAGTCTATCAATATTTCCTTTGAGTTATTTTCAACTAATTGTTCATTTTCTACGGGTTTTGATTTTTCCTCTTCCGGGTTGCTATTGTTTTGAGTGTAAGGACATTTATTTTCAAGGAATTTGACGGATCTTGAAAGTATGACTCTTCCGTCGTTTGTGTATATTCTGAATCCTTTACTTCTGTTATCGTAACCGACAAATTTTCCCTGTTGTGCGGTTTCGTCTAATTTTCCGCGTTTTGATTTATTTATGTGTGCATAGGCTAAGCATCCGAATACCTTTAAGTAATGGATATTGGGCTTCCTATTTGTCCACATTTCGTATGGGGTTTTATAGTTTGATCTTGTCGGTAAGCGGTTTTGAATATGGTTGGCAGTGCATATTGCTTCTCCCCATAGTTTTTGCGGTAATTGCGCCTCTATTAACATGCTGCGGGTCATTTCTAGTAAATATCTATTCTTTCTCTCCGCAATTCCATTCTGGCTGGGTGATTGTGGTACTGTGAGTTGGTGCTCTATGCCTTTTTCGCTTAGGTATTCTTCCATTTCGGTACTAGTGTATTCACCACCGTTGTCTGATCTTATACTGTTTGGGTATCTCCCGAATTTATTGTGTACTAGAGATATGTAGTCTTTGAATTTATCGAATACTTCGCTTTTTCTGGACATTAAATAGATTACACAAAATCTTGTTTTGTCGTCGATGAAAGTTACGAAGTATGTTTTTCCACCGATTGTAGGGGTCTGCAACGGACCACAGACGTCGCTGTGTACCAACTCGATTTTTCGTGTGGCTCTGTATGACGCGTGTTTGGGGTACGGTGCTTCTGTTGTTTTCGCTCTTATGCATACCTCACATTTGTTTTCGTGTCTGCAGTTATTTATCGTTATTCCTGTAACTAGTTGATTTGTTTGCATTTCTTTAATTGTTTGATAACTACGGTGTCCCATTCTGCGGTGCCATAATTCCACACAATTGGGATTTTGACAGCTGTATGTCATGTTTACATAATTTTGTTCTCTAGTATCGTTAGTTAAATTTATTTCATATAGATTATTTTTCAACTTTCCTTCTAATATTGTTTTACCGTCATTTATTATGCTGCACTTTTCTTTTTCAAAGGTTACTTCACAACCGTTTTGGGTCGCCTTGCTTACGGAAAGTAGGTTTGTTTCTATTTTAGGTATGTATAGGACGTTTTTGAGTGTAATTTCTTGTCTTTTGTTTTCCGTTTGAATTTTTATTTCTCCGGAACCATATGATGTTAATTTGTTACCGTTTGCGACTGTTATTTCTGTTTCGGCGTCTTCGTTGAAGTTTGAAAGTAATGTTTTGTCGTTGGTAATATGATTTGAGCTGCCGCTATCTATTATCCATGTATTTGTTTGAGCTTTGTCCGCTAAAAATGCTACGTTATTTATTTTATCATTCTTGGTTTCGTGTTCCTCATTTTTAGGATTCGGGTTTGTCTTTTCGAAGCATAGTGATGATGAGTATTGCTTTTGTTTGTAATGTCTGTTTGGTTGCGGATGGTGGTTAGATGTTTGTTGAGTGTAGCTGTTTTGGTTCTGTCGTTTTACGAACCAGCATTGGGCAGTATTGTGATTTCTCATTTTGCAATGTGTGCAGTATCTATTCTCTCTTTTGTTGTTATTTACGTATGCAGAATTCTTTAGTATTTTATACGCTTTTGATGTATTTTGCGGAATATCTGTGTTTTCTGCTCTTCTCATGTATTCGTCGATTAACTTCGTTCTTAGGAAATTAGGTGTCAGATCGGTCTCGGGGCGCGATTCAAGTGCGGTGATCAAGACGTCATAAGACCTTGGTAAAGAGCATAGCATTATAGCTGAAATATGTGAATCGCTTATGCGTTCACCAATCGCGGCTAATTTATCTATAAGCTCTAGTATATTTGTTATGTGCGTTTGCATATTTCCGTTCTCACTTAATTTGGTGTTGTATAATTTCCTAAGGAGAAAGAGCTTGCTTGATAGGGATTCGCGTTCGTGGATTTCTTTCAGTTTGTCCCATGTTTGGCGAGCAGTTTCGAGATTCTTTATGTGTATTATTTGCGCGTCTTCGATGCTCAAATTTATCAGAGCACGCGCTTTCTTATCTTTTTTGTTCCAAGCGGAAAATGCCGCATCCGTGCTAGCTGGAGCTTGCTCCGTTATAGTTTCGATTAAATCATCTTTCGTTAATATCATCTCGATCTTGAATCGCCAGTTAGCGTAGTTTGTGGCGTTTAATTTGTCTATCATTTGAGTATCTCTAAATGACGCCATCATTAAGTTCTTCTTTTCTTCTTTTACTTTTACTTTTTCTTTTTATATTTTTTATACACTACTTTTTGTTTTTATTTTATTTTATATATAGCGCAGATTCAGACATTTAGTCTCGAATTCTTTTTCAGGCTCAAAATCTTTTTTATTGTAGTAAAAATAGTTTATTTACTGTGGGACCTTTTAACGTGCAGTTAATGGCCACTCTAAGTTTATGTATATTTAAGTAGGGGTAATCTTTCAATATAAAAATATATATATTTCCTGTCTTTATATAGTAAACAGTTGAAAATCATATAAATAGGTAAAGTCTTCTTACCTTCTGTTTTCGGGATTCAGGAATTGTGTATCCAATTTTATCGTGTCATTTATTTATGACTCTGGTTCCGTGTTTTCACATTTCACGTTCTCTCTTCCACTTATCACTACTTAACCGTGAAGGAAGAAAATTATTATTAAAAAATTGAGTATTATGAAATTGAATGGATTCGTTGGTTTAGAAGGTTAAGAATATTTAATAGTATATTTTACATTTTTTTTACATGTTTAAAGATATAAAAGTTTTATACGCTTTAGGAGCGATTAAAAGTTACGTCTTTCAGTCCGGAAAAATCATGTTACACTGACGTTGAAACAGTCTATAAAGAACATAGTTGCTATGGCTGCATGAGGCCCATTTTTGGGGTATTCACAGTTTTAAGTGTTTACAGAAGTTCTCGCACATGGCTTTGACGTCACGAGCAATCTGGTTTCTCAAGTGCAGAAAGTTTCGGTTTGATTATAGCTTCCTGAGTGATAAGCTGGGATTACGTGTTTCGGAGAAAGAGGGTTTTCAATAGTACAGACTCCTTAGACTACTTAGAAACTCCTTATAAATGAAAAAGTTTCCAAGCAGTGCTTAGAACTCCTTAGACATACAAAATACTCCTTATAAACTCCTTAGAATTTAGAGAAGCAAAATCAAGTGACTTCATGCACTTAATTGAAGTATACAAGATTAGAAAATAGAGACGTACCTCATACACTGAATAATATTGCCTTAATTAATCATCTTTCTTAGATATGTCATGAAAACAGTTCACTTTTAAAGGAAGTAAAATAAAAAATCTTTTTTCTGTTTACAAAAGTAAAATTCAAATGATTAGTGTGGTTACAAATTATTTTCTTTCCATTCAAAAGAGGAAAAAAAAAAGTTACTTTATTTTTTCATATATTCCATGCGTTTATCCCCTCTAAAATTTTAAGTTCATGTTCTGCATGGTGAGTATTTGGGATTTGACTGGCCTCTATGTATATGACCATTTTGGCTATTGCATAAAACAAAGGACTCGAAATTTTGAATTTATGAAACCAGTAAGCAATACATTGCAAATACTGTGCAATTGTAGCACTGACATTAAATTTTAATAGTATACAAAATATTTTGAAATACTTTTCTGTTAATCTTTTTTCTTATTAAAAATTGTGCATGTTACATAAGAGGACAGTGTACTTAAAAATAATAATAATAATAAATCCTTTAAAATTCTTAGACTCCTTAGAATTCTTCTAGACTCCTTGAATTTTTTTTCTACTGAAGCTTGTACGAACCCTGCAATCAGTGATGCGAAAAATTGTTAAATTCGTCAGTCAAGTGGGGAGGAAAATCAAACTCTTCAATTTTTCCTGGTCAAAGTCTGAGGATGATAAATCCATGTCACAAACTTTAATTTATATCTTCTTAAAAAACCATCTGTTTGAAACGTTTCTTTTTTAATGAGACACAATGAATACATCTAAATTTAATTTAGGTATATTTACATTAATGTATTGAATAAAGTGGTGTGATACTATAAAAGCATAAAATACTTCTTAATATCACCATAAAAATAAGGAATGCGTTAGGCCTTTTGAAAGAACTTTGTTTTTCCTCGTCAGGTGCAAAGAAAACGTGCAACCACTTTGAAGGCAGGAGCAAGACTATTTGAGTCTTGCTCCTGCCTTCAAAATGGTTGCACGTCTTCTTTGCACATGACAAAGTTCTTTCGAACTACTACGAAGTACTTTGCAGTTATCTGATATTTTTTGGATGTAACTCCTACACTTGATTTTGTAGGCGTAGTAAAAATTTTCAAAACACTGAAGTCATTAACACTTTTCAACTAGGTTGAAAAGTGTTAATGACTTCAGTTTGTCGGCTGTCTGT
This sequence comes from Maratus michaelseni, assembly GCA_963931845.1. Taxonomy (NCBI): domain Eukaryota; kingdom Metazoa; phylum Arthropoda; class Arachnida; order Araneae; family Salticidae; genus Maratus; species Maratus michaelseni. The sequence goes on along the minus strand of OZ007586.1, from coordinate 70,928,346 downwards.
CCGTATTCTAACTCCCTTAAATATCACAGATCACACTGAAATTTTCGTATGTTATTGTCGTTTACTATAGCATTTTCTCTATTTCAACTGAAGTGTATAGCACTTAAAATTTTTTTTACAGGGACAGTCAAAAGCATTCAGTTACATTGCAGTCAACGGGAAATAATCGTTTCAAGTGCATTTTGATGATGCTAGGTCATTTAAAGTATCATGAAATTGATATGTAATTATGACGTGCATTAAAACATGCTTTTTGTAGAATATGGGGTGCAAAGCTTTAATTATTCATTTACAGGGTCAAACAAAAGAATTCGGTTACACATTGTTCTATGGGGAAAAATCATTTGCAGTGTAATTTAGTGATATTTCACTATTTCAAACATAATGAAAATTATATGCATTACTGAGGTTCACTATAAATTGCTCTCTTGAAAGTGTGGTGTTCATTTACAGGGGGACACAAAATATATCGGTTACAGTACATACGTGTGCGATATTTACAGTCTATGTGTGATAAGTGCGTTTTCAACTTTGGCTTGCATTTTTAAGTTTATCTAAATTTTTTCATAGTATGTATATATTTATAAACTTGGTTGTTCATATACAGGGCTACACAAGGGAATGCATAAGTGTTACAGACTATGGGAGTGTACTGCTTAAGGTTAGTTTTTAATAATGTTACCCATTTTCTTGCTGAACTATAATATATATAATATACTAATAAGTTTGTGGAATATAAATAAATTCATATACAGGGCTACGCAAAGAAAAAGATACATTGTCGTTTACGGTTGGTAATTGCTGCAAGTGAGTTTTAAGTTGCCTTTTAGCTTAATATATGGTGTGTACAAAAGTCTTCAGATAATATACAGGGCTGTACAAAGGATTTCGAGTGCATTTCCATCGATCGGAGAAAATTGCTATATGTGAATATTCTAACTGAACTAAATTTTATCATGCTATATATCCAGATCTGTTGATCATATACTACACAAAATAATTTGACTACTTTTTTGAAACTGGAAGGTAATTTCAAAAACTGTTTTTTTTAAATGTGGTATATATATTTTTTAATTGTACACTTACATATCTTTTTTCACCCTATTTAACGGTGAAGTTTTGTTACAGTTTTCTTGCTGTGTTGGAAAGTGTTTCATAATCTATGCTTGACTCATGATCTTTCGTTCATGTTTAAATTATTAAAGAAAATTGTTAATCCTTTTATATTGGATAAGTAAATACGAAAATTTTGCAAGTCAAACTATCGAATATGGCATATTCGCTACCTTTACTTGTAACATTTTGCTGAAACTGGGAAAAGTACAAATAAACATAGCATGTCATAGTATCGAATGTGAATTTTGGGCGAATAAAATTATTCAAATTATTTATCCCGATAGCATGCTTAAATAGGATATAAAACAGCCCAAGAAATATATAATACTTGGTTATTTCCGCAAAGCGCTGATTTTGAATCCATATTTTAAACAGTTTTTTTGCTTTCCTGAAAAGTAGCTATTTTCATATTCGATAGTTTGACATGGTACCGACGATGTCATAGATGTAGATGGTTGAAAGTCAGGATCTTGATGGTTTGGGTCATCGGAGGTGTCTTCATCTGAATCAACAGTATATTTATCTGGGACTGTAGGTATAGGAAAGATCTTCAGAGTGAGGATCTGGTTGCATAGCGGAGTGTAAGTTTGGATACTGAATATAATGTTTGGATTTCTCAGAGAACCCCTTGACATCTGTCAAACAAAAGTAACAATCTGTTACGTGATTGGTCGGTTCACGCCAAACCATAGCTACTGCAAATTTCAATCTAGTGTTCTGGGGTAATAACACCACGTTAAGGTTCTATCAATTTTCACGGCTTAGTTATAGGTTTTCTTTTCAAACAAATATAGGATTTGATACAGCCACGTATTGACTATGTATACAAGAAAAAATATTTTAGCAGATATGTATTCATAAAATGTAGTGGCGTGATTTCTTGATCAATGCTATTTGGTGTTATTACCTACATAGGTGGGTATTAACTAGTACTCCCTATTAAACGTTTATACGTATTATACGGGGTGCAGATTTTGGATACGTATGATACGACCAAGGCAGTTATACGTATTATACGAAACAGCATATACGGTACATCGTATATACGGAACTTACACCAGCGGTTAAACATATAAACGTTTTTCGTTCATTGCTTAAAAAATTATACCTTTCTCCTGCTGGTCTGCAGATCAGAGACTTTGAGAAACACCCGCTGTGTCCTGTGCAGTTGGTACTTGCAAAAAAAAAAAAAAAAAAAAAAAAAAAACGGAATATTTTTTCTTTAGTTTAGATTTTGTCCCCCCCCCCCTCAAATCTAAACTATTAATTATGAAATGATTTACTATGAAATTATTTACCTTTCGCATTATTAATTTTATTAATTATTCGCATTATTATCAATATTTGGCAATTATTTACCTTCATCTGTAACACACGCACATAGCTTATTTTGATTTATGGCGTGGACATTTCGCCCGAAACATTAGTATTGCAGAACACAAACTTACATTGACTTCATATTTTATACTGACATTGATCAATCCAACTCCTGGGAAGTTTCATAATCTTATTTTTATTTTAAAGACCCCCACGGAAAGCACCCCCCCCCCCCCCCCCACCGGCCTATATCCCTAGTGCAGAGAATCGGCCGTAATAAATAAATAACTAAACATACTTTTATGTTATTTAAGAATATTTTTTTCTATATTAAAAATATTTTGAAAATACGTTTTACAGCAAAAAAGAAAAGGGAAGGCAAGTCATTTTAAGCTTGTGTGATTGCGTTCTGAAACCTGCAGTGACGATTATTTGTCAGGCTATAAGTAATCGAAATTTATAGGTACTAACACAAAAAATGAAATTTGTCAACATTAACAACAATTCTTAAAACGTAATATCTTGTAATACACATACACTTTGTATAAAAAATACCACAAGTGTCGTGGTTAAAAAAAATGAAATTGCGTTATACATTAACACAGAGTAGAAAACATTAGCACCGTGGAAAGAACAACATTTGACCCCCCGGGCACAATTTGAGTATACGCACTTAAAAATAAATATGTTTTTTTAAATTAAAAAAGAAAATATATTTAATAAGGATTAACAATAAATCTGAAACGTGTATATTGTCCTTATTTGCTCAAAAAGTCTTTTTACTTTCGTTATATATTAACAATAATCGTTTATAGGGAAAAATAACACGATTCAATGTATGAAACATATTATACAGATTGCTAAAGTAACGCCACCAATTTCAAACTTCTTCTCCGTTCAGTGACGTAACACTGATTAGATCCATGGGCATTAAAAGTAAATACGGTACTTGATATATACGTATACTTGAATTAAACGTTTAACCGATATACGCTTATACGTATCCGGATACGTTTAAACGTATAATTTAAGGTATACGTATTTCTTAAATACGTATTATACGTATATCGGTTAAACGTATAATTGAAATATGTATCGCATCGGGAGCACTAGTAATAACGCCATGCAAACAAAACTATAAAATAACATGGAATAGTGGCACGTAAATTGTCCAATTCTAAAGATACAGACTCTACAGCGCTAGAAAGTGACAAATTGCTCTTACTTACCATTAATTGCGAAACCAGGATGCAGTAATAATCATTTGATATTTTATTCTTCTGACATGAAAAAATTAGCAGTATTTAGGACCTACAAGCTTCTCTTTATCCTTTTTGGTGAAACCAACACAAATTTTATGAATATTACACATCTTCTCATATCCATTATTTTATCTTTGCAAACAGAACAGTACCATGATTCATCAGTTCCTTTAGTAGTCTTTTGTTTATTTGATGTCGGGTCTTCATTTTTTTAGATACTGGTGGTTTTGAGCTCTTTCTGTAGGAAGAGGTTGATGATGAACTACTCAGGGCACAAATGTTCTCCCTATGTATGAAAACATCTGTCTAAAATGGTGGCAAGACTATTTATTGCTTTTGAATATCATTTGCATGGTATGCTAGTTTTACGTGCGGTTGACATCCGCATTTCGTTTGTAGGTATGGCTGTTGTTTCATTTTCTGGAGTTTGTACAGGGCCAGTGGATGGGGACGTGCTGTCTTGAACTGCACCGTTAAAAATTTGCAGCTAACTGTCCAGTCATTTGACCGTTTTTATAGAAAATGGTAACATAATCGTAATTTAATTTTATTCTGACCATATTAGGGTCAGAATACGGTAAAATTACGGTTATGTAACCATTTTCTATAAAAATAGCCAAATGACTGGACAGTTAGCTGCAAATTTTTAACAGTGTGAAGTTCGCGGGGTCTGGAGAATGCCAGTAGTGTCTGGTTGTAAGTTCCCGAATCCACTGATGGAGTATCAGAAGACAGTTCATTTGAACCCGTTGGCTCTGCGGGCAGCTCCATTTCGGTCACAGAGCTGTGCGCAAAAGCATGGTCTGGTCTAAATGGGAAAATTCTTGTAGCTCTGAAACCAGCTTTCACATTAGCTGGAGTAGCGGCTTTGTCCCAAACGTTATTGAATATAGAGCCAAACCTTTGCTTGGTAATGGCTTTCCCGGGATTTTGTCTCATAAAAAGTAGGACTTCTTGATCCCAATAAGATTCAAATGGACCAAAAACTGATTTATTCACTAGCTGAAGTTCGGCTGTTGTTTGGCTAGGAAGACGGAATAAAGTTATTTGATGTTTCTCGGCTGCATCTACAATTTTGTGGTCTAGGTGGCATTTAGCTCCATAAAAAATAAGTAGACAGTTCCCTTGACTTTTGTATTTTGCCACTATATAGACTTCACACGTCATGCTGCCTTTAGGTGTCATCACATCCAGGTGGCAGGTTGTCCTGCCATTCCGATTTCTTTTTTTTGCCCTTCAACATATCATCGATAGAATAGTGTAACCTAATGCATTTCCAAACAAAACAATTGTGACACTTTCCCCGTGCTCTTACCCGACAATGTGTGCATTTTCTGCCCCTCTTTGTGCAAAAACATACGGTTGTTTGTGGAGGCATAATCTGCATCCTTTCTCATTATAGATGCACTGTGATTTGTCTAAGACATTCAATTCCATCATGACTTTTTCCAGTTTGTTAAAGTACTCATTTACGGCAGTACGATTTAGCTTAGCTGCTCTGCCGGGATTTAAAGCCTGACTTTTACGTTTCACATAGACCGGGAGGCGGCAGCCCAGACAATCACCTCATCGAGTTCACGGCTGAAATTCCAGAATTAGTTAAAACTCGATTCGCATATTAAAACGCAATCGGTCTGCCAAGTCATATGTTGGTGGAAAACCCCTAAAACCCCGATTTTAGCGGTTGACTCATAGGTTTACCATTGTGTTTTCCTGCACCCAAAAGTATGAAAACATCGAGGCTAACGAAAAAGAAAGGCTACCGCGGTGCTTTACGCGTACCTTTTTTTACAGACCGCTGGAGTCACGTGATGCTCGAATCCACCAATGCAGGTATACGAAAAGAGCATCACGTCATTCTAGCGGTCTGTAAAAAAAGATAAGTGGAATGCACCGCGGTAGCCTGTCTTTTTCGTTAGCTTCGGAAAACATGGAGAACTGGGTGCAGGAAAACACAATGGTAAACCTACGAGTCACCCGCTAAAATCGGTTTTTCACGTGTTTTCCACCAAGATATGACTTGGCAGACCGATTGCGTTTTAATATGCGAATCGAGTTTTAACTAATTCTGGAATTTCAGCCGTGAACTCGATGAGGTGATTGTCTGTGCTGCCGCCTCCTGGTCTAACAATCTGTCGATGACGTGCAAGAAATGATTTAAGCCAGTCTGGCTCAGCAATTTTTTTTTCTTTGTTAAAATTTTTTTTAATGTTATTATCAACACAAAACGTAAAACACTACTTCTTATGGCTTTTGATGTCAATGGATAGCCAACACTGGCCAGTTTCATTATCCTCTGGCACAATTTATTTTCTAATTCAGGAGATAAGGTGGATTTTCTGCCAAGTATATTAGATCGAGTTTTACCTTTATTAAGATGATCTCATAAATTTCTACGTGGGATTTTGAATTCCCTTGCAGCAGCATTCACCGACATGTTGTTTTCTTTAACTTCCTTTACTGCTGCCTCAAGAACGTCTTTAGGCCATAGAGTGTGAGCGTTTTTCTTAACGTAAGTTCTTGGCATCTGAAATGAAAAAGCAAACCTGCGTAAGGTGTGTGTAGAGAACAATGCATAATCTATAGTGCGTCTCAAAAGTATATGGACAGGCGACTTTTTGAAATAACAGAAAAAATAAAGAAATAATCACGAAAAAAATAATATGCATATAGTATCATAACCTAAATTTATTTCAGCAAAGAAATAAAGTATAAATGTTATAGATTTTTTGTAAAAAAATAAAAATAAAAATAGGCTGTCCCAAAAATATATGGACTTTTCGAATATTTTGCTTTTAAATTCAAATTTTGTATCTATTCCTTTTAATTATCTTGAAAACCCTATCAGGCATGCTTCCAACTAGTGTTTGGAGTATGTGCGACTGTAAAGAGAACCAACTCTGCTCTACTTGTTGCTGTAATTCCTGAATAGTAGAAAACTGCCGACCATGGGCATACACATCTCGTGCAAGTACTCCCCAAAGTTTTTCAATTGGATTCAAGTCTGGGCTGATGGCTGGACAGTCTATAACAGTCACTTGATTCTGTTTAAACCAAGCTGTTGATGAGTGGGAGGTGTGAATCGACGCATTGTTCTGTTGGAATTTCTAGTTTTTCTCCCCTAAGATGTTTCCGATTGGAAGTAGCTTGCTTTAAAGGGCATTTTGATAATCCTCAGAGCACTGTTGATCATTAAGAAAAGCAATATCCGTTGTTCCGTTGAAACAGAATGCGCCCCACACCATTAGTGAACCCCCTCCTTTTTGTCGACTAAAGAACTCGAGAGGTTCTTTTCATAAGTCATGCCAATAGTATGGCCCAGCCATCAGGGCCATCCAAATTGAATTTGTTTTCGTCCCTAAAGAAAACACTTAACCATTCATACGTCCAATGCATGTGTTTTAGCCCAAAGAACTCCAGTCTTTCTATGGTGCACGTTCAGCATAGGTTTCCGACACAACTTGCAATAGTTATGATTTTCGCTTACCTGTATGCGACGGTGAACAGTAGATCTGTAAATAGGAAACGCCAAAGTCCCCGCAATTTCACGAACAGACTTCTTTTGGGTTGAAACTGCCCGCAAAATTTCTCTATCTTGTCCTAGAGATGTTTTTCTTGGTCGACCTGAACACTTATTTCCAATCCTATTGTCATTTTTTGATAAAATTGCATAAATGCCAGATCTGCTACGCTTAATTTGTTTTGCAATGTCAGAAACTTTAACATTTTGAGCCTTTAAACGCTAAATTTTTTCAATATCAGCAGTAGAGAAATCAACGTTGCGAGGCATTTTCCAACTGTTCGACAATTGAAGAAAGAGCAGTGATTTTATATTTCGAAGTGGTTGCGTCACAAGTACGGAATGCAGAAAAAGCAAGATTTTCTGATACAGTGGTAATAAAAGCAATTCGTTTCATTGTCCATATATTTTTGAGAACAGCTTATTTTGAATTTTATTTTTTTTCAAACAATCTGTGATATAAACATAACATTTCTGCATCGTAATAAACTTGTGTTATGATTCCATATGCTAATTATTTTTTTCGTGATTATTGCTTTATTTTCTTAGCTGTTATTTCGAAAAATCGCCTGTCCATATAATTTTGAGACGCACCTTATAATTAAGGAGGTCCAATACCCGAAACGACTTTTTTTTTAATTTATGAAAATTTTTACTTGTTTTTTTTTTTATACACATACAAAATCTTATTCAAAATCACTTAAAGCTAAAATAAATGAATTTATAATTTAATTTTTTTAATTAAAAAAAAATTTATTGTAAAAAAGTGACTGTTGCCATTTTTAATAAGTTATACAGTATTATTATTTTTTAGCAGGTAAAGGAATTTTTATGTAAGTTTATAATAATATAGCAAACAAATTTTCTAGACAAAATTTTAAAACTCAAAATATATGTATGTTAATATATATATATATATATATATATATTGAAATTTCAGTTTTCATTTTTACATGTGTTGACACAAAAAATCAAAAAATTGAAAAAATCAAATAAAGTTTCAAAAATTTGTTAGGAGAACATAATGAGAACAGTTTAAACAATAAATATGCAAATTTTCAGATACATAGTTTAAACAATTAAAAAGTTATTGAAGCTTAAATTTGTAAAACACAATGCTGAGAAAACGGACAGTTAAAGTTTAGAACTCAATTGAACAATCACGTAGGAATTTAATTAAAACCTGATTTTTAAAATGTTGGGATTAGAATATTAAAAAAAAATTGATATCAATTTATTCATAAGAATTTTAAATTTCTTTTACGTTGATAAAAAAAAAAAATAATTTTTTGATAAGTTTTGGGTATTGGAACCCCTTCATCTATAAATTTCAACAAAGACAATAATTCTCTCTCGTGCATAAAATAAAATGAAAAACAAACCTTGTTTGGATGTAGTTCCGGCCAAATTATATGGGCCGGTGGGGCCCGAGTCCACCCAATAATTTTCTATCCCAGCTTACCCCAATTTCCATTGTTCTGTTATTTATTTACCTCTGAAACGAAATTTCATTCTGTTGACGTTCTCAAAATTGTTTTGTTTAAAAAACAGTAAGACAGACAGGAGGAGTAAAAGTAATTCAACAGACGTATAGTTTGATTTCATTTAAAATTATTCTTCCTGCATATTTTATCTGTGAGTATAAGTCAATGGTCACTTGTATTAATGCCCTGACTCACAACCATAAAGCACTCAGATAACTGAATTTATTTTCTCGATGTTCAGCTTTTTATGCTTTTAATTTGTAATCATTTCCATTTTATGATAATTGTGATAAATACTGTTGTCTTTATAAGGAAGAGCTCATGACAGTATAATTTAATAAAATTACTATTTTATACATAAAAAAATTATAGCTTCATACTTGGCTTAGAGTTATTATCTCCCCCCCCCCCAAAGAAAAACTACTCGTGTCATTTTGCCAAAACGTTTTTGAGCCCACCCAATATTTTTTAAAAATTGACGCCACTGGCCACTGCAAAGAATTAGACCAGGAGGCGGCAGCACAGACAATCACCTCATCGAGTTCATGGCTGAAATTCCAGAATTAGTTAAAACTTGATTCGCATATTAAAACGCAATCGGTCTGTCAAGTCATAACTTGGCGGAAAACACCCAAAAACCCGATTTTAGTGGTTGGCTTGTAGGTTTACCATTGTGGGTTCCTGCTCCCAGTCCTCCATGTTTTCATACCTTTGGGTGCAGGAAAACCCAATGGTAAACCTACGAGTCAACCGCTAAAATCGGGTTTTAAGTTGTTTTCCACCAAGATATGACTTGGCAGATCGATTGCGTTTTAATATGCAAATCAAGTTTTAACTAATTCTGGAATTTCAGCCGTGAACTCGATGAGGTGATTGTCTGTGCTGCCGCCTTCCGGTCTAAATCAACCGGGGTAATAACGCCAGTGGATGGCGTTATTACCTCAGTATACTTATTGCGCAGTATATTTTGAACTACAAGCTACCTTGCGAATACATCCAAAATCTCCCACAAAATTTTTAAAGTACAGGGTGGTTATAAAATAAGTATCCCTATTTGGAGCTGTCTGTAGCTTGAAGGAATATCCCGAATGAAACCAAAATTTGTACACATACTATTCGAGAAGGGGGAAGAAGAATGGAATAATAAAAAAATAGTTACAATAATCGGCAACAGATGGCGCTACGGGTTCTATCGGTGCAAACGCCGTTGTAATAATTAGTAAACTCAAAACACGGTCTTTTCTGCCATTAACGTTGTACGACATGGCTCTCAGTTTGCCAGATCGCGCTTTAATCTAAAAACTATTCTACGTTAACAGCTCAAACAGTGCAGCTGCTTTACGTGAATTTAAGCGTGTGAAAGGAATGCGTAAAGTGAAAGGTCCTTTGAAACTGTGTGCAGTGAGAAGAATGGTAAAAAAAATCGAGGAGACTGGATCGTTTACTTTAAAATGTGGAAGAGAGAGGAAACCAGTACCTCTCCGCATGCAAGAAGAAATTGCCACTGCGATTGTGGAGTCATCAGGGATTCCGGAAGCCGGTCCTAGTGCACGTGCAGTTGCCCGAAATTTGGATATTCCATATGCTACCGTTCGAAAAGTCCTAAGAAAGGTAATCCAATTTTATCCGTTTAAAATTAGTTGCCATCAACAATTGTTACCAGGTGACGCACAGCAGAGACTGGATTTTGTTTTAACGGTTTTAGCACGAATGGAGGTGGATGATGCCTTCCCATGGAAGATTTTATGGGGAGATGTAGCCCATTTTCATATGAATGGGACAGTCAATACGCAGAACTGTAGAATATGGGCTTTGGAGCCACGAACTGTTATTCACGAAATACCCCTCCACTCTCTAAAAATCACTGTGTGGTGTGGCTTTACTGCAAGTTTCATTCTTGGTCCTTATTTTTTTTAGGAATTACGTCCAACAGGCCCTGTAACGTGTTCGGTTACTATTATTGCACATTACATTTTACACACGAAAGCGCCATCTTTTGGCGATTATTGCAATTATTTTTTTTATTGTTTCATTCTTCTTCCCCCTCCTCAAATAGTATGTGTACAAATTTTGGTTTCATTCGGGTTATTTCTTCAAGCTACAGACAGCTGCAAATAGGGATACTTATTTTGTAACCACCCGGTACATGAAATACACTACAAATTTATGTAATAAACGAAGTATTTCCTAATAAATATATAGTCTCTACATCACAGAACTTAGCTCGCAAATTTTAGATCGGGCGTTGGCTCTTACGTGTTTCTTCCAGCGATAAGATCTACAAATGGAATAAAGTAACTTTCAGCGGTTGTTTGTGATTCAGATGACTCAAACCCCTTCTGTGCAAGACCCGTAGTGCTATCTCCCGGATTCCTTCATAACTGCGTGTAATATTACTCACCCTGGTATTATTATCCCAGGACACTACTACGTTTTCCTTGTAACCAGTTTCTCAGATTCCTGGAGCATGAATTGCAGCATATATGTGGAGCCCAGGACTTATCCTGGCCCCCAATTCTACATACAAAGTTCAGTTCATAAGCCTTTCTAACTAATGGTGACAAGCTACATTGTTGAGTATTCAATGTAAGTTCACCACATACATAACAAAATAAATTTGGCTTATTTTTACACTGACGAGACATTATAATGCACTGAACGTAATATAATCTTGTCCTTACAACACTTGTACACTTCACACTTAACATCACTAGAATTTTCCAACCAGCAACACTTCAATCACCAACATAAGACGGTGGTAGGAAGCATCTGAAAATAAACAAAAAATCTCTGATCTCTCAGAACTGCTCTCAGTCAGTCGGTTTGTCCTTTATATAGGTTTGGCGAAGGAAAAAAAAAATGCCCCCGACAGAAAAGCCACCAAGCTTCTAGTGAATTCTCGGATATCTCGCTTCCTAACGCAGCTAGAGCCTTGAAACTTCAGGAAGGTAGGTAAGGCTTTTGTCGCCAAGTTGGCGACAGTCTCACTGTCAATGAGAGAGTTTTTTCTTTGTCTGTAAGTTGTTTTTCCGGCACAGAGGCCGCTTACCGCTACAATATAGATTTTCAGTACTAAATATGTGTACATCTTTACCTGCAGTGGCAAAGTTCAATAGAATAATCAGGTTATTAATAAATGTAATTAAATTAAGAAAGCATACAAATTCATCGAGAAAATACGTAAAAAGCTAAAATGTGGGTTTTTGGGAAAATGGTGCGTGGTAAACAAAAAATAATTACAGATTCATTATTTTCAGACAAAAATATACAAAAAACAAATATTTTCATCTAAAGGACATGTTTCATGTTATACAGTGAATTTAACTTTCAACTTCACCACTGTCACTTTTGCAGCATGATTTCTCGAGGCTCTTCGCTCTTTCAATGTAAAGAACACTGGTATATATCGTCTAAGTAAGGCAAACAAAATTCTTCTAAACCGTTTAGCAAGATACTCAGAAATTTTGAAATCTGTGTTCCCACCAAACCAAAATACATCATGAGCCGAAGTTCGTTGCGAAAGCTACTAACTGCTGCACTCTAGGAGTTAGGAATTTGCCAATATTCTTTAGTTAATTATTACAATTAATATTTTCTTTATAAAAGTGGGAATTTTCACTTAGCTTCTTCCTTTTAATGTAACTTATTTTTTGACATTTATAAAATATATATATTTTTTTGTTTTACTGTTAAAATGATTACTTATATATCACTTGGTATGTTTTGATTCGTAGAACTTGAACAGCTGTTATGAAATAAATTTATTGAACAGCTGTAATGAATGTATAAAGGTTGTTTTAGGGAATAATTCTCTCTGCGCTTCTTTCAATTCAAATCAATCTGAATTCAAATGTAGACATCTTAAATGTGCTGATTAATTAAAAAATATATGAATTCATGCATTTTATTTGAATAGAAAAATAATGATTTGTTATTTTTGACGATTTTCTGCCGAAAATTGAGAATGAAATTTTAAAATGTCGCATTAATTATAAAAATAAATAAAAGCATTTTACTTAAATGTTTTGTGTAATGTAAAAAGTTTTTTTTTTTTTTTGAAGAAATGGTTGCTTTTTTTATTTATGTAAGAAAAATCAAAACTCAATAATCACATAGACTAGATTATAGAGTAGTATTTAAAGGTATGAAAATTAAAATAATCGGTAAAACTAAAAAAAATTTAAATGCATTTGTAATATAAATGTGATACATAGTAAAAATATTTAAAATTAATATTGTAGCGTGTACATTTAATTTTTTAGCATCAATATATTGCATTAAAAGTAAAATTTCTTTTAGATATATAGAATGTAGGATTCCACAAATATTTTAAATGTTCTCCTCTACTCATATGTAGAAAGCAAGGGAATCGTAAAAATTTTTCGACTTCCGAATTTTAATGAATTTTTACGTTTTGGGATGCCTTGAACACGATCTGTTATGAAAATTTTAAATGAAAACAATATATCTTTGATTTACGAGTAGAAAACAAGTGATTCATGAGCTCTTGTTTAAAAAAAAATTCAGATGTTTCCCTGATCTACTATTTGTTTCAGTGTTTCGTTTATGCTTTACGTAGCGTCATCAGAATCCGAGAAATGTGCGGATGGCGGTGACCTAGCACTTGGCGCCAAGCCATAAAGGCATTTAATTATCACTCTAAATTATTACTACTTGTGTATTAGCGATTGATAGTAAATACAAAATAAATTTTTAGCAGCACACGTCTAAGAGAATTGACCGTTGGTGAGAATAGGGGCCAGTTAGGAACGCAGGTCTCAAACGAAAATTGAGGACGCTTTTAGTGAATATTGTTCTATTTTAGTGGCACATAATTGAAGTTTTCCCTGAGGCAAGTGAGCAAAGACGCTGTCTTTTAAAAGTCATATGTTATTTATTTAACAGGAGCTTTTCGGTAACATGTTAATGCAATATTAGATTCCAGCGAAGTAACTAGGTTATTTATCCTAATATGTTAAATAACGCTCATCCCTACCCTGTATATAATTTTTTTGAAAAAAAAAGAGAGAGAGAGAATTATAATGCCTAAAAGACGTCTATTTCTTAATAATTCTATTTTCCTGTTTTATGTAGTTGATTTTCATGAATTCTTTATAAAGATTTATAAAAATTCAAATATTACATTAAAAAAAATATTTTCGTTTAAACATATAAAATGTTTTGTAAAGAACAAAGAATCATAAAAATTCGTTAAAAAAAATCATGCAGCATATTTCGCATGATAAAAATTCGTGTTTGATATATATTTATCATGTATGAAAAATACAAATTCAGAATGTGGTAAGGGGCTGTTCAAGTATTACGTAAGCATGTTTTTGGCAATTTTTGACCCCCCTCCCCCCTTGTCAGCAAAAATAAGCAAATCGCAAACCCCCCCTTAATAATTACGTAAGCAAATTGCAACCCCCCCCCCCCAACTTTTTTTAACAGTAATAATTTAATTAAAAAAAATTAGGACTTAATTCAAATTTAAAAAAAACTCTACTCGATTTAAAAATAATAATAAAAAAATGCTTGTTTTATTTCCTTACAATTCAAATTAAGAAAAATTCTTAGATCACAATTTTAGAAGAATTTAGCCATTTGTAAAATTTTAATTTGAACATGCCCATATCTATTCCAATGCTAACCACGGCTGCTCAAGCCATTTTTCCATATCTGTTATGATATTGGTTTCCAGTTTTACTTGATTATCTTCATCGCTTTCTTTTCGGATGCAATCTTGATCAACTTCATCTTCATTGATCCACTCACCATCTTCCATATCTTCCACGAATTTTACGACGCACATAAGTTCATTTGCTCGACGAGCAGCAATTCTCAATGGTCGTATAAGGCAGGCCTTCTCGCTTTTTTCACTGTGTTGGTTTTTTTGTGTCTGTTTGCTGACTTCTGAGATGCATGATATTGGCCACAAGTTCTTGTGGATAATTGCGACTTTGTGGAAGGGCAAAAATAGTCATACGGCATCTTTAAAAATCCCTTTGCTGTAATATTCAGATTTAGGGCCAGACGGAGACTTTAATCTATAAATTCCCCCTCCTCACTTGTAATGATGTCATTTGACGATTGTATAATTTTAATTGGAGGAGGAAGGAATTGTCCTTTTAATATACGAAATAATCCACTACGTGCAGAAGAGCAACAATTCTTTACTTCGCATTTTACAATTTGCAGCAAGTATTGACTTTCTTGTACGTGCTTCGAATACCAATCCAAGTCAGAACCAAGAGGGCCTGGTTCGTCTAAATCAACATATGTGGCAGTAACAGGATAACCGTCAATGTTTAATGAGTTCCAGATTTCTGCAAGAGTTTTACCAGCAAAAACCAGCAAAGTTATTTTGCTCCATTTCTTCATCAATAGTGTGACCGTTCTCATCGAGATGGGAATCATGATAGTCATGAGGGAGTATAAGACCAGACAGTTCTCGACTGAGTGGTGCTATTCGCCTTTCTCCTCGATTATATGCACCTCTTCCAGGAGCATTGCACGCTATGAAAATTCCATCTGAATCATGCTTTTTGAAATGGTTAATAGCAAACGATATGACTTTCTGGTAGCGGGGATTCTCGTCTGGACCTCCATCAACCGTAACTATGATACAGGTTTGATGAAACCCTCTTCTGTTTTCACTAATTTTTCAAAGTCTTTGAGTGTTAATAGAGTTTCAAAATCCTGAGCATGAGTATTTGCTGTGGAAGAACTGTGTTTCCCACTTCTTATAGCTATAAACGTTGTACCAGAATAAGCTACGGCTTTACTTTGACCTGCCATTTTGGGAGCAATCACAATACCAGCGTAAACAGATGGGATAAGTTTGTGGCGTTCAGCGATGACCCAGTCTTGTTCGGGTAAGGATACACGATACTCCATATGCATCAGTCTCGGAACCTGTTTATTGGCTGCTGTAATTTCCAAAGGTACACGTGCTTTGTCATCCTGTGAAAGAAAAAGCACTTGCATGGGTCCAAGAATTGAAGCTAAAGTTTCTAAATATCGGATGGATGTTACTGCAAATTGGGTATCAATGTGAGGTTGGTGATAGTCCGCCTAGCCCAAGAAAGTTTTACCGGCACTGTAGTGACATGTCTTCGATTCTCGATGGTTGAGGAATTTTTTGGAAGCAAAAGAAGATATGTTCTACTCCTGCTTATTGCAAAACCAACCTTTTTCAGTTCTGCAGTCAAGTCATCGAGAATTTTGACACTTCGTATTGACTCGCTTCTTCTTTTTGCATCTGCAGCGCTTCCAATAATAGTTATGTCTGCAATTGCCTTAAGCAATAATGGTTGATCTACATTTAAACTTGGTCTTACTACTGATTCCCTCTAAGCTAATTTTTTTTAATGTCTGGATTATCATGGCAGATTTTTTCAAGCTTTGTTCGTTTGGTGGTTCGATGTTTTCTTTATTATTCAGCTTTTTGTCGTTTCCTTTTTAAGGATTGTTTAATGGTTATTTAATCGTAATCTCATAATACAACTTAATTTATCATTTTTCTAATTGAATTTATTTATTACAAAGTTATGACTTAAAAATAAATATTTATAATAAAAGAGTTCATAAAAATGTGCATTTTCAAATGTTATATTTTTAAATGCTCACTTTTCCTTAATCCTTAATTTTCATTCAAATATTTCACGTTTACGTGAATTTAACTTCACGCCAAATAACACGCTTGGCGACAACTGAGTCCATCTAACGGAAAAGTACTTAAAAATGAGACTTGACATTCATAGAAGTATAAGATACATTGTTTTCAATTCAATTGGATTACATTTCATTTTTAGTAAGGCACAAAATTTGAAAACAGTTAGAAGATTATCTGCTACGAAACTTACGTATTTTTAATTTTTTTTCCCTTATGGATGCATTAATTTTTGAGTTATTTGAAAAGAAAAAATAAGGTTTAGCTTGGCTACGCCATATTTAAAAAGTAATAACTCGTGTTTTAACATTTCCCTGGTCTTTATTTATTGCCATACTGACCATGTTTCGCCAAGGCTACACGGTCATTTTATCTTATCTATCTTTTTCCAATTTTTACAAGTAATTATGTAAACTTAAAGTTATGATAAAATATATTTAAACTTTTAAGAATAAATTGATTATAATTACCTTTATAAAATAATCAAGAAAGACTGATTTCTTTTTGGTTGCCTTACGCAGTTCGTCCTCAATTCTTTTTAGCACCAATACCTCTAACTCTTTGTCAGTTTTAGAAGACTTTTTGTACTGCCGCCACACTTCATTCGTTTTACATTGGATATCCTTCAAAGGTTTATCGTAATCTCATAATACATTATAATATTTAACTGACAATATTTATCTGATGCAGACTTTTTGAAACTTTCGAAAAGTTTTTTATACAAGATTTCTCGAAATGAAGACATATTTCCGATTTCATTTATTTTAAACACTCCTACACTACAGTACTGAGAGGTTTTCAAAACCTACGAGACACCAGACAGTAGAGTAGTCGGTCACTATGGTTATGGGGTTCAACCACTTGACAGAGGAGGGGTAGAAACAAAAAAGATGGAATTTTACGTACGTTTTGGAAACTTTCCAGAAAAACTCGTACTGTCACAATACAACATATCGCATCGGTCCATTCTATTCTATTCTATTCTATTCTATTCTCACAATTAGAAATAGTAGTATGTTCTCAGAGATAATAAGCCCTCATGCATCAAACATGAACAGTCACCTCTAGATAAAAGAGATAGTTTATATTTTCCTTGTGCGGTCAAAATAGTTGACATCAGAACTTCAAGTTTAATTTGAAAATTTTAAGTTTTTTTATTTTTTTTTTGTATTTTTACAATTTAAGAGATTTGTAAAAAGTCTTACGTAGGCATCATTCAAACACCCCCCTCCCCCCTAGGTGCTTACGTAATACTTGAACGGCCCCTAATTTAAATTTCGAAGCTGGGTTCCTACGGACAGGCCCATATTTTGGATGTGTGACGCCCTGTGGCCGTAATTTATTTTACGACCCCTCCTTTCACTCAGTTCCAACTTCAATAATTTGTGGAATTATTTACTTCGCTTTTAAACTCTATAAAAAACGTCTAAACTTAACTGCGAATACAAAAGCATAAAACAAATATGCAAGTTAAAGGTTTATTAGTTATTCTGAAAAGAATATTTAGTGGTAAATACACAGAAAATAAAAGTTCAGTTAATTAGCCCGTTTCAAAAATATCGCACAAAACTCCACTTTCGTTGAACAAAAATAATAAAAATAGCAGAAAATTTTCACTGCAGTTTTAATAATCACAGTAAAATTCACAGAAACCTCCAATTTAATTAAGCAAAATATATGGGAGAAATACACAAAAAAGTCGCTACAGTTTAATAGCCTATACTTAAAGAATGTATATTACAGAAACATCCAATTTAGTGAGTCAAAAAATATGTTTTACAAACTTTATAATTTAGTAATCATTTTGCGATACTCAGGGAACTAAAAAAAATGACTTTCTTCTCACTTTTAAATTTCCAAATGCATTTATTACTTACTCGAAATTGAGACTGATTGTATGGTGAGCATTTCAAGGTTGACTAATTATTCCTGATACTGTGTTGTCTGTAAGCAGTTTTTAATCTGTTTTAAAGCAGAAAATAATCTCAGATGATTCATTAAAACATCTCTTACATTTAATTTGCCAAAATTGTCTTGAAATCTCATCAGCTGCAAAAGATGGAACTGATTTCTAATCTCAAGAAGTTTAGTTTTCTTCTGCATATTTGTAAATAGGATAAGAGGTCTGTAGCTCTGATAAAACCATAACAAGAGAGGGTGATTTCCACATCCACGGCTTACAGTTTTGTCCAAATTGCTTCAGAATATAATCCCACACTTATGTCATGAGTGCTAATTCAACGTTTTAGAAAACCCTTAGCTGCACATCTAATTTTACTCTTTTTTAATTTTCTGAAATTATCCTTCGTGCAAATAACACTGCTTTCTAACTTGCAAGCATCCTCATGTGCATACCATCAAGTTGATAACGTTTTCAATGTCATACAGAAACAAAAAAAAATTACCGAGATGTTCTGTCACTTACAAAGTAGTTGCATACACTATGTATTAATTTAACAAGAACGTAAAATCTTGCGTCAAGCATAGATTATGAAACACTTTCCAACACAGGCAGAAAACTGTAACGAAACTTCACCGTTAAATAAGGTGAAAGAAGATATGTAAGTAAACAGGTTAGAAAACATATAACACATTGAAAAATACAGTTTTCGAAATTACTTTCCAGAGTCAAAAAAGTAGTCGAAATATTTTGTGCAGCCCTGTATATGATCAATAGATGCGGATATATAGCATGATAAAATTTAGTTAAGTTAGAATATTCACATTTAGCTATTTCCTCCGATCGATGGAAATGCACTCGACATCTTTTGTACAGCCCTGTATATTATCTGAAGACTTTTGTACACGCAAAAGACAAATTAAAACTCACTCGCAGCAATTACCAACTGTAAACGACAATGTACCTTTTTCTTTGCGTAGCCCTGTATATGAATTTTTTTATATTCCACAAACATCTATTAGTCTACCAAATATAGTTTAGCAGGAAAATGCGTAACACAATTAAAAACTATCCTTAAGCAATTCACTCCCATAGTCTGTAATACTTACGGATTTCCTTGTGTAGCCCTGTATATGGACAACCAAGTTTATAAACAAGTACGTACTATGAAAAAAAATAGTTGAACTTAAAAACGCAAACCAAAGTTGGAAACGCACTTATCACACATAGACTGTAAATATCGCACCTGTACTGTAACCGATATCTTTTGTGTGTCCCTGTAAATAAACGCAAGACTACACTTTCAAGAGAGCAATTTATAGTGTACCTCAGTAATGCATATAATTTTCGTTATGTTTGAAATAGTGAAATATCATTAAATTACGCTGCAAACGACTTTTCCCCATAGAACAATATGTAACAGAAATCTTTTGTTTGACCCTGTAAATGAATAATAAATGCTTTGCACCCCATATTCTACAAAAAGCATGTTTTAATGCTACTCATAATTATATATCAATTTTATCGTGTTTTAAATGACGTAGCATCATCAAAATCCACTTGAAACGATTATTTGCCATTGAGTGTAATATAACGGAATACTTTTGACTGTCCCTCTAAGAAAACTATTAGTGCTACACACTTCAGTTGAAATAGGGAACATGCTATAGTAAACGACAATAACATACAAAAATTTCAGGACAATCCGAGTAGATTTACGTGAGTTAGAGCACGGGCAGACGGCCAGACAAACCGAAGTCATAAACACTTTTCAACCAGGTTGGAAAGTGTTAAAAAAATTCAAGTGTACAACATTGTAACTGAACGTTCTCGCTAAAACTTAGCATGGAACGCGCGAAAAATGACGCTATTTAAAATGAAATTCGCAGGATTTGTGCCATTCTAATTATGGATAATTTTAATAGATATTACACTAAATCGCACCAAGTATTTATGCATTGTAATTTCTCAATGTTGACAATATTTTGATTTAATTTCTATTAGTCTTTATTAGCAATCTGCCACAAAAATTTCCGTTTCTAAATTTTTTCTCATCATGTCTTTTTTTTTTTTTTTTTTTTTTTTTTTTAGAGCTGAACACAGAATAATGAATAGCAACATATGAGTTAAAACTGAAAAAAGTTTTTCAATTGTGAAAACGAGTTTTTTTTTTTCACTGGAAATTTGATGAAACACCTTTCTTGGTCGGTCACTAGGCGAAAACTTGTTCTGCGACGAATGCCCTTAACTCAGTCAGTTCCCAACGCTCGAGAGTGACACAGGTGCAGTTCAAGTGCTTAAGGGTGCATAAATCACCGTTCGGATCTATAAATAACACTTTCTCTGGTAACTCATGGAAATTGGTGATCAAAATCGCGATTCTGTATCGGACTGTCGGACTAAAATCTTGAATAAATTTGGTATTTGTGAGAATTTGGATAACACAATTATAGATAAATTGTGTAGCCTGAAAAATTTTCTACCTTCGAATACTTGATTAATCTTAATGTTTTCAGAAACGTGGAAGCAGCAGCTCCAAGAAATTAAAACTTGTCAGCATGCCAAGAGCAAAATGCAAAAATCCATCAAGAAAGCCCAAACGAGAACGAGTTCAACCACTCAGCAGCACGGAGAGGAGTCGCCTGCAGAAATTGAAGCAGAAAGAACAGCCTAGCCCGAGTGGATCCAGAACGAGCGGGCGACTGAAGCGTCAGCCAAGTCCCGCGCCAAGCACCTCGGGAGTCTATTCCAAGAGGCAAACAACGGTTCTATTATGTCTTCGGTGAAGGACGAATATAACGATACCCCACACGATGTATCCAGGGTCGAGATAGTGGTCAACAGGGCTCCCCCAATGTCGCTGCTCCACACGCCGCCGCTCGACGTGCTGTGTCGCTACGCTGGTGTCGGCAAACAATTCTGCGTATGCTTCCGGGACAACGAATTCAGATGCGTCTGCAACCGACTCTGGTTCAAAAACGATATCAAGAAGAACCAGGCGAAGACCTTCGCCGATCTGACCGAGACGTTCGGTGACAGGCGGCTAGAATTTGGATATCCATTCGTTCTGTGATTGGATTTTGGCTCCTACCTGGATAGCATTGTTATGATTGGCCCTCAGATTCAGATATTCAGACAATACTGACTTTTAATGTCTTGGAAGTGGTGATCGATTGAATCACGCAACGTGTATTTTTGATTCACAGAATTCAATTACAACAAAATTTAATGATGATTCTGAATAATTTAAAAAATACAAGCATAAATAATTTACGTACATTTGTGAAGTATTTTTTCCAATTTCTACAAACAAATTAAAGCAAAAATACGTTTTTACAACATAATGGATAATCTGCTTTTAATAATAACAGTGTTGTTTAAGCAAGTGTTTGTAAATTAGTTTATTTTTTATCATATACCCGATCACTAACGCATGTGAGAGCGCTTCGTGACCATGAAAAGAAAAAAAAAATCACCGGATGCAGAGCAACATCGTATTGTATCAATCTCAAAAATGCATGAAATTCGTTAAAGACACGATCACTAACGCATGTATGAGCGCTTTGCGCCCAGGAAACAAACAAAAAAAACATAACTGGATGCAGCAACCTCGCTGTGTAGCAATCTCTAAAATTCATGAAATTTGCTAAAGCATGCTGATGCACAAACTATAATTTGTGCATCAGCGATTCGCACCCATTAAATAAAACAAAAAAAATATGTGGACTCGGCTAAATCATTGCGTTAGAATCTCTAAAAATAGGAAATTCGTTAAAACTGTAATCACTTATATCGAATATTAAAAGAATTCTTATTATATAAATTCTTAATATTGTTTCAAATTATTTTTTATAACTTAATTAAATATTGAAAACATAAACTTTCCATTTTTTCATTGAAATTATTTTTTTATAACTAAATTAAATATTGAAAAATTAAACAATTTTCATTTTTTCAAACTTTTCGCTGCTTTGTTTCAATCTGGGGTCTACACTACTGGAGACAAATGACATATCATATAGCTACGATGCACTCATTCCAAAATATCTTACAAAATTTTAATTTATAGATCACCGCTTCTAAGACATTAAAATTCAGTACGGTTTGGATATCTGAATCTGAAGAGCCAATCAGTACACTGCTAACCATCTAGATGCCAACATCCAATCTCAGAACGAATGGATATTCATATTATAGCCACCTTACCTTAGCCACCACGGTATGGGGATCAGAGCCGTCCTTAGTGAAAGCGAGGCCTGGTACATATTCGTATGTTACAAATACTTATTGAAATAAAGGTTATCGTTTGTCTAAAATCATCAATAGCACCGGCTTTTTAACAGTTAATATTACAACTTCAAAATAGCAAATGAATCATAAGTGTATAGCATCTCCTATAACCAGCAGTATCATCACCGTATCTGGAGCTTAATTTGATGCCTCAGTAGCTTATCTTAAAGGTCCAGGCCTAGCCCGAAACCCAAGTCCTGACCAAACTCGGCCTTACATTTTTCTGAAGACTGTGATCGGGCGGGCCCAGGACTTTAGTTTTTCTAGGTCGGTCCGAGCCTTGGCCGCACTTTTTTTCTGCTGACTCGTGCCGAGCCGGGCATAGACTTCATTTTATCTGGGCTGAGTCGGGCCTGGACTTTATTTTATAAGAAACAAGTCTGCCCTGGCCAATTTTCCAGGAAAGAAAATTGGCCCAAGTCCATGTCGACTTGGAAGGTTTTATTTTAAAGTAATAGTGATACTGTACTTTTGTTTAACGGAATCTTTAGACATTTAATTTGGTATAACAAATTATTAAGAAATATGTTTCAAAATCTTCTTTTTTCCCCTTACACAGATTTAAAATTATGATTTTCTTTAGCCATCTTTTTCTTTCATTGTAAACCACATTATTATTTTTAAAGAAATAAGTGTTCATGCACAATCGTGGAAAAAAACCCGCACCATCCCACATGTATTTTATCATCAAGCTATCGTAGAGAGATATGAGAGGTACCGATCAACTGGGAATTGTATCTACTACTTTTCAAATATGAATGCAGTTTTTGAAATAGGGGCTATCTAACATATTAAAAATTGTACCAATTTTCATTTTTCATGTGTTAACATCCACTTTTGATACTTTATTTGATTTCCTTGGATGAAAGCTGCTCTGCATAAAAACGATCATTTAAATACACTCATTATTCAACAAATTTGCAAACTTAAAAGAACGAAGAGATAATGTAACAGAAAGATTCAAATATAGATAGATATGTTTAACAAAATTCTGTTATTAAGTTCAAAGTATAACAAATCTTTTTTCCCATAAAGTCTTAGCCTCAAAGACTTAAATTAATTTTTTTTCCTAAAAAAGCTAAATTACTTTCAGCATAAAAGTCTGTGAAATAACTTTTGGAGAAAAATATTATGATAAATACAATATTAAGCATTGAATTATAGTAATTTCAATTCAATAGCATAAATGAATGGGTATATGGTTAATATTTACATTGACAAAAATCACTTTGCTTTCGCTTTTAAAATATGTAAACACGTTATTTTTTTGTGACAAAACTAGAAACCTATTTCTAATATAAATGATTAGTTAATACAAAAAATAATCAGGTATACTATTTTCGACAATTTATAGTAAAAGCATTTCATGGTATTTTCGTATAAAAACTAAAAATTTTCCTTCTAAACTATTATTTCGATTATTTAAATTATCTGTTGACAAAGTGTTGTAAATGGGAAAAAAAAACAGATGCAACAGAATTCATATTAAACCAAATACATCGAATCACTCATTAGCCAAAGAAAATTTCCAGCAATTAATTTATCTCATTCATTAAAACTATGAGAAATTAGGATAAATGTCCGTAAAGATATATGAACACACATCCGAGCTCTTATTCTTTCCCTATAGCTTGCATTTAAAGCTATAAAGATATGAACCTCACTTGTACAGAGGATAACACGCTTGTCCTTTACATAGAATGTTGTAGGTTCAATCCCCGGGCCTACCAGCATTCAAAAGTATTCTTTTAAATTAGCGATTACTTCCTAAACAGTTCATAGGTTGTGTCACTAAAAATAAAAATAGTTTAAAAAATAAATTAAAACCCTTTAAAATATGCAGGGTGATTATAATTAAAGTTTAAGTTTCAAAACGCTCTAAAAAACGAACCACTGATTAGAATGCCATCAAAATTGAACGGCGTATTATTGAAGAAAGGGGAAAGAACATGAACCAAAAGAAAAAAAAAATAGTTCCAAATTTTAGTGACAGATGGCGCTATAAGCGTCAGAAGATGTAAATTAAATACCTGGCATGCGCACGGCTATTTCAGGTGTTATAAAAGCGTTGGGTAAACGACGTTTCCTCATTTTCATTTCGCGTCACAGATGTTCGCCATGAGTGTCTCAATGAAGGACCGGGCTCTGCTTGTAAAGCTTTATTACAAGAACGGTGATTCTGCACCAGTAGCTCTGCAGAAGTTCAGGACCCTCAAGGGTATGAAAAAGGTGTTGGACCGATGACTGTCATGGGTCTGGTGAAAATGATGAAAAAATTCGAAAATACAGGTTCGTTTGATGTGAAGTCTGGCAGAGGAAGGAAAAGATGTGATTCGGCGGTAGTTGAAGAAATGGCCACAGCAGTTCAGGAGGAGTCGAGCGGTGGTGTGCAACCATGCAGTACACGGAGAATTGCCCGAACATTGGACAGGCCTCTGAGCACGGTGCATAACATTCTACGAAACATTCTGCTATACTGTCCGTACAAAATTTGCCATGTGCAGGAGTTGTTTCCTTTTGACCTGCCAGCAAGAGAGGGTTTTGCTTTGAAATTTCTTGTTCGCATGGAAGTGGACAATGATTGTCCGTGGAAAATTCTGTGGACAGACGAAGCCCATTTCCATCTGACGGGATATGTCAATACACAGAATTGTCGAATATGGGCAACAGAAAATCCACTCGCAACGAACCCAGTACCACTTCATCCTGCAAAGGTCGTGTGGTGCGGATTTACGGCATCATTTATCGTAGGGCCATATTTTTTCGAGGAGACGGGTGCTTTCGGTCCTGTTGCCGTTACCGTCAATGGTCAGCGCTATGAGTCTCTTTTGCCGAGGCTAACGAAAAAAAAAGGCTACCGTGGTACTGTACGCGTATCTTTTTTTACAGACCGCGGAAGTCACATGATACTCGAATGCACCAATGTCGGTGTACGAAAAGAGCAACACGTCACTCTAGCGGTCTTTAAAAAAAGATAAGTGGAATGCACCGCGGTAGCCTGTCTTTTTCGTTAGCCTCGTCTTTTGCGTAATGACGTCATTCCAGCTCTGAAACAGCGTAGATGTCTGGATAGTATAATTTTTATGCAAGATGGCGCTCCTCCGCACATTGCAAATCGAGTGAAGCAGTTGTTAAGGCGGCATCTCGGAAATGCTAGAATTATCAGTCGTCATTTCTCTACAGCCTCGCCGGCCCGATCCAACGCTCCCTAGAGATAATGCCTAAGAGCTCAATTTTGACGTCACGGCAGATCGGCTAATGATTCAACTGATAACATCCTACCATTCCTGCAACCACAATAAAACAAAATTCTAAATGACTTTTTTTTTTTTAACTTTCATAATAAAATTGAAGATCAACTAATTCAAAACACACTATTTGCTTTTCACACCCGCGCCAAAAAAAAAAAAAAAAAAAAAAAAAGTTTGTAGGATTTAGTATCAAGAAAAATTTGTTTTATGTAACAAAATTTGAAATACAAAATAGTTATTTTTATTGAAAAATAAAAGCTATCTTTTGAGGTTTCATTAACACTTTTTTTTGTTGTTGTTGTTAATGTGCAAATGAAAGCTCGCATATTTGAGTTCTAGCATATTTTCATGAAAATTAATAATATTTTGATTAAAGATTGGATTGCTTTCAATTAAAGTACTTATTTACAGTATATATGTGCATTTTTATCAATATTAACAATGCTAATCATTATCTATTAAAATATGTTTACTTTGTCACTGCTGAATACTGGATTGAATATTTGCATTTGATATTTACAAATTTCATTTATTTTGCCATATATGCAGTGTTTTTTTATAATCACTAGTAGTAGTTTACTATTATTAGAAAATATTAAATATATATTTTAGTTATGTGCAATTGAAAAGATATAATTTTGTTTTGGTTTATATTTAGATATTTTGTTTTTGTTATGCAAAACATGATAAGATAAAAACTAACTTTTAATTAGTTTTTTAAATATTTTTAACACAAAAGTAATTACAAAATTTAAATGATAGCTCTAAAAAATTTGCTAGATATTTGCATTTTATACACAACACACACACATATGAATGTAATATTTAATATTTTTTTTTTCAAAATATAACCAAAGATGTTTTATTATGTAATATAATAATTCTAATTATAAAATAATTATTATAAATACCTAAAAATCCATATAGTTTTAGACCTTATATGAATGTGATTATATTTAGATAAACTAAATATAATCCCAAAAATATAATAAATTATATAATAATAAATATAAAATATATAAAAATAAAATAAATTGTAATCGGAAGTATGATGTTTTAGACCTTATTTGAATAATGTGATTATATTTAGATAAACTAAATGATAATGATGTCATAATGATAGAATTTAGATAAACTAAATATAATCCCAAAAATATAATAAATCATGTAATAATAAATATAAAAATAAAATAAATTGTAATCGGAATTATGATGTTTTTTAGACCTTATTTGAAGAGGGTGTAATCAGTGTGGTATACATGTAACATGCATTTATATAACAAATAAGTAATTAAAAAAACATTTTTTAGCTAAGTGTAGTATATTTAAGGCAAAGGCAGATTTGAATGCTAGCCGTAATAATTTCATTTGAACATTAGTAAAAATATATATTTAATATTTTCTAATAATAGTAAAATATCTCTGGTGATTTTTATTGGTGATTATAGAAAAACTGCATATATGGCGAAATAAATGTAATCATCAAACGCTAGTCAGTACCCAGATAACAATTTTTGATTTTTAAAACATTTTTATAACCCTAACATGTAAATGACTAGATGCTTTTTAAAGGCTTTGTCTGAAAGGTTTGCAAACATTGTAAAAAGCATTATAAAAGGTTGCTAGTTGACACAATCTGAGGTACTTTGTAAGTGTTTTAGGACAAGCATGCCAAAATGTAGAAACGTAAGGCTAGTTACAGTATTTCATATTAAGCATTGTAACAAGATTTACAATCAAAGGTAGATAATAATGCTTTTATCATAAGCATCTTCTATAAAGGAAATGAAAAATGTTTTGATTAATCTGTTAGTTTTAAATCTTAATTGACAGAGGCATGAGATTTTCATTAAAATAACTTGACTTAGAATTTTTTTTTTGTTTCTGTGGGAAATTAAATTTTAGCCTAATATTTATATACTGAAAAAAAAAAAGGCTTTTTATTAGCTCTTATTATATTTAAGAAGTCATATTACATAGCAAGTTACATATTTTAATTAATATATTGTTTTTTTCCCTTTAATGTATTTGCTTTTTTTATTATTATTATTAATACATAGCTTTTTTTCTAAGTAATTGCTAAAATTTTAATATATTTTATTTTTTAAGTTCTACTGATTGAATTTTGCCTTTGTTTCTGTGGGAAACTAAATTTTAGCCTAATATTTATATACTGAAAAAAAGGAAAATAATGCTATTTATTAGCCTACATTATATTTAAGAAGTCATATTACATTTAGCAAGTTACATATTTTAATTAATGTGTTTTTTTTTTCTTTTAAAGTAATTGCTAAAATTTGAATATATTTTATTTTT
The DNA here is from genome assembly GCA_963931845.1 of Maratus michaelseni. Taxonomy (NCBI): domain Eukaryota; kingdom Metazoa; phylum Arthropoda; class Arachnida; order Araneae; family Salticidae; genus Maratus; species Maratus michaelseni. The sequence continues at coordinate 70,900,218 of OZ007586.1, read as the reverse complement.
TAAGTTTTACTGAGTGTTTCTTTTGTTTGTGTGGGAAACTAAATTTTAGCTTAATATTTATATGCTGAAAAAAAAAAATAATGATTTTTATTAGCCCATATTATTTTTAAGAAGTCATATTACATTTAACAAGTTACATATTTTAATAAATATATATATATTTTTTCCTTTAAAGTAATTACTAAAATTTGAATATATTTTTTTAATTTTACTAAGTGGGCTTTTCTTTTGTTTCTGTGGGAAATTAAATTTTAGTCTAATATTTATATACTAAAAAAAAAAAAAAAAAAAAAAAAAAAGAGAGAATAAGGATTTTATTAGCCTATATTATATTAAATTAAGAATTCATATTACATTTAGCAAGTTACATATTTTAATAATTATATCGTTCTTTTTTAGTAATTGTTAAAATTTGAATGTATTTTATTTTTTTATATTTTAATATATTGCTTTTTTCCTTTAAAGTAATTGCTAAAATTTTAATATATTTTATTTTTTAAGTTTTATTGAGTGTTGAACATTGTACTCAGGGGTGCCATGTCAGAACTTTCTTCGAGAGGGGAGGGGGGGTGTTTATTTTTTTAATCTTGTTGTGGACAGCCTAGAAATAATTGATAAGTTTTTCTTCATATTTTTAAAATTAACCAAAGTACTCATTGATGATGTGTCTCACATTGAGAATATTGCAATAGGACGGATAATTTGTGCGCTTAAACTGTTTATTTAATGCAAATGTTTCTATTCTATTCAAATCAGACAAGTTATTTCAGAGTTTATGTAATTTCTAATTCTTAAATATATATATATATATATATATTATTCTGACATATTTTGAAATATAAAATTCCTTGGAGTTGGGGGAGATAGCACTATTTGTACCGATTCTGTCCAAATATATTTCTTACTATGTATGTGTGTATAATATATATATATATTGAATATGTAATCAATCCACTACATTAATAGATAACATTTTCATATTCAAATGTTCCTAAATTATGTTAAGAAGTTTTCTTTAGGAAAATTTATTTTATTATTTAAAATTATTCTTATGCACATTGGTGTAGTTTTGAAAATTATTGGTGGTGAACTTGAACATAATTTTTTTTTCACACACATTTGTGTGTGTAAAAGACATTACTTACAGATTCAGTGTTGCTATTTTAACTACCTTTTAAATAAATTAAACAGAATTGTATATTTATAAATAAATCACATTAAGACAATGTAAAAATTCAAATGTACAAACCAGTTTATAAAATGATATACTCGCTGTCATTCACGAATCTTTTATAATAAAATTACAATGAAAATTGACTTTGAATAACATTTTTTCAGAATATGAATTCTTTTCCTATTTTTACTTTTTATATGGGTTTTTGGCTACAAAATTTCAAATGAAAAATAAATAAAATTAGGTATTAGTGGAAGATGAAAATTTTTTTCTAATGTTGTTTATCTTTGTAACAAAAGAAAAAGAGGAAATTCTAAAAATATATATATTAGAGGGGAGGGGAAGTATTTATTTAATTATTGGTTGGATTCGGGCATATACAACTCTACTCTACGCCTACATACATAGTAAATGTGATTATATTTTCAGTTACTTACCTTTTGAATACAGTTCACTGGTACAGGATCAGCTAATTATACATTGTATGAGGGAAAAAAACAACAACCTGTGTTTACTCACAGTGCTAACACAAATACCACACCAAATATGTAGAATTTCAATATACCGTACATTATACACTGTTGCAATATGTATTCTAGTTGAAAGCTAAGAATACTTTAATAAAAAAAAAAATCTGTATTTCTATGTAGCTATGATTTTTTTTTCATTTCGTCTACAAGAGAAATACTTTCCTATATGTGACAGAGCAAACACAAACTAATGTTGTTACTTTTATTTTCTAATATAACTCATTTAAATTACTGTTTTTCTTTTATAATAATTTTTAATAACTTTCTCTTAAAATGAATTCTTTAATGATGCAAAAAGAAACTTTTTTATATATTCAATGATAATCTTCTCAAAACATTTTTATGCTAAAGTAATAATTTCTTGCCCATTTAATAGCTTCATTACATAAATTTTACAGATTACAATGTGACAAATAAGTATTAAAAATATAATTTTTAATCTACACCCAAAGATTACTTTAACTAATAATATTTTTTAATATTGTAATCTTTGCATTTCCTCATCTAATATTCCATAATTCCTTTCTAGTTAAAAGCTAAGAATACTTTAATTTAAAAAAAAATCTCCATTTCTATGTGACCTTGTTTTTTTTTTTTTTTACAAGAGAAATACTTTCCTATATGCAACAGAGCAAACACAAAGTAATGTTGTTACTTTTACTTTCTAATTTAACTCATTTAAATTACTGTTTTTTCTTTATAATAATTTTTAATAACTTACTCTGAAGCAAACAAAAGTATTTCTCAATATCCAGGCAATATTTTCTAAAACAAATGAAACATTATTCAGTTTAAATAATTCTATTTATTTACATACAAAAAATAATATAATAATCAACAGCTCGAGTAAAGTCTATTTTCTTCTTGATTCTTTCTTTTCTCTCTAGCAAATAAAAAGATAAATAAATAAATAAATATAGACACACGCATCAAATATGTATAGTAAAAGGAAATAAACTACACAATAAGCAGTATCACAGCCAGGATCCCCATCTGGGATTGTTACTCATTAAAAAAAAAAAAAAAAAAAAAATGCTGTGTGACAAAAAGTAATGAAAAACACAAATAGCCGTAATAAACTTAACATTTGTGTGCTTAAAGGTTTCATAAAAGAGCATTTTCTTTAGACTTCAGAGAAAAAAGAAAGAGGAATGCAGTAACATAGGGCTATTTTACTGCTATTGCTCCTAACCTAATCTTTCATTGATTTTGTGTTTAAATAGAGGCCCCTATTACAAAGCATTGAAACTGTTGAGAATGACATTTTATGCTGCTTGCTTATACTTTTCTTTACTTTGTTTTTTACATAACATTACTTTACCTTAAGACAAGTGGTTTTCTATACATCTTCTCAGTTTTTTAAGAGCCGTTATTTTGAAAATCAGACAAAGTGTGATAGTTGTATTTTTTGATTGGCTTGATTTTTTTTTATGTTGAAGTAGGTCATATTTAGTGAACACTGTGCAATTTTGAAGCCCTGAAAAAATTTCCCCTACCCTGTAGAAAATGTCAAAGTTCAAGGTCATGAATCCCATTTTTCATGAAAAGTGAAATGTGAGTATGTTCAGAGTGCTATATCTTTGGAAAGCAACAACACCTCATAGTTCTGTTTTCATAAACTGTTAGTATAACACTGCCTGCTTAAAAAAATAAGTTGTTTCCATGGGGCATTGTTGCTTTCCATTGTTATGTTGCCACAAAATTCAAGTAAAATGCCGTTTTTGCCCATTTTCTGCGCTTATTATCTTGTTTAAGCAATAGTACCCCAAAGTTTTTCTTATTGAACATGAAAGTTTACTATTAGGACAATCTAAGTAATATAAAACTTTACTGGGATATTGATGCTTTTAGCAGATATAATCTGTTAAATATGCAAAAGTTGCAAAATCTGCAACTTTTTAATTAAGCCTATCTCAAAAAAGCATCAGAGCAGAACAAAACCAAATATGTGATGTAGTAGTTAAATATATGTACTAATACATGGAAAAGAAAAAAAAGTGGGGTCTCATGCCATTTTCAGAAAAATAAAACTGTGTTAACAGTGTTAAAAAGCCATGCAATTGTTCTGTACAAGCAGTATTGCAATGCCAATAGATATACTCCACTTTCTGATTCAGTATTATTCAATATAATGAAAGAAATCAAGTTAAAACAAATGAAGAGTTTAAGTGGTTTAGATAATGTTATTGCAGAGGGACTTGATTCAATGTCCAATCTATTTGATCTGGCAAATAAAATTTTTGAGCCTTGTGATTTAAAGCAAGTTTCTTCCAAAATACAGAAAATGCTACGGTACCTAAAATTAGGTTACAAGTTGCACTGTAGTGTCAGTTGTCAGGGAATATCATCACATTGTCCTTTGTTGGCTATCAGTGATCCGAATGATGGTAATTTTCATCAGGTCTGTAAAAATTCCAACAGCCATACTTCAATCTGCCCAGAATGTATGGATATCTTTGAAGGGCTTCATGTCATTAAAAATAAAGTTATAACCATTGAAAATGAAAGCTCCCGAGCAGAATTGTATGATTTACAGTGCATTCATAATGCAATACTAAGTTGGATGAAGCATACTATTCATGATGTGCAACAAAATAATGCAAAGATATTTGCACTGAGTGAACTCTCTTCTAAAACTGCATTGTGGATAAAAGATTGGGCCCAAAAGATTATCCCAGTAAAATTTCGAGAATCTCAGAGGGAATACTTTGGTAATGAGCCTACATGTTGATGTACTACTTTTTAAAAATGGTGATCATTTAGAAAAACAAGTGTACTTCACTATTTTGGAGCGTAGTGATCAAGGACTTGAACATACATTATGTGTTCTGGAGCATGTTGCAAAACAGGTTAAGGCACATTTTCCAACTATTCATCATATTTATACAACCTGTGGCCAGAAAGTTTGGTGAAGGAGCCTGTAGAGGTCGCTGCTGTACTAGTAGAATATCAACGCACCGCGCGTGGTGAAGGTCAATATCTGTTTGAATGCTTGGCAAGGTTCCAAGTGCGTTTATTCCCTGTTACGTTTAACACCGAGCGCGAAAGGTTTATTGTGGACTGTCGCCGTAAACAAAATGGACCAGAGAATAAACATGTTGTTTTGTTTCAAACTTGGAAAATCGGCAAAAGAAACCCATGAAATGCTCAAAGAAATTTATAAAGATGAAGCCGTCACATACATTATATTAAGTTTTATCTTACACTTTTCACTAACTGATATATTTTTGAATATGAATTAGTGACAAGAGAAACATTTAATTAAGTTAATAAATTTATAATTTAATCTCTGTATGAAAAAATATATCAATATTTTAGCGATAAAATACATTAAACAGGGAGGGGGGGAGGGGGAGCATCAGAATGAAACAATCGTGAATTTCTCAAAACTTATTTTTATAAATAAAATTTACATTTTTTTTATGAGAAACAACTCAGGGATCTGTTTAGGAAAAAATTGGGTCCTTTAAAGGACTCTTCACAAAATTTCTCATTTCAAAACAGGACCCTTCACAAAATTATTTTCCCTAAAAGAGGACCCTTCACAAAATTATTTTCCCTAAAACAAGACCCTTCACAAAATTCTTTGTCTTAAAAATAGGTTTTTCACAAAATTTTTCCATCTTTAAACCGAACATTTCACAAATTAATCATTTAAAAGTAAAATCTGACCTGTCACTTGTACATACATAAAGAAAAAATATATATTTTACATCCATGTATCTTCTTAAAAATGTTAAATAAGATCCTGAATATAACGATAATTTCAAATTCACATAATTATGTCTAGATTTTTCAAAAATATGAAAAGCTGTTCACAATTTCACAAAAACAGGACCCTGGGAAAAAAGTCTGTCACATTACCAGCTTCAACAAAGCTGTGCGATTAAGCCTAATCGTGCAACAAGGACAAAAGTAAACATATTTTAATAGATAGTGATTAACATAGTTAATACTCATAAAAATGCACATATATACTGTAAATAAGTACTTACCTTAATTGAAAGCAATCCGGTCTTTTATCAAATTAGAATTAGACGACAAGAACTTTCTGATTACGAAGCACGTTGCCGCTACAACGTGCATGGCTTACTCTCCGTCTCCTTATGCTGCAGCACAAAGGAGGGAAGGACACATGGCCGATCTGCAAATACGTCATTCAATCCAGTGTTGCCAGTCCTGAGGCATTATCTCTAGGGGGGCGTTGCCCGATCACCTCATCTTAATCCGTGAGATTTCTGGCTGTGGGGTTATCTGAAAGATGTTGTATTCAGTACTCTGATTGCCAACGTAGCTGAATTGAAGACACGCATTGCGCAACACATTCTGAACTTGACCCCGGTGACACTTCGATTGGTTGTGGAACATGCTGTTTCCCGATTTAATCCTGTTGCACACAACGGTGGACAGCATATTGAACATGTTTTGCGCCAGTCTCGCGAAACTTAAAAACCGATTGGATGGATGCTTTGTATGCGGTTTTTGGCCTCAGGACAGTTAAAAACCGATTGGATTTATGCTTTTTATGTGGTATTTGGCCTCAGGACAATTAAAAACCGATTTTTCCCATCCGATGTGATACGACCTTGCCGTGGTGGATGGGCTTACATAACTAACAGTATCACACCTGTACAGTCATGCACACTGAACAGTACAGTTGGTTTATCGTGTAACTTACGCCTTAGCCGTTGTTTTACGATTTGTCATTTGTAGTAGAAATTCTGACGCTTACAACGCCATCTGTCGCTAAAATTTGGAACTTTTTTGGTTCATGTTCTTTCCTCCTTCTTCAATAATACGCCGTTCAATTTTGACGTCATTCTAATCAGTGGTTCGTTTTTTAGAGCGTTTTGAAACTTAAACTTTAATTATAATTGCCCTGTATATTAAACTTAATTTCATAATCACCCTCAAAGACCATCCTTTTCTTTTCATTGGTCTACTCCAACTGTAAGCCATTAAAAAAATTAATCAAGCCCCCGCTCTCTTAAATTTAGACCCTCCTCCTACAGGTCACTTCCCCTCAAAAACCACTGTCTTAGAATACAATCCACCCTTTAAAATTGCACATTCACCTCTGAGTGACTCAAATAAAAATAAGTCCCCACAAGTTTAGACCCTCCTTCTATAGGTCACTTCCCTCCAAAACCCCTTTCTTACACTACAACCCACCCTTCCACATTCACTTCTAAGTCAATTCGAATAATAAAATAAAAAATCCCCTTCTAAAAAGAACGTTATTCGAAAACCTAGATGTCTGATCCTGTTAAAAACCCTTTTTCAAAAAAAAAAAAAAAAAAAAAAAAAAAAATCCACTCATTTAAATTCCCCTCAAACAACCTATACTTTCCTTATCTCTTTTTAAGCCTCTTCCTCTAACAGCATAATCACTTCCTGTTTTAAAACAAACTTGTTATCAGTCCTTCATGTTCGAACAAGCTCAAAACAAACAATCCTTATCACCCCAATAATATCATTATCAGCACTGACCTTCCACATCCGGTGCCGCGATGCCGCTGATGTAGAACTCTCCTTCTTACACTACTCACACACCGTTCCATGATATGAAATTTTTTAGCCCATTTTAGTCTTTCCTCTCGATAATACTTTAATAACTTTGGGTTTTTTCTTCATTTTCCTAAATTTGGTATTAACATTTGATTTAACTCTTCCAAAACATGACATGTGATTTATTTTTTTTAAACGTTTTGAAATTTCACTAGTCAAAAGACATCTTTTGGTAGACAGCCGAAAAACTTGCCGAATGTCGCATGTTGTCAACTTCTTTCTTTTGGATCGTTTTATTCTGCTTTGAAAATCTTTTGATTATGAGATCGTGAATGGGAGGTGTGGAACGCTTCATCAAAGTCGCTATTTCACTTTCAGATTTACCAGAACCCTTATCTATACTAATAAAAGAAAGTTTCGCTCTGTGTGTATATGTTTGTGTGTGTGTGTTTGTGTGTGTGTTTGCCTGCGATGGCTAGCAAAATCTAGCCCACCTAGAAGTCTGAAAATTTAGGTGTGGATAGTCCAAGGCCTGGCCTGGTGTACCTGAGTCTCAGATTTTTAATATTTTGATAATTACTCAAGATATTAATTAGAATATCATTAAACATCGCATCGAAAATGCCACCTTTTTATCAAAATGGCTAAAGAAAAAAGCACTCCTGTTCTGGATTTCCAATGGAAAATGAAGGAATTCGAAATTATTTTACTAATTAGCGAATTTTAAGAAAATTAATTAAGATATCGATTTGAAAATTTATGAACATATGTAAAATAATTGTCTGTATCCGTCAATGTAATTTTTGAAAAATTCGGCCGGTAATTTTTCTTAAGTTTTGAAAAAAAAAACTGCCGAAAATTTGACGGCGCCAGTGAAAAAAATTCCGAGATAGCTTCAGACAGGGATCAGCTTTCATTAAAAACTGAACTAAAAAGAGATCTGTTTCTCTGGCCGATCCCTCCATTTAGTTTGCGAAAATGAAAGGAAATAATTACCAAGTTTTACTAACGAACAAAAATTAAGATAACTAGTTAAGATTTAGTTTTGAATTTGAGGATGGGAAGTTGTCACATTTGGCGGTCATTTTAGCGTAGCGTCTTCGTTATGTTCTAATTATAAGAAAAATTTAATTCCTTTTTTAATGATCGCGTTAATGTAGGGGAAGGTGGAGAACAAATTATTCGTTATATTTGCGAGTATGAGGAGGGAGAGAGTTAACGCCTTGCTCCAATTTACACAAAACGACTTCCATTGAAGAAATTTAACATTTTTAGCTCTCCCGTAGCGGTTTATAAATGTTATATATAGAGAATAACGGAAATTCAAATAACGACTTTCGTAAAAACTAAATTTATGTTCCTAATAAAAATACACAACCCGTATTTACTTGATTTATACCAACAATCAAAGTAAATGATTTGTTGTTGAGCACTTACATTCTTATATCGAGTTTTATGGGCCCGATTACAACTGGGTTTGGATGATTCGACTTGGTTTTCGATCGCGTTGCAGATTTAAGTTCCACCTTTCACCGCGAGAGGGCGCATCATTTTCTCGAGTTCTATGGCTCCGATTTCGACGGGAATTGGTTCATTCAACTCCCTTGGTACAATGGGTACTCATGTTAAATATTCGTATAGACAAATTGCGCCCTCTGGCGGTGGAAAGTGGAACTAAAGGATTTTGCAGCGCGTGCGCTACTGCCTGCTATACGGTGCGGGAGGCAGCGGGGACAAGTGTCGGAGATTCGTTTGGAAGGTGGTTTGTTTGGAACAGAGTGTGCCCCCTAACGACGGATGGTAAAACTAAAGGATTTTGCAGAGTGTGCCCTGCACGCCTACTATACGGTACCGCAGGCGGCGGGAACACGTGTCGTAGGTTATTTTATATCAGAATTCACCCCTATCGGCTGAAAGTGGAAATAAGGAATTTTCCTCGCGTGCGCAGCACTTTTAAATAAATAATTTCCGACTAAATCGGGTTAAAGGTGTAAAATCATACAAAATTTAGGTTTGTTTAATTTTATCACGGGCTCGGGCAACGCCGGGCGGGTCAGCTAGTAAAATAAAAAATTTCGCACTTCGTGCTTTTCATAACCCTTTTCCTTGTGGCATCGTCAATTAATCGTTAAAATAACAATCACTGAAACTTTTCTTCTATGTTAATGACTTTACGAAATACTAACGGATGCGCTTTATGATGATTCTGAATTGACATGTAATATGCCAAATTTCTCAGATGGTTTAATGATTTCGTAACAAGTCCTTTGTTTAGTTTATAGAAAAATGTGTAAGTTTTAATAAAATGTATTTTTAAACTTGTGATTAGTATAAAAACTGTTTTACCATCAGTTTCAAATAAACGAAGTAAACAATATCAAAAATCATAAATAAAAATCCATTTTAAAATTTTAGCTATGTAATTTCTCTCCAGGACGCTACCAGCGTAAAAAATATTTATAACTTATTTTTTTTTTATCAAAACATAAATTTGACCGCAACAGACGTTTCTTCTGAAAATTTATTTAAAAAAAAATTTAAAATAATAATATTTTTTTTAAAATAATTTATTAGTTACGTTATTTCTCGCCAGGGAATGCTATAAATACAAACGAAAATTGTGTTGAATCTGTGCCACCTATTTTTGCATTCAGTATAGCTGTCATACAGTGAAACATAAAAAAATCAATTTTAGTTAAATTGGGTTACCCTATTTCCCTCCAGGGGGTGCTATAAACGCAAAAGTAAAATTTCATGAAGCATCTAAATTGTGTTGAATCAGTACTACCTATTTTTAGCTTGAGTACGGCCGTCATACAGTGAAACACAAAACTGGCCTTCCACCTCGCCATACCTGGGGCTCTCATAGCCCTTAAACGCAAGCACCAAGAGGGACACGGAGTTTTTGATGTAAAAGAAAGTTGAGTTTAAATTACCCTATCTAATTTTAACTTCGAGTATGGTTGCTATATGAGAAAACATAAAAAAAAAATCCATTTTTAAATTTCAGTTAAGCACTTTCCAACGAGGAGCACTACCAGAGTAAAATAAACTAATGAGGAAAAAATTATCAATACATATATTTGACAATGGCGGAAATTTTTTTTGAATGTTTGAGCAAAAATCGTTTATAGGAAATGAGCTTAAAATGTGTTCGAAAAGTTAGTTGAAGACACAGTTATACACATAGATATACATGGAGAATTATAAGTTAAATAAAGGTCATAGAAAATAGTTCTTCTAACAGTAATTAACGATAAAATATAATGCTTCTAAATTATTTTGTCAATGTATTGATCTTGAAAGAATCTTGGATGACTCCGTTAATCAAGTATGATGCTCTTATATTTTATTTACAGTAGGAGTCTTCAACCTGTGATCCGCGGGCCACCAAGCTAAAATTTAACTTGATATTCAAGTAGTCCTTTTTTTGCGTTTTCGATAGCAAATCCCTTTTCGGTTGCACTTTTTGTAATTCGCCTGTATAAAACGTTCCTTCTATAGGTTTTTCTAACAAATCCTCGATTCGGTAAACTGGTGGGATTCTTGTTACACACTCTGTAACTAAAAAGAGATCTTCTGTCCAATTCGTTTCATATCCTTTTCGAAAGTCATTTTATGTTTAGAAATAGGTATTAGGTCCCCTGAATTAAAAACGCATGGTTTCCTTTTCTAGTTTGACATATCCCTGTATATGGAAAACCAAATTTCACTTTCACTTTCTTTATTCACTTCGCTAGGCGTCCTCTTAATAGTGGTGTGGTAGATGTGATTATAACTATCTAAAAATTAATCCAGCACGTCGATATAGCGGAATGCGTGATGTGCCGTAAAATATATATCCACATTTTAGTTTTCAATGTGCGGTAAAATCTTTCCAGCACACAAGCTTTCGTGTTGTTGAAAGTTCTAAAAAATCGAACACCTTGTTTCAGAAACTTTTGCAGGCGGGAATTTAAAAATTCTTTACCTGCGACTGTATTCAAATACTTTGGTTTTTGTGACACAAAAATAGATTCAAACACGGACACTCTATCTTCAGTACGTTTTGATTTCAGGGATGAACCGGGCATATTTAGATAATATATCAATGCAAGTTAAAATGTATCGAAAACCGTCAGTAAAATTTTGTAAAAAAGTTAAATCTATCAAATCTGCTTGCCATTGTTGGTCTACAGGTTTGTGAAGCGCGTACGAATCGACTTTTCCTAAACAGGATTAATTTTCTTCGTGGATATTTTGCCTTGAGCTTCTCGATGAAAGACGCCTATTTTCCCAAAACTAGTAATTTAACTTGGGTCTTAATAACTTTTCTACATAATACGTTCTCACATTGGAAGAGAGAAATTCCCGGTATCGTTTAAGCTTAAAATAAAATCCACTGTCAGCCTGTCAACTTTAGTAAAAATATAGATAAATAAAAAAACAATACTTAGTCCTATATAAGCACTCATCATTTCACCGTTTAACATCATTAAAAAAATGAAATACCAAACGTAGAATTATATATTTCTTAAATTACCTGTCTAAGGAAGATGATGGCCCTCTAAGGGAGGTGGTGGCCGTCTTAGGGATGTGTCGGTCGCCTAAGGTGGTGGTCATCTCATAATAGGTGTTGGTTTCTAAATGTAACACCCTGTTATAGGTGAAAATTCCCTTTTTTTTGTTAAAAATGCTATTTTTCCGCCAGGGGACGTTCGAATCGGTTTGGGGGAGGGTGGTGGTGGTGGTCCCCTTTAGACCGGTAATTTAAAAAATATATAATTTTACAAAAAAAAGGAAAATAAAGAAAAATCTGAAGATTTTAGAAAAAAATGTGGGGCACCACATGAGGAGAGGTGACGGCAGGTGGAGGGACCCCATAAAACATATAAAAAATATTTTAAGCATTTCAGATTTTTGTTTAAGATTCCTTCCATCTTGAGGTGAAAAGAGTGGGGGTCTCGGTGTAGTAACTGTTGATAGAGTGTATATTTTTATACCCACTCTACCAATTTACATTGCTACGCTAAGACAGATACTCGTCAAACAAGAACCATCCATTCCCTCTGATCTTACCATTACCAGAGGGGTGGTAAGAAGAAGTTCTTCGAACAAGTCCTTGTTCAAAGTGTGTTCTACAAAACGTTTTTTCAAGCCTGATGTTTTTGGTAAGTATATTTCAAATTATTCTCAAAGTGTATGAATCATGTTTAAGTATTAATTAACATCATTTTGAGAAACGTAGAATTATATACTTCTTAAATTACCTGTCAAAGGAGGGGGTCGTCTTAGGGGGTAATGGCCGTCTTAGAGAGGTATCATCCATCTTAGGGGGTGTCGGTCGCCTAAGGATGTGGTCATCTTATAAGAGATGTTGGTTTCTAAATTTAACTATACGCTTATAGGTGAAAACCCCCTTTTCCGTTAAAAAGGTCATTTTTCCCGCCAGGTTGAATCGGTGTGGGGGGAGCGTGGTGGCGGTTGGACGGTAGGAGGTATAGTGGGTGGAGGCGATGCATCCCCACCGCACAACCCCCCCATCTGAGCCCATACTCTCATTTCTCCACTATTGACATTTTACGAAGTGACAGCCTTTTGACTTTATGTAGAAGTGAAATCTTTTGATAAAATTTTCAGCAACGGGTGGTAACTCATTTCCTGATATTTTGCATTCATCCTGCATAGATTTTTTTCAGAGGTGAGGCTTAGAGCAAACTCTTCTTTGTACATTGACCACGCAGAATAACCCAATTGTTTCATATCTAGAGAGTATAAGGTGCATTTTTAAGTTCTCTTGTTATATGCGACTTGCACCATTCCAGTGTTTATTTTATTCTGTGTGCTGAAACAGAATCTTGCTGTAAAATTCATTTCTCATTTTCAAACTTCTCTTTGAAGCACTGTAGCAAAACATTCTCTAAGATATTTTAACTGTACTTTTGATAGTTAATTTTAACGCTTTTATCAACAAAAGCAAGTGGTGTTTTGAAAGATGAACTAATTCTATTCCAATCCAATATCGAGTGGAACTTTCGCCGTCTTTCGATAATGGGTGATGGACTAAGAGCGTACTTCGATCGAATTAATTTTCTGGGTCAATTGTGGGCCAGTTCGATTGTGAAAATTTTGAAATACTTCATTGGTGCTATCCATTTTTGAAGTCTTACGTTTTTGTTGGCTACCGTGAGATTCTGGCACTGTTTCATTTTCGTAGACTACCATCTAAGGAACTGTTTTAAAATATCGAATCGTCTCCTAGTTCATATTAATATTTTTTACGATTTTCGAAGTTCGAAATCATCCTACCAGAATTTCTGTAAAGATTTTTTTTTTAATTTAAAACAAAACATGTCTGTCATTATTCCTTTAAAGTGCGGTGGTATATTATTTATACTACTTAATTTTAATTCTCAACTTTCTACATTGCACCAGAATTTTTGAAAAAAAAAAAAAAGATGAAAGAGACTTTTCTCTTTAACTGTACGAGGATGGCAATGTCACAGCTCTCCTTAACGATTTTTCGGGAATTAAGGGAGAAAAATCGTTGAAATTTAAAGTTAAACAATACAAACAGCTAGAGAGGTACAAAATTATACATAAAACTTTTTGATTAATTTTTCTGTACTGCTAACTACTATGTAATTAGATTTTACAATTTTATATACTAAACAACTTTATTTACTAAAAAAAAATCTAAATTTTTCTACACTACAATTTTTTTTTCAGTATTTTAACGGTTAATCAATTCTACTTAAAACAATCAAGGCGTTTGATAACGTTAACTGATCTGTGAACGGACAATATAAATAAAAGATTGTAACGCCAATGCCCACCTCATTAACCGATGATTATTTTCGGCGTACATTTTTTTCGGTAGCAAATATTTGTCCATCTAAGTAATGCCCGAGATTCTTAATTGCAAAGATAATCCTTGCACATTTTCCCCCTTAAAGCTAATTTTTTTTTCTGGTTCCGTAAATTTTCTGCTCAGATAAAGCACTAAGTGTTCTTCTTTATTTGTTTTCTGGGCTACGAAAACCCCAATTTTTTTATCAGACGTGTCATTTTTTATAATGAATTCCCTCGCGTAATCGGCAGCGTATAATACCGGCTTTTATGTTAATTTACTTTTTATCTTTAAAATGCCCTGTTCATTTAAGAGCCTACACTAGTCATGCGAAGAAACGCTCAAGCTAATGTTAAGTCTATGGGAAGGTTTTTGCGCGATTTCTCGCCCGCATTTTAATATTTTTAACTGATTTTTTTTTGCATAGGATAGCTGAAGTCAATCTCAAACGTTGTTAGTTTTTACTTTTTCAATTTTGGTTCCAGTTTTTTTTATATAAGGGTACTTTCACTTTCAGAACCGGTTCCAACCCTTTCCAAAATTGAAAATTTCCGCTTATAAAAAAACTGTAACCAAAATCAAAAAAGTAAAAACTAACAACGTTAGATATCGACCTCAGCTATCCTATGCAAAAAAAAATCAGTTAAAAATATTAAAATGCGAGCGAGAAATCGAGCAAGAACCTTCCCATACACTTAACATTATCTTACACGTTTTTCGCGTGACTGATGTAGGCTCTCGATATTTTTCTTTTTAATTTTTCCTTTTAGTGACCGTTTTAGAGGCTCGACGATAGTCACGTAGTCTTTAATATAGCTGGAATAATAACCGCTCATACCAACCTAGAGGTCTGCACCAAGGCCATCTTGATATACAGGTATGATATAGTATACAAAAATGTCCAAAGATAGCCCTAAATTTTGGCGGTTGTATCCAGACCTTCAGACCTTGTTGACATTGGTTGTATCCAGATTTTAGCACGTAATCCCATGTTTATGATAGATAATTGTAAGATCTTTATTTTAGCACTGGTTTTCTCTTTTAATTAATAAACTAAGCAAGTGTCCAAAAATAGCCCTAAATTTTGGTTTGTTGCCACTAGTTGCATCGCGATTTCATTAGGTAACCCTATATGCTTTAACAGAGATTTTTAGGCCCTATGTGTTAGTGTTGGTTTTAGCTTTTTATTAATGAACTACGTAAGTGTACAAAATATGTTATAATTTTAGAGTGTCGCCACTAAGTTCCACCGTGATTTCACTAGGCAATCCTATATATTTCAATAGAGATAAATAAGCTTTACATTTTAGCGTTGGTTTGATCTTTTAATAAATGAACTAAAGAAGTGTCCAAAATAGTTCTAATTTGTGAAGGGCTACCACTGGTCGTACCCAGATTTTAGCAGACAACCCTGTGTTTTATAGTAAAGAATTGTAAGATCTTCAATTTAACACTGATTTCATCTTTTTAATTGATGAAATAAATAAATGATGGAAGTTCCCACCGGAAGTGAGCGTATGTCTCTTCTCTGTACCCGCTTTGACTAGGCCACCGTATCACTGTTGATTTGCCATGATATATGCTATCTTTTTTGAAAATTTCAGCTTCTTATAAATGAGCTAAGATTTTTTGAAGTTGTCGTTTGGTCTATTAGGTCACCGAGAATTCTGGCACTGTTTCATTTTCGTAGACTACCATCTAAGGAACTGTTTTAAAATATCGAATCGTCTCCTAGTTCATATTAATATTTTTTACGATTTTCGAAGTTCGAAATCATCCTACCAGAATTTCTGTAACGATTTTTTTTTTAAATTTAAAACAAAACATGTCTGTCATTATTCCTTTAAAGTGCGGTGGTATATTATTTATACTACTTAATTTTAATTCTCAACTTTCTACATTGCACCAGAATTTTTGAAAAAAAAAAAGATGAAAGAGACTTTTCTCTTTAACTGTACGAGGATGGCAATGTCACAGCTCTCCTTAACGATTTTTCGGGAATTAAGGGAGAAAAATCGTTGAAATTTAAAGTTAAACAATACAAACAGCTAGAGAGGTACAAAATTATACATAAAACTTTTTGATTAATTTTTCTGTACTGCTAACTACTATGTAATTAGATTTTACAATTTTATATACTAAACAACTTTATTTACTAAAAAAAAATCTAAATTTTTCTACACTACAATTTTTTTTCAGTATTTTAACGGTTAATCAATTCTACTTAAAACAATCAAGGCGTTTGATAACGTTAACTGATCTGTGAACGGACAATATAAATAAAAGATTGTAACGCCAATGCCCACCTCATTAACCGATGATTATTTTCGGCGTACATTTTTTTCGGTAGCAAATATTTGTCCATCTAAGTAATGCCCGAGATTCTTAATTGCAAAGATAATCCTTGCACATTTTCCCCCTTAAAGCTAATTTTTTTTTCTGGTTCCGTAAATTTTCTGCTCAGATAAAGCACTAAGTGTTCTTCTTTATTTGTATTCTGGGCTACGAAAACCCCAATTTTTTTATCAGACGTGTCATTTTTTATAATGAATTCCCTCGCGTAATCGGCAGCGTATAATACCGGCTTTTATGCTAATTTACTTTTTATCTTTGAAATGCCCTGTTCATTTAAGAGCCTACACTAGTCACGCGAAGAAACGCTCAAGCTAATGTTAAGTCTATGGGAAGGTTTTTGCGCGATTTCTCGCCCGCATTTTAATATTTTTAACTGATTTTTTTTTTGCATAGGATAGCTGAAGTCAATCTCAAACGTTGTTAGTTTTTACTTTTTCAATTTTGGTTCCAGTTTTTTTTATATAAGGGTACTTTCACTTTCAGAACCGGTTCCAACCCTTTCCAAAATTGAAAATTTCCGCTTATAAAAAAACTGTAACCAAAATCAAAAAAGTAAAAACTAACAACGTTAGATATCGACCTCAGCTATCCTATGCAAAAAAAAATCAGTTAAAAATATTAAAATGCGAGCGAGAAATCGAGCAAGAACCTTCCCATACACTTAACATTATCTTACACGTTTTTCGCGTGACTGATGTAGGCTCTCGATATTTTTCTTTTTAATTTTTACTTACCCATCATACGTAGTATAGGGTAAGTCTTGCAATCGTTTTGAAAATCGAAATTTTTTTTTACTTACCCATCATACGTAGTATAGGGTAAGTCTTGCAATCGTTTTGAAAATCGAAATTTTTTTTTGACGGATTTACACGTTTCAGACACTGGAGATTCCGAAAAACATATTTTTAGAAAAAAAATTTTGCCGTCCGTCTGTGTGTCTGTGTGTGTGTCTGTAAACGCTCTATCTCCCGAAAAAATTGAGATAGAGACTTGCAATTTGGTATGTACTTAGTATGTAATAATGGGAAGAAGCCTATTTCATTTCAATAACCTCGATTAACCGGAACAATTTTTTTCGGACTCTCGAAATATTCGTTCTGATGAAAGGTATATAAAAATTTTCGAAATGGTTTATTTTAAGAAATGAATATAAAAGACAATAAAAAAACATAAATTTTGAATACAGCATGAAGTCGATCGGATAATTAGTTGCCGAGATATTTGGAATCCTATTTTCCACACTCTTCGATTTTTCATGACCCTGTATTTCATCCAAATTTCACTTCAAAGATATATTTTAATTGAAAATTTGACGCTTAATCAGATGCAATAAACCGCTAGTTAATAGGATTATTATTTTTGGAGTTATAAGGAAAAACCTCTTTCAAGCAATTCAGTAATCGAGCCTTTAAAGTTTGTGACGTCATCAAGCCACGATTTTATTTGAATTGCAATGCATTTTATAAGTAGTTTACACATTTTTATTTTAATATTTTACGTTATGCATATCCATGATGGGTAAGTATTACGGTGGCCCCCAACGACTAGTTCCTTTTAGTGACCGTTTTAGAGGCTCGACGATAGTCACGTAGTCTTTAATATAGCTGGAATAATAACCGCTCATACCAACCTAGAGGTCTGCACCAAGGCCATCTTGATATACAGGTATGATATAGTATACAAAAAAGTCCAAAGATAGCCCTAAATTTTGGCGGTTGTATCCAGACCTTCAGACCTTGTTGACATTGGTTGTATCCAGATTTTAGCACGTAATCCCATGTTTATGATAGATAATTGTAAGATCTTTATTTTAGCACTGGTTTTCTCTTTTAATTAATAAACTAAGCAAGTGTCCAAAAATAGCCCTAAATTTTGGTTTGTTGCCACTAGTTGCATCGCGATTTCATTAGGCAACCCTATATGCTTTAATAGAGATTTTTAGGCCCTATGTGTTAGTGTTGGTTTTAGCTTTTTATTAATGAACTACGTAAGTGTACAAAATATGTTATAATTTTAGAGGGTCGCCACTAAGTTCCACCGTGATTTCACTAGGCAATCCTATATATTTCAATAGAGATAAATAAGCTTTACATTTTAGCGTTGGTTTGATCTTTTAATAAATGAACTAAAGAAGTGTCCAAAATAGTTCTAATTTGTGAAGGGCTACCACTGGTCGTACCCAGATTTTAGCAGACAACCCTGTGTTTTATAGTAAAGAATTGTAAGATCTTCAATTTAACACTGATTTCATCTTTTTAATTGATGAAATAAATAAATGATGGAAGTTCCCACCGGAAGTGAGCGTATGTCTCTTCTCTGTACCCGCTTTGACTAGGCCACCGTATCACTGTTGATTTGCCATGATATATGCTATCTTTTTTGAAAATTTCAGCTTCTTATAAATGAGCTAAGATTTTTTGAAGTTGTCGTTTGGTCTATTAGGTCACCGAGAATTCTGGCACTGTTTCATTTTCGTAGACTACCATCTAAGGAACTGTTTTAAAATATCGAATCGTCTCCTAGTTCATATTAATATTTTTTACGATTTTCGAAGTTCGAAATCATCCTACCAGAATTTCTGTAACGATTTTTTTTTTAAATTTAAAACAAAACATGTCTGTCATTATTCCTTTAAAGTGCGGTGGTATATTATTTATACTACTTAATTTTAATTCTCAACTTTCTACATTGCACCAGAATTTTTGAAAAAAAAAAAGATGAAAGAGACTTTTCTCTTTAACTGTACGAGGATGGCAATGTCACAGCTCTCCTTAACGATTTTTCGGGAATTAAGGGAGAAAAATCGTTGAAATTTAAAGTTAAACAATACAAACAGCTAGAGAGGTACAAAATTATACATAAAACTTTTTGATTAATTTTTCTGTACTGCTAACTACTATGTAATTAGATTTTACAATTTTATATACTAAACAACTTTATTTACTAAAAAAAAATCTAAATTTTTCTACACTACAATTTTTTTTCAGTATTTTAACGGTTAATCAATTCTACTTAAAACAATCAAGGCGTTTGATAACGTTAACTGATCTGTGAACGGACAATATAAATAAAAGATTGTAACGCCAATGCCCACCTCATTAACCGATGATTATTTTCGGCGTACATTTTTTTCGGTAGCAAATATTTGTCCATCTAAGTAATGCCCGAGATTCTTAATTGCAAAGATAATCCTTGCACATTTTCCCCCTTAAAGCTAATTTTTTTTTCTGGTTCCGTAAATTTTCTGCTCAGATAAAGCACTAAGTGTTCTTCTTTATTTGTATTCTGGGCTACGAAAACCCCAATTTTTTTATCAGACGTGTCATTTTTTATAATGAATTCCCTCGCGTAATCGGCAGCGTATAATACCGGCTTTTATGCTAATTTACTTTTTATCTTTGAAATGCCCTGTTCATTTAAGAGCCTACACTAGTCACGCGAAGAAACGCTCAAGCTAATGTTAAGTCTATGGGAAGGTTTTTGCGCGATTTCTCGCCCGCATTTTAATATTTTTAACTGATTTTTTTTTTGCATAGGATAGCTGAAGTCAATCTCAAACGTTGTTAGTTTTTACTTTTTCAATTTTGGTTCCAGTTTTTTTTATATAAGGGTACTTTCACTTTCAGAACCGGTTCCAACCCTTTCCAAAATTGAAAATTTCCGCTTATAAAAAAACTGTAACCAAAATCAAAAAAGTAAAAACTAACAACGTTAGATATCGACCTCAGCTATCCTATGCAAAAAAAAATCAGTTAAAAATATTAAAATGCGAGCGAGAAATCGAGCAAGAACCTTCCCATACACTTAACATTATCTTACACGTTTTTCGCGTGACTGATGTAGGCTCTCGATATTTTTCTTTTTAATTTTTACTTACCCATCATACGTAGTATAGGGTAAGTCTTGCAATCGTTTTGAAAATCGAAATTTTTTTTTACTTACCCATCATACGTAGTATAGGGTAAGTCTTGCAATCGTTTTGAAAATCGAAATTTTTTTTTGACGGATTTACACGTTTCAGACACTGGAGATTCCGAAAAACATATTTTTAGAAAAAAAATTTTGCCGTCCGTCTGTGTGTCTGTGTGTGTGTCTGTAAACGCTCTATCTCCCGAAAAAATTGAGATAGAGACTTGCAATTTGGTATGTACTTAGTATGTAATAATGGGAAGAAGCCTATTTCATTTCAATAACCTCGATTAACCGGAACAATTTTTTTCGGACTCTCGAAATATTCGTTCTGATGAAAGGTATATAAAAATTTTCGAAATGGTTTATTTTAAGAAATGAATATAAAAGACAATAAAAAAACATAAATTTTGAATACAGCATGAAGTCGATCGGATAATTAGTTGCCGAGATATTTGGAATCCTATTTTCCACACTCTTCGATTTTTCATGACCCTGTATTTCATCCAAATTTCACTTCAAAGATATATTTTAATTGAAAATTTGACGCTTAATCAGATGCAATAAACCGCTAGTTAATAGGATTATTATTTTTGGAGTTATAAGGAAAAACCTCTTTCAAGCAATTCAGTAATCGAGCCTTTAAAGTTTGTGACGTCATCAAGCCACGATTTTATTTGAATTGCAATGCATTTTATAAGTAGTTTACACATTTTTATTTTAATATTTTACGTTATGCATATCCATGATGGGTAAGTATTACGGTGGCCCCCAACGACTAGTTCCTTTTAGTGACCGTTTTAGAGGCTCGACGATAGTCACGTAGTCTTTAATATAGCTGGAATAATAACCGCTCATACCAACCTAGAGGTCTGCACCAAGGCCATCTTGATATACAGGTATGATATAGTATACAAAAAAGTCCAAAGATAGCCCTAAATTTTGGCGGTTGTATCCAGACCTTCAGACCTTGTTGACATTGGTTGTATCCAGATTTTAGCACGTAATCCCATGTTTATGATAGATAATTGTAAGATCTTTATTTTAGCACTGGTTTTCTCTTTTAATTAATAAACTAAGCAAGTGTCCAAAAATAGCCCTAAATTTTGGTTTGTTGCCACTAGTTGCATCGCGATTTCATTAGGCAACCCTATATGCTTTAATAGAGATTTTTAGGCCCTATGTGTTAGTGTTGGTTTTAGCTTTTTATTAATGAACTACGTAAGTGTACAAAATATGTTATAATTTTAGAGGGTCGCCACTAAGTTCCACCGTGATTTCACTAGGCAATCCTATATATTTCAATAGAGATAAATAAGCTTTACATTTTAGCGTTGGTTTGATCTTTTAATTAATGAACTAAAGAAGTGTCCAAAATAGTTCTAATTTGTGAAGGGCTACCACTGGTCGTACCCAGATTTTAGCAGACAACCCTGTGTTTTATAGTAAAGAATTGTAAGATCTTCAATTTAACACTGATTTCATCTTTTTAATTGATGAAATAAATAAATGATGGAAGTTCCCACCGGAAGTGAGCGTATGTCTCTTCTCTGTACCCGCTTTGACTAGGCCACCGTATCACTGTTGATTTGCCATGATATATGCTATCTTTTTTGAAAATTTCAGCTTCTTATAAATGAGCTAAGATTTTTTGAAGTTGCCGTTTGGTCTATTAGGTCACCGAGAATCGGTAGTCTTGGGACGGGGGTGTCCTTTCTTTAGTCTGCCGGGGTTAACAACCCTTGTCTGCAGTGGTTTTTAGTTGTCTTTAGTTACAAGGGATGGGATCTGCATGCTTGAGACGGGATGTACTTTCTTTAGTCTGCAGTTGTTCTGCTCATCGTTAGTCACATGGGACCTGCATGCTTGGCACGGGATGTCCTTCTTTTATATGCCGGAGTCGGGACTCCTTATCTGCAGTGGTTCTGCTTGTCTTTAGTCACCGAGAATCGGTAGTCTTGGGACGGGGGTGTCCTTTCTTTAGTCTGCCGGGGTTAACAACCCTTGTCTGCAGTGGTTTTTAGTTGTCTTTAGTTACAAGGGATGGGATCTGCATGCTTGAGACGGGATGTACTTTCTTTAGTCTGCAGTTGTTCTGCTCATCGTTAGTCACATGGGACCTGCATGCTTGGCACGGTATGTCCTTCTTTTATATGCCGGAGTAGGGACTCCTTGTCTGCAGTGGTTCTGCTTGTCTTTAGTCACAGAGGATCTGTACGCTTGTGACGGGGTGTCCTTTCTTTAGTCTGTAGAGGGTCGGCCCTTTCACTAAATGCGCAGAGGGTCTGCACTCTTTGTTTTCTGATTGTATATTTTCCGTTACGTCACTATCACCATAATAATCTAAATCTATATTAACTGTAACGAGTTCAAAAAATAAAGTGGTAGCAAGTGAGTCAAGTTATGACAGCTTACTTAGATAATAAATAAATAAATATGAGTTATTTAAATAAGTCAAGTAGTTTCTTAATTAAGATATCTTCGGGTAATGGGATATTATAGAATTCAAACAATCATCAAGCTGAGAAAGTTTCATTCAATTAGATACTTCGCTACTGTTCGTAAGTAATCTAAGTTAATGAGAGAGCTTTGCACTCTCCGATAAGATAAGTTAAACACCCCTTGAGGGTAGGGCCGATGTGTAGAAAATCAGAGTCGGTCAGCAGGACCACTTTAAATTATCACTTTCTGGAGGTGACCAAGTCGACCTCTTGACTCATTACTAAACCTGAGTTTTTAATTTAGCTTCTCAACTCGTTTTTGGAGGCCAGAAACTCTTTTTTCCAGTCTCGCTGTTTCTAGGGTCCGGGGGCTGCTCCTTCTAGATATGGTCTTTTGATTTACTTATCTGGTCGGGCTCCCTTTTTGCGTTCTCAAGTGTGTGGGAACCATATTGTATACCTCTAGAGCAGGCATGTCAAACCGCGAAGCCTTTGGCATTTTACCTGTGTTTAATTTAGTTGTTAGAACGCGCATGCTGAAAATACACTTTGCATGTACACACTTGCACCAACCCAGTTTTCAGAGATAGCAAACATCCGTAAGATATGGATATCAGTGTTACGAGTTTGGCAGGATTTTTTTCCTATTCAGAATGCTACCATTATTTTTGAATAGTAATATTTATCTTTTTTATTCTGTCAATAAAGAAGGGGGGAAATTTCTCTTCAGAATATGGTAGCATTCTGAATTAAAAAAATCCCGCTCATATGGCAAGAGTGAATATAGACAGATATGATTCAATTCTACATTTTAGCACAAAAAAACTACAAACTAAACCAATCGGAACGTAGAAAAGAACGGGATCGTATGTCTGAACATTTAAAGATTCGTAAAATGTTTACAGTATTTGGTTTATAATTTTTATTTGTTTTATGTTCAATCTCATACATTATTTTTCTACTCTCTTCGGTTTTACACCACTTTACAAAATAATATGCTGCATTTAATAAATACTAAGTAATGTACTTTAAAATTAATAAAATTCGGTACTAACTAAAAACAGTTAAAAAATTTTAAAAATCCAAATATAAAATTCAATAGCTTTCAATTAATTGCTTTGAAAGTAGCACAAATTAACCTTTTTGCGCTTGACCCAAAAAGCCCAAATATGTCATCCAGGTTCTTCACTTGGGCTTTAGTCGAACATATAGATTTTAGATTTAAGCTGTTTAATTATTTTCATTTCTTAGGTTAGTAATTGTGATATTAAATGAAGCTTTTGCGATCTTTCTTTCCTGTCTTTCATTTTTTATTGATGTACACTACACACATTTTATTAACATATTCTCATAAATCCCAGGATTTATAAAAAAAAAAAATTATGATAAAGCTATGACTAAATAGGGAGGCTATGACTAGAGCTATGACTAGAGAATAAGCTATGACTAGAGAGGGAACCACTATGAATAAATATGATAAACTGAAGATGCACACCCCATTTTTTAAAATGGTATTTAGAAAGCAATTATATTCAAAGGAAAACAGAAATTTTATTGCGGTTTTCCATCATAAAGTTTTGTTGATTTCGAACCGTCAAACTAGGTTACAATTTTCATTTTAAACCGACAAATTATGAATTTGTATTATTAAAAGACCACCAATAGACAAAGTACTTGGAATTTTCATTCGAAATTGTAAAGCACCTGAGTAAACTTAGACTTCAAAGTAAATTTCATAATGCTGTCTTGTTATTTGATAGTATTAACGTTTTCAAATAGAAATAATTTCTTTGACAAACCAATTTTCAAAAAGAAATTGTATTTTATTTTGAATGTTGCTAGGAATTATTACAAAAATCATCGGAATGGAAATTTTTAAAAATATAATAAAAAATAAATTCAAAAGGAGTTTTTTGAATTTCAAGAAATATGAAAATCAGTTTACATCACCTATAATGGTTGATGTTGAAATTATTGTTCAGAATTTATTATTGCAGTTAATCAAATTTCAGTGTGACTTCATATTAGAGCGAAAATATATGGATATGATATTCCAAATTTATATAATTATTCATCAATCGACCAATTTTTTAAAGTTTAGTGTGCAACCTTTTCTTAATTTTAAAGTCAAATTAAAATAATTTGAACCAGTCAATGTATTAAATGAAATCAAATAATTAGCGCACAGATACGAGACACATTTTATTACATAAATTTTCTGATTCAAAATATGTTTATTTTTATTTTTTACTTGAAGAAAACATGGAAGATTGACAGCTATGCCTTTGCTAAATCATGATTAACAAACAGACCAGAGTGTACGATCAACTTTTAAAATATATACAATTTAGAAAATTCAATTAAATTTTATAAACTTGGTTGATGAAAAGTAATTTTGAGTATTTTTTTCGAAAATAAGACAAAATAAACTATGTATAATAATAACTTTTGAACTTTGCCTGAATATTACTTTAACATGAATGTGTTTTGTAAGAACAAATTTTATTCTGTGCAATAGTAATAATATTACCTTTTTTTTTTTAATGTGGCCCGTGGACTACTAATGGTGATCTAATACTTAATTTGGCCCGCGGTGGTAAACGAGTTTGACATGCTTGCTCTAGAGCCATCATAGGTGTTTAGCTTGTCCTCTCTGGCTCTTTTACTGCATTAACTCTGCATCCATTTCAGGTGTTTCTACCTGTCACTTCCGGGTGGACTTTCTCCATTGTCACGCGCGCCGCTCCGTTCTAGTGAGGTCTCTCTCTGGTTTCACTCCTAATTGTGAAATAGGATTTCTGGAAGAGAAATGTCTCTCTTTAACTATACGAGGGTGTCAATGTCACAGTACATAATGGAAACTGTATATACATCAGGATAACTGGACGAAAGTGAACTGTAGTTAATTACTAATACATCTGTAAATTCTTCGACATTCTTAACTCTTCAGCACACGCGCAACTTTCCATTACGTTACTACACGCGCGGGATAAATTTTACCCCAATGGGTTTTCTTGTGTCAATTTCCCCCCGGTTAGATTATAAACAAAAATTTATATTTTGAAATTAACTGTAAATCAATAAAGGACATAATTTAACTTAAAATAAAAAGTTCTTTTATATTTAAAGCAAAAAAAAAAAAAAAAAAAAAAAAAAAAAAAACATAAAATCTCGCACTAAGATTTTTTCTGCATATCATTACATACAAAGCTTTTACAATCCAAATTCAGCCGTGAAAATACAAAAAAGTATAAAACTGATATATAGAAACTGTATGTGCAAGAGTTGTTAACGTTTAAAAGAAAAATTATATTATTATTTGCACACTATATTTTTTACATAAACATTTTCATTAACATTTTCCTATCATTATGGGTTACGTTATAACACGCGTGGGGTAACTTTACTCCCACGTGACCATTTTTATGACAAAAGAATGG
The DNA here is from genome assembly GCA_963931845.1 of Maratus michaelseni. Classification (NCBI taxonomy): domain Eukaryota; kingdom Metazoa; phylum Arthropoda; class Arachnida; order Araneae; family Salticidae; genus Maratus; species Maratus michaelseni. Next base: position 70,874,032 of record OZ007586.1, on the reverse strand, counting down.
AAAATACACAACCGGTGGTAAATTCTTTTTGGCCCCATCTTGATATCATTCAGCTTGAAAGGTACTATAAAGCTCAGAATGATCACGAACTATTTTCGCACATTTTTAAGTAATAGTTGTAAGCTGGGGTAGATTTTTATCCCAGCGCGTGTGCTGACGGGTTCATTATCACAAGTTCGTCTTTAGATGAAGTCTTAATTGAACGTATTCCTATGGCTATGTTGGAGACACACATTCTCTGGAAACTTTCTAACAGAATCAGTTGCTTTGCGGTGACTCTCTTTTCATTGTCGTTACAATGAATTCAGATGAATTACTCGGTAGATGCCAAGAACAGTCTTTTTGTTATAAAAACGGTGACTTAGATGATAGCATAAAGTGTCTATTATTAAATAAAACACGGTTATTTAAAAATAAAACTGTGATTCTTTTAATATTTTGTCTTCATATAACTCATTGCAAGGAGGGAGGTAGGGAAGGGCAGGGCTTAGGCTGATCAGACCCTTCCCATTCAAAATCAAGACAACTTTTATTACCTTAAATTTACACGAGCTCTTTCAAAATCTAGAAGCACTAACGATTATCCCTAAAGTTCACGTTATATGTAAAAGCATCAAGATTTCTTTTACTAAAATAACACTTCAGACTTCTAATAATCCCTTAAGGCTGCTCGTCAGTAAACTTCCCGATTCTCCTCGCTAATGTTAATCCTATGGACAATAGGATGCATTCGTATTTTTAAAATATCTCTCCAGGAAATTAATATTTTTAACTTCTGTTTTCTTTATACTATTCATAAAGAATGTCTCTTGTTTTCTTAGTTGTCAATTTTTTTCTAACATATACACTTAATTTTATGTGACGTGTTAAAATCTTTTTAAATTTTGCTAATATTTTAACACATAAAAATATAAATTAAGCACATATTTTCGAAATGTTTTGATAACTAAGAAAAAAAGGGGCATTCTTTAAGAAGTGTACACAGAAAACAGAAGTTAAAAATATTAATTTCCTGAGGAGATATTTTAAAAATACGAATGCATCTTATGCCCATAGGATTAACATTAGCAAGGGGAATCGGGAAGTTTACTGACGAGCAGCCTTAACCCTTTTCTTTTACTATAGATGAGTGGTACTCACTATGTGGGCCGCAGAGCTGAATAGACATCTTTATCTTATTTAATCGCAAAATTTATGTCATTAAATGAGGCGAAAATAATTTTTACAAATAGTGGTGTGAGAATACATTTCGCAAAAAATAGCGAGCACACTGCTATAGATGGAGAATTTATAGGTATAAATGCTATTGTAATATATAGGAGTCTCCGCATCTCCAGATGAGCTTAACAGTTATTATAAGTCATAAAATTTTACGCTGCTACATTTTCAATTTTTTTTTTCAACGCAAAAATTAAATAATTTGAAGAAAAATAAATGTATTGAAGGAGATCTACTCGCTATCTCTAACTCGACTGCGAGACAGTTTTTTTAAACTTTTAATTTAACTTTTACTTATTGAATTCTTTTTTTGAAGTTATTAAAAATATAGATTTTCAATTACAGATAATCATTTTGTTCTACTAGTTATTCTTTCACTTTTTAAATAATTCGAGTCGTTAAATTATATTGATTGTTTGAAAGTTTGAGTTCCTCTCATAATTTACTAATTGCTATGCCTTTGATTCAAAGAAAATTTTTTATCCTCCCAACTTTCTTCTGACGAAACATTTTAGTTATCCCCAAAGGTACAAAATTTGTGAAGTCTGAGACAGCAGTTCTCCAAATCTCCCACGCATTTGAGTGATCTTAAGCAGGTCAATTCCCAGTAAGATAATAAATTGATGCTATCAGATTGCAAATACTTTGATAGAATGCTCAGGGACTCTAAAATTTTCCATCGTAGAACTATTAGTAGGACAAAGTCAAGATGTGTCAAATTTTTTCTTGAGTTGCATAGCTTCATTTTTTCCTTTCCTGTTTTTGCTGGCCACAGTTATGTGAGTGAGACAATTTATCACATCGAAGAATCTATGTTTCAGGTCGTACACGGAATCATATCTGCCAGCCCAGCTAGTAGGATTTAGAATTTTTAATGTCGTTTTCAATCTGGAACATCCGCTACAACACAGTGTTATTAATTTCTTCATACGCATAATGATATGACAAAAAAGCAGCATACAAATTAGACAATTAAAAACACCCTGCTAAATTTCTTTATTTCTTCCAACAACATATTTCAGCACAGAATTTAGATTATGCACTATACGATCTAGAGTCGTGAGAAAGAAAAATTACACCCGTACACTAATTTGGCCACAAATCATCGTATAAAAGTGATATTGTTACAAACTGATTGGTAATATCGTCTACCATTAAATGTTTTATGTTGATTAGAAGGGGCCGTCTACATATTAAAAATTGTACAAACATTTTTTCCAATTGGGAACACCTATTTTTGACACTATATTCGTGTTCCTTGGATCAAATCACTTCGGAAAACTATATAGTTTATGCAATTTTTCTTTAATCTTCATAGAGTTGTTAAAAAAAATGTATTAGGAGTTAAATAATAAATTTAAAGAAATAAAATTAATATAATAAAGGAAAAAGTACCAGGAATAATATTCAATTAATTATGTAGGAAAACTAAATAAACTAATTAAAATTAATTTGCATTAACATTTGATTAAAACTTTTGCTGTATCGTCGTTAAATAACAAAATATGTATGCACTAAGAGGGACTAACGATAAAAGGAAGTCAGTTGCATCACGGAAAAGAAAAGAAAAAAGGAAAGAAAAAAATATAAATTTATCTTAAAAAAGAAACAAAATCAACCTATTTTTCATTTCAATTCAGTCATTTCGTAGGGGACTGTATCCCTTCATCCCCTACCCCTCCCTTTCTGTAAGCATTTTTATGTAATGAATATAAAACGATATGAATATAAACCAATAAAGATTATCATACAAAGTGTGATCATGTAAATTACATTAATTCACACCGTAACACAAACTCTTGATCACGCAGAGACTTGGATAAAACAAAAAGAAAGCACACGTTACTAACAATACAGCAGAAAAGGCTTTTAGAAGTTCGCTCAAAAGGTCTCTCTCTGTTCAATACACCCACCATGCTACAGGATTCCGTGTCATGTCATCTGATCTACAGCAGCACGTAACTGATCAGTTGAAGTGCGTGAAAACTTATGTGGCCCTCCCTCTTTTAGCAAACACCTTTAACACTTGTGTATGGAAAATGCAAATCCCTCGCTATGGTACGAGCGTTACGCGTTCCCGACGGATTCTCATTGGGTTAATCAATAACGATTAATGGTTGAAACATTTTCAGTCACTCGCGGGGTAGCCTTTGTTTTCTCCATTATCTGCATAAACTGCAAACCTTCCCGTCTTCTAGAACCAAAGAACCATTCTCCATAAACCACAAGCTGTTAGTAGACCTGTAAGCAATACTTTCTGTCTCCTGTACTTGTGAAATGATTTACAAGCGTTTTCGTTGTAAAACAAATTTAATAGCAACGCACGTTTCTATGCTGCAGAACCATCGTGTCTAGGACTACTATAATACAGGCTGAATCATCAAGCATTTTGATGACCACATAGACCAAACAGCGATTGTTGCCCACGTGGTGCGGCCAACCACTCTTCTTCTACGGGCAATTAAATGGCGGCGTGAGTCAGCCCGCATTGTAGGAGCCTTAATCGTGTCCGTCGAATAATTCTGCGAAAAGGTTCCAACGCTTTTTCATTTATGATACAAAGAACTTTTATGCGCATGTCATATAAATTTTGTTCCTTGGTGCAGATCATACGATCTGTCAGTCTTTGGGTAACTAAATGTTTGTATTGGATCAATCATTTCCCTATGTTTTGAAAATGTATATCCTCCACATATCAACGGATTGTCTCTCCAGAGCGTTCGAAGTAGTGATACTTTAATCTGTATTTTAAGCATGCGCTTTAAGGAGATACCTTCCTTGTTAGAGTAACTGTAATCGTAAGTTAAGAAAATGATTTCAAAATTGGGTGTTGCTTCTAGAAATATGAAAGTTTGTACAAATTTCTAATATGAAAGCCATTCCATAACAATAATATATGCATGCCAGTTATTCGTGAAGATTATTGCCAATCGATTGGCAGTGTTATTTTTATATGAGGAGTTTAAAGTGGTGGAGTTTAAGCGGGAGTCGTAGTGGTGTAAGTCACTAATTTTGAAATTTAGAGTTAATGCATATACTGTATCTAGACATATCAAATTACTAATTGGAACAACTGTAGAAGTGGAATTTTCACGAAACTGCCTGTAAATACCAATTGAAGTATTTTATTGCGCTGAAAATCACAGATAACACAACCAGAAAGTCTTTGTTTTTGAGCATTTAAGAAAATGTGACTTACACTACTAAGAGTTTAAACGCATCATATGCTCATCTACAGCGAAAGTAGTAAAGGGTATTCTACTATCTCTTTTTTCCACATAACTGACATCCTATGCAACAAAAACTACGTTAAGTATGTTAATTTTACTAAAACTTTAATTACTTGTTAAAGAACTTTGTTTCCCTTAATCAGAAATACTTAGAAAAAACATTTTTAAATATCAACTTAATCCTTCACAGAGATTTTTTTTTTTATAACCTGTTTTAAAAATAACCGACTACATAAAAAAAAAATAGTTAATTATCTGTCTTTATTGGTATAGAATAAAACGACAAAGAACTTAATCTCACATGTTCCTTTTTTTTCAGTATTTTAGTTAATCTGATTTAATCATTTCTTTTTATAGGCTAACGGACATGCCTTGGAAATTAGCATAAAGCTTTACTTCTTCGTGTTGCCTAATCTTCATTTACTTTATGTTAATGTTTGAAAATGTTGTTTTTGTTTTCCAAAAATTATGTTAGAACGTAATTTACTAAATTATACGTAATGCTTTTCTTCGTGTCTTTCCGTTTTCTCCAACATCTTCGAAACAAAATATCAAATAAACAAGAACAAACATTTTAAATAATAAAGTGTGCTTAAGATAATGCTATATATGTGCAAAAAAAAAAAAAAAAAAAAAAAAAAAAAAATATTTTTACATAATGAAAATGGGTAAATGTTCAAATTTAAGGATGAACAATTAATTCCGGCATATGTCTATTACAACGATTTTTCAGTATTTCAGAGGTAACTAAACAAAATTGTAAAAAAGAAAGTAAAAAAACATTTTTAGAACAATGAGCTTCTCCGGAAGACGTGTTACATAAATCATATTCGGCATTCTTTAATCTGAACAAGAAATTTAAATCTAATTAAGTCATTTGCGTAGTTGTAAAGTGGGGGTGAATTGTGAGAGAGGTCTAATTGGGTGGCATTTTTGAGTGGGGGGGATTTTGTTTTTGGTACTGTTGCCCCCTGATGTTTAAAACAAATTGTAAAGACAGGAAGCTTTAACCCTAGAACTACCGGGAATTTTACTCAAACTTGATAAAGCATTTTACACCAGAATTTTTATTTAAAACTATTTAACTTATTTATTTACTTTAGTTCTCTGTGGTTTATATTTAACTTATTTTATGAAACAAATTATACAAATAGGCATATAACAAATAGGCATTTTGAATGTACCTGTCGGGTCCATTGGACCTGTCTGGTAGACGGAGGGTTAAGTGTATTAGTTGATTTTAGAATATGTATACTCGTATACAGAGTGTCACAAAAAGATTGAAACATGCTTTAATTTGTTATCTTTTGCAGATAAGTAGGCCAGGTAAACTGCAAAAGCGTTCATAATAAGGTAGGATTTCAGATTATCGCGATGAAATAGTTCTACCATTAAATGGAAAAAAGTTTTACTTTTTAAATTTTTATACGGCCTTCTTTAGAAATTTTTTCCCTTGCATAAGTACAACAGTAAAAATCCCATTCTTCTACGGCCAAAATTCACCGAGTTATGATACTTGTAACTTATGAAATTTCGGAGCTTTCCAACACTAAAAAAAAAATGTCTGTCTATCTTTAGTGGCGTTAGTCTATCTTTAGCCGTTTTTAAGATAAAATTTGCATATATATATAACCACACACAAGATTTGCTCGTATTAGAATATATGATTAAGGAATCCAACCCGGGCTTCCCCGGTTTCAGAATATAGATGAAATTTTTTTTCAATTGAAAACTCTAATTTATTTTTGACATTTAATATATTTTTGAGATTGCCCAGTAACAACACCAAACAGCATTTTTATATAAAAAATATCAATAATGCATCTAAACAAAGTTTTGAAATTTATTAAAAGCGATTATTTGATATTAGCCGCATGCGAGGAGTTAATAGCTAAAGAAATCGCCAAAGATTTCGCTACTTACAGCAGCATTTTTTATTCTGATAATCTCAGTAGTTTAAGTACCTAGTTTGATAATATGTCTGTTAAATTTGTGTTTTATTCATATTATTTTATGTATTTATTTATTGGGGAAGTTTTAATTTCGTTATGCAATATTAGCCAAAAACAAATGCTGAACAACTTACAGTGCTTTAAGTTCAAACGTGATTATCTTTCGTAATTGGGCTGCACGTGATATAGATTTGAAAGAAAAAAAATATGTTTGTAAATTATTTTAAAACCATAAAAAATCAGTAAATTGCGATACAGTTTTCAAACACATTTCAAATAACATTTTTTAAAATCCTTGGATGGTGTAACAATTGGAATTGTGCTATATATAAAGTTGAAAAAATGGCAGTAAAAGCAAAATTTATTGCTCAGGTATTGCCACCATCAATATGACGTCAGCGTTACTCATGGACATGTTTTTCCTTTATAATATAGATGTAATCATAAACAATAAACAAGTATAAGCCTTTTCTTCCTCACAAATCATTTGTTTCTTTACTATCTTATCGAAATCTTCCATTTCTTTTTTTTCTTACATGGTCGGTATTATACTTTCTTTTTTTTTGTATGGGTATCTTCTGATTTTCTTTCACTGATAACTTCGTGAGTAAAATATTTTGATTTTTTTTATATTTTTGTCCACGTTCAGAAATAACAATCTCTTTAGTTCCTCGTTTTATATAAATATTGTGTTGTCATTTTTCTTGATATGTCAAACCAGATTAACTAATTTGTACATTTCTTTTATTCAGAAATTCAGAGTTCATATCGAAAATTCCAAAAGTAGAATTTTAACTTTATATAATTACAAAATATCTGTTTAAATGAAGCAAAAGTTACTACACTGTAAAACAAATATGTGATTTTGACAGAAAAAATATTGTATTTTTTACAGAAAAATACTGTTATAGTTTTTTACTGTAAAAGGATTTGGATCTTCTAATTTATACAGAAAAACTGTAAAAAGATTTGGATTTTGTAATTTTTACAGAAAAAAAAATCTATCTTTTTCACATAAAAAAAAGTTTTAAATGAAAATATGCAGAATATTTTCTGTAAATTAAACGGTTTTCCATTGGCGTCAAAATTGGCAGTATTTTTTCTGTTAATTTGAGAGTTATTTTGCTGTTATTATTATTATTATTATTATTATTATTATTATTATTATTATTATTATTATTTTACAGTGTATTTGGAATTTCTGAATAAAAAAAAGAGGCGAAACTGGCAACTCTGTAATCAAACGCTTTTTATGTAATTGATGTGTATAATCGGTATTTTTAAAATAAGGCTCCTATTTTTTGAATAATTTAAATAATTTAAAGTATAAGTTAAATAAGTACCACGGTGTTCTTTCAATATTACGCGGAGCTAAATCTTGCCTATTATACAAGTTTTCTACAGTAAAATGAGAGTTGTATCCACCTACAAAAAAAATTCGATGTATGGCTAAAGAGGAATTAAATCATTTTCTCTAATCCACTGTTTTTTAGAGAATTGTATCTCAGATAATACACGAATTAGAGATTTACTTATGCATATTCAAAGATTAAAAAAAACAATCCAACATATTAAGTAAGTTGTTCTAACGCTTTCTTTAGACCAAAATCGAAGACTTAAGGCTGTTCTCAAAGGACCTGCTCAACAACTCGAAAGTTTCTGACACATTTTTAAACCAAAAGGCATAAAATTGGCAGGCCTGACTGTTGAAGCTATTTGGAATCGAAATGCGTTTTCCAGTTTTTGATAAATAAATTACTCATCGAGTTATAAGCGATTTTTGTCACGTGACAACACGTTTTCCCCGCTTCTCGCTCTGTTGCGTCGGAAATTCGGTTCGAAATGTCCACTTCGACAGCATTTTTTGAAAGACCAAAAAATGGAAAACTCATTCGATTACAAAGTTTTTGAATAAGAACGCCTGCCAATTTCATGCTTTTCCAAACAAAAATTAATTACAAAATGTGTCAGAAAGTAGTTCTTTTAGATTTGAGAACAGTCTTAAGAAACCTTTAGTAATAAGTTCCAATTATAAAGCAATTGTCATAGAAGTTAATATAAAGTCACAGTACAGGCTTAGCAAAAAATAAGTAACCCACTTCAAGGAGCTCTGAACTGCATTCTACTGCTTCAATTGAGACGAAAGTAAAGTTACAGACAATACAAAATTATGTGCTTTTTATTTATCAATTAAAAACTTTTAGTACAAAAAAATTCCGAAAAGAAGCGCTGTAGTACTCAAATAAATGAAGGATTCGGGTGTAAAAGAAGGTAATTCCCCAAATGCAAGTTTCAAGATATTCAAGCATCAAACTTTCTAAAGAAAACTATGAACACAACTAATGATTAATTTCTCTAAAAGAGCTAATTTGTTAAGACTGGACCTTCAGTTAATTTATGTGTAACATTTTTTGTCTGATAAGTTTTATTTTACTGCATTTATGTGCAAAGTGTCTTCGTTATTAAAATTCATATCTAAAAATTATCTTTGATTATTATGCATTTATTGAGTAAAAAATAAACCTTTTATTTTTGAAAGATTGTCAGGATGCAGTTAAAGAATTTTACACTAAAATCACAAAAAAATTAAAAAATGTGAGTTACCATATTTTACACCCGACACCTTCAAATGTTTGATAGCCTTTTACATTTTAAAGTCCATTATGCCTTTACATAAAATATTTTATATAAGACAATAAATTCTCAATATGCTTCCTTCACATGTCAAAAACGTGCTATAATCGTAAATTCATATTTTCGTATTTATGCTATAGCTCTGAAAGAAATCATTTGTCGTTACGTTTAAGGTAATCGGTCAGACTTACTGCATTCAGTGATCGAAAACATGGTTTTGCGATTACAGCAGGTTATTGACAATGGAGAAGGACGTATTGAATATTTATTATAGCGCATTAAATATTTATATAAAGGCATATAAAACATTCAAATGTATAAGCCCACAGAACATTTATTTCAGAGCTACAGCGCTCCCTTTCGGAAACTTTTTGTACTAAGAATTTTTATTTAATAAATGACAAGCGCATCATGTGAATTTTCTGCAGCATTGATTACGTTTCAATCGGAGCAGTGGAACGTGCTCAAGAGACCGTTAAAGTGGATAACTTATTTCTTGCTAGCCCTATAAGATTACATTTTAATGAGTCACAAACAATATAGTATAGTACCATAATTTAAACAACAAATAATGACTATTTAAAGCAATTTTACTAATAGCTGTTTGTGTATATTTTATTTGTTGGCTCTCATTGTATTATCAACAAAGCATTAGTAGTTTTGATTTGATTTTTTTTCATTGACTGAGAATTTAGTGAGATCCTCACGGGATTCCTGTGGTACCGGGAAGACACAGGATCGTGGGAGGATATTTTTCGGGATTGCAGTCATCAAAGTCGATACATAAATTTAAAGAATGTAGTTCATTAATTGTTTCGGACTTAGAAGGCTGCAGACCCCTCCCCGAACTCAGTGCCTTTTTAACTTCTTGAATGGTAGTAGGATATATTTTATACCACTTTATTTGAATCAAGATTTATACCAGAACCTTTCATAAAATTTTCCTTTTATAACGTTTGGAAAAAAAAGGACTGTGAAATTGCTTTTCCTTATTTTAAAGTAAAATTTTTCAAAAATTCTGGTGTGAACTTAACATTACAGACACAGAATTACTTGCCTCTGAAAGGGTTAACTAATCAAGGGCACATTTCGAGCATTTTCCCATAGACCCACATAATCTCATCCCTGTCACCCCCCCCCCCCCACCCCCGTCGAAATAAAATCCTGGCTATTTGACTGTCAGAAAATAATAGTTTTATCATTTCGAATTTCTTTATGAAATGTTAAAAAATTAAAATGAATTAATATGAATTATTTCATTAGTAGAATTAATATAATTTTTAAACCAAATATCTCTAAGTAACTGAAAAACAGATTCGAAAGAAAATATAAAAATGACTACAATTTTAGAATCAAGTGATAGGAAAGAGTCTAAATACTCGTTTCAGTTAAATTGTCTGAACACTTGCACAATCATAGTTTTATCTCTCATTTTTTAGTGCTTTACAATAAAAATAATGGAATGCTAATATTTTATGAGATGTTAAAAGTTTAATATGAATCATTTTATCAGTATGTTTAATATCATTCTTTAAGGGTCATCTATTAATTACGTCACTCAAATTCCATGACTTTTTTACCCTTCCCTTCCACTGTGGCACAGGTTATCACACTCAAATGATACCCTCACTAGTGTTGGGACGTAACATTTTTCGCCACTATTAATTTAAAACTAATTTTATGTCAAAAAATTATATAAGATCTGTTACCTACTGATATAAATACTATTAAATAGCTGAAAGCTTGCTTGCTTTTATTTCAAGCTGTTTCAATTGAAAGGAAAGGGATAATAGGTCAATTGCGAGAGTTATTCGCACATAAAGAGTTCCTTACAATAAATGTATTAATTATTAACTGCACTATTACAAAAAATCCCTGACGTCTCGGCCTACAGGCACAGGTAGATTTCGAAGATGCAGACCGTGCGGCGCCTGTTTGTCGGGAATTGCGGAAGAAATGACCTTTTTGTGATGATGCGGCAGTTGGAACCGCCTACTTCGAAACGTAACTTGTTTGCAAGCGGAGCCAGCAGGGATTTTTTTATTTTTTATTTATAAGAGTTGGTTTTATAAAAAACTTGTCAATATAAAAGTTTTAGATAATATTAAGAGAATTTATAATAAATTTAAGCGGATTTGAAATCTTGGGAATTGACGAAGTTATGAATTTTTTTCTTCTAAAACCCCCCTTCCCCCCCTAAGGCAATTTTTAATTATATCAAAAATCTGTCACACATAAATTTTCGGCTCTTCTCCTAGAAGTAATAATAACTTCAAACGGATTCGATGCGTATAATAACTAAGAAATTATGGGTTTTTTTCTGTTTTCACAAAAAGCCCCTCCCATTCCCCCCCCCTGGTTCGATTTTGCCCATTAACGAGCTTGATCGAGATTTTATGCCCCTTGATTTTATGTATCAGTTTCGAAAAGATGCGGGAGTTGGAGCCGCCTACTTCGAAAAATAACTTGTTTGCAGGCGGAGCCGGCAGGGATTTTTTTGTTTTTATTATTATTATTATTATTTTTGCTGTAATGGTTGGTCCTATAAAAAACTTGTCAATATAAAAGTTTTAGATAATATTAAAAGGATTTATAATAAATTTAAGCGGATTTGAAATCTTGGGAATTGCCGAAGTTATGAATTTTTTTCTTCTAAAACCCCCTCCCCCCCCCCTTAAGGCAATTTTTAATTATATCAAAAATCTGTCATACATAAATTTTCGGCCCTTCTCCTAGAAGTAATAATAACTTCAAACGGATTCGATACGTATCATAAGTAAGAAATTATGGTTTTTTTTCTGTTTTCACAAAAAGCCCCCCCATCCCCCCCCCCGGTTCGATTTTGCCCATTAACGAACTTGACCGAGATTTTATGCCCCTTGATTTTATGTATCAGTTTCGATAAGATGCGGGAGTTGGAGCCGCCTACTTCGAAAAATAACTTGTTTGCAGGCGGAGCCGGCAGGGATTTTTTTTGTTTTTAATTTTTTTTGCTATAACGGTTGGTCCTATAAAAAACTTGTCAATATAAAAGTTTTAGATAATATTAAGAGGATTAATGATAAATTTACGCGGATTTGATATCTTGTGAATTGACGAAGCTATGATTTTTTTTCTTCTAAAACCCCCCCTTTCCCCCCCCCCTTGGGGCCATTTTTATTTATATCAAAAATCTGTCATACATAAATTTTCGGCCCTTTTCCTAGAAGTAATAATAACTTTAAACGGATTCGATACGTATAATAATTAAGAAATTATGGGGTTTTTTCTGTTTTCACAAAAATGCCCCCCATTTCCCCCCCCCCCCCCCCTTGGTTCGATTTTGCCCATTAACGAACTTGACCGAGATTTTATGCCCCTTGATTTTATGTATTAGTTTGGAAGAGATTTATGCAGAATTTTTCCAGTTATCGTGGTCAGAAAAAAGTGACATAGATAGATAGATAGATAGATAGATAGATAGATAGATAGATGTATAAAGTTTCGAACTGGGGGTGTTTTTGGGTTCTGGGAGTCATGATCGGCGCAGATCTGCAAAAATTTTTCAAAATTTCCAACTTAGGTGAGAATGTAATAGGTAGTATTTCTTACGAAATCTACCTAAAAATCATTGCTAAGAGAATATTAAGTCTTTGTAAAAAACTATGTAAAGTAAGGTTTGGTATAGCTATATATACTAGCAATGTACTATGAACGTTCAGACAGATATCAAGCCTCGCTTTAGATAAAACAAAGACTTTGTACAAAGTTTAAACTTGGCATTGTGCCAGCGCGCTTCGAAGGGAGGTCGCAAAGTTGCAACGCCGTCTTTGTCCATGCCGGGTTTTTCTAGATAGGTTTCTAATTAATATCTCGGCTAATTATCCACAAAGTTTTTCGAAAATCACTATCAACAATCCTTAGATGATTCCACGTCCATAGGTATCTCGAGCGCCTCTCGACTCCCCCGCTGAGCTACTGCAAATTAAAATTTGTGTGTAACGGAAAAATGCAATTTTTTCAAAACTATGTGACCTAGGATAATCGCTATAGTTTTCCTGCAAGGTTTAAATAAACTCCTACTACCCCTAATTTTTTCCTAATTTTAGTTTCAGTAGATTCGGTAATAGGGGGAGAGGATATTTTGGCAGTATATTTTCAACGATATCGCTGAAAATATAATACTTAAAATTTAAACAAATATATTTTTGATTTCGGTGTTATGAGATCTTTTGAACGATATCCCACACGATGTACAATATATATATATATATATATATATATATATATATATATATATATATATATATATATATATATATATACGTCTTTATCAAGTAACTTAATTAGCCCCCTAAATTTTTCCTAAAAATATTTGTAACTGCCTAATAATCTATAAATATATGGGTCAATAGACTTTATAACTCTGCCAAGTTTGAGCTTTCCACGTTCCATAGTTTTCGAGAAAAATGGCTGTGACAGACAGACAGACGGACACACGAGTGATCTTTAGTGGTTCCGTTTTTACTTTTCAAGTACGGAACCCTAAAAATATACATGTGTCATGAGTAAAAACTACATGAGTAAATATACATATTGTTATGAATTGTATTATATTGCTTGCAAATAATGCCTACATCTTTCCATATTATAGATGTAATGTCACAACAAATTAACCTATCCCCTTCCCCTGCCAAACTGCATCACATTTTCTGGACATGTCTCCCCCGGAGCAGTAATGTAGTCATAAAAATCCAGAGGGTATACGCTATAGGCAGTGATATAGTAAGAGAGTATACCCTAAAGCTTTATTAAAGTAACAAAGGGTATACGGAGCTTCTTTTAAAAAAATCCTGAAGGTTTACGGCGTATACAACCGTATACCCTTCACTATATTCCTGACCCGGAGCATGAAAGTGTCACCCTCGGAAGTTTCCAGATTTTATATTTAGTAATAGTCTGAATGTGCAAATTCTCCCCTTTCCTTGGAACTCCAGAGTGTCACCCCAGAGCTGTAGAAAACCCCTACACCCCCCGGAGAAAAATTTCTGAATTCAACATTGCTCTAAGTAACCGAATACAGATTCGAGAGAAAAGCTAAAAATTTTAGTACGAAGAGGCAAGAAAAAGTCTAATACTTCTTTTACTTAAATTGACTGAAAATATTGGATTTTTCTCTTTGAAATATTTACCCTGGTAACAATTTCTTAAGCAGTGTTTTATAGCCCCCCGTAAAATCTGGCAAGGCGAATACTTTGATGTGTCTGCATTCATCGACCCGCGGGCGCTGCAGCCGAAGAGCATGCGCAGGTATCTCGCGTCTTGATCATTCCGATGGATTTCAGTTTCGATATGGACAACAGACTTGGCCGAATAGGAATTATTCGGCAAATCGTACGGACCGGCGTGAAAAAATATTTATGTTTCTATGATTAATCACTCGAATCAAAAATGTGCGTTAGAGAACAGACATTAGCTTTTATCTCAATGAAGAGTTTGTCGTATGAGATCTGATCTTATTCAGAAAAAAAAGATACATTTGTCGTATAATTCAGTGTGATGGGCTAGTTTTTGTTTTTATTCCCATTGTGTATTCATAAGTTTATGTGCTAAGAAGAAGATTCAAATCACCAAAATTATTTAATAAGTTGATTGATATGTTTTGCCCAAAAATCTAAATGCTACGTATCGTTAATGTTATTCTGTTTTTATGATGTGTTTTTTCGTACATGTGATAGTTATAGATTAGAAAAATTAGTGACTTTAGTTGTACCGAGATTTTTCTTCTACAAGATGTAACATAGACGATTTTAGATAATTATTAATTTTTTTAAAGTATATTATGTTTAGAAAGTTTTTGGCATACAAATGTACGATAAATTTACATTTAACTTTTTTAGTAGGTCTGTTTAATTCTAAAAAATACGAATTATCATAATTTAAGAAATGAATAGCTACTGAGAAAAAGAAGTACGACAGATATGGACATCAACTTAGAATATGAAGCCATTTTTAAAATGTGTTATTGATTGTTATTTTTAAACGTATGCAATTCACTAAGCAGTACAAACATATCTCTTTATTTTAACGGGTTGCTCACATTGTTCTTAAAATGTGTTTGTCGATACTTATGAGGTATACAATCTCAGAAATCAGGAAGATACAAGATGCGTTCCTTATTGAGCAACTTTGTAGTTTTGATATGGAGCATAAGTAACTCATGTTTTAAGGCCAAACAATTGAAATGACAAGAATTTTAAATTTTGTGACGCAGAAGAAATATCCATTTTAGAAGAATATTTTTGTAAAAGTGAATCCGAGGCGTACAAAAAATGACACTCATCAAAATGAAAAACTTAACTTCTCTATAACATGCACGAACTTCAAGAGAACCTAGCAACGTTGCACATTCTTTTTCTATGGGTCCTTCCAGGCCTGATTTTAGGTTGCTATAAATTTCCCGCTGATGTTGCCGATCCTTGCCAAGCAATCGAATGTCAGTATGGTGCTGAGTGCCGACCGTCAGCTGATGGAGCTGCCGGCCAATGTCACTGTCCAGGCCGTTGTCCAACCTACGGTGACAGCAGAGGTTCCAGACCTGTTTGCGGCACCGACGGGGAAGACTATCCGAATGTATGCGAATTGCGGCGGGCCGCTTGTAGTCTTCAAACTAACATCGCAGTGAAGTTCCAGGGAAGATGTGGTAAGAACGCTTTTTACTTTTTATTCTCATCTTTTTTTTAACCGATTTCCAACGAAAGAGGTTAAACAATTCGTTTAATATGAGATGTAATTTTCCCAACTGGGCGAAAAAGTCCGGGTCAGGATTCGAACCCGAGATCCCTTGGCAGAAGCTGCCAATGATCTACCAACTGAGCAATCCCGGACGAATATGGATGAACTAATTCACCCAGTTAGCCTTAATGATCATAGCGAATGAATTCGAATCTTGGCCCGGACTTTTTCGTCCAGTTGGGAAGATTACATCTCATATGATTTCTTTACCAATTAGTATAATTGTGGTAAAATTAATCTAATCCGTTTAATGTTTTATTTATGTGTGTCCACGCATAACTCATGAACGGATGGACCAATTTTCATACTTTTATTTATTGGAAAAATCCCTGGTGGTCACGTTTCGATTTCACCAGGATCTAAAAATGATGTCTTTGTCTGTTTTCTGTTTTCTGGACTTATTTTTTTTACTCTAAAGGCTTAACTTCCTCAAAAATTGACCAATGGTCATGGATTTGGTGTTAGCATGCACGGAACTCCTTTGCATTTTTTAAATAGTCGCCGTGTAGTGTATATATATATATTTACAGGGGCTTGTCAAAAATTTGAATGTATCATCGTCTGCTGCGAATCAAAATGAGTGATATTGACAACAATGGAATTTAAAATGAATGTAGATTAAAGTATTGTATTATGTCAAGTAACCCAATTTTACCCAACTCGCGGTTCTGGTCGGGTTTGGATCGCGTTTCGTGTTGACCTTAAATAAAACTTTGGTTTAAGGTAGGGTGTAATCCGAAACGTGCAGGACTCTAATGTGGGTAACAAAAAAGGGTTACCACAAAACACAATGGTAAGAAACAATCATTTGAGGTCGGTTTTATTTTTGTCTTAAAAATTATTTGTAGCACTTTTTTTTTTTTTTTTTTTTTTTTTTGTCTTAAAAATTATTTGTAGTACATTAAACAGCAAGCAGTTAAAACATCTGCCTAATGTACTGGACATCAGAAAACAAAGATCAATAAGACTATAAAAGTTGCCGCTTTTGACGGTGAATACGAAAATTTAATGTATATTTTTTAAAAATTATTATTATATCTATTCACTATTTTATAATATTTAGGTTCACTGTAATTGTTAAACGAATCATTTTTGAAGACCAAACATTTTTTTTCTTTTGTTACCGATTTTCGCCTTTCACCATTTTATTCCACAAAAGTCCCATTTTGGTTTTGATGTATGTTTATGTGAAGAGTATAAAGATACATAAAACATCAAAATAAAATTTGGTATCTCCCTTTTCTCATACTAAAAAAAGGCTCTTTCGTTTACAAGATAGATAAAGTTTTTTTTTTTTTTTTTTTTTTTTTAAGAATTTTTTTTAGACTTATATAAAATTGTATTTTTGTGATATTAATAAATCAATTATATTTATGTAGTGTCAATAAATACATTATTTTACTGCAGTATGAACTTATATTAAGTTATTTTTAATACTCTTTATATATTATTTTTTTAGCTTTTTTTGTTCAATTGATTGCGCGTTGTTAGTTAATATTTGTTTTATGATATACTTTAAAATTTACATGAATCTCGCAGGGGCCAGTTTTACGGTCTTATCGGCACCAGTCCTTTTAACTGAACAAGTCCCCATGGTAGGTCCATGGGGCAATATATATATATAACCTTTAACGAAATATTACTGAAACACCAACAAAAACTATGAAATTATCAATTAGAATAATAATTAATTGACAACAATAGTGTTCCTCCAACACTTTGAATATAGATATTCCACATACATAGAAAAAAAAAATTAAAAAATTAAAAATTGAAAAAATGAAATTTGTGGAATTTAGACAGAATTTTCAGGTCCCAAATGCCTAAATTACCACAAATAAAATGCGTGGTTTCATCATCATATTAGTCATAACATTGCTAAAGAATATGATTTGAGGACTACCACACCAAAATAGAGAAATAAGCTGTGAAAAAATCATAAAGTTCAAAAAATAAAAACAATATTGAAAAGGAAAGAAACCTTACCCATAAAAAAGAGAAATAAACTGTGAAATATAATCATAAAGTTCAAAATACAACAACATTAAAAAGGATATAGGGAAAAGAAAACAACAATATAATCATAGATATAAATTTTTCTATTGTGTTATAAATATTGGTTGTTTTATATTTTGCCGATTTTCATGTGATTTTAATAGTTATATTAATTAAAAAATATTTTATGATATATATATATATATATATATATATATATATATATATATATATATATATATATATATATATATATATAGATCACGCTTTACTTTTAACTGAATACTCCGATTTTGATATTTCTTTTTTTATTATTTCCGAACACATAACATAAGGGAAGTATTACAATTGTGATATGTTTCTCTCTCTCTCTCTGCGTGTGTGTGCGAACACGATAGCTTCCAAACAGTACTTCCAATTGAGAGCCTATTTAGCGAATATGTTATAGACTACTGTCGCAAGAACTGTATAGATTTTCGTACAAATCGATCGACGGATTAGGTATTTAAACCATTTTTAAACCCCATTATTTTGCAATTAATTCTATAGGAAAAATCACACAGGAAATGTGGCAGAGTATAAGTGATAAATATTGCGATAAGGTTGGCAAGCGTTAGTGTCTCAGAGGTAACGTCTCAATTTCGAAACGGGAGGTCTAGTGATCGAATCAAGCTGATTTTTTTGCTGAAAAGGTTTTATTTTGGCGGTAGTCCTGTATAAATTTCACGAAGATCCAAGTAACATATACTTATTTGCCTTTCCTTTTCTGGACATTTTGAAAAAAGTTCTACGTTTGAACGCTCGGAAAAATTAGCAAATCCCTACGACATTTAAATATGTTGTTAAGATACAAAGTACTATTTTACGTTTAAAAAATTGTCATCGTACCGTCAATATTTTTTTCTGCACCTCAACAATTTAATATAGGATTGTCTTACTGCGCTTCAAATATGAGTGATATACTGCCAACAACAATGTGGTTTAAATTAAATGTGGGTAACAACAAAGGGTTGTCACAAACACTCCATTGTGCCAAACCACTCTCGCTAAAATATGCTAAATAGCGTGTATTAAAGTGAATTAAATCACATGAAATTACTATTATTTTAAATATATTTTTTAAATTACTTATTTAAGTGCTAATGGAAGTCAATTCTACATTTTAAAAATAATTAATCATTTACAAAATTAAAATCGCTGTGATATGTTATGTTTTATTAGCTATTTGTTATCAAACTTAAATGTGTGTAGAGTAAGAGAAAGAAAGAGGCAACCATTTCCAAACATTGAGGTATAGTTATTGTTATTAGTAGACCATCGTAAAACTGATTGTAGAATGCAATTGGATCCCAGTGTACCACTAGTGTCTTGACGCTGACATCACGTGACCACACGTAGATTCCTGCCTTCTGATCACAGATTTGCCTAATTATTTGTTGTTGTTGTTGCTGCACGGCTATGTGATGTGTGGTTGAATGGTTAGAGCGACGCATTTGGGTGTCGGTAGCAGGAGTTCGAATCCCACGTCTTCTTTTTATTCCCAACTTTTCTTCTAGATCTTTGTTTTAAAATGTTTTTTTCGGTTAAAATATTCTATTTCAGTTTTTTTTAACTCTTTTATTTATAAATGTTTTATCGGTGAACTATTCTATTTCATTTTTATTTTCAACTTTTTTATTTAAAAATATTTTATCGGTTGCTTTATATTTTCATGACAAATGGAATAATTTTAATAAAAGTAAATTTTGATGTTAATAAGAATTAAAGATTTATTTTTTATTTTAAAAATAAAATATACTTACTTAAATATTCTATTTCAGTTTTTTTTAATGTTATGCATGGAATATTTTATTAAAAGTTAATTTTGATATTAATAACGATTAGATTTATTTTTATTAATAAAGTAAAATACTTATTTAAATACGATAAAATGTGCTTAAAATCTTACATTAAAATGCCTCTTAATATTTAAAGTTTCATTTCAGAGCAATATTATCAAATTCTTTTCTTTTCTTTTTTTTTTTTTTTTTTTTAAAGCAAAGCATATTTAAAGATGTAAAAAGGGAGGAACCTAAGTATGGTCACGCGATGTCTGCGGCGAGACACTTGTCAGTGTACCTTTCCAGAATTAAGAATCAACTAGAATTACAATTAACAGAGTTTTGAAAGGAAATATCACTTGAAAAAATTTCAATATGATGGTATGAATGAAAAATAACTGCTAGATGTGCTAGTTTTTCAGAAAGAAAAATTTATTTAAAACATATCTTTCCGCTTCAATTGTTTAATTAAAAGGACTAACTTTTGCTATATATTACAGGGTCATTCCATGTCAAGTGACCCAAATTTAGATATGGTTCCTGCTCGATCCCCTTAAATTTTGAAGCAGTTGCAAAATAACATACATATAGGTGTAACATGGCCATCCGCAAACTGTCAGAGTCAGAAGTAGTATAGTTGGGTCACTAGGGGTCGTTCTATAAAGTTCACTATTTTACAGTTGCAAGAAAACGATTAAATCAAAAAGTTTGTCATCTTATTGCTCATGATACAAAAAACTTTACTTATTGCAAATATGTGATCTACTACAAATTTTTGTGCTAAAAACATTATTGCAATATTAAAGATCAGAAATAAATACATTCATCATCACTTGGCCTCAAAGTAGGTCATACGACCTGCAGCGATGAATTTGACCCTTACTTGAACAAGCTGTAACTACAGAACAAATTACTTTAAATGTTTGTCACTTTACGAATTAATTACCTATGAATATGTCATAGAGCTGCTAGAATTGTTTCTAGTGTTCTCAATCTTTTAGACTTCCAGATATTTTTAGAATCAATTTCTACAGCATATATAGTTGCGAATTTAAACAAAGTGGGTGTTTCGAACGCTGTTTTATTTACCTTATACCGAAGAGGCCCGAATGGAAAACAAGTTTTCTTGTAAATTAAGATGTGTTTTGTCCATTGGTAATTAAATCAAAAGTGTCCTTTTTGAGATATGGAATTCTGAAAATGGGGTTGAATTTATGAAATTTTTTAAAAGGATTTCAAAGATGAATAAATTAATGAATATTTAAACAGGAGAGAAACAACTTCAGCAGCTCTATGACATATCCATAGGTAATTAATTGGTAAAGTGACAATTTTTTAAAGGAATTTGTTCTGTAGTTACATCTTGTTAATATAAGGGTCAAATTCTCCCCGATAGGCTGTATGACCTACTTTGCGGCCAAATAATGATGAATGTATTGTAATGTGATATTTAACTCATTAACGCCGATTGGCAAGAAAACTTGCCCGAGCCTACATCAGTCATGCGAAAAAACGTGCAAGCTAATGTTAAGTCTATGGGAAGGTTCTTGCGCGATTTCTCGCTCGCATTTTAATACTTTTAAATGTTTTTTTTTTTTTTTTTTTTTTTTTTTTTTGCATACGATAGCTGACGTCGATCTCTAACGTTGTTAGTTTTTACTTTTTCGATTTTGGTTCCAGTTTTTTTATATAAAGGTACTTTCACTTTCAGAACCGATTCCAGCCGGTTAAAAAATAGAAAATGTCCACTTATAAGAAAACTGTAACCAAAATCAAAAAAGTAAAAACTGACAACGTTAGAGATCGATCTCAGCTATCCTATGCAAAAAAATTAAAAAAAAAATTAAAAATATTAAAATGCGAGCGAGAAATCGCGCAAGAACCTTCCCACAGACTTAACATTAGCTTGAGCGTTTCTTCGCGTGACTAGCGTAGGCTTTTAAGAAGCCCAAAACATTTAAATTTGGAAACCAGTATTTTAGCACGGAAATTTTCTCTTTATCTAATCTGAAATTTTGACAGTTTAAATAAGTCAAAATTACAGCATGGAAAAACTAGTGTCAACTGGTGTTGAAGAATTTTAAAAAATGTAAAATATTCTCGTCGTGAATGGGTTAATACTGCAATTATGTTTTACAGCCCAAAAATTTGTACTAGATCACATGCTTGAAATAAGTAATGTTTCTTGTGTCATGAGCAATAAGATGATAAAGTTGATTATTTGATCATTTTCCTGCGACAGTGAAATAGTGAACTTTACAGAAAACACCTCTGGTGCCCCGACTATGCTACTTCAGACTCTGACAGTTTTCAAATGTTCACTTCAGCCTTATATGTATATCCTGTAGCAATTATAACTAAATTGAAGGGGGTTGAGCAGGAGCCCTCAGGCCAGTTGACATGGAATGACCCTAAAGTAAGATCTCTCGTAAGCATCTGAAATGTTTATTTATATTTTTAATTTTAACACAAAAAAATAATTTGTATTTTTGTAAATTCCACCGTTTTCTTAAAGACCAATGATTAACTTATGGTATTCATCTCAGTTAATCTGTAAATCACATCCACTTTTATATAAATGAATTAATTAACCCGGTCGATTTTGCACCATATGTGAGATATCCGCCCAGTTTTGCTTTCAGTATATTCGGCAAGATTTTTTCCCCTGTTATAAAACGGCTAAAATATTCAGTTGATAATGATTTTCTCTTCAACCCAAGTAAAAAAAAAATCAGCAAAAATAACAGCAAAATAAAAACTGGAAACAAAACAAAACAAGAAAATTTTTCAGGTAAAGGTTTTCAAAGGTATTTGGAAGGAAAATGAAAACTACAGGTGTCCTTCAAGACATATACATTTTTAAGGTTTCATATAGGTAATTTCAACAAGTTTATTGTCTCCAAATTACCTTCAATGACTCAGCAGATTTTCTTCAGGTATTTTGAAGGAAAATTAAAATTGCAGGAAATATGAAGGGTTTTTTTAAAGGTTTCATTTATTATAGTACACTATGGTATTTAACTCAGATTCATATTGCTTTACTGCAGGCAGGGCCACTTAAGAGCGGGGAGTGGGAATAACAGGGGGCAATTTGCCTTGTGCTACTAATTCTTTGGTAACCCATACTGGTTATTTTTGAATAAGGGATTTGAAAAATGAAGGTACAAGTGGGACCATTAAAATGCATAATTTTACCTTTTTCCCCTATTAGGCATAGTTGCCAGTTTTTATGAAAATTACTTACACTTTCAAACAACAATTGAAAAGTGTAAAATTCATATATTAATTTGTTTATTTCACATTTTTATTCTAATAAAAACGTCTATGCTTTCTTTATTTTCTTAACATATTAGGACTACCATTTATTAAAACTTACAATGTTATGGGGAGTGGGAGAGGGAGGCACAGGAAAAATTCTGAGGTAGGATGTTTTCAAGTTTTAAGTTCATGGGTTATTGAACACGAGACTTTTAGACTAAGAGACAGCAACAAAAAAGCCAAGACATTTGATCCAAGTTATAATGTATAAAACCACATTGCACTTGAGTAGTTATTATAGTACAAGGAAATGCTAGTCTGCGTACTGGTTCGCTTGCCGAGGTATGAAAATTGATGTAAATATGTAAAAATATAGAGGCAAGTCAAGTAATTTGATTAATGTTCATAATTTGCACTCTAGTAGGTAAAAGTTGTCTAATAATCAAAATACTGAAGAAAGACCGTTTAAAGTTACGAAATTGGTGGCAGACGTCATTAAAAGTGCTAAAAAGTGAACTTTAGGATTAATTATGCCATTTTATTAATCTTGATTTAAACGCCATTCGTTTCAAGACATTACAGAATATGTGCATTCAAAAAGGCAGAAGGAAATTCCATTACGAACACACCGGCAGACGTGTTTAAAATGCTGAAAATTGAAAAACTTCGACGTTGTTTGCGTAATGTGTCTGCTATGTACCTTGGTTAGGTAGCAGTATTCTATTAGTAAAAATGCCGAAGGCAAACCATTTGGACATTAAGAAAGGGGTGGTAGACGACATCAAACGTTCAAAAAAAATTAGTCAAGTCATTAGCATATTTTTAATTTAAATGCCTTTTGTTTCAGGGCTTTCCAAAATATACAAATTCAAAAAAGCAGACCAAAATTTCATTACGCACACTTTAGAAAACGTGCGTAAAATATTGAAAATTTGAAAGATTTGCGTCAAAATAAATCATGTGCTTCATATTTGTGCTCTTAAATCTAGTACATTATAGTCGCCTAATAGAGAGAATATGAAAGCAGATTTGGACATTACAAAAGTGATGACAGACATCATCATATTCGCAAAGAAATAGAGCCTACTCGAGTGAATTGCATAATCTCGATATTAAGTCTATTCTGCCTTCAATATTTTCGTTATTAGACAAATTTTACCTACTAGGGTAAAAAGTACAAAGGTTAATAAACTTGACTTGACTATATATTTTTACATATTTATCTCAATTTTTACACTTGTTCGTCAAGCGATCCACACTAGCATTTTCATACTACTTAAGTGTAATGTGATTTAATACATTATAGTTTTGATAAAATTCCTTGACATTTTTGTCGTTGTTTCTTAGAATATTCCGGTTTTTCAGCCACCGTCCTTGTAAGAAGTGTTTTTGCGAGCTCCGCTTTGAACTAAAAAGTCAGCAGAAAGACTTTCATTTTATACTTGTGGTTTTTATTTTCGGATTTCTGAGACTACAAGCAATTCGACTGCATGTGATGTAAATGATTGAGACTTCTAATTAAGGTAAACAACCTCTAATTAATTAGATAATTACCTATTAACAGGGGAAGCACGTGGGAAAGTCAATGGAAATGTCCACACCCAGCCAGCGGTGACAAAGGAAGACCTACTCTCCGGTTGCTGATAGATCAGGACAGCGATAGAAACCAGTTGTTCCTCATCGCCAGATCCATCTTGAAAATTTGCCCAAATTACAAACTCCAGCCGTTAATTTGTGGACTAATAAAATTAATTAACCAAGAAAAGAGTTTCAATTTTATGCTTAATAGTAAAATTATGCAAATTTATTATTTACTAGCTGACGTGCCCGGCGTTGCCCAGGTCCGTGATACTAACCTTAAAAAAAAAATACAAACGAATTATACAAACTTGATATCTAGTTTGTATAATTTTATATCTTTGGAAAATCTTTCAAATGAATATAGTTTCGGCAGCGTAGAGTGTTTCAAATGAACTTAGTTTCTGGGACACCAATGCTTAATGCAGTGTATACCGCGATAGCTCCGCACGCGCTGGAGACAGTCAAAAACAAGCTGAATGAGCCCGAAGTAATCGGGTCCATAGAACCGGAGATAAGAATGCGCCCCTGGTGGTGAAAGGTGAAACTAAAATCTTTAAAACAATCGTAAGCTAAGTTGAATGAACCAATTCCTGTTGAAATCAACCCCATAAAAAAAGGGAAAAGAATGCGTCCTCAGGTGGTGGAAGGTGCGGCCCCCCTGTAAATTAACAAATTACCTTTAATATTAACGATATATTTAACTTACGGATATAATCTCCCCCTCTAAAGTTAACCACTTATTTTTAACAGTAATGCAGTTTTTAATTTACGGGTGTAGTGAGTATATGTAAGTTGATGCCGAAAAAGAAGATTAATATTAAAAAAGGTGGTAGCTGGGGGTCTAAGGAAATTTTTAGTAGTTTATAAAGTAGCTGGAGGACTCTAGAACCATGTTAAAGAAAATTGCAACAGAATCGGATAATTTTTAAAGAAGCTGCACCAAGGGCCCCAAGAAAGAGATTAATATTCAAAATTGGTGGTAGATGAGGTCCGTGAAATTTTTTTATCGGACCTAAGCTGGAGGACCTAAGAAGTTGTAAGGAAAAAAAGCTAGCGAATCGGGCGATTTTTAAAGGACCTATAGTAGGGGGCTCAAAAGGGTTAAAAATTGGTGGTAGCTGAGGTCCGAGAAATTTTTTTGTGGTTCGTGTCGTAGCTGGAGGACCTACGAAATTGTTAGAAAAAATGTCAGTGAATCGAACGATTTTTAAGAGAGCTATAGTAGGCGGCCCAAAAGGAGCCAACTGATAGTTTTGTGCAGGGTCCTAAGATGAAAATATTTTTAAAGATCCTAGTACTTAGCGTTTTAGATCTTCAATTAGTCAAAATTAAGCATAGGGAATGAATTAATCATTAGAATAAAATTTTAAAGAAGTGCTTAAAAAAGAGCCCTAGGGCTCCAATAAAAATATGAGGGTGGTGGCCTTAGGAGAGGAGTCCAAGACTAAAATTTAAAGTTATGCATTGAGAGGGTGACACAATTAGAAAAGTGAAAAATGCATGGCGCACGAAAAGTTCAAGGGGCCCCGCACGGGGCCCCAATGGGACAAGGTCTTAACTAGAATATAGAAATGGGAGAATATCTAAATGGAGAAAAGGCCCCAATACGAAGAAGATCGGATTAAAAGGGGGCAAGTTATTAACAATTTAGGAAACAAACACTTTAACAGGCCCCGTACCGGGCCCCAAGAGTCAGGGTCTTGACTAGGACGTAGAAATGGGGGAAAAGCTAAATGGAAAAGGGCCCCATTAACGAAGAAGATCAGATAAAAATGGGGCACGTTATTAACAATTTAGAGCAACAAACGTAAAGGGGCCCAGGGACCGGGTCTTAAAAAATTAAAAATTTGAACTTCAGGTGCATCAGGACCTGTTTTGAACTATCCAAACTCCAATTTTCAGACTTCTAAGTGCCGTAGATTTCGCTAGTCATAGCACACAGACACAAAGACAAACAGCTTTCTTTTATTAGTATAGATAACTATGAAGGATTTCCAGAAACCACTTAAGGTTGCGAAACTTCAACAAAGATCCTTTATGAAAACTGCAGTATTTTGAACAAAATGTGTAGGAAAGATGCATATTTTTTACCTTTAGGAAAACTATAAGTTATTTCGGACCAAAACCTGCAGTGTAGAAAAGGTTTTTTACCGTAAGAAAACTGCAGTTATTTCGGACAGAAATATTCAGTAAAAACGAAAGTTT
Source organism: Maratus michaelseni (assembly GCA_963931845.1). Lineage (NCBI taxonomy): Eukaryota > Metazoa > Arthropoda > Arachnida > Araneae > Salticidae > Maratus > Maratus michaelseni. Next base: position 70,847,365 of record OZ007586.1, on the reverse strand, counting down.
TTTACCTGCAGGGAAAATGCTTTATTTTTGTCCAAAATACTTGCTTTTTTCTGATGCTTTGGAAATATTTTCCGCAGATTCCTTTTACTTAGAAATTCGAAGAATGGAATTTTAAATTTAACTCTTAAGTAATTTTAGCCCTTCTTCAGAAAAACAAAAAATTGACGAAAATAATATATAACATTCCTTACAATAGGATGTTTAACCGGCTTCTTTATGAATTAGATAAAATGTTGATAAGTTATTCAGTTCTCACAGAGAGAAGACAGCAGTTGGACAGCAGTGAGTTTAAACTAAGTGATAAAAGTTCACATTCTAATACTTACAGAAGTAACTTAACCGTAACTATTACCAAACATTCAATATTACTCCAGTGATAAAGTTCTTTCCATTAAGCGTGTGATATTTTTACAGTGGATGAAATTTTCTCTATTATCTGTCTTTTTCTAGCTCCTTTTAGATTTCCTTTATTCATAACAGAGTGGCGCATCAGGGCACATATTTAGTTTGGAAGTTTTTGCCCAAACTATGGTAACTTATTTTCTAGAACTTGGCGATATTCACCTTAGGTAAATAATGGAAGGTTGGCCAAATTTTGCCAAAACTCCTTTTGACATATTAGTTTTATTGCCCGTATGTCGCCACTATCTTATATATAAAGCATCCTATCTTCTATATATACGATGTCATAAACATACATTTGGCCTAAAACACGCATAATTTAGTTTATTTTTAATCTCTCTGGACAGACGCAGTTACACTGAAGGTTAAAGAAGTCTAGATAATGTTAAGTACTCCTAATATTATTCTAAGAAAATATCTTCTTCACAGGTTTACACAGGTTTTTGAATCTTGCGTACATCTTCTCTTGCAAATGTAGGAAAGGGACTCTGATATCTCATACACGGTCTAAATTCTTGCAGGATTTTAGTTTGAACTTTCAGAACACTTTCACGTTTGAATCATGTAACTAAATATAAAATTTAAATGCTCATTTGTAAATATAAAGATTATTTTCATTTTTTATTCTCCATTAGATAATTGAAATTCTGTAGTCACCTCGCTCTCTTCAGTTCTGAGAAAATCTCTGGAGCTGAAGTTTGTAACGTTTTTTTTTCTAGTCGGAAGTCCAACCACGGATATTCTATCTTGGAATAATTGATTTTGCCCATTGAGCTACCCGGATAGAGATAGCCGCAGTTTTTATTGAATATTCCGATGGTAAATGGAAAATTCTCAGGCTCAGTTCTGCATGGCCCAAATGGGATGGTCTATGAACGTTTTCAAAATATCCCATGAAAAGTGTCTTCTAGAAAGCACATATATGTCCTAACTAATATGGGCAAAATTGGCCAATCTCTGGTACATTTATCTTTTTTAATAATTTATTTTAAATTTTCAAAAGTATCTTCATGGTTTTTTTTCCATGTTATTAATGTAATATAAAATAAAAAAATGGCCCTGGTGTTGTTTTCGGATATCAGTAATTTAAAGCATTATTTTTTAAATGTTTGTTTGTAATATACGCGTGAATTATATTTTTAAACTTTTACTATTTTATTGCGCCTCTTCATTCGAAAAATTTTATTCCATAAAAATAAATAAATCTTAATGTGTCATTATTAAGATGCATTTTCGTTTATTTCTCGCATTTAAGAATACGCTAAAGCTTATTAAAAAATCAAGAAGTGACTTTCTTTTTTTCTACGACTAAGCTTTATGGAAAAAAAATTGTAGTTCTAAAATTACAAAATATAGGAGATACGTTTCAAACAATTTCTTTTTTTATGTTTCGTTATTTTGACAATACTTTTCTGCGTCAGAGTAAGTACTAATGAATATGTTAAAAAAATAAGTCAATTTATTTGCATTTGAGACTTATTTTTCTTTTTTCACTAAAGACATTTCGAAAATGTCTTGAAAAACTAAGTGAGTTTTTTTGCACACTTTCACTAAACACTTTCTCTTTTTGTCTTTTTAAAAATAAAGAATGAGTTTCAGGCAATATATCTCTTCAGTGAAGTAAAGATAAAACAGTCATTTATAAACGACTGCGAATATTTTACAGTTGATGTTTAAAAAAATGTTCAAGCAAAACATATTATCTTATTAACACGCTCAATCTTCACACCATCTAATTTTTCAAGATATTTCGCAGAAAAGAAAGCGTAAATTTTGTGTCAAGAATATCAAACTATTTTAATGCGAATTGAATAAAAAACTAAATATTCAACATTTTCCGACCATTAAAATTTTTTTTTTTGCATTTAACTTCCTTAACGTATTCTAAATTAAAGGGATGATGAACGTTCAAATTAATATATTTCTCTTTTTGTTTAAAAGCTCTATAAATTATGAGTGACGTGAAACAAGCATTTCTTATTCTTATATAGCATGTTTTGAAATAAAATATGTAACTTTTTTCCACGAAAAAGAGTTTTTATTAGTAAAAATAATGTATAAGAAATTCTTATTGATAAAAATGCTGTATGCGTCCTTTAAATGATGTTCTAAACATCAATTTGTATGTTGGGCAAGGTGTTTTCTGTTTTTTCTGTGAATATTGCATTTTATGACTATAACATTTGTAATTAATCTTTGTTTTTCAAACTGATGTACATGTAATTGAAAATTAAAACCATTAACGCGCTTGAGTAATATGAAAGGAATTGGAATAAAATTGGTTAGCATTGAACATTTTAACTTTTAACCATTGGTTACAGATAAAATTTTACTTCGTAAAATTAGTTAAAAAAATTGATTGGATTGACATCGCACTCGGACTGTTTTAAGGTGAATATAGATAATTTACCAAATAAATAAATAAACAATTTTTTTTCACCTTTTACTTAATTGATTTTTGTTATTGTTTTTGTTAAGGCCATCATCCCCTTTAGGTGGTCTAAATTAAGGTGGACATGAAATTAGACTTTTATTTATAAATATTTTAAAGAATTATTAGCAATCCTACTAAAATTATAGCAATTTGTTTACGCATGTTGGAAAGGTTTTTCGATTTTATTTGTGAATATAGCATGACTATAAATAACACTTTGTTTTTCAAATTGCTTCACATTTATTTGAAAAATAAAACATTAACGAGCTTAAGTAACATGAAAGGAATTGGAATAAAATTGGTTAGCAAAGGGCAATTTAACTTTTAAGCATTGGTTACAGATGAAATTTTAAAACTGTGTAAAATTAATTAAAAACTTGAATGGATTAAATCATACTCGGAGTGATTTAAGTTGAATATAGATACATTATCAAAGGAAAATTAAAATCAAAAAATGATTTTTGTTCGCTTTTTACTTAATTGAAGTCCACCATCCCCGTAAGATGGTCTAAATTAAGATGGACACAAAATTATACTTTTATTTATAAATATTTTTCACTGATTTTTTCTTTGAAATGTGTGTTTCTAGAAATGTGAGCATTTTCATTTTTAAAATATTTAAGAAAATTAAAATTTAATTTTTTTTTTAAATTTTAGCCATGTAAAAAATTAAATATATCTTCTCAGAGAATAACTCTTTTTGCATACGTTTTTCATATTTGAATACCGAAAAGAATAAATATTAATTTTTCTAAAGAAAATAAGAATATTTATTTGTTAAAAAAAAAAACAAATTAAGAAAAAAAAAGATTTCTTTAAATAGTAATTTTTACTATGAGAATCTTTTCTTTCAAACAAAAAAATCTAGAAGACAATTCAAAGAATGTACTATTGAAAAACACTTCCAAAGTTTCATAGCTTTACCATTCATAGAAATTTAGATATATCTAATTAAATATGACACGTCTTGAGAAAGATATATTCTAAGGTAAATGGATTTAAATCCTTTAAGAAAGTGTGGCTACATAGACACTTACAGTGTAAAAAAGGGTTTTATATCTTGATCTAATTACCGAATTTATATGCGGTTTGTATTTTTAAAAATACGTAATTTTTTCGAGATTTTCGTGTCCTAAAAAATTTAAAGATTACAAAAGGTTTGCATAATTCTTAATCTTTTTCTCATTGCAATTTGTTAAAAATACATGAGTCAAACACATTTAAAACTTAATATAAAATATGTTTCAAGCTTATCACAGATAAATTCTTTCCTTACTCAAATATACAAGGTCTCAAAAAATTGTGAAATATACAAACTTGCTTTTAAACAATTAATTAATAAAAAATTAAAAACAATTTTTTTATGAACCAAAGAATTGAATTCAATGATTGACGTCCATTTAACAAGTTATTAATGATTTAGATTAAGGGAATAGAATTTTCGAAATCAACCACGCGGAGCTTTTTGATGACTTTTTAAAAACCATTTATAGTTATTTGGGATAATAGTTTTCCATCATAGGTTAATTTTCCCACCATTGCTTTCTAAAGGATTAACGCGTCTTACTGGTCCTTTCTGCACATTTATGTATCCAAGCATTCCTACTCATTTTTTCAAATCGCTGGGTACCGGTATAGTTTAGTTTTTTTTCGTCGGTTGATGGAGCATGAACAATTCCATTTTTCTGTTTTTCAAGTAAATCGTTATTTTTTTTTTACAAATTGAATTTTTACAAATACAATTTATGTGTTGTATATACTATTTCTAATACGTACTATCACTACGAGAACAGGAAGAAAGTTTTCTTCTGCTCTCGAACGCCCTTATATGCGACTGATGAAGAAAGTGTAATTGTTTCGAAACGCGTTGCGTTAGATTATTTTTGTTGTATATTAAAAGTTTTTAAAGTTTTAAAAGTAATTTGTTGTATATAAAGGGGTTTTCTTTCTTATTATGAAACAAAGCTTTAAAAAATCTTATTTCTTTGATGTTTTAAAGATATTTAGAAAAAAAAAATTCGCTTAAATTCAAACCTTAAAATAGCTTGAGCTCTAAAAAGTTAAGTCTACACTACAATCAAGTTTAAATTTAGAAATCATCAAATTCTCAAATTTTATTTTACCGTGTTTTTTTTTTTTTTTTTTTTTTTTTACGTGTATTTGTAATATAGCTAAGAACATATAAATCAAAAATTTCCAAAAACTCAACCGCAGGCCACAGATATACCAGTAAATTTGTAAAGTAACCTTCACCTTATTTAATCGAAGCATTTAAATTAACTTTATGTGATTAAATAAGATGATTATTACCCTAAAATATTACTAGTATGTCTGCAGCCTGCGGTTGAGTTGTTGGAAAGCCTTGATATAAATGATGTAACCGATTTTGTTATAAAATCGATCGTGATGCAACAACATTTTCTGTTGAAGATTAATCTGTAATATACGAGTATATTAAATAATCGGGAATTCGTTTGTTCAAATTATTCAGATAATCCCCCTCCCCCCCCCAAACAAGAAAAAAAGTAATAGTTTTGCGACAGATGTAAAGTAGTGTATTTTGTTAAAACATTTATGACCCTCACCTCTTCTTATATGATTTTTTTGAAGTATCTATTAGCATTTTATTATTAAACATTCTTAACAAAGAGTTTTAACTTTTATTATAGTTAAGAGTAACTGGATACTAATATCGTAATGCAATTTGAAAAGGTATTTAAAAATTACGTAAATACAGCATATTTTATATAGTATTCATTTTTAAATTTATTGAAACATGCATATTCACCATAAAAATTATTATTTTTTAGTTATTGTCAGTTTTTCCATATAAAAATGAATATTAATAAGCATTCTCTAAAACAATTCGTGTATTTTTGGAAGCTCTAATTCTGGCTTGCAAAATAGGCAAAAAGTTTGAATAATACACGAGTAAAAATTGTAATATCATTGTTTAAACAAGAAATTTTTCTGTTCCAGATCCTTGTGAAGGAGTCGAGTGCCCGGCCTCTCAAGTTTGTCAGCTTGATCCTCGTCGCCGCCCCGTTTGCCGTTGTAACGCTGTGTGCGCCCCTGATTTTCGACCCGTATGCGGATCTGACGGCCGTACCTATGTCAACGAGTGCGCCCTCCGGGTTGAGGCATGCAAGTCTCGGCGAGGACTGCGCATTATCTTCGCTGGGGAATGTGGCGCAGGTGAGACATCCTTGAGGGTTTGAACTCTCTTTCAAGTCTGAATCTTATTTTGTAAAGCCACAAATTGAAATATTCTGTATAAAACAAAAGTTATTACATATTAATGTACTGAACAAATTGAAAGCGAAAGCTTGTATGCTGAAATTAGAGTGATTTGATTTTCCTTCCCCTAAATCAATGATTCTCATTTCGTTGAGCGGGAAAAATTTGTAAGGAAACATATAAAAAATAAAACAAAAATTTAAATAAGCTTCGTTAATCAAAAGTTTTAGCTCATAATAATGTAGTTTACAGATTGTAAATGAAAGCTTATAGTTTGAAATTAGAAGGTTTTATTCAGTGCTTTTTGTTCCCCAAAATATTCTCCTAAATCAATGATTCTCACTTTCTACAGCGTGAAAAATCTGAAAGAGAAAATTATAAAAAATAAAACAAAGAAATGGAAAAGAAAGACAGAAAACTAAAAATATGCATTTACGTATAGTTATATTTCAAACACCTCCATTATATTACTAAAAAGATCGTAATTCTAATAATAGAGCAATATACTTTTATTGCAGGGGACATTTGTATTACATTTTGGGGGGGATGGCATATCGGAGATCGATAAGGGGAGTGGGGAGCACGAACAGAGAGAATACGGTAACCCCTCTTTATATCGCGCTTCTTGGGAGGCAATAAAAATCGTAATATATCCGAAGTCGCGATGTAACCGAGGACATTATGAAAATTGAGAAGGATTATAACCAAGTAAATGCTTCCTATTTGTCTCCAATAGTTAGTTTGTACGTATATTATACAATTTTTTGAATAAAATTAATAATAAAGAACAACACTTTTTATCTACATGTATATCTCTAAAAATGCAGCAAAGTAATTAATTACAGCTATTTTTCTTCTTCTTTTTGGGGAGACACTGAAAAAAAAGCGATGTATCCGGATGAGCAAAATGGCGAGGCACGATATAAAGAAGGGCTACTGTATTTGCGCATTATTACAGAAATATTAATTCATCCTCAAACACTTGAAATTCTCCATTAAAATTTGCCTGTTGATTTTAAAATTTGTAGATACTTAATCTACACTACGCTTCTTCACAAAATATATCATTTTATGATTTTAAAAGAATGATGTCTTTAGTTTCAGGATATTTTTTTTTATCCCAACTCCTAAAATTTATTTGAAATACGTCTGCTAAAATGCAATTTTTTGTTTGTCTTTGACAGATTCATTTTAAGACTTCCATGTTTTCACTTAATGGTAGCTTACTGTCTGCCCTTTATTCTAAGATATATTAGTCATAATTATTCACTGAGGCTACCTCATCTGTAATCAATAATTTTCTTATCCTTTTAAAATATTTGTCAAATTATCAATTTAAATAAAGTGTGCAGGTTTTTATGTTTGTGTCAGAAAAAATCTCCTTTTAATAAACAAATATATAAAGCAAATATAGCAATAATGACCAAATTGCTTGACAGTTGACTGTAATTTTTGCTTAAAAGCACAACACATTCTGGATCGTCACGGATTTGATTGTAGTGCTTTAGATAGGTTTTTGCTTCATAAATCGAGACATCCCAATTAATTTACGGAGAAATTTAAAAATGAGATTTCTCACCGCATAATACAAATTTCAGAATTCGATTTTCACCAGAATAAAATCTGTTACCGACAATCATTCCATAGAACTATTTCCCTAAATTTTAGATTTTTTTAAAGCAATAAATTTTAAGATTTTTATTTGATCAGAATATCGAAAATTTATTGTCTTTTAAAAAATATTGAAACAATTTTCGAAAATGTCATACGTTGGCATCCGGCTGACAATTTGCTAGTAGGGAAACAGAATTTTGAAAAATGTATTAAATAATAAATTCTCCTACTTTTAAATTTTCCCGCAATTTAATATATGGTTTTAAGATCCGTAAAAATCACCCTCAACCCTAATAATTAATCAGGAACTCGAATTGACGGTCACAACCAGCTTTGATAATTTGGCTTCTATTTTAATTGAGAAATTCCGAATTCATACCGGAAATTCAATTTTTACGTTAATGACGAAATGTCTTGCATTAAATAAAGCAAACTTATCCAGAATTTGGAATTTCTGAATAAAAAAGGAGGCCAAATTGTAAGCCTGGTTCTCAACCAAGAAATTTTAGTCTTTAATGTCTATCCTAAAAAATACTTTTCAACTATTTTTTTCTCATGAACATATAGAATGAATCAATTGTTAAAAGAAAAAAAAAATCCAAGCAAATTTGAAAAGTTTCTGAGACGAAGCCTTCTAAATTTTCTCACGACCTTTTAACAAAAAAAAAAAAAAAAAAAAAAAAAAAAAAAATCTTGTATCATCAATAGGGTGGACACAAATTAGTTGGACAAAAAGCGTGGTTTAATAAGCTCAGTTATACAACCGAAATTGAGAGTAAAAATGATTATAAATCTATGATATTAATTATATGACAGAAAAAATTACCAAATTTATCTCTTTTACTAGTTTTCGATGTGATTACCCTTCGTTGTTCTGCAAATGTCATCTATGTAAATAAGTTCTTCTCTTTTGTTTGTGAACCTGTTCATGTTGATCAAATTAAGTCTATTGATGATTTGTGATTTCAATCCAAGAATGTATTTTCGAAGCGATGGGTTGTAAACCTGAGACTTAATAACCACCATACATTGAAATCAATGGGTGAAAGAAATAGTGATCATGGGGGACATGGAATAACAACACCTCGGCCAATCAAAATTGAGATTTAGCACTTAAGTAAGAAGTATATCCGCAAACTTATCATACAATTCTAGTAACCTGTCATTGAGCTGGTACCTTAGAATTAATATTTCGCAAATTATGCAGTTTCAAAATTGCACAAGTATTTTGCGTCCACTCTGTATTTTTGTATCATCAGAATTTTTAATAATTATAATATAATTTAGGAGAATACTGCTTGTGTATCAAGGCAAATATTATAATTGAAAAGTTCGGAAATTAAGGAAGATTTCTAAGAAAATATTCAAAATTTTTATAATCGATTCGAGTTTTACATGTTAATTAACTTACATAGAAATTTCCAATTGTTTAACTCAAAAATTCTCCCCTTACGTTTGTTAAATAATTAATCCGGATATAAAAATTACAAAAACTTTAACCCTGGGTGCATAAGTACCACAACTTTAGCAGTTTGAATTGGAGCCAAACATGAAAAAGTGATTTTGAGATAATCCCCTTTAAAAATGGTGCACATTGCCTTTAAATGTTTAGTAATAATTAGAAAATGCTCAATTAGCACGTATCAGTGTCTAAGGAGATTTTTTTTTTTTTTTGGTGATATTTTGCAACAAAAAATAAGTGGAGATACTTTCAAAAATTAAGTAGGGATCCCCCTTAAAAGAATTTACGCAAGAGGCATTTATTGAAATCGTTAAAATAGAAGTTTTGTGATACAGTATTATACTTTTAGGCAGCCTTTATAAAATATATTATTAGTATTAGTATTGTTTTAATATATTAATAATCAATACTACTAATTTTTACTACTAATTACTGATAAGTTATAATAAATTAATTTGAGTTTATATATTGATGCACAAAAGATATAAATTACATGAAACTTTGTGTATATTATTTGTGTTATACTAATTACAAAAAGTTCTCTTTTTAGAACTTTTTGTAATTAACATACCTACTAACCTTCCAGTTTTTAAAATCAAATAAATTTTAAACCAGAAGATGTATTTAATTAAATGTGTTTTGTTTTTTTGTGGTAGTTACTTGATTTGATTTCTCATTCGCTAAATAAAATTTGTGGTTCAAATATGATTATTTGATGTGAAAAGAAAACGGAAGGTTTTAAGCTATGAATTGAGGCATTAAGAGCCAGAGTGGACTATCCCACATTTTTGTGAAAAAAAGATTTGAAGTGTCAAACCATTGTATGTCATGCCATCTGTTAGCCGTATGGTGCATTTTTTTTAAATTTCGAAACTATTCAAATGATACGGCCAGTTTAACAGATGGTCCAACGTAACTTGGAAATAAAGTTGCCATTTCAAGTGGGGATCAAGTGGCTTGGTCTACTCTGACACTGCAAACTTAATCACCATATGCTTGCTGAAGAAGCTTTATCACCACTGGCACTGTCAGAACTGGCCTAAACGAGTTTGACAAAAATTTTTACAAATTTTGGAAAGCATTTTTCTCGAAATCACAACTGGCGAGGTTGGTCCACTCTGGTTCTCAACGCCCCGATTAGTCTTAAATGAGTGTTGTATGTTATTTTATGTTCACGTTTGAGGCTTACCTTTACATATCATGCAAGAAACAATAACAGAAATTTCAATATCCCCTTCGCACTTAGAAAACGCCTTCTAGTACCGCAACCTTTCTATGATGCATTGTGTTATAAAAACTGTTTATTTTAATGAATTCTATCAATCCTAAAAGTTTTTCTGAGATCTTATGAATGACCTTGTATATAAATAAATACCTATGACAATAAACTATTAGATGGTAAATTTAATTTTTGCATTTCGTTGGCCTGCAAAATGCCTTTATTTAAAAAAGAAGAGAAACTGATGAGGCAAACATATGTTTAAATACCCCTCCTTTCCTTTATTTTTAAAATTTATGTTCATATCTATTTTACCCATTCTACGAGCCAAAGCTTGATATCATGGATGTGAAATGTTCAATTGCATGTGAAGGACGTCTTTGGAACTGGTAAAGTTTATGTCGTCGTGCATGTTCCATCACTCTGGATGAAAGTCTGCTACATTTAGGCAAATTTTTATTTGAGTTGGAATTGTGTCGCTTTCATGATTACTGTAAACGCAGGGCACACATTGTCATGGAAAATAACTAATTTTGAAATTTTCACATTGAACTTTTGAAAACTTTGGATATTTTATTATATTTGCTAATGTTTGTCTGACCTATAGAAGGCGAGAAACTGAAGCTCTCAATTCTCCCTAACTGCTGTCTAGTTTTATTTTTTTACCGTCTTCTATATAGTACTTAAGAAGAACGTACTGGAATCATGAACATTTTCGACTTACATTTTATGATGGATTTGTACGTTTTGGGATGTCCTGAACATGATCTGACTATTTTTGAAAACTTCCTGTCTGTCTCTAGGTATGTGACACAAATTTTCTAGGCGCTCTATCTTAAGAACTAATCAGTGGAATTCCATCGAATTTCATATTTTGTTAGACCTTGACATATATTGGACTGATTAGGTTCAGGTGTATCACATAATACGTGAAGCTTCTATGCTATATTTTTCATGATTTCCGTGATAGCTATATCTCGGCATCTGTGGGATGAAATTTTATCAAACGTCCTATTCAGTTAGACCTTGGCACATATAGGTGCTGATTAGAGTTTGGTGTATATAGTCCAGTAAATGGAGCTGCTATGGCTCGTTTTCCACGATTTCCGTGATCGCTATATTTAAGCATCTATATGGGATGGAATTTCATCAAATTTCATATTCAGTTAGACCGCGACATAACTTGGTGCTGATTAAGTTTCGGCGTATATCACTCTACAAGTGGCGTTACTCTTTTGTGGTTTTCACGATTTCCGTGATAGCTAAATCTCGGCATCTACGGGATGGAATTTCATCAAATTTAATACGATGCTTATTAAAAATTATGTTCATTCAATTTGTTCACTCAACAAGGAATGCTGCTGGGTTTTATTTTCGATGAATATTATAGCTGTATATCAATTTCTATTGGGTAGAAATGCACCAAATTTTATATTTGAAGTTAATTATTAAAAAAATATATTTTTGACTAATTTTGTATTCGAATATCCAACAGAAGGCGTTGTTGAAATGTGTGTTTTTATTATTCACTGATCACTGTACATCGAGTTAAATTCAAAGAAATGCACTGTACTTTGCCTAAGCACTGTCTTCACATGGGTGAAATAGGTAATCAAACATACTTCTACCACTAATTTTAAAAGTTATTTGTCCTATTTAATCACTGTGATTAATTAAGATAATGATAACATTTTAAAATTAGTGGTGGAAGTTTTCCTGATTTGCTCGCGAAAGACATCACCTGAATATAATTATATTCCTGCGCTTTTACATCTTTAAATATGCTTTGCTTAAAAAAAAATATATTTGATAATATTGCACTGAAATGAAACTTTAAATATTAAAAGGCGCTTTAATGTAAAATTTTAAGCACATTTATCGTATTTAAATAAGTATTTTATTTTATTAATAAAATTAAACCTAACTTTTATTAATATCAAAATAAACTTTTATTAAAATATTCCATGCAGAATATTTTAAAATCAAAAAGTAGAAAAAAAATTCTGATATAGAATATTTAAGTAAGTATTTTATTTTAAAACTAAAAATAAATTTTTCATTAAAAATATTCCATTTATCATGAAAAATATAAAGCAATCAATAAAATATTTTTAAATAAAAAAGTTGAAAATAAAACTGAAATAGAATATTTCACCTGTAAAACATTTATAAATAAAAAAGTTAAAAACAACAACCTAAAATAGATTATTTTAACTGATAAAACATTTTAAAATAAATATCTAGAAGAGAAGTTGGGAATTAAAAAAAGACGTGGAATTCAAACTCATGCCAACTGGAATCAAATGCATCGCTCTAACCATTCAACCACCTATCACACATCCGTTTAGGAACAAAACATTAAAATAAGTAGGTAAATCTGTGATCTTAAGGTAGGAATCTAAGTATGGTCACGTGATGTCAGCCGCGAGACAATAATGATTTGCCCCCGTCGCACCCTTTAAAGTCGCACCTATGATAATTTATGATTGTTGGCGTGTACAACGCAATTCAGATTAATATATTTGAATAATAAGGAAGAAAGTTTTGTGATTCCCACAGCGTACCAGTTAATCTGCTTATGAAAGACGAAAATTAAGTTTACCACCTAATAAGGCATAATGTTGATAAAAAAAAACTTTTTATGAGCATTCCTCGAAGTAGACTGTTCAAATTACATATTCCGTGCGTCTATGATATCTAACAGGAAGCAAGTATAACTTCTCTAAGTTTAAACTCTAAGTTTAAAAGTACCGAGGGGGGGAAATATACGAAAAATCTCCAATGAAGCTCAAAATTTTAAACGATTTTTTGAACAAAAAATGTGTTTTGCTAATTTGACTTTTTATTATTTTTTTAAGCGACATTTATTATTTTGGAGAAATATAAGTAGTTGAATGTTTTTGAAAAGTCTGATATGCTTAAGTATTGTAAATTGTGAGTAAATTCTTCATTAGTAAATTGGAAAGCGGGATCGCGTCGCAGTTTTTATCTGAATTTTGAAATCGGAGTAGATTAGTTTTTTTTTTTCCTTTTGAGATATTCAAGTGTTTGAATAATCTAAAATTAAACATCTTCTAATATAATCAACATATCATTAACTTATTTAACAATTTTTCCATAGACTAAAGCATATGAGTATTTAAAAATTCGATCTATCATTTTTTATGGATGGGCAGAATATTAAAATATCCTATATCTTACTTAATATATTCTTAATTTTATGTTCAAACAATGGATTTATTCTAATTCAAAACCAACGGCTTATAGGGTAACAAGTGAATTGGGTTTTTAGAATAAAGGAAAAAAAAATAATGAAATAGTCTTACAATTAGAAAAAATTTAATGTTAAAAAAAATAAAGTATAGAATTTAGATGGCTATCATAGGAAAAATATTAATTAGAATGTATTGAAATTTTTTATATCAGTATCTATCCCTGAATGCCGCAACATTTCATCTGAAACGATAAGAATCAGTTAAATATTTGTTATTAGAAAACAAACAGTACTTTATTACATTGTAAAACAATACAGAAACATTTCGTGATATGTCAGAAACACTAAAATTCAGTGTAAATTCATCTTTACCCACGATTCTGGAAAAAAATTCCTTATCTTCAGAAATCTCCAGGAGAAGCAACGATCAAAAACCTCTGAAAGCAATAAATTTTAGAAATTAACAAAAACGCCTTTTTTAAAATTTACAAGCAACAAAGGGGCCATTTTATCTGTTGAAATACACCAACGCGACGGAGTGCAGGACCTTTTTCAGCTAAACAGTTATACAAATAATATGTACGTGCAATTTTATACGCACTTACTACAATTAGGTAGAACGTATATAGAATTTAGTAGGACGTACTACAATTGTGTAGAGCGGCAGGAAGACTTCTTTCTGTTCTCATAGTGGTAGGATGTCCTTTTGCGCTAGATGAAAAAGATTATTTCTTTCGAAACGCGTTGCGTTAATTTCTTCTTTATATACCTTTGCTTGGTATAGGAGACAAAACTTCAGAAAATGTTATTTCTTGACGTGGCGCTTAAATTCAAACTTTAAAACATCAAGAAAGGATTAAAGGACTAAGTTTATTTTTCTTCTTCTTTGCTGCCTTCAGCATAATAAACTTGTCTATCTAGCTCTTTAACCCATCCTCCTGATTTTTCACTGCATTGAGATCTTTTCTTTCTAACCCTTCCTGTTAAGTGAAAAGTTGACATTCCAAAACCTCTTTAAATATAGAGATATTGAGAATCTCTCTTAGATGCATAGAAAATCGATTTCCACATATGCTAACGAAAAGAATTCTCCCTCTTACTTCTATGGAGAAATTTTCCTCTTCTGTCGACTCAAGATTTGAGATATCATCTGCTGATTCTAGGAAAAAAAGTTTTGACTTTCTCGGGATTTATTGATTCACTTTTGGTTAAAGTATTGGTTTTGAGGTATCTTTGTCACCTTTTCTTTTAAACTCATTTTTCACTTTCTTCTGAAGAATATAGTTCTAAGAGCGAGTGATAATCTAAAGGCCTTGACAGTCTGATGTTTAAATCTTTCAGTAGTCGAAATGTAAATCGACATATCGCTTATTTATTTTTCTGGTTGTTAACTCTTTCAGTTTAATTTTTTTATTTTGTTGAGGAAAATTTTATTTTGGTTTAAATATCTAAAAGCAGTTGCTCAAAAAGAAAAATGACATTTTCCTGAAATGTAACGTAGATTGGAAGTTATATTGTGTACTGTTAATAAGACACTAAGCTTTGTGAGAGACATTTTTGCAAAGGACTGTCTGAAAAATATTATATTGTTAGTACAATAGACTAAAATAGATAGGGGAGATTCGTACACAGTGAGACAGATTTTAAACGTTAATTTAGAGCTAGATATAATCTACTGAAGAAATTTAGCTACTGCTTGTATAAATATGCTTATTGGAAGCATCTTGTATACCGAATTTAATTATATACATGAATAGAAAACCGGGAAAAAAACTTTAAAATAATATTAGCATTCGTCTCATTGTGTACCACAGCTAGTACACAGTGGGGCAGAGCTGAATATATTTTTATTTCACCGACACAGTCAGAAATCTGGCATATTCCATGGCTGTGTCTGGATTTATGAGGATCCATGTATCAACGGCTGTACTGTAGAAAGTTTCAATGGGTTTAAAGACGGATAAATCGAAGGACTGGACAGCTTCTAAAGGGAGAAAAGTGTACTGCTATGAGCTGTAATTTCCCAAATGGGTGAAAAATGTCCGGGCGAGGATTCGAACCAGGGATCTCTTGGCTGAAGCTGCTAATGCTCTACCAACTCAGCCATACTGGACGAATCTGGATGACCTAATTCACCCAGTTAACCTTATTGATCATAGCATCTAGTCTGATATTCGAATCAGTGTAACAGAATAAATCGCAGGCAATGAAACTCCAGTAGACGCTGGATATGTAATTACACTAGATTAATTTGAACACAATTATGTGCGATACACAATATTACCTGTGATTTATTATGTTGAGCTTATTCAGATATCAGACCAGATTAATATGATCAACAAGATAAACTGGGGGAATTAGTTACTCCAGATGCGTCTGGAATGGTTCAGTTGGTAGAACATTGGCAGCTTCAGCCAAAAGATCTCTGGTTCGTATCCTGCCCGGACATTTTCGCCCAGTTAGGAAATTACAACTCATATGATTTCTTTACAAATTTGAATAATTGTGTTAAAATTAGTCTAAAGTGTACTCTATCTATGTTTGCCTATGTCTTAAAGACATAAAAATATATTAAAATAACATATAATTCATGTTATTCCTTGTAGAATAAATATAATTATAACGCTACATCGTTAGACACTATTTCTCTGTGTATTAGCCTTCTATGCTTCACTGTGTACCACGTTAATTTGTTGAATAAAAATAGTTGAGTACATGTTCCTTCGTCTTTGTTCGATAAACTGTTGGTATTAACTGGAGAAATAGTGCAATATAATATTATATTCGAAATGCAATACAATATACAGTTAAACTGAAGTTATATTATCTGTAACACAGTTAAATGAGTAACTTACAGGTTCAAAAAAGTACTTTCTTTTCGTAAAATCCAAACGAAACAACATCGAAATGTGCAATGTGGCAGGTGAACACTTCAAACAAAGCGTCACTAAATAGGCTAACATCTAGCCGTACAAACTCGTTTTAAAAAAGCGTCTCTGTTTTCTTGTGTACACAGTCTCACTATGTAAGACTCTCACCTATTACAATATTCACGTGGGCCATTCTACAAAAAAAAAAAAAAAAAAAAAGACACATTCTGAGCATAAAAAATTAAACCAACAAAATTTTATGTTAATATTCATAGTTCATCTTTCACCTCTTTTGAGATTTGTATAGGTGATCGCATAGTCTTGTAATTACTTGATGTTTAATTTATTTTATAACGATTTAGGGGTTAATTTTCCTTAATAATATTGTAATGGAGATTCTTTCAAATACAACAGTAAAACTTTAAAAAAATTGCTCAAAATGGGCTATTTGGCTATTTAAACGTAGTGGGATAGCTTAAACCTTAATTGGTGTTGTGGTGCTATTTAGTCCTCACGTATTTTTTTACTCGTGTAATTTCTTCATCAATCAGTAAGATTTAGATAAAAATAATAAAGTATATAAGTGATATACTTACTAATTTATTCAGCTGACAAATACAGATCATGTAAAAATATCATTGTTTCATAAAAATTCATATTATTATTATTATTTTATAAGTTAAAATACTAGTTGCGGACGAAATGGCACCATGAAGCCAATTGCGCACAAAAATTTCATGACGCCCATTAGAAGTTAAAATAAATAGTTTTTTTTAATCTTAAGGGTATAGCAATATCATACGATCCCAAATTTGTTTTATCCATCTCATTTCAAGAAAAAGCCTTATTCCTCATTTTGTGAAGTTGGTTTGAATGTTTTTGTATAAAGTGTATAACTAATATTTATGCCGTAGTTGTATTTAACATGTGTGCCAGAAGTCTCGTGCTGCGGACATTATTCTAGCTGTATTGTAGCATTTCGCATGTTAACCCAAGGTGCCAGTCCGTGCGAGAACTTGCAGTGTGGTCCAGGGCAAGAATGCGACATAGACCGATACGGCATCGCAGCCTGTCAGTGTCCTCAAGCCTGCGAACCCGTTGTGAGACCTGTCTGTGGTGACGATGGCAAGACATATCATTCAGAATGTGACATGAGAAGAACTGGCTGTCTGGAGCAAAAAGTCATCAACTTGGAGCACAGAGGAGCTTGCGGTAAGTGACATTGTATGGCTAGTTTTTAATACACAGTGATCTTGTTCTCATCTTAAAACTATATAGGAATATCTGTAACGAGTTACAATAAAACATGTTAAATATTAATTATCGGTTTGAGACAGGTTCTCATTAAAAAGTGAAAGGAAAACTGTTGTATAATCACAAAATAAGATCACTAAATATAATTAAAATCTAAAGAAATGCTTAAGTGATACAAAAAGAAACAACAAAAGGCTTATAAAAAAGTTTTTAATGATCAGCATACGTTTCAACGCTACTACGGCGCCATTTTCAAGAAATATAACGATAAACAAAATAATCTGGCAACTTTGGAAAATAAATTTGAAAACATGAATCACGAGATCATATATGTAAAAAAAAGCAGGTGCTTGAAGTAGCCAACTGCAATCGTGAAAATTAATATTTCGGTATTGCTTTTTAAAACGGAAAAGTACCTCGTGGCAAATTTTAGGCAATTCAAATGAGGCAGATTCATTGCAAATGTTTACGTTACGCATGTAGATTTCTATTGATTCACGGATAATAGATGGGAAGTAGACTCTTGATGGATAAATTATTTTACTATTTTTAAAACCAATTTTTATTGTCTTTGTGCTATGTAGTCGTGCCAGTGCTGTCGTACTCCTGTCATATTTGATATCTGCCATATGCTCTTTTAATCTTGTTTGTAATTTTCTAGTGGTCATTCCTATATAATATTGTAAAGTTCCATCTGCTCTGGTGAACGGGATTTCATAAACACCTGATAGTTGATATGGCTCTATTGGGTCTATTTTCTTACAAACTACACTTTTTAATAAAACACTATTAACAAAGTAATTACGAGCATGGAGAAGAAGGAGAAGAAAAACTTCAATAAACAAAACTCAAAGTTATCTACTTTACAATATTTCCCTGGGTTCTTTGAAAGATTTAAATAAAAACTTAGCAAATTCAATATATGGCTTATCCTGAGGTGCCAAGCTCTCATTAATATTCCGTAATATGTGGATTAATTTGATCCAGGTTTAATTGTATCATGGTATCAATAAACCAGGCCGTCTTTAAAATTAAAATATTTTTATTATTAATTTTGAAAGGGAAATATTTGACTTTGTGTAAAAATTAATGCATTCTTTTAGATTATGAAGAAGCTAAAAGATCGTTTTCGTATTATTGAAAGCGAAAATTAATACCTATAATTTACTAAATATAGCTAATTATTGAGACCTTAATTAATTATTAAGATTATTATTAGGATTAAAATTTTAATTATTCAGAAAAATATTTGGAAATTTTGAGTTGAAAAACCAAAATAAGGGAAAAGATTACGTTTCGTAAAATTTACTATTAACATAAGGTATGTACATTCAGGATGTATTGAATTATTACAAGATCAACTTTTTTTAATGATTTAAATTATTTTTATTATTAATTTTGAAAGGAAAATATTTGACTTTGTGTAAAAATTAATGCATTCTTTTAGATTATGAAGAAGCTAAAAGATCGTTTTCGTATTATTGAGAGCGAAAATTAATACCTATAATTTACTAACCATAGTTAATTATTGAGACCTTAATTAATTATTGAGATCATTATTAGGATTAAAATTTTAATTATTCAGAAAAACATTTGGAAATTTTGAGTTGAAAAACCAAAATAAGGGAAAAGATTACGTTTCGTAAAATTCACCA
Source organism: Maratus michaelseni (assembly GCA_963931845.1). Taxonomy (NCBI): domain Eukaryota; kingdom Metazoa; phylum Arthropoda; class Arachnida; order Araneae; family Salticidae; genus Maratus; species Maratus michaelseni. The sequence continues at coordinate 70,828,004 of OZ007586.1, read as the reverse complement.
TTAACATAAGGTATGTACATTCAGGATGTATTGAATTATTATAAGATCAACTTTTTTTAATGATTTAAATTATTTTTATTATTAATTTTGAATGGAAAATATTTGACTTTGTGTAAAAATTAATGCATTCTTTTAGATTATGAAGAAGCTAAAAGATCGTTTTCGTATTATTGAGAGCGAAAATTAATACCTATAATTTACTAACCATAGTTAATTATTGAGACCTTAATTAATTATTGAGATCATTATTAGGATTAAAATTTTAATTATTCAGAAAAATATTTGGAAATTTTGAGTTGAAAAACCAAAATAAGGGAAAATATTACGTTTCGTAAAATTCACCATTAACATAAGGTATGTACATTCAGGATGTATTGAAATTACAAGATCAACTTTTTTTAATGATTTAAATTATTTTTATTATTAATTTTGAAAGGAAAATATTTGACTTTGTGTAAAAAATTGTGTAAATGCATTCATTTAGATTATGAAGAAACTAAAAGATCGTTTTCGTATTATTGAGAGCGAAAATTAATACCTATAATTTACTTAACATAATTAACTATTGAGACCTTAATTAATTATTGAGATCGTTATTAGAATTGAGATTTTAATTATTCAGAAAAATATTTAGAAATTTTGAGTTGAAAAACAAAGATAAAGAAAAAAGTTACGTTTCGTAAAATTTACCATTAACATAACTACCATTAACAGTAAAATTTACCATTAACCCTCTATATTACCTAATATTACCTTAACGTTTCAGGTCAGTTTTCCCTATTGTCGATAAACAGTATATGAATATTTTTATCAATTATTTAAAATTTTAACTGAAAACCCCAATTTGTACCCACCGTCCTAGGACGGGCATTTACACTAGTTTTCCCTTGCTAAAATATTAGTGCTAAACGTGTGCTATTTTATTTTTGGGTTCTCCTGCCCTTTATTTTTTCTCAGACTCTTTTGAAAAAATTTCCAGAGTCTTCTGCAATTCAGCGATCAAAATTTGCATATATTTAATCTCAAATGACACACACTGGGAGAATTTGCGTAGCTTCACTATTGAGAGGAACACGCAGAGTCTACTGCTTAATTTAATAACTAACTAAATAACTAATTTGCATTGCTAACTGAGTTAGAACAAGGTTTTATAAAATTCAATTGTTTTTTTTTTTATGTTAATGGGATAGTCAAGCAAGAGATACGCACGTCTGCGTGAAAACACGGCCATTATGAGAAGAAAATTCTCTGGGTACGAAAAATGTCGCACACCAGATATTAGATGATAAGCCAAAAATATGTTTACCTATGAATCCATATGAATCGTATACTTATAAACAATTCGTTAAAGTGATGAATAAAGACGGTGAAGAATTGGATTATTTGATAGACAAATTTCCAAATTTGAGTGAGGCCAAAATAAAAAAGGGATTTTTTGTTGGACCTCAAATAGAACAACAATTTAAAGATCCCACTTCAAAAAATAAATTGAATACTGTCGAGAAAGTATGAAAAGCACTTTTGAAAAAGTATGTAAAAATTGTTTCGCAAACAAAGTTTTTAAATTATAAAGAAATTGTGGAGAGTCTACACTCCTCTTTTAGAGCATTAGGATGCAATATGTTACTAAATCTGCACTTCTTACATTCTAAAATGGACTTTTGTCCGAATAATATGGGAGCTTTTTTTAATGAACATGGAGAAATGTTTCACAAGGATTTAGCTGAAATGAAAAAAAAAAGATACAGCGCAAATGGAAATAAAATACGTTAGTACATAATGACTGGAAACTTATATATGGGACACACACACATACAAGAAAAAATGCCCTTGAAATCAATTTTTCATGATATACTGAATTCATTTATTAACGAAGGTAATGAAAATAAATATTTTTTCAGTTTTTTATTGCTTTGTAGCATGGTCGATAAATTTATTAAATTTTCAATTGACACTTTAATTTTTAAACTGTCTCTCTTAAAAACGGTACCTGATGGAAGAATTTCAATGGCATTTTTAGGATGAAGAATTCACCCAATTTTTACAGGGAGAAAAAATAAATTTATTTTTGCCGATCTGTGTATAGGTTACAGCTTGACATAAAGTATTAGATGGAAGAATTATTATACAGTTAGACAAATATATCCAATTTTTGCCTTGCTACCATTCGCGAGGTTTCATTTGTGAATACTTTCTTTTTCCAGAATTCTTGTTACACATAAAAAAAAAAAAGACTCATGAACCTCACCTGACCATCTTGCTCTGACTACGTTGAATAAAATTCGAGAATTTTGAATGTAAGTTTCTCAAGCTCATAACATGAAATTAAGATGAGCACAAGACCTTCATTTAGTTCAAAAGAACCAAACTCAATGAAATATGAGTTACACATTTGATGTGAATTTATTTAAACAATAAAAAAGGTAACTTTATTAAAAGATGGATTCTTAAAAGGGCATCCTCGACATATTTAATGTAAAACTAAATTTCTACAATTTAACAGCAACAATATTATTTTGTTCAACTTCTGCATCCAGTATGAGGAAAAATGTGAACAAAAATCATTCCTTTTAAGCAATAATAATAATAACAATAAAAACAATAATAAGCAATTTGTGATTATTGAAAATAAATTTCATAATTGAACCGTTGATTTTGAAAGTGGGGCAGGTCCAATTTGTGAAAAAAATTGTTTAATGCCAAATCTTACTAGAAATTAACATAAAATGTATATTTTTAATCAATTCACAATAAATAGAAGTTAATATCAGAGTAAATTTGTTACTAGTCAGTTATTGGATCAACGAAATTTCAAATACGTTGATTTTGAAATTGAGGCAAGTTCACTTTGAATAGAATAATTTTTTATGTTGCATAATATTAAGAAGCACAGTCAGAATTTCATCATGAATACTTTAAAAAACATTCACTGTGTAAATTAAAAAATACCATTATAGGCATGCAACTTATTGCTGAATATTTCCCCCCCTTTTCCTTATAAAATGTAATTAATTTTTCATTTTATTTTAACTTTTCTAAAGAAGAATGAAATATTGAAATAAAATAAGTAAGTAAATAAAATAAAATATATATACAATTTTTGTTATAATTGTATTTCCTTCAAAGAAACTCAATGTTTTCGACAAATCATGGTTTCTGAAAGTGAGGCAGTCCATTGATGCATACCAAAACCATGATTTTTTTTCATCTAACACGGATAACCATTATTGCATTTTAAATTTACACGAAATAAGACCACAAAATATATTAAATAAGTGTATTACTGCATACGAATGTTTTTAAACCCACTCAAATGCTAACCATTAAATGTGTATCAATAACATAAAATGGACTTGCCCCACTTCCAAAATGAACGGCTCAATTCCTTTCGAATAGTGTGGAATAAAATATGTAGGTATATTTCATTCGTAAAAGATATTTTGTAAACATTTCAATGTAAATTTTATGCATTTGTTCTTATGATGCAATTTACAAATGTTGATTTTCGATTAAAAATTATGGCAACGGAAGACAGCATATCATGTATTTCAGCTTGCTTGTTGGCTCTATTATTGCGGACGCAACTAATAAAATTCTTTACAGTTAAATAATTTTGATTCCGGGAAATTATAATTATGGCATACTCTTAACAAGATGAATGTTCACATTTATTGAGTTCCCGAAAAAGTATTTTACTTTGAAAATTTTGTTACAAATCATGATATTTATTTAATTTTTTAACTGCTAGCTCTTCACAGTTTTCTGTTTGTACCCACCATGTAATTTTCTCATTTCAATCTACTTTATCTTCTCTATAACAATTTGTTTGTGTGAGGTGAAATTTTTCACCAAGAAAAATGAAAGTTATTATTCACAATTTACGATGAGACATGAGAAACTGTATACTTCGTCATGTTTGACGACAGCTTCGGCATCAATATTTTTACGAAGGTGCCACATATTATACGAAGGTGCCACAATATTTTTCAGGAACGAAGAGGCAATTTTATTTACAGAAAATAAGCAAAAATTACTTCGAAATCTTAATCTTTTGTTTTTCTTTCTTTACTGAAACTATTGTTTTCTTTTCTCTGGTTTGCGGTATTTTTCCAAGCTCAGTCCTTTTTTTTTGCTCTAAAGTCATGTTTTCACAAGGTTTATGTTATACATACAAGATGAGCTACGAAAAAAAAGTTCTACTCCAATATCGGCGCCGCTCTCTTTGGAGGAGACTATAGCACTTGCTCCCTGTAAAACGTAAAGCGTTTACCAACAATTCACATGTCCTGTATGAACTAAGGGAATTTGTAACGAACAATTATATTCAACACAGTTGTCGAAGAGTTTAAAGCAGTAATGACGTCTTCGATGTGCCCAATAATGAAAGAGAGAACTTCAGCTATGTTGTAACTTCAGGATAAGTGAATAAAAGCTGTTTCCTTTGCTAAAGCGTCACTGGTTTACTTTATCGTGATCTACCCTACAAAATCAATTAATATCTTTTAAATAAAATTTCTGTAACTTATTTTTTATATCTTTATATAATAATTAATCATCTCGAAGTATTTTAATTATCGAAATTTGCTGTCAAATGGAAAAGAACGAATGAAGAATATATGGTGTCAAAAGCTGTTTCTAAAATATAAACCAAATTCACACATTTGCCTTTATTTTCCACTATTTGATCCACTTTTCTAATGACATCAAATGCTATATTAGACTATTTAATAAGTTCTGTAAAAGTTTGGATCAGTTAGTTTTATTCAATTTACTTCTTTAACTCATGGACATATCGTTGCTTTGCATTGATAATGACACAAATCAAAAACTTAGATTTCTTGATAACCGATTAACGTTTTAAAGCATGAAAAATGAGTCCAAAAATTCAATAATGTTTTTAGCCCTGCTCAACAGCCTGTTATTTTCATCTGTATGAATATCTGTTGAACGATTTCTAGAATGTAGAATTTTGAAAAAAAAAACCTGAGTATATATAACATACTACCTTAATGATACCTAATTCCACCATTTTTTAAGATAAGTAATTATTTTTTTTTCACGATAGGTTAAAACATATTTTCGTGATTCACTCATAGTAACAGTTGCGGCTCGTCGGTTATTTAAATGGGGGTTCACACTCTTAATAAAAAATTACTAAAATAAAATATGTAGGTACGACATTAACATACAGGTTAAAGTACGTTTGTATCAACACAAGTTTAAAAAAATGCAAATATAAGGAATAAACACGCATGCATTGGAGAAAAATTTGTATCATTTTACTTTCTGCAAAATAAAGTACAGAATGGAAGAAGAAAATAGAGAATACCCCATCTATGTTATTCGCCAAATTGTTGCAGAGAAAAATAAACAACAACTTTCGATTGGGAAAAACGTCTTCTTTCAATTAGGCTTAAGAAAATATGCTTATAGAGCTGTCTTCATATTACAATTGTAAGAAACTTTTAAATTTTCAAAATGAAAACCGAATTTTTACATATTTGGAACCATCGGAAAATTTTATCTTGAAATACCAAATGAAAAGTCATCCGATGCACTAGTTTAGTAGTTATGCAGATGTAAAATTTTGAACTTCTAATGTTAAATTAATTTTTAATAGCTGCAAAACAAACTGCAATACGCGAAGTTTTTTAAACATAATTCAAATTCTACTTGGCAGAATAAGCTGAAATTTTCGATTAACATAGTTGAAAGTTCTAAGATCGATTTCTGTTAAAATTTTTATAGGTTTGAATACATTTTATTATTCATTTCATACTTTATGTATTATTTCGATGAAAAAGCTCTACTTTAAAATATTGTAAGACTTCTGAAAACTCGCTATTTTATTGAATCTTGGCGTTCATCGTGTCCTCAAAGGGCGAGCTCAAATGCACGGCAAAACAGAATGCATTCAATATTTTTTGTAATTACATAACGGTTTTTGGTATCTTCCCCATTGTGTTTATTAACATTCGAACGAAATGCACTGTCGAGCTATTAGCGAATACCCACTTTTCTTAGGAAATTAAATTATAATATAGAATTTAAATGTGATCGTGAACATTCATGTTCACTATTTTTAAAGTCAGATTTTATAAAGCAGCTACACCGTAGTTCACCCGACTTGGATAACCACTGTGTTTCGTAAACAGGAGACAGAGAAAGCAAAACAGCCTGTTAATTCGCATCCACAAATCTATGAACATTTTTTACATAAATTGTGTTTGAATCCCCTTTGAAATCTCTAGTTTTGAATTTCGTCACCTGTATCAGTTTAGCAAAGGAGGTTGGTCAGTCAGATCTCAAATTCCCTTCGCTAATGTTAAACTTATGGGAGTGGAATGCATTCATATTTTAAAAATATCTCGTCAAGAAATGAATATTTTTGACTTATTTTTTCTGTGTACTTTTCTTAAAGGATGTCTCTTGTTTTCTTAGTTGACAAAATATTTCTAAAATATATATTTAATTTAGTATTTTGTGTGCTAAAATTGTACGAGCTGTGAGAAAGATTTCAACGCTTCAGATTTAAAAAAGAGAGAGAGAGAGAGAGAGAGAGAGAGAGAGAGAGAGAGAGAGAGAGAGAGAGAGAGAGAGAGAGAGAGAGAGAGAGAGAGAGAGAGAGAGCCCATAAGAAGAATACACAGGAAAAAACAAGTAAAAAATATTGATTCCCTTATGAGATATTTCAAAAATAAGAATGCATTCCACTCGTACAGGTTTAACATTAACGAGGATAATTTGAGATCTGACTGATCAACCTTTATGTAAGGTAACTTCAATTTTTCTTTCTAGCGACAACGTTGAAAAATGCAATTACTTTACTTCCGAAACACTCATTTTATTATGTGCCATCTTAACTGTTTACAGACGCAGAATAATCAATATAAAAGACTAAATGAATAAACAGATTAATAATTAGTTTTAAAACAATCTAACGAAACATTTAAAACTAAGATATAAATTGAACGAAACTGACAAAAAAGCGAGCTGCCGCGCATTACAGACTCTGCTAATGGAAGGCTACGAGCGATGCGCACCTCTCACACACGTCTTCCGGTTTCCGTTCACATTTCTTCGCTTGCACGTGCGAGCGAAGAAATGACCGGCAGCTCTGTGTTGAGAAATTTCAAATTTTGCACTTTTATTATAATAACGTTTTATCTTTGTCATGTCTAAGAGGAAGGTGTGGGAGGGTGAAAGAAGTTCATCGTGCAAACGGGGAAAAATTATATGTGTTTTTTAATTACTTTATTTAACTTGTTAAATATTGTTTTCATTTTTCTTTGGGGGGTTCACGCGCATATGTGCGCCAATAGAGGAGCCGCCACTGCATAGTAATACCTCAAACTTTATAGTTTTTGAGTTTTACTACTAGTTTTGCCGAAGAATGGAACAAAAACTGTTTTTGAGAAGCTTAAACCTTGTGTTGAAATATTTCTCGTGGTTTCTTTCTGGGCTTAATTTCAGAATTACAAGGCGATCATGAAAATAGCATCATTAATCTTGAAGCAATCATCAGTAAGAGAAGGTATGAATTAATATGTGTTTTTTAATTACTTTATTTAACTTGTTAAATATATTTTTTTCGTTTTTCTTTGGGGGTTCACGTGCTCATGTGCGCCAATAGAGGAATTGCTACTGCATAGTAATACCTCAAAATTTATAATTTTTGAGTTTTACTACTAGCTTTGCCGAGAAATGGCACGAGAACTGTTTTTGAGAAGCTTAAACACTGTGTGAAAGTATTTCTCGTTGTTTCTTTCCGGGCTTAATGTCAGAATTGCAAGACGATCATGAAAATAACATCATGAATCTCTAAGCAATCATCAATAAGAGGAGGTATGAATCAATAACGTTGTTCCCTACTGGGAAACACAAGTCGAACTAGAAATTCTGCAGTTAGTAAAAGGTGACTATTGAGCACGTTCTGATCACAAATTATCGTACAGTTAGGACGCTGGAGATAAAACCGGAAGAAGGAAGATAATAGCGCTACTAGTGGAACACTTGGAAACTATAAAATGTCAACATTGCGCAGCTTTGTTTGATGTTCTCATTTAGGTTGGCAGTAAATTTGATTTTTTTTTTCACAAAAGCTCTTTACAGGTGAATGTATAGGATGCATATATATTTTCAAAACTTATTCGCTTAATTTATGGTACCTGCTTGATAAAATAAAATACAATATAAAAATACAAGAAATGTTTATTGATCTAGCAAGGTTTACGAAAATACAACCTTTTCTGAGTTACCTACGATTCCGAAAGCGTTTTTTTAGCTTCCGAAATCTCGCTAACCAGTAAATTTCAGAGATTTAAAGAAGCATTTCTGAAACAAAAGTTTCTATTGCTGCCCGTAATTTTTGGAATTGCTTTAGAGTTTTAGAGTAGTTTGTAGAGTGTATTAGTCAGTTTTCTCAACACGAAATATCGGTTTTTCGGATGCTATCAATTTACAAATAAAAATGTTCAGTTGCATAACAGAATTTATTTATGCGATAGTATTAAAATAATAATGCTCATTTTACTCTGTTAATTTAGCATATTTGTCTGTTGAAGATGAAAATATTCACTTGATAATTGATTGCATCAGAAAACCAATATTTCTTGTTGATACCTGGTTCAGAAAACTGATTAATACATTGTAGAAAACTACTCGGAAAGGTTTCTGAAAATTGCCGGCAGCAAAAGAAAATTTGTTTCAGGAATGCTTTGTTAAATTTCGGAAATCGATTGGTTTCGGAGATTTCTGATGTTAAAAGAACGCTTCGGAATTGTGGATAACTGAGAAGCGATCATGTTATATTTTTCCAAACGTTCTTGTTAGATTATTTTTGTAGAGTGTACGTTTGATGTTACAAACTATAACAGACCTAAGCGATGCATAATGAAAAGATAGATACAAATACAATTAGCAGTAGAAGTGTCAGATGCCCGACACGAAAAGCTTACAATTGACTACACTAGTGATTCTGTAATCGAGATTTCGTTACCAGTAAGCCTACGGGAGTGTCTTATCTCTTTTATAATTGTTGTCCTGTTTGCCTACAACTTAAAAAGTGACAGCCCTTGAGCTCAATCATAAATAATATGATGAATCTCAACAAAGTGATAGCGTTTATCTTAAATAATGAAATAAACTGATGGCCATCGTGCTAAGTCACAAAGAAATAATCATCGTAATAAAAGCATCAGTATAGTGAAAACAGCCATCTTTAATAAAAAGACGAACTATTGGCCACGCAACAGGCTTCACCCTATAGCACACCAAGTAATCAAGTTAGTCACAATGAAAACTCAAGAAATCCCACATTCCGTATCTTGGAGGTGGAAGTAAAAAATGATGAACTAATAGCCGCAACAAGGCTCCACCCCAAAATGCCAAAATATTCAAATAAATGTGACGAAAACCATATAAATGACTAACCCCCATGACAAAGACAAGCACATGACAGAGACAACTACCCTTAAAAGTGTCAACAAAGACAAAATTAAAAGGTAAAGAGACTAGCGTCTTCCCTCAAGATTGTTAGTGCGAGTACGGAACAGCTGATCCAGAAGGTTTGTGCGAGCGCGGTGCAAGAGTGAGTCTCTTCTTTAACTTAATTTTCTTTTATCTGTCATTTCAACAAAGTTAAATAGAAACCATGAACTGGCAAACAAAGAAAACTATTAGCAAACCACTAAAAAGCACTGCAGCGATGCAAAAAAAAGGCTCTTGTCTGGTGGATCACAGCCATGCGGTGATCAGGCGAATATCGCCCCGTGGCCAGGTACTAACTCGTCAAGCTAGGGACTAGACGCCCGGCAGGTAGGGGCCTAGTCAGCTGTGTAGGGGCCAAGTCAGCGCCATAACCCATCCCCCCCCCTAAAAACTGATGTTTGTTTCATTAAATAATAAAGTTGCTCAAATCATCAACGGACTGCTTCTGTCTGCTTGATATAATTAGCACCACAAATCGCGTTAAAACTAGCCCACCTCTCAGAAGCAACCACATTAAATAAAAACATGAACACGAGTTTAAAAAACACTTTAAAAGGCTACTTACGTTTGATTTAAAATATGAAATATTAGATAACTTTTAGAAAAGTCGAATGAAATATTGATATTGGTTTTATTTTATTTATTGGTTAAATAACCGAAACGCTATACAAAATATGTTAAAGAAACTATTATTATGATTTAAAAAGCATCAAACATTTCTTAAAGAAAATAAGGTTTTGGCAAAATGCCATTTTAACCGTTAGTCAAGTATAAAGCCCATAAATTCCAACATTATATTTCCTTCAGTTATCTTGCTGAAATAAGTAGGTTAAAATATACTGAATTCTATTGTAAGTATTCGACGCATAGCTCAGTGGGCGAGCTCTTTCAATGATCTTTCTGTTTGAGAAGGTACATTTTCTAAATTGCTTTGTCATTTTTTTTTCGAATACGATTATAGTCCATCTAATATTTCGAGTTCAAGCTTTCAGAAAAATGATATATTTACTCGATATTTTAAAATGAACATAGCTTTTTCCGCTTTAAAAACGATCGGTGTAATATACATAATGTGCATATGATTCTACAGGGCAGCCCAAAATATTCGAATATTATTTGTTATGCAGTAAAAGGTGATTTGCATCTCAATTTTGGTTTCTTAAAAGAGTTTTTCGATATGGTATCATATTTTAAGTTGTTTTTCTGTTACCAATGCATTTAGTTGTGAATATTTATTTTGAGTAAACATAATTGCTATTTTTTGTAACTTTTCTGAGTTCTGTATTTTCTTTTTCTGTATTTTCTGAGTTTATTTTGTGTTATTTTAAGTTATTAGATCGCAATAATTCTTCCTATAACGTTTCTCTTTTAAAAAACGTTTTTTTTTTTTTTTTTTTTACTCTGAGATTATTAAATGCTTGATTAAGTGATATTTTCATAATTTTTATCGCGCTATTTCTTATCATAACCTATTTTGAATTTTGTTTCATTAAAACTCATTTCATTTTTGGAATATTTTTCCTGTAAATTGAATGCGCTGTTAGATTTTTTTAAACGACTTTGAACGTAGGACGTTTTACTATTCATTTGTAAATTTCAGCTTAATCGTTTTCCATATTCAAACAGAAATCATTTGAGACTCCTTTATAGTATGCAATATTGCGATTGATAAAGTGTTTCATAATTTAAGTTTCAATTTTCTTATTGTAATGTTCTTAACTTCTGTTTTTGGATTTTTTCCCCTCCTTTTTATTAATCAGTGCGTTTAAGAATATTGGGTTGATGATATTTTCTAATGTTTACTAATAATTGGTTAATTTTTTAGTGTCGAGTATCTTGACATTTAATATTTATTTTATTTGAAAAAAGTTGTGGTAAAATACAGTTTTGTGGTTAAAATACAGTTGTGGTTGTATTGGCTATCCTGATTCGAATATTTTACCTTATGTTTATTTTTCTGATTTATGAACTTTTCACCCGTTTAAATTATCACATTTTAAAAATAATGAATGAGTAAGATAATTGTTACCTCCTTTATTCTTAACATAGGTGATGGAAGTATTCACATCTTGCTATTTCTGTAATCGTAACTGTGCCTTAGACACTAATTAAACTCTTATTTTCGGATCACATAATTTAATTTTACTTCTTGAGATAAAGAAAAGTCAAGGCACAAAAGGATGTTCACAAGAAATTATATATAGATTTACACATCTTACATGGATTTTTAGATTTTGTTAACATCAATGTACCATTACAAAGAAAAGGCGACCCATAAATTACCTTTTTTTTGTTTTACTCGTTCACACCGTAATATTTTTACTAAATTGGTGGAACATAAAAAGTATCAACCATCACTCTTGCTGTTTTTAAATAAACTATAAATTTTAAAATAAACAAAAATAAATGGCCAATTTGTTTTCTTAATTTCGCCCAACCGGGCTGTTGTGCCATACTAAAATAGATAAAAAGAAAAGAAAAGTCTTTAGCCAAAAGCCGCGTGTAACATATTATAAAAATACTTTCATCATTTCCTAACATACTCCCACCTTAAATTTAGGTAGAAGCGAAATTAAACATAAGTAAAAATAAAAAATAAAAATAAACACACTAGTAAAAATTAAAACATTTAGAGTTCAATAAAATCATTCATTTTACTGGCCTTACTTTACCACGTCTAGTGATTCTATCCTTCACAATCTGTCTCACAGGGTCCTCGGAACTGGAATAGAATTTACGAAATGTTCGTATAAGTGTTCTGAACTTGTTTTCGCTTCCGCCACTCTAGCAGATCCATCTCGACTTGGGAAAATCTTTATTATTTTGCCTATAGGCCAATGAAGTCTCTTCTGGTTTAGTTCGATTAAGACGACTTCACTTTGTCGGACAACATGTCTTTACAGAGTTGTTGTCGAATACATTGATACAGACAGTGGCTGTATCGTGATTGGAGTTTCTTTGAATCAATTGTGTCGAGATCAGGAACTCGACTTCTTCAATATCTTGTAGAAATGTTGACGGAGTCAAAGTAATAAATTTATGCGTTTTTCAGAAATATAGATTAGCAGCTTTTTATTTACTGTTGACATCATACTTTGACATCACACAAAACAATCATAAGATCGTCGAAACGTAGAGTTGAACTACCTAGTGTTCTAATCAAGAGAATTTTAACAGATCTAATTAGACGCTTTCACCATCTACCCCACCACCATGCTGTTGGAAGATGAATTTCCATCTAATAGGAGACTATTCTTCAGAAGAAAATTTGTCTTCCAATCAAAAGGTTTTAAAAGGTTATTCGTATTTCTAAAGTTCGTGCCATTAACACTGTATATAATGGTTGGCCTTCCTCTTCGTCATATAAATCGTCGGAGTGTTTGGATGAAACCTTCTGTTGAAGGATGGGATACAAGTTTTAAGTGTACTGATCTGTATGCTGCATAGGTGAAGAGTGCAATCCACACTTTGTGTCTATGTTTTACAAAAAGAGGACCACATAGATCAATTCCTGCAACTTCAAATACTTTAAATAGTGTCTCTGATCCGATCTAAGGACAGATCGGATGTGCAGGAGGTGCAGGAGGAGGAGGAATGGTATAGGCTTTCGCGGAGTATCTTTTACACTGGAAACACTTAGACAATTGGGACCTTAGAAAATTGGCTTTTAATATTGCGTTTGGGCGAAATATCCAATTATTTTCTCTTAAGATGGATTCGATAGTTTGAAGACCAGCATGAGGATGTTTTAAATCATATTCTGGAACCTGGCAATTGATTACATAATGCTTTGATGGTAATAAGGTTGAATATTTCAATGAAAATTCATCATCTCGCTCTAATATCTTTGTTTTTACTCTCAGTAATTCTTCTTGGTCTTTCATAACGTTCAATCTTTTATTGCATCAGTAACATCTTCAAAGATTTAAAATAATTGCTTTGAATGTTTTCTATGTACTCTTTCAAATGTTTCCTATTACTATTTTTTTAAAGATAAAATTCCGTTAAAGTGGATGCTTTCCTTAAAATCAATAATATTTGCATGTTTTTGTTTTATTGATATAGGAGCGATTAAGGTTTCTGTCTCCCAGCCTTACAAAACTTTTGAGATAAGCCCCTCTTAGAAAAATAATTTTAAATCTACTATGATTTATGGTATCTCTTCAAATAATTTTTTCATAGAGTTCCTGAATCGTAGAAGCCATTTGATTATCATTGCGAGGTGTACGTGCAATCATATCAGACGTGTGTGACGCGTAAGATTACCACTACTCAGAGACTGATTACTGCAGGGGCAAACTTAAACTAGTATTTCCTAATAGCATTTTTTGTCTGATTTATGACAGAAATTTTGCATTTAAATAAGGCTTTGATTATTATTCAAAAATACTGATGGAAGTTAACCCCTGTGGTAATTAGGTTTTGTCATAACTACGGTGAGATATTATTGTTGCATAATTTGAATCATATAAATAATGGCGCCCTTCATTGTTTGTAACTAGGTGGGGTGTGCCAAGAAAACCCGGTTCTCCCACCACAAAAATTTCAAGAAATGACAATGCGATTCTTTGACTTCCATTTGAAGAAATGCTCGTATTATATAGGCTACCACAGCTATGGCTTTTGTACGAAATCTTAATTATACTGCGGTAATTTGCTCTATGAGATTTGGGCCTTTAAAAACGGTGTTCTTCCTACTTTGCACGAGGCATCAAAAACTGAACTAATACTGGTAGTAAAACTATCTGGTTTGATGACGGGTTTATGAGGTAAAAAAGGTCCTAGAATCTTCAGTACTTAAATTTTAACTTTACTAATGACTCCTTGCTCTTCCCATTCACAGAAAACCTTAACATAGTCTTCAAATTTCTTCATTGACTTTAATTTCTTTGTCGAACTGATCAATTTTATTTCCGCTATATGACTGTATTGACTCTTGTTTGCCATTTATCTAGGGAAGATCTACTCTATAGCAATTTTCCTCATTTCTGTCAATTTTTTATATAAATCTGTCGTGAACGAACTCTTCTTCTTCATCATTGGACAAAGTTTGACTGGTGTCTGTTATGCCAATTGTTTCTAATTTCCACTATTTTGGAACTTTCATCTCTTTTAGTGCTAGATTCGTAATAAGCATAGTTCCATGGCTCAGATAATAATGTGATTTACTTTGTAAACGACCACACACTGTCCATCCAAGTTTTGTCTGCATTGCTGTCAGACCGCTCTTTTACAGTTTCACTCGACCTGTGAGAAATTGGCCATAGTTATTGCTTTCTGTCAAAATTTCTATTTCAGGATTTCCCGTTCCTATATCTGTGACCCACAATTTATTTTTGTTAAGTTTTTTGAGTAAGGACTCTTTCGGTATGTACCCGCAACTTAATTTTGATCCAAAAATTCGAAGAATACTTTAGTCTGTTTCTGTCCACCTGGAGCACTTAATTCATCTCTGAACTTATTGTGAGGCTTGGCATTTGTCTACCCCAAACAATGTGTGAACAATAGTTTCCAAAGAAAAGAGATGCAAACCTAATTCTTTAGATATAATCTTTAGAATATAACAATTTTGCGACCCACAGTGTAATAGCGCTCTTACTTTCTTCAATTCCATTTTTGACCTTTAATAACTATTTATAAAGTCATTAGAGCTACTTCTCTTGAACACTGTTTATTTGCAATAGTACTTTTTAGTATTTCTGGGGCATTAGCTTTATTTTATGTTTCTTTACCCTTTGAAATTTCAGGGGAAAATAGCTCGTTATGTGGTTTAGAGCAACACCTTAAAAACTTTAAATAAAAACCTTAATAATTTTAGCGCGGTGACCAAAACGAAGACACCACAGACAACATTTCTATCCTTCACTTTTGCTTTCGTTTGTCAAAGGAAAGAGACCGAAGCCATAACGCAGTCTTTACTATCATGTGACTTGTTACAAAATTAACAAGTGGTTTCCCTTGCGTTAAATAACCCTGTTGCAGTAGCTAGTTTGTTTTCCCTTTTTTGGAACTTGTCTTTGGGTTTGTCTTTACAAAGTCTTCAAAAACTGCATTGGTCAATTTTAATCTTTCTTCTACGGCAGCCGCTGTTTTCAAGAATTCTATTATTACTGTTATATTTGATTTTGTTGATATTACATTACTAGTACTATTAATGCCTGGTTTTTCAAGAATAATATAATATCATTGCTATGATTTTAGCACATCTTCTGATGTACTAAATTCTATCATGGGATGAAGCCATACTGAATTGCTTAGTACGTTCAAGCCTATAATATCTAAAGTTCTTAAATACGCTTCCACTTTCATAAACAAATCCGATAATGGAAGTTTATCCTTACCATTTGCCCGTACATTAGCTACAACTAGTTAAAAAAATCTGACATACACTTAAATTAAAAAATCTTTATCACCGAAGCGTTCTTAAAATGCAGATACAGATTTCGGGTAGTTAACTGCCGTTAAGGGATAACTTTCCAGCGATTGTCTGGAACACGTTCTGGGTTCTACTGATTGTATAAGATACTGAAACTTATCCCACTCATCTAAATCTATGTCCTCTTGAATTTTTTTCAAACTGGGACCAAAATGAAAGATAATTTATTAATTGAGAATCGAATGGTTTGATACTAAGCATGGGCAATTCATACCTTTTGGATTTAGAATTACTGTACTCATTATTTACCAAAGTATCACTTTGAATAAGTATATTTACGTTTAATACTTCGCTAACTTTACGCTTTATAGTAATAAATGGATCAGAATAACTTTCATTCTCCTCTTCTTCTTTATTAATAGACTCATTGATCCTCCTCTACCATAATATCAATTATAGCATCATCTATGATTTTAATTTCCTGAATTAAATTCTCTAATTTGAAAAACCCTCCGAAATATATCCTTTATCTAACGATCCTTTTGCTATTTCAGCTTTCTTAGATTTGAAAGTTTTAGTAAATAATGAGTATAACGGTGAACGTGTTTCTTTAATTTATTCATATCAGTGAATGAAAGGTAAAAGGTACTCTATAACAACAACAATGTTTAAAACCTTTAAATACTCAGTGATGTTTAACATATACCATATAAAATTACCCTTTTCTAGTTCAACATCTTTATTTAAATGTCTTGTCGTGGACGCCAGTTGTGGTTGTATTGACTATGTTAAGGTTTTCTGTGAATAAGAAGAGGAAGGTGCAATTAGTAAGGTTCCAAATCAAGACGTTATCCGAAGATTGCAGGTTCGTGTCCTGTCGCGGACGCCGCCGGTTGTGGTTGCATTGACTATACAAGATTCGAAAATTTTAACCTTATATTTATTTTTCTGACTTATTAACTTTTCCTCAATTCAAATTATCACATTTAAAAATTATGAATGAGCAAAAGACTTCTTACCTGCTTTATTCGTAACATAGATGGTGGAGGTATTCAGATCTTGCTATTTTCGTAATTGTAACTGTGCCTTATAGCCCAGTCAAATAACGATGCAACCTCGGAATGAAAGATAACAAGCTGAAAATTTGCAAAAATCTTTTTTTGACATTCTAAAAGTAAGCTAAAAAGTCTCATATAATCTCGTGTCCGCGTCTCGAGATATTCAAGGTCAAAGGTCAAGAAAATCGGTTTTTTGCTTATATCTCGAAAACTGTGCATTTTATTAGAAAAAAATCCAGTTACAAAATTAAAGTAGACAAAATTTCCTATAAAATACATATATTATCTTTAATTTTCTGACAAAGGGTTTAGGCGCTAGAGAGCGCTGAACAAAGACAACTTTTTGACCTTCAGACCAAAACGAGAGAAACTTCATCTTTCACCCTCGATTTCTCAAAAAGTATGCATTTTATCAAGAAAACATGTTACAAAATTGAAGTAGGCAACATTTTCTACAAAATTCATAAATTAACTATAATTTTCTGACGAAATTTTTAGGCGCTAAATAGCGCTGAAAAAGCGACTTTTTGACCTTTGAGCCAAAAAACTAGAGAAACCCCCTTTCTTACCCTCAATTACCCAAAAACTAGGCATTTTATTGAATAACACCAGCTACAAAATTAATGTAGATAACATTTCCTGAAAAATGCCTATATTAACTTTAATTAGTTTTTGGTCCTCTGGCCTAAAAGGGAGAAAAACCCACTAAAGATTTTTTCTTATATTTCAAATGATATTTGAAGCTATTACAAAACTTGTAGAGAATAAAATTATCTACAAATTTAGTCTTAATTAGTTACATTATTTACTTATTAATAAATATGAATTATAAATAAGAATTAATTATTAATAAATTTGATAATATTTTGTTAAATTATGTATAAATAATAACATATTGAAATGAGTTTTTATGTATTGTAATTACATTTTTATTTATAATAAGATTATCAAATCTATTATATTTTGTTTAAGTTAAATTATAAGGCAATTATTACCTCTGATTATCAATAGCAGGCATACAGCTTACGTTTCCTCTTGTTCGTCGTCGTCTCCTTCTTCTGGTCGCCTATATAAAGTTTCCAAATCGTTATCATCCTCCTCGTTGTCCGTAATACTTGGCTCTAAAACCTCAAGAATCTCAGGTACATATTTACTTTCTTCATCAAGATCATTTGGATATGATGAAGCGTTGAGACATGCTTGTCCATTACACTGGCCACAAACTGAGGAGCATTGCAACCCTACTTTTCTACATCCACAGTTCGCGCCACAGCCTTTCTTGCAATTGCAGAAGATCGTACTGAGTAGTTCTTCTGGGGCTGAAGGTAATAATGTTGTTGTGGGTTCCAAGATCTTGTTTGTATTACCCACCCCTATTCTCTGGGTTCTAAATCTTTCCCTAACCAAGTTTGGATCTGATAGTAGACACGATAAATATGCTGTCGAGCTGCTGCACTTGTTGGTGGAAGAGATGATAATTGCACCGGTTTATTGAGTCTTGTTGATTTAATGAATTGTGTGTACCTAAAATTGTCAATACTATGTTCTGATTTTGAAGCATTATACATTGCTAAAAGAACACGTAATCCATTTTCAAATAATGTGTTTGGAGGGCAGTTGTCTTCCTAAAACAATTGAGCTGATTCGTGCAAATTGGAATGTTTCTGGAACATTTCTATAATTGTCAGTTTTCCTTTTTTAAACAGCGCAGATGTTGTGTCACATCCACTGATAGCGTGCAAAAATAAAATATGTTCTTTAGAAAGAGGATATTTGTCGAAGCTTTTAGACTAATACATTCGTGTCTCCACATTTCCTTCACCCATTTAAAAAAAAAAGATTTCTCTCTGATGTGACTGTGTTCGTCCTATTAAAATAACTAACAGATCAACATTTTCTCCAGCTATGACGGCGGTCTTTTGATGTTTCGATTCTTCAATGGCTGCTTCGATGATGAGGGTATCAGCATCATCTCTGGCTTGTTTTGTAGTGATGTTAACAGTTTTTAACTGCTCAATAAGCATTTCAATAAAGTTTTTTTATTGCACCGGTTCGATAAAAACTTTTCCTGGCTGATTGGCACAATCATTGTCTCATCAAAACGAACTTCGTAAGATGTTGAAACAGCAACAGTTCTTCTGAGTTGTTCCATTGCTTTTATATTTTTACTGTTATCTGAATAACCGTCGAATACAACAACAATATTTGAACCAAAATGTATTTGCAAATATTTGACGCATTTCTGAAGAATAATTGAGAAAGTATCGTCTTTGCTCCATATGACGCGATGCAGAAAAAATCCACCATCGATAATGTAAGTCACATTATCTTCATCCAGCTCAATATTAAGAGGTTCCATATTGTTATACAATTTTGCTTTTGTAGTTTTTCGCATGCCAGCATTATCAAAAAGCAATGTTGGGTATGAACTTAATTCATGCTGCAGGTATTCTTTGAGATTATGTTCAAACTTTTTGTTTACTGTTATTCTTTGGAAGAGTAGCAGTGGATCAACAGTAACTTTGCAGTTATTTACCTTGATGGATTTGTTAACTGCAGAAATTGGAAGAACTTTGCCTGCTTTCTTTAATTTTATTTCATTAAATTTCAAACCAGTTATTTGAAATCATTATAATCATATTATAATCTTATTGGAGTGTTTTACCTTGAAGGTAATCCCTACCATGAAGTAAAGTAGAAATTTTAATACCTCTGGTAATTTGAGAAGCTTACTGAACTGTTTAGAACTTTCTAACCCTAGCTCTGTGTGTTAGTGAACACGGTGTATGTTTTGAACGTATGACATGCCTCATGCTTAGTTTGTGGCTGTATTATATTAATTAGAATTAAGTATTTTTGTTCTAATAAAGAACTTTTAAGATTCATAAGATGTATGATCTTGGATTTCAGTACACACACATATATATATATATATATATATATATATATAACAGAACTTTAATAGGACTGTGGCCACTTCATCACAGCCATTAATATAAATAGAAAAAAGAAAATGGTCTTATTAGGAGACCGTGTTTCAGAAAATAATATACGTAGGTATATCTAAGCACTTATATTGTTCGAAAAATAAATACTTAATCCCTTTCCTACTTAAAATATAATTATTTTAAACAAAAATGTAATTACAATGTATTTAAGCTATTTAATTTCAATATCTTATTATTTATATAAATTAATTAAATATTATCGTACGAATGTCTTATTTATGAATGTCATTTATAAATAAGTAAACAATTTAAATTTCTTAATTTTGTTATATTTCAAACACCATTTGAAACGTAGGAAACAATCTTGAAGGATGTTTCTCTTGTTTTGGCAGAGGGTTCAGCGCGATTTTAGCGCCTGAACTCTTTGTCAGAAAATTAAAGTTACTTTTGCAATATTTAGATAATGTTGTGGACTTTAATTTTGTAATTAATGTTCTTTGATAAAACGAACATAGTTTTCGAGTAATCGAAGGTAGAAAAGGGCCGTTATTCTTTCTTGTATTGGCTCAAAGGTCAAAAAGTCGCTTTTTTTTCAGCGCTATTTAGGGCCTAAACATTCCGTCCGAAATTAAAGTTAATTTATGAATTTTGTAGAAAATATTGCCTACTTTAATTTTGTAACAGATGTTTTCTCAATAAAATGCATAGTTTTTGAGAAATCGAGGGTGAAAGATGAAATTTCTCTCGTTTTGGTCTGAAGGTCAAAAAGTTGTCTTTCTTCAGCACGCTCTAGTGCCTAAACCCTTTGTCAGAAAATTAAAGATAACATATGTATTTTATAGGAAATTTTGTCTACTTTAATTTTGTAACTGGATTTTTTCTAATAAAATGCACAGTTTTCGAGATATAAAACTATCCTGAGCCGTCAGGCGCCCACGGGGGCCGCCGACGCGCGTAAACGACCATCGCACCCAAGCCTCTGAAGGGCTTTGTCTCGCCCGGCGCTGCGATCGGCCTGAGGCCGCTCCCCACTGCGGACCCCCAGGTCATTTTACCAAGGTTGGTGACATAGGTCGTCACGGTAGTAACCCCACATCTCGGAGGAAACTTCCGCAGAGACGGAACCTTGATGAACCGCCATGGAACCCCCGACGACTTCGTTCGCGAGACCCCATAGGGGGAGACGGTCGCTAGGTCATATGTCGAGCTACCACGACGGCTCTTGCTTTACCACAGCTCGAGGGGTGTGAGCAATAAGCAAAAAACCGATTTTTTTGACCTTTGACTTTGAATATCTCTAGACGCGGACACGAGATTATATGAGACTTTCTAGCTTACTTTTAGAATGTCAAAAAAGATTTTTGCAAATTTTCAGCTTGTTATCTTTCATTCCGAGGTTTACCCCTTTTTTCACCTTATTTGACTGGGCTATTAGACGCTAATAAAACTCTTGTCTTCGGATCACAAAATTTTATTTTATTTCTTGAGATAAAAATAGCCAGGACAGAAATAGATGGTGACAAGAAATTATTTACGCAATTACACATCGTTCATGGATTTTTAGATTTTGTTAACATCACTATACTATTACAAAGAAAAGGCGATTCATAAATTACCTTTTTTTTTTATCGTTCACGCCGTAATATTGTTACTAAATTGGAGGAACAAAAAAACTATAACCCTTCACTCTTGCCGTTTTTTAAATAAACTGTAAATTTTAATCTAAATAAAAAAGATGCCAACTTTTCTTTCTTAATTTTACTCAGGTGAGCTTTCTCTGACGTGCCATAAGAAAATAGATAGAAAGAAAAGAAAAAGCCTTAGTCAAAAGCCGCGTGTACAAATAAAAATTACAACATCGGCGTTAAACAAAAGATGCGTACAACATATTATAAAATTACTTTCATCATTTCCTAATCATAGTGTTACTAAAAAAAACACGAACTTATAGCATAATCACTTGAAGTCGGTTTTATTTATTTTTTCTTAAAAATTACTTGTTCTTTTTGGCTAAAGAAATCTCTCGACGTCTCAACTTTGTTTTATTATTATTTATTTGTTTGTCTCAAATTTAAGAGAATTGGAGAAGTGCATTTTTTTGTTGTAGACTATTTATTTATTTATTAGAATCCAGACTTTTAATGTAGCTAATAGGTGTATTCCGACAAATCTGCTTGGCGTATATATTTTTTAAAATTTAGAATAAAATTATATTTCCATTTCCTCAAAAATTGAAAGATCTCATGCATTGTAATTACAATACATCGGGTAATCACTTGATTAATATTATATATACATTGTTGTCCTAAAAGTACAGGACAAACACAAAATGCTAATTTGCTAACACAAATGTTAATCGTGAGTACTCAAAAGAAAGTGGCACAAACAGCAGGTGTAGCAAATTGGTTCTTCACTAACGGTACATCCAGTCGATATGACGTTACCTTGATGTCACAAATGTTCACTACAATAAACCAAAATGTGATATCTTTCATTCTTTTAATTCATATAATTCATATAATAATTCATAATTCATATACATTTTAAGAGCCAAGGGTAGCTAGCTCAACATTCACAACTTTAATTTTCTATCTTTCTAAATCTACCTCTTTAGGTTGATAGTCAGTAGCGCCAATTGGCCAACACCCAAGATTTTTCTTTATCTACTTAAGACCTTCACATCATCGTGCAGACCTGCCAAGTCTCCGGCTTTTTGGATACCAGTAATTTAGTACAGAAAAAGTTGTTTTATTGAATAGGAGCATTTTGCGATTTAAAAGAACAAAATTTTCTCGAAAAAAAATACTGGTGTTCAAAAATCCGGAGACTTGGCAACTCTGATCGTGAACTAAACATTAGTTGTGGAGAGCACCCACGCGATAGTATATATGCTATGCTGAAGTTTCCGGGAACGTGTTTCCATGATTCAGTTTTGATCAATTTCCGAATCTCTTGAACTCTATTGCCCACAAAAATTGATAAATTTTCATATTCCTTTATTCACCAAGGAGCAGTATTAGAATCTGAACAAAGTGTAATGTTTAAATATGGCAAATGAATTGCTTCGATGACAGAATATACGAGTCTAACAAGGATAACTTTCACTTCGGAATCATTTATCTATCTAGCGAAGACGCACGCTGCATATGTCCTTTTGCTCGCATCTTTAAAAACATGAAGTTCAGATGAAAAATTGATCACTAAGTATCGAGGTAAAGCTACTTCTTTTAAAACATCGATATTCTTAAACCATTTCAAAAATACAATTTAGATTATTACAAGGCAATTCATGGTCCCATGGAATCTTCTGCCTCTATGAGTCTTGTAATAATAGTTTCGGAAGCAATGTAGTAGGAATCAATAACCGATCCGATAGGATCAAATATTTTTTGTACAATGCACAAGATAACGTCTTAGTAATTTTACTTTCACATTTTAATGCTTCTAAATTTAAACAACATTTCAAAGAATCATAATCCAAATTCAAAATAATTCCCAATTTAGAAGTATCCCCTGAATGCTTATTGACATTCCTGCAAGCAACTTTGCTTTCAAAACAACGTAATTTGAAACATCCTTTAGACATTAACAATTTTGCATTTTCAATAAACATTTCAACTTTATCAATATTAAAAAACCCCTGATACACAGTTATCTACTTAAAATAAATATTTAAATTTCTCTGCAGTTTCTTTATATTCAGGGGGATTATCTTCTAACAAGTGCATAATAGACGCATTTAATAAATAAGAACTGGAAGAGACGCCAAATACAACTCTACGATGTCCATAAATCAACTGTCCTTCACTGCATGGGAAATAGAATACAAGAAAATCTCTGTCTTTAGGCATAACAGTTAACACCCAAAAAGTCTTTTGTATATCTGCAGCTATACCGATAAAATAAATTCTAAAGCGTTTAAGAATATCAGGTATTAAATCTATACGTAAGATTAATGTCTTTATACAAACATTCATCCAAGAAGAATTTTCCTTTCTCAGAAGCAGACGCGTCAAATTTCGTAGTTTCCTTATTTAACTTGATAACAGGCCAATGCGGTATGACATTTATACTCAATTCGTTTTCTGGAAAGCGTTCAACAATATTAAAATTTTCTCAATCTCTATATACTTCCTAATATTCAGCGAAGTTCTTAGAATCACATTTCCATGGAAGCTCTACTTCATATCTGCCATCGGAAAAAAAATTCATTTTGTCTTTAAAATCGCTTAAATCAAAAGTTCTCTTCCTTTCGAAACTCTTATTCGGGTCAGAAATTCCTATGGTTTTAAGTTCGCATAATTCATTCAAAGGAACATTTCTAACATACATCGAGAATGTTGTCAAAATGTTATGTTTCTTAACCCTTTGAGGGGCGGTGGTATATATTATATACCACCTAATTTTAATCCGATTCAAACCAGAAACTTTTAATTAAATTTTACTTTTTTAACTTTGACGAGAAAAAGTTGAAAAAGTGGTTATTCTTATTTTGAACTAAATTCTTTCCTAAATTCCGGTGGGAGTTCAACATTACAGGCACACAACTGCTTGCCCCTGAAAGGGTTAACAAACTTTTGTTTTTCAATTGCTGTCCAGCCAAGCTTAGTATCTTTGGCCGTCATACCACAGTTTAATTCAACTAAATTACCGGTCAATAATTTTCATATCATATTCGCCCCTATCAAAAGATGAGTTTTGCTTTCCTTACAAAAAGGATCCGTCAGATTAATTTTCTTTATTTTCAGTTCTTCATTTAAAAATCTTATAATCTTTAATTTTAGGCACGTATCCGCAAATCTTTCTTTCGGAAAATACTTTCAAACTAAACGCATTAGCTCCTTCTAGATAACTAATATCTACGAAAAACACATCATGTTGTTTAGGCTTCGTTTTGTCTGCTCCGAACAACGCGTGAATGAATATTTCTTTTCTCAAGGGACATATTTTAAATAATGTCATTATTCTCTCGTTAACGTAACTACTTTGACTTGCACTATATAAGAGTGCACGAACAAACTTTTTACGACCTTGCGACTGAATGCGTACGCCAAGCATTTTCAAATACCCAATGTCATTTCTATTACAGTTAGAGAGAGAATTCTCTGACCTTAAAATATCTTTTTGATCACATTTTTTATCTTGTACACATCATTTCAAAATTAGGCTTATTACAATGGGAACATTTTAAATTAAATTTAACGTTACAATTTTTACTCAAATGACCTACTTTTTCTCAGCATGAGAAGCTAAGGTCCGGGATTCTTACTTGCAGATGTATCATGATTTCGTCTTCTTTCCCAAGTTAGTAGGATTTCTTCATGTAGGCAGCTTTCAACTAAGGGCGTAAGAAAGTATCCGTACTTCTCTTGAATTCTACCCAGGATCTCTGAATCTCGTATTTTACTTTCCAGTTCGTCATGAAGCTAAGTCAACTTTTCGCCTTCAATTCTCAGCATTTCTCATTACGAGAATTTCTCTGACATAAATCTGTACAAGTCCATCGCGACCAAATCTTTCTTTTAGTTATTCAATTTCCCATGGATAATTTTCAGTGGTTGTCGAATAACTTGATACTAAACGCTCAGCTCTTGATTCTGGTTCCAATACATTGCAATAAATACTGTATTTTATCTTCATCCTCCATGAAGTATCTTTGTGAATTTTCTTAAATTGGCTCCAAACAGATAAATATTCCTTTGCTTCACCCTTAAGCCTTTTCAATCGAATTTTTGGTAGTTTAAATTTTCTTCTTTAATTTTCGCTAGGATATGTAGGGATTTATGTAGCGATTGCATCGTTTCATCAATTATCTGAGCATATTTCTATATATCTATCTCTGTATTCTTCAGCATTTTCACAAACATTTGTAAATATCTTTTCATCCTGCAACAATATCTCCGAAATTCCATTTTGGCAGGTATTTAATTTCTGAAATTTGTAGATAAATTGTGTCTTCAAAACAGAGAGCTCTTTCAATTCACCTACTTCTTTAATCAATTCTGCTTCAATTTCATTAGCACTGTGGGTAAATGTAGTTCTCAATCTTTTTCATTGTGTTTGGGAAATAACATTTATTTCAACTCATAAAAGTAACAAATCATTACAGCTAATATCAGTTCACATACATTGATCCATTTTCTAAAGATAATGACACATCATCAAATCCTTTTACATTTGATATCAAGCATAGCGCATGCTACTAGTTTCATTTCATTTCAATTCTTAACATCGTTACTGTTGCTTTGTAACGAGTCACCAGGTGACGTTACAATGAAGTCATTTGTGACTTCCACGTGACCGTAAGTTGGAGATTTCATTGTGAAGTGACTATGATAATTGCATTCTGAAGAATTTTCAAATGATAATGAAGTCATATAGTGACTCTTAGGTGACAGAAATTTAGAGACTCTACTGTGAAATCACTAAGGGTGTTGCTTTGTGATAAGTCACCTGATAGTTTCATTCTGATGTCACATGGGAACTCATCAGAAGGCCATTATCATGGTCATTTCACAATGCAGTCGCCAAATGATGGCCACATGTGAGTCACAACGTGACTTTATTGTATCATCACCTTGTGATTCGTCACAAAGCAACAGTCACAGTGATTTCTCAGTGGAGTCACCAATGACAGTCACTTGAGAGTAATAATAAGACGAACGAAATATATAACATTTTGGTTCACCTTAGCCGTATTTACTGTTTGTTATTTTTACCTGTGACAGTTATGACAACTTTTGACGTCACATCGACTGGCTGTGCTTTTAGGGTAGTACATACTTGCTGCACCTGCCGCTTACATTATTTTCTTTTGAGTACTCACGACTAATTTTTGCGTACGAAAATTAAACATTTTATCTTGGTTCTTTAATTTTTAGTCATTAGTGTATACATTGTTGAGATATTTTAAGATCTTTACGCTGTATGGCGCATAGCGACACCATTTTGCACTGTATGCCGGTTATACTTCATTTGGATTGATTTTTGTAGTAAGTTTTATAATAATGATAAATGAGTTATGACAATTTATTAAAAGAAAACATATTTGAAGAGTTTAGTAATTTAATACGTAATAAATATCAAGACTATGATAAGAAGAAGATCTATTCAGGAACATGGAAATTCGTAATCTAAATGCGTGGGTATTAGCAGTTTTTTTTAGCCTGTATTACAAATATTGCTAATATACAGAAGAGTGTGAACAATAAATATTATTCAACATTAACAAGATAAAATATACCCGCGTCCATATTTTATTCTTATATTATGCGTATGTCAACTACCCTAATAGCACCATTGCCGGAATGTGACCAAAATGTAAAAGCACCGTGACCTAAAAGCAACTGTTATGGCTCACATTGCCGACCCGCGACGTGGAAAATGAGTCACTGTGAAGTCGATATATCCGCGACCTACGTTATACATGGCCTGTGCATAACGTTTAAAACGTCACATGGAGTGGATCATTTTTACACGCCGATTGGTGCAAAATGGGCGGTGCGCCGCTTTGCACCAATCACCATGTAAAAATGATCCATTCCATGTGACGTTTTAAACGTCATGCACCGGCCGTGTATAACGAAGGTCGCGATATATCCCATTTTGAGAAGAGGTGCTAATGACTCAAAAATCGGTCACGGTTACTTCAGAGTGGAGTCACGAAGTGATGGTTACCTAAGAGTCATGATGTAATAAATTAAAGATATCACGTTTTGGTTACCGTTGCGACTATGACGTCATAGGGACGTCACATAGACTGACTTTGCTATTTGTGTATTTGAAGTTGAATCATAAACAGATTTTGGTTAATTTTATGAGTTTTCTTACAGTGCTTCACTTTTAATGTGGAATGTTTAAATTATTTTACAGGCGCACAAGGTACTTGTTTCGATTATCCATGTCCGAGAGAAGCTATTTGTTTAATGGAAAACCGCCACCCTATTTGCAGATGCCCAGTGTGTGCAGAAATTTATGATCCAGTTTGTGGCAATGATGGTCGATCCTACACGAGCGAATGCAGTCTAAGGAAAGAAGCCTGTGAACAAAACAAAGAAATTAAAGTTTCCTATGAAGGACTCTGTAGTAAGTTATTAATTTAATATTTTAAAAACATTTCATATGTTATTTTAAAATTTCATTTTGTTGTTGTTTTTGTCGTATCCAGGAAAGTACCATGGCACTTTCCCGGAAGAAGCGCTCCAAAACCTCAAGAGAGGTTGGATTCTTAGAAATGTCCGCATAATTTTTATCCTAACCGGAAGGGAAGACACTCCCGGCTCCGTAATTATCACAGGGACTTCAAAGTGGAGTCGGTGATTTCACAGGTATCAAATGTTTCACGATGCGCATATTTTCCTAGTGAATATGTCCATAATGGTTGCTTTGTTCACCGATTATGCCCCAAATTATGAATAAAAAAAATTCCTTAAAACTTTTTTCTCTTATGTTATAAAAGCAGATTAGAATATTTATGCAATAATAATATAAAATTAAAAAAAAATTCTTAAGTAGAGCTAATAACTTAATCAGTAATTTTAAGTACCATTGGGCTCAATATAGTTAAACATATTTCACATTTTTGAAAATAAGGGAAATGTATACAGACTTTATTGCATATTTTAATAGTATTATAAGAAGAAACACGTATTTAATTTTATTTAAAACTAGCTAACCCGCCCGGCTTTGCCCGGGCCCCAGATAATTACAATCTCAGAGAAAGGCGTTAACCCCCTCCCTCCCCATCCCCGCAAATATAATGAACATAACGAACACGCTACGCTAAAATAGCCGGCAGATGACACCTCTTCCCGACCTCAATTTCAAATCTATATCTTAATTAGTTACCTAAATTTTTGTTCATTAGTAAAAATTGGCAATTATTTCCTTTCATTTTCGCAAACTAAATGGAGGGATTTTCCCGAGAAACAGATCTCTTTGTAATTCAGTTTTTAATGAAAGCCGATCCCTGTCTGAAACTTTCTGGGATCGTTTTCATTGGCGCCTGCAGATTTTTGGCAGTTTTTTGCGAAAATTAAAAAAAATTACCAACCGAATTTTTCAAAAATCACACAGCCAGATACAGCATATTTTTTTACATATGCTCAGAAATTTCTAAATTGATATCTCAATTAGTTTTCTTAAAAATCGCTAATTAGTAAAACAATTTCGAATTAGTTCATTTCCGCTTGCAAACGATTCCTTTCTTTCGCCATTTTGATTTAAAAGATGTCATTTTAGAAGCGATGGTTAATGAGAATCTAATTAATATCTAGACTAATTATCAAAATATTAAAATTCTGAGGCTCAGGTGCACATGGTCAAACCTTGGACTATCCACACCTAAATTTCCAGCCTTCTAGGGGGCCTAGATTTTCCTAGCCATCGCCAACAGACACACACACAGACACACACACAGACACACACACAGACACACACACACACACGCACACACACACACAGAGCGAAACTTTCTTTTATTAGTATAGATTACGAAAATAATTTTTCTTTTCATATAGACATAAAAGCTCATCGTACGTCAACTAAATTTTGATAAGTAACCAACAATTACGCAGGCCTTCATAATAATATTTTTTTCATTTTTCTCTGTTTTATTTCAAGTGTTTGTAATATTTTTTGATGCAATTAATTAAAAAAGGACAAGCTTTTCCACTATAACTTAAGTTTTTTTTTGGCAAAGTGAGGATGAATATCCAGACAGAACATGTAGCAGAGTAAAAAAAAAATCTTACAAATAAACTGTATCTTACATTTTATTAAGTAGTTACGTTTGTCATACTTTCCACGAAGTTAAATATTGTTATTATGTACTTTTTTCTATCGAAGGAAGCTGTCTCCCCCTCTGTTCTTGTTTGTCTTATGCACAGCTTGTGGCTGCTTCCTAAGTAGCAACTGATATTAGTCTGCTACCTCGTTTATTAGTGTCTGGTGTCTTTATGACTATAATCATAACTTATCAGTTCAAAACTCTGTACATATTTTACATGTGATGTGTTTGATGGGATTTCACTGTTTTTTGTAAGTAATCCCTATTATCTCGACTTCGGGCTCTTTTTGGACATCATCCACTGGTTTTCGCAAAGCCTATACCCTGTCTCTATTATTTGAAGGTACCAAAAATTTTGAGCTTTAGTTTCGTTTGCAAAATTCTCTAGCTAAAAAGAAGTTTAAGGTTCCTAGGTAAGCACTAAGTTATGGGAAAGAGGAGTCAAAAGTACTCTCAATTGCTTCCAGAAAAAGTGCTATCGATGTGTGTTATTACTCGCAACGTTAGATACTTCATATTTGGCATAAAAGTAGTGTTTAGGATAAAAAAGAAAGACAAAATTAACTAGTCGGATGTGTCAATCCCAAAACTTTCTTCTATCTCACATAGGAGCTACGCATACACTAAAAAGAATCAGCACCCATTTATATCAAGGTCTAACTGAAACTCAAGTTTTATTAAATTCCGTGCAATATTTCTTGAGATATGACGATCGCTAAAATCGTGTAAACCCTGCAAAATTCTACATAGCAGCGCCACCTGCTGGACAATTTTTACCAAAAACTAATCAGCACCAATTTATATAAGAGACTAACTGAATATAAAGTTTTATTAAATTCCGAGCATTATTTCTTGAGATAGAGCTATTACGGAAATCGCGAAAAATGCTGCATAGCAGCGCCACCTGCTGGGCGATTTTTACTAAAAACTAATCAGCACCAATTTATATCAGGGACTAACTGAATCTAAAGTTTTATTAAATTCCGAGCATTAGTTCTTGAGATAGAGCTATTGCGGAAATCGCGAAAAATGCTGCATAGCAGCGCCACATGCCGGGCGATTTTTACCGAAAACTAATCAGCACCAATTTATATCAGGGACTAACTGAATCTAAAGTTTTATTAAATTCCGAGCATTAGTTCTTGAGATAGAGCGGCCACAAAATTTTTGTCACATACAGACAGACAGACAGACAGAGTCACAGACAGACATTTTCTAAAAATAGTCAAATCGTGTTCAGGACCTTCTAAAACGTATAAATCCGTTGAAAACCGGAAGTCGAAAATTTTCATGAATCCAATACTTTCTTCTTGTAAAGATAGAAGAAAGTAAAAATGAGAAAAATTCCAACAAATCTAACTATTTTAGAGATTTTGAATTTTTTACCGAATTTTTATTTTATTATTTTTTTTTTA
This sequence comes from Maratus michaelseni, assembly GCA_963931845.1. Lineage (NCBI taxonomy): Eukaryota > Metazoa > Arthropoda > Arachnida > Araneae > Salticidae > Maratus > Maratus michaelseni. The sequence goes on along the minus strand of OZ007586.1, from coordinate 70,796,931 downwards.
CAAAAATTTCTGTAATTTTAATTTTTTCTTTCTCTGCATCCTAAACCCCACTTTTATGCTAAATTTCAAGCTTCTAGGACTACAAAATCAATATATTTTGAAATTTTTGATTTTTTTTACATTTTTATTAATTTTTCGTTTTTATTTTCGAATTTTCCAAATTTTTCAATATTTCCTTTTATTGACTCCTAAACACTACCTTTATGCCAAATTTTAAGTTTCTAAGACTACGAGATTGAATTAATTTCGTAATTTCAATTTTTTTCGAATGTTTCAAATTTTTTTTATTTTATATTCGAATTTTCCGGATATTTGAATTTTTTCTTATTTTGTATCTTAAACACTACATTTTATCCAAATTTCAAGTTTCTAGACCTACAGGATGTACCTTATCCTTTTGATGATCGGTGAGTGAGTGAGTGAGTGAGTGAGTGAGTGAGTGTCAAAAAATGGAAAATTTGAGTTCATATATCTTCTAAAGTAGAAAAGATAGATACGTAAAATTTGATAATTTGGTCCCATTTACCACGTATTCCAGAAAAACGAAGTTTCAGGATTTTGGAAAACTTCAGCGCAAATATATGGGGGTCAAAAGTGCTCTGAGTTGCATTCAGAAAAGAATGCTTACGGTTGTTCTTTCTAGACTTGGAGGAGGCACTAACATGCCTCCAGATATAGACAAGCATGTCGTATAAAAATTATTAAATCATTAACAAACAAAACATTTGCGGCTGCAAATATATTCATACTGTCGTATGTGGGTTCTCCCCAGGCAGGGCAAGTGTTTAATCATTGCATGTACTTTTTAAAAATGTACCCTTAATAAATCCGGGAGGGACATTATGCTCTACGGACTTGGTTTCCTCGTCTGAGAAGTCCCTCTTAGGCTATCAAATCAAATCAAATATATTCATGCTGTGTATATCGTCATAATGAAATATCTGCATAGCTGTCAATCTTCCGGGGTTTTTTTCAAGTAAAAAAATACTGTGTGCCATAAAATTTATTTAGTAAAATTATTTTGAAATGTGACTTGTTTTTTCTGCAAACCTCATTTGTTTTCATTTTTTCAGAAAAGTTTCTGTTTCAAAGTGTGTTTATTTGATTTGAAAAAACGGAAAGTTTGTAGCTATGTCTTAGTCACATCAGTCACACATATTGAAAAAAAATCTAAAATCATGCTCACGTTTCATTTTGTACAGATAGAAGACTTATTATTGTGGTTTTATGCTACTTGTTAGCATTTGAAGTCAGAAATATATTTCTTGGGTGAAACATTTGTACTTTAAACATAACAGCCGGCATGGCAAACACGTGGTTCGCGGGCCACACTTGGCCCGCCGACAAGTAAGTAGACTGTGGCCTGATAAGTCTTTGGCATTCTACGTGTGCTTCATTCGGTTGTTCGAATAGACGCGCACAAAGTACATTTGCTGCAACTTACTTATTTTCAAAGGGAAGAAAATATTCCCTAATTTGAGATTTCAGATTGCCGTTGCACCGGCGACTCCCGAGGGAAAGACATCAGAATGAATATAACGTCTGAAACAAAAATCGCAAATATGAATCCGTCTTTTGTTGATTCAATTTTTGAATTATCCGATGTGAAATGGCTGTAGCATTTATTTTGTGTGGGTGTGCATCTGGGTATCTGTGTTCAATTTGGGAGAACACGGTTGCATTGGTAACTGCAGTCTTAGACATGGGAAACATAAGAAAAACTTGTATAAAGAGAGATCTATTTTAAATTTTATCTCAAAGTACAAGACATTGTGGATGCAAAGATAACCAATCAAAATGCAGCAAAGTATCCACTGTAAAAAAAAAAAGACAAAGGTTTCTTAATCTAGGAAAATACAATATAACCACGAACGAAAGCATGCAATAATCTTTTCCGAGGTCACACGCGATTCCGAAAAGCGTTCTTTATATTTAGAAACCTCAGAAAACAATCTGTTTTCGAGATTTAAAAAGGCATTTTAAAGAACAAAGTTTATTTTGCTCCCATTCATTTTCGGAAACATTTCTGAGTAGTTTTTATAGTATTAATAATCCGTTTTCTCAAATCGGAATATGTGTTCTTAGTATGCTATCAATTCTCAATTAATCATTTTCAGCTGCGTAATTGACTTTATACATGCAAAAGGAATAAAATAATATTAATTATAATGTTAATGTTGTTAATTTATCATGCTTGTCTGTAAAACATGTTTGTTGAACAGGAAAATGTTTGCTTGAGAATTGATAGCATTTTGTAAAACCTGTATTTCGGGTTGGGAAAACGCATTAATACACTATAAAAGCTACCCGGAAACGTTTCCGAAAATCAGTAGCAGCAAAAGGAACTTCGTTTTTATAAACCCTTCTTTAAATATTGAAAATATATTGGTATCTGAAGTTTCTAAAGATAAAGAACACTTTTCGGAATCGTGGGTAACTCGGAAGACGTTGTTGTATATTTTCGTGCGGGTTATAATATATTTTCCTAGATTTAGGAACATTTATCTTTTTTTACAGTGTCGGATCTCGAATTTCAAAATTTAAATATTTTAACTTCATTTTATGCATTTAACTTGGAAAAACATTCTTGTTTATCATTTCCTTCTATGTTAGATTAAAAAAAAATAGTATGTAGTATTTATTTATTAAATACTAAGAAAATACTTAAAAAGTTAATGAAAGCAAGACGCTAATTATTGACAGTTAAAAAAAATACAAAATTCGAAAAATAAAAATAAATAGCTTTGAAAGTGAAATGAATTCGCGGTTTTGTGAAAGAGACAAATCTTTAAAATACTTCCAAGGGACTTCATTTGAGCGATTTTATTTTCGAGCGCCTTAATTGTATTTATTTTATAGCATTAAAGTTTTAAAATAGAAATTATTGCTTCGATGAAAAAAAAAGTTCAAAATGAAATGTTATCTCATTTTGAATGATGATAGGTATTGATACAAAAATAATTGAAAATGGAATTTCCTTAATATGCTAATCTAACTAAATTATTAATAATGAATTTACAAGAAACGATTTCGATAGCTAAAAATTCGAAAATTCATTTAACATTTTAAAAAATCCGTTTTGAAGCAAAAATAAATAGATATGGGCCGCTTCCTATTTCCTATAGTTATTGAAAAGCCGACCCAAAGCATTATGTGTAATCCGATGTATTATATCTATATTTAATAGCGCGACACCTTGGCTGTTTTCATTTTTACAAAATAAGAAAACTGTGGAAAGATCATAATCAAGATTAACAGACAAGCAAGTGAAATTAATTTTAAAAATAGTTAGCAGTCAACAAATTCAACAAAATTTTGGAGATTTGGTAAATAAAAAATATTATACAGTTTTTTATTTTCGAAAATTAAAATCAATTACAAATAATGATATATAAGTTTGTGGCAAAAGTTTTGAATAAAAAAAAATCAATGCAAATATCCATATTTATTAGCAAAAAGCATTCTAACACATTTATCAAAGTATGTGCTATAGCTTCGATAAATGTTTGTTATTTTTCTGTCTACAAATCAATACCATGTTTCAAAATTCATTCTCTTTTCACACAAACATATTAAATCAAACTCACATGAACTGTCCTAATCTTGATAAGTTTCCAATTACGCAAATAGTGTAACGGTACTTCAGCAATTTTAACCACTAATAATCCCGGTTATCGAACTACTCCCATCTCATTTCACTAAATTTGGCTAAAGTTCAATGTACGATTTTGAATTGTCGTACAGCAAAATGGGAAGATGGTGACGATGATCAAGTGCACAACGGCTAAGTTCTAATTGCTCGGAATAGAATCTTGGCATTCATGAATCCGAATCATGAATCATGTCCGTCCTTGTTTAACAAGTCCCTCTGGATGAGGCCACATCAGTTCGTAAAAATGATAAATATCCCCTTTAGCCTGCAAAAGTCAATCCGGGGTATTTGTGCTACTTATTGTCCAGGTAGTACTCGCAGTCAGGTACTGATTGGCAAACAACACCCATTTGTCCTCCACAGTAATTATATCGTTTAAAAAATTAATGGTGTGGAGGCGTGCATTTCGAAGTCAGTTTCGCTTTTGTGTAATTACCTACAAATGTAGTACCCAGTAATACTAGCGCCATTTTCCTGCTTATTGCCTTCAAAATTCTTGTATTGTTTTATTATCACAATCAAAATACTCGCGGTAAAATTCGTGTTGTCAAAGTTGATCCAAATCGACTGTTTCAAGCACTGTTTCTTGACCAATTTTTCGTGGTCGTCCAAATTTTGACTGATTCTTGAAATCAGGGTCGTCATTTTGACATTTGGCGTACTATCGAAATGCTGTCACTCTTGAGACAACTTGTTGACCTTTTCAATGGAAGTATTACGTTGCTTGACAAATGCTAAGAATCAACGAAGTTGTGCAAAATTGCGTTTCATTAAGCCCCGCAGTCACAGAAAAAAACAATGGTGGAGGATGTTGTATGGCAAGGTCTCTTGTCTATATTAAAGGCAATGTATCGTATGACATGCCTTGTTTATTCTCCGGACATTAATCCTATCGACCATGCCTGGGATCCACTCGGTAGACGCATTGCTCCAAGATAGAACTCTCCTCCAACCGTGCAGAAACTGAAAATCGCCCTGTGAAACGAATGGGACAAAATTTCCTAAGTTCTCCTCAACTGTTTGGTGAACAGCATGCACAAACGATGCAAAATATACTTCAGAGTCGGAGGAAGTCATACTCCATACTCACCAACTTATATGTGTTTCTTTTTTGGGCAGAACAAGCTTTTTTCATAGCTGTTGAAAAATGCTGTATAAAGCATATTTTGTCCTTTTGTGCATCTTGCTTTGCCATGAGATAATATCTGTATCGTTTTCATAATAAAGATACATAAGGACCTCTATTAAATATGTACTAAGTCTCATTTCTTTAAACGATATCTATCATTAGTTATAACGAAAAACGTCTATGTTACTTAGCAATTGTCAAGCAGTGTAGTATAATCATCCAATTGTTAGTCTCTAAGAGTTGGGAACGGCGTCTCTAATCATTTTCATTGTTCAACAAGAACAGACAAGTTCACCGAAAGATGCGAAAGAAAATAATGCAAAGAATTGTACAATAAAACAGTCGTTTTATTCAAAAGTCAGATTAAGATTTGTAAATGCTTTCAGTTAATAAATATTGGTATTCTAATAGGGTTTTTTTTTTTTTTTAACTTAGTCTTAAAACTTTTCCGACAGTTTTATAATTCAATTTGAATAGTGTAAATTGGAATAATTAGCTTTTAAAGTAAGTTTTACACGAACATATTTTCTCAAATATGGTAAAAGAGTATTTAATTCACATTCTTCAAAAATTTTGCGAAGAATGAACTGTTTATGTTGCTTAACATAATGGCGAAAGATTTGGTCTAATCGTAATAAGAAGAAAGTTTACTTTTAATTTTAGCTTGTGAATATTGATGTGTTTGATATATTTGAAATATTATTGTGCATTATTTTATCTTCAGGAAGAAAAAAGATTAATCCTCAAACATAAAATTATGATAGTCATGAATATCCAAAAGGTACATGCTGAAAACTCATCATTTACTTCCAAATAATGATATCAGAATAACAATATTAACTATATAAGTCATAAAGCTATACAAATATAATTTTTGTGTAACATCATCTACACGTTGAATAAAATTTTGATCGTTGAAAATTGGAGGTAGTATTCAACTTGAGAATTTTTCACTTTAGCCAAATTTATGCGTTTGATAATTTGCTATATTATCTATATGAAACACATGATAAAGTAGGAATATGTTTTCCCTTTGTTGTAGTTTCGAACTCTATTGCAGACTGCTTGGCTCGCAGACGACAAAACGTATGAATTGAACTGAAAAGAACTTTGTGTTTATTACGTTTTTCTACACATTCTTTTGAGTTAGAAGTTTGATCACACAGTGATAATGTGCAAATATTGATATATCTGTTTTTTTCATGCCAGTGTTCGTCTCTTATGTCAAATTAAAATGTTTTTCATCTAAAGATGCAGTCTTCAATTAAAATAATACTTACACAAAAGATCGACCATTAAAAAGGCGTTAATAACCCACGAATGAGGTAAGATATTTTTTGTAAGTTTATTATTAAGAAGATATTACAATTTTTTGCAAGTTAGAGTTAGAATATGTTTTTATTCATCCTTCTGCCAAGCTCAGAGGGCCATGTTTGACACCCTCCCTCCTCACCCTTTAAAGAAAGAGGTCTCACTCAACAAGCTGAGTGCAAAATATTTTAAAAATCCATTTGGGGTATCACTGGGGTATTCAACTATTGAGCTTAAAGCGTTATTTTTTGTAAAAATTCCGTGAATAATATTGTGCACGGCAAAGGCTTAAGTGTCGAATATTTTTCAGATGGTTTTAGTATATTTCTATTTTTTCTTAATGGATAATCATAACTAAAATTATTCATAGTATTGTGTGATAGCATAATTGTTCTATAATAGTTGTATAATCGTGCAATGATAATAGTTCTAAGATAATTCATAGTGTTGTAAAGAGAATTTTTGGAAAAATATTTAATAATAATGTTAATATAATAATAATGTAATGACAATTGCTCTATTATAAATAACGATTATGTATCTCTTAATGCAAAGTAGCCGAAAAAAATTATAATTTTTAGATTTTATTTAAGTAAATAGATTATCTTACACCGTTAAAAATCTGCATCAAATTGTCCAGTCATTCAACCGTTTTTTAAAGATAACGGTTATTTAACCACATTATTAAGAGTAACTGACCATACTAGTGACCATATTTTTGTCAGAATAAAGTTAAGTTGCGATTATGCAACCCTTTTCAGTAAAAATGGTCGAATGACTGTACAAGTTGCTGCAAATTTTTAACAGTATACGTCTAGTATAGCAATTTTCTTATTATGAGAGGTATGAGAGATATTATAAAACAAATTTCCGATATATAAGGCCCTAGTGACCGCAGCGTTCAATGAAGGAGAATGAAATTTAAGATGTAGGTATTTCAAAGTATGTGCTCAAGAATGGGATGAAGAACAACAATCGAGCTTTTACGATGCGATTACAGTTGCAGTGAAATTTTTTCTAATAGTTCAAATAACAAATACCCACTTTTCCCTCGAGAATGTGATGAAGAACAATAATCAAGTTATTATTATATGGTTAAAGTTGAAAGGAAAATTTTTTGAAAATTTCAAATAACAAATACGCACTTTTAGTATCGCAAAATGATCTATGCAGTGAAAAAACATAAAGAGCGTTAAATGAAATGAGGACAAACAGGTGGCAAGAAAATAAAATATTTTATTTGGATTTCAAAATTTTCAAGTGGTCGCCTTTACAGACGATGACCTATTCCCAGGGTCGGCGCAAGGCGTGAGCGAAGTGTGCCACCGCACGGGGCGCCGAGCCGGAGGGGCGGCAAACCGACGGAAGGGCTCCCATAAGAGCACTCATAAAAATTATATTATATTCTGCGTTTTTCTTATTTTTTTTTAACATTTTTTATTCCTATAGATAATTCTGTATATTATTTTATAGCTACAAAAACTACTTATAGGGTGGGGTCGGATTCTTCGTTGTGTTTAAAAAAAGAATTCAAGGCCACCGAATTTTCGCATGCAGACATCGGCTTCTATTCTTTATCTGAATGGAACTACCTTTAACCTAATGCTCAAATTGCTCCGTCATTCTCAGAAAAGAAACAGAATCACGAACCCCAGGAACCACCCGATTCAAATCTGCTTTCTTTGCGAGATGCTAATTATTTTCGACTTTCACAGATGGTCAATTCTATCGCTCCCGGCTATTTAAGCGCATTATTCTGCAGTCCTCTTATCCCACAGGAAATCGGAGACTGCCCCACAGATGACCGGAAAAAAGGAACCCTTAGTAGCTTGGAGGTGCATAAATTTAAAAATAAAAAACAGATGTCTTTGAAAAGTTTTTATTCTAGTAGTGTCTTCTGGATGTGAGAACAATTTCTCCGAAATTTTGCCGAAATTGAAAAATGAAATGTATGTAAATGATTCTTATTAAAATGACCTCCGTATCGAGACAATACAATTCGGTCGTTCACTAATTATTTTATTAAACTGTTTTAAATTGAATATTTAATTAGGTAGAAATTAATCACACCAAACATTTTTCAAGTGTAGCTTGATTCCTTTATTTATTTCGCTTAAATGATTAATTTGCATGCGAATGTGAAACATAGTAGAATATTTAAAGTTACAAAACATGCTCGTAGTATTTGAAAGTTGTTAGTTCGTGAAATTACGAAGGACGTTGCGGCACGTGGGGTAAAGATTCAGATGGGCCCCCTATCATGTTTTTAGCCACAATTTCTACTTAATAAGAAAACGATTCTGGGGTTTAGAGGGGGCGGGGGGGGGGAGTTTTTTAGAGATGAGAGCCTGGGCAGCTGCCTCTTTTGCCCTTGCGATAATCATGTTTTGATCGGAACCAGTGTTTCTTTCCGGCACATATCGTGGAAGGTAAACACCCCTCCCCCCCCCAGTACAATTCTTTAAATATTTAATTATTCCAATATTTATTATCTTAATCGGAGAAGTGGGGGGCGCTCGGAGTTCCCCTATTTTTACTAAAGACACACATTTGTTGCAAAATCTTCCCACTTCAGCGATTTCGCTCATCTCAGCCGGCGCGGCGCCCATGCCATATTCTTTGAATTTATGTATTGCCCCAGTTTTCCGAAAGATCGTCTGAAAGGGACGTTTGAGCGGAAAGCCATTAAGAAATAACGACATAAAAATACATATTGAGTCATAATGACGCACTGTTGTATTCATTAATAGAGATTATTTATTAGTATAATATAGTCTTTAGCTCATTACACGATAATTATTTCGCAATACTCTAATTAAAATAACTGAAATTTTAAGTAAATATTGTAAATTAAAAAATAAAAATTGCTGGAAATTTAGCTAAAATAAAATAAAAAATACTTTTTTCGAATCAGATTATTTGATACTGAGTCAAACTTTGTCTAAACTGAAAGGGAATTAATTCTATTCAAAATGACAGAGATTATTCATTATTTTGTCAAATAATTAGAGCCTTAAGAACTGGAAGAATGAAATCTACTTGGGTAAAGTTTCTTTGGAATAAAGTTGTGCAACCCTTTTTACTTTCTTCTATCTTTACAAAAAGAAAGTATTGGATTCGGGAAAATTTTCGACTTCCGGTTTTCGACGGATTGACATGTTTTAGAGGTTAGGTAACCCGAAAAACATGTTTTTACAAAATGTCTGCCAGTGAGTCAGTTACTCTGTCTGTCTGTATGTGACAAAAATTTAGGGGGCGCTCTATCTCATTTCTCAAGAACTAATGCAAGAAATTAGTTAGCAATGTTAGTTTCTGGTGTAAATCGCCCAACAGGTGGCGCTGCTATGCTGCATTTATCCCGATTTCCGCAATAGTTCAAACTCAAAAACTAATGCAGGAATCTTCATCAAATTTCATATTCAGTTAGACGTTTTCATAAGTTGCTGCTGATTAAATTTTAGTGTAAATCAACCAACAAGTGGCGCTGTTATACTACATTTTGCAGGATTTACAGAATTTTAGTAATAGCCCTATCTCAAGAACTAATGCACGGAATTTATTATTAAATTGTATGAGATAAAAAAAAGTTTTCGAATTGGCACATCTGACTAGTTATTATATATAGATACTTATGAACAAACGCAATTTTGCTCTTAGTGATTTATAATTTAAAATTAAGCTAAAAGTACCCCCCCCTTTTTTTAAAATCATCTACGATGACGAATGTTTTTCAAAAGGGTGGAGAAAAGGCTCTTTTTTGCCTTCCCCCCCCCCCTCCCATCGGCGTTCATTTCACTTTACATAGTTGCCAACCTCCCGATTTTTTGAATACCAGTAAAATCATACAAAAATTTTAGCTTTATTAAATAGCAGAAATGACACGATTCAATAAAACAAATTTTTTTTCATAAAAATACTGGTATGAAAAAAATCGGGAGGTTGGCAACTATGACTTTATTATTTGTAAATCCGGTAAACAGAAGTTTATAGTAGAATTACTTTACCTTGATTTCTCATTAACAGGAGCCAAGAGCTCAATGAATAACTCAACATAAGCTTGACACTGCAGAATTGTGAAACTTTAGACTATTTTTTTTAAAGTTAATTTATCTGCATATTAATTTTATTTTGTAATCGTCTTGAGAAAATGTTTTCTTTAATACATTTATCGTTAAATAACTTTTTTTTTCCCTTTAGTATCCGCTATTATGTTTTTTTTTTCTTCTTTTAATGATGTCCTTACCAATATCCTGTGATTTAACGAGGGGCGGACCAGGGATGATTCTGTTCCGAATTTTCCGAAAATTTAAGGCATTTGGTTCCGAAAATTAAATAAAAATCGGTCATCAATCAGAAAAATCGAACATAAAAATGTCACGAATTTCGACAAATGATCAACGAAAAAAATCCATTTCGTTAATTGTTCACAGAGAAAAAAACCCGCAAATTTCGTAAAAGGATCGTGAAAAAAAACGCAAATTTTCTTCAAAAAATCGCGAAATAGAAGCACAAATTTCTTCAAAGAATCCCGAAAAACCAGAAATTTCGTCAAAACATCCAGTGAAAAAGTGTCAATGTCGTCAAAAAAGCGCGAAAAAAAATCGAAATTTTGTCAAAATATCGCATAAAAACGAAAATTTCTTCAAAAGATCGCGAAAAAAAAACTTACATTTAGTTAAAGGATAGCAAAAAAAGCGAATTTCGTTAAAGGATCGCAGAAAAAATACTAATTTCGTTAAAGGGAACACACATAGTTGATGTCCGAAGGGAATCCACACCCCCACTTCCTCTCTTTCTGCTTTTCAGAAAATTTGCTCTGAATTTCAGATTTTCTTTTAAAATTCGGAATCACCCCTGGGAAGGGGGGGGGGAGGGCATTTTTTGTAAAATGTATTGCTTATTACTATAAATGCAACTCTTATTCTCAATCAGTTTTTCTTTAGTGTTTTATTAATTTAGGTTATTTACAAATAGTAAATTTTTATTTTAGGGGGGGGGGGGGGATATCATCATCGGGAAAGAGAAACATTCAAAAAATGAAAAGAAGGAATAAGAATGTTTATGTTTTCGGAATTAGCTGAAGAAAAACCCGGGTTTTCCTTCTTTTTTCTTTTAAGTTCTCATCTTGAAAAGTGAGACCTTTACGAAAATAGATATTTAAATGCGAAATTTATTATATTTATATATCTTAATTATTATTTTAAAAATTTAATCATTATTATTTTTTTTTATTTATTATATTATATTTGTTTCATGTACTAAATAACAAGACAAGATTACAGTTTTCATCTTTCATAGTTGCTATTTACCTATAATTCTGCTTCTTTAATTGTAGCATTCTGAACAGTATTCTTCTAAAAAATGTTTTTTTTAATTTTAATTGACTTATTTTTGTTATTTTCGTCCAGTAGCATGTGGTGTGTGCCTTGTGTTATACTTTTGTATCGTAATGGTACACATTAAGATTGATAATTACTGTAAAATTGAAATTTCCCTTCTCAGACTTGATTTTACAATTTACCAAATACAAACTCTAATATAGGATTAAATTTAGAAACTTTTATCTGCTGTTAAAACATTTTAAATTAATATATTAAAACATTATTAATAGTATGTATAAAAATTACGAATATTTTTTTTTTTTCAGAAGAAGAATTTTTTGTCAAGCATTTTTTCTATTTTTTTTGCGTGTGGGGGTCGGGGCAGGGGGCGCCAAAATGACTTTGGGCCGGCCCTGCCTATTCCATTTGGAAGATGTTTAACAATAAAGCACATATCATAACACAAAGAATCTGAAGAATTTCTTGTTTATTGATGTTTTTAGTAACATATACACTAAGCAGATTCGACATACATATCTTGGATTTGAAATATATCCTGTGACAGAAATCCATTGGAGTGTCTTCAAGTGACTATAACAGCTACGGAAGTGCAACGTGGTGGTAGATGACAATGTCACTAAAGTATTCTTGCAGCATCCGTCTAACACAACACGTCACTTCTTTCCTAATGTTGCCGTTTTTAGTACTACAAGTCTTGTTCCAACGCCATTTATATTTTTTCCCAGTGTCAATTACTTTGCAATGCAAAAAAAATAGGTGTTGCCATGTGAAAAATTCAAAATTTTAGCATTGTAACTGCTACCATCAGACTCAACTTGGTTGCTTTTCTTCACCATATAGGGGGGCCTCCGTGGCCGAGTGGTTAAGACACCATTCCGCTAATCGCTTGAGAGCGTAGGAGTCAGGTCGGCGGGTTAGACTCCCGCCAGCTCCATTGCACACACTTTGCGGAGCTCCCGGATGTAACTCTCTGGTGTTATAAATTTCCTTGTGGCTATCTCGTCCCTGTATATTGACGATGACTTATAAGCGGGCACTTGATGTCAAGCACACAAGTCAGATGTATCTTTCACCATATTCTGAGCCGCATAACTTGAAATATCTACATCTTAAATTTTATTCCTATTCTTTTCATGGTGCAGTTGTTTGGCACTCATAGTCCTCAAAGTTTCTTATATCATCAGAGTTTCTTTATGACTACCTTGTATTTACGCCATGATATATTAACATCACTTCTTGCATGATGATTTAAACAGTTTCTCATGGCGATCTCGTTTCATATGATTAGGGGAGAGGGAGTTTGTTAATCATCGGACAATTTTGACCATATTGCTATAGGAAGGATGCCTTCAGGGAGGCCAGAATTATCGTTCTCGTACAAGGAAAACATTTAAAACCTTGCACACTCACCTTTCCCAACTACGCGGGTATAGAAACCGCAAACATCGGCCCAAGATGCTCCATTTGTGGCTAGTATGCTAACCACTGAGCAGAGTGGGTTCTTTATGGACTACAAATTTGTATTTTCAGTTTACATGTGCTTTTCAAAAGTTCCAAAAATAGGTACCGAAGATATCAAGAAATTTTAATTTCGTTCAATGTCAGACTACAATGTTGGAAACAGAAGACTATGATCTTTTTCCTCCAGAAAATGAGTAAAACCACAACTACAGTTTCGGGAACAATTAATTAGAGGTTTTCTTCTTGAAAGGCAGTAAATAGAAGGACCTTCTGCACCTGGTAAAAGAGGCCTCTAATTAGGTTACTCCAAAACTATGATTGTAGTTTTAGTCCTTTTTTGGTGGAGAAAGAAGAACCTAGTTTAGATTTTCCAATTCTAGTATAAGGTAAGATAAGCAAAGGTAAATGTAAGATAAAGTAATAAATATTATTGATGTGAAAGGATAAACTTTTTCAAAGTTTGGCTACACGTAGAAAAATAATGCAAAATACATATCTAAAGAAGAAAGGCTTTCTACGAATGTTTGTAAGATAAAATCTCTACTTTATAACGAGGATCCGCTAGGTTAAAAGATTGTTTTAAAGCCATTAAAGGGTTATGTCTCAACGTTACATAAACATATAAAAAATGATTTAAATCTTAACAAAAAACACAAATAATATATATATATATATATATATATATATATATAACAACGAATGACAAAAATATATAATAACGATGAAATATATATATATATATATATATAATGATATCACATGTGTGAAAATCAAAGGAAAATATATTGTAAAAATTAAACACAATAAAATGCAAATTCAAATATGATAAACTATGAATACCTTATGGATTCGTCAGAGAAGCTTCATAAGAATAATTCATAGTAAAGATATGTTACAATTTATTGGCATAAAAAAGGGAGGAAATTAAAAGAAATAATGAAACTTTCTTCGATTTGTTTCTGATTATTGTTGGTTTTGCATGTATTGGTAAATTAAAAATAGGGTGAGTAGTCAAAAATGTAAAAAACATCTTCACATGCTACCAAAGCGCTACATTATCTTTAATATTAAAAAATATATATCATCTCTTTATCCGCAGAATCAGGGCCCGATTAACTTCTGAGTCTAGGGGGAGCACGTATCATTTTGGGGCCCCCCTTTCATTTGGCAAATTTTTTTTAAATTCTTCATTCGTGAAAACTCATCAATGATACTAATATTTTATTTCTGGAAGCATCTTAGCCGAGGTCACATATATTTCATTAAATAGCTTTTTTTTTTTGTTCCCTGTATATACTACAGATACATTTAATACATCTAGTTGTAAGCTCAATTTCAACGAGTGTTTTCTATCAGGCACATCAGGATGCTATATGATTAATTAACATCCTATTGATGACATTCATATTTTCCTGTTAACCCCTTCGCGACGAGCGTCCTTTACAGAATTTTTAATCTTTTACCACCGGTTTTTTAAAACAGAAATTTTCGCCTAATTGAAATGCAGAAATGCTATCATTAAATAAAGCAAAGATTATAATAAAAAAGAAAACTGCCCAGTTAAACTGAGGGCATTGAGCTCACAGGCTATTCACACTAATTGTATATTATACACTTATTTCAAAGAATTTGAAATAAGCCCCTCGAAAAATAAAGAAATCGACAATATATTAAGGGGGATCATCCCCCCGTTCCCCACCCCCTTATAGTTAACAATTGAACCCCCAAACCTAATCAGGGAAGCCCTTTATTACAATGAACATATATACTAAATTCGAAGCAAATCGGATAATTCTGCATGAAAAACCCATTTATCTAAATTAAGGGGGATTACCCCCCGTATCCCCCTTTATACTTAACCAATGAACCCCAAGACTAACCAGGGAAGCTCCTTACCGCAATGAGCCTATATACAAAATTTGAAGAAAATCGGATAATTCTCCATGAAAAACACATTCATCTAAATTAAGGGGGGAGGATAAGCCCCCCCCCCTTACCCTCTTAACCAAAGAACCCCCTAAACTAATCAGGAAAGCGCCTTATCACAATGAACCTATATACAAAATTTTAAGAAAATCGCATAATTCTGTATGAAAATCGCAGTTATCTAAATTAAGGGGGGGGGGGAGCCCTCCGTTACCCCCTTTATACTTAAACAATGAATCCCCAAAACCAATCAGGAAAACGCTTTATCACCATTAACCTGTATACAAAATTTGAAGAAAATCGGATAATTCTGCATGAAAAACCCATTTATCTAAATTAAGGGGGGATTAGCCCTCTCTTTTACCCTTTATACTTAACCAATAAACCCCCAAAACTCTTCAGAGAAGCGCATTATCACAATGAACCTATATACAAAATTTGAAGAAAATCGAATAATTCTGCATAAAAACTCATTTATCTAAATTAGGGGGGTATCCCCCCTTTCCCCCTTTATACTTAACCAATGAACTCCCAAAACTATTGACAAAAGCGCATTATCAAAATGAACCTATATACAAAATTTGAAGAAAATGGGATAATTCTGCATGAAAAACCTATTTATCTAAATTATGGGGGTTTAGCCCCCCATTTTCCCCCTTTATGCTTAACCAATGAACCTCCAAAACTAATCAGGGAAGCGCCTTATTACAAGGAACCTATAAACAAAATTTAAAGTAAAACGGTTAGTTCTATCAAGAGTTATCGCGTTACGTACATACATACATACATACATACAGAACCGGCGGGCACATAAGCTTTGATAGTCTGTGAGCTAAAAAGTAACTGGTGGGAATAATCGAGGATTCTGAGCATCTTATGCGGTGGGTATACGTGTCGCTCAACCCAAACGGGTTGAATAATTTTCATGAAGTAGTGCGTGGATTTCCTCTTGAAGTAAGCAAACTTTCTTTTCAAAATAAAATAAAATAAATAAAAATAAAATAAATAAAAATTCAATGTAAAAAATGAAAATGGGAATTAGAGAGCCCTCCTCACAGTCATTTTTGGGGTCTTTTCAAATTTTAGACGGGAAGCATGTGCTTCACGTACCTTTTGGGTCAGGCCCTATGCAGAATCAGAAACTATTAAAGCTGGATTAAGGTAAAGCAAACAGCCATCCATCTAAATCTAATCCCATTAATAATTGTTTGGTAAAAATGGAATAATAAACTGGTATCAAGGCAGTATCTATTTCTATTATTCCTGCCAAATCTCCAGATGTTTTATCCATGGACTTTTAAATACAGAATTATCAAAACACCGTTCGTAAAAATAAGAAAGCTGAAATAAAACTTTTAAAACACAAAATATTATATAAAATTTTTAAGTCGATCCATCAAAATTTTTCGAAATTTACGAATTGCCTATGTAGATGATTTGGAACTATGTCTATGTTTTTAGTAAAGGGTAAAATACAGTGCTGCCCAAAATATTGTAGACGCTTTCCAAAATATCTTTTTGAGATTAAATTTACGATGATACATTTTGTTATTAAAGAAATTTGAATTCTGTTTTTTCTTTCAAATAGGCATTAAATTTTCTTTCAAATGATAAATATTTCTATTACATGAAATATTTAATTATTGTTTTAAACATGCAATTTTGAAAAACAATAAAAAGTTTTAAAAGGAGCTCCCAATTTTGGTAACCATTATACGAAAAACATATTTTTCAATGAACATTTCATTTGCAACTTAATGTAATAAAATAGAGATCTTTAATATGTTAGTCAAATGTAATAAATTTCAGGAATAAATTTAAAGAAATTTTTTGAAGCATTTTTTGATAATACGTCTTATTGGCGTATTTAGTTATTGGAGCTACAAAAAAGGGAAACAAAAACAGGGATTATATGGACGGTATTAGCAGAATGAAAATGAAAATGAAATGTGAAGAGCTACATAACTAGACTTTCCATTAATATATGAAGTTTACAGAAGTTATTCTGAGAGATTTTTAGCTTAGATCGTTAGAGGAAGGAATCAATACATATAGGGAATGATTGCAAGGAACGCAAGTGATGAATGTGTTCCAAAGATATACATCACTCAAGATAAGTGCAATGAGGTGCCTGGACAATGTTTTATTAAAAAATAAGAAAGAGTGAAAGAAGAAGATTTGAAATTAGGTATTTCTGGGTCACATAACTCTAAGTAATGTTATTTTCTAAAGGAAAGTATACTGAAAATTGATGCAAGTTAGGAAATCAGGAAAAACTTTCAAAATCACCTAGCGCAGACCACGATGAAGTGAATCCTAAAAAAAACGGTGAAGTTTCCACTAGGAAGTCTCTTTGTAGATAAGCACTCACTGACCACAAGACTGGATGGGCTTAAAAATGCCATGAAAATACTGTGGCTCACAAATGTTGATTAGACACTTAGAATACCCGTAACTACCGAATCACTGAAAGTATTTAAAGTGTTTATAATTATTTCTGTTATTATGATAAATTGTTCGCATTTTCGACTTTATACAGGGTGCCCTAAAACTGACTGATAAGTTTTGAAATGGAATAGAACGGTGACAACTGTTAAAATTAGTCTTGGAGTAGATTAGTGTGGGAAATCAGGAATTCATTTAGTATGTTTCCCTGTATTAGTAGCAAATTTCACCGACAGAAGGCGATGCACTGTCAAAATGCTCAATATAACCTTACAATCTCAAAACGTAAATTCTTTCGCGTTTCAACATCTAAACAGATCGATGGTGTTCAGCTGAGCAAACTTAAATCCTTTTTACGTTAGTTTGAGCACTATTACAGTTAGAGGCAGCGCAGTGCATCTGTCGGTGACATTTGATACTAAAACAAATACGCGTATTAAAGCAATTCTACACTTCATACATTAATTTCCTGCAAGAGTAAATTTAATAGCTTTCACCGTTTGTTTTTTATTCTATTTTAAAAACCTCCTGTCCATTTTCAGGCGCTCTATATTTAATTTTTTTAGAAATAAAATGAGATTTTGATTTTTTAAATTAATAATATGTTTAACAGAGACAACCAAGTCTCTAAAGTAACCCCTACTCATCTTTTATGGGAAATAATCTGCTTTAATTTATAAAGAAGAATTGCATTGTGTTAATTTAGGTCAAAATAAAAAATGGAAACTAATTTTTAAAATATCTGATCATGTTACTATATTAATTTTTGCTTGAATTTGGAGTATTTTGCATTTATTTTTCGTAGCTGCTTATGGGAAAGGCATCTTATTAAATATTCGAAAAATAGTACTTAATTTGCATTTAGAAAGAGGAAAAAAAGTGTTTCAGAGAAGTTACTGAATTCTCTAATTTAAAGCGTTAAACAACCTTTGACAATGTCAAAGCCTATCAGTACGTCATATAATTCAAAATCTGGAACAGTCGGGCAGACCATCAAAACTTGACTCCTACAACAAGAGGAAAGTAAAAAATCACTAAAAATAATTTTTAATCCAAAATTAAATTTTAAGAGTGTATAATAAATTGCATGGAATAAATGTTTATTTAGAAAATATTGGAAAAGAGTGATATGATCTTTAAAATTTCATGATGTTAAGGCTCCCAAATGATTGTTTTTAATACCACTTTCATAAAGCGATAATCTTATTTTTAGATTTTTCTTGCATATTTTATAGAAACCTACCTCGAAAGTTGTTTCTACCAAATATTGTAGAAACTTACCACGAAAATTATTCTTTGTAATCACTGGTATTGAAAAACCGAACCATTTGTGATCCTGTGACGACATTCGGTTTTATATCAGAACGTTGTCGCTTCCATATTTCTATGATCGAATTAAGTTATATTATCTGCATTCTTAATCTTAAAATAAAGAAACAATTTAAAAAATGGTTGGTAGGAGAAGAAGCGCCGGTGCTAATATCCCTTAGTTAAAAATAAAAATAAAATAATGATAATAATAATTTAATGAAACTACATTTAATTCCTGATGTACTTTAACTTCGAATTTTAAATGGTATAATCAACCTTCAATTGTCATAAAATTTGAATATGAAATTTTAGAAAGTATTTTTCAAATGCCGCATGCAACAAATGAAGAAGAAATCGCTTTTATGTACTGGGAGGCCGTAAAATAACTTGCTTGTTTGGAGGCGTTTGAAGTAAAACTGATGAACAGAATGATACAGCATTTTATATGGAGACTTTTATGGACCTGGGGAGACAAATTTTGTGAAAAAAGTAGTACCCGAAATCGAATACCGACGTATTTCTCTACACTGTTACATTTGCAGCAAACTGTTCAGTCATTTGATCGTTTTTGTAGAAAATGGTTGCATAACCATACTTTAACTCTATTATGACCATAATATGGCAATAATGTAGTCAGAATAGAGTTAAATTACGGTTATTTAACCGTTTTCTACAAAAACGGTCGAATTAAGGGACAATTTGTTGCAAATTTTTAACGATTTACTCAGATACAGGAAGGCTGGACGCATACTGAACACAATTCATTGGTCATTCAAATGAATTATTTGCTTAAGAGCCTACATCAGTCATGCGAAAAAACGCGCAAGCTAATGTTAAGTCTATGGGAAGGTTCTTGCGTGATTTCTCGCTCGCATTTTAATATTTTTAAATGATTTTTTTTTTTTTTTTTTTTTTTTTTGCATAGGATAGCTGACGTCGATCTCTAACGTTGTTAGTTTTTACTTTTTCGATTTTGGTTCCAGTTTTTTTTATATAAGGGTACTGTCACTTTCAGAACCGGTTCTAACCGGTTCCAAAATTTAAAATGTCCGCTTTTAAAAAAACTGTATCCAAAATCAAAAAAGTAAAAACTAACAACGTTAGAGATCGACCTCAGGTATCCTATGCAAAAAAAATAATTTAAATATATTAAAATGCGAGCGAAAAATCGCGCAAGAACCTTCCCATAGACTTAACATTAGCTTGAGCGTTTCTTCGCGTGACTAGCGTAGTCTCTTAAACTTTATCAAAGCCTTTTCAAGGGAAATTAGTGACTCTGCTGTGACGTACACTCAAAATGTTTAACACATTTCATTTTGCATTAATGGAAATATCTCAAGCTGTTAAAAAACTTCCGTAAAATAATGATTCATTGACCATACATATATTTTACACAACACTTCACAATTTATCTAGCAAATAGTTGAAACATATTAATTTTCAAAGAATTCGTTTGATCAGTGATACAAAAAATATCGGCCAGCAATTTTTTAGGAACAATGTTAAAGTAACCGTAGTTTTATTTCTACCCTGATTAATGAAAATGCTCGTCACAATACGATTAAGTAACCGTTATTTCATGTGTGCAAATGTCTAAATATAAAATTTGGCCTCATTCCGTTCATTAATTTTATTTACAGATGCCTCCAAACAGGGAAAGCTGTTTTATGGATACCGTGTGCATTCTTTATACATAATTTGCTATAAAAATTTTTCGTTATTCGTTTTCTCATGTGCTGAAATTGAAATCTCTCAAATCTGGCTTTCCTTGGACCCAGTGGATTTTCCTTTACAGTGCTTTGAATACTGATACTTTATTTCTAACCATACAGGATTAAGGTCTGTCTCAAAAGTTTAAGCACAAGCATAAAATGTCGATTCTCAAAGAATTATAAAAAGTTAGAATGAATAAAATTTTTTTATTTGCAGATTTCGCAACATTATTTAAATAAATGATATCAAAAGTACAAAAAAATTAATTACATAATTGTAAAAAATATAATTAAAGAAATGTTCAAATAAAAATTATCTCAAAAGTTTATGCCCAATGTCAAAAACAGCCAGATTTATAATTTTTACAGAACTTTTACTTACAAATTATTTTTCCGTGATTGCGGATTAGTTCAAATAAACGTGCTTCCATCGAAATTATTAGTTTTTGTAGGGTTTCTGGAGGCAAAGAGTACCATGCTTTCTCAATAGCCTCTTGAAGTTCTTCAATAGAGTCATATTGCTTACCATTGCCGTAAACCTGGCGGGTTAAAATAACCCAGACATTCTCAATCGTGTTTAAGTCTGGACTTAAAGCTGGCCAGTCATGAACTTTAACATTTTTCTGAGAAAGCCAAAATTTTGTAGAATGTTATACGTGGATTGAGGCATTGTCTTGTTGAATTCCATTCAGGACCCTCAAAATGTCACCGAATGGAAGAAAATGTTAGTTTAGCGTCTCTTGATACTTTTTTGAATCTTGTCTTCCTTTTAGAAAAGCTAGATAAGTATGTCCATTGAATCCAAATGCCTCCCAAACCATAACAAATTTACCGCCTTGCTGCCTGTTGAAAAATGCCCTTGGTTCCTTTCGTAAATCATGTCAATACGCGTTCCAACCATCAGGGCCATCTAAGTTCCACTTTTTCTCATCGCTGAATAAAACAGTAAGCCATTTGTCCCCGTAGGACATGTGTTTTTTAGCCCAGTTCATTCTTGCCTGTTTGTGATGTAATTT
This sequence comes from Maratus michaelseni, assembly GCA_963931845.1. Taxonomy (NCBI): domain Eukaryota; kingdom Metazoa; phylum Arthropoda; class Arachnida; order Araneae; family Salticidae; genus Maratus; species Maratus michaelseni. Next base: position 70,775,626 of record OZ007586.1, on the reverse strand, counting down.
GAGAGACGGTTTGCGAGCCATTTTCTTTAGTATGATGTAACCACACTCTTTAATACGTCTATGTACAGTGTCTTTGGACACCTGTACACTGAGATTATTTTTAATTTGCCGTATGGACATATTTTGTCTAGATTCCAATCTCCGTATTCTCCGATCAGTCTGAACAGTCGTCATACGTGGTCGTCCACATCTTGGTTTCCACTTAAAATTATCATTTCTAGAGAGTACTTGATATATACCTCGCATTTGATCGATTTAAAACTTTTGCAATTTCAGAAACAGTTTTATTTTGCGATTTCAATTTAAAAACTGTCAAAATCTCACATTTTGTGATTTCTTTACCCGTCGGCATTTTTAAAACAAGAGGAAATAATTTCTCTACCTTTTATACTTTTCTAAAATAGCAATATGATGTCATACAACATCATTACACACGGCCTATCCCATGTTTCTAAAAAAATTTGCATAAAGTGCTTAAACTTTTGAGACAGCGTTTCTTCAAGAAAAAGGAAAAATTAAATAAAAATAAATATATTTTTTTATTTTAACCACCCGAAATGGCTTATTTTATTTTATTTTGATTAAATGTCGAGTATTTATTGTAAATTAGCATAAAATATATTCTTCTTCAATTATTTTAAACCAGATTTGCAGAGTGCTTAAACTTTTGAGACAGACTATACTAAGCACGGATCAAATACTTTGTGCAAATTTTAATTCATAGACCAAAATCAATAACAACGTTGTAACGCACAAATATGATAAATTGGCACAAAACACCGCATACGGCCGTTTCAAGGATTCATCGATCCCCTTCCTCAGTGCGAAGAAAAAAACAAGAACGAAAAATCATGCGCCAAGCATAGATTATATAGCACTTTCCAACGCTTCCAAAATAATGTTACAAATCATACCGTTTAATTAGCTAAAAGCTAACATCTAAGTAAACAATTTAGAAAACGCATAACATATTTAAAAACATAATTTCAGGAATTTCCAACATATACAATATTCGGAAAAATATCCGAATACTTTTATTCAGCCCTGTATAGGATCTATAGATTTGTATATATACTACATAGGATGATAATTTTAGTTCAGTTAGGAAACGCGTAGCACAGTTTAAAATTCTCCGTCTGGAGTTTGTCAATAAACAGAAATGTGTTCGCGAACTTTTGTGCTGTCCTGTATAGGATCTACAGAATTTATACACACCACGTAATAGACAAAAAGCAAGTTAAAATTAAAATCGCGTTCAATAACTTAAAACGCACTTCCAGGAATTATTGTTAACAGACAGTAGATAATTCTTTTGCGTGTCCCTGTAAATGAACGATGACTGCTATACACACAATATTCCGTAGTAAGTCTCTTGGTGTAGTCACTAAGCAGTAGTAAGTCTCTTGGTGCAAGTATATAGTCACTAAGGTGTATTAGCACCTTAGTGATCTATATAAATTTCAATGCGTTTAAAATAGTGAAACATTATTTAAATAAACCGCAGACGATTTTTCTCCATAGACTTAATGTAACGGAATTATTTTTACTGTCCCTGTAAAGTAACTATAAGTGCTATGCACACCCTGTTCCATATTAAGCTTCTTCTAATGCACCTTAGTAATATATATAAATTACAATGCGTTTAAAATAGTGAAACATTATTTAAATAAACCGCAAATGATTTTTCCCCATAGACCGCAATGTAACGGAATTCTTTTGAGTGTCCCTGTAAAAAAACTATAAGTGCTACACACTTCCGTTGAAATAGGGAACATGCTATAGATAACGACAATAACATATAAAAATTGCAGAGCAATCCGAGCATATTTACGGGAGTTAGAGCACGGCCAGACGGCAGACGGCCAGACGGCAGACGGCCAGACGGCCAGACGGCAGACGGCCAGACGGCAGACGGCCAGACAAACCGAAGTCATAAGCACTTTTCAACTAGGTTGGAAAGTGCTAAAAAGAGATAAAAATGGTTCAAAGAACCCCTCGGTTATAGCCACGAGTACTGGCTTGAATGAAAATTATAAGCAAGAGTTTATATATCCCAAAGAAATGACGTATTTAACCGGAAATAACTGAAAAAAATGAGTCACTGTGCAGGATTCCTCCACACGTGCGAGAGAAAAGGGGGGCTGGTCATATCATTCACTAAGGATGAACTATGTTTGTGAATAAAGTAAGCCTCATAAAAGTCGAGATCTATAACTGAATTACGTTTTTGGATAATTTTAGCTTCTGAATAATTAAATCTGTGGTTGGAATCCCAACAATGTTTAGCTATTGTAGATTTCTCACACTCTTGCTTTTTAACATAATTTTGGTGTTCTTTCAGCCTAATAATTATTTCAGCCTAAACAGTATTACTGTTTTGAAAACAATAATATCAAAATCATTTTTCATTCATTGCTTTAATAATTTTGTTTCTCCTTTTTATAGGCGGCTGTGAACACAAACACTGTGAATACTACGCAGCTTGTGAAAGTGATTCTACTGGAGTTGGCAGATGTGTTTGTCCTAAAGATTGTATCAAGGTAATATTTGTGTGTATGCTTATAAGATTATCAAAAGCATCGCATCACCGTATGCAATGTTGTCTAGAGTAATTCGCTATAAAATTAAATTATTTGATTGTTTAAATCCATCAGGACAAGTGTTACGTATACGCAGGGCTTAATTTCTAAGGGAAAAAAAAGTACCGGAGCCTCAATATTCTGCAGTACTAACATCCGTAGCGTACCCCCTCCCCCTCCGCCTTCACTCCAATATGCATATTTATATTTCATACATTATTTTCAAAATTTAGAGCATTGTTTTTTATTTAGCAAAATAAAAATTTTAAATACGTCTATCTGTGTATACTTAGCTATCAAATATTCCACTTTTTAGTTATTACTACTTCCAAATAGAAATCTTTGCCTAATCTAATTGTTAATTAATCGCAGATTTCTGCGATTAAATAAGCTGAAGATTAAGACTCGGAAATAGTATTATTACAAAAAATTATTAGTTCGCAGCTATTCAGAATTTAAAAAAAGACTATTTCTGTTTATTCTTTATTCTGATCAAAATATAGCATTAAAATGATTTGAAATGAAAATAAATAAAATTTTGAATTTAAGGCAGATTGAGCTCGAGCCTGTCCGAACCCGAAGACTGATATAAAAAGTGAGCCTGTTTCATCTCTATATCTTACGTGACTGATATATTACGTCACTTATAAGTGCTTTAATACAAAAGATTGTAGATGGGAGGGAAAGGAAAGGGTAATTTAGGATTCGTCTTTAGGAAGCGCTGGGCTCCAGAGCGCAGTGTTTATGAGCTCCGGTGAATTCTGGTCAATATTTAAATATTTACTAAAAACGGAGAAGTACCGGAGCTGAGCTCCGGTGGACTCCGGCGCAAATTAAGCTTTCGTATACGTTCCATATAGGTTGCATATGGTTTTATCTTTTAGTACCAGATTTTTTAACTCGTAATATTTTCCATGTTTAATCGCAGAGTTCTTGGATTAAATAAGGCGAAAAATACTATACGGAATTAGTGGTATCAAAAGCTAACATGTCTTTAAGAGGCGCCCATCTTGAAGTGGTTAAGCAAAGATCAAAATCGCTTTAATAATTTTCTCAATTAATTAGACTATTATACAGGGTGTTTAAAAGAGACTGGGCAAACTTAAAGAAGCAGTAGAGCACAGTACAACAGACAATTTTTTAATATGAAATCAGGCTCGCAATCCATTTATTCTGTCAAAATTACAGGACGTCTCCCTCCAGCTCTAGCCCAGATTTTTGCTTATAACTTTAACAATAAATAAAACTTTTGCCTAGATTTTCCCCAGACTTACCTTACTTTGTGTGAAATGTAAAAATTTCATGAGTAGTGGTGAAAGTGGTCATTATTCGCAACCAAAAAACGCTGAATAAAACGCTCCATATTTGGAAATGTAATTTACATTACATACAAAATGTTTTGGCCACTAGCCAACTTACAGTTAGCTTCCAGCACTTCTCATAATGCTGTCGCATTTCACACAAAACAAGGCTAATCTGTTGTTGAAAATGTTGTTAAAATATCTTTATTATTGTTAAAGTTATCAGTAAAAACTGGTTTCGGAATGGGGTGAGACTATTTTTTTGACAGAATACATGTGTAGTGACCTTGGTTTGCTATATAAATAAAATCATGGGTGCCCAGAATTACAGATTTTAATTACCACTATTAAAAAAAGTCTTATTTAATTATAGATTTCTGCGTACAATCTGCGATTATATAAGGCAAAGATAAAAAGTAGTCGTATTCAAAATTTGTAATCCCTGACACCTATGAAAAATTGTTCGTTGTATTGTACTTTACCACTTCTTAAAATTTGTCCAATCTTTTTTTAATCATCCTGTATATTATTAACTCAACTAGTTTATCTTATCCAATTTTCAATCGCTGATTACATTTATTTATTACTAAAGGGAAACAATTCACTTTTTAATGAATCTTCTAAGCATTGTCCCGGAACTAAAATTACTTTGCAAAGAGTGTGATAGTTAATTTTACCGAAATTCTTTTACCATCTTTCACATACGCTTCTATCTGTTTTTTATAAAGTAATTTATAAAGTAATTTATAGTTTTATAACGTGATTTATAATTAGTAGTTTTATAAAGTAATTTATAAAGTAAAAGGCTTTTCACATGCCGTAAAGTACAGAAAAGAAACGCGTTTCGTAAAGCTGAGTCCTTCTAAAGAACATAAACGGCAACAAAAATAGAAAACAAAACAAAATTGAATCTTACCTCTGATCTTGTAGTTGTAATTCCGTTGTGTTTAACATGAAAAAGCATTAATTTCTTTAAAAACCTAACTATAGATTACTTTTTAGTATAATTCGACTTAAATGAAAGAAAAAATACTGCCTTATGGTCTGATTACGAATACATAATTAGTTAAGTACTCTACATGAATATTTTTGAAACTAAAATAACTATCTTCTATATTAATATTCCTCAACCTTTTTAACTTCACGGCACTTAAACACATTATTAAACTTCCGCGGCACACTAAAATTAGGATGACGATAAAACATATCGAAGTGTTGTGTATCATTTAAAATTTATTTACTAACACAAGCAAAAGGTTCATTAGAACAAAAAGCAATATAATTTATTAAAGTTTGTAGTAAAAAGGAGTTAAAAAATTATTATATATTTTTTACATCTCTCTTTTAAATATATATCTGAGCTTGACTTTCTTACTTTACAATATGTTTTTATGAGATAAGACATTTCGGATAGGCATACTTTTGAATCATTTTCCAACTATCGTTTCTACTGCATTTTATATTTAACTATTTTCTTTCATAAGGCATATTTTTTATCTGAAATAATTAAATTTATCTGAAGATGTGAGACCTTTTGAAAATTTTCTCGTACTCAAACAGAGAAATAAACTTCTAAGTAATGCAATTTTATGACACTAAACCTCATTTCAAGATTAATGAGGCAATATGGATGTTAAAGTATAGATACTTTTGTTAATTCTTAAAATCTTGATACAACTTGACTGAAAAGTTTCGTGGCACACCTGAGTTCCGCTCACGGCACACCAGTTGAGAACCACTGTTCTATACTGTAAGGACTAAACTACTTGAAAATTTAAATTTGAAACTGAGACATCCGAACACATGTTGGGCTTGTGCTTTTTTGTCCACACTGAAACCGTCGCAATCTATATTTAAACACACAAAATATTTTCTGTAAAAAAAGACTTATTCTATCTTGATTTTTCGCAACAAAAATATATTATGCTTTACAGTTATCAATAATCCAGAAAAGCGTATATTTATATTTAAAAAAACATAATGTCACAACTCCAAAAATTAAATTTCTGCTCGTAATATATGCAGACTACATGGTATATTACATTTTCAAGTAAGATTAATGAATGTCATTTTTCTAAAATCAAGGTCAGACAGTGCTTCTGCTATTTTGATGACTGTACAATTAAACCTGAAAAAAAAAAGCATCACCCCATGTTGTTTTATCACCAATTTGTCGCAGACAGAGGGGCGAGAAGTGTCATTTGACTGGGAATTGTATCTACTTTCTAAATATTAATGCAATTTTTGAAATAGTACTCATGTTAAAAATTGTACCAACTTTGAATTTTCAAAATGTAACATCTACTTTTGACACCACATTTGAGTTCCTTGAATTAAGGTAGTTCGGAAAAAAGTATATATATATATATATATATATGTATATATATATATATATATATATATATATATATATATATATATATATATATATATTAATTTCAGAGTTAGAAAAGGTGAAAGTATGAGGATGTTAAATTCGTGTGACATAATTTAATTTATTTCTTCTCACAAAATCATCCGATTGAAATGTTCTTTTACTCATGAAATACTATAATAAATATCCAAACATATTTCAGGTATTTTTTTATTCAAAAATATATGTTTCATTATGATAGTTGTTATTAAATTCATATTCTAAAAAATATATGAATTATGACCTACATCAATTTTTACATTCAACGAACCAGGATTGCCAGTTTGGCCTTTTTAGAAATCAGAAATTCCGAATTATTACCTTAAATTTGAAATAAAAATCTGTGCTTTATTTAATGGCAAGCATTTTGTAATTACATAAAGTAAATATTATTCTTTCGGAATTTCAGGTATGAATTCGGAATTTATGAATTTTTAAAAAAGACCAAACTGGCAAGCCAGCAACGAACCACAATTATCAAAAACATGGGTTATAAGTTTATATCTCATTCCAATAATTAGTTCTCGAGATATGCATAAATTTAACTTTTCGATGTTCAAAGGGAGCCGTCTCCTGTTATCAAAGCATCTGCAGATAAGAAAATCTTAGAAAGTACCTGGTAAATTTGTATAGAAGTTTCTTTCATATAAAGTGAGTTTATTTTATGTGTAGAATTTTTGTGTACTTTTTCTGGTAACTGTAATTGAGTTCCCGGTAATTTGGGCACCCTTTGAAATCCCGGTAGATTTCTTTCGTAAGATCTTAATTTTATTTTTCGACATTTATGAATAAACCATTAACACATTTTCTTTAATAACTATGAATAATTAAGAAAAAGTACATCAACAATACTCTCTTTTTGGGTGATTTTGGTCCAAGGAACTCAAACGAAATGTCAAAAGTTGGATTTACCATTAGAAAAATAAAAGTTAGTGCAATGTTTAATATGTCAACGACCCTATTTCAAAAATAGCATCAATATTTGGAAAGTAGACACAATTCCTAGTCAAATGGTACCTTTAGCATCACTCGGTGACAATTTGGTTATGAAATAACATGGGATGGTGCGTTTTAGGTTGATAAGTATTGCAGTCACTTCGTTTGTATATTTATCTATACAGGGTGTCCCTGAACTCATGAGCCAAACTGTAAGTGAAGGTAAAGTGCACATAAAGAAGCAATTTTGGTACAGCAATGTGGGATCGGAAATGAAAAGTGTTGGCGAAAAAACAAGAAAGGCGGAGAAAATGAAAACAAGCGTTTTATTGACATAACAATTAGAGTAAGTGCTCAAATGGGGCACCACCAACATCGATACAGGCCAGGCAGTGTCTTACCCTTTCGAAAATTCGAGGTGTTTCACAAACAATTGCAGCAGTGACTGAAAGTCTTGTAATGAGATGCTCATCAGAGTCAATTGATGTCTCGTAGATGAGTTAAATCATGCCGTAGACGATGATAAACTATACCTTTTTGTGTGAAAATTGGTACAATTCGTAGAAATACTAGAAAGATGTGGGTGGGAGGAAATATGTATAAAATTTACTAGTAATAATGAATAAATAAATAAATAATAAAATAAAATAAGGATGGGGCCATTGTTTTCTTTATCAAGAATAAAGGTGCTTACCTAAAAATCCATAAATAAATCGTGTTTATTTACACTTAACATACATGAAATCGTAAAAAATGCCTTTCCAATTTTAATTTAATATATGGACCTTCAGTGTTTCGTTTACCTATATTTCCTGTATTTTCTAGACACATCCATTCACACATTCAAAGGAACAGTCTATTATGCAAAGTAATGTAGCTTAAGAAACTGGAATATATGTACAGAGAAATAGAAATTGATAATAGAAATAAAATATAAATATAATGCCAATCCACATTCATCAGCGATAAAGAGTTATTAAAGAAGCATGGAGCTGTTTTTTGAGTATGAGCGATACTCTGTATTTTACTGATTGCATCGCAGTACTTTTGTAATAAGAATTAAATTCCGTTTGTCCAGTTTTTTTAAATATTCACCAAATAAAGTGCACTTTTTCAACAAGAACATGCGTGCTTATTTGCACAGCTCTTCTCAGCGTATGATATTTAGTCTTGTCTGAATTTTCTTCTCAGAGGTTTAAATACAAAATGTCCCAGCAGTAAACGTCATACCAATAAGGTCACTCGGGAGATGCCATAACAAGGAAAATGTTGTTATTAATACATAAAAAGATGATAATATTGTTTCACATATTACATGATGTTACAACCTCAGTATGTAAAATTAAATTACATATGTGCACAAATTAAAAAACTTTTACTGCAGTAACTTTGTATCTAATTGGAGTGTATATATATGTTCGTAAATATGTAGCGTGGTGCTTTTTCCAGTTTGCATTAGTAGCGAACGTTTTTGCTTCATGTTTTCCGAGTAGTGGTAAGTTGGTTTGGGCGGACGGGTGCATGATGGATTCTTTTAGATCGGTGCAAAGAGCTATTATCCAATTTCTTCACGATTCTGCAACATGTTTCTTATGCTTAAGCAGGCACAAAGGAAAGCTCTCGAAAGGGATAGTGCTGCTCCAGGAAAACTTTATCCTTGTTGAAAGCATTTCGATGGGAAATCGTCAAACGTCCGCACAGCCTCGAAATTTTCCCATGTGATTCCCATATCCTGCCCCACAAAAAATAACTGAAATATCAAAAGTTTACATGTGACAAGTCAGTACAGAGCACAGTTGAAAAATGAATCCGTAAGAAACCCAGAAGTTTTGCATCGAAACCATCCACGCGCTGAGATAATTGCATCAATATCAATGACAATTATGTGTAGGTGCCATGTTACACATTAACTGTAATTCAAACATTCTGTAATTAAAATTTTCTGTAATTAAATTCTTCAATTAAATTTATTCTTCAAATATAACCGTAGTCTCCTTTTCGTTTAAGCAAACTATATATACAAAACAAAATCAACGTCGTTCTTCTTTTTATAGGAAATCATTTACACGATTTCCTTTCATTATTTTATTAACTTAACAATACGTAAATAACTAATTTATAATTACAAACTTTTATTGTTTCGCAAAACTGTAATGTATCTAATTTTATTACATTATTGAAAAAAAGAGAGTAAACGAGTGTAAAACATTTCAACTTCGACATTGTAATTTCTATAAATTTAAACTGGGACGTTTCATTTAAGGAGTGTTAAGGAGTGGTTCTGAGTTTCTAACTCAGGAAAGATTAAATAATTTTAAATTTTCAGGTGGAATCTCCAGTTTGTGGAACGGATGGAGTGACATATCAAAACGAATGTGAAATGCGGGTGGCTGCTTGTGAAAAAGAACAATATATCATGGTTGGATCCAGAGGACCTTGTGGTAAATATTCATGTAGATTCGACACAATCAAAGCTTTCTTTTAATGTATGGACTTTGTTTTCTATCAAAATTTTATATCATTAATATACAAATGATGTCTCTAATTGCTTTGTACTGATATTTAATAGGAGTTTCAAGTTCATAAAATATTTATTTTCTTAATGAATAGGAACTAAGGAAAAAAAACAAATTTCAAACTTTATTTTACAAATGATTTATGGGATTTGTTTGAGTTTTTCATAGTTGAAGAGAGAAAAAGTTCATGAATATAATGTTTATCTAATTCCTTTTATTTTCTTTTTTAGAAACCTTCAGAATTTTTAAATTGTTCATCAAAATTTTAATTAACATTTTCGTAATATTTTTCTTTCCTTTATTTTGAATCTTCAGCAACAATGCGTCAACCCGTAAACATCCCCCAATCACGCATTGTAACCACTCCATAATAAAAAAAATACACCATTCTCTTTTTCAATATCACAAACTTCTTTTTATATTCTTTTTTACTTATTTATTTATTTATTCATTATCTTGGCTATAATCATACGAACTCTGTCTCTAAAATATACGCAAATAGCATCTTAAAAGTTTTAATTTTCATTTTTTTTTAAAGCGTGGGAAAGCGATGAGTAAAACTATCGCTATAAACACGATTTGAATCCTCTATTGCATAAATTAATTTAAAAGGCGGTATTCAAATCCAAACTGCTTATTTTGAGACACATTGATAAATTCATTTTTGCTCTAAAATGCATCCAATTGGTAGGTTCTCTTATTCAGAAACTTTATAATGTCCGTATTGTCTCGATTTTTTGATAAAGGCAGAATATATTTCAAAAAAAGCTGTCAAATTGGACATTTTGAACCGAATTTCCCGAAGCGATAGCGCTGGAAACAAAAAAAATGATCGTACTCTGAAAATAATTGTCTGTAAATCAATTTCTAATTAATTGAACGAAAAATAAAAACATGGGGCCCTTGTAAATCTCTTCATAAATCACGGCGCCAAGTTTCATGTTGTTACTTTTAAAAATGAGTCTGTAAATGTGTCTCAAAATTTTGAGTTGTTGATCGTGGAAAAATATTTTTTTTGAATACCGCCTTAACATACTGAAATGTATTTCATAGGAACGCTACAAATTTTAATATTAAAAAGAAAATTTATATTTCGTATAAATACTTATGTTTTTAAAATGGATGATACAGGAACTACTTTTGTATTTGATTTAAACGAAAACTGTGAGACAGGTTTGTGACTCCAGAGTCACGGTAGATATCAGGGAATTAAAATAATTTCTATTATGAAATTCCTTGAAACGCACTTAAAACTGATTAAATTGCTGATTTATTATTAATTAAAACGGCCAAAAATCCTAAAAAAAATATCAATTTCTTAGAAAATGTCTTATTAGTAAAGCTGTTAGTGGTACATTCTAACTACTGGAAATAAATTGTTGGTTTTGACACTTTTTATCTTTAATTAAACTGTGATGTGATGTTGTAACAAAGTTAAAATATAATAAAGTAGTATACAAAAAGCGTAAATAAAGTATTTTCAGAGCTCTGCGTACTTTACTGTTTCACTCGAATCTCGTTATTTTTTGTTCAACTATCATTTCTTAAAATGTCTGAATTTGAGAAATTTTTATAAAAATTGTTTAATTTAGTTCATTTAGAAACAAAATATGAGCAAACATTTTAAAGGGAATATATTTTTTTAATTTATACTTGGTGAGAAGTCCTCTAATTGTATAAAAATTTCAGATTGTAACTGATAGGAAAATGTTTTAGACTGGATATTAATAACTTCCTCAAATTTTAAAGTGCCTACGTAGTTGGGGTTTATTAATTTTTTTTTGGTATTGTTGGTGTACCATATAGTATTTTTACGTTAGACATGAGATAGAACGGACTAAAAAAATTACAATTTATAATTTTTGGATAATAGTTTCTTTCAATGACTTTATTACGATTTTTCTTTTTCTTTGAGCGTTTCCCTGAATTCATTTATCACTGTGTTGCTTTACACATCTGCTTTTTCTAGAGAATGTTTTCTGAAGCTTGTTCAAATTACATGGGTTGGATACAGAGTAGCATCAACACGTTGATAATTTTAAAATTACACTTTTTTATCAAAACTATTAACATTTTACACTTCTACATAAACTCCCGTTGAAAATACCTGCCATATTTGTGAAAGACATCGTTACAGTTTGCTCGTCCATTTTTGCTGATATCCTTCAATGGCCGTCTTATAACAATGGATAATATTTTTCTTCTTGCTCTACAAGAGTTTCTTTCTGTACATAATATCTATAGAATCGAATCGATCATGAAAAAATTTACCAAATTTGTCGATGATATGTTCTACACTGCTGGCCATTAAAATTGCAACACCAGGAAGGAATGCAAATAACAGAATGATATTTATTGGACAAATACATTATAATGGGAAGGACAAGTGATTACATTTTCAAAAAATTTGGAGGCATAGATCATGAGAAAACACTACCCAGATTATTTACCCTTGACCGCAATAACAGCATTTATCTGCCTAGCCATGGACTCGAACAGAGATTGGATGTCATATACGGGTACATCAATCCATACACCTCCAACACTATGCCACAGTTCATCAACAGTAGTGACTGGCGTGCCAGTCGCTCAGCAGCCATTGACAAGACATTTTTAATGGGTGAGAAATCAGGAGAACGTGCTGGCTAGGGCAACAGTCGAACATGTTCTGTATCAAGGAAGGTCAAGATAGTACGGCCAACATGCAGTAGTGAATTGTCCTGCTAAAACGTAGAGTTGCGGAGGCATCGAAGATAGGGCAGATCCACGGGCCGTAACACATCAGAAATGTAACAGCTGCTGTTGAAATTGAAAGCAATGCGAACAAGAGGTTACCGCAACGTGTATCCAATGGCACCTCATTCCGCCACTCCAGGTCACTGGCAATGTGCGTTTTCCACGATGCCTCCAAACACGGATGCGGGCATCATGATGCTGTATATGACGCAGGAATAGCGTCTTATGTCGTCTTTTAAGATGAATCCAGATGTATGCAGCATCATGATGCCCGCATCCGTGTTTGGTAGAATCCTTGAGAATGCACATTGCCAGCTTGCATTCGACATCATCATACAGGCCCATAACCTGCAGTGATAGTGTGGGGTGCCATTGAATACACGTCTCGATAACTTTTTGTTCCCAATACCAGCAATATGAACCGAGGACGTTACATTTTCTAGATCTAAATGCCCGTGGTTCTGCCCTATTTTCGAGGCCTCCAGAACTCTACGTTTCAGCAGTACAATGCACGACCGCATGTTGCTCGTACTATACCGACCTTCATTGATACAGAACATGTTCGACTTTTGCCCTGGCCGGCACGTTCTCCTCATTTCTCACCAATTGAAAATGTCCTGTCAATGGCTTCTGAGCGACTGGCCCGCTACCATTCGCCCGTCACTACGGTTGATGAACTGTGGCATAGTGTTGAAGCTGGATAAACTGCTACATCCGTACATGACATCTAATCTTTGTTCGACTCCATGGCTAGACAGATAAATGCTGTTATTGCGGCCAGGTGTGGCTGCTCTGGGTACAGTTTTGTCAGGACCTACGCCTCCAAATTTTCTAAAAATGCAATCACTTGTCTTTCCAATTATATTGTTTTTGTCCATTAAATATCATTCTGTTATTTGCATTCCTTCCTGGTGTTGCAATTTAAATAGCCAGCAGTGTACTTTTGTGGATGTCCTTCAGTGGCGTTTTTATTATAATGGGAAAAAATATTTAAAAAATATATTTGTACTGTAATGGTTTTATTCCAGTGGTTACTTGATTTTTTTCGAAAACATTCTGCTAGTACCTTCTTTTCAAAAGTGATAGCAGAAACTCATACTAAATGAATTCAGCGAATGTTCTAGTACGACTTCTCTTACAATTTATCCAGCGGTCAGTTTGGGGTTAACCATGAATGATGGTTATAAACGATGGTTGGTATCCGTTCATTCACGAAATATTTCTCTTTATTGTGCCACTGTGAGATTTAGTAAAGTAGCAAGCATACAAATATTGATCTCGGAGTCCTTAAAAATTGATTTATACGCTACTTCTATTTTGCAACTTCTCCATCCAAGTATCCTTCTTATGCTTAGTAGAGGTGCTAGGGTGTTTGTACAACCCCCCTGCACTTCAATAAGCTGCATAATACAGTAGGATAAAAAACAACCGTCGTCAACCCCTTCTGTTCCTCAACTGATAATATGTAAGATTCTAGTGCCATCTGACAAACATCCTTCTCGTCATTGAGGTGTTGCTACTACCTTGTATCCAACCTTCATATTTATTTAATCGTTGAAAATAGCCTTAGAAATTCATTCAAAATAAAAAAGAAAAAATCATTAAGAAATGAAGGTTATTTCTTATTTAATATCGAATTCTCGATTTCACTATTTTTCAGATCTTTGCCAAAATGTTCATTGCATGCATGGTGCACGGTGTGAGCGTGGACGTTGTGTTTGCCAGTTCGACTGTCCTGATGATTACGATCCTGTATGTGGAAGTGACGGCAGTACCTATCGGAATGACTGTGAAATGAGAAGAGGAGCTTGTACGAAATCAATTCACCTTTCCACAGTTTTCTATGGGGAGTGCGACCGTACTCTTTCAGCTAGAGAAGGTCTGTTCCAGCACTGTCAAGAAAATATTTCTTTCATGTTACTGAATTACGACCTTCTGCTTCAGAATTTCTTAAATAACATTTGAACATAATTACGATCTTGAATTGTGAGCAGTGAAAACGTGATGCATGTGAAATTAAAAAATGCAACATACATGAAACAAAACAAATCAATATATATACACATATCTATATATATCTGAAATATTAATTGGAATTTATGTATGACACACACTTTTGGTGTATTTGTTATTTGAAGCTGTTTTTTCGTGATAATTTCTTCCACTTTCTTTTTAGAATAATCGTAGAAAAGAATTTTTCTTTATTAATAATTCAAGCAGAAAAAGCTTATTAAGTGGACACTGTCAATAGTTTTCCCGAAGAAAAAACATTTTTCAATAAGTGTTCTTATCAAACAAAGACATTTTTAAAATAGCCGATGTAATTTACATTTTAAATGTAAAAAGCAGAAAAGTTTTACTCATTTTGTGAAAAGAATAATTGCATGAAAATTAGGATCTATTTATTTTAACTTTTATAACTAAACAATGAAAAAATTGACAAAGAATTTAGAATTTCGATTCCATAGGCAAAAGCATGACGCTGTTACTGCCAATGGGTGTCGAAACTATTATAGTTCATGGAATTTTATTTTTTTAAAAGGTTGAGGATTTTATGAGGGAGGCTGGATAAATACATATTAAGCCCAGAAGAAATGCAGGAAAATCTCCAAATCACGACGAAATTTCTAACTCACGATGAAATTTCCATCATCTTCAAAACAGTTTTCTGGTTTCCAGAGTTTCAGCCACTGGCTAGACATGTGAAAGAAACAATATGTGATATATCACTAATATTATTAGTATCATACTGTTTGGATTTCTTATATATATTTTAAAGTCTCTTCAGTTCTTGTTATTACTAAATGTAGCTATAAAATGGATTTGATTACTATCACATCTGTGCTGCATTTAATACTTTAATGATGGTATTGAATAATTAGAAGAAACCTTTGATTACTAAGAAAAAATAAAGATACTGAGAAATCAAAGTTTTTATTAAAAAAAATTTCATAAGAATATTTGGCTTTATTGAAAAGAAAAAGAAACTGTATTCCACAATACCAAATTGTAATTTGAAAATAAATAATTTTATAATCTAAATTTACTTAAAAAAGAAAAAAAAAGAATTTTAAAAAACTTAATCTATGACCTATTTTATTTATGAAATAAACAAAGAATTTCAAGACTCAACGAATTATTGTTTTTTTTTTCTTTAATTTCAGATCATGCCAACATAGGTTTACCAATACTAACATGTCAGCCTGGTGAATGTCGGTTCGGTGGTATATGTGAACATGATTACAGAGGGTTTGCTCACTGCGTATGTAATTTCCGATGTTCACCTGTTTCTGATGAATCCATATGTGGCTCTGATGGCAGGTTTTATGACAGTGAATGCAAACTTCGGGAAGAAGCTTGTCGATTGCAACAAAATATCCATGTTGCCTCTAATGAGATATGTGGTGCTGGTAAGTATCTCTACAGAGATTCTGATTTAACAGATGTTTAAAATGGGTTATCCTCAGTATGTTTATATGTATGATTTCCTGTTTTTCTAGTCGATTTAACTCTTCCACTACTTTCTTTATTCCGGATAAATAGTGCTTTATCTATTACAGTACCTTGTTAATAAATATGTAATTGTCTCTTTTGAATAATAGATTAAAAATGTTTCTTTATATTTTCACGGGCTGTTTGTACATGTATACAGGGGATCCTGTTAAGACTCATAAACTATGCAGTTGGAGAATATACGAATACATAAACTTTACCATAGACCCTACCTTTACGGTAATTACTTTTTGAGAAAAATGCGAAAGAAGACGTTTGACGTCACATCCGGTGAATATAAAATAAACATTATTGGAAATACAGATAACAATTAATGCATATGAGATATCACATGATGTTCGCATAAAAAGTGTTCAAAATGACCACAACGCATATCAAGAAACGATTGAGCGCAATGTGGAATAGGCAAATAAATGCTATACATCATCGTAGTGTCCACGAAACTCCGTAGACACGTTTCTTTTGAATCAAATTTTGTTAACCATTCAACGATGCACGCTAGCATATTTCAATACGCACAGAGTTTCTACTCGTGTAAACAGAGTATCGTAATGCAAACACCGCTATTCATGTTTCCAATAAAGCTTATTGTTGGCGGATATCCACTGGATGTGACATCACACTTTTTCTTTTGCATTTTTCTTGAAATCGATTTGCCATATAGATATGGTTGTTTGGACAATTTTTATGTACTCTCGCTCTTGTACAGTTTTTGTGGTTTGGACAGAACACCGTGTATTTTTTTTTAATATTATGTTAAGAGTATCAAAATAAGCATAGCTGTAAAATGCACTATTATAATGTAAACTATAAATTGTAATATTACATAAATAATTAGTTAATTCAAAATGGACCTTTAGAAGCATACCGTTGATGGATAAGTTGACATACCGAGTCCTCCATAAATCTGTTAAGATTTCAAAATTTAATAAAAATGTAAGGAATCAGTTTAATTGAATACGGTTTGAAGGAAATGTATTATAACGAAGGGGATTTTCATTTAGTGCGATAAAAATCTTTATTTGAAACATTTACTTACAGGGGGAGCTTCAAGCAACTAAATCACTGGAAATCTGAAAATCAGAGTTTGTTAAAATGTAGACAGTACAATTGAGTACTTATAGCTGAACTATCTTGTTACTGGCAAAACCATTCCGAGTATACGCAATAGTCCTTCTTTTTATGGTCGTTAAAGAACGCCACTCGCTTTCATCCACCAAAATATGCTGCATGCTTCATCTAAAGATGTTAGTACTTGCCTCTAAAGTGTAATTTTTTGTGACGGTGGGCATTCAGCATTTCATTGTATAAAATGTTTGAAAACTTTTAGTTAATCTCAAATTAACGTTGCTTGAAATAGAACTATTTGATTTTAATTAATTCAGTGCCTTTCACTGACAAAGATTTTAATTAAAATATTTTATCATGCTAAAAAAATCCCTTTTTGTTAGAATAAGTTTCCCGCGAACCGCATTCAATTATATTGATTCCTTCCACTTTTATGAATTTTTAAAATGTTGTGGGACACCTAGTATTTACAATTATTAAAAAAGTATAAGAGTCTTTTAATTTAATTAGCGTTAAATATAATTAGCATTTAAATGACAAGTTTTCTTGAATACCGCCAAAACGAATTAAAAAATTTAATTCTTTAAAAAAGATGTCACATGTCTTCACTAGAATAAAATTGGGCTGTTATTTTTAGGTAGTTGTCGCTGTCATCGCTTGGGATCATGGACTGAAAGCTGTGATAATGGTCAGTGTGAATGCAGACCAGGTGTCGGTGGACCTCGCTGCGATCGATGTGAACCAGGTTATTGGGGACTGCACAAAATTGCATCCGATGGAAATCTAGGATGTCTTCGTAAGTATTCCATTAACAGAATTTACGACAATATTCGAATTACTAATTTAATGTGTTTTGAGTAATTTAGACACAAAGAACAATGTAACAATGTAATAAAATTTTAGTAGTCTAGTGAAACTATGTCATTTAGACCCAATCAAATCAATTAGTATGTACAAATCTTGGGAAAGAACAGTATCGACACATTCCTTAAATTATTTTTCAGCTTTTATAAAAATAATTCTTTGTTTGTATCACTTGTATTCTGCTATTCTGTCAAAGGTACTAAAAAGCAAATCATGTATTTCAAGAATATTGGCTAAGGTGAACAAATTTGTGTACTGTATAGTTCACGTAAGTTCCGCAGCTTTTGGTTTAAAATGCTTATTACATTCTAAGAAGATGATAAATTCATAAGACAATATACACTGGCCTTCAAAAATTAAGGTACAACTAGTCTTTTGTGTTTAGTTTGAAAATAAATGAACAAAAATACATGAAATTTAGAGGAATTGGGCTTTAAACAGTTATTTATCGAATTTTACTTAATTTTAATATCAAGCATGATTTGTAAATAAAAAATTGCATTTTTTACAAAAATCCACTGTTTGATAAAAAAAAAGGCAGTTTTTGTGAAAAAACTTTAAATAAACGGATTTTATTAAGACATGTGTCCGGCTCTACTTGTACTGCATTTGTGTCATCGACTTTATATAGTGTTAGTTAAGTTGTCGGACACTCGAATGGGAAACAACGACCATACATGGAGAAACGCTTTTTCCAGCTCATTTAACGACTTCGGCAGACCCCTTCTGATGAGATAGTTCCAAAGATGCTCTATCGGATTAATGCCCGAAGATCAGCTGGCCATTCCATTAGCTCTAAACCTTGATCCTCAAGATATTCATCAACGATTCTAGCGCAATATGATCGGGCAGTATCATCCATTAAGATTAATTCATTACTAATAGCACCAACTTACGATGTGAAAAACGGAGCAAGGATCTCGTTCGTCCCAATAATATTTCACAGAAGTCAGAGTTTTTCCATGGCACACATGGAGATTACTGTGACCACCAGAGAGATTCCAGCTCAAACCGTGATTCCATCTCCTCTATAACTGTGTCTTTCAACAATGTTACTTAGGTAGAATCTGATGCCTTGTTCGCTCCAGATCAGCACACGAACTGAATCACTTTCCAAAGCAAACCGGGTCTTCTCTGTGAACAGTACGGTAGCCCATTGTTGTCTGTTCCAGGTAACGTGCTCTCTTGGCCAACATAAATAGGCACTTCTGTGTTGTCGATTAAGAGTGCCACACACAATGGGTCATCTTGCATAGAGTCCTTAATTGTAAAGAAGTCTGTGCACCATAGTAGCAGATAGTCTCATCCTTGTTACCTTACGATGATATGAAATGAACTGAGCCACAGTAGTGATGCTCCTCCTTCGGGCCAAAAGAGCTAGAAAGCGATCTTGTGCAGGGATTGTAACCCATGAGCGGTTTGGAAGAAGTCTTCTTGATACTAAATTTTTCGATTCAAATTAATCCCAGAGTCTTTGGACCGGACTACGTGACATATTAAGATATCTAACAGAATCAACTTGTGATAAACCTATTTCCACCCATCCGATTGCTCGCCATCTTAACAAATCAGGTAAGCGACATCCCTTATATATGGGCAACAATATTTTAGGACCAACAGTTGAAGATCATCAAGCATAAAAAAATTCCACACAAATTACAAAAGTGAAATATTCGCAGTTTTCCCCGACTATCATGTAAGTGTCCAATTCATTCAAAGAATAGAGATGGGTATAATTGTTGCATAAGGTTTTATTGAAGTTACTTAAGATCATTCATATACACCATATTTTTTACACCCAGAAAAAGGAACTGATTAAAACAACAAAACATGTTTTGTTGAGTACATTTTGGTTGTTTTAGCAAAATTTTTAGTTGAAGTAAAAAAATTGGTTTTGTTGCTTGGACAAAAAAATATTGTTAACACTCTTACAAAATTTTAACAAAATTTCATAAATTTTACTTGAATTAACAAAATTTGTTTTTTTAATTTTACAATAATTTTGTAATTCCAGCAAAATTTTGTTGTTTTTTCAAAATTTAAATTGTTGTGTAGTAGCCATAACTCTCTCATGTAACTCGATTTATTTGACTTATATAGCTATATAATTAAAGGATTAACATAATTTTTGGATAATGATTTTTTTTTTCATTGGGACGGACCAAGGTAGTTTTAAAAATCCCCTGTCCCATTTATTACTTTTTTCTATCTTTACAAGAAGAAAGTATTGGAATCATGAAAATTTTCGACTTGCGGTTTCCGACGTATTTTAGGAGGTCCTGAACACGATTTGACTGTTTTTAGAAAATGACTTTTCAATGACTCTGTCTGTCTGTATGTGACAAACATTTTGTGAGCGCTTTATCTCAGGAACTAATGCACGGTATTTAACAAAACTTTATATTCAGTTACTTCCTGATATAAATTGTTGCTGATTAGTTTTTAGTGTAAATCGCGCAACAGGTGACACTGTTATGTTGCATTTTTCGCGATTTCTGCAATAGCTCTATCTCATTTTCAGCAGTGAATTATGCCTGCAATCTTTGAATAATAACCAGTGAAATTTTATCCTGCTTTTTGCAGGCGTAATTCATTGCTGAAAATGAATTAAAAATTAACTATGTGTTGCCGTATGCTAGGCTTTGTATTGTCGTCTCATGTTTGCCGCAGAAATTTGCGTGCTCCTGATGACATTTCCTCCATCTTGTGCTGCGGTTGCAGCCGGTCCGACATATATAAGAGTGAGAAATGCCGAGTTTGGATATCGTGTTCCCTGTAGCTCAGTGGTAGAGCCTCCGAGAGCTGTTCTGAGGACCCGGAATCGAGTCCGGCTTGGGGCATTTTTCACTTTCTCGGTTTGCTCTTGCAAAAATGCAGGATAAAAATTCACCTGTTATAAATCAAGGATTACAGGCGTAATTCACTGTTGAAAGTTATTTAAAAAATAGTTAAAATTGCTTATTTCGATTGGTTCATTTACAAAAGTTTTTGTAGTATAAACAAAACAAGTTTGTAATATAACATATGTTATTATTTAAACAAACAAAATATATTTTGTTGAAAAAAGAAAATAGATTGTTAAAATAACACATAGCATATATCTATGTAACAAAGAGAATTTTGTTAATTCAAATAAAATTGAACCATTTTACTTGAATTAACAAAACATTTTCTTGCTGACGATACAAAATTTTTTTTTAATTACAAAAAAAATCAACAATATTTTTTGTTGTTGATTCAAACAAAATTTCCATTGACCCATATTTAAACGAAAAGTTTTGTTGGGTCAAACAAATTTTTGTTGATTCAAGAAAACTTTTTCTGGGTGTACATTTATTTTCATTCTTTTAATAGTGGGTGTCAAAAAACTAATTGTACCTTAACTTTTGGAGGCCAGTATTTATATAACTTAAAAAGTTATAAACCGTAAAGTGAGAAATATTTTAAAACATCCCGTTATAAAAACCTTATAACGTTTGGTCACCCTAATATTGGCTGAGTATTTTGCATATCAATATATTTTGAAAAAAAGTAAAAATCAACTGGCTGTCGTCGATCAGTGACACCTCTATTGCCATATTATTCAGATATAGTATCTATATAGACAATCTTTTACTTTTTTTATCTTTTAACTTATAAACAGTTTGTTTATTTTAAAAATAAAAATAATGGAAAAATGTTTATAAATATAAGTGTGACTACGGTGGCCTTTGTTTTACATTTCGCCTATAAAATATTCTAATAAAAGGCAGCAAATAATATGGAGACTCTACAGCTGTTTTAATTCTGTAAGAAGGCCTTTCCATAACTGTGCTTTTAAAACTATGTTAGATACTGAAGCTGTAGTGAGAAATTAAATGAGTCTTTCCCATTTACTTCTTTCATACCTTTAAAAGTACTTTATTGTTTTAATGCGCAAATGAAGAGAAATACAGTGCTAAAAATATATGCTTGTCGTATCCCATTTTGTTTGGTTTTTATATTTCACACAATGTAATCTAAAATTACCTAACAAGTTTCTTTTTTTTATTTTGTTAGCTTGTGAGTGTCACGCATTAGGTTCTGCACGTGATGACTGTGAGCAAACAAGTGGTAGATGTGCATGTCGACACGGTGTCCGCGGCGACAAATGTGACGCATGTTCTGATTCAATGATTTTTGCACAAGATGGAACCTGTATTCATGGTAAGTTTTAATTTGTCTTGTTGTTTGAAATTTTCAAGATTTTGCCGCTATAATGATAACTGTGAGAGTTGGATTGATGTTCTTCACCTCATTCTAGAGTTCACACCTTAAAATAAATGCATTCAATATTTCGTAACGTTTCCTTGAACAGTACGGTCAATAGGGGCTTATATATCGACAAACTTTTTTTATGACTATCCTATAGCATAATTTACTATATAACAAGCATAGTAAATAACCTAATTCTGATATAATAGGACGACATGAGCTTAAAGTCCTCTTCCATAATGGTTGACGCGTGTTAGGATTGTTCACTTCATTTTGCGCCATTTAGTGGATTGTTGATAGTGTCGCATTTGATGCTGTGCCAGAAGACCAACTGATAACTTGATCTTTCTTCAACTGCACAATCTGGTGACCCTTGACTATGTACTAACAGCCCATTTATGTAATATTACACGCTAAGTCCATACTTGTCAGTCCACATGCACTTATTGTCATATTATTCCAATCTCCCCATGCAACACGATGCGTCGTAAATTAACAGTAAAAATAAAACCGTCAGGAAATAAGTCGTAAATAACTGCTGAAAGTTTATCTGAAATGTTGTTCATAATGACATTGTTGAAACACGGGATACTTATAAATTCGACAATATATAATAGTATGACCAAAAAACAAAATGTTGTATTTAATTATGCTCATTTCTTTTCAGAGTCTTTATCTCAAACATTTGCTGGTCCTTGTGGACCACTGTCATGCAAGTTCGGCTCTACCTGTCGTGAAGTTGGAGATCGTTTCAGTTGCAGCTGCATACAACGTTGTCCACCTGTTGGATGGCTTCCTGTCTGTGGCACTGATGGTGTTACGTATGCTAGTCCTTGCTTCTTGGAGTTATTCAGTTGCCGCCAACAAAAGCAAATTAACATAGCAAAAGAGGGTTCATGTAAACCAGGTACTTATTGTTAATTGTTTTTCGTATATTCACTATATATCTTAATAACAGCGTCATCAACAATAATTGTGCATTCTGATTGACTAAACTTAAGCAGTCTGAGGTTTAATAGGGCTCACGTAGTCTTTCAATTTCCTGATTTTGTAAAATGTCATTTTATAAAATGTCGCTATTTAAAATTACTTGGGAATGTGAGGGGCCATTGCCGTAACGTATTGAAAGTTATAGTTTCATTTTAAGAGTAGAAATTAAGGAGTAAGGTCATTGTGCCTAAATGTGACGATCCATAAATGCGATAATTTTCTTTTATTTAAAATATTAATGCAATAATCGTATATAAATCCTATATAATGAAACACCCGAACATCAGCAGAAAAACGCGAAACATTTCACTGCATTAAAAACATTTTCTTTAAAAAAATTTCCAATACAATACACATCGTTCATTATTCATCGCCCCCCATAATTCTCTAAATGTGAGAATAATCCCGAAAATGGACTGAAATTTTAGTTTTTAAACTTTGAAGATCAAACAACTGTATCAAACGTCTGTTCTATTTACTTGAAGTGGAAGCTCGTTAAAAGGCGACACGTTTTCAAATTAGGCTTCTAAAGTAATCTACGCAATTTGGTTACTGATTTTTTTTTTCAGATGTCTATTAGCAGCAAACTGAATCCCTTAAATGCGTAAAGACTTTTACGAAATTTACTGAGGCAAGTTTATGTGGAAATTTCATATATTAAAATGATATTTAAAGCAGAAATTGTCTTTAATTAAGCTGTGTTGAGTTAATAAATTAGGAATTTCCCCATGATCATACAATAGTGTTTTTTTTTACTGCTTAAATAAGTTTTTCTAAGAGGCTATGTCTAAAACTGACTGTATCGAAATCCTTTAACCTGAAAATATTCAAAATATCTAAACGAGGTACTACCAACCTTATGAAATTAATAATATCCCAAATGGACATTATAAAAACTAGGGAATCGAACCCGGGCTTCCCGGGTTACAGAACGCAGGCGAAAACCATTTTTCCCCCCTAAATCTAATAGATTTTTCATATTTTTATTTGTCAAAGTTGCTGCATTTAGTGATTTTTTTTTACTGGTTTCTTTGCTTTTCTTGTGCGTGAAGCGCTCATACATGCGGTATCCATCCAGTTTTTTTTTTTTTTTTTTTTTTTTTTTTTGGTACTAAGCGTTCATACATGCGATATAGTGATCGCGACATTAACGAATTTCAAGGGTTTTGTTTATTTATTTATTTATTTTTTGGTATTATTAATACAGGGAGTTCGCTGCATCCAGTGATGCTTCTTTGTTAATTTATTATTCATCATCTTATGCATGCGATATAGTGATCGTGATATTAACGAATTTCATGTATATTCGGTTTTTTCCAACTTCGCAATGACCGTTAACATTATTTGTAATACTTATGAAATATGAATTAAAACGTTGTTTCTTACTGCTCATATTAACTTTTTATATGCATTTATATTAAATTTGTGAAATATTTTTAGCTCACAGGCTATTAAAGCCTGAGAGCTTATGTGCCCGCCCGTTCTGTATGTATGTATGTATGTATGTATGTATGTATGTACGTATGTACGTACGTAACGCGATAACTCTTGACAGAAATAACCGTTTTGCTTCCAATTTTGTTTATAGGTTCCTTGTGATAAGGCGCTTCCCTGATTAGTTTTGGGGATTGATTGTTTAACTATAAAGGGGGGAAAGGGGGGGCTAACCCCCCTTAATTAAGATAAATGGTTTTTTCATGCAGAATTGTCCAATTTTCTTCAAATTTTGTATATAGGTTCGTTGTGATAAGGTTCTTTCCTGATTAGTTTTGGGGGTTCATAGGTTAAGTATAAAGGGGCTAACGGGGGGGGGGATCCTTCCCCTTAATTTAGATAAATGAATATTTCATGCAGAGTTATCCGATTTTCTTCCACTTTTGTTTATAGGTTCCTTGTGATAAGGCGCTTCCCTGATTAGTTTTGGGGATTGATTGGTTAACTATAAAGGGGGGGGGGACGGGGGGCTAACCCCCCTTAATTTGGATAAATGGTTTTTTCATGCAGAATTATCCAATTTTCTTCAAATTTTGTATATAGGTTCATTGTGATAAGGTTCTTTCCTGATTAGTTTTGAGGGTTCATAGGTTAAGTATAAAGGGGGTAACGGGGGGGGGGTGATCCTCCCCCCTTATTTTAGATAAATTATTTTTTTCATGCAGAGTTATCCGATTTTCTTCAAATTTTGTATATAGGTTCATTGTGATAAGGTTCTTTCCTGATTAGTTTTGGTGGTTCATAGGTTAAGTATAAAGGGGGTAACGGGGGGGGGGGGTTAATCCTCCCCCCTTATTTTAGATAAATGATTTTTTTCATGCAGAGTTATCCAATTTTCTTCAAACTTTCTATATGGGCTCATTGTGGTAAGGTGCTTCCCTGATTAGTTTTGGGGGTTCATTGGTGAAGTGTAAAGGAGGGAAACGGGGGCTACCCCCCCCCCTTAATTTTGATAAATGGGTTTTTCATGCAGAATTATCCAATTTACTCCAAATTTAGTATATAGGCTCATTGTGGTAAGGCACTTCCCTGATTAGTTTTGGGGGTTCACTGGTAAAGTATAAAGGGGGGGACGAGGGGAATAACCCCCCTTGATATAGATAAATGGTTTTTTTAAGCAGAATTATCCGATTTTCTTCAAATTTTATATATATGTTCATTGTGATAAGGCGCTTCTCTGATTAGTTTTGGGGGTTCTTTGGTTAAGTATAAAGGGGGGACGGGGGGCTAACCCCCCGCCCCTTAATTTAGATAAATGGATTTTTCATGCAGAATTATCCGATTTTTTCAAATTTTGTATATAGGTTCATTGTGGTAAGGCGCTTCTTTGATTAGTTTTATGGGTTCATTGGTTAATTATAAGAAGGAGAAACGGGGGATGGTTCCCCCCTCTTAATATATTGTCGATTTCTTCATTTTTCGAGGGCTTATTTCAAATTCTTTGAAATAAGAATATAATTTACAGTTAGTGTGAATAGCCTGTGAGCTCAATGCCGTCAGTTTAACTGGGCAGTTTTCTTTTATTTTTATATTTTATTCATAAAAATGCAATATCAAAAACAATATCTTCTGTTTATATTATCTGTTAAAATATCCGATGTTTGTTTATGGTGTAAACAAATAATTTTCTTTAAAATTTTTAAATTATTACAAAGCTTCCTTTTCTCCAAAATCGTCTGAACTAATCAAATTTTGTATCCGGTATAACGCTACTCTCATATAAAGGCACCCTATTCTTGTGACGTTTTTATTTCAAAATTCATTAATTTTACTACCTGTAACTATTTAAAAAATTATAATGGCAGCATTCTTCCATTTGTTTATTGGGCGTTTCAAAATCCATGCTTAAAAATTATTTTATAAGCCATAATATATCAGGCAATTAAGATATAGTTTTCAAACAAATTGCATTTGAAAGTAATTTTTTTTCCTCTATAACGGTGTAAAAATTGAAAATGTGCTATGTTTAGAAATTAAAAAAATTGCAATAGAAAAATCACAAAACCGAAATTTCATCGTCAGCTGTTGCCATTCGCAAAATGACGTATGCGTTACGCACGGACACGTTTGGCCTTTATAATATAGATAGTAGGTTTAAATTCTTATGGCTCTGGTGCAGGATCATACACAGTAGATAATTATATATAATGACATATTTAAAATTTAAAAAACAATTTATACTAGAAAGAACAAAAAAGGAAAACTACACTAATAGAGAAGTAAATTATAGTGGGAAAGAAAATTGGCTAATTAAAATTAATAAAAATTATAAATCAAAAATGCTTCTTGTATATTGTGGTACTCACAGAGAGATCTTACTATCAAAATATTTTCATTTGTTCTTAGTGAAGTACTATAATCAATCATAAAATGTATGAAATCTAAAAGTTTTTAAAAAAAATAAAAAATATATATCATACAGAAAGCGGATGGGCTATCATAATTTTAGAGATGCTTAGATGGGGCATGGTTAAAAAAAGTTTGAGAACCACTGATCTAGATCAATATCTTCCAGAAACGAAAAAGAAAATATTGAGCCCTACAGGGAAGACAAAAACAAAAATTAGTTGAAAGCAAACTGAAAATCAAAATAGTTTCTTAAAAATATACAGTAATAAGCATTGTCTTAGTAAAATTTATGTTTTATTGGTCATTCATTAGTTACTTCTTGTTTTAAACATGATCAAATTTAAAATTGTTTGAAGTAGAAATGTTGAAACATTCATAATTTAATTATAATTTATTCAATATTCTGTATCATCTGTCAAAGTTATTTTTTTATAATTTAAGTTATTATTAAATTAACTTATTATTATATTAAGTAGTTCAATATTAAGTGTTTCAACTTTCAGTTTTATATATTTCAACTCTTTATTAAGTATTTCAAAAATTGATAGTAATTAAATGAATATTTTAAGATGACCTGACATGCATAAAATGTATTGTCACCATTGGACGCCTCATTTAGGTTTTAACTACTATAAATGCGACAAAAATGACCTAAATACCTCAATGCGACAAACGTATATTGATTGCTTATATTACAGATAATGAATCAATTTCTAAAAAACATGTTAGTTTTGAACTAAAGGCACCGTATTCAATCCTTTTCTGTTTAATAAAATATATCTTTATTTAATAAAATATCAAGTAAATCGGAAATGCTACAGAACGATGGCGAATCGCGTTTCATTTAGACACAATAACCTTATATGTATTTTGTAGATGATTTTTTAAAGTAAAATTTCTATTTAAATTTTGTTCTATATGAATTATTGGACTTGCAGATAAAAATGTTCTTCAGTTTGGTAATGTTCTAAATATTTTTAATTGAAAAATCGCATGGTGAAAACAAAATGCCCTAGACCTATGTAGGTAGTTTTTTTTCATTTCCGACACTTTGTAAATATATAGTAAATTTCTATCGAACTTACGCAACAGAAGAATACAGGGTGTCCCAAAAGTCCTTGACACACTTTAAAATTTATAAAAGATCAAACAATAGGCGTACGAGAGTGCGGTTTGGACGAAAAGACTTCTTATGATCTGAAAAAAAATTTTAAGCAAATAAAAAAATTTGTTCCAAAATTTTCTCATAGATGGCGCTGCTTTTGGAAAGTTATCGAATAGGTAGAATGCCTTTATACATAACAATGACGAAAGACGCACAATGCGCGAGGCTAACGAAAAAGACAGGCTACCGCGGTACATTCCACTTATCTTTTTTTACAGACCGCTAGAGTGACGTGATGCTCTTTTCGTATGCCTTCATTGGGGCATTCGAGCAACACGTGACGCCGGCGGTCTGTAAAAAAAGATATGCGTAAAGCACCGCGGTAGCCTTTCTTTTTCGGTAGCCTCGCACAATGCGTATGAACAGTTTTTGTCCAAACTATGGTAACTCACATTCCAGAAGTTACCAATACTCGCCCTTCTGAGTTCGATTAAACGAGTGAGGATAGATAGACGAGTATTGTTAACTTCTGGAATGTGGGTTGCCATAGTTTGGACAAAAAATGTGCATACGCATTGTGCGTCTTTCGCCATTGTTATGTATAAAGGCATTCTACCTATTCTGTAACTTTCTAGAAGCAGCGCCATCTATGAGAAATTTTTGAACTAATTTTCCAGTTTGCCTAAACAAAATTTCATATCATAAGGAGCATTTTTGTTCAAACTGCGATCGCGTACGCAAATTGCTTGATGTTTTAATGAATTTTTAAATGTGTGAAGGACTTTTGGGACACCCTGTATATTTCTCAAGCTGCAATACTTCGAAACTCTATCAGGATTCTATTCATATTTTAAAGAAAGTTTTCAAAATGTATGAAACTGTTTTCAGCACTTAATGCGAGTTAATTTACTGCTGTTTCTGATTATGTAGGTGATATAGCGGTTGGAGGAGAAGAAGTATCACCAACTGCAGGTCCAGTTCGTCGATCGACAGTTCAGAAGACAACATGGGATCAATATGAGCCTAAGTCAACTCGAGATGTTGGTCATTCAGAACATTTGTATTTGAGCACAGGTCCTACAACATCTGGACCACCTGTAGATGGTGAGTTCTTTAGTACTTGAAAACTAATATAGTATGTATTACCAGCGCTTACGTAAAGGTAAAGTGTGTATAGAAATTTAACCTTTAGAAGGTTTGGGAGTTCAGTTTAAAAATACGTTGAAAAATCTGCAAACGGTAAAATTTTCTAGGAAAATGAAAGGTTTGATTTTCACATGTTAACTTCTTCAGGACGGATGTCACGTATACGTTCCATATAGGATACATATGGTTTTTATTTTTTAGTATAATAATATTTTAGCCGTAATATTTGCATTGTCTAATCGTAAAATTATTATATTAAATAAGGCGAAAAATACTGTACGTAATTACTGGTATTAAAAATTTAAATGTCGCTAAATGACGCTCGTCATGAAGGGGTTAAAAGGTCGCTGAGTTTCTGTTGCAATATTTCACGATGCATGCCTCAGTTAAAGTAGTTAAATTTAGACATCAGTGTGAAACCATTGTTGAGCTGACACTACTTTCCAAGCTCTTAAAATAGGAGAAAAATTATCCACTTTTTTCGTTCGTGTTTATTATGCCGTAAAGATTTTAAATTGTTTAAAAGGCATTTATTTTGCATGTAATTTTTATTAGCAATGGATTATTTATAAGTGGTCTATTACTATCAATGATTGCTATTTTTCATTTTTCAGATACCCCTGTCGAAATTCCGGCTTTTTCGGGGATATCATTTTTAGAACTGCCACGACTGCAAGCTTACACTCGTCTTTCTTTAGAACTTGAATTCCGATCTTTTGGCGGTGATGGAATTCTTCTTTACAATGGACAAACACCTACTGGAGCAGGAGACTTCGTGTCACTTGCTGTTCGTGATGGATATGTAGAATTCAGGTAAAATAATTAGTGAAGTATTCTATAGAAAAATTTACTTGGTTGTAAATACTTATCCCTCGTAAAAAAAAGTGCCCTTTTGTACCCGATTATTGAAAACGCTCTGTGTTTTACCATTTAAAAATTGTTTCTCTCTTTATATAATTAAATTGTACTAAAGTTTTATGGCCCAAATTTTGAATTTATGAAAATTTCGTCCCAAAGCACTATATTTTATCTTAGGTTTATTCCTGTTCCGGTTGGCCAGAAAAATTTGTCACTCCAAAATTATTTTACGATCCAATTAAAAGGCTGCCAAAGTTATTACTTATGCGTTATGTCAACTGATTTTTTTTCCGTAAATATGAAATAAAATTTATGAGTGGAGGAAAAATCTACCGTTTGGAAAACATTCAATTAAATATAACAATTCAACTGAACATCGCGTGACGTAATCCAAACAGCCGATGGTGCAACTTAGCATTATCCTAGAATCTAACAATATCTTTTTATTCCGGGGATCGAAAATAAAAACCCAGTTTTAAGTCTCGGATATTGCTTAAGTTTGCCCCTATTGCTCGCTGTGCGGATACTGCCTAAGTTTGAGGTTAAATTCCGGATATGTTTGATATAATTTCTCTTCATTATAAGTCATATTTAATAAGTTTATGTTTATATTTTTAGGTATGATTTGGGCAGTGGTCCTGTCATTCTGAGATCTCCTCAACGTCTTCAGGAAGGTCGGTTCCATCGTCTCGTAGCAAAACGTTATTTAAGGGATGGTGTTCTAACTCTTGACGGACAAAAAGATGTATCGGGACACAGTGAAGGAGCTCTAAAATCCTTAGACCTGGCTGAAAATATGTTTCTCGGATACGTTCCACCGGCAGATGAAAATAAAGGGTAAAACAATCATAAAATAAATAAATAATTAAAAAAATAAAAATTAACAAAAATGTTCAGTATGTTTCATCTTTTATACATAGACGAGAAGTGGGTAAAAATTCTATAACTGACGATGTCGCTTACACGTTGATCCTATATTCATATTTAACGCAAGCATTACTTCTCCCTCTGGTGGAATTGTCTTGCATCATTTCTTTAAAGATGGAACTTTGTCACACTTTAGGCTGAAAAGTGGCACTCTAAGATTAAATATAAATTATTTTAATGGAATTCACACTTATCTGTAGTTTCTGCTACTGTCCGCTGTGATACTTACCTAGAAAACCCATAAAATTACTTTTATTCCACAGAATTGCGATTGCTGTTTCCTCGCGCTTTTCACATTGCTTCATCCTTTAGCATTTCATTAATATCTGTCGCAGTTGTCTCTGACTCGCCTTTTCACTTCATAATTTTAAAACCTTAAAATATCACATGACAGAAATTCGAAGTCAATCAACTGATCTGTAGAAGACGTTCACAGTCCAAGATATTATTCTCTTAGATATCTACCCCATCTACAGACATAAAATAATAGTGCCTACCGTGGAATCACGTCTAGAGTAGCACACATTATACCTAAAGTAATAAGCATTTATTTTACTTTTCTATTATCAATTAAATCTATGCTAGCATTATATTTAAATGACTCACCGATAATGTTTCCAATTTCGCATTTCTTAGTTATTTTCAATTGCAACTGAATAATTAACTAAGTCGGAAAATTTACTGTATTGTAATTAAAATTATTCGTCCAATCAATTATACGTATTTTCGTAAGACAAAAGAAATCTTACGAAATAATTGTATAACTGACTCTCCATAAATGTAATGACGTGTCATAATTTTTCATTAAATACAATATAGCAATAAGGTAACCTGCGGGGTAGGCGCATTTCAAGGGTAAGTGCAAGTAAAAACCTAGCAGAATAATGTATAGATCTACTATGTGAGGGACAATTTCATTAATGCTGGTAAGATGTCCACCAATTTGTGCCTTACTTTATGATCCTCCTACTGCCTGTCAGTGGACAGCGATCTCTATCTCCGGCCATGGGGTTTTAGCCTGCCATCACATCCCTGGTCGTGACTCCAATTATGGATCACACACGATATTTATTGCCTTGATGTCGTAAACTAGAAGCTTGTAAAACTGTCTAATTTCAACTTTGGGGGCTCCATGTCCAATTATCAAGCAGACACGGTCATAAACCTGCCAATCATTAGCTGCTGAATTGATACTGTTTTCTCCTTATTAACAAAGCAGGATTTTACTTTAAATACAATAAAGCTGTATATACATTGCTTCTATACACATACCGTATAAACAACATTTCTAAACAAGTTGGAAATTGTACGTCAAACGTTACAAACGAGGTGCGTTCGTACGCATGTTTTAGAATTAAATTCATGATATCCCGTGCGTAGAACGGTTTAAACAGCTAGTTAAGTATATATTTTATGACACTGTTCATACAAATATCTTAACTAGTTATATAAATATTCAGATATATATGTATCAGCCAGTTCTATAAATATTCAGATCTTGATGATTTTTAATTCTGTGAAATGAATTATATCGTCTGCAGATTCATTTCTGTCATAAAATAAGTATCTCGGTCGCTTGACGATTAAACTTCGGAAGCTCCTATAACAAAAAAGCACCGATTTAAAAAAAAAATTCAAATTTCTTAATAAATATTTTTATTAATATCTCCTAAAGTTTTGATTCGATTTTAATAAAATTTGAAATGTCTCGACAAAATTCTGCAAAGATAATATATCTTAAATTTCAAACAATTTGGTTGGGTAGTTTTTGCGTTGTTATATGCGGACAGACAGACAGACAGACGGACGGACAGACAGACGGACAGACAGACAGACGGACAGACGGACGGACCAAGCGACGACTATAGGTGCTACGTATTTATATAATTACGAACGCACCTAAAAAATAACAATCCACTTTTACATTGAAAGTAATGTTGTAATTAAGAAGGATTATTAATTAACAAATTCTACACAAATACACAAATATTATTTAAAAATTATATTTTTTTACGTGAAGCTATTTTTGAAACAGAAAAGTGGGTGTTTCACGCCACTAATCTGCACTTTTAAACGACTGCAGTTTGGGCACGCTCGTGTTCAGCATGAGGTAACAATAAAATAAGAATGATATAAAAATTTTGGTATTTCAATGGTTTGTGTGGAGGCATTTCACTTGAATGACTACTTCAAAACACCGTAGCATTAATCGCATCAGTTTTGTGTGGTTTCAAACTTCTCATAATTATACAGCCCACGAGCGCACCCGATAGGCAATCGTTCGAAAGAGCATTTTTAATGAAACTATCCCCCGTATGGCAGCTCTGTACACCACTCTGCTCAGATTGTACATACGGACTATGCACTTACTCCTAAAATCTATGCCACCTACCCCAATTTACCTTATATATTTAACGAAAAGAAAACTCTGTTTTTTTTATATTATTGTTAGTGTCATCAGCAACTTATTTAACAGCCTGTAGTGGATATAGGTTGTTAGTAAACTATTTTGGCAAAGAGAAAGGGGTGATAAAATCCACCAAACTGATTAATTTTTGTATCGGAATCCAGGATTAGAATTAACTTATTCAATAAAAAATATAAAGTGTCTTAATCTCGAACCCAGAATTTTTTTGTCAATACATTTAACAGTTTTGAAGATAATTTAGCTATATTATCAACAGATGGAGACGGACCTCAAATTAGATTACATTATGTGTACTAGTTCTGAAAGTGCACTATAATTTGGTATGTACAGTCACGGCCAAACTCGATTCTCTCTTCCCTCATACGGCCTTCACAATCACCCCTTAGTTTCGGAATCGTTAAAAGGCTGCTTCGCCGGTAAATGGCGCGATATACTTACCATAAATAATGCTTAGTAAATGTTACTTCTATACATAAAAATACAAGAATCTTTGCAATTATTCATTATAAAAGGTATATACAACATATGTATCTTTTGTTTCGGCATTTTCTTTACTACAAACAGGAAAAACTAAAAGATTTAGAGATAAAATAAATAAATACAATGCTTTCAGCAATTAAAAATAGTTTAAATAACACGCTACTATAAAATGCAAAACAAACATTATAAGTAAATTTCTATATTTATATACATTTAAATTCTTGATTACTTGAAACATTGGTAATTCTGAGCGTAAAATGCACAATAAAAAATTTAAAAAATAATTACTAGTTTCATAATAGTAGTAAGAAAATTAAGCAAGTTCGCCAATATCCGGCAATGAACTCATATCGATTTTTTTCTCTCAAAACATGGATTATTTTTACACGATTCTTAATTATTAAAAATATGTATATATATATATATGTATATTCAAAACAATTTTCAATAAATTTAATCATTATAGGTACTGATCTGAAATATATAAGCATTATATGTAACATATCTATCTTTTACTTCGGCGTTTTCTTTACTACAAACAGGAAAAACTAAAAGATTTAGAGATAAAATAACTAAATACAACGCTTTAAGCAATTAAAAATAGTTTAAATAACATCCTACTACAAAATGTAAAACAAACATTATAAGTAAATTTCAATATATTAAAATTCTGGATTACTTGAAACATTGATAATTCTGAGCGTAAAATACACAGCAAAAAATTAAAAAAATAATTACTAGTTTCATAATGGTAGTAAGAAAATTAAGCAACTTCGCCAATATCCGGCAATAAACTCATATCGAATTTTTTTTTCCTCAAAACATGGATTATTTTTACACGATTCTGAATTATTTAAAATATATGTATATATGTGTACATTCAAAACAATTTTTAATAAATTTAACCATTATAGGTACTGATCTGAAATATATAAGCATATAGAAATATAATAGAATTACATATAAAATTAAATATTATATTCTAGTTCTGGAAAGTCATGGTATAAAAGTATGTATATAAAAATAAAAATATACTTTCATGTTTCATAATATCAACAGAATAAGAAAACATATTTCGCCAATATCCGGCAATCAACTCACATCGCTTTTTTTTTCTCAAAACATGGATTATTTAACAAATTCATAATAATTTTTACAGGTTTTATTATTTTAGAGAATGAACAAGTTTTTTTTTTTTTTTTTTTTTTTTTTTTGCTGTAGCATTATGTACTATGAGAGAATAGTTTTTGTGGAAATTTTAGAATATTGTGTGGTTACAGAAATTACAGAATATTTTTTCAGATTTTTAAAATATTAATTCACAAATCTATCCACCCTACTTGTATATATATATATGTATCTATAGGTATATGCAGATTCTATTTCTTGATTAGACTTTAAACATTGATAATTTTTACAGTGAAATATACATTAAATATTATAAAATTAAAATTAAGTAAACTTTAAAATTTTTCTTGATAAAGAGTTCTTACATGCAGATAAATTGGTTTCATTTGTAAAATACCTTGCCATATTTTTTTAAATGATGGGCAAGAATTTTGCATATATTAATGAGCATATATTTATTTTATGCTCGTTTAAGTCACATTCCCCATAAGGGTTTTTTATTAGTCTTGGATATATCAATTCATAAATAGTTTTGACGAACGAAACGCAAAGATAAGGAAATTCTCCATTTGTAATGGTAAGTAATAGCGCCCCCTACGTTCTTCCGGGGAGAAACTCTTATTCCTCTTGAACAAAGGGAAAATGACTTTTTGTTACGGCCGTATAAAGGGAAGGAGAAAATCGAGTTAGGCCGTGGTACAGTCCTAGAAAAGAAAAGTGATCACACCCTACTAACTTTGCCATAAATACTCGTATAAAAGTGTAACTGGTACCAATCGATTTATAATAACGTCTACTACTTAATGCTACATTTTAAATTTGCTTAGCTACATATAGAAAGGGTAATCAACTTTAAAAATTTCGTTACTAACACCTAATTTTGACATAATATTTGGATTATTCGGTATATTTTACCTTCAAACACCAAACGGGAAGTCATTCAGTCAAACAATTTAGTAATTGTGCAGGTTTCAAGTTTAGAATCCTTAATGTTAAATTTATTTTTAATCATTGAAAAACTTATTGCAGTGATGGTAATTTTTTAAGTATAACTCAAAACCTACATGACGCAAGAAGCTGTAATTTTGGATTCGTATATTTGAAGTTTCTAGAAATAAATTTCTGTTAAAATGTTCATAGATTATATTTCTTTTTTTTTTCAAAAAACAATTATACTCATTTTTTTTTTTTTTTAAATACGAATTGTAACCTATATATTTTTTTAACAGACATCGATTTCTAGAAGCAGTATTATGTGAACCCAAAATTACAGCTCCCGCCAAGTAGGTTTTGAGTTACGCTTAAAAAACATTCTGCATTTCTAACTGTTTTGAAACGATAAAAAAAAATAATCTAACATTAATAGTTACAAGCTTTAAAACTGCATAATTTTTTAACTACTTGACCGAATGATTTCCCATTTGGTATCCAAAGGCAAAATGTACAAATATAAATACATATATGATTGTCAAAATTAGGTTGTTACAATTTCTATATATATAGACGACCCCTTAAACAAAATTTTAGTGTAGCATTAACAAGACGTCGTTATTACTAATCGATTGTTGTCTGTCTGATATTTATATGAAGATTTGCATAAGAGTTAGTAGAGGGTGATCACTTTGTTTTTCCCGACTGTGCATTCTGAGTTGTGAAGCGTGTAGCTCAGTGTTGTTTGGACATGAATGATGGACTTTTCCTGTTCTTCTCCTGATATCACCACATTTCACTAAAAAGGGGGATGTATAAATAATATCGTCAAAATATCTTCAGTATTGGTAAAACTATGAACGAAAATTCTTGAACAGTGCTTGAACAGTGAAGTAGCTTTGAGGGGCTTCCTAGTTGAGACCAACTTAACGCCCAGTCTATGGATATGATGTCTTAATAAATATTGAGCCATTGAGGGAATGATATATATTGTAGACAGACTACATAAGAAGTTAAGTAATATTAGGAATGTTTAAGATGGAATAAATTGATGTTAGTAAATAATGATTGATGATAATAATAATAATAATAATGATAATAATAATAATAATAATAATAATAATAATATAAATTAAAATAGTAGAAATTGCAAATGAGGATAGATCAATTAACTTAACGTAAAACAGGGATGAGATTTCTCCGCTTTTTTGCATACCAGTATAATCTTACAGAAAATGTTTTTTTATTTAATCGGAACATTCTGCGATTTAAGACAACAAAGTTTTCTCTAAGATTATACTGGTATGCAAAAAAGTGGAGAAATCTCATACCTGGTAAAAAACAGTATAGCTGTAGTATAAATATTACTTAGTAAATTAAAAATAAATTTGGAAATTTTAGGGATAAAGATAAGTTAAGTACTAGTTCAAAAACAGCATGGGGTAGGGCACTCAAACAAGGGTGGTATGGCTACGAGTTTAAGTATAAATAAAAAGGAACTCTACAGAGCCATATAAAAAAACATATATATATATATATATATATTTGCTCTACAGAGTAATATAATTTTTTTATTACACAATTACTGAAATTGATAAGAAAAGAAGAAAAAACAGTGTGGTGAAAAAACAGTGTGGTTCATGGGTCCAAAATAGTTGAATATTTGGGTCTTTTGCGGTGGTGGGGTTCGAAGGCGTCATAGTCGGGTAACTCCGCAATTATTTCATTAGGAATATCATAAAGATTTTCATAATTTTTTTTTTAAAGATCATTAATTCTTTTTCTGAGGGTTGGGGCATTTAAGTTCCTTCTAATAGTGCTGTTGCGCAGGTATCGTGAAGCATTGCGCACGATTCTGAGATTTTTGTTGTGCAGTCTAGTAAGATTGTCCATAGAAGTTTTACAGGTAAAGCCCCAGACCGGACAGGTATAGGTAATGATAGGAAGGATACAGGAGTTGTAAAGCGGAAGCTTATTATAGATGTCAAGAGTTTTACCATTGAGGAGAGGTTTGAGTGCAATCGAAGCTCCGGCGACTTTCCCTCTGATGGAAAGAATAAGTTTGTTCCAGGTTAATCTGGGATCGAGGATGACCCCTAGGTATTTGACTTCCTTAGACCAGAGAATTTTGGTATTATTGACAGTAATTCTATTGGGATAGGTTAATTTTTCTAGAGACGTATACAACAGAGCTTTTATTTTCGTTGATTCGTCATAGTTCACACCAGCCCAGGAAGGCGTCGATATGTGTATGTAGGCACCTGTATAGTGTATATGGGTGGTGAGCAAAAGCGTAGATGGCAGTGTCGTCCACATAAAGTGCAAGATAAGTGTAAAGTGAGCGTGGAATATCGTTAAAGTACAGGTTGAACAACAATGTACCCAGGACGCTCTCTTGAAGGGTGCCTGCCAAAATTTGGAAGGTGTTAGAGAGAATGTTGTTTATGCGGACGTGAAAAGTGCGGTCGCAAAGGTGTGTATATTAAGTGTATAAGTCTGGCATGTGTATATTAAGTGTATACGTCTGGAAGGGAATTTAAGCCTAATTACTTTTGTATATGAGACCCTCATGTCAGACTTTGTCGAATGCAAAATTTTGTGACATCCAGTAATTTTGAATGATTGAGTGGATTGCGACACTGGTTTCCGAAACAAAAATTGTATCGGAAACCAGGATCAGATTACTAAAATATGTTTCACATTTTAGCCATTCGGTCCCTGCGAACTTTGTCTGTAGAAAAATACATATCTGAAAGATTTAAATGGGTTCATACATCATTTCAGGATTATCATTTGATTAAGTTATTAGATATATAGATTATTATTAATGGATTTATTACTTTATTTCAGAATTTTTGAAAATATTGGAACTTCGGATGGGCTTGTTGGTTGCATTCGAAGACTGAGAGTAGGACACCGAGATGTGAATCTGAGTTACCCGATTTCCAACGACTTAATACGTGGACGAAATATTCGTAAGTAATCCGAAAGTTATTCTGCAATGAATTTATGTATAGCTACCAACTGCTACAATTTTTTGTCATCAGTAATTTCTAAAAGTAATCTTTACTTTAATTTAATCGCATAAATCTACGATTAAATTAATCGAAGATTACTGACCCACAGGTAAGAAAGCATTGAAATAATCAAAATAAATAAGGAAAGGCAAAATTAAATAATAATGAATGAACTATTTAAAAAATGGGAACTCTGAAATAGAATCATCAGAACCGTATTATCCCAGGTTCAACAAAACAATATATGTACTAATTCGTTATTACACTAGAATTTAGCCAATAAAGTGAAATATATGGGTAATCGTACATAAAACCAAAATAAATGGATACATTTAAATAAATAATTACACAAAATGAGACAGAAAAAAAAGAAAAGAAACTACTGAAATGCCATTTGTATCAAAATTGAAATGTGCAAGCTTAAAATACATAAGCACAATAGATTCCATATTTATATAATGAAATCACATGTGTCAAAATCAAAAGAAAACGAATTGTAAAAATTAAGCACAATAAAATGCAAATGTAAATTTGAAAAACTATGAATATCTTAGGGATTCGTGAGAGGAGCTTCATAAGAATAATTTATAGTAAATATCTGTTATTTCGACAGATATTGATAGCATTAAGCCTATAAACGACTCCTTATAACATATAAAAAAAGTGAAACAAATAAGAGAGTGAAAAATTAAATTATGATTAAACTGTAACAGATAAAAAGATACTAATAATAGACTCGACTCATCAGTAAAATAAAATTTTAAAATATTATCTATATGGAAGTGCATAGTTCGTCACTAAGAAATACTGAATAGCTAAGTCATTGGCAAAGCAGAAAAGAGTAATAACAAAAAAAAATAAGTGCCTGGTGTTGCCATTTAGCATTAAACAAAAAATGAAAAGCTGGAACTACAATCTACCTTTAAAAAGAGATTTTTGCTTAAGATAAATTACAGACAATGTAGTAATTAATGTAAATTAAAATATCAATAGATATGAAGATTAAAAGGGAATAATGAGGTACTAAAATATTTAAAATTAGAAAGTATGTAGTTAATAGCATTTAAAAATATGGAAAGATAAATAATAACACAAAAATTGAATAGATAAAGAAGCTAATAATAATAAAAATATACATAAATATAAAAGAGAAAAAAATTAAAAGATGAATATGTAAGTGATCAATTAATAATAACAAGTTGGAAATTGTACGTCAAACGTTACAAACGAGGTGCGTTCGTACGCACGTTTTAGAATTAAATTCATGATATCCCATGCGTAGAACGGGTTAAACAGCTAGTTAAGTATATATTTTATGACACTGTTCATACAAATATCTTAACTAGTTATATAAATATTCAGATATATATGTATCAGCTAGTTATATAAATATTCAGATCTTGATGATTTTTAATTCTGCGAAATGAATTATATCGTCTGCAGATTAATTTCTGTAATAAAGTAAGTATCTCGGTCGCTTGACGATTAAACATCCATCGGAAGCTCCTATAACAAAAAAGCACCGATTTAAAAAAAAAATCAAATTTCTTAATAAATATTTTTATTAATATCTCCTAAAGTTTTGATTCGATTTTAATAAAATTTGAAATGTCTCGACAAAATTCTGCAAAGATAATATATTTTAAATTGCAAACCATTTGGTTGGGTAGTTTTTGCGTTGTTATATGCGGACAGACAGACAGACGGACGGACAGACAGACGGACAGACAGACAGACAGACGGACGGACAGACGGACGGACCAAACGACGACTATAGGTGCTACGTATTTATATAATTACGAACGCACCTAAAAAAGTCATAATTTAAGGGGTGAACATATATAGCCATGGCGTCATTATGTAAATGATAATATGAATGTGTTAATGACAGTGATAGTAAATGATTGTGATAAATAAATTAAACCATTTTTATATTATTGTTTGTAACTTTTTTACAGTCCCACCCCAACCCTCCATAATGGCATTTTGATTTTATAATTTTTGGGAGAAATTATATTAATATTTTTGTGATTTTTTTTTAAAGATTTTATATTTTTTTCAGCAAGCCATGCCCATCCTCCATAATATTGTTTTCTGTTTTTATACTTTTATACATATTTAATGCCCATACTGGTAAGATTAAACGAATATTTAATGTTTAATCCATGAAGAAATAAAAGAAAGGGGATAGTTATATGACACCGATGTATGTTTTTATTTTGATAAATTTTGGCCTTATAAAATAGGGGGAACATAAACGTTTAATACGATTACGGTGATTTAGAATAATATGTCTGTAAACTTATATATTAAGCATTATAATTGATGGTATTTTAGGTGAATGTCGAGGTCAGCCGTGTAACAGTACGCCTTGCCGTAATGGTGGTAGCTGCGTACCTGGAGATCCGGACACTTTCCAATGTGTCTGTTCTGATGGCTTTTCAGGTAAGTCCTTTAATTAGACAATCTTACAGTGTTAGAAAAAGAAGATGCAACTTTTAAAGTTATTTCTGTAACTTAAGTTTTGTTAAATCTGTAATACGCTTAAAATAATAATATTAATTTCATCATGCCAAGCATATTGTAAAGAATACTATTTGTCTATCAAAATATAAAATGTACAACATGAATTCTTAACTTTTAACTAGTGTTTTTTGGTGCCCCATTTAGTCCCTAAGTGTTTTTCTACTCGTATAATTTCTTCATCAATCAGTAAAATTCAGATAAAAATAATATAGTATATAAGTGATATACCGGGTGATTATAATTAAAGTTACGATTTCAAAAATCGATAATTTTAAAACTACTGGTCAGAATGACTTGATATTTTAGCAGAACAATCGTGAGGCAATGGAATTTTGTTTGGCGAAGGAATAAAATAGTTCCAAATTGTGCCGATAGATGGCGTTGTCAGGGTAATGTCAGGGTAAAGACCAAAAATGTATTCTTGAACCCTTTCCGGCGCGGTGTAAATTTGTTTGCAAAATGATGAAATAATAGACTGACACCGGAATTTACAAACGAATCCATTAGTAAAAAGAAACTTGCTTATTTTCTGGTTCTTAATGAAAGGAAAATTTTAATTAAATATTCTTGGTGCCGTTTGTCAGTTTTAGAATTAAAATTGGGTGTCCTTTTTTGTGACCACCGCCCGTTAAAGGGTTAAACATAGGAATGATGTTGACAAAAGGAAAAAAATAGAGTTCAGAGATTTACTAAAAATTTATTAGCGAAAAGACAAGACTACGTGTTTACAGCGACGACAGCGATAATGACAAAAACTGAAAAAAAAAAGAGCTTCATGGAACAAACACCTTACTGATTATTAAGGCATAAGTTGCTCAATATGCCCTCCGCCTTGTTCCGCTACTAATTGGAAGCGCAAAACGGCATGCTCCACAACAGATCGGAGGGTATCTGTACTAATGCAATGGGTGTGTTGTGTGATGCTTGCCTTCAAGTCGGCTAGATTCTGAATCCGCCCGCTATAAACAACATTCTTCAGGTACCCCCAAAGCCAGAAATCACACGGGTTTAAGTCGGGGGAACGTGGCGGCCACGTTGTTGGAAAATGGCGGCTTATGATCCTATCATCTCCGAAATTATCACTCAGTAGCTGCTTCACAGTAGTAGCAATGTGCGGAGGAGCGCCATCTTGCATGAATATTATGCGATCCACACACTGACGCTGTTGAAGTGCCGGAAGAACATAGTTACGCAAAAGTGCTTCATACCGCTTGCCAGTAACTGTGCAGGTAACGGGACCCGCAGGTGTGATCTCCTCGAAGAAAAATGGACCGACGATAAACGCTGCCGTTATTCCGCACCACACAGTGACCTTTTCAGACTGAAGAGGTAATGGCTGTAGCTGGGACGGATTCTCGGTCGCCCATATCCTGCAATTTTGCGTATTTACAGAACCTTGCAAAGGAAAGTGGGCTTCGTTAACCACAGAATGTTCCATGGCCATCCGTTGTCCACTTCCATCCGGGCAAGAAATTGTAGTGCAAAAGATGGACGTGCTTCCAGGTCAGCAGGTAGCAACTCCTGCACATGAGTTATCTTGTACGGATAACAGCGTAAGACGTTCCGTAGGACTTTACGCACCGTGCTGTTCGGCATATCCAGCATTCGGCCAATCCCCCTTGTACTGCTGATTCCAGCATCACTGTCAGTATGTTCCTGTAATGCTGTAGCCACATCTTCCACTGCCGCAGCTGAAACTGGTTTCCTTCCTCTACCCCGTTTAACGTCAAATGAACCGGTCTCTTCGAATTTAGCAATCATTTTTTGAAGACCATTTGTTGTTATTGGACCTTTTTTTTATGGATTTTAATGTCCGAAACTTCCTAATAGCTGTAAGTGCACAGTCATCGTTCTTATAAAAAAGCTTCAAGAACAGAGCGCGATCCTTCATAGTCAGAGTCATGATGAAGCATTCAGGCAAAGAGCTGCTGCTCTGCATTTTTATGGTTGCTATGTCTGCGGTGCGCATGTCACGTATTAGTAATTTGCATATCTTCAGACAATGTGAACCCAGACAGCGCCATCTATGGGCACATTTTGAAACTTTTTTTTTCCTTCGCCAAACAAAATTCCATTGCCTCACGATTGTTCTGCTAAAATATCAAGTCAATCTGACCAGTAGTTTTAATTAAAATTATCGATTTTTGAAATCGTAACTTTAATTATAATCACCCGGTATTTAATTAAAATTTTCCTTTGATTAAGAACCAGAAAAATAAGCAAGTTTCTTTTTACTAATGGATTCGTTTGTAAATTCCGGTGTCAGTCTATTATTTCATCATTTTGCAAACAAATTTACTCTGCGCCGGAAAGGGTTCAAGAATACATTTTTGGTCTTTCCCCTGACATTACCCTGACAACGCCATCTATCGGCACAATTTGGAACTATTTTTTTCCTTCGCCAAACAAAATTCCATTGCCTCACGATTGTTCTGCTAAAATATCAAGTCATTCTGACCAGTAGTTTTAAAATTATCGATTTTTGAAATCGTAACTTTAATTATAATCACCCGGTACTTACTGATTTATTCAACTGACAAATACAGTCATATAAAAATACCACTGTTTTCATAGAAATGCATTTTATTTTTTACTTTATTTTTTTATGTTATGATACTATCTGGGGACGAAATGGTACCATGACGCCAGTTGTGCACTAAAATTTTACGACGGCTGTTAAGTGTTTCGAAGAGTAAATTTTGATAGATATACGACCGTTTAATTGGATAGAATATTGTCTGAAACGATAAAATCAGATGAAAAATATTAAATAATTCTTTTTTATGGCATCACAAGCTCTCACTATGCATTTAAAACTATTGATTTATTGAAATGTAATATATATATTTAATTACATGAAATGTAATATTAAATTACTCTATTGGAAATTTGATTCCTTTCTGTTTTCAAAGCAAGTATTAAATTTTTTTCCTTCATTGCGTATTTGCATGTGATGTCAAATAGACTTACCTCTTACAATAAACTATTTAAAAAACTATCTGAGTATTATGAGTATTCATTGTTTTATGTTATCAGAGGCAAGTAATATTTTCATTGTTTATATATATTTAATCAAAATACGCATAAACATTATATATATTTAATCAAATGTTGCTACTCATATGTTATCACTTTATTTCTGAACCTTTCACCATACTAACTTATCCAAAAGTTTTTATTTTCCCAATTAAACATCTAATGATTTTTTTTATCAAATAATCTATTGCTACTCTTCAATCATCGCTTGAACTTTATACATTTAGCTATTTAACTATACAAATGTTTTAAAAT
The DNA here is from genome assembly GCA_963931845.1 of Maratus michaelseni. Taxonomy (NCBI): domain Eukaryota; kingdom Metazoa; phylum Arthropoda; class Arachnida; order Araneae; family Salticidae; genus Maratus; species Maratus michaelseni. Next base: position 70,730,798 of record OZ007586.1, on the reverse strand, counting down.
GTTTATATTATAATAAATACTTCAGGAGTGTCACAAAATATTCTACAGCAGATTTTCTACTGAGCAGTCGTCTATACATTTAACCATGCTAAAATATCCATTGTTTTCATTCTCCCAATTAAACGTCTAATGTTTTTTTATTCAAAGAATCTCTTGTTAATCTTCTATCATCATTTGAATAATACATTTTACGATTTAATTATACAAATTTAATTATACATTAATACAAATTTTTTAAGATGTTTATATTATACAAAATACTCCAAGAGTGTCACAAAATGCTCTACAACAGATTTTCTGCTGAGCAGCCGTCACTAGTATCAAAATCAAAACCTATTCATTGTTTTTATTCACCTATTAGACATGTTTTATTTTTATTTTTAACAAAAAAAGTGGTTGCTACTCATCTATTATCACTTGATTTCTGTATATTTAATCATAGTAATTTACCCATTGTTTTTATTCTCCTGATTAAAAATCTAATGAATTTTTATCAAGGAAAAAGTCGGTACTCTTCTATCTTTCTTTAAACTCTACATTTTTGATCGGTTAACAGCCCCAAAATAATAGTGAATTGGCTAATAGTACATATTGTGAAATAAGTAATTAAGCTATTTAAGTCCTTAGAAATTTTTTTATGTATTTTCTAAACCACATTATATAACATAGACTGATATTAGTTGTTTTCAAATTTCAGAGTAATTTTAAATATAACATAAAACAAAACTGTTGAAAATTCACATTTATTCTGAACATGCTTACTATAAAACTTGCACAATTTCATTACATGTGAATGTTTGATTAGAATCCCAAGAAAATATGTCAAATCTGCTGCTGAACAAATTTAATTTTACATGATTGTTTTCTAACTCATTTAAAATTCATTTTAATATATTTTAAACCGAAATCTCCTTAATGTAGTTATAAAATATGAAAATGTTTTAAATATACTTTAAATATTTCATTTTTTTTTAATTTTGTTAGATCTGTTACCCATAACAGTATTCATTAACATACACTAGCTCCGTTTACTGCAATTTATTTTCAATTTTCTATAGCAAGTTTATTTTTAGGAATTTTATATAAGAAGGTTTATTGCTTTTTTTTTTGACATTCTGATCCAATATACTTTTAAAATAATTTATAAATCTATGATAATGGACATGACATCTGATAATGAATTTGATATTGTCTAATGTTTCCAAAATTATCTTCTTAGGCAATTTATTTTCATGCATTAGTTAACATTTAACACATATTTCATTGTTACTGAAACTATGTGTTGCTGGATTAAAAAAAAAAAAAAAAAAAAAATCTGAAATATATTTTCAAGCTGATAAAAAAATTATTGTTTCTTCGTGTTCCAAGTATCCTTTAAATTACCCTTTAAGGACAGAATTTTTTTTTATTTATTGCAAAAGAGATCATAAATATAATTTGTGAGTAACATGGAGTTATTTCCTATTACCATTATATTTTCTAATAACTACATTTTTTTAAGGTCCTCTTTGTCAGATGTCGGATGATCCATGTGCAAATTCGCCATGTACCAATGGAGCTTCGTGTGTTTCTCTTCCGGATCATGAATTTACATGTGCATGTGAACCAGGATACAGTGGGAGGTTCTGTGAACACAGTAAGAATGCTACCTATTTTCTACTCTATGCATTTAAAATTTCATATCTTCATTAATCATTACAAGTTTTTTTTTAGGCTAATTCTCTGCTTTACTGTTATAGAAACATATTTTTTAAATTTATAACTCATCTTAACATAAATTATGATTCCTTTTATTGGTCATTTTGGTTAAAGATGATAACATACTTTTTTCTATTTTTTTTTTTCTTCTAAAGATATGAACCTCAGATGCAAGTGAAAAAATGAAATGTAATTGTTACAGCAAAATCTTCAAAAAACTAGTAATTCTTTTGTGTGTAGTTTTTTTTATTATTATTTGTATTAGTCTTTGATTTGGACAAGGCTGCGCCTACCGAATACTTAAATAAACAAGTATTATAACAATCTATATAAAAGTATTTTTTTTTTAATATGAAATTGCTTAGAAAATGAATCCTGATAGTGGGATCATTTAGTGATAGGAGACAACATTGCTAAATCATATCTAACTGAGAGAAGTTGCTTCACTTAGCTATTTTACAATGAATTTCTTTATAAAATTCAGATATACAAAAGCTTACTAAGGCATATTGACATAATGCCCTCATACATGACATGAAACATGATGTGTACCTCAGATGTAAATGAAAAAATATAATTGTTACAGCAAAATCTTTAAAAAAGTAGTAATACTTTTGTATGTTTTTTTTTTTTTTTTTGTTATTGTTATTTGCATTAGTATTTTATTTGCACAAGGCTGCACTTGCCGAATACTTAAATAAACAAGTATTTAACAATCTATATAAATGTAATTTTTGTTTGTAATAATGCACGATGCTTTGCTTTGTTAGTTTTTCGTAGGGTTTAAGTTGGATGAGTAGTAAATCTTAATTTTTGTAGGTTGGAAATGTTTCTCTTAAAATAAGAATTCAGATAGATCTAATTTATTGTCTTAATCGTCATTAACCGGGACTTAGAGACAAAGTGGAATTAGAACTTGAATTATAGTAGTATAAAACGGTTCTCCCATTATAACTCTGGTTTACTTTTCTAATCGTTTGTTTCCAAACCAGCCGTTTTTGAACTCACAAGTCCAAATGCACTTCCAAGTACAGTATAGTAAGTATTTGCGCTTACCATGCTATGTACTTCCGTCTACTTCCAAATAGTAAACTTTTCCTTATTTAATCGCAGAAAATCAATTACTTAATAAGGCAAAAAGTTCTATTCGAAAATATTGTTAGGCAAAATTAACGTCTGTGTGCATGCTACACGACACGCATACGCGGCACTCGCGACTAAGAGGAAAATAAATTTGTTCTGCAACGTAGAAGCTTCAGAATTCTATTCAGCTCGATCCTAATTGATAATCCTATATTACAAAATTTTCCTTAACTATAGTTAAAGAATAAGATCATTTCAAATCCATATAAATTTATTCCTTTTTGCATCACCATGACCCAAACTGGCCGATGCTTGGTAATAAAAATAATCTTTAAAAATGTTACCTCAAGAACGTATCTCTTGCATAGGCCTGTTCTTGTTTGAATTTTTTAAAGAATGCTAAATACTTAAGTTTCATAATGATTTCATATAATTTCATCGACCATTTATTTTGAGCAGCTTCTCTAGAAGGATTTACTCATCGGACTGAACTCGGTCTATCATCGTAGTCATCGAAACTCATCGAGTAAACGTGCTCCTTTATGGTTTATGTGTGTTCCGGAGAGAAGTGTCCGTTGAATTCAATTCCGTCAAAATGTTTCCTCTTTAGCAGTACTTCATCCTTTGACAAGTACTGCCTTCCCGACATTTCGCAGGAAAGTCTTCAGGAAAACATAAATATCTCATTAAAAATCATAAACTGATCGTCCCCCGATATCAATATGTCCTACCCTGAATCAGACTTTTTTGGGAATTCTGCTGAGATTTTATCCCTTTAAGATATCTTTCGATCATTGGCCAATAATCCTGTCATCCGGAACCAATTTATGACCTAGCAAAGACCGATCAATTTTTGCTACTAATGATAGAGCTACTTCTTTTTCTGTGTTATTTAAATAATTGCATTACCAATTATTTTGCGTTTCCATTAAGTAATTGATTTTATACTGAGCAAAGCTAATAAATAATTTAAAAACTTTTGAATGTTTTTATATACCAGTCAGATGTTCGCATTAAAGTATACAGAAATATTTTGTTTTCACAATTTCATTGAAAGCTAGACTCACTCCACCTTTATAACAAACGAAGCATTCATATTGTCGGAATGCATTACAGTCAAATGGTTTCAACTACGATTTGAGCTTAGCTTATTTTGAAGACGTTTTATTTATTTTATTTTTATTTATTTTTTTTTTTTTTGGGGGGGGGGGAGAGAATGGAAGATTATTTTCTCAATCTGTGAGGGAAAAAAGAGGGGGGGGGGGATTCAAGGGATTCCAAACAGTTGTTTTCTATGCTCCACACATCAGTTACAGAAACTAAAGTTATTTCGTCTTTATTCAACGGTATTATAACAATGTCGAGAAATCCAAAAGTGTTATCGCTAAAAAAAATTATTTTCGTGTGGTGAGTGATGTGGTTGTGGTATTGTCGGGTGGTTCACTACAGAGCAGAAGGGAATTCGGAGTTGACATCCAATACCATCTATCATCCAGCAAATATAACATCTGACCAGTTGTACAGCCCTACTCAACTACATAAAAAAATTCTTTTAACTAAGCGAGTTATGACTAGAAGCATATCAGGTGGCCTCTATGTAATCAATGTTTAAAAGAATACTTTAAAGTCGTTTGCTTCAAAATGTGCTTTATTAAAATTGCGCTCAAGATTTTTTTTTTTACCACTTATTATTTATACATCCAATCTTACAGATTATACCTATATATTAGAAATGAAATTAAACATGCGTAAACTTTAGAAAAATTTATATTTTAAAAATAAAACTGCACATTATGTATGTATTGCACATTATTTTTTTAGAGGTGAAACAGTAAACATATTTAGATTGTTTTATGTAGATATAATCTATACATGCATAATAATTGCATACAAAAATATTAAGTGGTTCAAGAGAAATCTTGCACTCAATTAAAAAAAACACATTTTCAAAATTTTGAAATAAACGACTTTAACCCTTTATCTTACCGCATTATGAACTACTGAAAATTTTTTCATAATAATATTTTTTTTAGCTGCCATATTGATAATTAAAGAATATACAAGAAAAAAAATCTCCCCGGTGCGAAATTTAATTTGTTAGAACTAATTAATTAAAGTGGTACTTAAAAGTACCGTCAGTACACTATATATAAATTTCCTCATAATAGAAAAAAATTACGGATGACATTTCTAATGAAATTTAACCTCTTAAAAATTCTAAATAATCAAAAAACACTCATAAGAAAACAAAGAAATGATCAAATTGACATAATTTTATTTTTTACATAATAAAGGTAGAAATTCACGTTTGATGATAATCATAAAAACAATTTTTTTTTCATTTACGCACAAAAATATATTATATATATATATATATATATATATGAAGTAAAAAATAAATAAATAAATAAAAATAATAAAGTAAAAAAAATAATTAATTAATTAAAAAATATATCTATAATTGAAATTTATAAAAAATACTAAAACATATTGCTACTATACACTTTCATAATTACATTATAACAAACAGAAATACTATAGATAATTACATGGACAAAATGAAAACAACCTTTTCTCCAACACTACGAGTACTGGCGGTACTTATAAGTACCAACGAATAATTCGACCATTAATCACATTACATAATCTGTTATCTTATAATGATTGGGCAAATAATATTCTAAGGCAATACAGAAGGAATAAAAAAATACAACACTTACCTTTGGTTTGACATTATATATTTATAGCAAAGAAAAGGTAAGAGTGGCAATCCGTATAAAATGGTATCAAAAGAACACAATGTCCGTTCGAAAATAGCTTTCTTCCTCGCAAAATTCGTCAGCCTAGAACAACTATTGCTATCTATCATGAAAAAGTAGAGTTAAAAGACTGTTTCTAAAACGTACCATCAGAATATAAGTAATGGTTGTTGTGCTATAAAGTTTTAAAGGGATTGGTACTTATAAGTACCGTCAGTAGATAAAGGGTTAAAGTATTCTTTTAAGCATTGATTACATAGGGATCACATGACATGTTTTTAGTCATAACTTAAGTAGTTATAGGAATTATTTTATACGGTTTGTTTTAAAATGCGCAGAAATGTTGCTATTTCATATATATGTTTCTCGAAAGATCGAATTTTTTGAATATTAAAGCCTTAAGAGTACTTAGGTTACATACTACAAACTGGGAGAGAAATTTTGACAGATGCAATACGATACTGTTGTAGTTTTGATTGATGAGGCTCAGTTAATAATGTTCAGTTCTGTTTTATCAATTTATCCTACAATACTTCATAAGTTTTAACTAATATTATATCGGGTAGATCTATGAATTTAGCAGAAGCATTTAATTAATTTAATTAATTTTTTTTTATTTCAGGCCCTACAAAGCCTCTCACTATGTCTGAAGTATTTGTTCCAGAATTTGATGGCTCGACTTTCTTAGAATTGCCAACTTTGGCAAACGCGGGACAAGAACTTGTATTAGAACTTTGGTTCCTTTCTCTTTCTATTGATGGTGTGCTTCTTTATAATGGACAAGAATCCCTGGGAAGAGGAGACTTTGTATGTTTAAACATAGTTGATGGCTATGTGCATTTCCTTTATGATTTGGGCAGTGGTGTAGCTAACATAACGTGAGTATTTTAGCATTTCTACATACATTTAAACATGAATTAAAAGTACGTGGATGTTTTAGAAAATTCAATAATAAATTTAAAATATGTTACGTATGTGTAAAAACACCCTTGTTTAGAGAAATTTTAACTTTGAAATTATAATCAAAATAAAGAAAAATTAGTTTTTTTCCAATATGTATGTTTGCCAAAACTCGATTAAACTTTTGAGGAATGCACAGTCAAAAGTTATTCAAGAGATATTCTTGAGACGGTGAAGAAAATATGAAGGTGAATCGGTAAAGCGAGACTTTTTTAAAAGTTTATTTTTGAAATTTTACTTATCAAAATTACATCGATGTTATTTTTGTACCTAACTTTATTTAATGTATACACACTTTTTCTAACATATTGGAAGATTTTTTATTCTTCTATGATAAAATAAATTAGGGCGTGTATGAAGTCCTAACAAAAATTCAAAAGCACAAAATTCAACAAATTTCAACAGCCCAAAATTCAACAAAAGAATTGCGCAACAAAAGACACAAAAATTTTGCAACTTCTTCATCTAATGGAATACCCCCTCCTCCTCTCCTAACACTTCATTATGGGATCGAAACAAATGATATTCTGTAGATGATAAGTTCGGATCAGGGTTGCTACTTTAGCCCCCTTTTTTATTCATAAATTCCGATTAATAATTTTTGCTTTATTTAATGACAGACATTTCGTGATTACATAAAGTAAAAATTCTTCTTTCGGAATTGCTGAATAAAAAAGGAGGCCGTAACCGTAACCGTACAAAACTTATCCTAGTTGTCCTGACAACATGTATAAAAATTGTTTGTTGCCATTAAAAAACTCTCGTTTATGTTTAATTCACCTTTTTATTACATACTTTATAACCTTTTGCTGGAATTAATGAAATTGTGTTTTTCTGCGATGATAAATATGAAGTATTTAACTGCAAATGTACAGATACTTAGTTATCACTAAGAAATCTAAATACGCCAGAAAGAGATAAATTCTAACATTTTCTGGTTTTGCTCTACCAGGCGTCCCACTGGTCTATTTTCGAGTACTTCTATTTGTGAACCAAAATCATCGAGGTAGATTTCAACAATATTTGCATTAGAAATATACCACAAAAATTATTTTATGAAAAGAGTGGTATTCAAGAGGGAGACCAGTGGACCTCTAGTGAAAAAGAAGTCATTAAACAGATGACAGATCACAAAATGACTAGAGCGCGTGCATGGATATAAACACATACTTGTAATGTTTACGTGTAAATGTTACAAATGTCAAAACTCACTAGTAAAAATTTCGTGTTTACAAGTTAGCAAAATGGAACCGTTTAGAGTGTATCAGCAAGGACAGTTCAGTTATTTTCTAAATTCAAACCAATAGTTATTGTTAGGGTTACAGGATCAAATGAGTAACAGATCAAATCATAACAGTAAATCAAAATCAGCTCTGTCTTCTGATATACTGTATACTGTGGCATCTTGCTCATTTGTAAACAAACATGAAGAACATGCGTTCTAGCAATAATGCAGTGCGTCACTTCTTTGTGATAAAACTTGGCAAGATACTCTTTCATGAAAAAAAAGAATAATTTCATCATTATTATTCCCGAGATATTTCCATTTCAACGATATTTTCTTGTGTAATGTTTCGTTTGAAATTAAAATTCTCTGTAGCATTTCTACTACTTATAACATACGAGTTGACTAATTCAGATTAATTAAAGGCGATTTTCTTTATGGCACAAATTTACTTTTTTCCCAATCATCCCTTCTCGTATAATATAATGAACAAGTACTTAATATAAAACATTCATGCACAGCTCATGCAATAATTCATCTATATTCATGCAATAGTTCATACACAGATAAATAAATAATTAATGCATTTGATAATCTGAGCGTGAGATATCAGGTGTTACTATTACAGCATGTTTGCCAATCTTCCGGTATTTTCCAGTGGAATAATCATATTTTGAACCATAAATATTATTTAACATATGAAATCAAATAAGTAATAAACATGCTTAAATAACTTTATTAAATAAATTTTCTGGTTCCAAGTATGTCTTTTCTCCTATTAAAAATAGACTGGCTAGTATGCTAGATTCACAGTAGAAGTGTCCTTGTTTATCAATTATTTATAGATGATTTTACTTCTAACATATTTTTACAGGAGCATGACACCTATCACTCTTGGACGATGGCATGTTGTTAGAGCTTCCAGAGTTGGTCGCAAAGGTTCATTGCAAATAGATGATGGTGAGCTAGCTACAGGAGAATCAAAAGTAAGTACAGTGTTTTTTTTCTGGATATCACAAATATCTTTAAAGATCTGTTATCTTACTTATAATAAAATCCGAAGGCAAGAAAGTGTCTGTAACGGTACCGGACACGACCACTCTGATTTGCGAATCGACCATCGTTAAACGCCATGTTAGGCTTAATGAAAAATCTATTCTAACATATGACAACTAAACGATAATTTCTCCTACTTGAAATGATGTCTTTCAAAATAAATTAATGTTTGTGAGATGACTTACATTAAATAATGTTTATATTCCGAGGTAACTTCAGTTGAAATCAGGTTTACTGCTCCATGAAAGTAAACAAACAAATGATTCATTCGTCGGGAACGTTTAAAATATTAAACCATGAAAGTCACCCTTCGAAAAGCGATCGCAAACGGAAGCAGTTACGTTCCTCCGTCATACTCGCTAAAATACTTCTTTCATTCGTTGTGAGCCTTTATCGCCATCTATCGGAGATTAATATAAACAAAATTTTCTTCTGAAATTGTAGTTTTAATTCTCAATGAATATAGTAACCTCTCACTAATACGCGATACGCTGTAATTATTTTTCAGCACCAGCTCCTTTTTAAAGTAATTGTCTCCTTATTTAATCATAGAATTTATAAATCGAATTTTACTGTTTTAAAATAGTGGTACAAAAAGTAATTATTGAACATCGCGTATAAGTGAAAGGTCACTGTATTTCTTATAAAATGTAATTAGAATATAAGGAACATGTAATTGTAATGCCGTATACTACATATATTAATTATATCAATGCAAATAAAATTTTGTATTTTAGCATAGTAGAAACAGAAACTTTGTAGTGAAAATAAATTTGTAATTTAATATGAGAATTAAAAAAAAATACTTATTTAATAAAAGATGATCTTTAATGATCAAAACTTATCACAGGTTTCTTTAGGCATGTTTATAAAAAATCAGAATTTAATTTGAGATAAACTTTTTAAATTTTAAGTTATTTAATTATTATTTTGGCAAATAAACTTTCTGTTGAAATTGCACTTTGTTCTGTATTTTATCAATTTTGCTTGCATTGTAAATAAAATGAATATTTTATATCAAATTTAATTAAAATATAAGGAATATAATGTAATACTGTGGTACAACAAGTATTAGTTATATCAATGCAGATAAAACTTTGATTTTTAACATAGTAACTTTGTAGTGAAAAAAAATGATCAGTCATATTAATACAATTAATAAATGCGATTTAATTAAGAAATAAAATAAATTATTTTAATTATCGAAATTTATTACACGTGAAATCGGAATTTGAATAATGAAATGTTTACTGTGCTATAGCAGGGCAGTTTAAAAGATCAAAATGACGCAGATTGCCGAAATGACTCGAAATGTTTAATGTCGCTTAAAAATATGTTTTGCAGCGCTGCCTGAAAGTGCGGGTGAAGTGTTATAGCTGCGGGTGAAGTGTTAGAGCAGTTTTTTACGAGGTTTGTATGCAAGGCTCTGCCCCAATTTAATTAGGGGTCCGCAAGCGGGCCCGGGATGTGTTAACCCAGCAATTGGTGTTTAAGCAACTTTGTTGATCTAAACAATGTTTTGAAGATTTTATCGTACTTAATCTTTACAGAATCTTTTTATAGTGAAATCTTTAAACTATTGAAGTTCAATCAAAACAGTTTATTTCCTTCGGGAATGTCGTTGTTTATATCAAAGGATTGAATATTATTTCATAACATCTTAATGCTGTTTGTTTGTATGAAATCTTATGAAAATGAAACGTAACATTCCGTCATTTTTGACGGGGGTTATATACTAGTAATGTATAGAATTCGGTGGTGCCCAATCCACGGCCCGCCGTTCTTTTTCCACAATCGCAAGAATATCTTCAATTTTAATGTTTTTGATATGAAAATATACGAACTGAAATCGAAAGATGAAATTTGTAAATTTGCCTAACAATGTCATAAATAATTAATTATGTGGCGGCGTGGTGATTTTATTTGTAACTTCCTATCTGAGGTTGCTCTCAGCCAAAAAGGTACAATCAAGGAAACATGCCTTGCTTTTTTCCGCACCTTTCACTGAGTCATAACACTGGATGCTCGGTAAAAATCCATCGTATCTTGTAACGAAGTTTTGAGCAGACTTTCTGGAGACGTCATCCGGCTTGGCTATAGTAACAAATTGGAGAAATAACCTTCTCCATTTTGCTGGATTGTCTGCTCAAACGGAAGTTCATGATTTGAGCAGGTACACTATTCTGATTTCGGATCTGAAATTCGAATTTGAAAATAGATTCGAAGACTTCAAGAGGCTCCACTCGTATTTTTCCTCATTTTTAACGCTATTTTCAACTGATATCAATGCCTTAGCATATTAGTTACAGATGCAAAGTTGTATATTACAATGTAATATAGAATTAAAAAAGAAGTTTCAATAGGTTGGATTGGTGGAATTTTACTAAACTTATTTGAACAAAAACAAATACCTGGAGTTGTATAAGAAGTCGCTATTTATGTGTTCATTATTTGGAAACACATATGTGTTCGAACAACTTTTTTGCAGGCTAATCCCCTGTGTATATATAAGTGGATGTGAGTGTTTGATCATACATGTAAAAATATTTGTTGATTGGCGGAATTTGAGAGGTTATTTTTGAAAATGATTCGTTCTATAAACTCAACTTTTTTTTTTTTTCTTTTGTAAAGCTCTAATATCCAACAGTGATAAATCTAAGAAATAAACCGTTGTCCATAGTTGAATCAAAAATCTAAAGTTGCGAACATGAAAAGCTTGTGTAAAATTAGTTTCACTTTTGTGGCTTTTGCAATAGATTTTTCAATAAATAAAAGTTAAAATTTATGTACCACCAATTTTATCAAATATATCTTCTTTTCTATTTTATTTGTTAATTGCTTTATCATAAGCTGAAACCATGATCTGTTAGCATAATTACCTAAAATATTGTTATTTTTTTTGTTATTTTCACTTATTTGTTTTTCAGGGACCGTTAAGTGAGCTGAATTTGGACCGCTCGCTGTACGTAGGTGGTTATCGACATTTGTCTGCCGTCAATCCAGAATCAGGAATTACAGATCCTTTTCGAGGAGCTTTGCAACGTCTTTTTATTAACAATGAGCTTCTTGAATTTCGTAAAGCCGCTCAGGCATCTCAAAACGTGAAACCTTTCAGAGGCCTCCCTTGTGGTCCAAATCCGTGCTCGAATGGAGGACTGTGTGTACCTCAACTAAATAACTTTCATTGTAAATGTGCCACAGGTTACGGAGGTCTTTGGTGCGATAAATGTAAGTTTTATCGTTTTACAATATTGTAAAATTAGTCATCAATATATATACAGACTGATCCATCTTATAATGTTTAAAATGCAATAGAGATTAAGAAAAGTTAGAATTATTGGTTATAACAATTTTTTTGTATTTTGCAAAATGCTTATTGATATAAAGACTGAATATAAATTTACATAAAAAAAAATTGTGATGCATGTACTAGTTTTATATTATTACTTATACAAATTAACTCTTCATTGAATTATGTCTAATACGTTGGACAGGCGTTTTTCTTCTTTTATATTTTCCTACAAATGCTTTCATAGGTTTAGATTTCGCTATTTTATTCTTTCTGTTTATTAAAACTTCCAATTACAGTTTCAATATTCGTAAATAGATATAAATTGCAAAACTGTAATTGTAATGCTAGTTGGAAAATCGTGTCGATTTCTATTGGCAGATTAGTATGTTTGCCAGGGATTCCACTGATCCGTTTTTTTAATACCAGTATTTTCGAAGAAAATTGTTCGTGATAGGTTTTTACATTAGTTATAGAAATAACGTTCAAGGTAAGTTTCTACAAAATTTGCAAGCGAAATCTAAATAGAAAATTAATGTTTAAAAATTTCTTATTCAAAAAACGAACCGAGTGAGAGCCCTGAACTGAATATTTTTCAAAGACTAGTTGCCGAAACATCAGTTAATGCTCACTGTGGAGATGCGAAAAGTTTTGGGTTTCCGTCTGTCTGTTCGGCGATAACTGCCGTAAAAATCGTCCTATTAGGTTGATTTTTGGTGAGTATGTTAGTGAGGTACCCGGAATTAGCTGTATAGTTTTTAGTTACATTTGGTTCATTCGTTCGAAAAATAGAGAACATTTCTTTTAGGTCATGCTTTCCTATGAGAATGCAGACGATTTTCAAATTTCATTTTTAACTGAAATGAAAATCGCATGTTTGAATAATGGATTTAAACGTAAAATTACTAATGCTAAATTTTCGATATGGAGGTTTTAAATATATCTAATAGCTTTGAAAATTTGCTGATACATTCATTAGATTTCAGAAATTAATTGTTTAAATTATTGGAATTTTTTTCGCATCTGTTCGGGAAATATAAAACATTTTATTTTAATATTTTTTACAAATTTTAAAATGCTTTTCTTTTTACTTTGCTCTTTAATTTATTAGTTGCTTAGCGACCAAATTTCAAAGAATATCAAAATAATAAAATTCAAGTAACTCGCACTGTTTTGCTGTAATATTTTATTATAAAAATAAATTATTTTTGTATTCTATTGACATAAATGAAGAATTTATTTTAATACAAGTTTTTTTTATCTAAAAAGTTACATGAATAAGAAGTTCATAAGAATTTCCGAATATCATTGCATAAACCGTGTTTAATTTAACGCTTCTAATTTCTGAAACTTCCGAAATATTTTATATGCCTATAAATGTGTATGTAATATAAAAAAAAAAAAATTGCGGATTGTAGATGCGATGCTAAATAATATGAAAAGTGAGATTAAAAAACAATGACTTTTAGAGCTGACGTTGAAGCTCCTGATCTGCAGATTTACTAGTAAAATAGAATGTTTTAGAGGGAAATTCTTTTATTCTTGTCTATATTTGCTTGTACATAGATGGAAAAACGGATTATTTTTATTAACCCTGGAATCGAAGAATGAGTCATTTTTACTCATTTTTACATGATAAGAGATAAGAGTGATTCTTCCATTCCAGAGTTAATTAATTACATTACCTGACTTAAAATTTGGAAATTTCTTATATATTACATTGAAAAAGAATATCTGTAAATTTTAAGAAAGAAATCTGTCAGCTGTGGTGACTAAAAAAGAAAATATTTTTTAAGGGAAAAATCTCTTCTTTTATGGACATTCTGTTTAAGTCATATACGGTTTTTAAGGCTAAAAAAACCCCAGATATTTCCCCCTTTTTTTTCAGGCATTCCAGTCAACAATTTTTACTCAAACTTTTTTTATTCAAAGGCTTACTGAAAATATTTAATTTCATTGTTACAACATTGTACTGTTTTGTATTGTAAGAATAGAGTTTTTTCCAGGATTCCGCAAAAATTAAATGGATATATATCGGTTGCTATAAAGATGGAGTAGTGTGTGAAAATGATTATTGTTACTATTGCAAAGTATAATGGGGTTAAATTTAACTATTTTATCTGTGGGTTTTTTTTTTTCATATGAAATTTTGTTTTTCAGACGTTGCAAATATATCTGTAGACGAATCGGTGCTATTTGATGGCAAGACATTTTTGAAGTTCCCAGAAAAATTGTTAAGGTATGCAATAATTTTCCGATTTCGTAAATATTCTTAATTATCTCTTGAAACACTTCAAAGGTTTATTTTTCCTTTCTAAATATTTCTTATCATATATCCATGTCTATCTGAGTTTATAATTCGATTTTTCTTTCAAAAATATTTTTAAGCTTTATACATATGTGCCAATTATTCCGGAATTTGAATACCACTATTTTCTAATAGTAATGTTTGCCTTATTTACTGATAGAAATTAGCGATTAAGTAAAGTGAAGATTACTATTTGAAAATAGTGATATTCAAAATCCATAATCATTGTAATACATGGTTTTATGTTACAAATTTATATAAAATTATTCAAAAGTGATTGCAAGAGATAAACTTATTTGTCTCTCTACATTAGATTTAAAGATAATTTTTAAATGTATTTTGGTTATTTAAATTCAGGTTGCAAATTCTATTTTTTTTATTAATACATTTATTATAAGTAACTGACTTATTGCGAATAAAGTTTTATGTAAAAAATGTATTTTAACTTACTTTTGCTCACTGATTTAAAAATAGTACTGATGCATCCAACCAACAAAATTTTAATTTTTTTTTATCATTTAAATTTCAGGAACAATACTATAAATGAGTATTTTTTATTTATTTTCCTTCCATATTCAGTAAGTAAAAAAAAATCTAACTGGTGCAAGAACTTTATAGCCAAAAAAAATAATACTTATAAAACGCAATAAAAACAAAATGCTTGTAGTTGTAACCTCATCTTCATTCAGCTTTTTAAATACGCTTCTCAATATTGACACAGCTTCCAAATACATTTTAGCACATATTTTACGTGGTTCTTCAAGACAGAGCCGCAGAAAATTATATTTAGGGCAAGTAAATCACAAAAAATCGAATAAAGGTGAACATTTAGGGATTTGTATTGAAATTTTCAATGTTAGAACAGAAATTATATAGAAAATCCTTTAAGACAATGAAAATTTAACAAAACTATCGAAAATTGCGACCAAGTAACTTAGGTGCAAATAATTTATGCATTCAGATATTTCCCAGTACCATACAAACATAAAATTGTTTAACTTACTTTTGTGTTCTATTCATTTATTTTCTGAATTGAAATCTTATTTTTCTCAATACATACACAATATTTTACTCCAAATTCTCCCTCCCCCCCCCCCCCCACCCTTTTTTTTAAACAAAATGTATCACACGTTCCTAAAATATTTTCGACATATGAGGGGGTTAGAATGACAGTGGTGTAAGTCAAAAAATTGGAAAATCTAGATAACCATATTTTCACTGAACGTATATTAATTTCTGTTCAGTGTGACAGTCATATAAGTCATAATTCAGTTAGGAAGTCGCTAGAGGGCAAAACAAGTTGGACCACTTAATGTAACGACAATACAACAAGTTTCACAAAACCCTCATTTCTCAAATTACTAAATATTGACTTACTCCACTGTCATTCTAATCCCCTCATATATTATTTGTATCAGCATTTTTGTTATTAAAAATCTCTAAAAGAGCGTACATTCAGTCTTGCAAATGCTCTTTATTACTGAATTGGAAATACATCTCCACTTAAGACATTTGAAAGAAATACCTTTAATCAAAATGGATCAAAGACGGTTGAGGAATTACGTATAAACTGTTTTTAATCAACAGCGCTAAATAATTTAAAAGGCAAAGCTCTATAGACATTTTTTATGTTTTCAAACATATATTTTTTAAATATAAAATGATAAGAAAAGCAACGATATATTTTAGAGGTAATAACAGATACCTCTAATACACACAGAAATACAATTTATAATCTTACCTCTGTATTTGCTAGCATAATCGGAGTGACTGTTGCACAAACTGACAAAATTAGTCGACAAAAATCACCTAAATGTTATAATTACATATTGAAAGCCATTTCTCCCAGAATATTGGGGAGTTTCCTCAAAAATCCGGAATGGCCATATTACGAGTCCACGACGTCGTATTCAAAGCCAAGAAAAGCGGTTGTCCAATTTATCTTAAACATGTTTAAATAAAAATAAAACTGAATATGTTCCGATAAATAATCATGATGTGCTATATCATTTACAACATGCATCATTATCGTGTGCAGTGGTAGCGGTTCGCGCCGATTTTCATTGGTATGGTACCCGGTCCACCATAACAAATGTGGGTTTTTTCGTATATTAATTTTTAATATTCAAATATATGCAAATAAATTATTTAACTTTAACATGAAAAAAATCTTACTTTTAGATTAATAAAATTAATTATTTTTTCAAGTAATCAACATTACTTTTATATTTATCTAATTAATTACAATATTAAACACACCATTAATTATAATTATTACCATGTAACTTGCTTTAATCAAACATTATTTGATTGAAAAATAAAAAAGCATACAAATCATACAAAAAATACTCATCTAATAATTTAATAGGCAGAAATAATAAACGTTTATTGTTGAAAAATGTATTCGTAAATGTATTCGGTTATAAATTTGTATCCAGAAATAAGTATAATAACTTTCTTCTGAACAATTTAACCCTTCAACGCCCATAAGTATACTTATAACTTTATTTTCAAATTCATAGGTTGTATTGTTTTTACTAAAAAAAAGAGTAAAAATAAATAAAATTTATCAAAAAGTACATGTTATTAAAAAAGTGGCACACAGATTTAAGATCGCATCACAGCAGCAAAAATTAATGAAACATTCGAAATACTATAAATATTAATTCAATATTTACATTCAGGCAAAAAAATAATGTTAGACTTACTGCTTTTTTGACATTTTCATCCCCAACAAAGAAGACCAACTCAAGTCCTTGCTTGTCTGGAGGAGGTATAAAACTTTGGAAAGTTATAGTATCATATCAAAAAATCCGAGAGATATGGGACATTTTCCCCATGATTAGGTAAACTCTTCTAGATACCAATAAAA
Source organism: Maratus michaelseni (assembly GCA_963931845.1). Taxonomy (NCBI): domain Eukaryota; kingdom Metazoa; phylum Arthropoda; class Arachnida; order Araneae; family Salticidae; genus Maratus; species Maratus michaelseni. The sequence goes on along the minus strand of OZ007586.1, from coordinate 70,713,548 downwards.
GCGCTACATACATATTCACTTAAAGTCTAAGCCTAGAGATCCTCTCAAAGACGTATCACCTGGAGGTGACAATGAGCGTTGGCGGGTTAATTGGTATTAAGTCCTTTTGAACACTGTAACAACAGTTGGCGTTATGCGATTAAATTAAATATAAAAGCATTTACAATAATTAGCAAACTTTCAATTTTAAGTCGGTCCTTCTGAGTTCAGCCAAAATGATGTTGATTAAGTATGGGAAATTAATGAAATTCAAAATATTGCAATTTTTGTCAATTGAGGCGTTGCGGATAAAGCCGAACTCGACAAAGGATTGTTTTTTAAACATTACTTGGAAGTCTGTAGTAACTGATGTCATTTCTTATAAGAGTCCAGTTCGACTCTAATACTCTGAAAATTGCTTTAGAATACAAACTGACAAGCTGGCGATAATGATAACGTGTATATTTAAACTAATGATTCTCGAAACTTCTTTGCGAGTTCGTCTATGACCGGCACCTTAATACGAAATCGCTTTTTTGTTACCACTAATTTTTAATAGAAATCTTTGCTTTGCTTAACCGCAGATTTCTATTAATTATTTATTTTTAATTGGGATAACACAAAAAGAAGAAAATTGGCAGCTATTCAAAGACGAACATACTCGTCACCGGTCAACAATGCATTAATATCCGCAACGCCTCAACTTTGATTGTAAAAAAAAAAATGGAATTAATATTTGTATTATGATAACACTGTATATTTCAATAATAAAGACTGTTTCTAAATGTTCCTTATGTGATAGTAATATGCATACAAACAATATTTTTTTTCATAGATCTGATACCCACAGCCGTATAGAAGTAACGTTCAAATTAGAAATGGACGTTGCAACTCAAGGTTTACTTTTGTTACGAAAACATGAAAGCACTTTATTGGGAGCAAGTGCTGTGCTTGCAGTTGCTCTCGTGGATGGATATTTAGAAGTAGGTCTTAGCGATGAGAAAAACGCACTTATGCGCATTCAGCATTCGGCTAGACGTTTGGATGATGGCAAATGGCATACGGCAGTATTTGACAGGTAAGTATTATAAAAAATGTTTTGTGTAATTTTAGAGCTAATATCCCTTTTGCAATTAAAATAGTCCATTAAAACGCACTTAGACAATCTAAAAATTTAAATATCCGAAAACTTATTCTTAATGTTCGACAAGAGGATATTCCACAATGCTGATATTCCAAAAAATGAACTGTATATAATGAACCAATTACAAATCCACGCAACCCAAGTAGCACAGATTGTTGGCCCATCGTTAACAGTTTGTGGAAACCCTTGAGAAAAGGTAAAAGTTGAGAATTGTAGTGTTTGAAAATGCTTGGGGAATGATAGGGTACAGAGTCCCCTTTAATTTGGAGCGTATCTGAGCAGGTAATGGTTGGACATTTGTTGGCAAATGGTTCGTTGGCCTACAGCACGGCAAAACAAGTATTTCTTACTGAGGACAAACGGGCCAACGTTGGACCAACCATTTTCTGCTTCTTGGGAACACTGTTTTCATTGAACACTATAAACGGTAAATTTTGCTCTCCAGATGGCGTAATCATGGGTAAGGTTAAGAATAAGATACAATGATCTCTCATTTATGCGTCTCTAGGTTATACGCAATTTTTCAATGCCCCATGGAAAAGTATTTTCACATAGGAAATAATGAATTAGGTCTGTCACTTAATACACGCTGTCAGTTATTCGGTTCTTTTCAATCGTATACAAGTGACATCTCACTGCATTTATTAAAAGAGGAGGAGATTGAATGTTCGTGTTTTGCCAATTTATTCTTTCAATGTATCCATATTTTACCAGCATATGATCTTTCATTTTTTATCATGTATAAGAAAACCATTAGCTCTCGGAGTTTTGAAATTGATTCCAAAACTATTTTGCTATTTAATGTATAATTATGTCTAAACGCTAGATGCAACGACAATCTTGCACAGACTATGCAAAGAAAATAAGAATTGTAATAAGATATATCAGTAAAATCTAGAACACCTGGCAAAATTCAATGCGTTACTATTTTTATCTTCGAAACAAACAGGAAGTGCTAAACTATAAAACTGTTCTACTTCTTCTTTTGCTTTAACTGACGTGGCTATGCGTACAGACATGACGTAGTTCTTTCCAAATGTATAAATCTGGCACCTTGAAATAATTAATTACAGTAGACTCTCTTTAATTAGAACTCCAAGGGAACGGAGAAAAATTCAGATTAGCCAAAAAAATCAATTTTAAAGAAAACTATATGTAAGTGAATAATGCATTTGGAAGTATGTCATATTTTTTAAAACTACTATTCTTAAAAATATTTGTGAGGGATTTCAAGGACGTGCCAGAACCCACATACAAAAGTGTGCACAATCCTATGTTATTTAAGATGGAATGAAAGCTAAACAAAATAAAATATTTTACACTCTAATGATATCTTTTGATTAATTAAGGATCTATGCTATTCGTATAAAGTAATGAGCAATGAATACCAATAAAGTATACATGATATAAGGGTCTTTCTCTAAGTAATGATGTATGTTACATTTATTTTTTAAATAATTATTAATTATGATAATATTATGTTTTGTTGATAATGAGCATTTGGAATAGCGTTGAGTTTTTTTTAATTTTAAATTTCATTACATATATTTCCTATAAACGTTTCCACACCATTCCAATATAACGTCATCCCCCCCCCCCCCCCAAAAAAAAAAAGTAGTTTTAAAAATAAAACGGTGATTAGAATAAATGGATGTTTCTTGTATTTAAAAATGTGTCCTATCCCGACTATTAGATTTTCCCCTTGTTTTAAGGGATACCCTGTCCCTTTTTCAAAGCTAAGGCTAATTAAGGAAATTAAATTTTTATCTTCATATAAAATATGAAAAAGTAGATTAGGCGTAAAATAATTCTGTTTACTTGAATATCATGTTGTAATGCTCCTTTTAATATTGTAAAATTATTTCCCCATTGAATTCATTTTTTAGGCATAACGACTACGCCATGCTACAAGTGGATGAAACTACCATTACTGCTTGGACTCCTATAACAGAAGCAGAAGGCCATCTTTGGATAGGTAAGTTATTTCTATAGTAGCTCATATAATGAATATTAGTATTACAAATATAGGTTTTATTTACCAAAATGGTCCAATCGGTTTCATTAATCCGGAGATATATATATATATATATTTCAATAATTGTTAAAGTAGTCAATACTTTCACTTTTTTTAAATCTCATTTTTTCTTTTTGCTGAAATTTTTCTGGCCTTCTATTCTTTTAAGAAATATTAATATAAATCAAGCACTGGGCTGTATCCTTCTTAACTTATTATTTTATTAGAAGTACTATTAACAGTAGGATTTTAAAAATGTATTCATTTCACTAGATGCATATTAACTTATTGTCCCATCTAATATTTAATGCTAATGAGGACGCACAGCTCTTATTCGTTGTAGTCAAATTTACTTACAAAAAATTCATTTAAATACTGGAAATTTTATTTTTCTGAAGGCAGAACGTTGTGTTCTATGTTATGTTATTTCTTTCATTGCATCAACAAACATGAATTTAACTTAAAGGGAGATTGGTTTGGTTTAGCAACTGAGAAGAATGTAGATCTCAATGATTTAATTCAGAATTTTCCTTAGAAACTCTTTTTAAAATTTTTAGTCTATTTTTATTTAGAGCGAAAGTAATCTATATCCAGTGTTGTAGTTGTAAAAAACCAGGTGTATACGCTATAGGTAGAGAGTATACGCTACAGTTTTACTTGAGAAATAGAGGGAATACGAAGCTTCTGTCAAAAATCCTGAGAGTATACGGCTTATACCACCGTATACCCTCCACTTCAGCCCTGTCTACATCTATAGATAAAAGTTGCGAGACCGAAACTAAATTCAATCGGAGATTTGTTATGCCGTAATCTGGGGCTGCTTTGCATCGTTTTCGAGAGTTTCTATAACAAAACTCGTTTAAACCATTAGAAAATTGTAAAATGAATTTTGAGAACGTTGTTGGTCTAATCTAAGAGCCTTTGAAAACAGTTCTATTATCATAAAATTTCTATAAAAAATATACATTTAATTTTCATTAATCTTCTAAAATTGGCGCATAGTATAGTATACCACAGAAGTGGGTAATTTTGCACCACCTAATATACTAATTAGTTTAAAGCAAGACAATACTTTGGAGTAATGTATAAATAGGACCACATAAAATTTGTTATGTTAACATATAGCATCACGGGATGATCAGAACTGAAAGGATGCAGATGTTTTAAATATGAAAGAAGAAATTATCAAAATTCATAAAACACCAACTCACAGTATTTAAGATGTAAAAAAAGCCACTAGTACGAAAAAATTGATATTTTATTGGCAAACAAAAGGCACAAGTTTAATTATTGATATCAAAGTATGAGAAAATGTCAATGACTGTGGGAAAAAATATTGGGTACTAAACTTAATTTTAAAGGTATTTTAGTGACAATGAGCGTTTATTATGAAACAAGGTGATAAGGTCCTATTATTCAAAGTATTGCCCATCGTTAGCTACAACTTTTTTCAATCTTTCCGGTAAAAGATGGATTCCTTAGCGGACAAACGACTCGTCTTTTGAGGCTATCCATGAATCAAGCCATTTTTGGATATCTTCAAAGGAACTGAAGTGCTGTTCAAAATGGTGATTCTGAATGGATCCAAACAAGTGGTAATCCGAAGGAACAAGGTCTGGGGAATAAGGCGGGTGGGGTAGGCACATCCCATCCCAGCATCTCTAGCGTTTCCTTTACCGTTCTTGAGACATGGGAACGATCGTTCTTGTGCTAGAAAATCACCTTGTTGTGTCTTCTGGAGTATTTCGGTCATTTTGCTTTCAATTCGCGGTTTAGCTGCACCAGTTGTTTTTGGTAACGATCTCCAGTAGTAGTTTGACCAAGTTTGAGTAGCTCCGAATATACAATCCTCTGGGGATCCCACCAAATACGGAGCAACACTTTCTAATGGTGGATATTCGGGCTTGCTGTTAATGTACTAGTTGCCCCGGATTGAACCATGATTTTCTGCGCTTGAGATTATCGGAAAATATCCATTTTTCATCCCCGCTGACGATATGAGGCAAAAAACAACCTTTTCCTTCTTTGCTGCTGAAGCAGCAATTCACATGTGCGGAAACGCCTTTCAATGCCTCTTTGTTTCAATTCGTATGGCACCCAATTTCCTTGCTTTTGAATAACTTACATCGACTTAAAATGTTTCAAGACTGTCGTTAAGCGTTTGACATTGATCTGAGTCCAGCAATGCCGCCAATTCTGCGTATGCAAATTGTTTTGCTTGGCCAAGGCCCGCCTTGTCGTCCAACTCCAAATCGCCATCTTTGAATCCTAGAAACCAGTACTCACATGTTGAAATCGGTGAAGCATAATAGCCATAAGCTTCGGTCAGCAAACGACGACTTTCAGCTGCCTATTTCTTCAAGTGGAAACAAAAATGTAACGCTTATTGCGTTTCGTTTAGTGATGGGAGTATTCGAATCCAAAATGTCTGAGGTCTCGATTCAGCCATGTTCTCAGGTGGTCTCGATTCAGAAAACTACATTTGAATACAAGCTACCTGACATTCGTATCGGCGACGAAAACTGCGGTTGTCTGTTTTCATAACTCCAGCTTTGTTTTCAATCATCCAGTGAATAAATGCGAGTATTCAAATAGTAGGATTTTTGGCGCTGTTCCAACTTGTCGCCCTAATAGCTTACGATTAGAAGGATGATCAGTAATATTCTAGATTTGAAACTTTGTTTTATGTTTTCGTGTGTGTACAGCTAAGATTAATTTTTTTTTTTCTTTTAGTTAAAGAGCATATGAATTTAAATTTCAAATGGTTATAATACATACAATTCTGAAAATTTGTATTTAAACATCATTAATATTAAGTTTTAGAATTTTTAAAAATATAACAGAAAATAATTACTCATGGTGAAAAATTAATTAGTATAATTCGTAAAAGACTGTTTTTCTTGATTATGGAGATTAACCTTTGTAACAGATTGAAAAATTATTTACTCAAATGTTAGAAAACATAATTTTAAGCATGTAAAAAATAATGAAAAAAATTGTAAAATTTAAAAATTAATATATATTGGCTAAATGTTGCTTTTTCTTTAAATATCTGGAACAAACAGAAAAAAATTACATATTTCTCATAAATATTGTCGTATTTTCTAATACAAAATTGTAAAGTATACGAACTTACCTTTGTAAAAAATCTATTTTTGGACATCTCCAGCCTTTTTAATTTTTCAAGTTCAATTTAGCAATAACAATAACTGCAACTGCTTTGTTGGCGGATAGCCTAGTGTGGCTTTTAAAAAACTATAATAATAAAGATAAAAGTTTTTGTGTGTGTGTTTGTGTTTGTCTCCCTGTGTACTGTATTCTAAAGAGACTGCTGCACGCAGAATTACAAAATTTGACAGGAAAGTACGTATATATCTGAAGTCATGCACCTCGAAGCCAGTTTGATTTTCTCGATTTTTAACGTTTTTTATCGAATTTCGCCGTGATTTTTCCACATTAGTAAAAGGAATCCGGTTTCAATCTTTTACCTCAATTAACAAAATTTTGCCCCCCCCCCCCCCTGTTTTCAATAAAATTTATTCGGAATTCCAACAGAGATTTTTGAACACCCAACCCTGGGTATGTTTGAATGGATTTTCGTTTAAAAATATAAAATAATACAAATTCTAGTGTACGTTGCCGAAGGCAGTGGACCCCAAAAATCAAGTTCGTTTTGAAACATTTTTGTTTAAAAATATAAAATTCAAGAAGACCGGAGCGAGCCATAGCACGTCCAGTGTACACTGATTCCCCTACTCTATATTCGTTTGGATGGATTTTCGTTTAAAAATGTAAAATCATACAAATTCGAGGTTTGTTTTGTTTAAAGACAAACCGGAGAAGGGGGGGGAGAGACATTATGGGGAGAGAGCCCATCTGATGAAAAATTCTTAGTTATTTATTTCTCTTATAGTTCAATCAATCAAAAAAATTTAAATAATCTGAATGATTTTCTCTTTTTTTTTTTTATAATAATTTTACATAAGTTTTAAAACAGAAAATTAAATTAAATTCCCAGACCTATGGAGAGGAAACTGCCCTCCCCTGTACCCTTCCCTGTGTTTATGATAAAATAATGTACCAATTAGGTACCCCCTCCCCCCCGTTCAAAAAATAAATTAAACTTAAAATAAATAAATAAATAAATAAACGCCCATACTGACTTTTATAGAATATGCCTATTTAAGGTTATCAAGTATAAAGGGTATTACGTATTAAATTAAAGAACAAAGTTTATTACAAGGTTCCCACGATCCTTGAATTACAGATACCATTATTACCTAATTGCAACCGTCACATTATTTAATCGCAGAATATTCGTTATTAAATAAGACGAATATTGCTATTTGGAAATAATGATACCCATTTAAACCCTATAGGATGCTCATTTGAAAAATGTACTTAAAAAAAAAAAAAAAAAATAGAAATATAACATTTAAAATAAAAAAAAATAGTAAAACAATCAATTTCGCATACTGGAAAGAAAAATTGTACATTTTGAAAAAAAAAAAATTGTCTTGATTTTGTCAACATTTAAACAAAAATTGCTTCCTGTTCTGGACTATTTATCAAGTCTGGGGGTCTTCATTAAAGGGTTACCATTTAAATTTCTAAAGAAAATTTTACCATTCAAACATTATACGAAAAAGAAAACATTATAACAATTTGAATCTTCATCAGAACTCAAAAACATGGAAACAAAAGACAAAAGATTGTTCTCAGAGCTGTAATGCACGCATAATCAAAAAAAAAAAAAAAAAAAAAAAAAAAAAAAAAAAAAAATAGAGAGAGAAAGAGAGATTTTGCGTAAAATAAACATTTGATGGGTGAAACAGACGATATGTCGCCCCTAATCTCACTTGAACGAAGTCTGGAGCAGTTCTCAGTGCTACAGCATTTGAATACAAAGTATTCGAATGTTGGTTTCGATTCTGAAAAGTTTTCGAAAACTAAGGTATCGATTCTTAAAAGATCTCGAATCGGCCCATCACTAGTTTCGTTGGCACAAAACTCGACATCTTCAATGTACAAAACACATCTTTAGTTTACCCTTCGACTAAATGAAATATATTGATTCTTAAAGCTAAATGACAGGGGTTTTATATGCCGTTGGCTGTCGTAACGCCCGATAACTTCCTGTACCACTTGCGCCATCTGTTATCAAGCCTTTAAAATTAAGTTTAGTACTCAATAGTTACACATATCCCTCTCCATCAGCCATCTCTGGGACTGAGAAAATATCTCTTTTACTCAAAATGTTTGAAGAGATTTACTTCCAACTCTTTTCTCCAATTTGTTAAAAAGTTCGTTTTCATTCATAAGTTCATTTTTTAAGGTGTCAGATACCTTTAAGGCTGCTCGTCAGTAAACTTCCCGATTCCCCGTGCTAATGTTATTCCTATGGGCGTAGGATGCATTCGTATTTTTAAAATATCTCCTCGGAAAATTAATATTTTTAACTTCTGTTTTCTTTGTACTGTTCTTAAAGAATGTCTCTTTTTTTCTTAGTTGTCAATTTTTTTCTAAAATATATACTGAATTTTATATGAAATGTTAAAATCTTATTCTGTTTCGCTAAGATTTGAACACATAAAAATATAAATTAAGCACATAGTTTAGAAATATTTTGATAACTAAGAAAAAAAGATACATTCTTTAAGAACAGTACACAGAAAACAGAAGTTAAAAATATTAATTTCCAGGAGAGATATTTTAAAAATGCGAATGCATCCTACGCCCATAGGAATAACATTAGCGAGGGGAATCGGGAAGTTTACTGACGAGCAGCCTTAAAACTGAGAAATTGCATGTAAAATAAACACTAATATGGATTGCAATAAATCCACACCTGATTAACTTTTGAATATGAAATTTTAAACACACATTAAAAGAGGTATATTCGAACAGTTAATGTTCTGAAAAAGGGTGATGCGTATAAAGTTTTTTTAATTTAATTTAAAATGAAATGCTTTTTTAATAAATTAATTCACCTTATATGCTTTGGGCGCAGGATTTCTCATAATTGAATTGTCAAATGTGAGCGAATTTTTTTTATTGAATAGAGATATAATATGTGTTTAAAATGACATACACTGGATAAAATATAATGATTAGTTTTGAAGAAAAAATGTAAAAAAAAAAAAATCAAAATTTTGAATTTTTTAAAAATAAAAATAGTTACAATTTCTAAATTTTTTACTTGATAAACATAATAGTAGGTCATTTTGTGAATCTCTAAGTTCAGTCAAAATTTCATGAAATTCTATTCAGCTATTTTTGAGAAAGCATGCGTGATAAAAAAAAAGTTTTGAGAAAATTGACTTTAAAGGTAAAATTATCCCTTAATCATATAAAAAGAGCTCAAACAGTTTTAGACATAACGAATTTTTGTATGAGGTTTCTTTTAGAATGTTCCTAAAGACTCAAATTTTATTATAAGCTATTAAAAAAAAAAAATTACACAAAGATGTCTGACCCCTTAAAGTTTCGTTTATTCAAAATTTTCATCATGGCACTCGCTGTCGTTCCATCTTCGTCAAAACTTTAAATGACACTTAGGTAATATTCATTTTCAATAATTTACAACTGCAAATACGAAAGAATTTTTGTTCATTGGTTTCTGCTTTTTCTGAAATTTTGATAAGATCTCTTCATCCCGTGTAGAATGGTACTCCTTTTTTTTTTCGGGATGAAGAAGAAAGTTTTTAGGTGGTGCAAAGTTGCACCTGTTTTCTTCGAAAAATAACCTTCTCCAAATTACTGTACATCATCTAAACTAATAAAAGATAATAATATTTAATCAGCTAATTAAGATTTTATAGATATGATTTAAACAATACGTGGTTTATACACATAAATACTCGTAAATGACATTTAACTTCTTATTCATTAGTTTTCTAACAGGAAAATAATTTTTTTTTAGAAAAATTCCTGCAAAAATCAAAATATTTTTAGCAAACAATGTTATAAATGGTGGTGAGATAAGTTACACAATTACATGGTTTAATAGAGTCTCGCCTGCCGGGCAGAATCGAAATTGTTTGAAAATATTGATTAAAGTATTTGCAGGTAACGTTGAATCGTCTTTTCAAGATTGCTGCAAAGTAACACCTGTAGGTGCAAATAAGTCCCGTATTACGATATGCATTAACAAGGAAGTGGTTTTACAGTCACCATGGTTGAAATGTCATTCTTTTAATAAAATGCAACAATTCCAAAAAGGAAATAATACCGTAACTTGAACCCAAATATAAAATATTTTAAATCAGTCCTGGCTATCTATTGTGTTACAGCTAGTGCAGTTACGTGTTATGGTATTGGTGAATGACGTTAATACTCTCAACATAGTAGATCCAAGACAGTTTTAACCAGTGGCGTAGCCAGAGAGGGGGTCCAAACGCTCTGGATACCAGTAAAATTGTAAAGTTTCCTTCACCTTGGTTATCGATAAAAGTTCTCTGATTACATAAAGCAAAGAAAACTTTACAAAATTAGTGGTATCAAGAGCATCTGGACCCCCACCCTGGCTACGCCACTGGTTTTAACACATATTTTTATGTTTTGAATCCAAATAACCGTAAGTGACGGTATCTATTGTTTAGTTTGAACTCACAACTGTAGCTGGTTCAGTTTAAAAATTGAAAGTTTTGCAAAGAAATCACATCCGATTCATTTATTTGCTTTAAATAGGTGAGTTTAGGTTAATTTTCACAATAGTTTTTCTACAAAATTATTTCATATGATATGATAGTAATAATAATATATAATAATGAAGAGTATGAAAATATTTGTAAAATAAGTTGACTTCGGTCGAATTAATGTCAGCTATGATATCGCGAGTTAAATTTTACCCATTCAATCCGCTTGGCAGGGTTTCCTTCCAATATATATTTTCAAGGTTCGTATCGTTATTTTCGAAATATAATATATATCTTATAGGATGACAGAAAATATCGATTAACTAAGGCAAATATTACTATATTTTAAAATAGCGGTACTCAAAAGTTAAAATCGCACGAATCCTGATTTTTGTACCTGTATAAAATACATAGAATATAAAGGCAACAGCAATTCAATTTGTCTCTTATTTTTAACTATCCGCTATTACACTTAGTATTTTCATGGCGTTTAGATAGTAAATTTGATGTTGTCCCATGAACTTTCATTTTCTTTGACAGGCTATTTTAGAGTCCTTCTGCACGGGCCGGGTTATACTGGACCCGACCCGAAACCCCACAAAATTCTTTTCATTGACTCGGAATGAAAGCAAATGGATACACATTTTAACGCAATTATAGAAAAGAAAAAGACTACGATTACACCTCTAATACCAATTTTATCTTTTATGTAGAAAAATAAATATGCATAATTTCATTCATGGGTGATTATAATTAAAGTCCCACTTTCAAAATGCTATAAAAAAGGAACCACTGGTTAGAAAGACTTGAATGATGAAATTTGAACTGAATATACTGGAATAAGGGGGAAAACGGTATGGCATAAGAATGAAAAAGTTCCAAAGTGTATCAATAGATGGCGCTGTAAGTGGCACAACGAAAGTAGATTCGACTACAGGTGACATTTTAAATTGAAATACGACGTCTTTGGCATGAGTTGCACAGTAAACAAACCGTACTGTTCAATGTGCATGAGTGTTCCGGTTGTTTGACGGAAAAAATGACTTCCAAATCAGTCAACAGTTGTGGTACTGTTAGTGGAAAGTCCATCCACCACGGCAAGGTCGTACCACATTCGATGGGAAACATCGGTTTTTAATTGTCCTTGGGCCAAAAACCGCATAAAAAGCACATAATGATTCGTTTTTTAACTGCACATGAGTGTCTTTTAATTTGCAAAGTATGCCGCTTACAGCGCCATCTATTGATATACTTTGGAACTTTTTTTCTTATGCCATACCGTTTTCTCCTTTTTCCAGTATATTCAGTTCAAATTTGAAGTCATTTAGACCAGTATTTCTTTTTTACAGCATTTTGAAAGTGAGACTTTAATTATAATCACCCTGTATATAGTTTTTCATCTGAAACAATGTCCTGTATTTTCTTTTGAAAAATTGGATTAACCTGAATCTAATCCGCAAGAATCAAAATTCAGCCCGAAACAATTAAAGTCAACCTGACTCGCAAAGAAAAACCTGTCAACCTAACCCGACTCGAACAGATTCACGGGTCGGGTTCCGGTATAACCGGGTTACCTGAACCGGTGCAGGCTCTTTCTCTGTGGCAAATTTTCCTACAAGCTGAACATAACCCATGATTCAACAATAAATCCCAGTTATACCCTCGGGCATTAATATTAGATGACAAAAGAAAGAGGAGTTATACTTTTTAAAACAGAAATCTCAAAGAATCCCAATAAATAATTTTCGGAACAAGTGGGTTAATAAACCATGTTCATTTTCTCCGAAAACTTGGCAAAAATATTTGAGTTGACATTTTTATAAATATAGTTACTTTTTGTTTTTCTGCTCTCGATATTCAAATTTTTTTCCCTTCATATTTCTGTAAAAACGATTCAAGAAATATAAATTCATGTTTATATATAAATATTCTAAAAATAATTAAGTTTGCCGATTATATAAGTTTTAATTTGGAGAAATGAAAATACAAAAAGATACTTCCAGTCTTTCCAGTTCCAGTATTTTGTCATCGCAAAAAAAAAAATAATAATAATAAAAGTCAACACAAAATGTTGAAAATTGTTTCTCCAAATCAGCTTTATAAATTAAATTTTAAATCAAATATGAAGAAATTTCGTCACCGTTTCTTTAAATGTTCTTTTATTTTCTAGGAGGATGTTCCACGATACCGCCAGGTCTACCAGCAACTTATTATTTTGGATTTATTGGGTGCTTACATGCTGTGATTGTGGACGATGAAGCTTTAAAAATTACAGGACAGCCATGCACGTGACAACAGCAAGTACAAAAGCAAATCAGTAATGGAATCTTAAGTCACAGTTGGCAATCTCTATGGAGATCAAAATGAAGATAAAACGAAATAAGATAAAGTATGAAATGTACGATTTGGCATATTTTTCCATGAATGGTGATGGAAATTCAAAATGTTTAAAACCTTTCAGTGAAAGGTTTCTTTATACCTACAGGAAAAAAATTGGTTTAAACCTAAATAAGCTCAAAAGAATTTCTATAGCTAAAATTTACTTTCATGGATTGAGATGTTGATATCGACCGTTTGTAAAAGATTCTGAAGACAACAATGAGAAATTTCATATAAGATTGAATGGTACATTTGTATAACTGAACAAAGTGAATGTGAAGCAATAATTCATCAAAAAAATATAACACATTTACTTTACAAAGTATTCAACAAAACAATGTGTAAAATGGATTTATTAAGCTATGTCTCATGCTACAATACTACATGTTTTAACATTTTTAATTATGTGCATCTAATAAATACGATAACATCAATATTTTTACCCCACCCATCATTTATTTTTGCTTCAAAAGAAAAGAAACTCTATCAGAGTATTTCTTCTTCAATCAAAAAATTATATACCCCCATAGAGAATGAAATATAATGATATTTTTAATCCATCCCAAGAGTTTACATTAAATTTGATCACTATCACAAATCAAAAGGTGAAGAACTGTTTTTGGGTTTTCTAAATACTGAAAAACAACTGTTTATGTGAGCATTATGAATGTAGATGTTTCAGAAAACATTTCTTATTATTTACCAGAGGAGATACTGAATATATTTTATGGGTTAAGAATCCTTCAAAAGATAATAAACATTTCACAATTGTACGTACCTGTACAATAATAAGGAATAACGAAAGTTTTTGCACAAAAGAAGGATTTCAGCTTTTGTTTGATTTATTCACAGTTTGATCAAAAGAACTTGCCACAAAAAAGATCTTATGTAAACTAAACTAGCTTGATGCAAGCAGTACAAAGAAGTGTTTATCTTCAAAACAAAACAAAACAATAAATCCTGAATGAAAATTATTTATACAGTAATAAAAAGAGATACAATTTATTGAAGGTATGACTTGTGTTTGTTACTTAAAGGGGGCCTTCAGTAAGCTAAATCTATTAATAAATGTTAGGGGACTGAAGTTTGTATTGTAAACAAATTTTATAAAGATTCACTCTATTGCACTGGTGATTTAGAACCAATTATGTTTTGTAAAAATTAAAATAATACCTTCTTATGAAAGTTTTATTCATTTCTTTAGTTATTTTAATTAAAAAAATATAGCGGTTGATCAATAGAAAAGTAAAATGAGAGAAATATTTCCATTACAGCGCAAAATTTCTCTCCCTCTTTTTCATTTCGAAGAAGAAAATATTAAAATAGAATGAAGTATTAAACCGCATTATATTTGCTTTAAAAATAAAGTGATCAAAACTTGGATCGAAAAAACTATTTTAAGGCAAATGCGAAGACTATAGCAGGGTAGCTACGGGTCAGGGAATTTTTCAAGGAAAATACCAGTATTTACTTATAGAAAACTCCCCTTATGTAACCGCACGATTACATAAGGCAAATTTTTCCTGAAAAATTCCCTGACCCGTAGCTGCCCTGGTATAGTCTTCGCATTTGCCTTAACATAGTTTTTCGATCCAAGTTTTGATCTTTTACCCTGTTATACAGAATTTTCTATATTAATAAATGCAAGGTTAGTCAAAAGAGCCTATAAGAGTCATAAAAAATTGTATGCTAATGTTAAACCAATGAAGACGTTCTTTTCAAATTTCTCGTTTACATTTCAATACTTTTTAAATGAGTATTTTTGCACCGTGTATCTAAAGTCGAAGCCTAATGTTGTATATTTCTACCCCCCACCCCCCCACACCTTTTTTTTTTTTTTTTTTTTTTTGCTGCAGTTTACTCAACTGAGTAAATTTTTACTCTTTACTCAGGTATAAAAGAGGGCAGCACTTCCCATTTCTGAAAAAAATTGGTTAATTGGTTCCAAAAATGAAAGTATTCGCGGAATGAAACTGCAATTAAATTTGTTTAAAAAAAGTAGAATGATACAACGTTAGACAATACAGGGTCATCGAAAAAGGTTGGACAGATTCGAAAAAATCCTAACTCTAAAATTATTTGAGTAAACGCAATTATTTTCTTTCCAAAGTACTTGGCAGTTATCCAAGATTTGTTAGATGTAGCTCTTTTAAAGTCCTGGAATTCAGACGATGCGTAGAATCCATGATCTGAAAATGCAAATCGCACCACGCATTCGCAATTTTCACTTTTTGCTTAGGCGATAGTGGATTCTTTCCTACTAAATCGACGATGCTGAAGAACTTTCTAATTTACATTTTTTGCATAACTCTAATAGCTTTAGACTTATACGCTATCCACTATGGAATCATTGAAGAAAATTGTGTGATTTGAATTTTCAGATTATTGTTTCTGCGATTCGTCTGAATGTCACGACTTTAAAACATCTACATGTAACAAATCTTGGATAACTGCCGAGTAGAAAATAATTGCGTTTACTCAATTACATTTAGAGTTATGATTCTTTCAAATCTATCCCATTTTTTTTCGATGACCCAGTATATATCCTATGTTAAGAGAATCATTTGAAAATATTGCAGTGCAAATGAGAAAATTGCAAAGAATGCCTCTATTGGTTTAACATTAGCTTGAGAATGTCGTCGCGTAGACAGCATAGGCTCTTAGGGCAACCAAAACGAATGACAGAAAATTACGTTAACACTTAAATGGGGAAACATTTAAACTTTTATTCAATTCTTTCTTTAAAGTCACCTATTACGTATATCTGCAATAGAGAATATAATTTTCTGTAAGTGTTAACATAATTTTGACTAAATAGTTTCCTCTATAAGTGTTAGCATAATTTTGACTAACCCTGTATAATAATTTAGAGAAAAAATAAAATTGAAAAATTTGAAATAATAAATGCTACGATATGAAGTCAAAGAAAAACAACGTGGACCTATTGAGTTCAAAGAAAAATACACTCCCTGCAAATTGTCGTTCGATCTTATTTCAGAGATAACAATACGCACGAAATTCAATTTTTTTTTTTCCCGGACAATTCTCAACATTTCCACTGTAAAAATCGATTAAAATAAACTGCTAAATATTTTCCTTGTTGAAAACACAACTAAGTAAAACCCTAAATATTTTAACCCTCCGACTATCGAAAATAAGACTATACAAGAACTAGCCATTGAATACATTGGACCCATATGTAAATATATAGAACTACCAAATAAAAGTTAACTACTAATTCATAATGAATATGAAAATAAATCATACAACATAATCTATACAAAGTAGAAGAAAACTATATTGTAATGATTAGACACATATTTTTGTTCACTAGATTAATTTTTAACACAATTATTCAAATTGGTAAAGAAATCATATGAGTTGTAATTTTCCAACTGGACGAAAAATGTCCGGGCCAGGCTTTGAACCTGGGATCTCTTGGCTGAAGCTTCCATGCTCTACCAACTGAGCTATCCCGGTCGAATCTGGAGAGCATAATTCATCCAGTTAACCTTATTGACTGGTCTGATATTTGAATCAGCTCAACAGAATAGATCGCAGGTAATGGAACTCCAGTAAACGCTGGATATGTGATTACACTAGATTAATTTTAACACAATTATTCAAATTGGTAAAGAAATCATATGAGTTGTAATTTTCCAACTGGACGAAAAATCAGCCAAGAGATCCCAGGTTCGAAGCCTGGCCCGGACATTTTTCGTTTAGTTGGAAAATTACAACTCACTTATTTTTGTTAGTTGCAATTTTTGTTCATGTGGCAAAAGTTGACAAAAATTGCTTTTGGGTTCAATGGGCTCACATTGGTATAGTCGAAAGGTTAAAAGAGCTTAAAGTATAAGAAATATAAAGTAGAAGGGAAATCGGTGTTGGAACCTCATATGTTTGAACTGAGAAGCTGGTTAACTATCTCTGAAGTTTCTAAAACACGTACGATCGGAAATATATATTATTGCCTCTTGCTTTATTCGGATTAGGGATGTAACGAATATTCAGTCCTTTTGCCGAATATTGAATGTTAGTTGGCAGGATACTTTGGACATTTGGCCGAATACTTTGGCTATTTAGCCGAATAGATGCACGATAAAAACGAATCGGATGTGCCAATCCCAAAACTTACTTCTAATGACTTTTGAGTAAGAGAATTTTTGAGTTGAGAATGATACTATAATACTTCTCATACATGTTAATACTTCAAAATTCGCTATCATAGCGAGAGTAAAATTCATATTTTTCGTCATTCTGCTGTACGTCAGATGCTTGCGAAGCGCCGGGTTACCTTCGCTTCACGAGCAGCCGATTTACAACAGAACTACGAAAAATTGAGAAAATCGCACAAAAATCGCTATCACAGCGCCCGCTTCCGTTGAAATAGTCCCAAATTCAACTGCGACCTGCAGGCGATAATCAAAAACATACACATATAATTTGGTTCAATTTTATGCATAACTTTAAATACTTTTCGATACTATAATGAAAATGGCACAAATATCGCTATTACAGCATTCCCTTCCGCCGGAAAATCTCCAAATTCAAGAATGACCTGCTGGTTATGGTCATAAACATATAAAAAAAAATTGGTTCAATTCTATGCATAACTTCATACACTTTTCGATGACACAATAAGGACAGACATATGGACGGACAGACAGACATTTTGTACAACAACATATTTCTCGGACTCTCTGACCCCTAAAACGCGTAAATCAGTTGAAAACCGGAAGTCGAAAAAAAATTCGATTATAATACTTTCTTCTACGTACGTAGATACGTACGATACGTACGTAGTACGTACGATACGTAGTACTACTATAGTTCTACGTATACTTTCTTTGATAGAAGAAAGTAATAATAATTTCTTCTGCTTTTTGCTATGCTTTTCTCGTGTCCAAACTTTATACTTTCTGACACATTCATGCAGTTATAGTGTCTGTCTAGAAGATATAATGTGGCAATCGGTCAACCAAAACGTTTTCGTAAGCATTGTATAAGGATTCAATTGAGAAAGTGTTTCGGCGAGTGAAGAGCTAACAGAAGTCGTTACGATCGACATTTGTCATTCAGCATAGCTCAACATTTATGGGATTCAATTTTTAAAAAACATTACTGGAATAGCTGGTTTCCATACTATATCTTCTAGATGCAGTCATTTCCATGCTTAAATACACAAATTTTGCTGGTATACTTATTTATATGAAGTTGAATAGCATTTCCCTGTTTTCTTTAAAGTCTAAGTATCTTTTAAAAAATGATGCCAAAGTTGGAGATTTAAGTAGATTTTAAAAACACAACTATTGGGGAAAAACTGATTATAGGTGTAATACATTTATATGGTAAAATGAAAAATGCTATTCAATTCTAAAGTACTTTAATATTAATGTCGGCAAATGTCATGCATATATAAAAATTACTTTCAGCCAAGAAGATTCGCACTGTTATTATTTCCAAGAACAGCCTTAAATATATTTAATTGAAAATGTTGCAGAATAAGTCAGTATATTAAGAAATCTCTTAACACTCAGTCAATTTTAAATTGTATATAATTTTAAGTTGTATTACTAGGTTCTTTACTATCGAAATAAATGCAAATAAGGATGCTATATAAATAAAAGTATTTTTCTTACTGTATGTTTGCACTGTGCAATTAAAGAAGCATCGTAACTTTAATTAATAAAATGCATAATATTATATACTCAATTTCATGCTTAAAATCGCGAATGAATTTTTTTTCACATACACTCCTTGGAACAACATTTATTTCACCAAGGCATTGAAGGAGTTGAAGGAGCCTGATTATGTGGAAGAGTAAGTATTATGCATGTTCCATCAACAGTGAATATATAAGAAAGGATAAAAGTATGACTAGGTAGTAGAAATGAAGAATATTCTTTATATTTTAATGGAAATAACGTTATAATCCTGACTTACAGAAAATCAATTTGATATGTTTGAGCATAAAAGAAGAAAACACAAATTCTTAATTTTTGTATTGAAATAAGTTTTTTAAAATAAAAAATAAATTCAAAAGTACATTTAACAGTGATAATAATGAATTCGTTTTTAGCTAAAATGTTTATGAATTACACGTATCTACAGATAAAATTAGGCTATTAGTAATTTGATTTTAGTAAAAGTCTTGTTTGATTAATTAGCATCAACGTGTTACAAATATTACAAAAAATACATTAAGCTGTTAAAATTTTTAAACATACAAATAATAAAATACCATTTTTTTTCCAATTTAATATTTAAAAATTATACAGGGTGTCCCAAAAGTCCTTGACATATTTTAAAATTCAATAAAAGATCAAGCAATTGACGTACGAGAGTGTGAGGTTTGGACGAAAATGCTTCTTATGATCTGAAATTTTATTTAAACAAATAAAAAATTAGTTCCAAAAATTTCTCATAGATGGCGCTGCTTCTGGAAAGTTATCCAATAGATAGAATGCCTTTATACATAACAATGGTGAAAGACGCACAGGGCGTATGCACAATTTTTGTCTAAACTATGGCAGCCCACATTCCAGAAGTTAATACGAGGGGAAGTCGGAAAATAAGTTTCCCCTGGTGACTATGGACAGAGGTGTGTATGAAAGACAAAAAATGTAATGAGACATTAAAGATAAAACATAACTTTATTTGGCTAAGATGCGGAATCCCTGGTCACGGATTTTTTATTTTTTTAATCGGTTAAAAAAAGGAAAAAAAACGCCAAATTTTGGAGACTGTGATTTCTGATATGGTAACCCGGCCAATTGTTAAATTGCTGGATTTAGTTGTTTTTCGTAGATCGTTCGGTTTTTTATTACTGGAAATAATTTATTTAACTGTTTTTGCCAGAATTTAATAAATATATTTATTCAGGTATTTTAACGAAAGGTAACTTATAATTTATAGTTATTTAAAGTTGTTAAACGAGTGGAAAGTAATAAATATTCAAATATAGATATATTTGCGATTGATGCTCTTGAATACGACATTTGGTGGAGAAAAATATATAAGTTTTACGTATTTTTAATTTGTTCATAGCTACAGCGCCTAGAATATAGCGCCTAGAATAGCGCTTTATTCTAGGCGCTGTACCATAGCGATTACTTTTTTAGACAATTTCTCTCGGATAAGTGCCCTCTGCGGGATCATTTACGTACTAATAGATGTCGGTATGAAGGAATTTTTGTTTGAGATTGCTATTTAACTAAATTAATCTAACGATGTTTTTTTTTCTTTTTGTCTTGGAAAGTAATGTTTTTGACGGAATTTTATAAATATACCTATGATTTGAAGAAGTTATTTTATGGACAATTTCAGTTGGATAAGTTCCCTCTATAGGATGTTTTAAGTAGCAATAGATGTCGGTATGAAGGAATTTTTGTTTGAGATTGCTATTTAACTAAATTAATCTAACGATGTTTTTTTTTCTTTTTGTCTTGGAAAGTAATGTTTTTGACGGAATTTTATAAATATACCTATGATTTGAAGAAGTTATTTTATGGACAATTTCAGTTGGATAAGTTCCCTCTATAGCATGTTTTAAGTAGCAATAGATGTCGGTATGAAGGTATTTTGTTTGAAAGTGCTATTTAGCGATATAAATGAATTAACGGTGTTTTTTTGTTCTTTTTTCCTTGGAAAGTAATGTTTTTTGACGAAATTTTATAAATATACTTATGAATTGAAGCAGGTATTTTATGGACAGTTTCAGTCGGAAAAGTGACCTCTATAGGATCTTTTAAGTATCATTAGATGTCAGTATAAAGGAATTGTTGTTTGAAAGTGATATTTCGTGAAATAAATTAATCTAACGATGTTTTTCTTTCTTTTTTTCTTGGAAAGTAATGCTTTTGACGGAATTTTATAACTACACATATGAATTGAAGCAGGTATTTTATGGACAATTTCACTCGGATAAGTGCCCTCTATAGGATCTTTAAAGTACGAATAAATGTCGGTATGAAGGAATTTTTGTTTGGAAGTACTTTTTCAAGGAATAAATGAATCTAACGATTTTTTTTCTTCTTTTTCTCCTTGGAAAGTAATGTTTTTGACGTAATTTTATAAATATACCTATGAATTGAAGCAGGTATTTTATGGACATATTTCAGTTGGATAAGTTCCCTCTATAGGATGTTTTAAGTAGCAATAGATGTCGGTATGAAGGTATTTTGTTTGAAAGTGCTATTTAGCGATATAAATGAATTAACGGTGTTTTTTTGTTCTTTTTTCCTTGGAAAGTAATGTTTTTTGACGAAATTTTATAAATATACTTATGAATTGAAGCAGGTATTTTATGGACAGTTTCAGTCGGAAAAGTGACCTCTATAGGATCTTTTAAGTATCATTAGATGTCAGTATAAAGGAATTGTTGTTTGAAAGTGATATTTCGTGAAATAAATTAATCTAACGATGTTTTTCTTTCTTTTTTTCTTGGAAAGTAATGCTTTTGACGGAATTTTATAACTACACATATGAATTGAAGCAGGTATTTTATGGACAATTTCACTCGGATAAGTGCCCTCTATAGGATCTTTAAAGTACGAATAAATGTCGGTATGAAGGAATTTTTGTTTGGAAGTACTTTTTCAAGGAATAAATGAATCTAACGATTTTTTTTCTTCTTTTTCTCCTTGGAAAGTAATGTTTTTGACGTAATTTTATAAATATACCTATGAATTGAAGCAGGTATTTTATGGACATATTTCAGTTGGATAAGTTCCCTCTATAGGATGTTTTAAGTAGCAATAGATGTCGGTATGAAGGTATTTTGTTTGAAAGTGCTATTTAGCGATATAAATGAATTAACGGTGTTTTTTTGTCCTTTTTTCTTGGAAAGTAACGTTTTTTGACGAAATTTTATAAATATACTTATGAATTGAAGCAGGTATTTTATGGACAGTTTCAGTCGGAGAAGTGACCTCTATAGGATCGTTTAAGTATCATTAGATGTCAGTAAAAAGGAATTGTTGTTTGAAAGAGATATTTCGTGAAAAAAATTAATCTAATAATGTTTTTCTTGCTTTTTTTTTTCTTGGAAAGTAATGCTTTTGACGGAATTTTATAACTACACACATGAATTTAAGCAGGTATTTTATGGACAATTTCAATCGGATAAGTGGATATAGGATCTTTTAAGTACGAATAAATGTCGGTCTAAAGGAATTTTTGTTTGGAAGTGCTATTCAGCAAAATAAATGAATCTAACGATGTTTTTTTTTAGTTTATATACATGTATCTGTCACCGCACCTTAAACGAGTTTCGTGCATTTTAGAGATTCCTGCACAGCGAGTTTGCTGCATCCAGTGATGTTTTTTTAAGTTTTCATGTGCGCGCAGCGCTCATACGTCTGTCTGTGACCGCGGCATAAACGAGTTTCGTGCATTTTAGTGGTTCCTGCACAGCGAGTTTGCTGCATCCAGTGATGTTTTTTTTTTTTAGTTTTCATGTGCGCGCAGCGCTCATACGTCTGTCTGTGACCGCGGCATAAACGAGTTTCGTGCATTTTAGTGATTCATGCACAGCGAGTTTGCTGCATCCAGTGGTGTTTTTTTTAGTTTTCGTGTGCGCGCAGCGCTCATACGTCTGTCTGTGACCGCGGCATAAACGAGTTTCGTGCATTTTAGTGATTCATGCACAGCGAGTTTGCTGCATCCAGTGATGTTTTTTTTAGTTTTCATGTGCGCGCAGCGCTCATACGTCTGTCTGTGACCGCGGCATAAACGAGTTTCGTGCATTTTAGTGATTCATGCACAGCGAGTTTGCTGCATCCAGTGGTGTTTTTTTAGTTTTCATGTGCGCGCAGCGCTCATACGTCTGTCTGTGACCGCGGCATAAACGAGTTTCGTGCATTTTAGTGGTTCCTGCACGGCGAGTTTGCTGCATCCAGTGATGTTTTTTTTAGTTTTCATGTGCGCGAAGCGCTTATACGTCTGTCTGTGACCGCGGCATAAACGAGTTTCGTGCATTTTAGTGATTCATGCACAGCGAGTTTGCTGCATCCAGTGATGTTTTTTTTAGTTTTCATGTGCGCGCAGCGCTCGTACGTCTGTCTGTGACCGCGGCATAAACGAGTTTCGTGCATTTTAGTGGTTCCTGCACGGCGAGTTTGCTGCATCCAGTGATGTTTTTTTTAGTTGTCTTTGTTCATTTTTTTAAATAAACTGGTACTCAGTGTTCACTTTGAGGTATCTCTGTGGAGAGGAACATGGCACTTGAAATGGTATGTTAAAAACTGTATGTATATTTTGTAGTAATGATTTCTTTTTTTCATTTGTTAGATCTGTATGTTCAACAGATTGCCCATTTTTCATTACCAACTACATTTGTTTGAAAAAATGTATTTTTGTTTTATTTTGAGTGTTTCCCAAAAATAAGATTTTGTGTATTTTGTCATTTGCAGAATAAATGGTTAAGTTTCATTTCTTACTACTTATAAATTGTAAAAAATGTGTCCATTGCATCAAAAGTTTTAAAATACTTAGTTATGAAATGTATGTATCAGATATATCCATAATATACAATGGAAAATATAACATAGTAATAGACTGTTTTGTGTTTGCAACCAAAACGTCATGAATGACGTCACAACTTATTATTATCACAAATATTTTCCCATGATTCCGAGATCATAGCGTATTAGAAAAGATAGATATTTGCTCGTATTTTCATATATTTTTTATTCTTTATAATGCGTAAATAGTTTACTACGTGTATTTCTTAGTGAAAAGAAAATCTCTCAGTTTAAATATTTAGATGACGCAATAATTTGATGTAAAGGTTATGGAGAATTTCGAATTTCAATCGTCGAATGTATAGTATACTCTGATGTTGTAAGGCTCTTTAAAAGATTGATATAACGTAGACTACTCATTTTCTATTCTTCTTATGTTGTAAATGTCATTTTTACTTCTTTTAACTTTATTCACGCATAAAATTACGCATTCCTGTGTTTTTAAAATGCAAAAGGTTGTATTTCCCATAATTCCAAGATGTTGGCATATTAAAAACAAGTCTGGCGTGATTCTGAGACGCACTCCTGTGTTTTTAAAATGCAAAAGGTTGTATTTCCCATAATTCCAAGATGTTGGCATATTAAAAACACGTCTGGCGCGATTCTGAGACGCGCGCCAAAAAAAAAGTCGCCAAAATTCCGTGACCAGGGATTCCGCATCTGTTCCCTTTATTTTTCTACAGAAGTACCATGTGCATTGAGACATTTGTCATAGCACTTTATAAGCTTCAAAAAGCCCTCCAGGGAAAAAATCTGGGCTTTGGATACGGAACGGCTATGGGCGAAAGACGACACAGCAGTTGAACGCGAACGTGCAAGACCATTGGATAGAGGTCGACCACGATAAAGCAGATGGCGCTGTTGCAGTGCCAGCGCAGATGCGCGGCATGGCGCACTTGGTACTTATGTGGAAAAATAAAGTTATGTTTTATCTTTAATGTCTCGTTACATGTTTTGTCTTTCATACACACCTCTGTCCACAGTCGCCAGGGGAAACTTATTTTCCGACTTCCACTCGTAATACACATCTATCCATCCTCCCTCGTTCATAGATTAACATACAAGATAGGACAAAAGGACAGTTACAGCAAAATCTGTAATGACAGCTATCCTAACGTTCAGCATCGAAGATGATGCTCGTTCTGGACGACCCATAGACTTCTAATATACTAGACACCAAATTCGTAAACTTTTAGAGGCTCCAAGAACACCTACCCACCAGACGTGCTTCCCACCTGATTTATTGCGCCAAACCGGTTTTTCTCCCGCCAAAACCTGCTTGGTATTTCCGTATTCCCGCCGAAACTGAAATCGAAGTTTACCACCAAAACAGACAGTCTCTAAAGCGCCAAATCCGAGCTGATCTTGGGACAAACTTTTCCACCAAATAACAAAGGAATCTGCTCTCTTCTAGTATTTTGCTCTGAGGAATGACCATAATATTAGTCTATTATTGCAGTCAGTGACGTTTGTCGTAAGTGATTTGCCAGGACCTCGCGCGACGTTGCGCCGGCCCTGACCAGAAGACTGGTATAATGCTGTGGTGGTGCTACGTTACAAAAAAAAGGAGGGGAGGGGGGCATTAAAAACTTCGCCCAATCATCTTACAATCAGCGATTTATAAACTTTTGATCAAAATTTTAACAACGACAAGACTTGAATTAGCTCTAGACTCCGCTCAACCTATATAACAAGCAACAAGCAGGATTCCGCATTGGATTTAGCATAGTGGATTATATTCAAACAGTAAAGGAATTTATATAACAACATAAGGGAATATAATTGACCTCTCTGCCCCGCTTTTATTGATAATGATAAAGCATTTGATTATTTCTGTCTACACACCAGCAGTAATAAAATCTGTGGAGGACATCGGTGTTGCGCAAACTTTTTAATTTTAGCTCCTCTGAGCGAGGGATCACGTGACATGGTGTTTGATTATTTTTTGTCTCCTTGATGTAAAACCTGATTGACTGTTCATTTTATTTTATTATTGTAATTTATTTTTGTGATATGGCAACTTTATGTTTTATTATTTTAATTTAAAAAGAAAAAGTAGATGGTTCTAGAAGTTTCTTAGATGTAACTTACAATTTGAAGACGTGATGTGTTTTGAGAAATGTTTTCCATTCGTTTTTGTTAAAATAAATGTTTTGTTTGTTAATTGGAGATATCTTATTAATTCTTCAAACAAATGGTAAAATCGGGTAGATGCTTAAGAACTAAGCTATGGGTTTTTCTTTTTTTTTAACTGATTTAAATAGAGTTAGTTGAACACTTTATTTCTGGCGTCCGTGATAGGACTGTTTGTTTGAATGAATAAAAGAGATGTTGCTAATACGAATTGAGAATGTCGTTAATGATTTTAAGAGTTAGAAAAATGAAAGGGCAGCATTTTACTGCAGTTTCTAAAAATGTGGAAATGGAAAATCAAAAGTGAAGATTTTCATGTTATTAACTGTCAGAGTTTGTTAAATCAGTTATGCGGTAAGTTTAAAAGGCTTAGTTTGACTGCAGAAAAGATTATGGAATTACTTAACGAAAATGATTTTGAAACTGAATTTGATTCAGCCGAAGCCGATAGATACTTATAAAGTTTGAAAGTTAAGTTAGAATATGAAATAGAACATAAGTCAAAATTTGTCAACCAAGATTTAACATTGCCTTCGAATATAGTCTGAATAAGAAAACCTTCGATATCTTCGATCTTCTTATTCGTAGACAGGAGCGTAGTGCCCAACGACGCGACGAGTCCTTATCCCTTGCGTCTCCCTCTGCAGCTGGAGTAGTTGTGTGCCGCCCTCAAATTTCGGTTGGGAGGAGAGGCGGCCCGTTTGACCAAGACTAGTTCGAGTCGCGGAGGGCCCTCAGGCCCGTGTTATGCAGCTCGTATCATATCTTGGAAGGGAATCATATAGATCTCACTCTTGGACCAACCGATTACGAGGAACCGGGCCGGAGGCTCGTCAGACTGAATGACGGCGTCCAGACCTAAGTCGGAGCTTGGGTCGAAACCAATCCAGAGCGTCTATGCATAGTCAGAATTTTCTGTTCATGACGGGTAGGACTAGTAGGAGTCTTAAAAATAACTTTCACGCTACTAATCTCGATCGGGACCGCCTCTTTGGAGCTTTTGAAAGGAGTTTCAACGTCCTTCAGAGTCGGATAGTGGTATCTATCATAACTTTCCGTTTTTGTTCTAACATTTCTTATGTTTTGTTTGTTTTATATGTCATGTATTTCCGAATAACCCCCCCTATTGGGTCGACCAGCTACGCCTGCGTTCTGCCGTTGGAGTTTGCTGGAGGGAAAGTTTTAGGGGGCCACGCGGAGACAACCTAAGCCAGGACGTGTCTATGCGTTCAAGGACCCCTCTCCTCGAGGTCCCGGGCTAGCGAGAGGCCCCTTCTCTTCGCCGGAGCCGATGAACAAGTCGTTTCCTTCCTCCCTAGGACTCGATGATCGGAAGCTGTGGTAAAGCAAGAGTTTGTCGGGGGAACCCGGCTTAAGGTCTACGGCTTTGTTTCTTCTTTTGGATTCCGGTTCCGAAGCTGTCGGGCGACTCAGGCGGACTCCCCAAGTGTTTTGTGGTGGTGTCCTCTAATTTTGGGCTCCACCACATGTTGCAACGACCTCTGTCGTCTAATCATTTGGATTAGGGGAGAGATACGCAGGAGGCACATCCCTCGTATGCTCCCCAGACCGAACAGCCCCCCTGAGGAGATGCGCGGGTAAACCGGCCCTCCAATGGAGGATTTCTCGTATGGGTTCACGAGAACCTGGAATTGGTGGTGGAGTACGTCCGCCTTCGGCAGCGTCGCTTGTCATACCGCACCACACAATCACTTTTTCTTCGTGTAACGGAGAGTACAACCCCATCCTGGAGATTACTGTCTGCCCAGTGCACGCATTTCTTCGAATGAACGTTACCAGTCAACAAAAAATGGGCCTCGTCCGTCCGTCCAAAGAATGCGTAAATGCAAGCTGTCATCCTCGTCATACCGGATGAAAAATTCATTCGCAAAATCTAGCCGATGTTGCTTATCACCCGCTTGCAACATCTGGGCGTGTGGAGAACAGAGCGAAGAATCTTGCGGACCGTAGAATGGACAATATTCCAAATCCTGGTTCGAGGCTGAAAAAGGTCACGTGGCACAGGTAATTTACCCAAAGAACTTCTAACTGATAAGAAGCAAAGCTACTATTGCTTTATCCCATGAACTGTTTCGTTGCCTGGCGGATATTTACATTATGTTTACGGAGCTTTCCTTTCTTTACCCAAGAAGTTCTTCGCCTGGACCAGTGATTATGACGTAAATAGAGTATCCACCATTCTGCAACTGCAGAACGCGTGCACCCTCAAGAGAAACGTTTTTTATTGTCTCATGAACGTCCGCAACAGCCTCGACAGGAACGGAAGGCCCAGGCACAGCGCCTAGAATACATAGTGTGGAAAACGGCTACAAAATTGAATCCAATAAATGCAGAACGATGCTGAAAAGATAGCGGGTCGATCACAGCGACATATTCTAGCAGTGGCGTAGACAAGGTGGAGGTCCAGATGGTTTGGACACCAGTAATTTTATAAAAATATTTTTGCCTTATCTAATCGGAGAATTTTCTGCGATATTGAAGGCGAAGAAAACTTTATAATATTATTGGTTTCCAGAGCATTTGGACCCCCCCCCCCCCCCGGCTACGCCACTTCTGCTAGTTCTTTTCAACGCAAACATTGTATAAGAATCGAACTGAGAAAACGTTTCAGCTGGTGGTAAATATTTTAAATAATTAAATTATACCCTATTTCCTTTGACTTGGATACTGATTTTCATAAGCTTTGAAAATATGAATGACCAAACATGAATGACCATAATGGCCAAAAAACGTGATACGCATTCTTTTGTCCCTGGTTGCAGTACTCGATACAAAACAGCAAACTAGAAACTATCCCTATTTAGCATACCAAAGGATGAATCTCTGCTAGAAGAGTGGAAAAGATTAATTCCCCGATATGATAAAAAACTAACTACAAAATCAGTTACATCTGAAATATACACTTACAAGAAGATTTTATTAACAGAAATTATGTTCATGTTGTCAATAGTGAAACGGTTACTTTTGCTATAGGTAAATCTACTTTTAAAGCAGATGTCGCTTCGATCGACCTATTATTGTACCGCATCGTTGCACGTCTATCCGCTACAATTTTTTAGCACTTTTTAAAGCATTACTAGTTTGGCTTTTTTTAAATTCCGAAACTTCGCATTCATTCCAGAAATTCCCTATAATTTTCTTTTCCTTACTTAATGGCAGATATTTCGTGACTTCTTAAAGTAAAAATTCTTGTTTCAGAAATTCCGGTTTGAATTCGAAAATTTTGAATTAAAAAACGGTAAAACCGTTTTCCGCACTATGTATTCTAGGCGCTGCAGTCCAGGCCGAAATCAATCACATGTGCAACCAGTTTCTTCAAATTTGCACATCTAGTCCCGTACAGCTTTTACAGTACACGGACCTCGGCGTAACCCATGTTTTCTGCGGTAGACACGCAATGCCTCTGCGGCATTTTGTCCGTTCATGTAATAAATCTTTGCAATTTCCCTACATTTTTACCTGTAAGCGACATGTTGTTCAGAGTGCAAGAAAGCAAGATACGCGGCAAGCATTTCACAGTGCCTTTTCTTTCCCTTAGTGCGACAACGTCAGTCGTGACGGTGTCTTACGCCGAATTAGGAAATCTGCGTACCTTCGTCTCTTCTTCTCGTTTCAAAGGAGATACAGTACGGTGGGATCAGAGCCGAAGAAGACACAGTGTGACGAGGCTAACGAAAAAGAAAGGCTACCGCGGTTCTTTATTCATATCTTTTTACAGACCGCGGGAGTCACATGATGCTCGAATGCACCAATGGACTTTACCCACGTGACGTCAGCTGCGGGTATAGAGAAGAAATACACCAATAGGCGTGAAGAACATTTTAGCACAGCTTCCCCTTCGTCCAATAAACAGTCTTTTTCTGAGGGTACATACCCGCAGAGGTGTGACTGTTGCCACTCGTGGGTAAAGTCCATGAAGATGCACGAAAAGAGCATCACGTCACTCTAGCGGTCTGTAAAAAAAGATAAGTGGAATGTACCGCGGTAGCCTGTCTTTTTCGTTAGCCTCGCAGTGTGAAATGTGACGTCATTAGAAAAGAAAACCGTGATCTAGCGCGACCTACGTTATACACGGCCGGTGCATGACGTTTAAACCGTCACATGCAGTGGATCATTTTTGCACGGCGATTGGTGCAAAGCGGCGCGCCCACAGTTTTGCACCAATCACCGTATAAAAATGATCCACTCCATGTGACGTTATAAACGTCATGCACTGGCCATGTATAACGTAGGTCGCGGATCTAGTGAGCTTAATATATTTTTTCTGCTTTCTTCTTAGTCTGCCTAGCGGCGGCGATTTTCGCGGTACAGGTACATTTCCAATACTTTTTTATGATTTTTCACAATAAAGATCACATTCCAATAAAAAAGTAGTTGTTGCCATTTGAAATTTTGTTACTGTAGCCGTAACTGTTGTTTTTCATATGAACCTTGAGCGCATACTTTAAACTAAAATTTCATTCAGTTTCTGTGAACGGTAGTATATAGCTAGGGGCTCATATATCAGGGTAGTTGTTTCATAATCACCCTGTATATCAGCTGGATTAACGTGACCAAGGACATGTCGCCATTATTCTGATTGTGTTAGATGTCTGATTTCTTTAACCCGCACTGAAAAAAATGACTCTTTCAAATCTGAGTAAATCAATGTTTTCATTTTGTTATGAAACTTTTTTTTTTCAAATAGGACGATCCGATGCTTTCAATTCTGAAATACTAGAAATAATCAGAATATTGAAACATGGACATACTCAAAACTGAGCACATAGAGGCCAGTTCATACTCATTTTTAAAACATGGACATACTCAAAAATGATTAGAATCAGTTCAAACTCATTTTTGAAACATGAAAATACTCAAAAATGAGCACATAGAAGTCAGTCCATACTCAATTTTGAAACATGGACATACTCAAATATGAGCACATGATGTTTCATTCTTGAGTGTGTCATGTTTTCAGAAATGAGTATATAGATGTTTCAAACTTGAGTAATTTTGATTCGGAGCCATTTTGACTATGCAGCATACTCAGATTTGAGTATTTTTTGCTGTGTTTTGAAAATGTCGTTTTTAGAATGCGGTTAGCAACAAAATTAGACCATTCCCCGTGTTTTTTTATCTACCACAATGCAACTGTAGAATCACTCCAAAATAATTTTCATATCAAAAGCATTAATTGTCTTACAGATGGAAAAGGCTAACCTGGCTCTTATCCAACACGACATTAACTCTAATCTTGGGATGTTTAAAATTTTCAAAGGTACTAAACGACTTTTCGCTCTTAAAAGAGTCAACTTAATTCCCGATGAATCACGAATTCGAGCGAAAGCACATGCAGCATAAACATTCTTAGAAGCATCGACAAAAACATGTAAGTCGAATGTTGCATTTGTGCCTACATAACGTGGCATTGCCACATCTTTTAACAAATGCACGTCATTTAGCCATAAACAAAATTTATTTACCATGTCCTCAGGCAACATATCCTCCCAATGAATAGTTTGTTGCAAAATTAAGTTTGGTAGTAGGTAGTAGTGTAGTTATAGGGCAAGTATCCCAATTGGATCAAATATCGATTGAAAAATAGATATAATCAGTCTCTTAGTCACTTTAACATCACATGTCAACATTATTTACACTAAGCTTACATTTCAGTGTATCGTTATCCAAGTTCCACAACATTCTTAATAAAGATGTATCCCCAAAATGTTTAGATGTAAATTTACAAGCAACATTGCTTTCCCGACCATTTAAGTTAAAACAGCCTCTAGACACAATAATTTTAGCCTATTCAATAAAATTATATTCTTCTTTGACATTATTTACACCTGTTACACAATTATCAACATAAAATTATTTTTTAAACTTATGAATCACTTTATTGAAATCAAGTGAGGAATTGCCTAAAAGGTGAATGATGGAAGTATCCAGTAAATAAGGAGAACAGGATAGCCCAAAAACAATACGACAATGCCTATAAATTTGTATTTCTTCATCGCATGGGTAAAAGAAACACAAATAATCGCTATATTTCGGAGCAATACTCATAGCTGAAGGAATGCTTTTTTTTTTTTTTATATCGGCACTCAAAACAATAGTAAACATTCTGAACCTATCTACGATGTCTGATATGAATTCTAATAAATCAAGATCTTTAAATAAACACTGGTTTAAGAATGGTTTTCCCGTTTCGTTAGCAGAAGTATCGAATACGGGTCTTACTTTTGTAGTTTCACTACTCATCTTTATAACTGGCCTATGCGGCAAATAATGACATTTATTATCCAATTCCTTTTATGGCACCCTTTCAATAATGTTTAATTCTTCCCATTCTTGAAACACCTTTTGATAACTACCTAGAAATCCACTTTCTTTAGCACGTTTAATCATTTTCTCATGACGCATCAAAGATATATTTCTATTATCTGGCAAATGATTAGTTTCATGTTTCCAAGGTAACTCTACTTCATACCTACCATCAGGAAGTATTGATAATTTGTTTTCAATATCAATCTTTTCCTCAACCATTCATTTTTTTTGTTTTAACATTTTCAATAGGATCTAAGATACCCAAAGCCTGTAACTCTCAAGTATTTTACTGAAATATCTCGCGCATGCAAAGACAGACTGTATATTATCTCTAAGATTTTCCTCATTTGTTTGTTTATCAATGAGAACCCATCCAAATCTAGTTTTGACAGTAGTGAGTCCCGAAGACAACTGTACAAAATCCCTCGTTAATAACTTACCGATAACTTGCACCTAAGAACAGATCAATTTCATTTTCCTTACATTTGGTATAGACAAACCTTACATCAATATTATAAAGAAGATTTATAAGAAAGCAACAGCAACTATCTGTTTGAACAGAGGAAAAGCAAAGATCAAGGTCTGACAAGGACGTAACCATTTCGCCTAAGCTTTCTACTGATGTCTTAGAAAATATTTTCACGAAGTTGGATTGGGAAAACAAAGGGATTAGAAAAAAATGAGGTACCTAAGCCATTTCCGGTTTGCTGACGACATTTTAATTTTTAGTAACAGCCTTGAAGAATTAGAAGATATGTTAAAAGACGGCGATGTTCAATTCATTTGCACCAAACAGAAGAGAGTCTACAATAACACTGAGATTAAGGAAGTGCAGAGTTATGTGTACCCTGTAGAAGAAATAACATTGGATCATCATTGGAAATCAACAGAAAAATAAGAAATGGGTGGAGTGCTTTTGGGAAGAACAGTATTATTCTGAAGAGTAACATGCCTCTTTGCTTGAAAAGCATTTTGCGTGCACTAACTTATGAAGCAGAAACATGGATGCTAACAAAATAGATTGTAGAAAAATCATGAACAATATAGCGAAGTATGGAAAGGTGTATGCTAGGTATAACTAGAAGAGGCAAGAAAAATAATAAACTGGATAAGAAGTCAAAAGGAAGTTTTTGACATTGAGATAATTAAATGGTTAAAATGGGCTGGGTACAAGACAAGACAATAGATGGAGTAAAAACTGGAGCGATGAAATCGGAAAAGTGGCTGGAGTTAATTGAATGACCAAAGTACTGGACAGGAACCAATGGAAAAATCTGGGGAGATTTACATCAAGTAGCATATTGAAAACGGGTGATATACATATTGCCCCGATGACTTTTCCACTTTCAGATTTTAAAACATATACGATATACATACATTAATTCTGTAGCTAAATAGAAAATATCCTCAACTATTCTAACTTAAAAGATCTGAATTAGAGTATCTTAAATTTATCTGCACGTGTGAATGAAAATTATTCCACAGATGAGGCAGAAACAGAAAGTAACTCATTTTGATGTAACGATGATTTAAAGATGGTACTACACTTTCAAATCTCATTTGTTAACATTTTTATGATTTCTGTTATTTTTTAGTGTCATAAAGAACTAATCATATTTAAAATTGATACCAAATTATTTCAAATGCTTGTTAAATGCCAATTTATTGATAATATTGAAAATGCTGCATGTTGAATTCAGATATTTTTCTCCAGGGGAGATTTCGTCTGTTCCGGGGAAAGGGGGGCACCACTGCAAAGAAGGGGGATTCCCCTCCCCTGGAGTCACCCCCTAAATTCAACAGTCTTATCCTCTGTTTTGAAAGTTTACTCATCAGTTAGATGCAACACTTAATACCTGTAAATTGTACTAGCGATTCATAAGTCCTAGATTGCATTTTTGAAAACGGGAAGTGGAGATGCACAAATGAGTAGTCAATCAGTCACTGTTCTGTCAGTCTCATTCACTGTTCAGTCCTCTGTTTTGAAAGTTTACTCAACACTTAATGCTATTTTACTTCTAACTTGTACTAGCTATTCAGAAATTCCTAGACTGTATTTTCGAAAATGGGAGACGCTCAAATGAGTAAAGTTAATCAGTCACTGTTCTGTCAGTCTTCCTGGATTTATGTGAAACAGGGACCTTCCTTAGACTTTTTTAGAAAACTAAATGAAAGTAAAAGCGTTTTTCTTCCAAAGATATTGGGGTTAAATGATCTTTTCATTGTTTGAGTTGAACTGGGGAGTATGAACATGGACCAATTTTGAGGGCCCTTTATTTTAATATTTTTCTAAAAACTTTAACAGTATATGATATCTACATTTCTGATTCTGGTTACACTATTTCATGAAACTTACTTCTAAAGACAAATGAAAACAATCACAAGGCTTGCTATTTCACCTAATATTCATTCAATTATTAGATCATTTTTTTTTTTTCACAACTGTTACTTTTTGCATTTACCAGTTTAATATTTTTTTCTAATACTGAACATGCATATAGATAACATGTAAAATCATGATTGCATAACAGAAATTATGGTAACAACAATACGAGCCCAGTGTTGAAAATAAGTTTCTTTCTTTTTCCCAATATATTGAAATATTATGGATTATATCATTGTTTATGATGTGTGATTTTCAGCTAAGTCTCAATTATTTTGCCTTATCCTCCATTATGAGATTTCATGTGACGATTTTATTTAATCAGTTTTGAGACTAGCAATTTTGTACTTTCAGAGTAAAAAAAAAAGGGGTTAAAAACAAGAGATGCATTTATAAATTTATTTAAATATGTATCTATGTGTTCATCAATACACTGCATAACATTAAAAATGTTTAATTTGTTGTGGTAGTATAGGAAAGAGACCCCCTGAATAAAATCGGGCCCTCTGCCCCACTCTGAATTAATCAAGCACTCGAGAAGTAAACATATTTGGAAAACATGAAAATTTCAAAAAGTTTACACAATTTTGGTCACTGCTGTATTTAAATGAAGTTCATAATTTTCATTTCATTATTGCAGAGCAGATGTAATACTGAAGATATGTCGCTTTCTATGTAATTTGATGCAAAACCCCAGATTTAAAGTAGTGATCAAAACTGAACACTTTTTTAAAATTTTCATGTTTACAAAAAATGAAATGTCTCATGTCGTGCAAATATTTACCAATTAAAATGAAGTTTAATGTTAAATAATAATAAAAAAACCTCGCATATTTTTAACCCTTTGTGACTCAACAACTCTGATTTGAAAAATATTTACTCAGATATTAGAATACATCATTTTAAGCATGTAAAAATTAATTAAAAAAATTTAGAACATAAAAAAAAAAAAAATATTGACTAAAAAGGTTTTTTTTTTTTTCACATCTGCAATAAACAGAAAATTACATATTTCTCACAAATATTGTTAATTTTCTAATAGAAAACTGTAAAGTATACGAACTTACACTTGTAAAAAATCTAGTTTTGGATGTCTCCAGCCTTTAAAATTTGACAAAATTTACGAAGTTTATTTTAGCAATAATGATGTGAAACTGCTCAAATGATAAATGAAACTTTGGCATGAAAAATTAACTCAGTGCATCGCCGTCTGTTGTGAATTCTATAAACATTTTATATTAACTATTATGTTGGAAGATAATAACAACAAATAAAATAGTCTTTTAAAGTCCACTGTATAAGTAACATTGAATTTTGGGTATGTTGCAGTTATGCAACGCTGTGATACAAAGGATTAATATAAAAAATGTCCTTAAATTTAATTTCAAAATGAAATTTTAAAAGTATCCACAATTGAAAAATATGTGAATTTTTACACATTGTTAAAAAAAGTGTATAACCCACACATAATGAGAAATGTCCAAACCGGGAATCGAACCTGGACCCTTGGAATAACGCTCCATTGCTCTACCATTGACCCAGCTTGGCACCTCTCACTTACATATGCCAATAAGACTACATATGCAGCACAAGGTGGAAAGGACTTTCATGAGCACACAACCCTGTGACAAACATGAGATGAAATCAAAGCCCCGCATAGGTGACCACATAATTTGTAATTAATATTTCAATTGATTTTCAGCAGTAAAATTATACCATTAAATTAGTGAACAATACGTGAATGTTTGCCGCAAGGTTATGTGCTCATGAAAGTGCTTTCCATCTTGTGCTGCGTGTGCAGCCTTACCGACCTATGTAAGTGAGAGATGCTAAGCTGGGTGCCGTCCCCGTAGCTCAATGGTAGAGCATTGAAGCGTTATTCCAAAGGTCCAGGTTCGATTTCCAGCTTGGACATTTTTCACTTTGTCGGCTATACGCTTTGTTTGCAACGTGTAAAAATTCACGTATTGTTCAATAATTTAATGGCGTAATTTCACTGCTGAAAATTAATTGAAATATTAATAAAAAAATATATGTATCCACAAATTTTGACATCACTGTACAAAAGAACACATAACAAGTTCATAACAAATATATAACAGTCTCAGAATATCCTTTTTCTAAATATGCAGATAAAAATATAGAAAACAGTTCTAACAGCCACTTTTATTTTGAATACATATATGTATGCCCAAACATTCAACTGTAATTTTAATAAAGTTGATTCTGATCATATAAGTAACTTGCAATACAACCCATACAAATACTGAATAAATACATACACATTAAACAATGCAAATAATAATTTAAAAAAAAAAGCAGGAAGCAAATTTATCAAATACATTTCAGTTCCACACAAATTAGATACATCATCAACTTGACTGTTAAAAGGTTTTATGCATTATATACAGGGTGCCCACTAAAGTCCTGTCCACTCACATTAACCTCAGAACAGTAAAAGCTACAGTCATGAACATTGTGTCTAGATATAGTAAAGTAAGTGGCTATACACTATGTAATCAGACAGCTAGTGGCAAATTATGGAGTTAGTGTTCCTATCTTGAAAAAGGTACAAGATATGAGAAAATAGTTAGTTACAAAGTTGTAGAGCGTTTTATAATTAGTATGAAATGATGTTTTACTATTAACTTTATTAACATGCCTGAAATATAAAGTTTTATATCGAATCACCAGCTTAAATAATAGCAACTGCATGCAGGAGTGTGGCGTTATAAGACAAATGCACATTTACTAATAAAAGTAACACATGTAAGCAAGGCACGGTTTATTTTAATAAGGAAATCAACTTAAGTACGTTCAGTGTGTCCACCATCAGAACACATCAGTCGAGTGCATGATGAACTCTACTGATGGTGAACACAATTCAGCCACACTTCTGTATGAAATTAGTGGAATATTTAATCTGATAGGATATAAAATATTCACATTTCTGGGCTTCTAATAGAATTACTTTTACACGTAAGACATCATTTCATACTAAATCGAGCCTGCTCTACAACTTTGTAATTCACTTTTCTCTCGTATCTCGAACCTTTTTTGAGAAAAGATTGCTAACATCACAGAGTGCTGCAAGGCGTCTCATCGCATAGTGCATAGCCATTTTACTATATCTAAAACATGACGTTCATGGCTATAGTTGTGGCAGTTTTGAAGTTAATTGAGGTGGACAGGACTTTGGTGAGCATCCTATATATATGAGATTGAATCTAACACAATGTCTTATACATTTGTTAGAATTTAAACTTTAACTATGTCTGGAGATTTTAGAAGGATATTTATTTTTAAAAAAGGGGTAAAAGGCCAAGATTAAAGATATTTTTGTAAGGGTAAGATTTTACAGAATTAAAACAGCACAAAACTCAAGAAATCCAGGAGAGCTTTTCAAATTCAGCACAAAAATACTTAGAAAGGCAGGTTACTCAGTAAAGAGATACAGCAGTAGCTTATGAAATAAAAAAGGTCAGAAATCTGATTTTAAAATTAAAATAAATGATTAATACGACCACGGGCAGCCATAGGATCATGCAATATTTTCAAGAATACCACTTAAAATAACTCCATTTTTCGAACATTCCACTTAAAATTTTGATTAGGATTTCTTCTAGGAATCTAACT
This sequence comes from Maratus michaelseni, assembly GCA_963931845.1. Lineage (NCBI taxonomy): Eukaryota > Metazoa > Arthropoda > Arachnida > Araneae > Salticidae > Maratus > Maratus michaelseni. Next base: position 70,675,387 of record OZ007586.1, on the reverse strand, counting down.
TTGTTTTTTCTTTTCCTAGATTGCACTCTAATGAATAAGAGTTTTAAGTAAATAAACAAGCATATTTAAAAAACTTGTTTAAATATCATGAGTAATAAGCCCATGAAACACCTTAAGCATATTAGCGAGAATTAAAGTGAGACAAAGGTGCGATTTTCCTCTCAAGAAAAATATTGCTGTACATATTATAACTGCATTTGATATTACAAGGGATGTTTCAGACGGTTGTTAGAATTTCAAAATAACGACGGAATGCTGGACAGAATACCGATTTCTAATAACAGTTACTATCACTAGTCAAGTCCTAACACATTATTCTAGCGATCTTACTTAAGAGGCTACTTCACTTGTGCGAAACACCCATTCGCTAATGTTAATCCTATAGGACAGTTCTTTTAAAATAACTCGTTTGCATTTCAATAATTTAAATGCTTTTTTTTCTTCTTTGCATTGGATAACTGAGGTCGATTTCTACGATCGCCGCTTTTTACTTTTTCGATTTTGTAAAAATCGATGCAGGTTTTTTTTACGAGGATACTTTTACTTTTGTAATTGTCCCACAAGATTAACATTTAGCGAGCAGATGTTTTTGCATGAGTGAAGTAGCCTGTTAAAGCTGGTCATGTGTTATTTCATAATTTGTCAAGTACAGACTTGTTTTTAAGGTCTTTATACTGCCCCCCATTTAAGTCAAGTAAAATTTCAAAAACTATTCATTATCTTCTTTTAGTGGAAAGACAAAATTATCAGACATTCTTAAACATCCAATAAATGCTTAATGATTTCTGATAGTTTTATGCCTTCTTTTCTCAAAAACAAAGCAATGGATCTTCCATAGCAGCAATGTAAAGATCTTAGAAACAAGTGTGTACTTGCCCAGTGGTCAAATTATACTGACCTATCTTACTCGCTAGTGCCAATAAATGTTCCCAGCATTCTGTCATCATTTCAGAATTCTTGTAAATTTATAAACATCCCTTACACATTTTAAACAAACTTATATTTAAAACTTATTAACAGTTAACAGAAATTTGGTACCTACCAATAAATTTTCTTCCAGAAAAATGAAATTCTGGCTTTGAAATCTCTCACGCACATATTAAAATAAATATATACAGTACCTTTCAAAAGTCTGAACACAATCCCAGAAATCGAAAAAAAGCTCGTTTATGATACATTCTGCCACCTTTTTATGAATAGAGTATGAAAAAACAACAAAATATATTATTTCAGTACCAATTCAACAAGGAAAACCGATAGAAATGTGCCAAAAAATTAGTTTTAAGCTTGGAGACACAATTTCAGCGTTTTGCCGTTTCTACTTTGCGCATTTTGTTTGGAGCTGCTAGAGATTGATCCTATCTCTAATGTAGGATCTCTAGGAGTTGAATCTCTACATTGCACTCCACTGAGAATTTCACCTACCATTTCGCATTAGTTGTTTGTTTACTATCAAGAACAGTTATGTAAACCTGTGGTAACATGTGTCATGTGAGCTTGAAGTGATCATAAATAATCGAACATTATGAACGTGTAATTGTGCCATTTTCTGACATTCAAAATTGTCAATTGTTGTTTTGGGAGAAGAAGTTTACTCTTTGCGGCAAATCCATAAATGGTTGAAGGTGTCCGTTGGAACCTATACAATAAAAGTAAAAAAACGGTCAAACTGTTAAAAAAAATGGTCATCTAGAAGAACACCTGTTCGTGAATACAACTTCAATGTGAATACTAGGAAGCATAACAAATGTTTGGCTGCTCTGGAAATAGGAAGGGAGGTGCGGAAAAGTCGCTCTCAGCATGTGCCGATAAGACAGTGGCCAGTTGCTCGCAGAAACATGGCCTTAATTGTAGGGTTGTTGTAAGAAAACCACTTCTACTTGCTACAAACCTAGCAAAAAGGTATGCATGAGCTAAAAATCATAAGGATTGGATTGAGGAACAGAGGAAGACTGTTCTTTAGACCGACAAATCAAAATTTGAACTTTTTGGCTCGTAACACCAAGCTTTTGAGAGTCATCGTCCAAGTGAACGTTTTTTCCCAGACTGTGTAGTGGTAGCAGTTAAGTATGAAGGAGATAATGTAATGTTTTGTGGGCAACCAAATTGGCGACTTTGTCAGAATCAACAAAATAATGGATCAAAAAGTGTATGATAACATATTAGTGCATCACATGATTCCATCCGGCAGGCAACTTGTGGACTACAATTTTATTTTCCCAACAAGATATCGAACCAAAGCTTACGTCCAAGTTGTGTATTAATTATTTGCAAAAGAAGAGGACGCTCAAGTCATAACAAAGATGGAATGGCCCTAGAGTTGCAAAGAACTGGTTTATTCCCGGGTTTATTTCCAATAGACCCGATTTATTCCCAAAAAACCCGGTTTATTCCCAAAAAACCCGGTTTATTCCGGGTTTTTTCTAGCCTTTGCAACTCTAAATGGCCCCCTCAATCACCAGATGTTTCACCTATCGAGCTTTTGTGGGAAGTATTAGACAGGGAAGTCCTTAGACAGATGTCTACTAACAGTGAGGGCCTCGGAAAAGCTCTGGAGAACTGCTGAAGGCAAATTAATAATCAAAAGCTTAAAAAACTTGTAAATAGGATACCAAGACTATGCAAAACGCTTTTAAAAGCTAAGGGTCGTCACTTCGATGAAACCAGACTACCTAAATAAAACTTGCCTAAAAGTCAAAATAAGTATTTTTTCTTTTTCTATTGTTCAAACAATTGTTTATTTTGTACACAAAGCCAATAAAACAGGTTTTATTTAATTACTGTACAGTTCAATTGCAAATTCCTTAAAATATACTGGTGTGCTCAGACTTTTGACAAGTACTATATATATATATTTATATATATACACCGGGTGCGCCAAAAGTTTGTTAAAACTTAAAAAATTCATTAAAAATAAACAAATGATGCTAAAAAAATTGTAGTTTGCAAGAATGAGATTAGAGGGAGATTGGATCTTTTTTAATAAAAAAAAAAGTTGTGGTTAAAAAATTACTGATAGATGGCGCTGGCAAGCATAACAGGAAGCAGATCTATGCAAATTACGCTTATAGTAAAAGTCCCATTTCTGCAAAGCGTCTGACAGACTTCAGTATCTCAGCATATGAAACAGGCTCTTTTCTCATCTTCGTCATTTTACTGTGCAGAATTTTTGCAATACATCAGTTACCAATTCCCTGTTCTTGTAAAAGAGTTTAACCAACAGCGCTTGATCCGGTAACAATCAAGCGACTGGTATCGAATGAAGAATCTGCATGCAATGAGTGGTTTTATTAATAGCCTGATTTGGATAAATCTGCCTTCCCATTATGTAGGCAGTGCCATTTATCGGTAATTTTTTTAACCTTTATTTTTTTGTTATTTAAAAAAATTCGATCTCTTAATTCCATTCCTGCATATCGCATTTTTTTAGCATAATTTTTTTCCTTTTAATGATTTTTTTAAAGTTTTAACAAACTTACAGTGCACTCTGTATATAACAAGAACATACCCCTAAAATATGCTTTCTAAGTTACTCTCTCAAAAGAAAAATTAACATTAAACAATTCACAAAATGGGCGATGAAGCGTTTTATTACTTATGATTAAATATACAATGGCTTATAGCATCTTTTTTTCTACATTAAGCTTTGGCAGGAACTTCTCTCCATTTCATCAGACTTCTAGATACATTTTCATAAACAACAAAAGTAATAGCGGTGGCAGGGGTTACTTTCAGCAAATTTGGCACAATTCCTTTGTAGTAACCTTTAATGCCTTCATACCTAAAGAAAAATGTAACTTTCTCATACACTTTCAATAATAAACAATTTCAACTAAAGATTTTTATTAAAAATAAGAGTTGTGAAGATCAAAAATATTTTTGGAAAAAGAGCTTTTTCATAAACTTAATTACACATCAATTACAGTTGGCATAAAAAAAAACCCTACAAAGTTAATTTCTTAATGATTCAGCATACATTATTGTATTAAGACATACTTTTCTACAAATTTATTCATTTATATTCCAGAAAGTGATACAAAGTATTCAGAAAAGTTGAAAAATCAAAGTATTTCAGATAACTACAATTAACTTCAAATTTCCTTAAGTTATACCTATTTATTTTACTAATCAACATCTTTCACTGGAACAGATAAAATAATTTTAATGAAAGTTTCAGAGATATGTGTGTGTGAATATAATAAACTATATAAAATTCATGACTACATTGGACAGAAATTCTTGAAAAGATTAGGCAAAATTTATAAATGACATGAATATCCTTTCTGCATCAGTAGGACACACACATTCAAGCCTTAGACAGAGCGTGGTTTCTTGAGTTGCTTTTAACATCAAATGAGGACTAAATTTAACCTTTTGTCACTCAACAACTGCGATTCAAAATATATTTATTCAGATGTTAGAATACATCATTTTAATCTTGTAAAAAAATAATTTAAAAAAAAATTAGGACATCAAAATACAAAATTGACTAAAAGGCATTTTTTTCACATCTGCAATAAACAGAAAATTACATACTTCTCACTAATTTTCTAATAGAAAATTGCAACATATACAAACTTACCTTTGTAAAAAAATCTATTTTTGGACATCTCCAGCCTTTTTAATATTTTATATAATAAATATTTATATATTAAATATAAATTATAATAATTATATTTAATAAATATATATATATAATATATATTATAAAATATAAATTAAATATAAATATTTTATATTTAATATTTCATATAATTTAAACTTTGTAAGTTTAATTTGACAAAACTTACAAACGAGTTAAAATTTTCCAACTGGACGAAAAATGTCCGGGCCAGGATTCGAACCTGGGATCTCTTGGCTGAAGCCGCCACGCTCTACCAACTGAGCCATCCCGGTCGAATCCGGAGGGCATAATTCATCCAGTTATCCTTATTGATCATAGCATCTGGTCTGATATTTTAATCAGCTCAACAGAATAGATCGCAGGAATGGAAACTCCAGTAAACGCTGGATACGTGATTACAGTAGATTAATTTTTAACACAATTATTCAAATTGGTAAAGAAATCATACGAGTTATTTCTTTACCAATTTGAATAATTATGTTAAAAATTAATCTACTGTAATCACGTATCCAGCGTTTACTGGAGTTTCCATTCCTGCGATCTATTCTGTTGAGCTGATTAAAATATCAGACCAGATGCTATGATCAATAAGGATAACTGGATGAATTATGCCCTCCAGATTCAACCGGGATGGCTCAGTTGGTAGAGCTTGGCGGCTTCAGCCAAGAGATCTCAGGTTCGAATCCTGGCCCGGACATTTTTCGTCCAGTTGGAAAATTTTAACTCGTATGATTTCTTTACCAATTTGAATAATTGTGTTAAAAATTAATCTACTGAAAACTTACAAAGTTTATTTTAGCAATAACGATGTGAAACTGCTCAAATGATAAATAAAACTTTGGCATGAAAAAAAAAAAAAAAAACTCAATATCGCGGTCTGTTGGGAATTCTATGAACAGTTTAATATATTAACCATTGTGCTGGAAGATAGTAGCAATAAATAAAATCGTTTTTTAAAGGCCATGGTATAAGTAACATTGACACTTTTGGGTATGTTGCAGAAATGAAACATGGTGATACAAAGGGTTGGGTATGTTGCAGAAATGAAACATGGTGATACAAAGGGTTAAGACTATAAAATGCAGGAGTATCTTCATAATTGAACACTGAATATTATTTACATCAATTTTTAGGAATGCAAATTTATATATATATATATATATATATATATAAACACCCAAGGAATTATTTAAGGGGTTTTCATTTTAAGCGAATACAAAAAGGAAGAAAAAAATGAACAGCACTCACTGTTAAGTAACTGAGACCAGTGTGTATAATTAACAAAAGATGAGAATGGACAGTATCACACATCACAATTAAAGAAACTTTATTGGTTAAATAGATACATACAAAAATGGCTTACATTTCCATTCCTCACATGTAAAGTTTCAATATCAATACAGAAGTTACAGCATTAAGAACAAATATACTTTTCAGGTACATAAATTGTTACAATACATTTTCACAAAAGCAAATTATACTTTTTATATACACACCTGCACTTACTGAAATAGATACTCTATAACATTATTCCACAATTTCAATTAGATTTTATTTGTAACTAAAAGAAGTGTAATAAATCCAACATTTGAAATTTTAAGCAATTGAATATTACTTTACGTATTCAAATATTGGACACATTCAGATGTAAGTACATGTTGTATTATAAAAGTAATATTAAAAGTTATAAATGAAATTTAAGAATTTTCTTTTTACAAATTGTCATATTATAAAATTGTTAAAAATTGTAGTTCTGTTGATAATAAAAGGTCTCCATTAGTGCACACTCAAAAGATTTTGCAAAAACAACAAGCTCTTCTTTTTCTTTTTATAATCATTAAAATTCGTAGACCTTACATTGCATATATAGTGAATTTTTCAGCATTTATTTCATAATTTTTCTGAGAATGCACTTTATGTAAAATATGTTTTGCACTTGTATATATATATATGTATGTATTCATATCACTGCATTATGATTTATAACATTGAACAAATGTTTTTTGCACAATTTTACCTAACAAAACTGAAAAAAAAAAAAACTAAAATAATGTTTAACTCTTGAAGAGAAATTTAATAGTGAAACTTGTATGTTATGGAAGCCTATTGGAAATTAAAAATTTTCTTCGTTCCAGCAAAAAGCATATGATCATTCATTGTTAATTGCCTATTTAAGACTGAACTTGCAAAACACAGAAATACAATCCTACTCAACTCATATTTCAGTCACTTTTTAAAAAATATACATGGAAGGAAAAAAAAAAGTAGTAGTCATTATGTGAGGAAAATTCTGGTATTACTTGAGAAAATTTCCTTCCGGAAATAAACAGTTTATTCTTGAAAATGAATGGTAAGGATGTTGATCACTTAGAAATTTCCAGCATTTATACATTATAAGGGAGATGCATTTATTCTGCATATCAAATATATGAAGCTATAGTAACAAGATTCATAGACTTGTGAAGAAATTCAAGAAATCTAGAAAATTCTATGAAGTCCAAGATTTTTAAGGGTTTAACATATTTTTTCATCTACGCTGTGCCCTCATTTAACATGTGCACTCTAATTTTTAATGCCTCATTTAGAGAGAAAAAATAGGAGAAAAGCATTTTAAGTAGATTTTATTCTGACAATCTAACAGTTGGTGTTAAAATTGTACAGCATCACAATGTATTGCTTACTGGTTTAATAAAATTTGAATACAAAATTGCCAGCCAACTATAGTATACAATAACCAATGGTCATATATATACATATGACAGTCAAATCTCAAATACTCATGTTGTGCACCTAGATTTTTAAAGAAAATTTTGAAGGAAAAAAAAAACAATGCAGCATATACCCCAAAAAGTAACTTAATGTTACCTTTTTTTTATTTAGAATGGCAAAAATTATTTTATTATTGTAAACAAGATATTTTTTTCATTTACTTCCTTTGAAAGGTAAGGATCTCTTTCAAGCCATACAGACTTAAGAAAGACGATTATACCAGCAGTATATTATTCATTGTGTAAGATACAAGTCTCCATTTTCTACTCCTGTACACTAATAAAAACATTGAAGCTGCTAAATTTTGCTTTATGATAAATTTTTTGAAGGGATATTTTGTCAAGGAATTAAGGAATGTTTTGTTTATTAAGGAGTTCTAAGTACTCTTTAGAAACTTTCTTAGTTCTAAGGAGTCAAGCACCCTGTAGCAAATTTCTAACCAAAAACAGATATTTCAATCTCATTAACTAGATACAATAGCAAATGTGCAATACCACAATGCTCTCGGAAACAAAAATAAATTTTTCTGAACTCCTGCTATTCATAATGATGCAGCCTTCAAAATGTTCTTTAAAAATCTAGGTACACAACATGAGTATTTGAGATTTGACTATTATCTGTATATATGACCATTGGTCACTGTATAGTACTGTAGTTCCTGGCAATTTTATTAAACCAGTTTAAATTTATTAAACCAGTAAGCAATACATTGTGACCTGACTTACTGAACAGTTAATAATTTGGTTTGGAGATGTACATGTAGCAAGGGTGGGGCAAATAGCCCACACTAAAACAGTGCATGGATATATTTTTTTTTTACTTAATTTCCTTAAATTTGAAAAATAAAAATATGCATATAATGAAAATATGTTAATGAAGCCAGGTTGCTTTCTTAAGCAATCAACAATAATCTATAGTTATTAAATTATAAGTAAGAATGTGTAATAGCCTAGTTTTTGGACCCTCTATAAATAGAATTCTTGCTATTTCCAGTAATAAATGGGATAAGAGTAAACACTTCCTTTAGACTATTTTTTAGAATATTTTAACTTTCTGAGCTTCTAAAGGCTTTCCTTCATTTTCATAAAAATTCTTACAAAACTAACACAAACAAGTTTTCTTTTACAGCTGGTTTAAGAATATATTTCATATAACTTTAAAGAGGATATTTGGGTACTTTTTAATACACAACAGCTTGCTTTAAAAAAATTATCTACAGCCTTTATTTATATAATTAATTTTTTGAGAAATAGAAGAAAACAGGCAAATCACTTAGAGGGTCCATTGCTTTTCCTGTGCTACATTAATCAGTCAAAACATTCTGACAAACCCAGTGCGTCCAAAGGAGTGTACCTGTTGACATAATTGTGCATCAGAGTAGCATAGTCACCAATTTGTGCATTTGTTTAAATCAAACATGTTTTGAACCAGAAAATTAATTTTTTTAAATGTATGCATAAGTGACATAATTCTAGAAAGAATGGATAACAATAATTCCATTAAACACATTGATAAATTTATCATATTCTAATGGAATTCTGCAACATCCATTTTATTTTTTTATAATCATAGAAATTAATTGCTTTTGAGCAACATTGAGTGTAATTTCAATAATTCTTTCAAAATTAAAACATATTAAACTAAACAACAACAAAAAAAAACAGTTTTGTACTGTGCTCTTAAATTTTGAAAAAAATAAAATAAGAAGGATTGTGTAATATTGTTGGGTGGTCTAATCTGCAGCCTGTGGTCTGCATGCAGCCCAGTACTATAGTGAATATGGCCCTGCAGAGAAACTGAAATATTGAAAGTTTATTGTATTTATATTTAAGGTGTTTGTTCCACAATACATTTATTGAAATTATTGCAACAAGATGATGCGAGTATAAATCTATTCTTGAAAGAATAAGTCAAATTGCATTTCCTGCGCTACACTGATCAGTCAAAACATTATGACAAACCCTGTCTATCCAAGTGAGTACATGTTGACATATAACTGTGTATCAGAGTAGCATAGTAGTCATCAACTTCTATGTGTTTTTTGAAAAATCAAACCTGTTTTGAACCAGAATTTTTTTTTTTTATAAAATGTATGCTTAAGTTGTTTAAGGAAACGTAGTACATATTTTAGTTAAAATTTCTGGTTCAGGTACGTTTATTATTTGACTTAAAAAAAGCATAGAAGTTGGCAGCCATGTGATTTTAGTGTTCAACAGGGTTGTTACAGGGGAATGAAATTCTGACTTTTCCAGATAGACCGGGAGGCGGCTGCACAGACAATCACCTCATCGAGTTCACGGCTGAAATTCTAGAAAACTCAATTCGCATATTAAAATGCAATCGGTCTGCCAAGTCATATCTTGGTGGAAAATACCTGGAAACCCGATTTTAGCGGTTGACTCGTAGGTTTACCATTGTGTTTTCCTGCACCCAAAAGTATGATAACATGGAGAACTGAGTGCAGGAAAACACAATGGTAAACCTACGAGTCAACCGCTAAAATCGGGTTTTCACGTGTTTTCCACCAAGATATGACTTGGCAGACCGATTGAGTTTTAATATGCGAATCGAGTTTTAACTAATTCTAGAATTTCAGCCATGAACTCGATGAGGTGATTGTTTGTGCTGCCGCCTCCCGGTCCAAGATGTATTTTAAGAAAATTTTAGTCTAACAGAGTAGTGTGTGCTGGACACACAGAGGTTAAAATACACATTCCATCACTCAAAAATACTAAGTTTTCACCTACAAGTAATATTAAATTGGAATTTCCACTTATGCATACCTTCCCCCCGCCCCCCCCCAAAAAAAAGCTCTTATAGGACTATGAGGGTGGTTTGATAAGTTCTCGGCCTGACAGCGAAAGCACAAGATTTTGACATAATTTCATATTATTTTTCAATATAGTCCCCTTGCAACTTAATACATTTAAGATACACTCTTGTATCTTATGGTGTGAATTCTTTACTGCAGCCCTGTACGAGGGTGGTTCGAAAAGTTATCGGCCTGACAAAGAAAATACAAGGGTTTTGACAATATTTCATTTTAGTTTTCAACTTGCAACACAATACATTTCAGAAGACTTAAGAAATGTTCATTCTTAGGCATGTTTGGTCAACGTTCAACAAACGTGGCACACATCGAGCGGAAAGCTTTTTCATACCCAAAACATCATGTAAAATGTAGTGGATGTCTATCGAGATGTTTGTAATGTCAGCAAGTTTGCATATCTTCAATCGCCGATCATTCAATACGGCACTGTTATGAAAGAATTTGGGTGGTTAATCCAGGCTCAAATGGTAAAGAAAAATTAAATTGACTCTTAATAAGAGAATGGCTTAAATGAACAAATAACATTTATTAAATATGCTTTAACATCATAAAACTATCTACAAACTGCCTTGCAAACTGCAAAGACATAAAAACTAATAAACTAAAAACATCGTACGATACTTGAGTCACATAAGCAAAAACAGAGCAGATAAGCTTTGCAGTGATATTTAACCCAGTTCAAAACATGCGCAGGCCTGGCATCCAATAAGGAAACGGCACATGGTAATGACGCAATACATACATACAGAGATACGGAAGAGCAAGAAAACATGTGCTTTTGTTTACATTAAGAGATCGCGTATCGACGAACATACGATTGTGATAGATGCACTTAAACTAGAATGTAATGTTATATTTCTGTGGCACGAAATCTAAGAGAAAATACAATTAATATGGGGAAGTTTACACATTACTTTTTATACAGTTTTACTTTCACATTAAGTTTTTCTCAACAATTGTGAATTTTTTAGACGATTTCATCAGTTGTAGCGGTTTTTAGGCATACTGAGCGTTCATCACCATCATCATCATGAATTGATTACCTACCATGTTTAAATTCTGCATCTCACTTTTTTATTATAGAAAATGAAGGATAAGAATCCTTTAAGGTGGAAAGTAACTCTTTTTGTATGTCCGTGGGGTTAAACCTTTTTTAACAAAGTATTTTATGACAGCTCGAACTTCAATTTTTTCCATTTTTAGAAAATGTCAAAACTTGTTTACTTTATCGCCCAGCAATAACCAATAAATTCACGCATCTGAAACTTGGCAGCATGTCATCTAAAGGATCATACTTTACAAACATCATTGTCATTCAGTCATACTTGTTCCATCTGTGTCAGGCCAAGAACTTATCAAACTAACCTCATATAACAGGAATTACTTTCCTTAATGATTTAGGATAGTTACCAACTGTCAAATAAAGTTTTCTCCAAAGCTAAAAAATAAACAATACAATATTTTTGTATTGAACCATAGTTTACATCAGCAACTATCAGAAACTTACTTAAGTCCAATTATAGGCAAAGGGGAAGCGGACATTTCAGGATTGGAGTTAAGGTGATTTTAAATGATTTATTAGTTATATCAATTGTCACTTCAAAATAACAAATACTGCAGAAAATTTTCCAAAAAGTATATTAATGAGTTTAAAAATCTTTAAACTGCATGTAGGGATGGGGGTGGTAAAAGGAGAAACTGGAAATTTCAGGAAGGTGATTTAAATGAAATTTCTAAAAAGAAAAACTGGAATCTGCAAAAACATGGAAGATATTTCTCACCTTTCATGGAACAAAACTCGCACTTATTTGGCGATCGCCATGAAATGTTATTAAATTACCTGATTTTTCCAGATTTTGGATAAAATATTGAAATTTGCTGACTTCCCCTCCCCCGACTTATTTAGCCCATTTCCAATTAGTCTAAGAGCTAGCAACGTTTTCGTCACATGATTTTAGCATGGCTCATTTTTCTATATATTCTCCGTCTTTATTGTGTAGTACAAATGCGGCCGGTCTGGCTGGTGGAAGTGGTTGCGTTTACCTGTGGGGGGAGGGGCAATGCAGGGAGAAAAGGGAGAAAATTACGTCATTTTAGCATGGATTTTGTTTATAAAACTTGAATCTGCTAACTATTTGTGATATTAAGTTATTAGTCTGGCACCATTTTAACGTTGCCAACACTGTGCCAGACCCTCATTTATAGGCAAAATGAGGTGTCAAATTCACGTCATTTTAGCATAGCTGAAATTTTAGTATGTTATACTTTGGCTATCAGATAAGCCATAATTAATTTGCCAGACCGAAATTCGGTTGCTAAATTACTGCCAGACGCCGATTTAAATCTGGCAGAGAAAGCACCTATTATGAGAGTTTGCAGCTTTTGTAGTGCTTTGGCTACTTTCAATACACAATAAAGCCGTAATTGTTGCCAAAGCAATGATCTTTGCTTTAGATAAAAGTATCTCTCTCTCTCTATATATATATATATGAATAGCCGCCCGTCCTGACTTCGCGTGGGTGCACAATGTGTCGACTACAATGCAGGGTAGGTGGTAGGTAATTAAACATTATTCTAAATAATATTCTAAAATAATTCTAAATAGGATAGAAGTGGAGGTGAGAAAAAACTGCAGTACTTACAAATTTTAAACTTTAAATAAAAGCTTGTAAAAATGTGATAAGTAATGTTTTTGTATTTATGTACATAATGACAATAATAAATTAATTTTAATATAGCAGAACCACCAGGCTTCACCCGAGTTAACCTTGGCCTACCAGGTAACAAAGGTAAAAATTCAATATTCTAAAAATACGCCGATCACAATAACGCATCCGCGTCCATAAACCGTCAAAATGACATTCAGAAAAAACATATGTTATTTTGACGCAATCATGCTAAATCCCTCAGCTTTATAATTGATTAAATGAATTTCTTTTAAAAAATGTCTTATGCAAAATATCTAATAAAAAATCAGCAGTAGTTGTCTTATTCGTCTAATCTTCCATAATCGAGTTCATATCCTTTGTTTAACCCCCTTAGTGGGTGAATTTCTAAAATTGCTTTAAACACGTGTTTAACTATTATTCTTTAGTAGAATTATTATCCTAAATTTCATGCTCCTGCCTGAAACTGCTGCTGAGATACAGTGAAATGACCTAAAACGTTTGACAATCCATTTAACCCCCTGAGTAGTTGAATTTCTAAAATCGCTGAAATACGTGTTTAACTATTTTTTTTTTAGTAGATTTGTTATCCTGAATTTTGTGCTCCTATCTAAAACTGCTGCTGAGATATGGTGAAATGACCTAAAATGTTCGAACCTGCATTTAACCCCCTTAGTGAGTTAACTTTTTTTAATATTCTCTCTTAACTTTTAAATAATTTAGTAAATATTTTCTCTTAATTATCCGAATAAACTTATATAACCTTATTTGACGGTCTGGCTGGCAGAAGATGTTGTGTTTACTTGTGAGAGTAAGGGCAATGCAGGTGAAAAAATTACAAAATTAAATTTTTATAACATGAGTTTTGTTTATAACATTTGTTTCTGCAAACTATTTGTGATATTAAGCCATTAATGCCAGACGGTTTCAACGTTTTTAAGACCGTGCCAGACTCTGATTTATAGGTAAAAAATAAATCATCTACACGTCAAACACGTCATCTACACACAGTTCAAATTTAAATATGTTATTCTTTGGGTATCAGACAAACCATAATTAATTAGCCAGACACCAATTCCGTTGCTAAATTAATGCTAACATCTAGAAAGAAGTAAGCAAGCAATAAAATTAAGTATGAAAATACGTCGTAGTTGATAATAATAAATAATTAAAAATAATATAATAATAGGCATAAATTAGCAATAACAGGTCAGTGAACTGTAGCGAACAGGTAAACGAAAGAAAAAGTGAATACATTCCATTTTGAGTTTTCAAAAAATATACTATAATGAAAAGTAAGTGCTATACATAAGTGCTATATATAATAATGAAAAATAAGTGCTATATATAATAATAAAAATAAGTGCTGAATATAATGAAAAATAAGTGCTAAAAAGTACATTAACTTAAAATATTATTTCAAAATTATTTTGCCTTGTGCATTTTCAAGGTCTTCATCTTCATCACTGCTGTCATCATTATAAGAATTATTATCATCTTTATCATCATTAACATTGCCTATTTCTTTCTAACCACTATAAGTTTATTTAGAAAATTAAGAGAAAAAAATATATGTTGTATAGTTTAAAATTAACAGCGAATATTAATAAAGAATAATTATAATATTACTTAAAAATTAAGACAGAATTTAAATAAATGGTTGACAATTTACGGTGGAGTTTCAGTTTTGCTCTTTTTTCGTTCCTTTGGTGATTTTATACATCTCTATACTTATAAAAGAGCATGTCCTCATGACTCAGAATCAACGCCGAGTCTCAACCGCTGCTCCTAGGACTACGAAATTTGGAAGATATGTACCCACAAAGAAAGTATTTTTGAAAATTCAGCCCTACGGGTGTTAAATGGCAGGTTCGAAAGATTTAGGTCATTTCTCCATATCTCTGCAGCAGTTTTACGTAGGAGTATGACATTCAGGATAACAAATCTACTAAAAAAGTAGTTAAACATTTATTTCATGGATTTTAGAAATGCAATCACTAAGGGAGTTAAATGGGGGTGGTTGAGAGTTTAGGTCATTTCCCCGCCATATCTGAAAAGCAGTTTTAGATAGGAGTGTAAAATTCAGCATACCAATTCTACTAAAAAAGGAGTTAAACATATATTTCTGTGATTTTGGAAAAAGCGATTTTAGAGCCAACATTGACTATGAACTCGGTTATGAAAGACTAAACGAATAAGACATCTATTGCTAATTTTTTATTAGATATTTTGCGTGGCATTTTTCAAATCATAAATATATGTACTTTTATAGAAAGCAACAATCATTGCTTTGGCGACAATCACGGCTTGGCTGTGTATTTATAGTAACCCACACGAAGTCAGGACGGGCGGCTATTCACATATATATATATTTTATATATATATATATATATATATATATATATATATATATATATATATATATATATATATATAGAGAGAGAGAGAGAGAGAGAGAGATTCTTTTATCTAAAGCAAGGATCATTGCTTTGGCAACAATTACGGCTTTATTGTGTATTGAAAGTAGACAAAGCACTACAAAAGCTGCAAACTCTCATAATAGGCGCTTTCTCTACCAGATTTAAATCTGCGTCTGGCAGTAATTTAGCAACCGAATTTCGGTCTGGCAAATTAATTATGGCTTATCTGATAGCCAAAGTATAAGATACTAAAATTTCAGCTATGCTAAAATGACGTGAATTTGACACCTCATTTTGCCTATAAATGAGGGTCTGGCACGGTGTTGGCAACGTTAAAACGGTGCCAGACTAATAACTTAATATCACAAATAGTTAGCAGATTCAAGTTTTATAAACAAAATTCATGCTAAAATGACGTAATTTTGTCACTTTTTTACCTGCATTGCCCCCCCCCCCCCCACAGGTAAATGCAACCACTTTCACCAGCCAGACCGGCCGCATTCGTACTACACAATAAAGATGGAGAATATATAGAAAAATGAGCCTTGCTAAAATCACGTGTTTTCTGACGTTGCTAGCTCTTAGACTAAATTCCCTGACTTTTTCAGGTTTTCCCGCTGTTGTACCAACCCTGTTTCAATTAAGGCCATGTTTATGTCATCCGACTGCATTTGAAACTGCAAAGCAACAGTACTATTGAAAATATGAAGAATAGCAGTAAAATCAGTAGTAAACGCAGCAATGTTGGACAACCACAATTCATGAAATGTTTGAACTGAAATTTTCCCCTTTAGTAAAATAAAACAGGCAATATTCTAATAGCTCAATTTCTGCAAATTACAATATATGCCAAAGAATGTGTTTTCCGAGTATAAAATTGATATTAGTAAAATGTATGTGTGGTGAGAAAAAAAGACCAACTAAAAGACCGATTGAGAGCTCTATGTCAACAGAGAAACTTTTGCCCTCAAATGTGGCTAGAGGAAGCCAGAAAGTTGAACACTCCTAAGCAATATTTCTCTTACTAGTAAGTGTACATGAATATTTAGGATTTTTCACAATTAACTGTTAAATATTTTACTTAAGCTGAATACAGTGTGATATTTTATTACATACGTGGGAAAATTGTACGAATTCTTCATCAATACGCAGATAATGCTTGAAGGAAGTATTCTTTCAATGTCTGCTATAAAAAAAATGAATGAATCTGGTATGCTGAAAGTAGTTAAAATCACAATTTTTTCGTGTATATTTGTGATCCTTAGCAAATTTTATGGCTTAACCCACATATCCTACAAAATGATGGAAATTTTAAGAATATATTACTCAGATATATAATTTGAAACAGTATTATAAAAGAGAAAAACATATACTGTAAGCCAAGAATATCTACTAAGTAAGTGCTTTCTGCTCCTACCTAGGCCTCTACTATCAATAAAATAACTTAATAGCAGCTGTTTTGATTCACAGAAACAAAATTATAACTACAGTTAAAGAAATAATGATGCTTAAACTAATAAGATGTTTAAAAAGTAAATTTGTAAAAAATAAATTGAAAAATCATTTTAAAATTATTCAAAAAGATTTGTTTATAAATTCACATACATCACAGAGTTTTAGGATAATGATTCTGGCAACATTTAACAGCTGTTAAAATTTTTTATATGTAATTGCCCAGTTAGTAGTTAGTACTTATTCCAGACAAATCGAATCTGACTGTTTTAATCTTGGAACTTTTGTATGTGTGTGTGTGGAAGCCCAGGCGATATGTTTAGGTAAGTAGATTATTTGTTTGTAGGAATTTTATTGTGCATATCCAGTTTTCAGACAGCACCAAATTAGAGCCTGCATTGGTTGAGTTACACCAGACAAACTTTAAATTATATTTGAAACAAACCAAACCTGAAAAATTACTTTTCATCAACCTGTAAAGACTATATTTGACAACCTAAACACAACCCTCTTAATAACCTGAAAGGTTATTTAATCAACCATTCTAAAAAACATTTTTTTTTCCCGTTCATTATAATCAAGCATTTTCTGGTTTGATTTGTCCATTTTTCCTCAAAACACAAAAATGTTACAAATCTAAGCTGTAAAAGAACCAAAATTTTCCAATTTAAGCTGCATTACCGTCAAATCACATGGGAATTCCAGAAACTGCACTGCAAGCAATGTTTTAAAATTTAGGTTATGTTCTTTTCCTCTTAAATCACAGAAAACTCCCCAATATAAGCTAATAAATTACCAGTAATCTCCAACCAAAGCATAGAAATTCCATGAAATCGAAGTAGTCTATAATTATGTGACAGCTGTGCTACCAGCAATATTCCATTAAAAAAAAAATAATTAAAATGCATGTGTTTTGGAAAAGAAAATGTATCCCCAAACCAACCAAATATAAAAAGAGTTAATCTGCTTATAACAAAGAGCATCAGAATCAACGTAGCCTACAGCAAAAAATACATCCAACCTGACCTAAGAACTGAATTGGGCTCAGGAAAGAAACCCAATGTGGAATTCTACACACAAAAAAGGTATAAGATTTTATTTAACTAGATGAAAAAAAAAAGATAAATTAAAAATATTTTTATATTTATTGTTGTTACATTTTATAAATCTTTTGCCTCAAATTTATAATCAGTAAAGAGGCCTATTTTTAAAAGAGTGCTTAATTATTTTCCAAAAAGTAAAGAAATACACAGCAGTTACTATTGCCCCTTTACCTCCTTTTTTTTTCTTTTCCAAGCTTCGATTTCTGAAGTAAGTTTACTCAAATTCTTAAATGTACCTTTTATTTTTCTCCAAGTCTCCTATTCTTATTTTTCAGTAGATTTTAAAATACAATTTTAAACTATATATTTAATAATAATAAAAAAAAAGCTAGATCTTGATAAGAAAAATTGTTTATCTCTATCAATATATCAGAGATATTTATTAAAAGATTTGTCCATCGTGTCATACCAACAACATTAAACTCTATACACATACACTGTATTTTTATTTAAAACAAAATAATCAGTAATTTGAAATATATATGTATTGGAATTGGTCAAAGTTAAGAAATTCAATACACTTAATATATCTAAAGAACACACGTTTATCAAATTTAATTATAAAACAAATTTATTGTATAAATTTTCCAATAGTCTAAAGGATCATATTTTATTAAAATTCAATTCACATAAATATGATTATAAATATTGTCTGTTTTATGTATAAAGTTTTTTTTTAAAGATTATATTATTATGAACAAAATACATGAACATTTACATATAATGACTGTTTATAAGTTTAAATAATACAAAAAAATTCATTAAATATTCTAAGAGTTGATTTTCTGTACAGTTGAAAAAATAATTTGAATAAATATATTTTATAAACAAAGGCTCTTATAGTCAATTAACATATACACAAAATTAATTCATGTACAATACAATATTACAGAGTTATATCAAACAACCTAGGAGCTAAATGAAAAATAATAAAAAATTATAAATGACATCATGGACAAAACAAAACTCAATAAAGATACAAAAAGACCAAAGAAATGCTACAATTATGTGTCTATATACTATTCAGCCAAAACTATAAGATATCAACCAGTTATGGCCATGAAAGATTGGATGATTTCCAGGAGGATTCTCTAAATCAGCCAAGTTATAGCTTAAAAGGTAATTCTTTCACTATTCTACATTTATTTTATTATTAGAGATATGAATTATACTTAGAACTCTATAAAAACAAGATAAAAATCAGTTATGCGATTACAACATTCCAGTAATCTTATATTATGGCATTCTTAACTAGTTAAGTAGTTTTAAAATAGCAAACTTTTATATCATAAAAATTTCATAGAGAAAATGATTAGACTAATCAAATGACATCACAAATTAACTTTTTTTTTTCATCTTCGAAGTCGCACCTGATTCTAACATTTATAACAGCCTATATAATGAATATTTAAATTCTAAGAAATGCACATTGGGAAATTTTCTCAATTATCAAAAACTGAGAAACAAAATCAATTGCCTATTACTGTATGTACTAATTGCCTAAAATTATCTAATTTTCCATAAATTTTAATCTTATTTCTTACAACTCTATTTAGAAAGTTATACTGTGGCTCCAATTGAACAAATTAGATAAATGTGAATAGGTTATGATCATGCAGATTAAATCAATTTTCACTTACAAAGAAAAATCTAGACCAATACCTTTTTAAGAACAAAATTAAAGTTCCAACTATTATTAATTTTAAACTGTCAGATTAACTTTACTAACATGTTGTAAGCTAGGAAATTTTTTTATACTTCAATAAAGCTGGAAGAAAATCTTATTAAATTTTTTATATCCATGCAAACATTCACAGGGTAGTTACAATTTTCTTGGAGAAAAACTTATGATATAATGTCACAAGCACAAGATGTTTATTAGTAGATTTGTTTAGTAGCAATGGTATTATTTTAGTAACAATGAAGCACAAACATACAATTCTGAAAATGTAGCAATATATGAGCAAATATTTTAAACTTTGGTGAAAAGTTTTAGTAGTCATATGCTTATTTGAATTAGTGATGAATTTTAAAGAATCAGCAATGGCAGAGAATCTGACAACTATGTTGAAAGATGTAGAAAAAAAGTAGATGAAACAAAATATTGAAACAACAAGGGAAAAAATGCAGGCAAATGCTGAAATACTGAATGCTTATTCAAGCAAAAAGATATCTTAAACCCTTTACCGGATATTGTTCATGCCATAGGGACACGGTATCACTAATTCTCTTCACTATTCAATTTTATGAATATTCAAATATCTATAAATAATCTATCATTTACTTCTACATAATGATAACAGCTTTTCGATATTAGAAATAAAGCCATACAAATATTTTTGTGAAATGACAAATGATTTTGAATCAAATTTTGATCTTTGAAAATTGGAGGTAGTGTTAGTTTGAGAGTTTTATTTTAGAAAAAAATTATGAATTTAAATATATTTGATATTTATTTGAAGCATATGGGTGCAGGAATATTTTTCTCCTATTAAACACAGGGGGCAGATTTTGACACCCCTACTTCCCTAGAAAATAGAGACCCCCCCCCCCTCCCAGCTTCAATAAGGAGTGACACTAAATACTTTTTAATTTTGGATATTTCTAGGTTTTTTATTATTACGTTTAAAGGGATATTTTTAAAGGTGAAAATAAGAGATTTCGCTTAGTAGCCACTGGCCAGTAGGTTGATTTTTTTTTTTTAGTAGCCAGTTACTGGCTAGTGAGAAAAATATAATGACTTTACAGTAAACAAGTAAATTATGTACTAAATAAAAATATTCTAATTTATATTGTTTTGAATAAACTTAAGATATTAATTTCAAATCTATTTTAAATTTTAAAATCATTTAACAGCAAAGTTATACACAACATGCTTGTGTCGCTAACTACAAAAGTACTTTTTGTAAAAAACATTTATCTGGAATTAAGATCTGACAATCACAATAATAGTATGTTTATGCACTAAATAATAACCCACAACATGATTACATTACACATGTACAACCTGTGGTCCGTGACCAAAAGTTGCCAACATCTCCAAAAATTGAGGAATTGTGTATTTTGCCAATTAGTTTTGGGGAAAAAAATGCAAATTGCGTCATTCAGGAGCGTAAAAATCATGAATTTCATTGATCGCGTGCATAAAAATCATGAATTTCGTCAAATGGGTGCGTAAAAATCATGAATTTCGTCGAACGGGTCCATAAAAATCATGAATTTCGTCGAACGGGTGCGTAAAAATCATGAATTTCGTCGAACGGGTGCGTAAAAATCATGAATTTCATCAAACGGATGCGTAAAAATCATGAATTTCAACGAACGGGTGCGTAAAAATCATGAATTTCATCGAACGGGTGCATAAAAATCATGAATTTCGTCGATTGGGTGCATAAAAAGCATTAATTTTGTCATTCAGGGGCATAAAAATAATGAATTTCATCATTCGGGAGCGTAAAAAACCTGAATTTCGTTCAAGGGGCACGTAAAAATCATGAATTTCGTTGATTGTGTGCATAAAAATCATGAATTTCGTCAAACGGGTGCATATAAATCATGAATTTCGTCGATTGGGCGCATAAAAAGCATTAATTTTGTCATTCGGGGGCATAAAAATCATGAATTTCATCATTCGGGAGCGTAAAAATCATGAATTTCATCATTCGGGAGCGTAAAAATTATGAATTTCATTCAAGGGGCACGTAAAAATAATGAATTTTGTTGATTGTGTGCATAAAAATCATGAATTTCATCATTCAGGTACATAAAAATCATGAATTTCATCATTCAGGTACATAAAAATCATGAATTTCGTCATTCGGGAGTGTAAAACTCATGAATTTCGTCGATCAGGTGTGTAAGAGTCATGAATTTCGTCGATCAAGAGCGTAAAAATTTATTTCATCGATTGGGCATATAAAAATTATGAATTTCATAAAATGGAGCAGGAAAATCATGAATTTCATCAAATGGCGCGGGAAAATCATGAATTTCGTCAATTGGTGGCAGGAAAATCATGAATTTCGTCAATTGGCGGCAGGAAAATCATGAATTTTGTCAAATGGGTGCGGAAAAATCTCGAATTTTAAAGAAAATAGGAAATCAGAAAATCCTGCATTTGGCAGATTCTTTCCATATATTTAATCACCAGTTTTTCAATTTTAATCGCCGAGTGGTGACTGGCGAGTGCTTATTTTCACCTTTAGATATTTTACGTAAAAAAAAACTGTGTGCTGCTAAGTGTTTGACTGTATCTTGATCTCATTATTGCCCAAATTTAACATTGATAGAGTTTTCTTTCTGGCAATATTATAAAAAATTAGGTGCCTCATACAATAGCCACACTTCCTGATCTTCAAAAGGTTATTGAAACAAAATTATATAGATCCAGGACTGGAGCACTTTGTATTCACCATATTATAACAACTGATCAGGGGCGATTGTGATAAAGTGAAAAACCTGAAAATTATATACAAAATACTGATATCAATTTACCTCAACTACTCTAACTGCATGAAAATCAACCAACATAAGACTAGCATAATTACTGCTATTGTTTGAAATGTAGAATTGTAAAAAAACATAATTTGATAAACTTGCATTAATTTCACCGAAAACTGAATAACTTCATCATAAATATGGAAAGTTCAAATTCTCTAATCAGCAAAGAAATTTATTCCAAGTATTCATGAAACAAGCACTAATTATATGCTAAGGGCTTTTACTAGATTTAATGCAAATTACATATAACACCTAGCTATTTAAAAACAATCAAAAATAGAACAAAATCTATTTTACTTTCAAGGGCTAAATTTTAGAAAGGAAGAAAAAAAATCCAAATTTTAAGTGTTTTCACTTCTTGATAAAGATGCAAATTTTGTTTGTTTACAGAGGTGGATGGCAGAATAGCACTCAGGTGGAGAGTGAATGGCTCTGAGATTTATTTTCACGCTTTGAAGTATTATTCTTTGAAAGTATCTGCTGAAAAGTAGACCAAGTATTAAGCAAATTATACGCTGATTCTCTGTTTATAGGCTTATGAGTAGAAGTTTTTTAGCCAAATATTTTGCATGTGCTTTCTTTCATATCATATTTTACAGTTTGGATTGATTCTGCTGTTTCAAACCTGAGAGTTTTCTTTTCTTAGAGTGTTACTGGTTATGTTCGATCTTTATGCTTGCTGACAGAAAAAAGGAATATAACAGTTTTCATTAATTATATTCAACTATTACTTTTCAATGAAGCTATAAAGTTGCACTTAACTGAAATTAGTTTTTCTCGAGTTATGAAATATTTAGAAAGGGTGAAAATGAACTGTCACTTGTGATTATGTCAATCTTTTCCACGAATTTCTCACTTTACTTGTCAATATGTATGTTACGCTATGTATAGTAATTGCTGAATCAGATTTTCAAATGTGTTACACATTTTCTAAAATGTGTACTGAGTTTCTTTACCTTATTAAATGGCAAAGAATTGTTAAAGTATTCTGAAGTGTTGGAAAGGATTTCATAACCTATGCCTGATGCATGATTTTTCAGGCCCAAAGTAATGGTAGCTTCAGGTAGACAGAAGGTGCATATTGGTACCATATGCATCAATTGGCTGATCAGCTGACTTGTTATTGGCTAGGGATCAAGTGAGTTGGCATTAACTAGTCATCTCATTAAGGATGGAGACTGGTATAGGAGTGTCTTGTGAACTTATGGGCCCTGGTTAGCACTGGTGCACCCCCTCGTTGGGCTCGGTAGTGGGTGGTGCGACTGAGGTCTGAATTGTTTTTATCTTTAATATGGATGGAAATACTTCAATTCCTACTATCTCTCTCCCATGTGGAGAACAACAAATTGCACAGAATAATTAATTTAATCACTTCTTCATTATTAAACATCTGTAGGAGTTTTTTATTCCAGTTCACTTAAGAAACAAAATCCTTAAGGCATATAACCACCCAAACTGAATTCTCTTTATCCCCAAATGATCCTTCTGACACTAACCAGCACTAAAAAGAAGGAAACCGGTGATGTGTACTGTGCCACTACTAAAAAAGCTGTGCCTGCACTAGAACTTTGGGCACCATAATCAGAACCTGTAAAAATAGAATACCCTAATAATCGTCAATTTAAACAGTCAACCAAGCATGAGTCGGGTCAGGCTTCTGTTGCATCTGCAAACAAATTAGAAACACCTGTTTCCCCTACTCATAAAGCAAAACAAAAATCATGTGCACAGAAAGAGAGAATGAAAACCTCAACCCAAGCCTCTTCACAGTGGAAAACTTCACAGTGGAAAACTGTGAAGAGAAAAAACAGGAAATCATGTCTCAGCCCATTAATAACCAATATGAAGGGTTGCAAACAACTACTCCACTATGTGGAAGAGGCTATGGAGCCCGACTTTCACAGCTATGACTCAGATGCAGATGAAAAAAATACTGTTTTTGAGTAGTTTGAGCCGACCTGATTTTGTTTTGTTTTTTAATATTCTGTGTTGTAAATATACCAGTTTTTGTGCTGCATTATTTAGATATTTTATATTTTTTTTTTATAGTCGTTACTTTACAGAATGTAAAGATTTGTTTGTTTTTTAAACATCATTATGAAGTCATTTTAATTACATATATCATCCTATTACTTTCTTCACTAAACTGTGTTGTTTTATTTATTTATTTAATTATTTTTGACAAGGTTTTGGATAACTTCTTGATATAATTTTATGTTCTTCATTCACTTTTTCTTGGTGCAGCATGTTCCAGAAGGGACTTTGTGCCATTAAACCCAATTCAACCAACCAACCTCTACAAAAGCAGAGCTCTTACAAAATCTAAAAGATCATAATGTCATACATGTATACCATATCACTATTTGTCAGAATCAACAAGTGCTTCCTATGAAGCATATTATTCTGACTTTCAATAGCCCTACTCTACCAAGTACAATTAAAGCTGCATACCCGAGCTGCCCCATCCAGCCTTATATTCCTATGTTATTTTAAATGTCAGCGTTATGGCCATAGTAAAACTACCTGCTGTGGTTCAGTTACATGCACACGTTGCTCAGAAGTCAGCCATGAGAGTAACTCTTGTAATAAAGCTGAATGCTGTGACAACTGTAAAGATGACCATGCAGCATACTCAGACTTTTGTACAAACTGGATCTATGAAACTGGATTTATTCAGAAACTTTCTTATCCTGAAGCTTGCAAACTTGTTAACCACATCTGTCAGGGTTTCTTACTCAGACATGAAAGTGGGAAACAGGAAAAAAGGTGGAATTTTTTCCCCATGTATACAATGGTGCCAAACTCTTATAATTTAGACACATTTTAACAATTATTTATACAATAAAATTATATATAACTGTACACATGATTGTTATTTTTTCTGTCACTTAGAAAGTAAAAAACAAATTTAAACTAACAATAAATGCATAGCATAATATAATTGCATCAAAAAATAAAATTGAATACAGTTTACTAAAGGTATAAATCCAAATATATCTGATCAACTTATATGCAATGATTAATTTTTCAAAACAAATATTATTCTGGATAATCTTGGCTGCTTAAGATTTTTACCTTTCTTCCAAAAGAAAAAAAATTCTCCATGCTAAATATTTACACGTCAAATCAATCTTTGCTCCAGAATTACATATCCAAAAATGCATCACTGAAATTATCCAAAAGTGTTGTATAAATAAGACAATTTATTCTAATACAAAAAGATCCTTATGGAAACTTCCTTTTTCTTTTAAAGTCTAAAAAAAAAATTCACTCTGGAAATACACTTTAAACAACTTCATTTACATGACTTTCAGATACTTATAATATAAGCTCGCCTTTCATTTGATTGTTTTTGAATTGCTGTGCAAGAAAGCCAACTCCAAGGATATGAGTAGATGGAATGTCAGATTATTAAATTTTTCAGACCCCTCCCAACCTTACATGTTTCCAACATTTTCTTTGCATTTTTGCATCAATCCAGAGAATGTCTAAAATTGCTTTAAAAAAGGTGGAATTTCTCCTTTGGGGGGAACTCTTTCATGCCTGCTTACTCTAGTTTACTCAAGCAACAATCAAAATCTGTAAGGCACTTAAGCACCCAAACTGAATGCTCTTTTCCACCAAATGATTCATCTATGACACTATCTAGCACTATAAAGAACTTTCTGCCACTATTAAAAGAGCTGTGCTTGCACTAGAACTTTAGCCACCATCATCAGAATCTGTGAAAATAGAATACCCTAATCGTCAATCTGGAAAGTCAACCGAACATGAGTCAGATCAAACTTCTACTTCATCTGCAAACAAATTTGAAAAACCTGTTTACCCTACACAAAAAACAAATATCATATGCACAAAGAGAAAAAGAAAACTTCAACCCAAGCCTCTTCACAGTGGAAAACTGTGAAGGGAAAAATCAAGAAACCTTGTCTCGATTCATTGTTACCTACTATGAAGGATTCCAAACAGCTTCTCCACTATGCGGAAGAGGCTATGGAATCAAATTCTTACAGTTATGACTCTGACACAAATGAAGATAATACTGGTTTAAGGTATTTGAACCTACATGATTTTAACCTTGTTTTTTTTTTTAATAATTTCTTTTTTAAGTAAATATGTTTCTGCTAGAAATTTTGAGCATTTTATGAACTGTTAGTTTAGAGATTGTATACATTTTAACTGTGAAAACTTGTGCTTGTTTCTTTTAGACATGGTGTTACAATTTCATTGAATGATTTTAATTACATATTTATCATCACATTACTCTTTTCTTTTAACTGTGTTATTTTCGTTCATCTTGTTTTTATGACAAAGTTTTAAATCAATTTTAAATTTTAATTTGATGTTTTTGTTCTAACTTTTTTTTTTTTTGGCGCAGCATGTCACTAATGAGATTTTGTGCCATAAAACCTTATTCAATCAACCAACCAAAGTAACACAGAAATTGTTAATGTATGGTTATTTCTTTCCTTCAGATTGTTTGGTTTGTGGGACCAGAAGTAACTTGAAAATTGTAAATTTATATATTTTTTTTCTTTCTTTTGGTTAGATTTTTCTCATCTACAGCACTTGAAATAATGCCAGCAGTTGTAAAATTTTTATTCTCTCCCTCTTCCCAAATTTGTAGGACCCGAAGTAATGCAGAAATTGTAAAATTTTATTATTTTTTCCTAGCCCACAGAACCAGAAATAGTAAAATTTTATGTTTTTTCTTCAGATTTTTCCGGTCTGCAGAACCTAAAGTAACGATGAAATTACAAAATGTTTGTCCATTTTTTTTTTTACAAATCTGCAAAACCTGAAACAACAATTTCAGAAGACTTATTTCTGTCTTATAAATTGTAAACATTCCTATGCTTCCAACTGCTGGCAGAAGGTTTGCCAGTTTTCCACTAAGCATAATGATGTTATAAACTCAGAAAGGTCAAAACAAAAATCTGGATATACAGGATACACCCTGAACACCACCACCCTGAGTGATGATCAGCATATCAAACACATTATCCACTAATTACTTTCCATCTATTGACCAGCATTATATTTAATCATACATTTCTGTGATTAATTAAGATAAAAATTAACATTTTAAAATTCATGGTAGAAGGCTGCATTTTGTCCCTATGTGTATCACACACATAGGTATCAATAGACACAGGAATCAACAAGATACAATCAAAGAGACAGTCCAGCAAACAATGCATGTCAAAAATTGTACAGCAAAATAAAAATACCTAAGTTTAACACACAAAACATGCAAAAGGTTAATCACAGAAAAAAAGGTCCCATTTTACAGTAATGTAAATTTAATAAATATAAGCTATACTATACTATACTAATGATGGAAAAAAAAGTAGCAATAACAAAAAAAAAATTGTGGAATGGAGATAAGATTAAAATTATACACAGTCAGCTATCTCACTATATTACCAATAACATCATGGTTATATATAAATATATTATTTTTTAACAATTAAAACAATATCAGTACATATAGAAATCACACAAACAATTAAGATGAAGACCTACTGTGCATCCACCTCCCCCAAAAATTAACCTATTGGAACTGACAAATAATAGTGTTATATCGTATTTTCGGGTGTATGAGCCATGGGGGCATACGAGTTTAAAAGTATAAAACATTCCTGGCATATATTATGCCAGGGTGGCAGGTAGTGATTTTTTTCATAGGGATGTCTTATAATACCTGTTTTTTTCCATACCGATATCTTACGATGCCATTTTTACCATTTTGATCAACTGTCACATGCTCTCAAATTTGTACCGAAACATTAGAAAACATCTCCCAACCTCGAATGTCCATGAAAAGTTATTTGTTTATTTTTGAGCAATCAGTGGAGTGAAAAATGTTGGTCTCACCAGCTCTCAAGTTAAAAATGATTATGTTTTCTGTGCACCCATCAATAAGCACTGTATCCTCAGGATATTAGAATGGATATAGAGCCGTCGCAACCTCTTTCACTAATGTTGGAAATATTTTGTTTTAGCAGAATGTTTAGCTTACCATTTGCTCAAATATTGCTCTCTTAAACTATGTGTTCGTCCACCCTTTCAGAGAAAGTACTTTTTTTCAGCACTATTGCTTGTTTACCTTTTTCACCAACACTTTTTCTTAGTTGTCTGACGATTACTTCACTATGTGATAAGTCATTTTTGCAGGGCGTATAGGTGGCACTGGTGTTCCGCGGTTACGTGACGCCATAATTTTTATGATGTTTGCTGCACCATGATTCGTCCTGATAACTAACTGTTTGTTTCATGGTTCATATGCAAATGTCTTAGAAATTTTGACGTGTCTTTTGTCAAACAGGATCTTCTTCCCCCTTTAAAAATAGAAAAAACAAAAACTAAACAGGAACACTACTAGGTTTGCTGAAGTGGTTTCGGCAAAGTCACTATACAATATTTTTTTATATATTTATTTTTTCGGCACTTTAAGTGAAAATATTTATATGTATATTTCTTTTAATTACTAGTTTAATTCATTTTTTTGCGGCGTTTAATTGAAAATATCTATAAAAAAAATTTGAGTTTCTTGGGTGTGGCTCTTACGTGGATATACTTTTTTTTTCAAACAGATTTTCATTGGTGCAGTGCTTACGATGGGTGTGGAGGGTATTCCCGAAAATACGGTACTTAAATCAAAAGTAAGTTAACATAGCAAGTATAATAAAGTTTTTTATTCTAATAAAAAAAGTCTCCTATAAGTGCATTTTCAAAATAATAATAAAAAATATACTGAATGTACTCTCATGCAGATACACAATTACAATAAATAAATGAATAACAAAAACTATATAATAGATCTTTAAAAATGAGGACAAATTCAATATCTGAACATTAATCACTATTTGGAAACAAATGTTTTTTGGCTTTGATGATAAAGTTTTATATTTTTCCTCCTAAGTTATCTATTAGGATTTTGTTACTAAATTTGATCTTACACTACATGTATGTGTAAATTCTTCAGTATTTAGTTCAATTTATTTTTGAGAATGCATACTAAGGAAGACTTCTGATGTAAGAAATAAAACAGATGCTAGCATAGCTTAAATAAGGATTTAAAATTTAAAGAATTTCCCATTAATGAAATTTCATTTATTAAGCATTAAAGAAAACATTTTACTGAATACAATGATTAACTGAAATCATTAAGAACACAGCGACCGAAAAATATAATGTCACAATTATATCCAGATCTATCTTTCTACACTTACATAACTCATACCAGCAGTGATAAATGTCAGTACGGAGAAAGTTTTTTGTAATTACAGCTAGTTTATTTTTAACTTATTTCTAATGGTTTCATCAACAAATTTTAAAATGATAAATAATTTCATATTTCTCATTTAATAAAAAGTTTGCATAATTTATACAATAATATTTAAGGATGTAAACTGCCTAGAGACCAAAACACATAAAACACTGAACATCAAAATGACAGACAAACAAGACAAGAAAAATGAAAGCAAGTAATATTATGTCACTGAAGTTTTTCCTTTACTATAAGTGATACAGGATTGTTATTTTTCATTTAAAATATTTCCTTGCCTAGTGAGAAAATAAGTAATGGATTAAACCAAAAAGATGTATGGAAAATTAAGCAAGGATTAAATTGATTACAATGTTTGATTAACTTGCGATTAAAAGAAAAAAAATCATTTTTGAAAATAAAAATGATTCCCATATTGAAAATATGACAGACAACATTATATTTTATGCAGGAAATTCTTCATTGTGTATATTCTATTTCTAAATAAATATTGCAATTTAAAGTAATGAAAACTTCAAATTGTGCGAGTACAACAAACATTAATAACTGAAAATCAGAGAGAGACAGAAGATACATTTTATATAATGAACTCTTGATTAAGTATATTCTATTCAGAAATAAATTTTGTACCTTCACGCAATACAAATTATAAGTTTGCAGCTTTATTTTAATTCCTGACTGAAAACACAAATGATTCACCAATTGAAAACATGAGACAAGAAACTATTTTATACATTCTTAGCTACATATGCCGTTCAGAAATGTTACAAGTTACAGTAATAAAAATTTCGAAGTTTGCCAATTTCATTTTGCATTCATTATTAAAAATGAATTATTCACTAACTGAAAACATAAGAGACAAGGACACACAAAATTAGTAGTTAAATGGAAATACTTAAGCAAATAGGTACCAAAGATAATAAAGCAGAAAAGCAAGCACATTTTAAAAACTTGTGCAAGGTAGACAAAAAACTTTCTAGCTAATATTTATTTTTAAATAAAAATGAGTCTCAATCACAGATCTCAGTAGTTAATAATGAATAGTTAATGATCTGGAGCATGACAGATCTAGTTTCTGAAACATTTAAAAATGCTAAATGCATTCCTACTGTATAGCCTTCAATTAAATGTACTACCTACTAATAAATCTGTTATGTACATATTAGCATATAGCTTAGCAGTTTGATATTTAAAAATTTATATACATATCTATTTCAATCAATTTTCATTTTGAGACAACAAAAATTGCTGTTAGCTGGTTATAAACATCATAAAAAAGAAGAAGGGGACAGAGGTAAAGCACATAATTAGTGGCAGCCACTGATCACAGGGCCACTAAAGGAAAAAAGTGGCTATTAAAAAAATCTGCAAGCGGCCACTTTTCATACAAGCAGAGAGAAATTTTCTTACATTCCATCAACGATTCCACTCTTGTTGGTTGCAATATGTAAGTATTAAACTATATATATTTTTTCAAGTGGTCACTAATAAAATTTCCCAGTTTTGCCTTTTAGGGAATGGGAGGGAAGCAATCTACAAATTAAGTTTATTTGAAAAAGTAGCAGAAGATACAAAAAACTTACAGGGTAAAAATGATTTTGTAATATAGAGTGACATGAATTCCATAATTTCTAATTTTATACAGTACAATGGAATTCAGATTATTTATAGCTTAAATTTCACTACAATTCTTCAGATAATATTTGAAGCATTTCATAATTTATATATCTAAAGGGTATAACAATGCATATTTTATGTTTCCAAATGTTGGTTAGTTTTTTTTTCCCATTAAATAAAGTTTTCGTAGTATGATGGACTTATTTGCTATGAATTGCACTGAATAAGTCAAGTTCTCACCCCTCCCTCAGTTGAAAAAGTTTTTCAACGATAAGATTTTTCAAATGGCAGTTTGATCGTTTGGTAAAGATAATTGTAGGAGAGAGCCTAGCAATAAAAATATGCTATCTTGATTTGAAGGCCATTTAGTTTATTTACAAATGGAAAAAAATATAAAAAAAATAACCATGCTTACAGAAATTAGAATAAACATCATAATTTGCTGACAGAAACAGGAAAAGGTACTTTTCAGCAACTACCCACTTAACTTCGGGTCATAAGAAAAAAAATTATTTTATTTCATAAATTACCAAAGATGCTTTTTAAATCTCACAAAAGTGTGTTTTCAAGCACAAACACTACAAACATCTGTGTAAATAGGACTCTGAAAAAATTGTTGAAGATCAATGATATCCAAAAGAATAGATAAAATAAAGCACCTCATCAAGCAACCAATTACACATATGAATACACATACAAAAATTAACAGGCAATTTTACTTCATAATGTCAATGAGCAGATTTATATTTCAAAGGAACACTAGGTAAGCACTATAGAAATGATTTTGAAAATACTGCTAAACTCTTCAATAAAAATCAAAACATATTTGCCAAAAACTCAAACATGCATGAATATATAAAGACAAGACATTGCTATAGAAATCCTATGGATTTTCTGAAATTACAACCTCAATACAAGGAGAATTTAGTTTAAATCACATGCTTATCTTAAAATCTAAACAAATGGATTATTTATCATAAATACAGAAGATTATTTCTACCATGGACAATAGAAAGTCATTATAAAAAGAAAAACCTTTATCACAAGTAGTAAAATCATTTAAAAAAAAATTTATTCAGTGCCTAGACAACTAACTTTGTATTAATGTAATCTACATAAAGAATAAAGCTGGATTAATGGTTTTAACAAGTTTTAAGATAGCCTGTGTTAATTGTATAAAAAAACTCATGAAAGAATGCCCCCTTTTATCTAAATTATTGAATGATACTTAGTTCAGTGTTTTTATTGCATCAGTTTTTTCACAGATAGATTAAAGGGAAAAAAAGTTATTAAAATTTAATTTAAAAACCCCAAATTTATAAGTTTTTTTGCTGAAATTACAACACTTAACAAAATCAACTTTCAGGATCTTGCATATATAACCATGGTAAAAGTTAGAATAATGATAAGTTAATTCATTTTAAAGTGAAAATCAAAATTTAGAAACATGACATGTGCATTTGAAATAATTTTAAACATTGAAAGCAAGTAGATATGTTCATGCAAATGTTTTCTATAGGGGATTATAAGTAAATATTAATTTTTTTTATCTAAAATAAGAAAATAGGAATTCATATTTGATTAGTTAAAAGCTTGATTAGCCTTTAACAAGCAGTAATGATAATACCAAATTTTATTATTATTAAATATGACAAAAATTAGAAGTATTCCTCCTGGGTTAAATATTTTTTATGCATTTATCTTTATTGAAATAAGAGCTACAAAACTAGTGACAAAAACCACTAAATAGACAGTTACATGCAAATATAAGTACTCAAAGTCAATGGAAAACCATTGCAAGTTAGGTAATTCAACAAATACAGCACAAAAGGCAAAAAATTATTCTGATAATATAACAGCTGTCCATTCAAATTTTAAATAAATTATTATAAATTATTTTATTAAGGATTCAATGAATACGTCAATCTTAACAAACTATACATAAAAATCAATAATCGCACTAAAAATTAGGTATGTCATAGAGCATCATCTTCAGAATAGATACTTTCAGGCTCAGACGAATGGGTCAGTTTCTCATAAATGAGGAAGACGATACATATGTTGGGTGTAACATGAAGAAAGTATGCAGGCAAACCTTTGTAAAATCCCCGAAGACCTTCATACCTGTAGATAAAGATATAGTACCTGCCTCAAGAACAGGTGACACACAAACACTTGATATAATAAAAAACAGATTATCCAAAAATATACCTCACACGAATTTTGAACAACTCTTTGTTTTCCTCATTAGCTGAAGACTTAATTTTTTAATTAGTTCAAATAATAAAAGTAATAATGCCATTTTAAAGAAAAATTAAAATCCTTAAGGAAAAGGTAAACAAACTAAATAAATGTTTACACACAATATTTTTATTCTATTTTTTCTTATACAAGCATTCACCAAGTACTTTAAAGTCAAATCTTAAAACTTAATGCTAAACTATTTCAGATAAAAAATGCTTGCAGAAACTTTTCTAGATACTTTAAAAGATTTAGGTAGAAATAGTAAGTTTAGAATACATAGAACAAAGAATAGAATCTAAGAAAAAAAAAATAGTTTTTAGATAAAAAAAAAAAACAAAAAAAAAAACAAGTTTTATTAAATACTATTTCATAAAAAGAATTTAAAATTTTTCAATTAATATTTGCAAATTGCCACCAGCAGTATATAAATACAATTGCTGAGGAACATGTATTCATTAATTTAAATAATATTTTTTGAAAATTATCTGAAACAATTTATACAAACCTCCATGTGCGTTTCATAACTTGCAAAACACCTGAGTAATCAGAGTATTGGTCTTGCAGACGTGCACGTATCACTTGATATGGATATGTAAGACTAGCAGCAAAAAGCTTTGACAGAGCAGCAAATGACAAATATTGAAGAGTACCCTGAAATATAGTAAAATTAAGTATCATGCTTAATATAAAGAATGAAAAAGAAATCTGTTCATTGGGAGGTTTATTTCTAAAGTGACAATTTGAGAAAAGTTTTCAGAAAAGGCAAAACAGATTTTCAAGCCTAAAAATAATGTATTTTACTTAAAATGGATCAGGAAATTAAGCAAAATTTTTATATCTATACTAATATATAAAATTTGAGTGTGTCTGATTTTCAGAAAAACTTATTTCTAAGTTCCTTCTTCTATTTAGAAGGCATATTAAAAAACAACAATAAAATTGTTTTTTGTTCATATGTTTGTCCGAAATAGACTCAGAAATGATTGCATAGCAATCAAACTCAGATTGCATAACAAACACTAAACTTATCAGGGGCAGATAGAGGATGTTTTTGACTACAATCTGCAGTTTATTCACATTCTGATATTTAAAACATTTTTTGAGAAAACAAGAAAATCAATCAATTGACCAACTAACCAATCTTGCAATACCCAAAAACTCAGGAACTAATTTATCAATTTAAGGGAATCTTATGGTGATTTAAAGGTCTAATTAAGATTTATAAATGATAATTCTGACTACAATCTGCAGTTTGCCACATTTTAATATCTAAAAGTTTTTAAGAAAATAAAGAAAACCTGATAGAATCAATCAATCAATTTTTCAATGCTCAAAAACTCTAAAACTAATTGATCACTTTTAACGAATTACACAACAATCTTTATTGGACCTTTCATGTCTAATTAAGATTTATAAATGATAATTACATTTTTAGTTTATGACTTATACATGGAATTTAAAAACTGGATTTGTAAGTATTTTCTCCAAATGTCGAAAGATCTTATAAAATATAAATACAACACAACGGGTTGATACAAGCAGGGTACATTGGTAGTCTAGAATAAGAAAGCTTATTTAATTTAGTAAAAGACACATTATATCCAATTGTCTGAAGATTTGTAGACAGTATGGTTGTATAATGTTAAAAGCAAAAAATGTTAAAACTATTCCATTTCTAATATTTTTAAACATGCTTTTTATAAGAAATGGGGGAAATATATTTGTCAATTACTCATATTAATATACCAAAAATCACGATATTTAAGTTGTGAAATTACAGTAAAATAAAATAAAAAAATAAAATTATTCTTAAGAAAAAAAAGGTATGCAAAATGATTTTAAATATTTGCAAATAAATAGTAAAAATTCAAAGAGTAAA
Source organism: Maratus michaelseni (assembly GCA_963931845.1). NCBI lineage: Eukaryota > Metazoa > Arthropoda > Arachnida > Araneae > Salticidae > Maratus > Maratus michaelseni. The sequence goes on along the minus strand of OZ007586.1, from coordinate 70,639,992 downwards.
TTAATTTAAAACAACATGAAGCAGCGATACATAAAATTATATGGTAATAGAACCAGGATATAACCAAAAATTTAAAGAATTACTCTAGGTGTCAAGCTGTCAAAGGATTCAATTCTGAAGGACGATCAGAACAAAAACTATACATAATATTCTGCACAAAAGTACAAAACTTAAAATTAATTAGCTTAGAACTAAATTAAGTAATTGCTTCAGCTACATAGAAAATATATACAGTGGATCTCTATTTATACGTTACTTGAGTTGTAAGTTTCCCTCAGTTATACGTTTCAACTTGGCGGTCCCGGCCGTCTGCCATTAAAAATTAGCTGAGGTATACGTTACGTTTTTGAGTCCCTGGATGAAATTTTGTCTCATTTACACGTTTTGCAAAAAATAATTTTTTCAGAACCTTTGCTACACATTGCCTTCTATCTATACCAACCACCGCTCTAAGGTTTCTGGGAACCAAACTATGGAACAAGTCTGCTTTTCAATGTCGGCTCTCGACAGAAACAATCGAAGAGTATTCAATTTTATTGAAATAATCGCTAAACTACTGAAATTACTTTTGATAAATGATTTACATGCCAAAGCGATCCCAATGATTTCTTTTAAGTACTCTATGTGTGTACAAAAGTATTTTTAATAAAGCTTTTATGATAAAATAACCTTATGTGTACTTTTCTTATATACCTTTCTTTTACTCTGTTTCATTACTGCGAATTTATGTCATGGGTGCAGTAATACTTACGAAACTTCTATTTTCAATATAAAAGGTAACAAATGCCTCAAGAAAACAAAAGTTTCACAAAATATTTTTTTTAAGTTTCAGAGAGACCATTAATTGAGTTATACATTTTACTGAGTTACATGTTTTGTTGTTCGGTCCCAGGCAAAATGCATAACTGGAGTTCCACTGTACATATTTAAAAGTTAAACTAATGAAACTTACTAATTTAATAGTATCACCAACTGGCAGTTGATAATAACTTATATAACGCTTTTTCATTTCTTCGTAAGCCATGAACTGGAGTGCTCCATGCGAAACGCCAAACATGCCAGGTATTAACCCCTGTGAAATAAAATAATCAAATTCTATTTTCAAATGAAAAAAAAAAGGTAACATTAATGATTTTGAAAAGGTAAAATTAAATATCACAAAATAAAGTAGACTTGAAATACTTCAGATAACAAGTAAAAATATTCTACCACCAATCTTTTTTTTCAACCATATTTCAATTTACCAAGATGCAATAATAATTAGGTGAAAAAATACTAACTTCTGAGAGTTGATTTTAATAAAATATTAACATCAAGCAATTTAAACGAACACCTTTGTAGAAAAGATTTGCAAAAGATAAGTTAACCAATTTTAATTAAAATAACACACTGTTTAGCATATTTACTTGTACATGTAAACACAAAAGCTGGTTAAATTAAGAACAAGAGTTTAAATATATATATATATATATATATATATATGAAATATCTGTTCAATATTTATATACATGCCATCTTTGAAGGGAAAAAATAGGAAGATTCTTCTAGTGACATTTTTCTGGGTTAGCACACAGTTTAAAAAACAGATAAACATAAAATTTACAAAGAGAGGGAGACATAAAACCGATATCTTTTTTTCAAACAGAAAAAATGTTTTATACAGATATTCTAGCATAATAATCTAAAAAAGTATTTTGTTTAACACTAATCACTTAACTCTAAGCACTAATATAATTACTAAGGTCATTGCTAATTGATGTTATATTTTAGAAAATAATTTTACATCAGATATGTACTGTAATAACAGATTCAGTTTTTTATACAAATTCTTCATAGAAATTTTAATCAAAATTTATGGTTTTGATATGAAATTTTATAAAATACAGTATGCATTTTTTAAATACTCGAGAAAAGGATAAAAGTGTCAATATAAAGCAGCCTTTTTGAAAAAAAGGACTTGGCAAGTAAGGATTTATATTCAAATTATACAGCCTTTATTTATTTATTTTTTCAAAACCTCAGACATCTAAAATAGCATATATCATTCAGATCTGGAATTACAATGAAACCGATTATTCAAACTCAAATCATCTGAATTTCTAAAAATCTGAATCGATATAAAGAAATAAAAAATTTAATTTAACACAAAAAGTCTTCTTACTCACATGCAACCATGAAAGTGTAAGCTGAGCAAAAAAAAAAGGGGGGGGGGGTGAACTCCATGCAAATACAAAATAATCACAATATTAACGTGCATGCATATATTGTATGGCAAAAGTTGTCAGGTCATGATTTCTCACTGGTTTTGCATTGATCTCAAAAGCAGCCAGAAAGGTATTAAAGCTGATTTCTGCAAAAAAGCAGACAACTTTCATGGCTGCACATGTAAGATGTATGTATCTGTTCATTTCTATTTAAACCAACATTTATAATTAATTAGAATTTTTGGATTCTATATTTTGATAAAAGGTTTGTATTTACAGTTTGCGACAAAAAAATTAACTTTGTTGGACATGTTCAACTAACATATCAAAATGTATGTATGTATTTTTTTTTTTTTTTTTTTTTTTTTTTTTTTTGTTCATAGTAAGAGTAAATCACATGGTAAGACTGGTGTAATCGAGTTAGATGAGAATTTCGAACTAAGTAATTTAAAGAAAAATTCTTTTTGCTTTAAAGTGGCTGTAACACACTTTCATTGAACATATTAAAAATATACATTGATAATATTGTGCATTTTATATATCTTATGCGGAGTGCATATTAGTTTTTGGTGGGTGTGATTTGTATCCAAATGCTCTAAAATCTTCAAAATAAAGCTAAATGTACAGAGGGGTTGATACACATAAATATTTTTTAATATTTCAATTATCTTTATTTGAAAAGTTCTACAAAATCTTTCTTTTTTGTGTATCTACATTATAGAAGGTAAATATCCTAAATTTCATGATTTGTAAGACTTAAGTTGAGGCTGTGTGTTAATGTGTTTGTGATTGTCAGTTTCCGATGAAACACATGTAAGTTTTTTTTTTCTTTTTTCTTCTATGATTTGCCTCATGGATAACTGTTTTGCGAAGCACTAAATAAAGATGTTTAATCTTCTTCACAAAATTAACTATCTAACATTGCAACAGATGCATAGGCACCAACTATGAGAGGTGGGTGTCTATTCCAGATTAGCAATAAATTTCCCTGGCTTTTCCAGACCAATAAAAAAAAAATTTCCAGGTATCGAGGTTTTGTGATTTACACGAAAAAAATCATAAAAGTTGTAAATTTGGGAGTGGAACTTTCACAACTGATTCTGAAGCACAAACTACTAAAATGTTAAATTTTTGCAAAATTTACAAATTGTTGAACATTTTGCAGATACACAATTTTAGCATCAAGTTCTATCCATATTAGATGAAATTCTTTATCATATCAGTCACAGTCAAATACAGATTGCTTTGATATATTTTAATACAAATAATAAATGAAGATAAATGTTCAGTTCCCAACTAAAAAGAGAAATAAACAGACGGAATCACTAATCAATCCTATAACATTCAGTATAAAGTTTTAGTGAAGTTGGAATTGAAAATCGAATTATAAGGAAAGACTTAAAGGGACAAAATTATTTGCACAAGAGGTTGAAATACTTTTTACAGTACTTATGAAGAGCAAAGTTTGATTTTCCTGGTGTTGCAATTTCATATTCTTTGTTTTGTAATAAGAAAAATGTTCCTAACTTTTTCTTGGAAGTTTCAAATTTCTCTTAACTTTTTCTCAGAATTTTAAAATTTTCCTGACTTTTCCTTAAGAATGGTGAATTTCCCAGACCATATAAATTTCCCTGACTTTCCCAGGTTATTCAGGTGGCTAGACACCCTGGAAGGGACATGTTGCTCTTAGAAAATGAATAAGAGGTCTTCTTCATATCTATGAATGACTTATGCAATTTACATGATCCACTGCCCCTCACCCCCTCTTCCTAAAAATTTTAAAAAGGCAGAGTCTCTGAACAGGTGCTTATGAAATACGTTCAATAAAAATTATGTTCATTTTCTATAGTTTGGGTTCAATACATGCAATAGGTATAAGAATTTTTTTCAGCAAATAAAAGTACTAGTGACTAATGATGAGTCTTCCATTAATTCTAATCTTCAGTGTAACAATTGGTACAATGAAGTTTTTTCCATGACTAGGTTGCTTTACAGAAATTAACAATAATATACCATTTTACCATTTAAGAAAACTCTCAAAATAACTGCATTTCACAAATTGTTGCATATTTTTACAATAATTGAGAATCATTTCAGTGAAAATAGTTCACCAAGAATTATATCTTTATGGTCTTGGAAAGGGTATTATTTCAATCATTGAAATGTGTGAATAGCTTTGTCCAATACCTGTATTATTTCTTATTTATTGCCTGGCACTGCCTGAGCCTGGGATAACCTTAAATATACCTAAAATCCATGTTGAATTCAGACATACTTCTCCAGGAGGGATTTAGTGTTGGGAGCCTCACAACCTTTGGCAGCATACACCTAGGAATTTGTACGATTTTATATTTTGAAACGAAATCCAACCATATGAACCTAGAGTTTGTAGTACATATGGGATTATGCACACTCTGGACTGTTTTCTATAGTTTGGGTTCAATATATGCATTCTGTTGATGAATAATCATGCATTCAATACATTCTGTTGAAAACAAGCCTATAATTTGTATGATTTTATATTTTTTAAATGAAAATCTTTCTAAACAAACTAAGGGGCTTCCGTTCTAGTAATTACCAATCAGGTAAAGTTCCCTGGACAAACTTAAATAATAAAAACAGCACCCTATGGTATTATGGATCATGTAACTTATCAATCTTGTTATTTTTCTGTCTTTAAATATAGAAATTGGTTTAAAAAAAAAACCCATCGAAATCTGTCAGTTAACTGTGGAGTTATTATATTAAATTATGACATTTTTAACAAGTCAGAGGGAGGGGGGTGGAGGAGGGGAGAATCATCTGCTCTCTTTTAAAATACAAAATGATCGCTAGACTATTTCCCAGAGATGTGCAGAACAATAGCAAGCTCCCTCTTTTAAAATGTGAAATGATCATCCCTAACTGTTGAAAATGGATAGGATTTCTCAGACAAATTATGTACAAAGGGCTCTTACTAGATTTAATGCAATTTTATGACACCTAGCTATTTGAAAACAGCCAAGAAAAAAGTCAAAACCAATTTTACTTTTCAGTGGCTAAGTGTTAGGAGAAAAAAAAAGAAAATAATCCAAATTTTATTTATTTATTCTTTTAAGGTGCAAACTTACTTTGTTTTTTAGCTTTGCTCTTATAGAAGGTCAATATCTCCCCCCCCCCCCACCCCCGAGTATTCCACATTACAAATGTAAGTAGCATTTCTAGATGCAATTCTGGACATTTTTGTACTGAAATGTACAACATATTACATAGAACCAACATCGTAAAGACTGTACCATGAATAAATTAAATTTCATGAGTCAAACATTACCATTACAGGAATCTTAATTTTTTTTTCAAACTATATCTTTTAATAATTTTGTTATGCCTATAGAGTAAAAATGTTTAACTAATTTTGCAATTTTTTGCTACGAGACAGACTAAATTTGCATTTTTTGGCCACGAGATAGACAAAATTCATGTTTTTTGCCGTGACTGATCTGCAAAAAATTTTTTTTTTCAATGACAGATTGACGAAATTCATTGAAAAGAAAAATTGCGAATTTCACTAATTGATCATTGAAAAAAATCTTGATCAATTGACAAAATTTGTGATTTTTTCTCATGACTGACTGAAGAAATTTACATATTTTTCTTTTCAACGACCAACTGACAAATTTCGCGATTTTTTTCAATGACCGACTAACGAAATTCTCTATTTTTTCCCATAACACATTGGCGAAATTTACGATTTTCTTTACCATGGACGATTGATGACATTTGCGATTTTTTCTGTATACGATAAATAAGCACAATTATTTTTCGTGCCGTACTTGCAAAATGTGCAATTTGTCCAAGACAGATTGACAAAATTTGCATTTTTTTAAATTGACTAAATTTGCAATTTTTTTCCCCCGTGATCGCTTAACAGCATTCACGATTTCTTCTGCAAAGGATTGACGAAAATTGCAATTATTTTCTGTACCCGATTTATCAAATTTGCAATTTTATCCATGACCAATTGTTAAAATTTGCATTCTTTAATTGTTTTAAAAATACTGACTTTGAGGAATTTCTCAAAAAATAAAAAAAGATATACTCGCAAAATTGAGCTAATTCGTGGAACTTCGGGGATCACGGGTAAACTGAAATCAATATGCGATAGGCAAATTACTTTTTCCCCCTTTAGGCACAGATTTGCTTATTTCAACTTTATTAGTGTAGCATACTACCATACTTTAACCTACATTTCCCGAGTAATTTTCGCCTTCATTATTATTTTTTTAAATAAAATTCAAATTAGTGTTTCCCCCCTGAAAATGTGCTAGTTACGATAGCAAGGAAAATGGTTGAATACAAGCCACATCAACCTACACTTTTAAATCAAAACAAATAGCCAGAGAACATGATGGAGACAGAAGCTGATTATCAAATAGGCTGAAGCCTAGGGGCCCCCTAAAGGTAAAAGGCTCAGCGCAAAGAAATCCTTTCAATTTTTTGTGAAGCCTTTTGTATAACACCTACATGTTTTAATAGTTATTTATCATTAATTGTCCAAGAAACACATCTTTTTCATCTCGAAACAAAATGAACACATACTTATGCCCAAAAAAGGAAGTAACTAAAAACTGAACAGTCTAGCAATAATGTACAAAAAATAGTATCTTACTACATTCAATGGACACACATTTAATTATTAATGGTTTTGCCAATAGAAATGTGCGAATTTTTTTTAAACACAGTAATGTGCAATATTAAAATATGTAACATGCAAATTATTGTAGTCAAATTCATCATTAAATAACTAAAAGTAAGAACATTTCTGTGTAAGGGGTATTAGAGAGAATTCTATATCAGAATAAAATTACTGTATTTTTTTTCCTTAAAGGAATTTTATGCAAAAGAACGTATACTTTCTCAGAATTGTGTTAAATGTCTATAAAAATATGCCTGATTTGAAGCAAAATTGTAGCACATATAATTCTGAACAAGGGAGGCGTAAAATAGCCTAGCCTAGAGGCTCAGGAGATAGTTAATCCGTCTCTGGATGGAGATGACTTGAAACATGTAAGAAACCTGAACTATGAAATGAATACAGACAGTCTAGAAAATAACAAGGTAGGAATGAAACATAAGAAAAACAAATGAGAAGGGATGGGAAAAAGAAATAGCTCTCCTACAAAAATGAACTTAATATTAGGAGTTCCAAACTTTAAACCAGCATAATTCTTAAACTACTTGGACCAAATGACTTCTGTTTCAGTTTGGTATACAAAGCTAAAATTTACTGATGAATTTGAGTATATCAACAGGGTTCATACTCTCTTTACATGATAAAATTCAAGCACCTTACCCAAAATTCAAGCACCTTTTCAGAAATGAAAATTTTAACGTTACAAAATATTATGTCTGTTTGTATAATGCAAATACATAAAGGAAAAAAAAATTTCATTTTCATATGTTTTCAGGTGAATGCCATACATAACATATAGTAGCAAAGTCTTAAATGTGAAATGTTATGAGAAAGTCTCTGAAAAATACCGAAAATACTTTTGCAGTATACTTTGAAAGTTATCTGTGCTAACACTAGACAAAAGTAGACACTTGATAATTCTGCACTGCTATGATACACACAATTTTAAATAAAATAAAAAAAACTAAAAAATTTTTCATACTTTACCTTAATTTGAAAACATCCACTAAATCATTTTACAAAAAGATATATTAAAACACACACACACAAAGAAAAATTTGCATGTTTCAGCATGAATAATTTACTACATTTTAAATACAAGACTTTTTTCAGCCTTTAAGCTTTTTAACTTCAGCCTGTTTTTCTTTTACGGTTTTTCTCAGGCTGTTTGACTGTATGCAGAAAGTCATTTTCTTTGTAGACTCTGCCTTCAAAGACAACTCATCTGCTGAATCCAGAAGTTCTTTGATGTCAACTTCCAGACATTTTTTCTATTTCTTTAAGTCATCTAAATCATCTTCAAGCTTTCTTTTCTTGTTCTCAGCAAGACATTTTTCCTTCTCTTTTTGCTGATCTTTCAGGTGCATCATGTACCTTTGTCTACCACTGGATGCAGACGAAAGTAGCTCTTTTGTTATAGGTACTTTAAACACGGCACCACAATACTCTATATGATCTTTTATAATTATTAAAGAAATATAATGTTCTTTTAGGTTTTCCACTTCCATATTTTTGTTAATAGAAAATTCTCTCTCGACAGAAGCTTGTCCATGGGACAAAAGCAACACAATTTTGGTCACATGGAAGGCTTTAACGTGTCCTTTAACACACATATGATCATAAGAAAATCATCTAATCTATCTGTCGATTCATTAAAGCTCATGAAAACTGATAAGTTCGTTGTTTCAAGGAAATCTTGATAATCCAGAAGAGTGGTTTCACAGTCATCTTCTGGGATCCAACCATTTTCTTGGAAAGCATTTATGATGGATTTCATTAGTGAAATGCAGTTTTCTTTGTTCCGTGCAATTTTACCAGGATTCAAACAAGATGAATTGCGTACAATACTATAATTTATTGGGCTTTTTTCGATGATTTTTTTCATCATTGCACAAATGAAGTCCCTTATTTCTTGCTTCAGAGCAATAACGTCACTTTCTTTCACAGATTTCTGTTCTGTTAAGATTTTTAAGCAATTTTCCCGCAGTGAATCCAGTTTCTATTTTAGCAATGGAATTCAACATATCAGTTTTGAATTCAAACTGAGAAAATTTCGAAACTGTTACATTTTTTATTTCACCATCCTTAAGAATTTTGTAATTCAGTAAGCATGACCGAATGAACTTTGTTAAATCAGTGTCAAAAAATGGCAGCACAAGTTTTTTTGTTTGATATTTCATCATGAAAGGCTGCACCAAAGATGCAACTGATGAGAGAAAATGGAACTTAACAATTAACAATTCATCTTTTAAAAAAGATTTTATGGAGTCATATGTGAGATTGTTGGGATTGGGATTTTTTTTTTTTTTCAACACAAGAGATGAATGACTTTAAATCTTCCAAGATTTCAATGGCTCTTTTTATAGCTGGTAGGCTGTCAAGCCATCTATGTCTGCAGAACTTCAAGACAGTCTTGCCAGTTGATGATACTTCATAATAATCTTGAAGCCTTGCTGCAGAGTACTTGAATAGCCTATGCAAATTAATCAAAAATACATCCATTTGCCAATTTGAAGAAGCTCCACTAGCTTTAAATGCATTATGTAACAAATGCAAGCCGCAGATAACTATATTTAGTATACCATGATCATACTTTTTTTGGAGATTTTCATATACCTTCCAGTTTACAGCTGGTCCATCCATGGATAACTGTACAATATTTCCAAATTACTAAGTGCAGTTTTTATGCCATTAAGCAAGTCATTTGCTGTTGAATGACCCAAAAAACTGAATTTATGTACCTAGTACATACCTGGTTTAAGCTTGGATGCCAAAATCGGACTAATAAATCCATTTGCTTGGACTGTGTCGATTTATTCAGCGTTTTATCAAATAATACAATGAAATGACCTTTGTCCACTAATTTGATTAAGAGATCTTTAAAATGTGGTGCAATGCCAAAACAACATAAGTAAGTACATTTCGCTGGTGATAATGTAAATTGTTTAGCTATATTGCTATCTGTGAACATAATTTTCAGTACATCGCCTACTTCTGAGCAAGAATTGTAGGAATGATTTCAAGTCACACATTTTAATGCCCACAAAACCTCAGCTGTTAAAACTTCTTTGCCAGCCATAAAATCACTTATAGATTTAGCAGGGGTAGTACAGCCCTAGATGATATTTCAGGACATGCTTTTTTCGATATTTCAGGACATGCTTTTTTCGATATTTCAGGACACATTTGCTTGGCATGCTAACAGAAAAAAACCCTTAACTCTCTCTTCAATACATTTTATTATCATAGATAGTACACTATATACACAATTTTTTTGTTTTTAAAGTATACATTTAAAAGAAAAGTAATTTTACCAGAACTCTTTGACCACGCTGCTGAAAAATCACGATTTTTGCATTTCTGAAAGACAAAAATCGCAATTTTTTTTTTCCTTCACTGATCGATGAAAATTGCAAAAGATTTTCTGTTTTTATAACTGACTGGTAAAAATTGTGATTTTTTGTGAATGGCAGATGAAAATAGTTTTTTTTAACGACTCATCGATAAAAATTGTGATTTTTGGTAACTGATCACCAAAAATGTAATTTTCTTTTGTGCAAATCGACGAAATTTGGTATTTTTAACGATAAACTGAAGAAAATTGCAATTTCGTGGTAATTTTGCATCAGTAAATAGGTACATCTACCCCCTATTTGATGATATCAAATGCCAATATAGCACAAAACTCATAAAATTTCAGGAATTTTAGGACAGACTACCATATTTCAGGACATTTCAGGACGTTTTAATTTTTTTCAGGAATATCAGGAATTTCAGAACAAGTACTACCCCTGGATTTAGGTTTAGATAATAAGGCAGGAACTTGAGATGATGATAGCACAGATGCTTGTGAGGTTGAAGCCGCAGACAATGGTAAAGATGCAGAAGCTTCTAACTCCTCAGAGGGCTGTTGCAATAAAATAGGTACTTTTCCACAGTCAAAAACAGATTTTTGCATCTTTGAAGTAGCCAGTAATTTTTTGTGTTGAGCTGATAGAAAATTAAAATTATTCAATGTCGCTATGCATCATAAAATAAAATTCACACTATTACTAAGTAATTTACTTTCTTCTATCTTTAAAAGCAGAAAGTATTGGATTCATGAAAATTTTAGACTTCCGGTTTTCGACGAATTTATACGCTTTAGAACATCCTGAACACAATTTGACTGTTTTTAGAAAGTGTCTGTCTGTGAGCCTGTGACTCTGTCTGTCTGTATGTGACAAAAATTTTGTGGGCATTCTATCTCAAGAACTAATGCACTAAATTTAATAAAACTTTATATTCAGTTAGTTCCTAATACAAATTGGTGCTGATTAGTTTTTGGTGAAAATTGCCCAACAGGTGGCACTGCTATACGCTGTCGAAAGTAGTGGAGCCACCGATCACAGGTTTGTTTTGAAATATTTTCGTATAAAAATAAAAATTCGATCGGGTCCCCGGCAAAATCGGGCGGAACACATGGAAATAAGCAGCCAAAGTCAGTAGAGGTCCCGATTCGTTTTGAAAGATTTTGTTTTAAAATATAAAATCATACAAATTTGATTGGGGCCCGGGCAACGCTGAGCGGGTCAACTAGTATGCAATAAAAACAACACTAATTAATAAATCAATTCACTATGCGAATATTGTCAGAACTAAATTTAGGAATGGGACAATTTTTCTTTCTTTTTGGTGCGAGTTCAATCATTGCGTTATTAACAAATAAGTATTTGATTAATCAAAACAAAGTCACGCAACAAAAATGAATTTCATTATTTTTCTTAAAACTAAAATTAAAGTAAATCCAAATAATTTAAATTATTTAATTAAAACAATTAGAATTAGAAGAAGGGCGACGACCTTTCCTTGCTCCCGTTTGCTGGTACCCATGATTCATGACACGTAAATAACATTGCTATCACATCGCCTCCAATGATCCTCACATATTACAATAGGTATCAGAATTATATATTTATTGTTATGGAAAACACTTCCCTCTCATATGACTTGTTAATGCAGATTCTCCCATATTCTCCAATTGCCGGGTAACACAGCATAACTTGCATCGGAACTGGTATGCACTATTCGGTACTGCTTCTAACCAACACTTGTATTCTTCTCGTTCTAGCCACAAGTCACTGAAATTGCACGTTCTAGGCATCGTTATAGCATCGATCTCAACGAATAATTACTACTACAGATCTACAGAATGCATTACAGATGAAAACTACTTGTTGTGAAAACCGGCGTACATGCATGTGTGCATGCATCAACTGACCGAGTTCTAGCGTTGCAATAGGTGTAGCAATATTGAAGAAACAGAACGTACAAAGGAAGAAAGATAAGAACAAAATTTCCGATCTTGCTGTCGGTAGTAGTAACAAGTTACCCTTTTTTTCATTTTTCTTTTGTTAACTTAATCCTATAGAGGGAAGGGAGAAGCGACAAATGCTCGTACTCTGAACCTTTGAAAAGAAAACTATCTCAAAACCAATATTTTCACCTTTTTTTTAGCTTGCAATTATATTTTATTTCGAATATCTGAATAAGAAAAATTAAGCACCTATAAAAAAAAATAATGAAAATTAAGCACCTTCATTGAAATATAAACAAATTCAAGCACTTTAAAGGACCTTTTTTCTCTCTTAAAAATTCAAGGACTTTCAAGCACCGTATGAACCCTGTATCAAAATTAAGTGTTAAAAATGACAAGAAAATTAAGTATAGCGTTAATTATTAGATGTTATTACGAATTGATTGATACTAGTAATATTTTTATTGGATAATTTGCAGCAGAGTTGGTAAGTGGAGGGTGAGTGTTTCCCCCTCTCCCCAGGACTGAACATCTTACAACTACTAAAATAAACTTTTGTGAGATTAAATATACTAAAATGCAAGAACAATTAATGAAATTATAGTATTTGCTGGTTAACTTTTTGTTTTAGTGATTTGTAACCTGTTTTTTTTCTGTCCAAAGATTTGAAAAACGTATGATGTATAAAAAAGGTGATGCATAGAAATTTCATGTATAGATTTCATGAATAAAAAATATGTATAGAACAGTTCCTAAAACAATTTTCACATTTGATAGTCTCATAAGTGCCTTCAATTGCCCACTTTGGGAATCAATAGTCTAACGTCTAACCAGGGATCAGACACCATTTTGGGCCAAAGTGGATCAGACAAAATTTGGGACCTATTTAAGCCCCTTTTCAAAAATCCATTTAATAAAACATTCCTCTTCACAAAATTCTTGTGAATAAAACAAGACCCCGGTCACAAAATTCCTCTTAATAAAATAATCCTCTTCACAAAAATCCCATTCCATAAAAACATACTCTTCATTAACTATTTTTATTTTGTTAGGTTTAAAATGTGTAATTTTCAAACAAAAAAAATTCACTAGAAACTAAAACTTTTGCAGAAGGACTTTAAGAAGTTATTAATAAATGCTTGGTTTGAATGAATAATTGAATTTCCTCTTTTATTACAAAATGTTATTTTTCACAAAAATATAATAAATTTCAGAAAAATAACTTACTTTTCACAAAATGGGTCCCCCCCCCCCCCAAAAAAAAAAAAAGCCTGCATCAACCCCTGCTAACTGATGATGATCCATAAAGAAATTCTCTAAATTTTAGTGCAAATCGGAATGTATTTAGACCAGGGTTGGTACTTTTGCCGGCAAAAAGGTATTTTTGCCAGGATAGTGGCAAAAACTGGAAAAAACCAGGACAAAAATGGAAAAAACCGGCGAAAATGGCAAATTCTTATTGGTCTTTAATGTGTGATCTATAAATTAAAAAGGATCATAATGGTATAAATCATTAGATTTAATAACATACCATTTAATATTTTTAATTTAATTTGCTAATAAACATAATTAAAATAATTTTGTATATTTTAAATGTTTATAAAATAGGTGGGATTCAGTGTAATAGGAACTTAAGAACCAAATTAAAAACCAGATATTTATCTTTTTTCCCTTAACTACAGCTTTTTATCAGTCATTAATATTTATTATTTCTGCTGCCAACATTCTTTTATCTAAGCAAATACAAAACTAAGCAAATATAAATTAAATTTAGAATATAATTGTTTGTTTGAATTTCTAACACATATAAACATAAATGCTTTACATATTTAGAGCCTGCACAATGTGAATAATCAATAATAATTATCGTATAAACATGAATAAATAATTAAGTTTTCTATTTATTTATATAAAATTAGTATTTTTTTAATTTATAATTTTGTTATACTTTTGTTTGTGTTTAACGTTTTGTTTGTTCATTTATAATTTTTGTTATAAGTTAGTATTCTTTCATAAAAAGGATAATCATATTTATTTAACTTCAAAAATAGTGCTTAGAGTTAAAAAATAAATTTTGAATATTGACTTTTAACTACGTATTAAGTTTCTTTTTTCTTTCATGAAATACTTTTTTCTCTTTTTCTGGGGGAAAAAACTAAATGGACATAGCGTATTTTTACCACCATTTTTGGCAAACACCTATTTTTGCCACCACTTTGGCAAAAACCTATTTTTGCCAGGACGGTTTTAACCAGGTTTTTTCCGCCCGTGGCAAAAACTTGCCAACCTTGATTTAGACAGCCAAAGTAAAAATATTTGGTCAGCTTAGGCATGTGAAGCTTTCCATGGATGAAGATGGATCAGCCTTTGGCCCAGTCTGAACCTGAATATATGTGTTGCAGCTCACCTAATGTAGCAAACATATGTTTGCAGCTCATGAGAAAAGGTTGAGTATGGTTGGTTTTGATAATAGGAATAAGTTTTCTATTTAATTTATAATTTGTACTTTTAGTCATACTGTATATTTTGAAATGGATTATGGCATTTGAGGCATGCAAAGATAAAGTGGATCAAGTCCATAAATAGGGTTTTGAAATAATGAAGGATAAAGTTCACTAACACTAGTTGAATCTTAAAGTGATTTAGAGGATAATTTTCTTTTTATTGTTGTAGTATGAAGACTAGCTTAAATATGGGTCATAATTTGAAAATTCAAAAACAATAATTAAAGTGGCAATTCAATTTTAAATCAGAATTTACTGCACTTGATCCACTTTGACCCTGAATGATTTTTACATTAGGTCGATCAAATGAATACGACGCAGTAGAAATCGGAATTGGCTCTGAAAATATACACCATTAACTAATACTTATCCACAACAGACAATTTTTTTAAAATTTTGGACTTTATCCATTTTGGCTCTGAATGCTCCATTTATTTCTTTATATTCAACTTATTATTCTATAACCTCTAACATTCAGAAACTTCTAAAATACAGAAATGCTGTGTCTGAAATGATTACGGATTTTGGAGAGTACTGTATTTAAGAAAATATTTTATTTTAATAGAAATAAATCTAACAAATGATATTACAGACAATTTCACCTTTGTTAAAAATATTCCATTTATCATGAAAATGATTTACATTTTCTGCTTCATCAGTTGATTTCTCCTTAAATAAAGCTGGAAAGAAAAATCTGAAATAAAAATAACATGCAAGTTTAGAACAAATATTATGTAATCTCAAGTAATATCCCAATACCCTAACCATTTGGCAATGGAGCATGGTCTATTGACATGACGAAACACAATAAGTAGATGTTTTTGTAACAGTAGACAGTTTTCTAAGATTTTTAAATCTATTTTTGATTTTTAAGAAGGTGCACTTTACTACTTTGAGGATATTTTCTACATTTAGTCTTCTATTAACACAAATTATTTAAGGTAAATTAGTGACCAGAAAGCCTGAACATATTTTTATTAGTGTGCTTTTAATTTCTCAGTAACATATGAATGAATAACCCCTTAATGATCGCACAATTTTCAAGAAAACAGTAAAAAAAGTGCCTATATTTTTATTCAAGAAAATTGTATAAAATAAGTGTATGAACAATACATGTATTCATTTTTAATTTTTGGAATATTTTTTTAGCTTGAAATCAAGAAAATTTAATTTTTCAGAAAAGCCAACAATCAGGGCTATTATGACTGTTGTTTTTCCAGTAAGCAGAAAAAAAATGTGTTTTAAACATTTAAAGGGAATTTTATGAAACTTAAGCATAATAGTAGATACAATTTTAGTCCATACTCGTTCAGGCAACAGTTGAGCTCCATCATTACTGTTCTGAGATTCACTATCCGAACTTTCATAAAAATCAGTTATTTCAGAATGACTCTCAGATCCATTTATACTAAAATTAGAATCCAAGTCAGTTTCTGACTCTGACTGCATAATGTATACAATATTAAAAAATATATTTTATCACATAACACAAACCACATGCATTCAAAAGCCTAACTGAGCTAATATTAAAAAATACATATTTGTGTAGTGCTGACATCTAGTTTCAAAAAAAAAAAAAAAACTATCACCAATTACATTATAAATAGTCTGGTATTGCCATCTGTTATCTAAAATAAGAAATAAAAAAATTTCCGGGCATAAGAAATGGATTGTTTTTAATCTTTTTGTTGCACTAGTTTTGAACACTACAGCCCGGAAATATCACGGGCACGAGAAATAGAGGGCAAAACTACACCCCAATCATTTTGACGGGAGTGACAAGGAAGGGGTTAAATAAACTTCTTGATTTATTTATATGTGCTGTCATTCTAAACCATAAACAAGAACATGACACATTTACAATACACTTGAAATCAGATAAGGCGGAATGAAAATCTGTTACCATGGAGAAATTTTTGAAGAATTAGTATTTTTTTACATTTGCAGTTAAAGTGTGGACAGCAGGATTTAAGATCAGCAGTACGGTATTTAAAGAAAATTTAGATACAACTTTTTAAAGCTGATCAGCTGAAATTATATCTTGAGATAAATGCAAATAAAAATTCAAGAGGAAGGAGCTAGTGGAAAGAAGCTAACAAAGTATAGTGCTATGAAAGTATAATGCAATGAAAGATCATACATCCCTGGATATAATTTTTATCAGTGTATACAGCTTTTGATCTGAAAATATATTATTTTGTAAGTCAAGAATAATTTTTTTTTCAGACTTTTGAACCCCAAAACCATTCTTCAACACTTAACCTGAATTCTATTAGAAAAATAAAATGTAAAAAAAAAAAAAAAAAAAAAAAAATACCTTATACATCCCAGGAATGCCTTCATGTCTATACACTTTAACAAGAGCATCTAACATGCCATTGTAGTGCTTAGATGCTGGCAAACCATCTGCAGTAGAATACTGTAAACACATTCTTGTCTTAACTACCCATATTGGATTTGTAAACATCAGGGTAACAAGTCCTAGATAAAAAGCACATTTAGTAAAAGATTTATTTTAAAGATTTTGGATATAAAATTTTACCTCAAAACTAAATTTATTTAGCTTGAAAAGTTATAACAAAATAGAAGTACAATTTGAATAAAGGTATACAAACCTGCTTCAGCTGCTGCTAACATGTGGCTTCCAGCACCTAATGTTTTCTTGTTTCCATTTTCTAACATGTAGCCCTTTATAGCATTGTAACTAAACAAAAAAGTGGAATCTTCTTTTTAATATTTTTTATCTTTTAATATTTTTTAAAAAATAAGTAAACATCATAATTAAAAAATAAATAAATGTATTAACACAAGTCTGAACTGTTTTATCTCAACATGTATTTATATATCTTAGGTGGTATGCATTTAACATATTTCAATATATTTTTTATTTGATATATATAAAACAAGAATTTTCATGCAAAGTTTGGATAATCCCATGGAACAGTTACAATGAACATAAACAAAGAGAACAACAATATAAACTGATAAATTTGGTATTGAAAATGAAAATGAATTTAGAATGGGACTAACATGGAGTAATCAAATAACTAAAAAAAGAAAAATAATTCAATAATTCAAAAAGAACAGTATAACCAGTGTTCAAAATTATTAGCGGTCGTTAGTCATCGAATGCAACTAAATTATTGCATTTGATATCTACAAAATTATTCCCGGTCATTCAATTTGATGTCTAGCTTTTCTTTTAAAAATTTATTTTTGTTTTAAAACCTCTGGTTCATAGTTTAGTTTTCTTTTTTTCCTGTCACACATGGTACTTACAAAGCTGATCATCTGATTTTGAAAAGAGCAGAGGAGATAGGGATACATGTCGTAAGTTCGATTCAGTCGGTTGAATTTAATAAAAAATGATACACATAACAGTTTATCCACAGATACTGTTAATGATTTATTAATGTTAAAATTGTATGGACCCAATTTAGCAGACTTTTTTTGTCCACATAAAGCTCCAGTCAAATAATGTAGCTGAAGGATGGATTACAGGTCTCGATTTAAAAAAATAATAAATTATGTTAGAATGAATGTTTGATTTGTAAATGAAAAATAGTTGCATACATATCATCTGAAAACTTCTTTTTAATATCGGACTTTATTAAAATTAGAGGCGTTGCGTTAGTTTCATCTTTACAATTTATATACAGTCAAATATTGTTAGCATTAATAGCTTAATGTGAAATTTCACTTGACACAAATTAGTAATGCTGTCCCAACAGAAAAGATGGTACAATTATTTTAACAGTTAACACACACACACAAAAAAAGTGTACCTGTTGATTTCATGTTATCAAGATTTGACTGTAGTTACATTATATGGTGTTTTTTTTTTTTTTTTTTTTTTTTTTTGCTACTAAATACAAGTGTAATTATATACATGATAAAATTTTGTTTCTGGCATGCTAGGAAGTTATCAAATTTTAATTTTGTTCTACATGATTAAGTGCATTTTTCTATTAATTTCTAATTAAAAATTATGCTTTATCATCAGTTTTACAGTTACTTCAATTATTATAATCTTGTAGATTAAAAACTTCAATAATTTTAAATAAAAACAAAATATTAGTGTTTTTCTAAAAAGTAACATACAATGTTAGTTATGTTAAAAATGAATTTAAAAATTGCAACTAAAAATTTTAATTTGATGCCTAAAATATTTACAGTTTGAATTTCCAATTTTATCTCTGAGTATAACCCCGATTTAAGGCTACCCAATTTAACAATTAATTCAATTTAATAATAAATTTTAATGGTCTGGATTCATCTATATTTAGTTCTATGTTGAATGATCATTGTTTTAACAATAGCCTTTCATCTATTTAATAATTTTGATGAATTTCAAGTATTTAAAACAACTTTCTTAGTTACAAAAATTGTCAGATTTTCCTCTCTATTGACTGGTGTGTAGTGATGAAGGGTTTGATTTAAAATAATTAAAAACATCAGTTTGGTATGACATTTCTAACCAGAATTTTTTATTTATAGATTATGAGATTCCCATTTGTGAACTGCAGATTATTCCAGTATTTTGTGAGGAAAACAAGCAAAATGTGTCTGATTTAGATTCTGGTATAGAAAATGTTAAAATCTCAAAATTTATTTCAACTGAAGCAAATGCTGGATTAGATGCAGTGAAAAAATACTTTATGAAGTTTGATATTGATGGGCATTTATAGTATTTAATGCATTTAATGTATCATGTCATCAGCTACATTTTAGTAAAAAGCAAAGCAGTTATCATTTTTTTAAATATATATTTACAGTTTAAAAAGGGAAAATATAATTAAATACTAGTTGTAGGTAATTTTGAGAATTTAATAGCCAACTTTTATGAAACTTTAATTTATCTAATATGTTACCTGATTTCATTATAACCTCGATTTAACTATGCTTTTCAAGGTAACCTTTACAATCATTAGAGATTTGACTATATATACACAATAGCATGGTGTGGTTTTTCGCTGAAATGCAAAAGAAGATAATTACTTTCAGCTTTTGCTATCCTAAGTAAGTAAATTCAGAGATTTTGGGAGAAAATGTGAAATAAATATGTAGAGGCAGCTTTAGCAACCATGGTGCATTGGGAGAGTTTTCTTTTTCAATGCCTTATGAATTATCTCTTATACAAAAACTAGAACGTATTAAACATTTATTTTGTGTATTTTCTACTCCTTAATTTGTTAGCGTAATGGATGGTCAACCAGTTTCAACTCACCCCCCCCCCCCCCACCCTAAAAAAAAAGCTATATTTGCATATATATGGAATCTGTTGCATTGAATTTTATTTAAATTTTAAATCTCTATTGACTGCATTAAAGATTAATTTTAGGATACATTTTATTAATTCTTTAATTTTAGTCTTTTCAGATAGCAAAAACATAAATGAATGAAACATCCATAGATCATATTTTCTTTCATGTGTAGTAAGTTGCATATGTCATAAAAAGTCACATGACCTTTAAAAATACTTTGTTTGGTTGACAAATTTATTGCAGTAGAATTTAAAAGCTATTTTTTACATCTAAACATTTATCATTTCTCAACAAACAGTAAAACAAACTATGAAAAGCCATACAACTGAAATCTTCAATTTAAGGAAGTACTATTGCGCTTTCACAATGAAAGTTAAATGCATCTATTAATTTTGCAAAATAAGCTGTGCTACTATGTGTAGCATTTCTTAAGCCACAATCCATAAAAAGCAAATTACAAATTTATCAAGTTTCAATAAATGTCATAAAAGAAGGAGGCTGACAGATTAAGATACCCTTCTGATAACTGCACTTCTAAAATTTCTATTTAGTCTTAAGAATGTGTGAAATTTCAAAAGAGCAACATGGAAATGATAATAGAAGTAAGAATGTTTCAAGGAAGATATAAACTTGTCCACAATCAGCTGCTAAAATTCTAGTTAGGAAACACATAGTGTTATGTTTCTACTAGCTGACCTGCCCGGCACTGCCCCTCCCCTCCCCCCCCCGACAATATAAAACAAACCTCACGTTTGTATGATTTTATATCTTTAACCCCGATTTTGTATGAAATTCTTTTTTTTTAAAGAAAAATTCACGAAAAAATATTGATATTTAGTGATAAAAGTGATCATAAGCAGATATTTTCTTGTTTTTTCATGTAGGGTTGTTTCATAGTTTTAAAAAAATGTTCTTGTTACCCGAACTCTGAAATTTCTATCTGTTATAAATATAAAAGTTTTACAGTCCGTGTAAAAATTTCGTGAAAAAATATTGTTATCTAGTTGTAAAACAAATATGTTTTCTTCTTGCTTTTATGTTTGTTTCTTTGTTTTCATGTTGGATCCTTTAAAAAAAAAAAAAAAAAAATAGTTCTCATCTTCCGAACTCTCTGAAATTTTAGTCGAAGCAGCACTACTGCACACCAAAATATGCTGCTTTTTGGCTTTTTAAAAAATACTTCTACTCATCCCGAATGTTTCGAAAATTGTGTAGATAATGTAAATCAGGTCTACCGAGATGCTCTAAAAAGGTTGTTACTTTCAGTGTAGAAAAAAATTGTCTCCATGAGACGCGAAGTGATCTGCGTTCAGTGTTTTTGAAAAGGTTAAAATTCGTATTTTTATAAAACTGATTGCACTGTCACTTAGAAGGTTTCATCTTTAAATGCATATATTTGGTTTGTCGGTACTTTTAAAATTGCACCCTGGAGAAGCATTGCCATAAGGGGAAAAACGTCCTTTGGGAAAATGACCCTTTTTGAAATTTTTTTTTCAATCGTTTAGCAATGAAATATTTTTTAATTAATTGCAGCATTTGAGATGTAAGAGTACAATCTTTCTGAATATGTCTTCCAATTTTAATTGTACCATGTGTTTTGGTTGATTTAAGCAAATTTAAAACTACGAAATAACACAAAAAACTGCCCCGTTTGGTTCTTCCATTTCCTCCCGATGCGTAAATCAAGTTCTGGGCATGCACGAGTGCTGAAAGCCAGCTCGAAAAGAAAGAAAAAAGTTATTGTTGGGATTTTAATTAATATATGGGCTAATTATCAAAATATTAAAAATCCAAGACCCAGGTGTATCAGGATAGGCCTTGGACTATCCTCACCTAAATTTTCAGACTTCAAGGTGCTATATATTTTCCTAACCATTGCTGATAGACAAGCAGAATGAAACTTTCTTTAATTAGTATAGATTCATCTGAAACTTTCAGATATCAATATCCCCAAAGCAGAATATTTTGCAATGTTCTGCAACGAACCTTCATCTGATCAAAAATGTTCTGCGGGAATGAAAAAGTAAAACACAGGGAGATTTTCTTGTATATGTAGGAGTACTATTTCATCATCTTGTATAGAAATGCTAAAGACAATTCGTAAAAAGCTAACACACACACAAACCAAAGAAATGACGAATTTCACGATTTTACTTGGATCAAATTATGAATTTCGCGGTTTTTTTCTCATAATCGATTAACAATTTTTGCAATATTTTTGAGATTTTTCTCTCGGGTAACTTTCTCTCCATGATCGACTGACAAATTGCGTGAGCTTTTACCACGACCAATTGATAAATTTCCCAATATTTTTTAATGAACGATTGAAGAAGTTTTTCCAGTGACTGATAGATGAATTTAGCACTTTTCCCAATGAATGAATGAATGGTGAATTTTATTGAAAATGAGAATTTGAAATGTTCTGCAGAGAAATTCATTGTTCTGCGACATACGTCGCACTTTTAAGCATATTCTGCTTTGGGGATCAATATAATTAATAAGTAAACTGTTACAGTAAAATACTTGTTTGGTTGATTTTTGAAATTAGAAAGTTGTCTAGTTTTCATTTCTACGAAATTCACGTGTTAAGTATAGATAGAAACATACTTAAATGATGTTTTACTGTAGAAGGAGATTAATCTTGTTCAAGCTCAACTTTTTGACAGAAATTTTTTTTATCATATTACATTAATATTACTTAATACACAGTAATACCTTTAAATTGCAGCAGGGTTACAAACTAGGAGGAAATAATAAAGTTCAATGACACCTAATTGTTTTTTCTTAGTTGCCAAAATGTTTTACTTAGGTGTAGTTAAAATTATTTTGCCTATATCGCATGCATATAAATAAATAGTGCAATGATTTATAATAATAAACAAATTCATTTTTAAATTTATATAAAAAAAAAATTGTGTGTGTGTCTTATTCTGTTGTATTCTACATTTTTCAACTTTAAATATATTGAAGGCCATAGTCAAACATGTATCCATACATATTAACAAATAACAAATCAATGACTAGAAGAAGTAGCAAACAAAGTCTTGCTTATCTTTTAATTAACTAAAAAGTATACTCTGTAGGGCTACAAACCATTATGGATTTTGGCCTACAGTGGCAAACCCTATTTATTAGACAATGGGTCCCAAGGTGCTATACAGCATATGTCCCAGCGCCATAAAGCCGCCCAGATACAGTCAGGTGGTCACAACGCAGAACCCTCAGTGTTTAATTCCCAAGCAAGCTTGGTACTCACATTTTATCGACCCCTTAGGGGTGAAAAGCTAAGCACACGTTGCCCATGTCTAACTCTGGACTTGTATCCAGGGTTCGTTGATTTAAATCATGATTAAAATAAACTTTTTTTTTTAATTGTTGATTTAAATCAACTTTAAAATTTTTATTTCAAATTTAGGTCAAGCTATTTTGTAATAAATATTATGTTTTGACAAAAATACACTGTAAATTTAGAGAGTGGGAGAGACTGAGAACTCAAAATTCCTGCTTTTTGAATTTCTTTTTTAATCAAATATTACACTTTAAAATAAAAATCCTAATTTAAAAATAGAGAATCTCAGCTGAAAAATGTTAAAAGATTAATCTATATATTTACCTATTAAAAAATATTTAAATCTTATGTAAATTTTGTAATACAAAAACATAGATTACTTTCTGTGAAGATATGAAAAAGTGAGAATAAATAAATAAATATAGGTAATTCAAAAGTATTTTTATTGATATTTATGTAGATATCTCATTACGTCCTTGTGCACATATAAATAATAAATGGTTCAATATTCCAATGCACTTCATTTGTGGAAAGATCCGGAGAAAAAAATAGCATTCAATGAAGTATGTGTAAAAGCTTTCAATGCTCATTAGAAGCAAGCATTGAGCCCAACACATTTTTTTATCCCATCTATTGAATCCCTGGTTATGCAGGAGAGAAATTAATAAGCTCTGAGAAAATGTCAGCATTATTGTTTGCTAAAGAGAAAAACTCTACTTTGGTGATGCCTATTGTTTTTGTTTGAATCTAATATGTTCTTTAGAATGGTAGAAGGCATGTGTTACAGTTATCAAAAAGGATGATACTAAAAACTTACAGAATTCATGGTCAACCAGCTTTTTTACTGCAATAGCTTCATTTGCTTCAGCAGAACGATTGTTTTCTGCTTTTGGTTTGGTGCATTCAAAAAATAGGAATCTCTTAGGAACTCATAAAGCTGCTAAACTCATTTTTCAGTACCGGCACTTTAACAAAAATGAAAAGTTAACATCTTAATTTGCTTCCAAAATTGTTTTAAATTTTTATGTGCTGCAGTTATTTTTATTAACTAAAATACTTAAAGTTAAATTGATTTGACATCTGATTTGTAGTTTTTCATGCATTTTGTGTAATAAAATACTTTGATAGCCTAAAATATTACCTTTTAATCATTTATGTAAATTATGTAATAATATTAATATACTATATTGGTAATACTTATAAGCATGCATGTGTGTGTGTGTATAATTTTTATTTTATAAATTTTTAAATCTATAAAATAATGATATTGTATGAGGTTTCTTTTAAATTATTATTATTATTATTTGATTTAAATAAAAAAATCTAATTTAAATTAAAAAAAAATTCAGATTGTTTTGATTGTTTTTTTATCAAAAAAAAAATCACAAACCCTGCTTGTAACATGGTACATATTTTCATTAAATTTGAATATTAAAATTCCACTTGCATTCGGTTGTACATGAAGGAAGAATCCTTATGAAATGAAATGTTTTGCTTAAATAGAGTAATGAGAAAGATTAAATGGAATCAACATGTATTTATTATATTAGGAAAAAGAATAAATGTTTGACCAGAAAAAATAAATTTGCATTCAGGGCTTGATCCAGGCAAAATTTGGGGCTATTTTGAACCCTTTCACAAAAATCCATTTAATAAAACAAGCCTCTTCACAAAATTCCTCTTAATAAAGTTGATCCCTTTATAAAATTCAATTCCATAAAAACGATCTTCATAAATTATTTTTCTTTTGATACGTTTTAAAATATATAATTTGGAAACAAAAGTTCACCAGAAAGGAAAACTTTAGCAGAAGGACTTGAAGCTATTAATAAATGCTTGCTTTGAATTTGAGTAAAAAGATGTCATCTTTCACAGAAGTATAATAAATAGGCATCACAAAAATAACTTACTTTTTACAAAATAGGCCCCAAGAAAAAACCCTGCATTGATCATTGACATCTTACAAGCAAAGTTAACAAGTTAGTCATAAATAAATAAAGATGACTGAATGTAAAATCACAGCTGTGAAATGGACAATGATCTCGCGATGTCAGAGTAAGTAAAATCTACAAAAACAACTTTTCAAAAGTAAAAAAAAAGCCAAGCGTAAAAAAAAAAAAAAGTTGTGGCTAAAAAATGGTGTGATATCAAATTTCCAAGCTATTATATTACTTTTTTAACTTTTTTCCATTAAATAAGTTATCATATATATAAGTCGAGTGCCTACGTATATGTTAATAGAAATCGTTTTCTCCTGTACTAAATACATCCTAACGAGTTTCTGAAAATTCAATTTTTTTCAAATTATGCATGATGGGCTTGGCGGCCATCTTTGCATATTATTCACAAAATTCTAAGCATCCAAATCCGTAGTTAAAATCCGAAGTTCAAAATTGTTATTTAAGCAAATATTTTAAGCGTTTCATTTATAGATTTGTATGATCTGAAAATTGTGTCTTAAGATAATGATGACTTATCTTAAAGATTCATCTTATGATTTATTTTTTACAGTAATTAATAATTTCAAACTAGTAAAAATCAATTTCTCAAAATATCAGTCTTATCTAATTTATCTGTCCGTAGTTAAAATCTGAAGTTCGAAATTGTTATAAACATATTACATTGCAAACATATTACGCTTTTACTTTAGAAATTTGGGTGCTTAGAAATATGAAAAGATGGCCGCCAAGCCCATCATGCATAATTTGAAAAAAATTGAATTTTCAGAAACTCGTTAGGATGTATTTAGTACAGGAGAAAACGATTTTTATTAACATATATGTAGGCACTCGACTTATATATATGATAACTTATTTAATGGAAAAAAGTTAAAAAAGTAATATAATAGCTTGGAAATTTGATATCACACCATTTTTTAGCCACAACTTTTTTTTTTTTTTACGCTTGGCTTTTTTTTTACTTTTGAAAAGTTGTTTTTGTAGATATCATTTCTTTTTTTTAAAACAGAATAAACATAATTTAAATAATCTAAACATGAGAAATAATTTAAAATTACATTTTACTTTCAGTCATTGTTTAAAAGGTTAACTAGAAATACCAGTAGATTTTTAAATTAAACTAATAACAACATACTAAATGTGGCTTGTTATAATACTTGTTATCCCCCGTTAAAAGATATCACTGACTTATCGATGAAATGAATAAAAATGCAATACGTACATAGCGTGTCAGCGCTGCATTTGAAATCAAACGTGATATCACGCTCTTTTATTATTAGCACTAGCTGGCTTCGCCCGCTAGCGGACCCCTAATTTATATCGAGGCCTCGAATCTTGTAAAACCTCGAACCAAACGAACCTCCGACCTGGTTCTCCGCTGTCTTCGGCACCGGATAATCCCTTAATTTGCACATCGAATAGTATAAACCTCTAACCAAACTAACTTCCGACACGGGTCCCCGCTGCCTTCGGCACCGTATAGCAGTCGTGCTGTGCACGCTCAAGTTCCATCTTCCACCACCAGGTAGCGCAATCTGTTCTGTATGAACCTCGGGCACTGAAATCGTTAAGGCTATAGATGTCGAGTCGAATGAACTGTACCCCGTCGTGATCTAGCCCATAGAACCAGAGATAGAAAAGTGTCCCCTGGTGGTGAAAAAACGAACTAAAATCGGAAAGCTCTATTGATGTCGAGTCGAATGAGCCATACCCCGTCGTGATCCGACTCGTAGGAACAGATATAGGAAAGCATCCCCTGGTGGTGAAAGCTAATCGCGCTTGGGGGGCAAAAGAGGGGATGAACACCGGAGACGCATAATAGGATTAAGCGGTCACAGACCTTTCCAACGATGTATCACATGAGGGGTATGTGCAAAATTTAGAAAATACCCCCCCCCCCCCTGCATATTATGATTAAGCGTTCACAGACTTTTCCAACGATATATCACATGAGAGGTGTCGGCAAAATTTAGAAAAGTGCCCCCTTTGGGTGGGAGGGCTGAAAGTGGGAGGATGGACCCCGAAGATACATAATATGAATAGCGGAACAATTTTTAGAATTTCTGAAAGCTGATTTTTATTTATTTATTTATTTATTTATCTATTTTTTATTTTTTGTTTATTATTATTATTTTTTTTTTTTTGCGTTGCCCTGTGCATGTTTGGAATTTCTTAGCAATTTCTTAGATTTACCTTATTTTATTCAATTAAACATTGTACTGTTACAATAAATTTAAATGGAAACTTCACTTCTAAAACAAAAATAATTTAACAACTGGATTTCATTAATTTATAGGAAAACTAGCAAGCTACGCCCGCTGCGCTGGTCGGCTTCTACAAATGAACCCTGAATCAAACGAAATATATCGTTTAATTTGACCTTGTATTTGAAAGCAATCTGTATATTTACGTGGAATATCCTTCCACATTACTGAAAAATGACGCGATTGCGCTATTATATTTTCTAATGTGCAGTCAAAATTTTAGCTGTTAAGGACAAACTCTTTTATTTGGTCATTTACAGTTAGGGTTTGCTAAACAATGATAAAACTATATGCAATATACTAAAACCATCACTAAAAATTATCGAAATAACAATGCAAACAAATTAACTAACAAAATCCATTCAGAAGAAGTTTTTATAAAGGCTAATCTTTGATAATCTGATTATTGAACTTTTCCACATAATTCTAAAACAACAAAACGATATAAAATATACTAAAACAATCCTTACAAATTATCTACTTAACAATGCAAGTCGCAAAAAATACGCCCAGTAAAAACTATCAAAAAGGCTAATATTTCGGAATCGGGTTCACTTGACTATATAACCTTCACACATAACTGTTGGACTAAGCAACGTAGGACAATATATAATACATTAACACCATTTCTGAAATAGCATCTAACTAACAATACAATTCTCATCAAAATTCGTTCAGTAGAACTTTTTTAGAAGGCTAATCTTTCATAATCGGAATCAAATATTGAAAAGGCTAATATTTGATAAAAAAAAATGGTCACCCGATTTTCGAATTTCCCCCTATAATTCTAGAACTAAGCAACGTTATATAATAAAACGTTCCCTAGAAAATTATTTAACAGTATAGGTTCCATCGAAATACATTCGGCAAAATCTTTTAAAAAGGCTAATCTTTCATAATCGGATTGATCTGATTATAGAACTTCCCAGAATAATTATATAACTAAGCTACGTAGAACGATATGTTATACATTAAAACCTTCCCTTAAAAATTATCTTAGTTTAAGTTCTACGAAAATGCATTCAGCAGAACTCAAGTTATAAGCAGCCGGAACGAAATTTCATATATGTAGAAGTAAATAGAAGTATATTGCCATTAATATAGTTTGCATTTGAATAAAAAAAGGTACTTTTCGGTTAGCCGGGCACCAGTGATATATGAACACACACACACACACATATATATATATATATATATATATATATATATATATGTATATACATGTATTTGTGTAGATATATGTGTATATATGTGTGTATATATATATATATATATCACTGGCACCCGGCTAACCAAAAAGTACCAAAAAAAAAAAAAAATACTGCGAAAATGCAGTCGTACACTTGAAAAAAAAAAACACCTTTTGGCCTAAAATCTCTCATCAAAACTGTTTTTCTTTTTTTTTCTTTTCTTTCTTTTAAAAAAAAATAAAATTAGTAACAGTTTTTTCTTTTATTTTTCCAGATGTATAGCCATTTCAATGCTTTCTGCAACAAAAAAAGACACTTTTTGGCTTAAAATCAAATTGTTTGGGGTCAAAAGTAAAATCAAAATCGCCAAAAACAAAAGATAAATCGCCAAATTTGTTTCAATAGAAATCTTGCCCCTTGAATAATGTTTTAAGCATTATGAACATTTCTAATCATGTTTAAATTAAATATTTTCGTTTTATAATATTCTCTCATCAAAACTCTTTTTTTTCTTTCTTTTTTTTTTTTTTTAAATAAAATTAGTAACAGTTTTTCTTTTATTTTTCGAGATGTATAGCCTTTTCATTTCTTTCTGCAACAGTAATGATCGCCAAAAAATTAGCAATGGTAACCTTTTCGGCCAAAATAACAGAACTTTCTATCATAATTCGATAGCTATTATACGTAGAACGTTGTGTTACATACTAAAACCTTCCCTGAAAAATTATCTCTCGAACAGTGCAAGTTCCATCAAATTCCATTCAGCAGATCTCGAGTTATAAAGGAACGGAACGAAATTTCCGTTTGTGTTTTATATATATAGCGAGGCTAACGAAAAAGACAGGCTACCGCGGTGCGTTCCACTTATCTTTTTTTTACATACCGCTAGAGTGATGTGATGCTCTTTTCGTACACCTGCATTGGTGTATTCGAGCCTCACGTGAATCCCGCGGTCTGTAAAAAAAGATACGCGTAAAGCACCGCGGTAGCCTTTCTTTTTCGCTAGCCTCGTATATATAGTAGATGACGTGAAAGGTATTCCTGCGAACGAAATGCCTGTCCTTTACCGTGTTTTTTTATTTTTAGAAATAAATGAATCACATTTAATTCATTTCAAAATCTTTGTTTACGTTTGGAAAGAAATTTTAAATGGCGATAACTCTTAATGTATACATTTTAGAAGGTACATCTTCCCTCAAAAACTAATTTATTTTTAAAGATCTTTCTAAAAACGTAAATTATATATTTAAAATATTTTTAAAGCATAAACACTACGTCTGATTACTTTATTTTACAATATTATAAGAACACGCATTTTACCAGACAATTAAATACACTAAACAAACATGAGTGAAAAATTGACCTGCACCTGGACTCGAACCTGGGACCTTATGCGTACCATGCCGACGCTCTGCGACTGAGCTACCCAGATCTATATTCGTAACCGGCAATTTCTCATACTTATTCATGTTAGAAACAATCATCTGCCACAGTTTGCAGTCATATTTAATTATTTGATAAAATATGTGTTCTTATAATTGTGAAGTTTTATTTTAAAAAAAAAATATCTTCAGAAGAAAATGGCTGACTTGCAGATGAAATTTGATGTGGTTATATTATAACCTGTAACTGATTTGTGCTATTTTAATACAGATGGTCCATGGTCGTTGGCGGGTTTTATCTCTGTTTTGGCATAATTTTTTAATCGCCATGTTAATTAACAGTTTTTTGCTAATTAAGGATAGAAAATAATATTTTTTTACACTGAATTTTATAAAAGCACATAGATTACGTAATTACTTGTCCAAAAATGCAATCCTTTTTTTATTCTGCTGAATATTAAGGTCTGTAGGTTGTTTGAAAAAAAAAGTTTGACGAAGAAAAAAGTGATCATTTTAAGTAACTCGACGTTTTTAAAAAAAATCTATATCTCTGTTTATAAATCACTTATGAAGATGAGTTTGGTCTTAAATTGAAGAAATTCTTCATTAGATTCTTCTAGTTTTTGTTTTTTATTTCGGCGACGCTTGGTTTATTATATATCTGATATTTTAATCTGGCATGTTTTGTCGATTTAACATTGCGAAGTTGATTCCTGTAAATAAGCAGTAGTGGTCTAGGTCAGTTCTTGGCGTTGTTTGTGTGGCGTTTTTTTTTTAAAGCTTGGCTTGGCAGAGCGACCGCCCTGCTTGATGGCAGTGTGATCGTTTCTTTATGCTTTGATTTCACGGAGGTTTTTGCACTATTTCTCTTAGTCACATTATTTTATTGTCACACTTATGAGATCAGAAACCAAATTAATAAAAACAAAAGCATATTCTTTCATTATTTAATTATTAAATATGGAAAAATTTGATAAAAACACGATTTGGAAAATTTAAATGAAAAAATTTCTAAATACTAAAAATTAACATTGAAATTGAGAAATAAAAACATATTAAAGTAAAATAAGTTTAATTTACATAATTTATAAACAAACCTCAATATAAACACTTTAAATTTCACTCATTTTTAAAGACATTACATAAATTGGCTATAATCTAATTTATTTTAACGTTATATTTCTAATAAATTCGCTAATTAACACAAAATTAATCTGAAACTGAATGAATGTGCCTTATATTATTCAGATCTATTGCATACAATTCTATTATTTCAGTAGCAGAATAAAAAATAAGTGAATTCTTCAAGAACATAATGCTTTCAAATGCAGCAATTTTTCAATGTTTTCGCAAACAGCTGGTTTTTTATAGCCCCGAACACAAAGGAAGAATACTGTCCCAGGGTTCATACTCATTTCTCCCCAAAAAAATCTCCTGATGTATTTCCCATGTTGACAATTAACGACATTTTTTAAAACTTAGTAAGTATTTACACCCCCCCCCCCCAAAAAAAAAAAGAAAAAAAAGAAAGAAAAGAAAGAAATAAATAAAATAAATAAATAAAGAGGTAATCACAAAAGTTTTTTCCCAGAGCAGCAGCAAATTTTCCAGGTATCAAGATTTTGTTATGTTACACACAAAAATCTTAAAAGTTGTGAAAGTTCCACTCACAAGTTCACAACTAATTCTGAAGCACAAACTACTGATTTGTTAAAGAATTTTTTGCAAAATTTACAAATTGTTGAACATTTTGCAGATACATGCTTTTACTAAACGAAGCATGCAAATAGCAGTGAGTGTCCTCATTTCCCAGAGTAGCTGATCGTTTTGCCAAATTTTCCCAGGTTTTTGGTATTTTTTGGAAAATCCCCTGATTTTTAAGACAAAATTTATTCCCTGATTTTCCCCTGATGAGTATGAACCCTGTGTCCACTGAAATTTATAGGCACAAAATGCAACTAACCACTGCTAATTTCGAGCCCTGAATTTGCAGAGACAACTTGAGACAGCAGAATTTGTCCGATATTCAAAAGGTAAATATACAATTATGTAAGTCTTGGGGATTGAATTTGCTAAATAGAGATGTCTGCTATTTACGGGTGTCTGTCATGGAGGTTTTACTGTATAAAATGCCAGCTTGAAACATTGAAAAAAAAATCATTAATTAAAACATTACTTTGTATATGAGAAGTTGTATATTATATACAGGGGTTGGACAAAATATGAAAACCTGTGTGATGAGAAAATTTTTATTAATAGGCTGATAGGCATAATTTTGCATTACTTGCAGTTTGTATCAGACATGGAATAGACAAATACAGTTCATGCACAATAGTCACAGGGTACGTAACCATCCCTCATACAAAAATGATATTCAGAAAATGTCAAAGGTGAAAACCTACTATGCAGCCAAAATATCCCACAAAGGATCACAATTATATTAATATTAGGGGTCTGAGAGGACCACATGAGATGTTGCAGTTCATTATAATGTTCATTATACAGTAAAAGCTCTGTTATCTGGCATTCAAGTAACCAGAAAGCTCAACTAACTGGAAAAATACGGACAGCTCATTTATTTTTCTCTTCCCATAAACAGTTGAACATTTTTTACTGCTAGTATAGGAAGTTTACTGTTAGCATTCTAAATTTATCACAGTGACTGATTCGACATAAAACAAATTTATGTATATGTTCATGAAAGTGAACATTATAAAATAAAAAATATAATGAATAAAAGAACTATCTACAGCTTGATAGCACAGAATAGCTACATGTTGCATCATAGTCTACAATTGCCGGCCCGCTGTTTTCCAGGCGAAAGTTGAAAGAGAGAAAGGAAGACAAGAGAAGAGAGGCTTGATCCTTCTGCTTTTGGCTAAAGTGAAAGGGGAGGAGGGAGGAATAAACGGTAGAAGAAGAACTACCTCAAGAATAAGAAATATTTTTCAATTTATAGAATTTTTTAACAAAGATATTTATACTATATTATATTTATGCAAGAATATTTTATAATTGAATCTGTTTAGATCTACATTTAACTGGAAATTAAAAAAAAAAAGACATTCCAGTGTATGTTTCTTTTGTTTTATTGTTTGATTTTTATCAGTTCAAACTTTTTCTCCCCAGCTGGCTGCTGATGACCGAGATTGTTTCAAAGTTAAACGGCAAACAGAAATAATAATAAAAAAAAGAACAGAACGATACTCTTTTCTTTTCCTTACCTTTTATTATTTTTTTAATTATATTTCCATTGTTAATTGTCCGATTGTGTTCAAATTTCAAGAGAATTCAAATAATAATAAATTAAGTTGTTTACCAAATTTCTATTAAAATACAATAAGTTTTAAGAAAATTAAAGCCCTCCCCCAAAAAAACCACTATTTGGGCCACTCCAAAGATAAAATGCTGACTACTGTTTGTAGTTTATTTCTATCGTGATAGGAGAACTTATCAGCTTGCATCTGATGCTCTCAGCTATGCAGAAAGGATCCATTATTACGGTGGGGCAGTGGGTTACTGCAACTGCTCTTGGCCAGTGTAGCATGGAGCAGGTATAATTGAGGCAACACAAGTGAATCATACAGAACTTAATTTTTCAAGCTTCCACGTACTTTTTCCAGAAAAAAAGGGCAACACTTTTTTTTTAATTATGGCGCACGAAATTGATGTTTTAGGAAAAGGGCAGAGTGCATTTTTCACTTTTAAAAAGAACAAGGCTTTGAAAAAGTCTAACAGAAACACTAGTTAGTTAGTTGACTTCATTAGTTTTGTTATTTCCCATGTTGAGGTTTACTTTATTAGCACATGAAGTAAGAGCAGCATAGTTATTCATCTTAGTCCTAAATTAAAATCTTTGAGATGCCTAATTATAAATAATGCAATGTTAAAAAAAGATGAATAAATAAATTTAGAAAGTACATCCTAACATAAAATATTGTTTACTTTTATTTTTAATTTGGCAAAAATAACTATCAAATGCAAATTTAATAATAATAAAATAATTATTCGATTGACTTCCCAATAACAGGAAAATAGGCCAAAATATCATTTTTCTATTTCGCTGTTACATCGATGCACCCCCCCCTTCTGTTATGACAAATTTTGTAGCACTCAACTACCCAGACTTAAGTATCCAGCAATCGGCGTTTGCCGACCATGTCGGTTAGTTGAGCTTTTACTGTACCAGTCTTAGACAATTCCAGCAGTGTGAAAGGGAACATTATCTTGGTGCACAGCTCGTTTATCAAGTAGCAAAGTTTGCACTACTGGATGAAGATGGTCAGCCAGAATATTGAGATAAACTTATGCTGTAACCTGACCATGCAGGACAACAAGTGGGCCAAGACCATGGTGCAACAGCATGCCCCACAGCATCACTGATCCCTCTCCATTCTTAACAGTAGGAAGGAGACAGTCAACATTATAGGCTTCTGCTGGCATTCTCCAAATGTACTGGATGTAACGTTTATTTGGAATAATGTAAACGACTATTCATCTGAACAGATGACATTCTCCCATTGTTGCTGTGCCCAAATTTTATGCTCGTTAAAAGGCAAAACTGGGAAATTTCATTAGTAGCAGTTTTATAAGTGGCCCCCTTTTTATTTAAAAGTGCTAACTAATAAACTTTTGTTAAAATTTTTATTAGTATTATTCTAAAATTAAATAGCCCAAATAAATGTTAATATTAACATATTACAACCAGCAAGTGTTGAATCATTGATGGAATGCAAGAAAAATTACCTCCTTTTAAGAAAAGTCGCCGTAAGGTGGCCGCTGACAGACAATTTTTTAATAGCCACTTTTTTGCATTTAGTGGCCCAGTGGCTGGCACTAATTTTCCCCATTAATACTCATGACACCATTTTTATTGTTTCAAGGCATTACATAATGTCACCAATGGCTTTGGAATAGCAGCTCTAACATGCATGTTTGCTGCATGCTATGCTGTTTTGTGCTTTGCAGCCACGATCTGCTTCAAAACCCTTCTATTTCTATTGGTCATCTATGACTTTCAGCTACTGTTGTGCTTGGCAAATTATGTCTTTCCCTGTTTGATATAGGCTGTCATTACAATGGACACAGTACTTCTTCCAACCAGTGATAGAAATTGGGAAATGAACGGTAGACATCAAATGATGCCTACTGTAAATATCTTAGGCGTCAAATGAAAACTTCTAGTTGCAATTTCTAAAATTCACATAAGTATATCATTATATGCTACTTTATAGAAAAGCATGAATATTTTGTTTTTATTTAAATTATTGAAGTTCTTAATCTACAATATTATAATAATTGAAGCAACTGTAAAACTGCTAAAGCATTTTTAATTAATACTACATTTAGAAAGTAATAGAAACATGCACTTAACCATGTTAACAAAATTAAACCTAACAAAATTTTATCCATTGTTGATAATTACACTTAAATTTAGTTTAAAAAAAACTATACATACAATTACAGACAAATATTGTTAACATGAAATCTAAAGGACCACAATTTTTTATGACTATGTGTGTTAACCATTAAAATAATAGTACCATCTTATATCTGTTGGGACTGCATCAGTAATTCATGTTAAGCAAAAATTCACATTAAGCGATTTAATGCTAACAATGCTTGACTGCATATAGATTGCAAAGATGAAACTCAAACAATACCCGTTAATTTTAATAAAGTTAGATACTAAAATCAGGACGTCTAACAGCCCTTCAGCTACATCATTTCACAGGGATTTATAGATTTATCTGGATAAAAATCGGCTAAATTGGGTCTAAATAGTTTTACCATTAATAAATCATTAACAGTATCAGAGGATCAACGGTTACGTGTATAATTTTTTATTAAATTAAACTGACTAAATCCCTTTTCACATTCAGCAGTGTTTAAATGGCAGGTTCAATATAAAGTTTAGAAGTTTGCATATATTCATTTGGATTCGTACACTCTGCTACAAATTGCTGTCAAACTGTCTTGCATTAGAGTTTGTTTGGTGCGAGACCAAATTTTCAAAAGCGAGTGACTGGCTAAGTTAAACAAAAAATGTGTTAAAAAAAAGCTAGGCGTCAAATCTGACGCCCAGGAATAATTTTGTAGTTGTCAAATGCTATAATGTAGTTGCATTTGACGACTAACGCCTGTTAGTTTCGAACACTGCTTCCAACACCAACAACAGTGGCTGTTTTTGTGGGCCCCATCAATCATGCCTCTTTCAAAATCTGTGAGGTCAGCCATAATGAAGTTTTAATCCCCAATGTATTTTGCATCCGAATGCTATAACTGCTCTGAATAGACTGGTGTGTACATATTCTCATCTGCTAGGTTGCACACTTCAGCATTAGAGGGTAGGAGTATATGACAGGTTTCCCCTCAAGTATTGTTATTACACAGGTATTTACATTATTTTGTCCAACCCCTGTATATCATTAAAAGAGTCTTCTACAAAAAGGTAAAAAAAAGAAGCTGATAAATTAAGTAAAAATGATACGATTTACTTACAAAAGAAAATAAAACCCCCATGATGCTCCAGCACCCCAACAATTAGGTGTTACTCCTTTATAAAGGCCACGAAAACCTTCTTTCTGAACTATGGTTGCAACAGCATTAGCCAATCCATGGTAGTTTGGCCTAGTCAGCATCTGGCCATCATTAACTAAAAATGAACAAAAATTAAAACAAAATAAACAGCTCAATTATTGAAAAAAAAATTAAACATAGTTCAGCATAATTTTTAAAATATAGATCCTTTTTAAGAAGCATTAAAAAGGACTACACATATATATCTGATATTTATTTTTAACAACACCTATTGATACATAATCACTATAAATTTTTGAAAATTCTACAAGCTTTAATGATTTTTCATCACTAACATAACAGAATAATACACTATTTTGTATTAAAGTACAGCGTGAACATAATACAGAGTACCACATCTCAAACTATACTTTTTTTCCATAAAAGAAAGTGGGGAGGAAGAAAATATTAATTTCTATAAAATGCATTTAACTGAACACTGACTAATGCAAATTAGATATTAAATCATAACCTATAATAAAATGCCTAGATTTAAATTATAAAATCTGTTATGATTATTTCTATAAGTACTTTTAATCACCAAGTTTCAGCATTTTCAAGCAAAAACTAAGAAGAATGTAAAGAAAAAATAGCATTAAAATAAATCGGTCAAGTGAGAGTATAACTCGTAAATTAAATTTATTAATTACTATTCATTAATTAATAAATCCCTACACTTAATTTTTTCATAATTTTAGTTTCAGTAGACTCGAAAATCGGAAGGGGAGGGAGGGTATATATTTTTTCCAGTGTACTTTCAACGTTATCTCTGATAATAAAATACCTAAAATTTTGACATATTTTTTAGTTTGATGTTACGAGATCTTACGATATATAAAACCAATTTTTTTTTAAGTAACTTAATATCTCGGCTAATTAACAACAATTTTTCCCCCGAAAATCATTATCAAATATCCTTGGATGATTCTGCGTCGATAGATATCTCGAGCACCTGTCAACACCCACCGCTGACCACTCAATAAGTGAAGTTTGTGTGTACAACAGAAAAATGAGTTTTTCTCAAAAACTAGTTTACATAGGAAAGTCGCTATAGTTTTCCTGTAAGCAGGAGTCTGTCCAGACTTTTTTCCCAGGGTCCTGTTTTTGTGAGATTGTGAACAGCTTTTTATATTTGTGAGAACATTTTTAAGAAGATATATGGATGTAAAATACAGATATTTTCTTTAATATATGTAAAAGTGACAGATCAGATTTTACTTTTAAATGATTAATTTGTGAAATGTTCAGTTTAAAGATGGAAAAATTTTGCGAAAAACCTATTCTTAAGACAAAGAATTTTGTGAAGAGTCCTGTTTTAGGGAAAATAGATTTGTGAAGGGTCGTGTTTTAGGGAAAATAGTTTTGTGAAGGTTCCTGTTTTAGCGAAAATAGTTTTGTGAACGGTCCTGTTTTGAAATAAAAAATTTTGTGAAAGGTCCTTTAAAGGATCCAATTTTTTCCTAAACAGATCCCTGGTAAGGTTTAAGAAAAATTCTTACTATCCCTATTTTTTGAGTTTGGATTTACAAGATCTTTCACATGGTATCCCACATGATATGCAAAAACAAAAATAATTTTTTTCAAGTAACTTAATTACCCTCCTAATTTTTTCCTAAACATATTTGTGAATGTCTAATAATCAGAAAATATACTGGATAAAAAGGCATTATAACTTTCCCAAGTTTGAACTTTTTATATCCCCCGGTAGCAGAAAGTGCACGACACGCAACACAGATTTATTTTAGACCTTGTAGATAAATTTACCAACTTAAAAAAAAAAAAATCCCCCCCCCCTCCCCCCATGCAGACGGACAAAAAAACAAAAAAAAATCATTCATAATTTTTTAAATAACATTTTAAAAATTATGAACAATTCCGAATGTCTACCTTGTTTTAAACTGTATGTCATAAAAATATGGCACATTTAAAAAAAATAACAAAAATTTTGTGATTTGAAATGATTTTCTTTGTGCATTTGTGTATAGAGGTTTTCAGAGTAATTTTTACAGTTCATTTTAATTTATGTTGTATATTGTTGGTTTGATTTAATAAGAAAGATATTCAGACAAGCCACTTTTCCACGAAAATGCAGAATTCCGCTTTTTCGGTGCTGAATTTTATCATTGCTGGGATCAATGCAAATATGCATTAAAATTTTTCCTTTTTTCTGGAGGGAAATCGGACGAAATACAACCAAAAACGGAAGATCGAATAGTGGCCACCACATTGAACTTGTTTTTGCTTTCCTTTGCCCTCTCTTCCACCTGCCTGATTGTGCACACCAAAGCAATTAGCGATGCTGCAAGCGCACTACAGCGTGTAAATTACGTGAAAAATTGGAGTTGGGACGCAAAAAATAGTTCTTAAGCGTCCCATGGGACGCGTAATTTTTACATGCATTAATTAGGGGGAGGGGGGCAAGCAGACGCAATACACTAAAAACAAAAACGGGAGAACGAATAGTGGTCGGCAAATTGAGTTTGTATTCGTTTTCCTCCGAGCTTCTCTTTCCCCTGCCCTCTCTTCCACCTGCCTGATCGTGCGCACCAAAACAATTAGCGATGCCATGGACACGCTACAACGCATAAATTTCATGAAAAATTTGAGTTAAAACACAAAAAAATTGTTCTTCTTCGAAGAATCACGAATTCTGTCCAAGGATCGCGAAAAAACTGTGAATTTCTTCAAAGGATTGTTGAAAAAAAAAAGACTAATTTCTTGGAGGAATCGCAAAAAAAAATTCCAAATTTCATAGAAGAATCGCAGAAAGAAGACAAATTTCGTCAAAGGGCTGCAGAAAAATGACGAATTTCGTTGAAGGATCAAGAAAAAAAAGGCAAATTTTGTCGAAGAATCCCAGAAAAATGCGAATTCCGTCGAAGAATCACAAAAAAATGCGAATTTCATCCAAAGGCCGAGGAAAGAATGCAAAGTTCATTAAAGAATCGCAGAAAATGGCTAATTTGGTTGACAGATCGCAGAAAAATTACAAATTTCGTCGGAAGATCACGGAAAAGACGTGAAATTCTTCAAACGATCTTTCGGAAAATGGCTAATTTTGTTGTCAGCTCGCGAAAACTCAAATTTCGTCAAAGGGCCACTGAAAAACATGAATTTCGTCAAAAGACCATCAAGGGGGTGTTGCGTGAGGGCGTGGAAGTTCAGCTTTTTTTTTTTTTGGTGAGCTTGTACTATGTCTGTATTATGTTATGCATAGTATTCGATGAAATTAGATTTTCTTCCAGTGTATCTAAAAAATTATTTTCTTTTAGATTTTTTTTTTTTTTCAATATTTATTTAGTTTTTCAACATGTCACCTAACATTTCTGCACAATTCAGCAAAAATATTGTATCGAATGTTATTTCAAAAATTA
This sequence comes from Maratus michaelseni, assembly GCA_963931845.1. Lineage (NCBI taxonomy): Eukaryota > Metazoa > Arthropoda > Arachnida > Araneae > Salticidae > Maratus > Maratus michaelseni. The sequence continues at coordinate 70,600,016 of OZ007586.1, read as the reverse complement.
CGAATAATTCTGAATGTCTACCTTGTTTTAAACTGTATGTCATAAAAATATGGCACATTAAAAAAAAAAAAAATTATAACAAAAATTTTGTGATTTGAAATGATTTTCTTCCAGTGCATCTAAAAAATTATTCTCATTCAGAAATCTTTTTTTTTTTTTCATAATATTTATTTAGTTTTTCAAGGTGTCATTGCTATACAATTATGACCTATAATATAGTTATATTTTTATAACATTAATCAGTAAGAACCCTATTTTTTTAACACACTTATAATGTATATAAGAAAATTGCAGCACGCGATTTCTGTAGACAATTTTCATCCCACTAAATTGCTGTAGCAGACATAACCATAACTTTCTGCTACTGGGTTATATCTAATAGTTTACGAGGAAAAGGGCTCTGACAGATGGACAGACAGATGCAGGAGTGATCTTATAATGGTTCTGTTTTTACTTCTTAAGTACGAAACCCTAACAAGCAGCAATTAATAACCATTACAGAAAGAAATAAAAAGAATAGCAATCTTTACAATTTTTATAATTATATATTTTGGTAGTTTTTAATTAGACTAGCTGAGGTGCAATATAAATGTCTTACGAAAGAGACCCATGGAGATATTTGAGGTACAGTCAGCAAAAAAAAAAAACATCCATTTTAATCTTCATATTGTCGCAGAAAAAAAAAAAATAATTTAATCAAAAATTGTTTTTAAATTTTTGTTTAAAAAAAATACGTTTAGATGTTGCCTTGATACTGAAATTGTACCAACACTGACATTCTAATTTTGCAGGGTTGGCAAGGTTTTTCCCACCCCCAGTAAATACCATGGTAAAAACCGGTATTTACCGTCCTGGGAAATACTATGTTTTTCCCACGTGGGAAAAACTGATTATTAAAAAGATAAATATAAATTCAAAACAACCTTTAAAAATGTCAAAATTGAGTTCTAAGTAAATAGCTTGAAAGATAAAAAAAAAAAAAAAGAAAAGAAAAGGTAGATCTATGAAAACGGACAATGGAGTGCATTTATTTAAATATTTACACACCACACAGATTCCCAAACATTTACTAATCGTAATCATATTCTTTGTCTTCCACTTGCACATTGGATTTTAGCATCATATAACAAAATACTAATTTAGAGGTGTTTATTAAACCCAGTTTATGTCTAATTGTTTATTTAATAAAATATTTATTTAGGAAATTCATTATTAAAAAATTTTATGAGCAAATTTTATGTTTTATGCAATAATTCTTATTTATTTATATTTCTTTCCTACAGAATAATTTTAAACCTAAGAGAAATTTGTAATAACTATGTATTTCTAACTTTAATTTTATAAGTTAGATTCAGAAAGGCAGAATATTTCTTACATATTGTCATTTGGAAGTTTTTCCCGGTGGGATGGGAAAAACTAGTTTTGGACGGGGAAAAGCCAACCCTGTAATTTTGACATCATATTTAGCCTTTTTAGGTAAATTTTATTTGTATTGAAAAATTCAGAGTTTGGTGCAATTTCAGTGTGAAGACTAGCCCTTAAGCTATTTAAAATGTCATTTTCGTCTGTACTGGGAGAAAAAGGTAGCTTACTTATCCCTTGGTTTTAAGAATTCAGCTAATATTATTGAAAAGCACGAAAGCTAAAATGCATGGGACCCAATTATAGAGGATTCCCAGTTTTCTTTTAATTTTCATGCATGCATTATGCGAGATATGCACAGTGCAAACATTTTAATTTGTCATACTTCATTTTGTTGTTGAGAGTGGAAGTTTAAAGGTTGTGTTCATATATGAAGACTAAATTTGGAACAGATGTACTACACTCATGCACAGATGTTTGGCGACTTTTTGGTCGGCGCTATTTTCAAGCCCACGCACAATGGGGCGTTTTGACGATCTAAGTGGACAAAATTATTGTGTTAAGAGTTTAATTAGGTTTTGCTTATTTTTCGAATGTATCACTAATAAAATGCTCAAACAGTGATAAATATTTGGTTTATTTAATTATTCATATTATTATTATTATTTATTAAAAGTGGTTTAAAAGTGGTTTACAATTGACTAGCAAGATTTGAACAAAACATACATACTTACACTCTAAGTTAATATAACTTAATGATTAAATAATAACACTGGTTGACAAATTTAAACATTTTTTATATACTTTTGATGAAACACCTATTTTCTTATTATACTACCTCTTACTAATGAAAGGTGGTATTTGAAAAAAATCTATCACGTCACATTTTTTTAATTTTTACATTTTTCAATATTCACATTTTTAATTCTATAATATATCTATCATGTCACATTCAACTTACCGGCATTGTCAACTTTGATTCTATATTCTGTTTTCTTGTGTTTTTGTGAACTAAAGTGGTTTTGTTTTTGATAAAATGTCTAACAGAGTGTGTAAATTAAATTCTGGTCGTTTTTGTTACATTTGTGGACAATTTATATTCACAAAAAACAGGAAGACCGATATCGGAATGTTCTAAAACAGCATATGTGCATTATTTTGGATTCTAAGTGATTAATCCAGATAAAAAGTGAGTCCCACATGTTTTTTTTGTGAAAGCTGTAGGCTTACTCTTATATGCTGGGCTTCGGGAGAAAAAAAAGTATCTTCAATTTGGATCACCAATGCTGTGGAGAGAGCCTTCAAATCACAAAAATCGCTGTTATTTTTGTTTGACAAAAACTGCAGACTTTAATTCAAAAATTAAACATATAATTCAATATCCTGACATTCCATCAGTTTCAAAACCGATATCGCATTCGGAAACTCTGTCACATCTCGTATGTCCAGGTATGTTGAGTGCGAGTTGCCAAGATAGTGATGATCTGTTTATGGAGGATGAAAATGATGACTAATTCGTAATCGAAAATGATAAAATGCTACATTTAATAAACCAAAATGACTTGAACGGCCTTGTACGAAACTTGCAACTATCTAGATCTAAGGCAGAGATTCTTGCCTCTCGTCTACAACAGTGGAATTTATTGATACCAAATATCAAAATAACTTATTACCGAATCTAAGTCAAATTTTCAGCAGTTATTTCATCAAAAAGGAGACTGTCGTCCATGGATTCTTAGGAAATCATAAAGATGAAAATTATGAAAAACATATTGCTGTTTTATTAAAAAACTATCATGCGATGGGTGTGAACATGTCTCTGAAGGTACATTTTCTCCATTTACACCCGGATTTTTTTCCTGAAAATTTGGTCGCCGTGAGTGACGAGCAGGATGAACGTTTTCACCAAGACCTTAAACTTTTTGAAGACAGACACAAAGGTTTTTAGGACGAAAGTATGTTAGGAGACTACTGCTGGTCTATTTTAAGATAAACAGATCAAGAAAATTATAAAAAGAAGAGTAAAATCAATAATATCTAATTTTTTCTTTTTATATTTCATGTTATTATTTTTTTGAAGTATTTAATAAATATTTTTTAAACTAGACATGACAGATTTTTTTCAATAATTTTCCCGTACTCAGTGCACTAGAATCTATGAAAAAATACACATTTCGGCGAAAGTATATAAACCGTGTAATTAAAATAATAATAATAAGGTTTCACTGATCTACCAGGGTGGCTTTTATTTAAGACTTTTTCATTTTCTATTGGTTGAATAACGCAATCTGGTAGGTGAAAGGTTCCTTGAAACCAAGCGGAATCGTATTGATAAAAACATTGTCTATTTCTGTCCGATTTAGCCCATTTTTGTTGAATTTGAAAACAAAATGTCCGGACACATGATTTCAGGTTCTTAAAAATGTCTTCAGTTAACTCAAGATACCCCAGTTTTTTCAACAAAAATGGAAGGACAGCTTCGAATTTGCTTTCCTTTTGGGTTGGAAACCCATAAGTCAACAACAGATTGTCAAGAAATTTGTGTAGTCATCCTGAAAAAATTAAAACATATAGAAAAAATAAAAACATTTTTAAAAAAGAGCTTTCATGTTTTGTGTGACCCTGTACAATATATATATGCTACCCAAATTATTTTCAGTTGAAAAAATGCTGTTGTGTAAATCAATAATCTATATAAATTTGATTGAATTTGAAATAAAATTTTTGCTTATAGACGGTGATGCATCCGAATTATTTGTGTGGCCCTTAAGAGAAATATAGCTGCTGCTCACTTTATTTTCACTTTATAAGATGGTATTGTGCATCTCAATAATCTAGATTAATTTTGTTGAAATTGAATTAAAATTTGTGTTTATAAATAAAAAAATTTCCACAATCTTTTGTGTGTCCCTGTAAAAAATGCATAATCGCTACGTTCCTCAAATTATAATATAATTAAATTATCATGTAAAATAGACATGTAAGCTAATTTTTAGCTCAATCCAATAATTATAAGTGGATTAAAATTGATTTGCAAGATTTAAACTAAACTTTTGTGTAATCCTGTAGAAACAGTATAACTTCTACGCTTGTCAAATGATAATAATATTGTATTATCATTAAAACTACACATGAATTCAAAGTTTCAGATTAATCGGAAAATTAAAAGTGGTTTAAAATTGACTTGCAAAATTTTCACTAAATATAATACATACACAGAGAGTTAATATAAAGCTGGTTTATTCATAAAAACTTTACGATTCGCAATCTTTTGCAGGAGTTTTCTTAAATTTCCAATACTTTAGGAATGACACTTTTACTTTAAAAAAATCTTATTGCTTAATAATATATTTAAAGTCAAGATAAAGTTTGTAAACATGAATCATCCAAAAATACAATTTCTGAAAAAAGCACTTAAACTGGTTAAATGGCACTTATTTTCAAACAACAGTAGGTTAAATCTTACCTTGACAAATATGTAATATATTTTCAATAAACTGGCGCTTTCACATTAAACAGAATAGTTAAGACGTGCTTTCGAACTTAGGGAAATAAATGCAACCGTTGAAACACCCTCAAATCAATTGCGCAAATGTCTTCTTTACGGTCGTAATTAATCAACAGCACAAATTTTTTCGACAAAAATTGTATGGATCTTGACAAAAGAGACATTCAGCTACCAGAATATGCAGTCTTGTTAAATTCCGAGAATATTGGAAAAATTAATTTTTTCCATCTAGATCATCAAAACGCCCCACTGTGCCGCAGCAAACAAATAACTTAATAAAATACCTAGGTTGCCATTAAAGGAAAAATTCTCCTAAATTTGGAGACTTTTTTCCTTTTTATAACTTATTAAAGAAAAAAAAAACTGCGTGTGAATATGACATAGCCCTAAATTTTTAGCTTTTTTTTTTAAAGTCATTTATTTTAAAAACAAATGTTTTTGAATTTTTTACAACTTTTGAGACTTCTGACTCTAAATTTTGTCATTTTTATTGGAATTTTTTTCGTTGGCACTTTATTATTATTTTTTTTATATTTCCGTTTGGAATTTAAAAAAGGTCTGGTTCATTTTTAAAAAAAGTTTAGTAGTTTGTATTATGCAGGTTTAATTTACATTGGATCATTAAAAAAGGTAGTATAACAATTTTTGTGCATATTTTCGCAATTATAGCTTTTTTGAATTTCGTGCATTTGTAGATAGCTACAGAAGGAAAGCAGAGCCACGAAGCGGCGAGTTCAGCAGATTATGGATTATGTTACAAAAATTGTATTTTGCTTTATTTAGTCTGTCGACAGCATTTAGTGAGAAAAAGTATCTGATGTAACAGGGCACACTGAAAGATTAAGATGATGCAATAATTTTACATAAAAGTTGTCAGTAAATGAGAATTTTAATTAACCAACAAATACCTACTCTGATATAGGTGGTTACTTTAAAAATTTGATGATATGATGCAACAATTTTATCTAAAAGTTGTTGAGAAATTGGAATTTGAATCATGAAATGTTTACTCTGATATAGCTGGGCAGTTTAAAAGATTGAAATGACGCAGATTGCCTTTTTTACTTGAAATTTATGTTAGATAAAAATTTATTTTCTTTTATATCACTTAAACATATGCTTTCTGTGTTTTCCAACGTATTATGTTTTATAATATGTTGCGTCGCACGGGCTCAGAAAGCGTGCAAAATAAATTATTCTGTAACTCATTTCTGCTCCTTATATGATATTTTTCTAGAAAATTCATAACTTTCAATCTGACAACATAAGGCAACAGTAATAAAACAAATATATAAACAGTACGCTGTCTTCAATTGACGAATATAATGTTCATGGATGAATAATGAAAAGTCAATAGGATAAAACACAATGAAAAATTACCTGCAAATCTGATCTTCAGCAAATCGAGAGGATGCAGCACTAAAGTTGAAGTTACACCTCCACTAATTCCAGCAATAAGATGCTCAACTTTAATGTGAGCCAAAACACCGTTCGTATTTCTTGTTGATGAAGAAACCATAAGTAACGTTAAGTGACTAGAATCAAACAAATATGGGAAATAGCATATTAACTAAGAAATTCTGGCGATTGCGTCACCTGTTATGAAACGAACAGGTCCGGTAACAGTGGAGATATGTACAGAACAAATTTTTTTAATGAAACATATTGCTATTACTCTGCTTCATTTATATTATTACAATCAGTAATGATTTCTAGAACGCATACCGAAATAATCAAACCTTCCTATTCCTCTCCTTTGCTTCCAAAACTTTTAAGATTCGAGCCAATATTACTCAGGAGAGGATAGAAAGATTTTCAATTGACGTCATTTTTGTACTATTCGTACCCTAAAGTCATATCAACAAAAATTCGAACTCGTCAATCGAATTAAAGAGATTCAGCTAACGTCATATCGCTAGCATATTATTATTTAATGCGAGTGGAATATCACACTTTTAAATACAGTTATTATAACTATTATTTAAAATGGTTTTTAATTATAAAATCACTACGCGAACGTTGAAGATGAATTTGGAAAATAATACACGAATGAGAAAAGTGACATACGAGATATGGAATTTGATTGGCTGAGATAATTTTGGACAAAAAGGAATCGCCAAGCAACTTGGCGAGCCTGCCATTATTGCCACTAATATTTGTTAATAATTTGTCTCACTTAGGATGTCTCTATACATGGAAGGTAGTAACCAGTAACCTATAACTGGAAGGATAACGTCAATACCGTAAAATAAGCCGCTTTCTACCGCGACAATTCTCGATCCACTAGACTTCTGTTCTAGCGTACTTCTGAGGTTCAGCAGAACTATCCGATTGGCTTGTCGTATTGTCAATCAAACTAATAAGTAACAACCCACACACGTGGTCACATTTGCTGACGGACGGAGCAAGACCCCTGTTCTGTTGAAGTAGAAAAGAAAGCAGCACGTTTTTTTCTTTTGCGTTTGAACTTAACGTTTTTATTTCTTTTAGGACTTTTTTTTGCACTCTGTATCAGTTTGGTTTTATCATTTAATATCAATAAATCATTAATAAGTATACTTCTTATTATTTTCTAGTAATTGATGCGCTGTATATATCAAATAATTCAATTTTATCATATTGCACATTGAAAAAATGTGATATTTGAGGTATTAATACGATAAAATGAGAAAACTATATTTCAATCTGTGGTTAAAATCACATTTCAATAAATAATAGATAACAATATTTTATTTTTATTCCTGGAACTGTTTTTCAGTTTTCTGGAAAACGTAATTTTTTGAGTTGACACTCTTGTCTTCAAATAAGCGTGCAATATGTTAAAAAAAAAAAAAAAAAAAAAAAAAAAAACTATTATCAGTAAATCAACCAATCTAAGGGGGCACGAAAAATTGAAAGTGCTCTGGGCACAAAAACTTGCTAGTCGGGCCCTGATCCCAATGTAATGCTAAATGATCTCAAACTGATTTTGCCTTTGAATTACACTGTTTTGCTTTAATTTTTATAAATTTGCTTGGGTCAAGGTAAAATTTTTATGTTACGGAGATGTGTTATACTGCAATCCATGTTTGCCCTGGATGGAAAAAAAAAAAGATAGTTTCAGCCCTGTACCCAGATAGCAAGCAAGGTTCCGAAAACGGTCTCTTTTCATTTTCTTTCGACTTTTCTGCAAAGGTATATTATCTTTAGCGTATATCACGGTCACAGTAATGTTTTGAATATTAGGCTTTTGGAATAACCGTCAGGAAACCTACCTTCTAAAATCATCCTTTACACTTTCATTTTCCGCGCATGCGCTACTTATTTTATCACTTTGTTAGCTGCAACTGCAAATTGTGCTTATTCATTCACCCATTGAAGGTGATATTGGCGTGCGAGTAGGTCACGTAGCATCGCTTTGCCTGTGCTGGACTGGCTTTTCATTTACATGTGCAATCAAAATCATAGTCAATCCGAAGTATGTTAAACTATTTTGTATTGATTTAATTTGATATAGATTTATCTTATTGCAAGAACTACATACATACGCATATTTCTGTTATAGTTCTTGAAATTTCCATTTATAATATGTTTTTTATTCTTAACGAATTAGTGCGAGTTCTTTAACCATACTTTCATTGCAAAATACAATAGATACAGAGTGGCATTTGTTTATGTTTATATTTTAAATTATATTATTATCGTTTATGTCAGTATCTATTGATGTTCCCCAATTTTAAAATATCCATCTTATAGTTCATGTGATTAAAAATTACCTTCAAAAGTTTGAAATATTGCGTAATAATAATAATAGATTGTGTACTTGTATTTAAACTGCAATTTAGTCAAAGTTAATTATTTTTAGGCATATGTTTTATTTTCTTATAATTTAGTCATTTATATTGCATAAAATTATATCATTCAATTACGTACGTTTAAGATATAAAATTTTTATTGTTATTTTTATTACTTTCTTTAATACATTTTATTTTCATGAATTTTAAAATATGAATTTTGATGAAGTCAAACTATTTAAATTTTTGACGTTTCAATATACATGCTAATAATTATGAGCGATTTTTAAAATGTAGATTTACATTTTAAAGGAAAAAAGGTCTAAATAATGTTAACTGATTATTATTATTTATTTTTAATTACGGAGCATCAATAGATTTAATTCAGAGATAAATCATTCTGAAAAATTATTGTCCTTCTGTGTTAAGTAGAATGAAAACATGCTTAAAGTAAAGATTAAAAATAAACAAATAGGTAATATGCATATGATATAAAAATATTATAAATGGAAATTGCATGTTATTTTTCTCAGTAATTATATAAATACCAAAATTTGGTTTTATATAGTTCTTAAATGGAGATAAATCTTTATCAAACTAAATTATGCAGTTATGTTTAACTTTCTTCAGTTTGTCAATCAACTAATAAATAAGAATAATTGATACTGGGTTGACCATTATCAGTTTTCAAATATGAAAACACAAAGGTAAAGACAACATAAAAACCAAGACATAAGCAATTCCCAACTCAGAAATTTAAAATATTGTGAAACTTTCAAGATAGTAGGGCTTAAGCAAAAATATAGTATACACATTTTCTTGTTGCCTGAATTCACTGTAAAAGGAAAATATCCCCGCTTTATTTTAGACTTTATTTTAAAACTGATTAATTGTAAAAAATACAAAGATAAAAGTTATCTATTTTAATTAGTTTTGTCAAATTCAAACAAAAGTTAGGAAACTTCTGTAAAATAATTCTTACCGTTCATTCTAACAAAATGTATATTAGATTTAATTTTTTTTTTAATGTTATCAACAATTAATATTTGTAGCATACTTTAAAGGATAAAATGCAATATATTAATTAAAATATAAAAAATAAATATATTCAAATTTTAGCAATTACTTTAAAGGGAAAAAAGCAATATATTAATTAAAATATGTAACTTGCTAAATGTAATATGACTTCTTAAATATAATGTGTGCAAATAAAAATCAATATTTTCCTTTTTTTTTCTTTCAATATATAAATATTATGCTAAAATTTAGTTTCCTACAGAAACAAAAGAAAAATTCTAAGTCAAGTTATTTTGATGAAAATCTCATACCTCTGTCAATTAAAATTTAAAACTAACAGATTAATCAAAACCTTTTTCATTTCCTTTATAAATGCTTATAATAAAAGCATTATTATCTACATTTGATTGTAATTCCTGTTACAATGGTCAATATGAAATCCTGTAACTAGCCTTACATTTCTACATTTTGGTATGCTTGTCCTAAAACACTTACAAAGTACCTCAGATTGTGTCAACTAGCAACCTTTTATAATCCTTTTTACAATGTTTGCAAACCTTTCAGACAAAGCCTTTAAAAAGCATCTAGTCATTTACATGTAGAGGTTAGAAAAATGTTTTAAAAATCAAAAATTGTTATCTGGGGTATGAAAGGAAAGGCAGAAACTATACATGATAGAATCCTTAATTAGCAATAAGGAAGTATTAAGTAATCATAAGCATAAAGTTATAGAAGCAAGTTTTGGTGTTTTTATGTTGGCCTGCACACATTTCACCAACAGCAGCTTTTATTTTTTGCATATGAAAATATTAAATTTGAAATAATGCTTTGATGTAGAAATAAAATCGCTTTGTTTGTGATATTATCCTTTTTTTGTGTGTGTATTTTAAATGAAATGAATGAAAACTTTATGTTTTAAATGAAATGAATAGAATACAAATGATGGTGATGGGAACAATATTTAGCAATTTATTATCTGTGCCTGGCTAACATAAAAGTACCCAAGTTTCTTTTAAAAAGAGATAACATTCAACATACAAAACATATATTTCAAAAGAATTTTATTTGTTATCTAAATAGAATTATTTATCAGTCATTTTCAAATTAACTACCATTTTAGGATTACTATCACAGAGATAATTTGGTTTAAATTCCAAAAATGGTTACGTGTTATTGATTTCTGATAAGTTAACACTCAGTAGGAAAGTGATATTTTATAAGTTTCTCAAAGTGATATTTTATAAGTTTCTCAAAGTTACATTTAAAAAAAAAGGTTAATAACTGGTGATTTTAATTGATATTATTTTTAAAAAAATGATGTTTAATGTTTTTTCAAAATAATTTTGACCAAGAAAAATGTTATTCTAAGGAAGATAGTGTAAGGCCTAATGATCCTATAGTAAAAAATATCTAATTGACAAAAAGTTATTATAACTGAATTCATAATTAAAAATATAGCTAATACCCCTGAGAGGTAAAAAAAATACTTACCATTTTAATAAGAGCTTTTCAATAAATAAAAATTAAAGTAGTAATTTAGTTTACATTAATATTATTATTTTGCCACACTTTGTTTACACTAAATAAGGAACAATAAAGTTTTCTCTACCTTTATTTTCAACTACAGATATAAAAAGTTTTGTAAAATAATTATAATAATACTCATGAGATGTATAAAGACTAAAGAGCAGACATTAATATTAAATTTTAAACTATTATATAAATATATATTAGAAGAAATTTTTGTATTCTTATATATTTAAACCAGTCTAGTTAAAAATATTTATAACTTTGTTAAATCAGGATGTTAAATTTCTGTAATTTGGTAACTACAATAATCTAACACTCAATCACTTAAGTACATATAAACACGTAAATGAATACATTTTATAATACATATATATGTTATGTTATACCCATGTCAAAAGGTTTTTTTTTTTTTTTTTTTTTTTTTTCTTTTATGTAATTATGTGTTTTAAGGTTAAAGTATTAAACAGGCAGTTATTTTGGAAATCTCCCATTACTAAAATAGATTGAAATTACTTTTATTCTTTGAAATTTTACCTGAAAACAGGCATGTTAAATCACTGTTTAATGTTATTAAATAATATGCAAATAATACACAGGTGCTTAGAATTATTCATTAGAAATAAATATAATGGACATAATACTCAATGCTTATTAAACCTGAAATTGCTTTATTCAGCTCTCTGCCCTTTCTTTAAATGTGGTAATCAATTCATAAAGTTTCACAATCAATTTATTAAATCGAGTTCGGCTAGCAGATGTACACTTTCAAAGCAGAAGAATAAATTACACTTCTGCTTTCAAAAGAGACACCAGCTGGCCAATTAATTCAGAAATTCAATTAAAAGAAAAGTCCGTATTTCCTTTTATACTGAATACGTCTTAGAAAAGAATCACTTCAATTCGCGAAACACATGGCAGCTATGTAACTGAAAAATAACTGCAAATGATGACTCTTCTTTTAATCAACTGATAATAGTAAATGATGATTCTTCTTTTATTCAGCTTATAATATTAAATATTCTTCTTTAATAGCGCAACGAAATAATTGAAAACAGAGCTTAAATCTACTTTTTTAACCCGCGAGAACTCGCTAGATTTCTTGTCACACCAGAACTTAATACTTTATTCTTAGTCTTAATACTTTATTCACAAAAAGATGTAAAATGATAAAAATAAAGTTTCTAAAATTTAATTTAAAATGAAAAAAATGGTTTAAATAAGAGTCTGATTGCAACAGCTGGGACAAAAAAAAAGTATGATGGTGAGAGAAAATCTCACGCAAAGTTCTCCCGGGTTAAATATCCATATCGTCACAAAACAAACTTGTCATCCCTACAGAGCGAGACTTGTAAACAAGTAGGAGGTTCTATTTCCATCCAGCGATAGCCGTGATTGGCTCAGAAGTACGCTAGAACAGAAGTCTAGTGGATCGAACGTTGCCACTATGTTTAAGCTTGTGGAATATTAATGCCAGAAGTCATAGCGGGAGCACGGGCACGGCTACAAATAAACTGTCATTTTCACTGTTTGGGTGGCAGAAACGTCGTTGTTCTTCGATTGTTAGCGTTGAAATCCATAGCAATTTTCTCAAGATAATGTCTTTTTTATCCGACCACGATTATTTCCAGTAAAGTACAGTCTTGTCTGACTATGTTACATCTTTATCTGATGCTGCCCCACCCCCCTTTGCCCCCCCCAGACTGTAAAAGAATTTAAAATCTTTATTTTTTTTTTATTTCCATAGCATAAAAATTCTGCCCTATTTGATGCTTTCTAGTGATAATAAATGAATAGTCAATCATGTACATTACCCCCCCTCTCACCTGAATTTATGCTTCACCCTTTCACGCCCACTCCCCATCGTACGGAGTTTCATATCTTCAAAATTCTTTATTTAAAAAGTTCTACCCTATTTGATTCTCACTAATAACAATAAATAAATAATAATCTAAATTAACCCCATTTCAAACCTCCCAAATTTACGCTTCCCCCTTCCCCCCCCCTCCAGCAAACAAAAAAGTTTAAATTATTTTAAAATCTTTGATTTTATATAAAAATATTTTGTTCTATTTGTTGCTCTCCAGTGACAATAAATATTATATCATATAAATTATCCCCTACCCCGAAATTTCTGCTTTCCTTTTGCCCCCCCCCCCCTCCAGTATCCAGAGTTTCAAATTTTTAAAACTCTTTATTTAAAAAAATAATTCCCAACATTCTTTGCTCACAAATAAAAATAAATAAATAAATAATCCCTAAATTACCCCCTAACTCCCCAAATTTATGTTTCCCTCCTTAGCCCCCCCCCCGGCATACAAAGGAACCTAAAATATTTTAAACTTTTATTTTATATTAAAAAAAATATCTTTTCTATTTATTGCTTTCTAGTGGCAAAAAATAATCATATAAATTATCCCCTATCCCAAAAATTCCCACTTCCTTGTTCTCCTCCAACACACATATTTTCAAATATTTAAAAAAATTGTTTAAAAAAATTGCTACATTCATTACTCACTAATAAAAATAAATAAGTAATCCCCTAAATTACCCCCTCCCCCCAGCATACATAAAAATTTAAATCTTTAAGTTATTTTTATATAAAATATCTTCTGTCCTATTCGTTGCTCTGTGGTGACCATAAATAAATAATCAGTCATATAAATTAATCCCCTTCCCCCCTCCCGCATACAAAATTTAAAATCTTAAAACCATCTATTTAAAAGAAAGTGCCGTATATTCGTTACCGTGTAATAACAATAAACAAATAATCAATCATCTAAAATATCTCCTCCTTCCCGAAACTTTCTTTTTCCCTTCCCCAGACCTGTTCCGCCATAGAACACTGTTTAAAAACTTTAAAACTCTAACTTAAAAATATATTCGAAAAAGCACAGAGAAATAAAAGCCCACTAATACACTTTTATTAAAGAAAATTACACTAGGATAGGGATGGTTTCTACCACCCAAATAACCCAGCAGCTGAAGTGTGATGTCACATGCCCGTGCTCCAAGGCTAACGAAAAAGACAGGCTACTGCGGTGCAATCCACTTAGATTTTTTTTACAGACCGCTCGAGGCTAACGAAAAAGAAAAGCTACCACGGTGCTTTATGCGTATCTTTTTTTACAGACCGCCGGAGTCACGTGATGCTCGAATGCACCAATGCAGGTGTACGAAAAGAGCATCACCTCACTCTAGCGGTCTGTAAAAAAAGATAAGTGGAATGCACCGCGGTAGCCTGTCTTTATCGTTAGCCTCGCAGACCGCTAGAGTGATGTGATGCTCTTTTCGTACACCTGCATTGGTGCATTCGAGCATCACGTGACTCCCGCGGTCTGTAAAAAATGATACGCGTAAAGCACCGCGGTAGCCTTTCTTTTTCGTTAGCCTCGCCCGTGCTCTATGGTGCGTTTATGGCTGTTTGGCTCCTTTCTCACATTTTACATTTACTAATTTTTATTTGAGTGTTAGTTCGTACACAGATTAAATGTAGAATCGGTACTCCAATTTCATCGATAACTCAATTTTCATTTTCACTCGGCGAATGTTGATTCAGATATTTTAATGTTTATTAGCGAATCATTCTAAACGTTAACAGTTTGATACTCAAAATTATAAATTTTTAAAACTGATATTAAACGGTTAAAGACTTTTTCATAATAGTTATTTAAGTTGGTAGAGATATGTATTTATTATTCTGTTAAAATGATGCATTTGTTTTTAATTCTAGTGATATTGTTACCTTTTTGTAATTTGTGTTTTGTAATAGACCGGGAGGCGGCAGCACAGACAATCACCTCATCGATTTCACGGCTGAAATTCCAGAATTAGTTAAAACTCGATTCGCATATTAAAACGCAATCGGTCTGCCAAGTCATATCTTGGTGGAAAACACGTGAAAACCCGATTTTAGCGGTTGACTCGTAGGTTTACCATTGTGTTTTCCTGCACCCAGTTCTCCATGTTTTCATACTTTTGGGTGCAGGAAAACACAATGGTAAACCTACGAGTCAACAGCTAAAATCGGGTTTTCACGTGTTTTCCACCAAGATATGACTTGGCAGACCGATTGCGTTTTAATATGCGAATCGAATTTTAACTAATTCTGGAATTTCAGCCGTGAACTCGATGAGGTGATTATCTGTGCTGCCGCCTCCCGGTCTATAATTTTTAAATGTGTAATGTTCCGTTCAAGCTTCCTTTCAAGTTAAACAATTATTTTAACTTTATTAGCTCAATTATTGATCAAAAATACATTTACGAAATGCCATTATTAAAAAAATAAACAGTTTTTTTGTCTTATATCAGCAAATAGTTGCTTTAATTAGAAAAGAAAACAAAGTATGGAATTCTCTAAAACTTTACATTTCTGTAAATTGCTCAAAAAGTATTTTTTTTTTATCTGCTTGTTTTTAAAAAATCCAAACACATTCAAAAATACTTTGATAATTTGTGCATAAGAGTTTCAGAAATTCTAATTCAAATCCAAAATATATAGATAGGTACTTACTAACAGTGTTGAATTCAGACACTTTTTTCCAGGAGGGATTTTTGTGGCCCCGGGGGGGGGGGGGAGAAATTAATAGCTGCAATTATATTTCAGTTTTGAATACTATATTAATCTATAAATATCTAGAAATATCATATCGGAGTAGGGAGGGGGGAGACTGAGATAGAGTAAAACTTGCTAAGATGGAATTGCAAGGGACTGAGGAAATTTCCGTTTACAACAGGTTTTTTATCATAGCAGGCATTAAACTGCGTTTTTTAAATCTGAATCATAAAAATGTAGGCAGGATTTTGT
Source organism: Maratus michaelseni (assembly GCA_963931845.1). Classification (NCBI taxonomy): domain Eukaryota; kingdom Metazoa; phylum Arthropoda; class Arachnida; order Araneae; family Salticidae; genus Maratus; species Maratus michaelseni. Next base: position 70,584,022 of record OZ007586.1, on the reverse strand, counting down.
TATAAGGAAACTTCTGTTTTAGTGTTCTGTTTTAGTTTAGTTTACCAACCTAGTTGAAAAGTGTTTATGACTTCGGTTTGTCTGCCGTCTGTCTATGCTCTAACTCCTGTAAATATGCTCGGATTGCCCTGCAATTTTTATATGTTATTGTCGTTATCTATAGCATGTTTCCTATTTCAACTGAAGTGTGTAGCACTTTTAGTTTTTTTACAGGGACGCTCAAAAGAATTCCGTTACATTACGGTCTATAGGGAAAAATCATTTGCGGTTTATTTTAATGATGTTACACAATTTCAAACACATTGTAATTGATATATATCACTAAGGTGCATTACAAGAAACTTAATATAGAATAGGGGGTGCATAGAACTTATAGTTACTTTACAGGGACAGTCAAAAGAATTTCGTTACATTACGTCTATGGAGAAAAATCGTTTGCGTTTTAATTAAATAATGTTTCGCTATTTTAAACGCAATGAAATTTATATATATCACTAAGGTGCATTACAAGAGGCTTACTACAGAATATTGTGTGTATAGCAGTCATCGTTCATTTACAGGGACACACAAAAGAATTCTCTACTGTCTGTTAACAATAATTCCTGGAAGTGCGTTTTAAGTTGCTGAACGCGATTTTAAATTTAACTCACTTTTTGTCTATTACTTGGTGTGTATAAATTCTGTAGATCCTATACAGGGTAGCACAAAAGTTCGCGAACACATTTCCGTTTATTGACAGAAACTCCAGAAGGAGAATTTTAAACTGCGCTACGCGTTTCCTAACTAAATTAAAATTTAGCATCCTATGTAGTATATATACAAATATCATCATATACAGGGCTGAATAAAAGTATTCGGATATTTTTACAAATATTGTATATGTTGGAAATATATGTTGGAAATTCCTGAAATTACGTTTTTAAATATGTTATGCGTTTTCCAAATTGCTTACTTAGATGTTATCTTTCAGCTTATTAAACGGTAATGATTTGTAAAATTATTTTGGAAGCGTTGGAAAGTGTTATATAATATATGCTTGACGCGTGATTTTTCGTTCTTGATTAATAACTGTAAAGAATTATTTACAGTTTTCTGCTAAACATTTTTTCAAAGTTAAAAAAAAAGGCATATACATCTCGATAGGTGCAAGGCCCCAGAGCAAACCTTTTTAATAGCAGTGTATAAAAAATATTTTTACTCACATTGGACACCTTTCGCACCCGTTAGTGGCTGATCCTATCGTTGTATACAAACATACAAACAGACGTACAAACAAACAAACATACAAATAAACGTATAAACAAACGTATAAACAAAGGTACAAACACACGACAAACAAAAGCATGAACAAACGTAAAAAAGTACAAACAAACATATAAACAGACATACAAACAAACAAACGTACAAATAAACGAACAAACGTCCAAACAAACAAACGCACAAATAAACGTAGACGAAACAAACGTTCAAACAAAAGTACAGACAAACAAATGTACAAAAAACAAACGTACAAACTAACAAACGAACAAGCAAATAAATAAACAAGCATACAAACAAACGTATTAACAAACAATTTAACAAACAAACAAATGAACGACCAAACAAAAAGATAATAAACTAGCGTACAAACAGATGGACAAAAGATGTAAAAACAAACATACATACCATCAAACGTGCAAAGAAAATTACAACCAAACAAACTAACAAATAAATGTACAAACAGATGTAGAAACAAACATATACATAAACAAACAAATGTACAAATAAACAAAGAAACGTAAAATCTGACGTACAATCAGTATTACACACAAACATATAAACGGACAAATGTACAAACAAAGAAACATACAAGCAAATGTACAAACGAACAGACGCACCAATAAATGCACCAATAACACACCAATTTGTATGTTTTCTGGTACAAAAGTACCAGAAAAGATACAAACGCACAAACAAATGTACAAACAACGTACAAACAAATAAATTTACAAATAAATAAACGCACAAACAAACAAACGAACATTATGCAAACGAATGAACAAACAAACAAACGAACATCCTACAAACGAACTAACAAACAAACAAACGAACATCCTACAAACGAAATAACAAACAAACAACTGTACAAATCTAGAAACAAACAAACGTACAAACAGATATACAAACAAAAAGTACAAACGTACAAACATGCGTACGCACGAACAAATGTACAAACAAAGAAACGTACAATTAAACAAACGTACAAAGGAACAAACGTACAGAAACGCACATTTTTCGCCCAGTTGGAAAATTGCATCTCATATGATTTATTTGCCAATTAGAATAATTGTGGTAAAATTAATCTAGTGTAATTACGTTTACTGGAGTTCCATTACCTGCAATTTATTTTGTTGATCTGATTCAGATATCAGATCAGATGCTATGATAAATAAGGTTAGCTGTGTGAATTCGGTCCTCCAGATTTTTTCGGGATAGCTCAGTAGGCAGAGCATTGGCAGCTTCAGCCAAGAGGTCCCTGGTTCGAATCCTGGCCTGGACATTTTTCGCCCAGTTGGAAAATTACATTTCACATTTTTAAAGGTTCCAACTTCATTTAAAGCAATAATATTAAGTAATAACCTAACATCACTGCATATGAAAGGTGATTTAGATATTACGCAGATTTAGAACTAGTGAGAGTATGGGACAAAAGGGTCAAATTTCCAGGGCTAAAATGCATCCATTTTAAAAATTCCGTGACTTTGTTCACTACAAGTAGAGTTGCAAAAAATCGGTTTATTTCCAATAGACCCAGTTTATTCCCAGTTTTATTCCCAAAAGACCTGGTTTATTCCCAAAAAACCAAGTTTATTCCCAAAAACCCCGGTTTATTCCCAGGTTCAAACCGGGGTTTTTCTAGTCTTTACAACTCTAACTACAGGAAAACTGATTAAAATTGATCAATCCCATAGATAAAAATACAATCTTCTATTTCGCTTAAAGTAAAGTTAGCATAATGCTGAACATATGCTCTCAAACAATTTTCAAAGATTACCATGTTCACGGAAAGTCAATAAATTATCGACAGTGATTTATATGAGCCCTTTAGATGTGACGACTCGATATTAGTTATCAGTGATGACAACCTAGGAAAGTTCTTTGAAGAACTATAATTTTCAATAATATCTCTGAAACTTTTCCGTAATTTCGTTCGTAACGTAAAATGAGTAGATTTTTTGGAGGCAAATTTGAGCACACTTCTAAATTAATGGAAAAGAAACCCTACCGATAATCCATAATTATTCTCATGTCTGTTTACTTTAATTCTGTAAAGGATAGACCAGACTGCGTTCAGCCTCAGCGGAACCTTTCGTGTGGTTAGTCGTTCTCTTTCATTATGACGCCATCTCTTGCTAAAATTTCGAACTATTTTATTTTATTATGCCACACCATGTCCTCCTTCTTCGCGTATATTCAGACCAAATTTTAGGTCATTCTCACCAGTGTTTTTTTTTTAAGTTTTTTGAAAGTTGAACTTTAATTATAATTGTTATGAAGATAATCGATTTAATCTTTAATATTGATTTCTTCACACCATTGTTTTTCCATCTCTATTCTACTTCAACATTTAACTCCATGTTTCCTCTCATTCATATAGATCAGTTTCAACTGACGTCACACCCTAGCAACCACCTTAGCAACTAGATTTGTTTTTTGTTTGCCCATCAAAAATGGTGGATTATGATTGGTCAGCTCGTAATACAGGCTACAAATCCACGATTATGATTGGTTGATAACTTTTGGTGGGCTGTTGATCACGTGGTTGAAACTGATCTATTCAGTTTCCAGTAGTTTTTTTTTTTATTTTCCTTTCACCATGGTTCACATGACATTTTATTAACATAGATCTGACTTGTGTCAACGCCCCCTAGAGATATCTCTAGGGGGGCGTTGCCTGTGTGCTTGGCGTCAAGCGCCCGCTTATAAGTCAATATATACAGGGACGAGATAGCACTCACAAAGACATTTACAACACGCAGAAATACAGCCGAGAGATCCACAAAGAGTGTGCAACGGAGCCAGCGGGATTCGAACCCACTCCCACCTACACTCGCAAGTGATTAGCGGTATCATGCCTTGACCACTCAGCCACGGTGGGCCCCACCATGATTCTAAAATCATACTTTTTCAGTATCGATATTTCTACATATTTCTTTCATCGATATTCACATTTTCATCTAACTCCATGTATTTTTTGTTTCTAATTTTGAATCTCCAGTATTCATTTCATTTATTTCAATGATGATTTATTTATTATTTATAAAAAAAAATTCGAAGTTAAAGGAAATACATTTCTTTTGTCAGTCTATAAGGGTAATTTCCAGTGGAAGTAAAACGAACTCTGTTTTAAGAAAATGAACCAGGAAACATTATTTACTTATAAAAATGAACCTTCTAAAATGTACTTTTTATTATTACATAAAACTATTTTATTTCACAACATGTGATAACATGTGGTGTATTTTTACAACATGAAAAATCATTCAAAACAATAATCTGCCTGTATATCTAGAGGAGGAAAAGAGGAGGAGAGAGATTTCTTTTCAGAAACACTTCTCTGGAATCTAAACAAAAAGCGATGCAGTACTTGCTTAAACACAGCGTGTAACAAAGAAAAACAGAAATTGTGAAGAGGGAGTGGCGTATTATTTAAAGGGTGAAAAAATAAAAAAAATCTTAATTACGTTTAAAATTTAAATATTTTTATGCATAACCACTTTCAGTTTGGAAGGGGGGAGGGAGAACAGATTCTCATGTAATCTGCCCAACTAACTTCTAAAGCCAGGTAAAGCAGAGTATCATTTTGGGGCCTCCTTTCATTCCGGAAAAGTTTTCTAAATACTACATACATGTACAAATATGTTACAAATATTATTTCCGGGTGTAGCTTAGCTGAGTTCACATTTACTTCATTAAAGAGCTTTTTTTTATGTTCCCCGTATATATTATAGATAGAATATATTTGTCAATGGGACCGATCCAAGAAAAATTTGGGCCTCTTTAGATGTCTTTAACAAAACTCCATTCGATAAAAGTAAAATGTCATCATTATTTTTTTTTATTCTGTTATATTTTGAAATGTGTAACTTCCAAACAATACAAGTGCAGTAGAAAGGAAAACTTTGCCAGTAGGATTTAAAAACGTTATTGCAGTAGATGTCGCTTATTTTCAGTTACTGATTTCAGTTATTGATATAAGTCGTTTAATGTTGTCGAAATCAGCAGGAACCGACCGCCTATATTCAATTCTACACTAAATTCAATCGCTTTTTATGATCAATTTTTCGTTTAATGTCATCACTTTAAGTAGAGAACTTTCTGAAAAGTGTGCAGTTGAAAGAGAAGTTCTGTTATAAAGCCCATTGAAAGCCTGACTTCAGACAAAGATAGAATATTCTGGGTTTAGACAAGGCTTCGATGGAAATCGACAATGACATTTTTGTAACTACAGAGATCACAGAAATGAATACTTTGCATCCAAATTTGAAATTGAACACATTGAACCAAAACAAATAAATACAAAGTAATCATCGTTATCAGGAAGACGATGAGAGCAAATTGGTTGAGCAAACACCTACCAAGTCAAAATTGAGGAATACTTTGAACATTTTGAAATGGGTTTATATAACATTGTTCTGGAAATTTTTAAAAATAATATGAGTATGAACAATGTATTACTGATATTTGTAGGGAGAATTATAAACAAATAAAAATTACAAAGTTCTTCCAATAAAGGGTTTCTACCTTTTAAAAAAGTCATTATTTCATGAAGGATTAGTTAGAATATTCTTAGTAATAATTCGTGTTATTATGAAGTATTTTCCTAAATCGCTTATTGATATGAATCGTATTTTGTTATCAAAATCGTGTGGTTCCGATGTGATCACAGTAAGCGAGAAATCTACTCTATTAATAAATGCTTGGCATGAATTAGAGTAACGAAAGATTCCTCTTAATTTAATAAACATTTTAAAAGAAACCTGGTCGTAGAAATATTGGTCTATGGTAGGTGATATTTGTAATCAAATTTTGACATTAGGTTTCCAAAAAAAATTTTAATGTTCGCTTTGAAAAAAAAACAACAACAACAACAACAAAAAAAAACACGCATTTTTCATTTCATAGAAAAACTGAAATCATAACATTACAGTGGTTAAAACGGATCTCTTCGAAGACTGTCATTGAAGTAACGCAAACTTGCATTGAGCGGAGACATCGAATTATTTTATATTAACACACGACACAACAAATCACTAAAAGATTCGCAAAGTATATAATTGTCTAGGTTATATCAACGAATATGATGAGATTACATCCACGAAATCGTCTTTAGAGGAATCAACAAATTTCTGTTTTCCTCCAGTATACAGTATATCAAAATATTTCACCACACATTATAGAAAAATATTTATGAATTGCAAAAATTCATCTTTGTACCAAATAATGAAGCTATACCAAATAATAATGATATACCTCCAGAAGATATGTCTGATTAAGCATTTTTCAAATTCGTCAATTAATTTATTTATCTGACAGTGATTTAGAGACATTTTTCAACAAAAAATTTTTAAGTACTGAATGTAGACCCCTTTCTTCAACAATTTTCTTCGACGCGTTATAGAATTCTTCTCTCATTGAAGATACGAGTCAAAGAAGGTTTTATGTCAAAATTTTCTCAAAATTTGTTTTATTTTATGAATTCAGGTGTTATGAGCAGCGCTGTAGTGAAGAGTATACGGTGGTATACGCCGTATATCCTCTGGATTTTTAAAATAAAACCAGTATACCCTCTGTCTCTCAAGTAAAACTATAGCGTTTACATTTTAGCATATACCTTCTACATATAACGTATACCTTCTGATATTTTTACGACAACAACAATGATTAAGCGGTAATCTATCGTATAAAAAAGATAAAATACCAGTATTCTAATTATTTTTGAAGATATTAGACATTATTTTTAATATTTATATATTTAATAATTTAAATAATAATGATAATTTTAAATATTTAATAATTTAAATAATAATGATAATTTTAAATATTTAATAATTTAAATAATAATGATAATTTTAAATATTTAATAATTTAAATAATAATGATAAGTTTTAAATATTTAATTATTGAATGTCAATACAATATATTTTGGAAAGTTTAATATTACTTATTAACATTTTGAAGAAATACTACCAAGAAGAGAAAACATAAAAAATCGCCACGAAATGTTTCCACTTCATTTTTCTCGAAATTTAATTTTGTTACACAACACTTTCATGCACTCGTATCTTCAATTCATAACTTATTATTTAAAATAAAATACAGCTCATATTCAAAATAATTACTTTTTTTACAAATTGAAAATATCGTTGTAGTTTAATGTCTTTTAATGCAAATATGCAAACGATATTTTTATTAAGAACTTATTGTTGATTAAATTTATTTATTATCTTAAAATTAATATCATTTTTGAAAAGATTAATTGAAAAAAAAATATTTTGAAAAGTCAAAATATTAGAATATTTATTCAATTGGTTCAAAATATTAGAATATTTCACATTAATTCTCCTTTAATTATCACCAATTCATAACTGGTGGCATCATTGATTAAATTCAGACGATTTTATTTAAAATCAGTATTCTTTTTTGCAGTTTGTTAGCTTTTTCGTCTAAATATGGGTCGTGGGAGTGATATTCCTGAACTATTAAACTTCGTATGGTTGATTTGTATCGGCACGGTAAAAATCAATGTTATATAGCGAATTATTTACATTGTTCGCAATCAAGCGCTAGTAAAATACTAACACAATATTCAAAAAATGGAAAATTTCAAAATAATCGCCGTAATGGCGGCCGAAAACCAAAAACATCTGCTAGAGATGATAGGAAACTGAAGCGTATAGTTAAGAAAAAACGTTTTAAAAGTGTGCGATTCTTGCACTGAAAATGGAAAGAAGGAGTTGAAGTTTCTACATCAACAACATTAAGACGTCTCCATAAATTTAAGTTTGAATCTCGTGTACCGAAAACAAAACCTCTCATGACTGCAAAACAAAAGCGTATAAGATTGAATTGGTGTAAATCAAGACGTTTATGGAGCGAAGAAGATTGGAAAAATATATTATTTAGTGATGAAAGTATGTTTTGTGTTTCATATGGTAATCAAGGTATTCAAGTTTGGAGAATGAAGCAAGAAGCATTTGATAAAGAATGCCTTAAACGTTCCGTAAAATTTGCTATGCTAGTGTCATGGTTTGGGGTTTCATGAGTGCAGAAAGACCTGGAAAGTTATGCATCGTCTACGAAAAGGTTAACTTTAAGATATATCAAGAAATTTTGGAATATTCCATGATTCCATCAACAGAAGATTTATTTAAGATGATTTCAGCTTTCAACAAGATTTAGTGTCACCACACACCTCGGTATATACTAAGAATTGGTTCCGCCAACGCAACATTAAGGTACTTCCTTGACCACCAAACTCACCAAACCTTAATCCCATCGAAAACTTATGGTGTATAATGAAGAAAAACTCAAAGAAAATCCTCCTTAAAGTAAAACCGAGTTAGTGGCACGTATAAAGTCTATTTGGGCTAATATTGATAGAAATGTTTGTAAACACCTTGTATATAGTATGCAAGATCGATTGTACGCTGTTATGAAAGCTAAAGGGGATGTTACAAAATATTAACTACCATGTACTTCATATTTATAAGGTAATATTGTTGCGTAAAATAAAATATTCTAATATTTTGAACCAATCTAAGTTTTATTCTAATATTTTGATGTATTTCAGAAAGCTGTATACCTAATTTATTGTACTGTATTTTATATTTTGTAAATGTTAAAATCTTAGCTAAACATTCCAGATTTAATTTATAAGAAATTTAATTGCATTTACTTAGTATAAAAAATAAATAAATGAAAAATAATTTTTTCTTACTACTTTTTCTTAATTAGTCTAATATTTTGAATATGAGCTGTATTTGAATGAGAATTTTGACGGTCTCGACGAATTTTTTGTTTTATTGTCTCTGGATTGAAGTCATGTCTGAAATGAACTACTTAAAACTATTTTATATTTTAATAATTTGAATTGTCAAAGAAAGTCCTGTCTTGGTGCAAAATACAATAGTTATTAAAATCACTTTTAATGCATCAAAATTACTAGCATAATTGCAGACTAATTTGCTACTTGTTGAAACTATTTTGCAATAAAATTTCTGGTGTGAAATAGTTTTAAAAAACTTGAGTAAAATTTCCGGTAGTTCTAGTGTTAAATGTGTGATCCAGGTTACTTAAACACATTTTATAAAATAAATAATATTTACTCAGGGGCGACATTTAAGGAAGGCTGGGGGGGGGGGGGGGCAGTTGCCCCCTTAATAAATTTGATATTGTAGAATGTATCAGTCATCAAAGGTCAGACTCAAAAAATATTTTCGGGAATTGCAGAGAAACTAAAATAATTTATCAGATTTAACTAAAAGAAAAATATTAAGCATTAAATAAACAATTTAAGAACAGAAATTAATAATTATCATTAACAATTGATTAAGTTTTGCTATTTCAACACTCTCAAAACGAGGCCCATTTATCATGAATAAGCATTTTGGCTAATTTTTTAAATATATGCAAGAATAAAACTATAGCACTAATTGCTTTTAAGATGTGCCCAAGGAGATAAAAAGAAATCCCCCCCCTCAAAGAAAACTTTGCAATCCCCCCAAGAAGCTTCTGAAATGGCGCCCCTGCTTTTGATGTTCCAATAAGTTGACTTGACTGTATATAAACTTTGAGAAATATCTCACCGATTATCTGCATAGTATTTGCGAAAGTGATTTTTTTTACAAGTTCCTGTTTGCTTCTATCGATTCTATCGATTATATGTCTTTTATACTTTCAACCAAAAAAAAAAAAAAAAAAAAAAAAAAAAAAAACTAGCTGAATTGTTCAGTTTCAAATTTTATTCCCACTATTATTGAGAGGAAGTTTATGAACACACAGTAAAAGAGTGAACTTTATATTTTGACCCCTAATGCATTTTAGTGACTTCTGTGTTTGACTAATGAATTTTGATATTGAATTTTCTATATTTCAATCACATATAAAAGTATTTCAGCATTACTTTCAACAAACGGGGTGGAGATTATTTTATAAAGTGTGGTAACTTTGGTGGCTTGAAACTCACGTATTTTGATAGATGGATACTGAAATTTTATTACACATATTTATTTCAACATTTACCAGAAACGTTCACTACATTATAACTAATATTTCCATATTTATATTAGAAGCAAACAGAAATTGATTAAATATGTTGATTACTCGATCACAAGCTGTAAAAACAATTATTGAACCTCCAGTAGTTCAACCCCTTCCGCTACGTGGCGTACGACATTCATTGACGTGGCCTCGATTTTGATCTGGTGGACACCTCTGCCATATATCATTGGACGCTTATTATGTATGCAGCCTTGGATTTTTTTTTTCGAACTACACTTCTATAAATTAGGCTTAAATTTTCTATTTAAACACAATATATATTAAAACGAATACCAAATGATCAGCTTAAATGTTAGTGTATTTTAGTTACTATCTACACATCTACAAAATAAAACTAGTCGTTGGGGGCAACCGTAATATTTACCCATCATGGATATGCATGATATAAAATATGAGAATAAAACATGTGTAAATTATTTATAAAATGCATTGCAATTCGAATAAAATCGTGGCTTGATGACGTCATAAACTTTAAATGTTCTATTACTGAATTGCGTAAAAGAAACATCCTTATAACTCCAAAATTGATAATCATATTAACTAACGGTTTACTGCGGCGGATTAAGCGTCTCATTTCCAATTAAAATATATCTTTGAATTGAAATTTGAATGAAATACGGGGTCATGAAAAATCGAAGAGTGTGAAAAATAGGATTACCTGTATCTCGGCAACTCATTATCCCATCGACCTCATTCTTTATGCAAAATTTATGTTTTTTTATTGTCTTTTATATTCAATTTTTAAAATAAACAATTTCGAAAACTTTTATATACCTTTTATCAAAACGAATATTTTGCGAGTACGAAAAAAATAGTTCCGGATAGTCGAGGTTACTGAAATTCAATAAGCTTCTTCTCATTATTACATACTAAGAACATACCAAATTTCACGTCTCCATCTCAATTTGTTCGGGAGATAGAGCGTTTACAGACAGACACACAGACAGAAAGACGGCAATTTTTTTTTCTAAAAATATGTTTTTCGGAATCTCCAGTGTCTGAAACGTGTAAATCCGTCAACACTTTTTTCGATTTTCAAAACGATTACAAGACTTACCCTAAACTACGTATGATGGGTAAGTAATAAACACTTAAAATGTGTATAATAACAACTGTCACCTAAGAATAAGATATACAAAACAAGAAATGACGAACAAATAAAATCTTATTAATTGTAACTCACATTATCGTGTATAATTATTGTTAGATTAGTTGCACTTCTTATCGTGTTATTTATTTGAACCAGGAAATTGCAACACTTTAAACGGAAATATTTTGTATGATTTGCAAGATATGTCTTATAAGAAAACAACAAGTCGGAGATTGCTTCTAAAATTAATGCTAAAAATCTTCTAATTGCAAAAATATAAGGGAAATTAACATATTAAACAACATCTTATACTTTTTCTTTGGTAAAATCCGAAGGCTATATATACAATTTCTATTTCAAACAAGGGGTTTTACGAGAGTTAAAAATGAAAAAGAACAAAACGAAATGTCGGATATTTAATTTTTGAAAATAAGATAAAATTTAGAATTTTTAAATTAAACCTATATACAGTAGACTCTCCCACAACCGAACTAATGTGGACTGGAGCAATTCGGATATGAGAAAAATCCGGAAAACAGAGAGGGATATATATATTTTTTATTAAAAATAGTGATAAATGTATACCTATTCAAAAAATAAAACGTTTATTTTCACTTTTTATTATATGTACACATTAGTTTTGCAGTTACAATTTGGAGTCAAGAATTTCTGCTTCTGGGATATTTTCCCAAACACAAACTTTCCTTATTGTATTTGTTAAATCTAGGTCTTCTTCTAAATTTTCACAACTTTCATTATAAAAGTTTCTTTAAAAAATTACAAAAAATCAGCAAGTGTTTTTTGTTTATAGCATGCAAGGTTTTGATCCAAATTTAATGTCACTCTCAGATACTTCGACAAAGTACAACAGTAACAACATATTGCATTTAGAATTTAAATATATTAAATGTTTTTTGAAATAGGAGCATTTGTTTGAAATAATTTTTAACTGCGCACTCGTGAATGATTAAAAAAAAACTAGTCGTTGGGGGCCACCGTAATACTTACTCATCATGGACATACATAATATAAAATATGAGAATAAAACATGTGTAAACTATTTATAAAATGCACTGCAATTCGAATAAAATCCTGGCTTGATGACGTCATAAACTTTAAATGCTCTATTATTGAATTGCGTAAAAGAAACGTCCTTATAAATACAAAAATTGATAATCATATTAACTAACGGTTTACTGCGTCGGATTAAGCGTCTCATTTCCAATTAAAGTATATCTTTGAATTGAAATTTGAATGAAATACAGGGTCATGAAAAATCGAAGAGTGTGGCAAATAGGATTACAAATATCTCAGCAACTCAATATCCGATCGTCTTCATTCTTCATGAAAAATTTGTTTTTTTATTGTCTTTTATATTCACTCCTTAAAATAAACAATTTCGAAAATTTTTATATACCCTTTATCACAACGAGAGCCCGAAAAAATGGTTCCAGATAATTGAGGTTACTGAAATTCAATAAGCTTCTTCCCATTATTATATACTAAGTACAAACCAAATTTCAAGTCTATCTCAATTTGATCGGGAGATAGAGCGTTTACAGACACACACGCAGACAGACAGACGGCAAATTTTTTCTTCTGAAAATATGTTTTTCGGAATCTCCAGTGTCTGAAACGTGTAAATCCGTCATTTTTTTTTTCGATTTTCAAAACGATTACAAGATTTACCCTGTACTACGTATGATGGGTAAGTAATAATTAAGTAGTCAACTATATAGGACAACTCCTATAAAAATACCAGTTGAATATCGTGAAAATTCAGAAAGATATCGGAACTATAGTGAGCTGAATTTTAGTTGTTTTCTGAAAGTAAGCTGGATGATAAGGCATTTTCCACAAATTGACATCTTTTATTAATTGACTTACACCAAAAGGGTATGTATTTAATGTGTGTGCACTGCGCACACCTAACTTTTCAAAGGATGTTTCGACTTTGATGACTCTTTTTTTGTTCGTCCTGAGGGATCTTCAAATGAGAATTAAAACATCAATAAAAACGACAATAAAAAATAAAATATGAAGGAAAATCACCCAGCTATTTTTACAAAGCAAACTGAAATCCAGCTCATTATGTCGCAGATATCTTTTTGAATTTTCACAATATTCGACTGGACTTTTCATATGAGTTTTTCTATATATTTGACTACTAAGTTATCGAAAAAAATAATCTTATCGTATGCGCATGCACAGTTAAAAAATATTTCGTACAAACGCTCATATTTAATCAAATATTTAATATTCATATTCTAATTGCAGTATATTATTGTTACTTCGCTTAGTCAAGTTTTCTCAAAGTGGCGTTAAATTTGGTCGAAAACCCTGCATGCTATAAACAAAAAAAATATGCTGATTAAAAAAAAAAAAATTAAAGAAACTTTTATATCTCCATGAATATAGTGCTATTTTTAAACAAACGTAAACAAATTTTATACAAGACCCACATATATCCTCTACTCTTCTACAATTACAGGTACTCTTCTACTTGCAGATCATTTTGAGCATTTTATTTTACAGGGTGATCGCAAATATTATTTTTTTTATTCAATTTGTTGTTTTCCTCTAAAATACGTTAGTGACTAAACTGTATCTGTAAAGTATAAAGTCAAACATTTTGTTTATACTCCTGAAGTTCCAGAAGAATTCATGGAACAAATGTGTTACACCCACGCACCGATGTTTGGCGACTTTTTGATTGGAGCTATTTCCAAGCCCGCGCCAAACCAATAACTTAATACAATAGCCAGGTTACCATTAAAGGAAAAAATCCCCAAAATCTGGCGACATTTTCCCTTTTTATAACCGATTTAAAAAAAAAAAAAAAGAAAAAAGGGGGTGCGTGAGTGTAAGACATCATAGCCGAATTGGTAAACTATTTCTCTGGATATTGGACGAAACGTTTAAAGTCGAATGTGTCCGTTGATGTTTGGCCATATAGTGTAGAAAGACCATCCTAGAGACAAGAAAATAAGTATTAATCTAGAACAGGGATTTCCAAATAAATAAACTGAGGACCAAAGAGTTACCATGATTTCTAAATAGTAATCTTCACCTTATTTAATCGCAGAATTTCTGTCCTTAAATAAGGCGAATATTATTCTTCGAAAATTGTGATAACTCTGCGGTCCATGGCTGAGTTGCTGGAATTTCCAGGTCTACAATATTGCTGCTTAGTGGGACATTCACGAAGTCATTTTTATTCGTAAATGCATAAAAGTTGTAGATATATTTGTACAAATATAAAATTTTCAAGTTCTATTCAGATACCAAGAAATCGGAGAGTATCTCATTTTCTTATAAAGGCAAAGAAGCTTTTAGAAAACGTTGCCAAAGTTGGTATATAAGCCAATTTTTGAGATTCGTCAGTTATGGAATGATGATCACGAGCAAACATCTCGTTAGAATTGAAGATACATGTATACAGTGGAATACCCATGATTTAATTTCGGAGGGGACTGACTTAAATTTCGATAATGTTCCCAGTCTTATGGAACACATTGGATTGTGTTGTAAACATAAATCATGTTTGTAAATAAAGCCATAAGCAAAGAAAAAACAGGGGGGGGGGGGGGCACGAGGCCTATCCCGGAACTCCCCCTTCCTCTCCATGCTGAAATAAGTTGTAAAGTGTTAATGGGTTCTTTCATATACTTTCATTTAAAAGATAGGCACTGTAGCTGAAAATCTGTAAAATTGTCCCCCCCCCCCCACCGCTACTAAAAGTAATTTCTTGCCACGGGGCTTGTTTAACAATAAATTAATAATGTTTATGACAGTCTAAAAAATATATATTTTTTCACAATGAAGAGAAGGAAATTGGCACGACCAAGGTTCGAGTGCTTGCCTAGACATTTCTCGCTTTGTTGGAAACAATATTTTTTTCATTAAATAATTTCTGTATCAGGATCAATTCCCCAAAGCACGCGGCACACTTTCCGAGAGTCAACAGATTTAAGCGGTCCAAAAATTTCTGGTGATTCAAATGAATTTTATTGAAAACAATTTTAATGGAATAAGAAATTAAAAGTTTCAAGATTCTTTACAATTAATAAAAATGTATTTGATAACAGTACTCATAAAGGCTTATGACTACCTTTTAATAAATAAATCAACAAATTTCATACGCTCAATCGGAAACCTTTTCAAGATCAATAATGAGAAATAAACTATTTTCACAAAAAAATTTGTTTAAAACGAGAATAAAAGAACATATAGCAGATATCAATTACAACAAAATAATTACAGCTTTAGCCAGACTACATATCATAGAGCATTTGCAAATTAATTTTATGAATACTAAAATAATTTATCTATCAAGATTTTATTTCTCATCCATTATCTGAGAATCAATAGAAATCTATATGCGCAGAGAGATCATATGCAATGAATCAGCCTGCTTTGTGGTACGCAAATTTCGGCGCGGGATACTTTACAGATTATAAAAGCAATAAGATATAATAATTTTCATGTTTACAGTTCATCATTTTAAAACACTTCCTTTCATATACACAGTAGTGGTTGTCATGGAAACGTTTTTGCGTTTTCTGCATAACGGTTTTTTAACAATTCTCATTTTTAAATTGTTAAAAGCCAAGAACTGTTAAAGATAAATGGTTCAAGCTAAGAACATGTCTTTTTCAATTATTTTACTTTTATTTTGATTCAGCAAGTTTGAAAAAAATATTTATTTTTGAAAATATGATTTTTTAAAACTAAGTTATATCCATTTTTTTTAAAAATTTTTACTTTAAATATTTTTTTAAAATTATTATTTTAAAACATGCTGAATCATAATTAAAACCCGTTCTGTTACTGACGCTGCACTTTTACAGATGGATCTCAATGGCTTATTTAATTGGTGCATTTACAATAAGTTACGCCTTAATATTAATAAATGTAACGTTTTAAGTTATTCTCGTAGAACTGATAGTTTAATTTATTCTTATCAAATCAATAATCTGGCATTATGTCGTCCTAGCATAGTAATAGACTTGGGTATTACATTTGATACTAAACTTGATTTTTCAGTCCATATTGATAATATTGTTTCTAAAGCGTATAAAAAGCTAGGGTTCCTTAAGCATAAAAATAAAGATTTCTCCTATCAACAAGCATGATTCCTCACTAATCGATTGGGATCCTCACTATAATAATAAAATTTAAATTCTCGAGCAAGTACAGTCTAAATTCACACGTTATTTATTGTTTAAAAGTAATCATATATATTTTTATGATATTTCTTCTTCCTATCTACGTAGTATTTTTAAATTCCAAGTTTGAAATCTAGACGGGATCTTTTTTGTGTTTTATTTTTTTACAAGGTTACTAATAATATGATTGATTGCAGCGATATACTTAATTCTATTGATTTCATTGTACCGAACACATCTCTCAGATGTACTCAATTTTTTAAATTACCATTCCTTAAATATTATTATGTTGGTAATTTCTCTGTATATAAATTTTATAAAATATTTCATGAATTCTCTGTGCATCTTGATATTTTTAATATGTCCTTTTCTGTCTTCAAGGATAAATGTTCTGAACTTTTAATCTCTTAATTTGTGTTTGTATTCGTATTGTAGGTGAAGTATTTGTGTATATGATATGTGTTTATATATATGTTGTATTATGTTTATTGTATATGTTTATATTTTGTTTTTTCTTATGATGTTCTTGCAACACTGTAAATGGATCCATCTGTAGTGTGCATTTTAATAAACGAGCAGGGAAGAAGGAGCTATGCTCGGTCAAAATTAAATTTGAGTTCAAATATCATGACCCATGACCAAAATGACCACTAATTGAATTTTCTCGAACATGTGACTTAGCCCAACAGTCTTCTCGTGCCCGAAAACCATAGGATGCAAAATTTAGTGTAAATTGAGCCGCTTTTTAGATCTTGACCCACAATGACCCAGAAATGACCCACTAATCGAATTTTCTCGGACATGTCACCTAGCCCGATGATTTTATCGTGCTCGAAACTCGTAGGACACAAAATTTAATCAAAATCGTTAGAGCCGTTTTTTAGATAAAATTAATTTGACCCGCTTTGACCCAAAAATGACCCACTAATCGAAAGTTCTCGAACATGTGACCCAGCCCAATAGTCTTCTCGTGCCCGAAAATAGTCGGATACAAAATTTCGTCAAAATCGTTTGAACCGTTTTTTAGATACAATTAGCTTGACCATGACCCAAAATGACCCAAAATGACCCACTAATTGAATTTTCTCGAACATGTGACCTAGCCCAACAGTCTTCTCGTGCCCGAAAACCATTGGATGCAAAATTTAGTGTAAATTGAGCCGCTTTTTAGATTTTGACGCACAATGGCCCAGAAATGACCCACTAATCGAATTTTCTCGGACATGTGACCTAGCTCAATGCTTTTATCGTGCTCGAAACTCGTAGGACACAAAATTTAATCAAAATCGTTAGAGCCGTTCTTTAGATAAAATTAATTTGACCCGCGTTGACCCAAAAATGACCCACTAATCGAAAGTTCTCGAACATGTGACCCAGCCCAATAGTCTTCTCGTGCCCGAAAATGGTCGGATACAAAATTTCGTCAAAATCGTTTAGACCGTTTTTTAGATACAATTAGCTAGACCATGACCCAAAATGACCCACTAATCGAATTTTCTCGAACATGTGACCTAGCCCAATGGTTTTCTGGTGCCCCAAAACGGTAGGATACGAAATTTCGTCAAAATCGTTAGAGCCGTTTTTAAGATAAAATTTGCATATATACAGGGTCATTCATAATTCCCTCCGGAGTTTCGAAACGTTATAGTAAAAAAACGAAGACGAATATGACAAAAAAGAAACATATGAAATTATTCCGAAACTATTCAAGTTTTACTTACATACATTACAGGTGTTCTATGTGTGAACCCTTGGTCACACGGCATACATCCATGCGATAGTCCAGTTCCTGCCATACTCCGTTTCTTTAAATTTCCGGTACCACACATGAATTGTTTTGTCAGTTGGTCCCTGTTTTCGATATTTATTACGAAAGGCCCGTTGAACTGACACCACTGATTCAGATTTAAAGAATAATTTCAGAAGTTTCGGAATAATTTCAGAAGTTTCGGAATAATTTCATATGTTTCTTTTTTTCATATTCGTCTTCGTTTTTTTACTATAACGTTTCGAAACCCCGGAGGGAATTATGAATGACCCTGTATATATATATATATATATAACCACACACAAGATTTGCTCGTATTTTTAATGTACACTGCTCAAAACAATTAAAGGATATTTGAAGTTTTATATAAAATAAAGATATAAACGAAATTTTTTTTGCCGAAAATAGAAGAAGAGAATCACAAATGCAAATTTTTCTGGTTTTCAAACTGTGGAGTATGCAAATTTTGAGTTCGACGTCAAAAACGTCGCTTCAGCGGCAGCGAATGAAATTTGACTTTCAACTGGATAAAAGAGAATGAAGACAAGGATGATCGGCATTCAGTGATTGCTTTGTTTCGATGAGTACGATGTCTCAGCGAAGTCATTTGACAGATTCAGAAGCTTGGAGAATTGTTGGTAGGTTAGAAGGGGGCCAAACTCAAGCCGAAGTAGCGCAAGCCATTGGAGTGTCACAAAGTGTCATTTCCAGGATCTGAAACCGTTTTTTGGAGAGTGGATGTGCAGGCCGAAGACCAGGGCAAGGTCGTAGACGGGCAACAACGCCCAATGAAGATCGGTATTTAGCGTTAACAGCTCGGAGACACCGAAACATGAACGCTACTCTTCTCCAACAACACCTTCGCTCGGCTACAGGCACCACGATTTCAACTCAGACTGTCCAAAACCGGCTCCATGCTGTAGGTCTGTATGCTCACCGACCGATGGTATGTGTTAGATTAACATCAAGGCATCGTCGCGACCGCAGGGAGTGGGCAACCGAGCATGTCAACTGGAGGAGAAATGAATGGAGCAATATTCTGTTTTCTGACGAGTCCCGTTTTTCTGTGCATCCGGATAATAGGCGTATTTTCATCTGGAGGGACCGTGGCAGTAGGAATAATCCTGCGTTCGTGCACGAAAGTGTCAGATTTGGCGGTGGAGGAGTGTTGGTGTATGGTGGCATCTCCATTGACGGGCGCACTGACCTCTACATCATTCGAGATGGAGCTCTGACTGGTCGCCGATATAGGGATGAGATCCTCAGACCTATTGTAGTCCCTTACGCTGCAGCAATCGGAGATAACTGGATTTTAATGGACGATAACTGCAGGCCACATCGTGCAAACCTGGTGGAGGATTTCCTTTTCGAGGAAGGAATCGTTCGAATGGAATGGCCAGCGTGTTCTCCAGACATGAATCCAATCGAGCACGTTTGGGACGCTCTAGGAAGACGAGTTTCTGGCCGCCAACAACCCCCACAAACTCTCCAAGAACTGGAAAGAGCTCTTCTGGAAGAGTGGGGCAGAATACCCCAACTCGTCATTAATAGCCTCATTGAGTCCATGCCTCAAAGGTGTTCAACGTTGCTGGCCGCCCGTGGAAACCATACCCCCTACTGAAAATGATTTTCTTTGAAGAAAACACCTTTTCTTATTCTTTTTTTCTCATATGCACAAATTGTGTTTTTTTCCTTTTGTACACAAATGCGCAATAAAATGCATTTTTTTCTGCCAAACATGTGTAATTTATTCTCATATAACCTACTATGTCTGTCGACCATGTATCAATCAGCTAAAAAGTTTCCCAGATACAAAATCCACCTAAAACTGCAATATCCTTTAATTGTTTTGAGCAGTGTATTTTTAAAAATTTTACTATGAGAGCAGCTTTGCAACACTTTTATTTTTACATATATTGTACATTTTGATGTATTTTATAATATATGTAAAGAAGGAAGTGTGGCACGATTGCGCTTATATAAATAATTTGAGATAAAATTAGGAGAAATTGCGTATTTTTCATCAAAAACTACGATTAATACGAACTTTGAGCTTGTGTAAGTCATATAAATCCGAACAAAATGCAAAAACTTTTGTTGAAATCGTACAGGATAAGCCTTGTACACTGTTGAAAATTTGCAGCAAACTGTCCAGTCATTTGACCGTTTTTTGAAAAAACGGTTACATAGCCGTAATTTAACTATACTTTGACCATAATATGGGCAATAATATGGTCAGAATATAGTTAAATTACGGTTATAGAACCGTTTTCTGTAAAAACGGTCGAATGACTGGACAGTTTGCTGCAAATTTTTAACAGTGTAATATTAAAAAGAGAAATAATTAAATCAGTATAACAGAATCGAATTTTAGTCTATTTCGGGCCAAAAACACGGCTTATAGACCCTGATCCTTTCACTATTATGAAAGCAACAATAATTGCGAAATCACATTAAAAACAGCTGATATTGAAGTATCTTTTCTCGGAAACGGCTAAAGCGATTTCAGTATTTAATTTAATTTTTTTTTTTTTTTTTTTTTTTGCA
This sequence comes from Maratus michaelseni, assembly GCA_963931845.1. NCBI lineage: Eukaryota > Metazoa > Arthropoda > Arachnida > Araneae > Salticidae > Maratus > Maratus michaelseni. Next base: position 70,563,126 of record OZ007586.1, on the reverse strand, counting down.
TTATAATTATTAGATATATATGAATAGTTTTATTTTTCTAGAAAATCAATGTTAATTAAAATAACCCAAAATTTTCTGGTTAGCGAAATCACGTAATTAGAATAGATTTTTTATTTTTAATACTTTCCAACGCAGTTGAAAAGTGTTTATGAGTTCGGTCTGCCTGTCCGTCTGTCCGTGCTCTAACTTATGTGAATATACTCAAATTGCCATGTAATTGATATATATTATTGAGGTTTATTATGGATATTCGTTATTGAAAATTAAGTGTGTAGCATTTATAGTTCTTTACAGATACACAAAATAATTCCATTACAATATGGTTTATGTAAAAAAATCGTTTTCAGTGTATTTTAATGATGTTACACTATTTGCAGCATATTGAAATTGATATACGCCACTGAGATGACTTACAAAATGCTTACTGTAGAATATGGTGTGCATAGTATTTATAGTTCATTTAAAGGGACAGAAAAAACACGGTTACAACTACTGTCAATGAGCAATAATTGATGGAAGTGCGTTTTTTGGTTGTGGTATGTATTTTTAAATTTAAATCATTTTTTGTATGATCATGTACAGGGCTTCCCAAAATAATTCTAGTACCTTTCTGTTTATTGAAGGAAACTGCTGAAAAAGTATTTTCAACTGTGTTATTCGTTTCCTAACTGAATTAAACATTAGTATACTATGTAGAATGTATACAAATCTATAGATAGTATACAGGACTGCGAATAAAAATCGGTTTTCTGACTGTAGATGGTAACTGCTGAAATTGGGTATTCAAATGTGTTATGCGTTTTTCAAATTATTTACTTAGCTAGCTAAGCAGGGCTAGTTGAGTTTAAGCCGAAAGGTCGACCTCTCCACCCGGTTTGACCTTGACCTTGCCTACTTAGTTAATATCTTTCACATTATTAAATGGAGAAATTTTTCTTTTACATTATTCCGAATGCGTTTGAAAGTGTTTCATACTCTATGCTTGACGCAAGATTTTTCTTTCGTGTTGTTTATTATCGACAGATCAATTTATAATTTGGCTAATGTCAAATTTATGTGAAACAATTAAAATAGCTTCAGTAGCATTTTCATCTTATAAGTAACCACCATGCCAAATTTAATGTTTCCATTCCGAACCGTATCACAGAAATCGGAAATTTTAGATTTTTTTTGCTCCTGCACCCTTTGTAAATTCCTAATGTATTAGAAAATGTTCTCTGGAAGCATTTATGCCATGAAAATAACAACCATGTTAAATTTCAAGTTCATAGCCCAACAATATCATTAAAATAATAATGTAAAACGTTTTTAGAACGTTTTCAGCTCGTTTCACCTTTTTTAATTTTGATATTTTTAGAAACAGGTCTTAGCGAGCATTTTCATATTTAAAGTAACCGCCATGCCAAAATTCAAGCCCCTATCCCGAACGGTATTACAGAAATCACAATTTTAGAACTTTTTTTATGCCTACATCCATTTTGAACTTTTTAGAAACTGTTCTGTGCGAGCATTTACGTCTTACAAGTAACAAACATATCAAACTTCAAGTTTTTAAAATTAAGATTTCTAAATAAATCATAATTTAGATAATTTAGAACGTCCATAGAATGCTTTTCTTTTGTTTCGAATTTTTAAGTTTCTACTTTTTTAGAAACCGTTCTTAGCAAGTATTGAAATTTTAAAAGAAATCACATACCAAATTTTAGGATTCTATTCCGAATAGTATCACAGAAATTTGAATTTTAGAACTTTTTTACCCTTGTACTCTTTTAAATTTCTAATTTATTAGAAAATCTTCATTGCAAGCATTTATATCTTAAACGTAACAATCATGTCGAATTTCATGTTCATGTCCTAACAATTCCATTATAATTGTAATTCAGAACGTTTTTAGAAAGTTTTCCGCTCATTTCACCTTTTTTAATTTCATTTTTTTTCAAAACGCTTCTTAGGAATCATTTACATCTTAGAAGTAACCACCATGCCGAATTTCAGGTTTCTATCTCCAACGGTATCATGGTAATCACAATTTTAGAATGTTTTCTACTCCTGATTTAAACTCTTCTGTTCAAACATTTACGTCTTAAAAATCCCAACAATGTCAAATTTCAACTTCCTAGCTCTAAAACTTCCCAAAAAAAATTTAAATTTAGAAAGTTTTTGGAACGTTATCCGATCGTTTCACCCTTTTAAATAACGATTTTTTAGAAACAGTTCTTAGCAAACATTTACATCTTAAAACTAACAAATATGCCAAATTTCAGGTTTCTTTCCTCAAAAATATCACACTAATCACAATTTTAGAACGTTTTTCGCTCATGCACACGTTCGGGGGTAGTGGCACCTACATAAAATATAGCCTATGTTCGAGCAGAGTCGATTACAATCAGTTTGCCACCATTGCTTTTCAAATCTATTCGGTAGTTCCGGAGATTATACGCTCTAGAAACAAACAAATATTTCACTCTAAAACAGTATTTCATTAATTCATAAGGCAAATGACGTCAAATATATTTTCTGATTTGATTCTATGTCCGAGAAGGAAGTTCCTATGTTTTACCATGTTTTTTTAAATATATAAATCCCATTGAATTAAATTCCTTTTCAAAATTTTTGTTTATATTATGAATGAAATTTTAACTACCGATAACTCTTAATGTGTACATTTTAGGAGTTACCCCTTCTCTCAAAAATTATATTTTCAAAACATCTTTCTAAAAATGTAACCTTTATGCAATTTTATTCGAAAAAATAATCTTGAGGAAAAATGGCCGATTAAACTCGAAGTGGTCGTCCTGTATCTGATTTTCCCTATTATAATATAGGTAGTACGCGATAGTTGGCGGTTTTATATCTGTTTTGGCAGGTTTTTTTTTTCTTAGAGTTAATTGACAGTGCTTTGCCAATTAAGGATAGAAATTTTATTTTTATTTTGAACTGAATGTTATAAAAGCACGTAGATTAAGTAATTACCTGTCCAAAATTGCAATCCTTACTTTTTTTTCCTGTACATTATTTAATTTTCTATGTTGTTCGTTTGAAAAAATAGGTTTGACGAAGATAAAAAAAATATATTATTTTAAGTACTATCTCGACTTTTTTTTTTTAATTCTATATCTCTGTTTATAATTCACTTATGGAGATGAGTTTGGTCTGGAATTTAAGAATTTATTCATTATAATCTTCTAGTTTTTGTCTTATTTTTCTGCGGTCTGTTGTTTGGTTCTTGGTGATTGTTTGTTTTGTTTATTTAGCGGGCTTAGTATTTTTTTTTATAGCAATTGTCTAGATTCAGTATTTGTTCAAGTTACAGTGTACAGTAAACGGTATAGTATTAATAGTTTACATATCATTAATTTCTTAGAGTAATTAATCATTTAAAAGCAATGAAAATAAATTTATTTTCTCAAAACATAGTCTTTCTCAATATATATGTTATTTAATTTTTTTGAAGTATAAAAATTTAGTAAAAAAGTTGAAATAAAATATAGATCTATAGTCGGTCCGTTAGTTAGTTGTTTGCTCAATGATAACTTTTTTTGGAGACAGTTTTGCAGAATTGTTCTGCCTTTGCGAATGTCTATGGCTAATCCGAGAATGGAGCACGGCAGGCATCTATAGAATCGAAGATCAGTTTAAACATTTGTAAATCTGCCAATTTATCCATAATGTGTTAGCCTTAAACACGAAGGAAGAAAAAATGCATTTAATAAAAGAAAATCTAAAAATTGAAAGAAATAAACTGTACATAAAACTTCATATTCGTTTAGGTTGGGGTGTAGAAAAGAATGAATAAGTATGTAATTTTACTCCACTATGTTTATCCATACTTTTTTAATAGTCTATTAATAAAGCCGTATATATATTATAACTGGATTAATTTTTTTCCGATAAAAAATTGCATAGTTAACATCCGAAATTCTAAATTGTTACTAAAGTAAACATTTTACACATTTCCTTTATGGACTTGGGTGCTAACAAATTTGTGTCTTAAGATAATACGGTGACTGATTTTAAGTATTAAATTCTTATATTAATTACTTATTTAAAAGCAGTAAAAATCAATTTATTTTCTCAAAACAGCACTGGAGATTTCGTTGATTTCGTGAACCAAGCCTCTAAGAAAACACGGCTCCCATAAACGTTGCAATTATACTTTATGACTGTAGCTCTCTCAGGAAGATGATCTGCTTGTCTAAAATTGTGGCCCATGCTAATACAAACAGATTATTTCCCAGATTTTGAGAGAGCTACAGTCATAAAGTCGAATTGCAACGTTTATGGGAGCCGTGTTTTCTTAGAGGCTTGATTCACGAAATCAGCGAAATCTCTACTTATTGAAGTCAGCCCGGATCCATCTGAACACGCTAATTTATTTTGATTCAGACGTCCGCGACTCCTTTCCCCATTTTTTAAAAAAATTTTGACACATGCTCTCGTCTGGAAGTTGTTTTATCATCTCTCGTGATTTTGTATTTTTAATCTTACATTACTGATGAGGGGCTTCTGGAAAGTCCGAAACGTATAATGCTGTTTTTAATAAATATCAGGTTGAGTAAAAAGTTTTCCGCCAAAAAATGTTTTACTGTAAAATGATAAATACATACGAAATCGTCAAAGCTAATGAAGATAGTAATCTTCGTTTAAATCTACAATCGTTTACCGACGTTTTGGCAACATTTCAATCCCTTCTGTGAAACATTGTGGCGTGCGCGAGTCCAGAAAGAGATCGACCTCATCTATGACCTCGTCATTTGAATAGAAGATTGTGCCATCAAGATGTAGCTGCAGATGTGAAAAGAGATAGAACTCTGAAGGGGCCATGTCGGAGCTGTATGGTGGATGTTGCATCAAATCCCACTCCAGCTTGTAGAGCGTCCAGCCGGTTATCGTACTAACGTGTGGCCAGGCGTTATCTTGATGAAAGAGAACCACCTTCCCTCTGAACTCGTTTCTTCGTTTTTCGAGAATGGAAACTTTGATTAGCATGTTGCGGTATATTGCACTGTTGATAGTTTGTCCGCTTTTCAGGTACTCTTTGTATAGAATGCCACGACAATCTCACTAGATGCAGAGGAGCACCTTCTTGTTAGTTAAGACACGTCTTGCAACCGAGCCAGCTGATTCCCCAGGTTATGACCACCTTTATGACTTGTATTGTTGTAGTACACCCATTTTTCATCACAGGTTTAAATTCTGTCCAGAATGTTCTCTTTCCTTTGATCTCTGAGCAGAGCCAAACAACAGTTTTTTCTCCTGCGCTTGGTCTTCAGCAGTCAATTCGTGAGGCACCCAGCGGTTGAAATTAAAGGTTAGGTTTATGCGTTTTAGAGCGTGAACTATTGTTTTTTGTCAAACGTTAAGCTCTAACGCAATAGTTTGTGTTGAAGCATTTTTGTCTTGATCAATGATTTGCTTTAACTGCTCACAATCAACTTCAATAGGGCGGCCGAAACGTGGTTCATCTTCACTGCCGAAATTTCCAGCATTAAACTTCCGAAACCAAACTTTGACTGTATCATAAAAAACAGTATTGATTCCTAAACTTTCACACATCTTTCTGTGGCATTCAGTCGCACTGAGTTTTTTACGGAAGTCATAGTAAATAATCGTTCTGATCTGCTGACTTGATAGCTCCATTTTAAACACTTTTTTGAAGCATAAGCTAATAAATTTTTAACAAACAAATTACACAGTCATATAGGCCCTGTGCCCTGCTTTCGAATGCAAAAATTGGTTGGCTGAAAAGTTAACAACCGCACGAATGACAGCTGTTTGCGCGAAGGTATCCCCCCCTTGGCGGAAAACTTTTTACTCAACGTAATATTTGTGCTTTTTAACATTATAATTTAACTATCTGCATAAGTGCACTTGTTTTTAATTTGTTGTTTACTTTATGAAAATTAGCATTTCTTGTGTTAACTATACTATCTGTAACTATTATTTTAGTTCTTAAAAAATCAATTCAATAGAATTTCGACAGTGACTTAATATATTATTACGCTGCATTAACATGTGTGGGCTAATTAAAATGGACTGATTTTTAAAAAATTCAATGAGTAAATGATAACAAATGGCGTTATTCCCACAGCAGGGAAATATATGAAGTCAAGAATTTCATTACAACGCTAATCAAAATTCCAAAAAGGAAGTCAAAAATTTAAATGCAATGTAAATAACAATGTTGTATTTTGTAATACAAGAACATATAAAATAAAGATTCCTAAATTAAAAAGTAAACAAAATGAAAAACAAATCAAAGAACAAACATCTAAAATTCAAGATTTAATCACCTCTCCCTCCTACTTGAGTTACATTTCACTTAAAAATAGTCTGCCAGCGTGAAAATTTCCATTCAAAAATAAATTTGTGACGGTGGTGGGATATTTTTAATTCCGCCTGATTTTAATCAAGATATGTACCAGAATATTTGAACAATTTTTCACTTTTATAACCTTGGTGAAAAATACTGTAAAGTTGCATTTTCTTATTTTCAAATAAAATTTTTCAAAAATCCGGGGGTGAATTCAACACTACAAAAACATAATTACTTGTACCTTAAAATAGTTAAAAATAGAACTTTGGGGAGAGGCACACAGAAGAACCCCATTTTTGCTTGGATCCACCTCTGATTTATATAAATAGTTTGAAAAAACACTAGGAATTAAAAAAAAAACATAGTTCATGATCAGAGTTTTTTCACATATACTCATACATTCCAAGACTGTAATGTTTTCCGAGAGCTATGATGATCTCGAAGCCGCAGCGGTCGTCGGACGTAATAAACGCCCCGCCGGCTTTTTTATGAATTTTTAAAGTTTTAACGAACTTTTGGTTCACTTGGTATTTATATAGCCCTATATACTCTACGAAAATGCAACTAAAATAAAGATTTTTTAAATGTTAAAAATTTTAATTAAAGAAAAATTTTAAAACTTATATGGAATATTTTATTACATTAATTTTTAACATGCGTTAATAAAATAATTAAAGAAATGCATATGTAAATTAACCCTTTCAGGGTCAAATTACTGTGACATTGAAAATTCACCAAAAATTTTGAACAATTTTATTTTAAATAAAATAAATACAATATTAAATAGTATGCGTAAGTTATAAAAGCAAAGTTTTATTCAGAAATTCTGTTACAAATTTAATTTAAAATTAAAACGTATAAATAATATATCACCGTTCTTCAAGGGGCTAAAAAAAACTATTTCTTTATTATTATTTTTTTTAATATTATAAAACATTTATATTTTTGTTACTGAAGACTATTCTGTTTTGACATTTTCTAAAGGAACTTGCGTAACACTTCAACAAAACTTGCAGTAAAACACATTACTTTAACATTTAAAAGGAACTCGTATGTTAAAGCAAAACGATTAATTAAAAGAGGAGTTGTTCGTTTACTGCTATTTTTTACAAAATGTAATACCTTAAAAGAGACATTCGTAATGGTATTCAGTTAAATATTTGTATCCGACTATAACATTTAACGGGTAACACCACTTCCACGTCCTGGAATTAAATGATTTTTCGGGAATTTGTTTTAAAGAAATGCGAAGTGCTTATAAAAAATAATTTACACTAATTAATTATGCATGTATTAAAGTATAAAACTGTATTTTTGTTTAGTTTATATATTATAAAATGGCAGCTTGCCAGCTGATGAGCGAGAGCACTTCGAAAAAAGAGGGCAAGCGGTGGAAACTTAAACTCTTCGTAGGTCTTGACCTAGAACAATGTAAGAAAAGGAGTTTTGTTGGTAAAAAAGCTAGTAAAATATGTAGCCATTTTTAAAATATGCATTTTAGGGAAATGACATCGATTCAAAAGTAAAATTTAACTACAAATTCCGTTACTTATAAATACGCAAAACAGTGAGGTACCAATATTTCGAAAAACTCCTAAGTATTTCACTATACAAATATATGTGACGTTTCATTTCCAAAACAGATTAAGTTGATTGATTAAAACTGGGCGGAAGCAGAATGCCCAGCAATTTTGAAACAAGTGGGTAAGTGTGATCGAAGATCGCTCAAATGGTTTCGTTTAATATTCCTTTCAAAACACTTTATCCTTTCCTTAATAAATCCAAATAAATTTCATTTAGCAACCAAAAAAAAAAAAAAAAAAAAAAAAACTTATGTTTTTGTTTTTTATAAAGTAAAAATTTACCAGTCTATTTTTTCGTTTTTTCGAGTATCCAAACAAGCCCGATAGCGGGCGAAACCGGCTATTATATTCTGTCATAATAATATCTGTCGCGCGGACAAAATGCGATATAAAAAATAATTTCAAAATTAAACATGTTGTACACCTTCAAAATGTTAAAATATGCGAATATTTCCATAATCGGATTTTTATCATGAATTAATACGTTCCTCAAACTCATATATTTACTATTCTCTATTACTCATATTGATACTCGCTTTGTATTATTCTCAAACATCCGAAAAATTCGTTAAACTTCCAATAGGACGTCAGATTTTCTTTTTAATTCTCTAATGACGTGATATTAATCTGCTTTGTGTTCATACACATACTCATATACTCCTTGTATTATTGAGAAATCCTTGAAAATATCCGTTTTATTATCACTATGACGTCAATCATTTTTATTTCATATTAATCTTTTTTTCAATTGGTGAAACTTTTTATTTCATTTTCATTTTTCACGTGGAAATCGTCTGATAGAAAATTAATTATTGTAGAAAGAATTTCATCGTGGATTTTTAATTTTTGGCATCTGCTATAACGAAAAATGTTTAAATTTAATAGGAAAAGTCTGTTAGAATTTTGGTTTTTCATCTCTATTTATTAAAATAATACGAATTTTTCGAATTTTAATATTTTGAGCTTTTCATAGCTGGTATTCAGCTACATACACAAAATTTCAACTCTGTAAGTTACATGGTTTCTGAGAATAGCTCTATGACAGACAGACAACGGAGCGGGAGTAATAGGGTTTCGTGAGATGAACGAAACCCTAAAAACAGTCCTAAAAAAAAAAAAAGTCTAAGATATTTACAGTTTTCAGATTCATATTCACCGTGATACGGGATTTTTGTTGTTTGTTTAATTACGAACATCTTTTGGACACAATGGCTAACAGACCAAGATCTCTGTTTAAAGTGTGATCGAACCAATACAAATATTCATGCCTGATTGGGATCCGAACCTGGCACCTCTTGTCCAGTAGCCAGCGCCCTAACCACTAGACAAGCAGGTGTGGCTACGTGATTTTGTACAGCATAATAAAACTAATAAATTCAAAATCTCCAGGCGAGAATTGACAAGTTATTTGATGTAGGTTGCCATAGTTTGGACAAAAACATCAAATCTAGGCATGTGCGCATGTCGTCACTCCTTTATTTAACAAGAACGAAAAATCATGCGTCAAGCATAGATTATGTAGCACTTTCCAACGCTTCCAAAATAATTTTACAAATCATACCGTTTAATAAGCTAAAAGATAAAATCTAAGTAAACAATTTGGAAAACGCATAACATATTTAAAATTATAATTTCAGGAATTTCCAACATATACAATATTCGGAAAAATATCCGAATACTTTTATTCAGCCCTGTATAGGATCTATAGGTTTGTATATATACTACATAGAATGCTAAATTTTAGTTCAGTTAGGAAACGCGTAGCCCAGTTTAAAATTCTCCATCTGGAGTTTGTCAATAAACGGAAATGTGTTCGCGAACTTTTGTGCTTCCCTGTATAGGATCTACAGAATTTATACACACCACGTAATAAACAAAAAGTGAGTTAAATTTAAAATCGCGTTCAGTAACTTAAAATGCACTTCCAGGAATTATTGTTAACAGGCAGTAGAGAATTCTTTTGTGTGTCCCTGTAAATGAACGATGACTGCTATGTACACAATATTTTGTAGTAAGCCTCTTGTAATGCACATTAGTGATCTATATAAATTTCAGTGCGTTTAAAATAGTGAAACATTACTTAAATAAACCGCAGACGATTTTTCTCCATAGACGTAATGTAACGGAATTCTTTTGACTGTCCCTGTAAAGTAACTAAAAGTGCTATGCACACCCTATTCCATATTAAGCTTCTTCTAATGCACCTTAGTGATATATATAAATTTCAATGCGTTTAAATTAGTGAAACATTATTTAAATAAACCGCAAATGATTTTTCCCCATAGAACGCAATATAATGGAATTCTTTTGAGTGTCCCTGTAAAATAACTATAAGTGCTACACACTTCCGTTGAAATAGGGAACATGCTATAGATGGCGACAATAACATATAAAAATTGCAGAGCAATCCGAGCATATTTACGGGAGTTAGAGCACGGACAGACGGCAGACGGCAGACGGCCAGACGGCCATACGGCCAGACAAACCGAAGTCATAAGCACTTTTCAACTAGGTTGGAAAGTGCTAAAAATACACTCTACTGGCATCAACGTAGATTAAATTTATTGTGATCAACAATAAATGGGTTGTGCCAAATCACTTTTTCTTAAAATACGCTAACTGATGCATAATAAGTAAAATCAGTTGGAAATTGTACGTCAAACGTGACAAATGAGGTGCGTCCGTACTATAACTAATTTCAGTGAAATGAATTACATCGTCTGTTATCATGATAGGATTAATTTCCGTAATAAAATAAGTACATTTTAATTTGGCAACATTTTATCTGTTGTTGATATTTTCTGAAAATTCCAATGGGAAACTTAAGCCTAACTTTGAAAATTTCAGAACTTGAAATCCATATTTAGACTCTTTTTCCATTTAATATCTATTTCTCCGGAAACATCTATCCAGAAAACTGTCGGTAGATTATAGGGTTGCTATAATTAAACAATTTTAGTATACAAATTCGGTTTTTAAATTCAGCAATACGGAAATAATATGACTCCATCTTAAATAGGACGTAATCCCCATGACAACCTAGAATCATTACCTATCATGGGATATTATTGCATTAATTACATATGATAGGATTTAATAGAATGAAGAATGTGGCTGTAACTTGGTCATAGAGATTCTAAAATGTCATACATGTCAGATAACTTGCCGATACATCTCAGTCGTTTGACGATTAATCCTCAGAAGCTGCTATACCAAGGAGGTATTGATTTTTAAAAAATTCAAATTACATAAATATTTTTATTAATATCTTTTTAAGTTTTGCTTCGATCTTCATAACATTTGAAATGACAAAATTATGCAACGATTATAGATATTAAATTTCAAAGCATTCGATTGGGAAGACAGACGTACTGACCAGACGACGACTATAGGTGCTACGTATTTATATAATTAAGAACGCACCTAAAAAGAATAAGCAATGTATGTGTGTTTTGCACAATTGCGAGCAAGTCGTGGATTAAGAAACAGTCTCTTGGATTTTTTTTTTCAAAATTACCTGTTATATGATAATTGATCTTCTTCATTAATATCCAGGATATAATGCAAAACATTCGTATTTTTATTAGCTCACAGGCTATCAAAGCCTGAGAGCTAATGTGCCCGTCCGTTCTGTATGTATGTATGTACGTATGTACGTATGTACGTAACGCGATAACTCTTGATAGAAATATCCGTTTTGCTTAAAAATTTTGTTTATAGGTTCACTGCGTTAAGGCGCTTCCCTGATTAGTTTTCGGGATTTTTTGGTAAAGTATAAAGTGTGGTAACGGGGGGCTAATCCCCCCTTAAATTATATAAATGGGTTTTTCATGCAGAAATATCCGATTTATGCTTCATATTTTGTATATAGATTCATTGTGATAAGATGCTTCCCTGATTAGTTTTGGGGATTCATTGGTTAAGCCTAAAGGGGGGAAACGGGGAGCTAAATCCCCTCCTTCATTTATTGTCGATTTCTTTATTTTTTGAGGGACATTATTCTTTGAAATAAGAATATAATATGCAATTAGTGTGAAATTGAAGCCTGTGAGCTCAATGCCATCAGTTTAACTGGGCACTTTTCCTTCTTTTATTTATTTACATAACACGATAATCTCGAATAACATTTTTAACCAATTTTAATCGCAGTTAAACATTATCAACTAAATATGTTTCTTCTCTTTCATTACTATTAAAACAGAACACAGAAAGCCGTTTTGAATAAGAAGTTTATTTTCCATTTTTCATTACACATGCTTCATAGACATATTGCATTAAGGTACATGTAAATATATAGAGAATATGAATATATGAATAGTATGAAAGTTATATTAATAATAATAATATAGTACTAAAGAATGCATTTAAATATTAAATCGATAATGAATCCTTGATTATATATGTATCCACAGAGACACAGAAGTGCAAAATAGTTTGATAAACTCTCATTTAATATTTAGAATAGTTGTGAAACTTTGCATGCATTTGAAATTTGACACAAATACTTAAAAGGAAAGAATCTCACTTGATTTAAGTAGATAGTAGTCAATTCTTTCTCTGAAGTGATCAAAAATTGATACAAATCGTGCATTTATAACTGAATAAGTAAGGTTATAAGTTTAAATATTGTAGTGAAATAAACTGCTTAACGGTAAATAATTACGAAAAGACTAAGAATCGATAAGACTGTGAAAGTGTCCTGTGTGACATTCATGTTCATTTTAAAGTATATCACCAAAAAGTTACTAATTAACAATTCGCAATTAAAATTATTTAAAAAACGAGTAAATAATAAGTATTAAAAGTGACTTAATATAAACTGATATTACAGTAAAACTAATTATTTATAGACTTAACAGAAATATGTAATTCATTTATTGATATTATAAAAATATATTTTTATCTATATAAATATATAAAAAAAATTTATGAAATAAATAAATATAAAAAAATATATAATATATATTTAGAACATTGCTTCTCAAACTGTTGGTCGCGAACAGATAACGAGGGGTTGCAGTCAATTCGAAAAAATAAAATGTTTATGTACAAGAATCTGTTATTAAATAATAATAATCAAATTTTATTGTTTTAATTTGTCAAATTTTATTATTATTATAATAATAATCAAAATTGGTATTGATGCGAATGTAGTCTGACTTAAACATGTATTAAAGCAGGGCTGCATTTCTTTATCGCCTTGAAAGCTTTCCTACATGTGGATTTACATTTGAAACACACAGAAGTAAATTAATGTTAACTAATTTAATTTTTGAGGCTACTATTGGTGAAAATGCTTTTCGCTCAGGTAAGAAATAAAGAATAAATGGGATAATTGTTTTGAAAGCATCCGTTACTAAGATTTCATATAAAACAGTATAATGGGGTTATTTACTTTTTTATGAATGCTTAAAGGGTCACAATACTGACAAGTTTGATATCAAGTGACGACAAGTTTCAAGTCAATGATGACAAGTTTGAAGTCAATGTGAGTTATTCTCCCATAATTTTAACTTTCATTAATAAGAAACATGGGAAATTCAACTTAATAAAATAGCATTTTGAAACTTTCAGTTTTAAACTGTCATGTTCTTGTTGCTATAATTAAACATATTCTTATTGAACATTAATATTGAATACTGTACTATCCCTGTGAGACCTTTGCCATCCATTTAACAGTAAAATAGAACAGGGACGGTAAGGAAAGGACGGTAAGGAAAGGACGGAAAGGAAGGGACAGTAAGGCAAGGACGGTAAGGAAAGGACGGCAAGGAAAATTACCACCCTATTTTTAGGCAAGTCATGTTAAGGAAGGGACAGTAAGGCAAGGACGGTAAGGAAAGGACGGTAAGGAAAATTACCACCCTATTTTTAGGCAAGTCATGTTAAGCCCAAGTGATAGCCACAATGTTCATTGATTTTTAACAACAGTTATTTACATTGAACTAAATAACAACAAATTTTTAATTTTCCTCTAAAAGTTCAGGAATATATCTTGGGGATGGTAAGACTACCAATAAAGCCATAATGATTGAAATTGATATTTACATGCTGATTTAAATTCTGGAGTAAATATCCTGTGAAAGAATTAGAGCCATTTTTTCTCTAGCATAGTTCTGCATGAGAAAAAAGTTGAAAAAGAAAACAAACTCCGTGGTTGCCTCTGGAGCAATTTTCTGCATAATTTTAGCAAGAGGAACGGTAAGGAATCTAAAATCCAGGGACAGAGTTCCAAAAATAATAATAACCGTAAAAATGTGTGCAGAAATATTGTAGAAATATTGCTACATAATTCTATAAAACAATAGTTCCAGTTCCGTTAAAAAATTAAGTAGAATTATTTTTCTTGAAACAATTGTATCCAGACAGCTCCAAACTTAAATACGAGCATCAGAGACAAGAGAAGGTAAGGAATTTAATGTTACATTTGGACCCTCAAAATCTTCCAACACTTATTTATCTCATTAATATTGTTATGCAATCACGCAATGGTATGTTTTCCAATATAACTAATAATAATACAAAAAACAAGAATATGTACCAAAATAAAAATTATTATTAAGGGACTTAAAAGTCAAATTTATGGGAGAATCGCTCATATATCAAAATCAAAATAGTACCTTTGTTCTCTCTGTGTGGAATAAATAGATAAAATGTGAAAAATAATCAATTTTGGCCACTAAATAAAGGTATCTTTAATAATTACAGTGAATCTAAATATTATATATCATTTTATAAATATAATGAAAAAAAAACTTTTATGATCAGCTTTAAAAGGGCTACTTTAACAGTCTTATCGTATTCCTTTATCAAATATGAATGTAAAAGGTAGAAATCACAGATTTAATTTACTTTAAAGAATATAAAACGGATAATATTTTGTTTTTACTGTCTCTAAGAAGCCACTATAGACAGTATTAGTTATTCATCTGTTTTCAACACCACATCTTAAACTAAGAAATTTAAATTTATTCACTATTTTATTTTCATTTTTAAATAGAACTTTAAACAAAAATAATGATAGCAAAAGCTGAATAGCAAAAGCTGATTGCATACACTTCATATCACCAAATTCAAAATGTCGGCGTTTCTTTCAATGATGTAAAATCTTGAAAGACAAAAATATTGTATTAAAGTTAGTTTTAAAAAACTGTTATTGCTTTGAAAGTCCATCTCGTCGGATTTATTTTTACATTAAGAATATATTAGACATATTTAATGCTGTTTCATAATCTAGTCTAGAGCGTTTTTAATTTCTATAGCTAATTGATCTAGAGCAAATATAAGGTAATTCAAGATTCTAGAAAATATATCCTAGACTGCAATACATATTTCCATTTAAAAAATAAACATAAAATTTATCAACACTTAAAATAAAAAAAAAAACAATTTGTGTACGAGAGGCATTTGAAATGTTCACATCCTGACAAATAAAGTGATGATATAGTTTATCCACTGATTATAGCGTCACACTGCGAAAGCTCGTGAAGTTTGATAATTCTTTAACCAATAGATTTTTTTAAATTCTGAACAAAGCAAGTGAGATTTTGAGACTGAACAATGTAAACGAGATTTTGAGACTAAAGTAAGTGAGATTTTGAGACTGAACAAAGTAAGTGAGATTTTGAGATTGAACAAAATAAGTGGGATTTAAGGAAAACATTATATGAATCACCAAGTTGTGATAAATATTTCATGAAAATACAGTGTACCCTAACTCAAATCTCGTGTATTTAGTGTACTTTTTTCCAAAATTTTATGCTTAAAAAATTGGGTGATATATAAAACCGACATGGAGTCCGACAGCTATGTGAAACTACTCGTGTTTTCACTAAATTACTGTACATAGCTTAACACAGCACCTAGATATTGTCGTAAAATTGTACAAATGTGTAATTGGTAAATAAAATATGTAAAATAATTACACTCTAACATGCTGTAGTTTGCGTATTATGAGCAAATGTACGGTAATGGTAAATATATTGTAACAAAGTTTTCAATGAGAGAAAAATACACATAGCAGAAACTTTAATATTATAGTATTTTAATAGGAATAAATGTATGAAAAAAAAACTGTAGAAAACCTGACTCTTTTCTAAATTGTGATTCTTTTCTAAATTACCGTATTCATATACAGTAATTTAGAAAAGAGTTCTGAGTCAGGTTTTCTACAGTTTTTTTTTCTTTTAATTCTCGGATATTTTACTGTTAAAATAGCACGATGTACATTATATCGAGATTTAGTTTTTTCGTTTACAACTAGAAAACAGGATGTGCATTATACACGAGTACATGCGGAATAGTGGACAGAAACCATATTTTAGGTGAATTTTCTGAAATTCCTATTTCCAAACCTTACATTCTAAAATAATTGAATGAGTGTCAATTTTTAAACGAAATCGACTTGATTTGGAAAATGATCCTTGCAACGGATAGCTTGAACATCAAAAACTGGAAAAAAAAATTGAGAAAAGTTATATGATGATTGTATGATCAGCGAACCAAAATGCAACAGATAAGTGATATTATAGCTATATATTTCAACCAAAAGAGTACATGTTTTGACAAAGGTAGTGGATATGCCAAATGTTTTGCATTTCGGATTCCGCGTTTGTTAATAGCAGGAAACAAATATGTTCAGTTCTAAATTTCTAAGAAATTCTAGGACTAGCTTTGAAAACAGTAAAAGCAGTTTTATCTTTTATGAAGTTGTAGCATTCGTATTTTCAAATTGTGAATAAACAATTTCGGTCAGTAATATTACAATAGCAGAGCTCAATATGCCCGTATTCCTCAAGAGCTAAAAGAAAAAAAAATTCAAAAAAAAAAGATCCGTGGGGACAAAAAGTAATTATTTTTCAATAGGATAATGCCCCTTACTCAACATTCGAAGTCGTCGGCGATTTGCTGGTTCGAGACCATTAAAAAAAATGATCGGACTACGAAGAAATGAATTTTAGTGGTCCGCAGGTTCAGTAGTGGATTTTTTTAATGCAAAAAATATACTAGTATTAATTGACATTTTGCCTCAAATCCCTTACATATCCATTGAAAGTGAGAGTACATGAATTAAAATATTAAAATTGTCTGGAAAAATAAGATAGACAATTTAACAGAAACTTAATTAATGTGGGTATATCTGGACACACTCTATATTGAAAATTTTGCTAACGTGTTTGTAGTTTTACTCCATTGGAATCAAGTGAAAGATAATAAAAGGTTACAGAAAACCATATAGTCAAATACTGTAATCAATTAGATAAAAATGAAATACAGTAGAAATACAGTTTTAATTCTTTATTTTGTATTTTTGCCTTCTTTGTGATTGTATATTGTAGTCTCCATTTTATATTAAATATATTCATTTTTATGTTACAGGTTTTTTTCTATCTAGTGAAGGTGAAGTAAATTTTATTTTACAGATAATGAATACAGTCTCAATTAAACCCGTATAAATCTTTCTAGGAAATTTGAGAAGAAACATCTTATTCCAAATAACAAAACAAAGCTAGCGGACAAATCATGATGTCTGAGGACAGGTTCTCATGTTCACTAGTCCTTAAGGACCACTAACTTTTATTTTCCAATTCTTATGCTACACTTATCACTTATCAATAGCTATCGATCTTATTCGAAAGCTATAAATTATGCTTCGTATTATGACCACATTGTTAAAGTCAGTTAAAGTATTTTAGTCTGTATGTTCCAGACTAAAACACTAATAAAATGTTTCCTCAAAAATGATGAAATTATACCAAAGAGAATTTTTTTTATATCATTCAATGAATTGGGTAATAAAAAAATATAACAGTAGTACAGCATCGTTAGAAGGAATGGCTATAATTTGAAATATGCCATTTTGAAAGATAAGACTAGTTTTAAAACCATATCAATTGTATATCAGGCCAGTCACGAACTTTCAAACACCCCTTGTACAGTACATATCTATGTGGCTATAAATGTGAAAAAGAGATAATATATATATTCAATATAAAAATATCTAACAAAATTAAAATACCAAATATTAACTCTAAAACAAAATATGTACAGCCGGGGAAAATAAAGGGAACACTCCATACATTTTAATCTTTAAATTGTTTCAGAAAAACGGAAAGAGCCATTTGACTGGAAATTTTGTCTTCTTTTAATTTATGTCTAAAAAAATAAGCTTAAGAGGATCGTCTTCATACTGAAATTGTAACAAACTCTAAAATTTTCAATACAAACACCTAATTTTGACATCCATATTTGGATTTTTCGGTAAATTTTACTTTAAGTTACAAAACGGGATGTCATTTCGGTCAAGTAGTTTAAGAATTATGAAGGTTTGAAATTCGGAACTCCTAATATGAAATTCATTTAACTTAAAAAATACTTGGCTGAATGAGCTCTAATTTTGGATTCGCACATTTGAAAGTTCCAGAAATCGATTTCTGTTAAAAAAAGTCATATGCTACAGTTTTATTTTTTCGAATATATATATATTTTGGCAACATGTAAAGATTTTTTGCAATTCATTGCCTCTGTTTAGAGATGCTCCTATATCTGGTTACTGATGTGCACCAATATCCTTTTTAATCCAATTGTATTTCGTACTTTATGATTAAATTTCAAGTTTTTATCTCTTTATTATGGGTAAGGTTTCTTTCCTTTTTAATATTGTTTCTATTTTTTTAGCTTTAAGATTTTTTCACAGGTTTTATTTTTTGTTTATGATGTGGTAGTCCCAAAATCATATTCTTTAGCAATGTTATGGCTAATATGATGATGAAATCACACATTTTATTTGTGGTATTTAGGCATTTGGGACTTGATAATTCTGTCTAAATTCTACAAATTTCATTCATTCAATTTTTAATTTAATTTCTTCTTCTTTTAAATAAGTATATGGTATCTATATTCAGAGTGTTGAGGAATACTTTCGTTGTCAATTAATTATTACATACTAATTCATAATTTCATAATTTCATAGTTTATGTTGGTGTTACGGTAATGTTTCATTAATGGTTATATATATATATGTGTTCGAAATAAATTTTCGAAAAAAAATATGAATTATAACCTATGAATTTTCTAAGAGAAATAGATTTTTAAAAACTTGTAATATGCCAATCCAAACTTACAGCTCATTCCGCCAAGTAGTTTGAGTGATTCTTAAAAAATTACCAACATTGCAATCTGTTTTGCAACGATTACAAATGAATTTAACATTAAGATTTCCAAACTTTAAACCTGCATAATTCCTATACGGCTTGACTTCCCGTCTGTTGCCCTCAGGTAAAATTTGCTGAAACAGCGAAATATGATGTCAAAATTAGGTGTTGGTGTTGAAAATTTCACAGTCTGGTACAATTTCAGTTCTGAAGACAACTCCTTAAGCTGATTTTTTTTAAAATCATAAATTAAAAACAAACATGATCATTTATAATTGATAAAAGAATAGCTATTTCCCTTTTTTTATTGGGGGGGGGGGGTGACAATTTGGTGTTTAAAATGTATGTGGGGTTCTCTGTTATTTGGCCAACTATATATTTTCATACAATAAATAAACTGTACATAGCACATTTTCTTATAACAAAGGTATAAAACAATCATCGATATAGCTGAAATAATGATAATAATGACTAACTATTTATGCTAATTTATTACTAATATGCAAATTCATGTTTTTCTCATATAAATAGAGAGTAAAAAACACAATATTTGCCACTAGTATTTTCTCTATGCAGTTTATCTATTTTTTTTTCTACTCAGCAGTTATAAATATATTGATATTGGAAGACATGATCATTTTTCAGATGAATGTCCATAGGCTTTTGAGATATAAGTAACTTCGTAAACTGTTATAGCATTAAGAAGACTTTTTAATAGAATAAATTAAATTGAATAAAACCGACAAATTAAGCTTTAGGCAAAAGTGAAATAAATCTTAATCTAAAATCTTAAGCAGCAATCTAATATTTCTTTAAGTAGAACAAAGTCATATTAGTCTCAAAAGTGTACGCTTAGAACAATACGGCGTATTTAAAAAAAAAACCGATTTAACAATGTCACGCTTTAATTTTCGTCACTTAAAAGTTCCATTTCAAAATGAATGTTCTACATTTAGTTATTTCTATAACAATAAAAATTTTGATTTTAATACCACGTTTGTGACACAATATGTTTTATAAAACTGTGCTAGACGCCGGAAATTATCAAACATTCTTGCTATCTGAATCATGGGAAATATTTGCTCCCATTTATTAGAATTACGCGCACTTTAAGAAAGAAAAGGAAAATTTGTTTAAGAAATTGTAGAAGTTCAACTGGAGTAACCACAAAATAAAATGAAATAAAATAAATAGAGGAAAAAAGAGAGAGAGGAAGAGTGAAACTTGTAAACGGAGTAAAAAGAAAGTGCCGAATTGTATTAAAAATTTACAAGTTTGATGCAAAATTCGTATAAATCTTGATTTTATAATATGAATAATAAAATAAAAAATATAATTTGTCAGGGTTTATATAAACATGCTAAACGAATATTTTTTTTTTTAGTAGTCTAGCTCGTTTAATATAATGCCCACATTTAACAATGCTCAATCTCACAAACCGTTCTAATTAGCTTTCATGTTAAAATCTCTCTCTTTTTTTTTATACATATAATTGTTTAAAGAAAACAGACAATTATAACTACGCTGAAATATGGTCTATGCTCCTGCCAAAGTTATGAATACCTGAAATATTGTGTTTTTTTTTAGAGAAACTCAACCAAATGTTAATTCAATTAGTTAGAAAATGAAGAATTTTTAACTCTTAAAGCGAAAACAGTTAACTATCGGACTTCTTTTCCGCATAAAAAAATAATAAAAAACTTTAACTATTTTATTTACCACACCGTTTATTATCCCTATTTAAAAAAATTTGCTTCAGATGTATTTTAAATAAACTAGAAATCTGTGTTTAAATTATTTTGCTTTATTCAATATTGGAATTATTAAAATAAATTAAAATAATGAATTTTTAATGGGTCGAACGATTATATATATATACAATAGCTTATTACCAAAAAACAATTCCTGGATAAATAAAATTATTAAAATATACAATATTTTAAACATTTTTAGGCTTAAATTGTGATAACACTTAATCTAATGTCTCGCTTAATTATTATCCTGGCAAAATGGTTATGTCAGTAAGTCATATTTTTCCTCTTTTAATACATATGATATAGAAATGTTACCTAAAACAACCACGGATTTGGCTTTTTAATTAAATAAATGTTGCTTAGTAAATAAAACTTTAAAAGTAAATATTTTCCCGGTCAATTACGTTTTTATGAATAAAACCTAACCGCCCAATTACTCTGCAATTTTACTCCAAAATTACGGGTGTTGGACAAAATCATTTGAACATTGCTACTGTTATAGAATGCAAGATGAATATATTCAGTACTTTTGAAAAATGTTGTACAGAATAAAAAGAAAAAATGTTGTACAGAATGAACCTTTCATTAAGAAAGGACGCACCTCTGGTGACAATGAAGAGCGCCATTATCCAAAGGACTGTAAATATGTTACAATACGTATTATAGCACTATAATAATAGTAAGGATACACAGACACACACGTCTTATAATATGCATATCTCACAGTGATATCCACAAGGTTCATATGAATCAGAAATTCCATGTAAAAATACAGTAAAACCTCCATAACAAACGCTTCACTTAGCGAAAACCTTTTCAATCCCCGACACAAATATTGTTTGTATATTTTTATCTCCGAATAATGGACAAATTCGGCAGTCCCAATGTGTCCGTTATTCAAAGGCTTTAGTGCAATTTGTAAAGAAAGAAACATGAATAATTAAATTTTGATTTACATTTTTCTGAGAGGTGGGCCTATCACTAAAATGTTTCTAAAGGAATGAGTCATTAACATTAATCGCGTCTAATAATTTAAAGAAAACGTGCAAACATTACTGGTTTTAAGGAAATCAACCTTAAAAAAAAAGAATTAAAAAAAATCTAGAAGGAAACCGTTAAAAGGGCACAAAGAAAATCTTCAAAGAGAGCCGCGTTGGTCAGCCCTGGTTTTAAAACGCACGTTTTTCAGTAACTATGACAACATAAATCCTCCTAGTAGGCTTTCATAGAGTAAGAAGTTTTCGGGAGCGTTTATTTGACATGCTGATAATTCCTATTTCTCACTCATAATAATTAAATTTTGTTATATCATTGATTATGTCTTAGTGTGGAAACACTGGAAAATTGGTTGCAGACAAAAATAGCTGCAGCTGAAATTGAAATTTTAATGCCAGATATACGTCAAAGAATTTAAAGAAAAAAGAATGACAAATTTCCGCAGATTTATATAATATAGCGTGACCCAAAAGTTGCTTTAAGATTTTAAAAGTTAATAACTTTTCACTCAGTTTTTTTTTTCTGTTCCTTTTCGGTTTAGTGTGTAGACTTTGGATAAATCGTGGTTTAAAAATAATTAAAAAGGGAAATAAAAACAACAAAATTAGATTTTTTTTTTTCAAAATCAACGTTCAGTTATATAGCGCTTAATATTCTGTGATATTAAAACAGAATGCGGTCTTCTGTGCACTAAATTGAGTTATACAACCTTGAAAAAGTTATGATTAAATTGCGTATTGTCGTCTTTTCGGAAGAAATTCCCACAGTTAAATTTCTCTTTGACTCGCAATAATTTAGTGTTAATTTTAAAAATAGTTTTTTATCAACGTTCAGTTTATATAGCACTTAATATTCTGTGGTGTGAAAGCAGAATGCGGTCTTCTGTGAAGTAAATGAGCTATACAGCCTCGAAAAAGTTATGAGTAAATTACATATTGTCATATTTGCGTAAAAACTTCCCACAGTTAAACTTCTCTTTGGCTCGCATTAATTTAGTGTTGATTTCGAAAATAGTTTTTTTTTTCAACCATGAATCCATGTACAAAAATCCAAATTGTACATATTCCATTTCTAAATGTAAACAAGTTAATATTCTAAGATCATATTTTCTCAAGTAAAATTTCTAGACTTTTAAAATCACTTAGTAACTTTTGGGCACTTACAGTTAACAGATATTTATCTTAGTGAAATTGGTTCGCCACGAACTACCTAAATTTAATGTTTTTTGGAAGAGCTGTGTTATTTCAAACAATTAAGTGTTCAAGTTATTTTGTTCAATAAGTGTATGTGATCGCATCTATAGAAAAAACAGTTCAAGCTAAATTTGAGTTGAAATTCCTTATTTTTTTTTTTTTTTTTTTTTTTTTTTTTTTTGTTTAATGATTTTCCTTCCTAATCTGATCGCTGATTACAGCTAAAAGCAAATTTCGACGTAAGAATGCTGTTTCTTTCTTTAAACGTTGAAGATATTAAACCAAACCTTACATACATTACATATTGTGAGTCATAGTAGATATCACATATAAGATTAAATATAAGATTTCACAATATTAAAACAAAAAAAATATCACAAGTCATACATCTTACACAATATAAATGCAGTATGATGTAACATGCACATAAACTTTTCTTCAAACGGACTTTTTAGTGTCTCCGACAAGTTTCATTCAATGGAACGATCCTTTGTCTCCTTAACCATATACTCGAAGTCAAATTCATCTGAAAAAGAAAATGTATTTTCGTGAATTTTTTTCTTTTTAATTTGACTAGCGTATTAAAGTTATTCACTTTCTTTGAAGCTACTAGGCATGCTGGTTACTTCATGATGCAAATCAAGATCAGTTTGGTTCACTGTCCACGTGAACGTAGAGTCAGGAACAACTAGGACTGAACCAGCAATCGAATCATATTCAGAAATTTAAAGGGAAAAATATGTTTTGCATTTCGTTATTGGCGTTTCCAAACCTTCTGCTTTCAAACTGCTAGTTTAAGGTATTATTAAGTAAACCAACAATGACCAGCCTTATCTTAATAGGTCCAAAAATTAAATTACAGTTTTTAACTTCTTTAATTTAGAATAGACTTACTGATGACAAATAAAAAACAGGTATTTAAAAAATGTCCCTTTTTCTATTAACAAAATTACGCCATAAAAAACGTTAAAAAAAAAAAAAACTAAGAATTTTGAATCCTTTGCCGAATTTTGTGAATATTATTTTAACCCGCGCTTGTACTCCGAGATTCATTGTCCTGCGATGTTTCTCTTCTGCTGCTCAAACACTTCAGACATCTGTTTTTGACCACAGTTTCTCGAAAATGAAGAGAAAGAGAATTTTGAATCCTTTGCCGAATTTTGTGAATATTATTTTAACCCGCGCTTGTACTCCGAGATTCATTGTCCTGCGATGTTTCTCTTCTGCTGCTCAAACACTTCAGACATCTGTTTTTGACCACAGCTTCTCGAAGATGAAGAGAAAGAGAATTTTGAATCCTTTGCCGAATTTTGTGAATATTATTTTAACCCGCGCTTGTACTCCGAGATTCATTGTCCTGCGATGTTTCTCTTCTGCTGCTCAAACACTTCAGACATCTGTTTTTGACCACAGTTTCTCGAAAATGAAGAGAAAGAGAATTTTGAATCCTTTGCCGAATTTTGTGAATATTATTTTAACCCGCGCTTGTACTCCGAGATTCATTGTCCTGCGATGTTTCTCTTCTGCTGCTCAAACACTTCAGACATCTGTTTTTGACCACAGCTTCTCGAAGATGAAGAGAAAGAGAATTTTGAATCCTTTGCCGAATTTTGTGAATATTATTTTAACCCGCGCTTGTACTCCGAGATTCATTGTCCTGCGATGTTTCTCTTCTGCTGCTCAAACACTTCAGACATCTGTTTTTGACCACAGTTTCTCGAAGATGAAGAGCAACCCTGACACTTAGCTGGGGTTACCATAGAATTAACAAGATCTTGCTAATTCTATAGGATTACATATCCGGAGAGGGGAACTAAGAAAGGATTTGAGCCTCAGATAATGCAGAAAACATGCTCGTCTACAACGTTGCTGACATGCGACGACATTGCACGCTTAAGAGCCTACGCTAGTCACTCAAAGAAACGCTCAAGCTAATGTTAAGTCTATGGGAAGGTTCTTGCGTGATTTCACGCTCGCATTTTAATATTTTTAAATGATTTTTTTTTTGCATAGGATAGCTGAGGCCGATCTCTAACGTTGTTAGTTTTTACTTTTTCGATTTTAGTTACAGTTTTTTTATAAGCGGACATTTCTAATTTCGGAACCGGTTGGAACCGGTTCTGAAAGTGAAAGTATCCTTATATAAAAAAAACTAGAACCAAAATCGAAAAAGTAAAAACTAACAACGTTAGAGATCGACCTCAGCTATCCTACGCAAAAAAATCATTTAAAAATATTAAAATGCGAGCGAGAAATCGCGCAATAACCTTCCCATAGACTTAACATTAGCTTGCGCGTTTTTTCCCGTGACTGATGTAGGCTCTTAAGCCAATTTTATTCACGAAGCGCGATAGACTATTGCTTGAAATGTAAAGTTTCACAAAGAGTTCTTGCGATTTTTTTCTTGTAACTTTTGGTTAAGTCATAAAGTATCAACAATGAATCAAATGCATTCTGGGTAAAATTCAATAAAGGAATTTTTTGCCTTAAAACTTTTCATAATGTTATGAAAATAAATCTTACCTTCAGATAGTTGGTTATTCAATAAAGGAAATTTATCTGCAGCAAATGCTTGCATTTGATCACATATTTTGGCATAAAGAGAGGAATCCACATTTTTCACAAGTTCCATGGCGGTAGAACCAGAGCGCAATAAACCAAGTTCATTGCCACTATTTTTCCGAATCGAATCTATGGAGAAAAAAAAAAAACTGCAAATAATTTTACCAAAATGTGTAACAATATTTTTTAGTAATATTTTATTCTTACAATCTCACTAAAATATTTGTAGATCTCTTACTTTGTTAGTACACTAGTATCCACAATGGAGCAGTTAGGATTTAGAGTTGACTACACCTGACGTTTTAGCAAAAACGAGTTACTGTCAACATTCAGTGACGCGCAATGAAATCTATTGGCAGGCGTAATTTGTATCATACTTTGTATTTTAATACAGGGTCATTCATAATTCCCTCCGGGGTTTCGAAACGTTATAGTAAAAAAACGAAGACGAATATGAAAAAAAGAAACATATGAAATTATTCCGAAACTATTCAAGTTTTACTTACATACATTACAGGTGTTCTATGTGTGAACCCTTGGTCACACGGCATACATCCATGCGATAGTCCAGTTCCTGCCATACTCCGTTTCTTTAAATTTCCGGTACCACACATGAATTGTTTTGTCAGTTGGTCCCTGTTTTCGATATTTATTACGAAAGGCCCGTTGAACTAACACCACTGATTCAGATTTAAAGAAACGGAGTATGGCAGGAACTGGACTATCGCATGGATGTATGCCGTGTGACCAAGGGTTCACACATAGAACACCTGCAATGTATGTAAGTAAAACTTGAATAGTTTCGGAATAATTTCATATGTTTCTTTTTTTCATATTCGTCTTCGTTTTTTTACTATAACGTTTCGAAACCCCGGAGGGAATTATGAATGACCCTGTATTTCTTCGGAAGATAGTGTCATAAATAGTTAGATTCGATTTTTTCCTCGTGAAAATTCTGGGTGTCATAAAGAGCTATGTGACGTTTTAATGCATTGTGTATTCTTCAATAAATCTTAAAAATAATGAATTATTACATAGACCGCAAAATTATTGCTATTAACAAAAATATTTCAATTTTATTTTCTTAAAGAGAGTATTGATTAGAAAAATATCATAATTCTTCCAAATTATTAAGTAATTTAAAACATTATTTTTTGAATAAATTAGAGGATAAATGAAAAGAACGTTTGTTTACAAAACGCTCTATTTTTTTAAATGCTGTACATGTTTGTGACAGATGGCAATTTTAGTGCTTAAACCGAATGAAAGCTGCAATAGCCAACATTTAAAAAGGCGAAAAATATTTCAAAGGAATAATTTCCTTAGCTGCATGATTATACTAAATTTTCGTGATTACACTAAAATGTAATTATTTTTTTTTTTTGAAATGTCTATTTAATTACTTTTAAAATCACCAGCGAAAAATTTGAATCTAATTCTCTTTCTATTACATGGAAATTTTGTTTTTCAAATTTTTTCTTTCTTAATTTTCTTGAACTTCTGTCCTTCTCTTTTCGTCTGTCAGTAATTAATCTTTTCATAAATTTATAACCGCAGCGTGTCGTTGTTTTTCATAACTGAATACTCAAGCTGTAAGACATTTAACAAACAACGATTTTATTTCAACAAAGACGAGGAAATGGCAGTGAACAGTGTGACTTCAAACTAAAAGCTGAGTTCCAAACTTATAAATTAAGCTTGGAGGTTGGTTGGCAGGTTTATATCAGCAAAATCCTTTTAGGGATATGTTGCTCCAAAATAATAGGTAAAACGAAACACCAAATCATCCTTAAAAGCTTATGCTAAACCGTTGTCATTAAAATAAATTTAGCCAAATATTAACGATAAATACTATCGGGGTGAGATTATTAAGCTTGGAAGAGACGACACTATCTTTCAAAAATGCTCTATCCACTACACAAAGTTAATCACAGTTAAGGGTGTATAGATCAAAAGTTCAAGCATATAAATCTACTTTCGAAACAATGTCTAGTACATTCGAAGCTCCTTCAACACATTAAACTTCAATGTATTAGACTTCAATAATAACTTTATTGGAGTAAATCAATGTTTTTAGGTTTACAAACGTAGATACACAATTCGCTTTCTTCAACGCAAGGTGCGTATACTCCTCGGAATTTTCAAGGCGTGTGGCACCACTTTTTTTTTAATCAGAAAATTCTTTTTTGATACTTCAATCGCAGAATTCGCAATCACCTCCTTTAATTGAAGTTTTTGTATTTTTTTCTGCAATTAAATAAGGAAAAAAATTATGCTAAAAAATTGTGGTAAAACTGTACACACCTTGTCAACACCATTTCAAGTCTAATCACTTATTCCTATAGCGACGAAATTGCACCATCTACCTATGTAGAAACTCCTATGGAAACTATTTGCAGTGCAACTTGATGGCTGGATATTCCAGTAGAGCGAAAACTCACTCGAGTAGCGAAAACTTCACAATTTATAGAAAAAAACATGTGCCAAAAGTAATTATCATAAATTTGTAAACTACAAAGGAACGCTCCAATTTCGCCGTATCCTCTCACACGGAGGAAAGTTAGAGTCCAAAAGGATAGATTCATTCATTCCTGTACATTTTGTTACGGCGCGGCGGTTCGCAATAAAGAATTTCTCCTCGCGAAACTTTCTGACACATTTATGGACTCATTTTTAAACGTAAAAGCATAACACTTGCAGGCCTCTGATTATTGAAGCGATTTAGATTTATTTTTCCTTTTTTTTGCTAAATGAATTACATTTAGTAATTAGTAATAATCTCAAATTAGTAAGTATGTCAAAGTATGTTAGGATGTGAAATTGAACAAAAACTCAGTTTCGTGGCAGTTTTTTTAATGATTTTTTTAAATCAATTTGTCTGTCGGATTAAAAAATAGATGCACAAATATTTTTAATGAAGTCCCTTTAAGTAATCAAATGAAAAGTCTGGAGTGGCTCCACTCTTTGCTCCGAACACTGGCGTACGTATCCATATATAAAATAACAACAATTATAAATTTCTGACATAATGGAGAATGGAGACCGTTGGATTTCAACGCGGGACTTCCTGTTTTGAAATTGGAGACGTTACCTGTGCGCTATTAATACTCACTGAGAAAAATTACACTTTCAAATCTTAGTAAATCGGATGTTTTCATTTTGTTATGAAATTTTTTGTTTCAAATAGGACAACCAATGCTTTCAATTCTGAAATACCAGAAATACTCAGAATACTGAAACATGGACATACTCAAAACTGAGCACATAAAGGTCAGCTCATACTCATTTTTGAAACATGGACATACTCAAAAAATGATTAGAATCCGTTCAAATTCATTTTTGAAATATGGAAATACTCAAAAATGAGCACATAAAAGTCAGTTCATGCTCATTTTTGAAATATGAACATACTCAAATATGGGCACATGATGTTTTATTCTTGAGAGTGTGCATGTTTTAAACTTGAGTAATTTTGATTCGGAGCCATTTTGACTATGCGACATACTCAGATTTGAGTATTTTTTGCACAGTTTTGAAAATGTCGTTTTTAGTGCGCTTGATTACATCGCAGCAATATTTATCACTTTGTCACATTTCCTTGATGAGTTTGTCTACAGTATCGTTTTGTAAAGGGATTAAATACCTAATCGGTCGGCCAATTTGTACGAAAATCTGTGCAATTCTAGAGACAGTGGTTTACAGCCTATTCGACAAATGGGAGCTGAATTGGAACTATCGTTTGGGAATCATCGTGTTCACTCATATGCACACACATAAATCGTGATTACAATATTTCCCTTACACAAGGGGAGACCGAAACGCGTGTTACTCGTATAGTTGGGGAATGACGGCATCTGATTTTCTCAGGGTAAAGATGGGTTAAAACGGCTGGGAACGGTAAAGTTATGGGCATCTTTACAATCAAACACTTCCATCAACCAATCTACCATTACATTTTGATCGTAGGAGCATTGCAGGAACCAACCTAGTGACGTTGGCCAATTATATCTTAGTCCTGTTAAAGGTAGACCAATCAAATGGTCAGGACTCAAGTGTACAGTAGGAGTCATAAAGAACGACAGTTAACAGTAGCAGTTAGCTGTAAAGCAAACAAACAAATCGGATTTTTCAACGACGTGGTCACTTTACCCAACAAAATTCTCCAGGTAATGGGGGTTACACGAAATCTGGGTAATTTCCGGCTCTGAACGCTACGGGTAACCCGCAAAAAGTCAAGCGCGTGATATCGGTCCTTGAACGCTTCGGGTTACCTATGTGTTACCCTATGTAACTTGGGGTTCGGTCCGTGAACGCGCCCTATGTGTTCGGAAAGTGAAAAGGGAGACTATAGTTTGAAAATTAAAACTTATGGAAGATGGCACATGGGAACATTCAACACTTAAAATTTTAAAAAACTAATTAATTGCTTTATTTTTTTTATTTTTTTTTTTACAATCGTTTGTTGAATTTATGATATAAAACGCTCCTTTGAAGAATTTCTTTTTGGAATAACATAAAAAAATAATTAAATAAAAAAAATAAAGTCGAATGTCCCTTTAATATACCTTTATTCTTTCGGCTATCAGCAATTAATCTGTTGATAAATGTTAACCAATTCTTTAATCAATTTTCGTATAT
Source organism: Maratus michaelseni (assembly GCA_963931845.1). Taxonomy (NCBI): domain Eukaryota; kingdom Metazoa; phylum Arthropoda; class Arachnida; order Araneae; family Salticidae; genus Maratus; species Maratus michaelseni. The sequence continues at coordinate 70,532,931 of OZ007586.1, read as the reverse complement.
ATTCCTTCCGCTTTGCTAAATAATCTAGTTCACTGTCGTTATCTGTCGAACAACCTCCTTTGTTTATGAATGGGTGGCGATCATCCCCCCCCCTACCCTTCCACCCACACGTGTGGGTTCCTTCCCACCTTTGTCTAGTCTTTCCTATTATACTATTTATATCAAATAATTAAAAATATCTTTGCACACTAGCTTCTACTATCGTTGGTGTAATTGTACTGCTGCTCCACCTCATAAAGGGAGCCGTTAATTAATTTCTCCTGAAACGTGGAGAAATGCTAATTAATTTCTCCGGTCGCGGTTTTCCTGACTTCAAAGAATTAAAAGATGATTATATTCAATATAATAATTCTGATATTTATTTTTCCCCACATATTCAACTTTACGGGCCTATAGAAAACTGATAGTAAAAGGATTATACTATTGCCTTGGCATTTGATCATAATTCGACTTTCTTTTGTTCTCGCGATATTACCATTTATAATGCAAGTTTTCTTTTGGGTCTCATCTCCATTTTAATTATATCGTTCTATATATAGTCTATTAGATATTTTTTGGATTAATGGAGATGCTGTAAAATTTATTTTCTTTCTTTTTTCTTTTCTTTTTTTTATATTTTTTTAGAGTGGGGCTAGTAATAATAAGTTGAAGAAAAGCGGCATCTTTTTTTTTATGGTATGTGTATGCGCGTATTTCTGGAAAGTAATTGTCATATAACTGTATCGTGGTAGAAAAAGAGCATTTATACAAAAAGCTGATTTTATATATATTTATTATTATTATTATTATTACTATTATTATTATTATTACGCTAATGGGACACCAATAGCCTTCTGCCGGACTTTATTTAGCAAAGTTTAACCTTTAATTTTTTTATGATTTAATAGATATTATTTAAAATTGTGTTGTCCTATTTTAGGAACCGTTGTTATTGATTTATAATACTTTTATTTTGTTCTGTAATTGGCACAGGAGAACTAAATTTCATTAGGATAGATCTAATTCGGATAAACTTTTAAATAAATATCGTTAAAATTTCTTTTTTCATATCTGATTTTCAGTCACTGATGAAACAAATGAAATTGCCATGTGTTTTGTCATATGCAGTATTGATAATTTTTCCCGTATTGTATTTTAAAGTATACGAAAATCTCAGAAAAAATCACATTTATACTTTTTTGGCTTAAAACATATTCTAAAATTTTTAGAATAATAGGACACAAACTGTATATAAAGACGATAATTGGATCAAAAGATAGAACGCTTTTTACGTTGGACTGTCTGGGGCTAAACTTCAATGTTTTTATTTAAAATTTAAAAAAAAATTAAATAAATTTTATTTTTAATATAATTTTTATTTAGAAAAATATAAATTTATGAAAAAAAAGAGTAAAAAATATTTATAAATAAAAAAAAATAATAAAAAATTATCTTAAGAAAGAAAAGTTTAAATTTGATTTCACACTCACTATTAATTATTGTCCAAAAATACTTAAAAAAAAAATTTTGTTTGATCTAATAAATCTCAGTAACTAAAATCAAGAAAAAGCAGAAAATTTTACTTTATGAGAATCATCAGGAAGAGTTTCTGGAATAAAGTTTAAAACTTAATAATAAATTGAAGTAATAATTCCATTATATAGTCCATGTAAAAATATTTTCAAAATAAATTAAAATATCTAACATAACTTCAATGTTCTTTCCACAAAAATCAACACGTGTAACTTGAGAGTTGAGCAGATATTAAATATTTTTAATATTATTTAAAAATCTCGGGGGAAAAAATCCCATTTTTACTTTTTTGGCTTAGTAATTTTAATAACAATTTCACATTCAATTACCTGAGTATTTTGAAGCATCCTTTTCTTCTAACTTCGTTAAAAGTGCTAAGTGAAGTTGATCGATGTATCGTACAGCTTCTTCAATAACAGTCACCTAAAGTAAATAATAATAATAATACTTGGGGTGAGAGTGTAACATGCGAATTTCACGTGAACGGCTTAGATTCCTAAAATTCCGGAATCATACAACACATCAATATCTAAGCTATATGCACATGTATGTGAATTTCTGTAAAAAAGATAAAAAGAAAAAGAAAGTATCGCGTACATTGTAATTCCAAAAATATTTTTTATTAATAATGTATGTCTAAATAATAACACTTTTAAGACGATAAACCACAGTAAAAGTTTTTAGACATGAAAATATCCAGTAATTTATCCGTAATGTAATAATACTTTTTTACTCCTTTATTGCAATCAAATGAGTAATCAACCCATAAGTGCAATTATACACGGTGTCCCAAAAACATTGACCTATCTCGGCTTTTATTCCTTAAATATTAATCATAGACATATATTATAAATTACAAAGTTACGTAAAATTTCGGGGATTACATTTGAAGAAATACAAAATTTAAATTTGTATACGGTCCCCGTACAAAAAATTTCCCAATGAGTAAAATGTACCTCATGTAAATGTTTACCGAACAAGAACTTGATCGAGTGCACGGAAGTGTTATCAGACGAATGCAGCTCTGTATTGGCATGTATGGAAAGCATTTTGAACAATCTCTGTAATTTTTGCGTTATTATTTCTACACAGTTTAGATACTTTTGTACCAATAAATAGCACAATTATATTAATTATTCTTACAGTCATTCTTTTCTTTCGTTATTTGTGTACGACCCCTGAAACGCGATCATCCAACATGATTTTTCCCCTTTGCGAACTCATATCCAGGCATCGAAAAGTGGTTTAAGTCAGCATTTATGTATTTTCGTATCTCTGCGACTTTTTATGATAAAATTCTGAAAAATTCTAATTTATTCCAAATTCTATTTGTACATGATCTTATTAGTGTATGGAGTACATTTTATTCATTAGGGAATTTTTTGTACGAGGTCGTATTAAAATTAAAAATTTGTATTTCTTCAAATTTAATCCCCTGAAAATTTTAATCGATTTAATAAAATTCTGTACCTTTTTTTTACGTAACTTTGTGATTTATAATATGTCTATGATAAATATTTAAGGAATAAAAGCCGAGGTCAATGTTTTTGGGACACCCTGTATAAATCAGCAATGCCAGCAACAAAATCTCTGACAATGACTCTATTAGCAATCGAGGCATTCGCCATATCGTGAACTATGGAAGTACTGAAAAGTTTACTGGAAACACATCTCTGATCAATTAACATTTTGTTGACTGGTCACGAGTATACATGTGTTTTAAAACCAAATATCATTGGCTAAAGGCGTGTTCTGAATTCTTAGTTCCACTTATGTGATGTTTCTTGCAAAATTTCGTAAACTTTTATCTGAAAGAATATATATTTGGAGATATTTTGTTCGACTTAAAAAAAAAAAATTGCATTAAATCCATACGTTCTAAGACATTTACTGACGTAAAAATTTGAAAAAGATACCTAGGCAATCAACATTCTAAAAACTTTCACAAAGTGGAAGGTCCTGTACATATTCAAAATCCATATTTCATATTAAACTGCCGGTCAACGATGTGTTAAGATCAATAAAACTTTAGCAGAGTTTTTCTCAGCCTCAAAAAAAAAAAAAAAAATATATATATATATATATATATATATATATATCGTACTAATATATTTTAAAATATATGTGTAACTTCTAATGCCACAACTTCTCGGATATTCGATGCGCCTTTTTTAAAAAATCGAGTTTTACCTGTTGGTTTATGGCCGCCTAACGTTCCTCCGCGCCAAATAAATATGCTATTTTATTTCCATATGCAAATTATCAGAATTAAAAAAAATATTTAATCTAGTTAAACCATGTTAAGACTTTTGAGTAAAACACAGCACACTTCAATATAACACAAAATCGTCAAAAATGAACAGCAGATTAAAAAGAAAACTCATTCAAATTATTTTAGTTTTTTAAAATATTCGGTAATGGTTAATTTCCATATACATGTTCCTTATTTTGGATTTATAATAGATAAATATTGTTCAGCTGACAACATATTCTTAATACTAAGGTTTGCCATATTTTGAATTTCAAACAATTATCCATAAAATATTGTAAGATTAAATTAAACGAATGGAATGTTTGTTTTCATTTGCATTTTAAAATTTAACATATCGTCAGTTTTCGGAAGAGTGATATAAGAAAGAAGGTTCTAAGAAAAAACGTTTTAAACGTTTTATTTAAAGATTATGGCACATTACTTTTTCATTTGCCAACAAATTTATCTAGTGGTAACCATAAGTACTAGTTTAAAAACGACATTCTTCTACATAAAAGGAACTTTAATTTGAATAATAAAGGATATCTCAAATTCTTAATTTTGACTTGTGTCAATACGATATGAATATGTGGACGATATGAATATATGGTATTATCTTTTGTAGTTGAACTCTGAAAATACTTTCATATTTGCATTTAAATATAAGAATGAATAAAAAAAATTCATTAAAAAAAAATCCTACCTTCGACACATTGGGTTTAGAAGCAATCGATGGAACCATTACACGTAGTTTTTGATATTCCTTATTTTTCAGGCTCTTTTTCTGTTTTTTCGCATAGCATTTCTCTTTCTTTGTTAATGAATCTTCGGTATCAATCTCGGGATACGTCATTCTGAAAAGAGATGGATTGTGCTAACTGACTAAAATGTTATTATATTTAATTATTTAAAGACGGAGGCATGTCCACAATGTCCAGAGCAGGGGGGCTAGGGGAGTTACAGCACTGTAAAAAATGAAGTAATCAAAAATGAGTAAGTCCATGTACTCATTTCGAACTGAGTATTTTTGGATCAAAAATGAACATGTGCATTCTCAAAAATGAGTAAGTCCATGTACTCATATCGAAATGAGTATTTTTGGATAAAAAATGAACATGTGCATTCTCAAAAATGAGTAAGTTCATGTACTCATATCGAAATGAGTATTTTTGGATCAAAAATGAGCATATGTATTCTCAAAAATGAGTAAGTTTATGTACTCATTTCGAAATGAGTATTTTTGGATCAAAAATGAACATATGATCAAACCCAACATACTTGTATATTTCAGAATGTGTAATGACGAAATTTCGGAGCATAAAAAGCTATTATTTGAAGGAAAAATGAAGAATAAGAGAAATGAAAAGTGGATCTGGTTGTTCGGGATTTTCATCAAAGTGGATCCACTACAACACATTTACTCTCTTTTTTTTTTCCCTCACATTTTACACATCTACTTTTTTTTCCCTTGATAGTTCTTCAAAATTATGGGGTTTTTTTCCCACTAATTTTTTAAAAATTTATTTTAACTTTTTTAACGTGAGGCAATATTGTGTTATTTAAAAGTTTCATAACATAATATCTTTGCAAATTATAGCTATGCAAATTGGTATTAAACTAAGCTGATTTGGCTTACAAATTTAAGAATTACGCTAAAATTTATTATTTTATAAATTATAATTTTACAAGTTTATAATTTTTTCCTTGAATTTATAAAATTAGTTAATATTTTTTCTTTACTTTTATAAAAATAAAGTTTTTAACTTTATAATGATTTTAATTTATTTCTTTAGCTTATATTTTTATAAATTAAACTAATTTAATTTAAATAAAATCAATAAGTCCAGATTTAAACCTACCTATCCCAAGATCATTAATTTCAAATTTGTCTTTAAAAATAATTTTTTTTAAAACTATTTAGTTTAACCGAACCGTACGTAAAAGCTCTCAGCATAGCTGAAATATAATAATTTAATTTATTATAAAAAAATTTATTTACATATTTTTTTTAAATAAGACATTTAAAAAAAAATTAGTAGCATGTAATAAACACGTCTGATTAAGATAATTGTTGTTTTTATTAGAATTGATAAATAGATAATCAGGCAAATAATTTAAAAAAAGTATATGTTCGAATAAAGAAATTGTTGGTACTGTTGCAAAAAGAAGCAATCAGTATTCTTAATGCAACGTTTTACGCATATAATACATAATAAATTGAAATTTATCTGTTATAAGGCACCAAATCATACAGCAAAATATTGAAAATTATGAAAAGAAAATATTAAAAACATTGGAACTGAAAAAATCCATCTACAGATGAAACCTCAAATTTTTGCAAGTTTTGCAAAGTAACTAACAACATTTGAGAAGGAGGCGTGACCACTCATAGCGCGTTGGTCTGAGTCGTCAGGTTAGTACACAGTACATCACGGGTTCGATTCCTCTCATGGGCAAGGGTTGGTTAATTACTATAAACTCACGCAGAAATGTATGTCGGTTGTCCTCGCGAAGTAACTTTTTTTTATCCTATAAATTTTATTTTAACGACATAAAATTTTTTAAATGTGAATACATCCATGGGATCAAAAATGAGTACATAGCAGTTCATATTTGAATACATACATGGGATCAAAAATGAATACATGTGTTACTCAATTTTGAGTACATTTGGATCGGAGCTATTTTGAGTATGTGACGTATTCAAAATTGAGTACTTTTTACTAAATTTTCAGTACCCATTTTTTACAGTGAGCCATCCGCTGAAATCAGTAGGTTTTGTTTTTACCTAATTTTGAGCATAATTTAGCTCATTTCCATAACCCCACACAAGGTTATTCGTAAATAAATCCCCTCCTCCCCTTTAACAAAATACTGGATATTCTACTATTTTAAGAACAGTTTCTTACTCTAATTGTTTATAAAAGATATCTGGTTCTATATGAGCGCGTATTAATAACTTGTAGTAATCAATAATGTTCTTTTGTTGGATTTAAATTAGTTTTATATTATTCATTATAAGGTTTTGGATTTTCAGCGAAAAAAAAAAAACAAGAAATTGAAATGGTACACTATAATTTTTACGAAGACAGTATAGTCCAAATACCGTATTCGTTCGTGTGTGTTTGAAATTTCTGTCAAGCAGCTTTCTTTCACTAAATTAAATTTGATTTCTTTATGCGAAATGCGTGTACATTTAAAGTAAATTAAAAATGATTTTTTTTTTTTTTTAATATTTCAGCATTCCAAACTTTTCGAATATTTTAATCTAAAAACTGCAAATGCAATAGAGATTCGTTTATCATACGCATACGGTTAAATTACAGCCCTTACTATCTAAACATATTTTAATCTATTTTGTAGGTAAAGATGCAAAAAACACGGAAATTTTAAAATATAAGAATTTTTAAAAAATTAAAAAAAAAATCTAAGACATCCTCACATAACATACATAATATAATAAAAAAATTTAAGATTTTTATATATTGTTATGTAACTTATAAAAATGTATTATTTATACTGTATTACTTGTATTATTTATATTATACGGTCTATGAGAACTTGTGTCAAAATATTGGCTTTTCATAGAGTAAATTTTTGTTGTATTCCTGTTTCAAACTAATTGCTTTTCTATTAAACTATACTTTAAAAATTTATTTCGTGTTATTTTGAAAATGATTAAAATAGTTTAACGCTGCTCGTCAGTAAACTTCCCGATTCCCTTCGCTAATGTTAATCCTATGGGCGTAGGATGCATTCGTATTTTTAAAATATCTCCTCGGGAAATTAATATTTTTAACTTCCGTTTCCTGTGTACTGTTCTTAAAAAATGTCTTTTTTTCTTAGTTATCAAAATATTTCTAAACTATGTGCTTAATTTATATTTTTATGTGTTAAAATCTTAGCGAAACTGAATACGATTTTAACATTTCATATAAAATTAAGTATATACTTTAGAAAAAAATTGACAACTAAGATAAAAAGAGACATTTTTAAAGAACAATACAAAGAAAACAGAAGTTAAAAATATTAATTTTCCGAGGATATATTTTAAAAATACGAATGCATCCTACGCCCATAGGAATAACATTAGCGAGGGGAATCGGGAAGTTTACTGACGAGCAGCCTTAACATCTATTATTAGCATCCTTATATTGAATGTTCCTATGTTTGTAAATATTATAAAGAAAATAATTGTTTATATTGCTAATTTATTTCATGGTTTTTACGTAGAAATGTTTACGATTTTGTCAGTTCGGTTTATCGTATGCCAACAAATTATGGAATGACAATATTTATGAAAAACTAGATACACACCCCCATGTCAATAAAAATGATTAAATATTGATAATTTCAATATTCTTTGTTTTCGGAAATTCGGGCCTCCCGCTCGGTCCGTTCTTTGAATAGTACTTTTATATTAAAAAAAATCTTTTTAGATTTTTTTTCTTTTTTTTTACAAATTTTGCAGAATTTTGCTCGGAAGGTAATTTTTGTTGCAAATTTTGTAAAAACATAGCACGAAATACTAGTATTCAAAAAATAGACCAGTGAAAGCCCTGGGAATTTTGCTTGAAATTTACTGGGTAAAAAACATTTTATTGCCGGGAAAGTAAATGAGTGTTTTGAAAACTTTCCAATAACACTAGTAATAGGACACGGATGGTGTGCAATGGTTGGGAATGGTGTGAATAAGTTGATCGTTACTTCAATAAACCCACATAAAATTTCAAACAAAAGTAAACATAACAAGTTGGAAATTGTACGTCAAACGTTACAAACGAGGTGCGTTCGTACGCACATTTTAGAATTAAATTCATGATATCCCGTGCGTAGAACGGGTTAAACAGCTAGTTAAGTATATATTTTATGACACTGTTCATACAAATATGTTAACTAGTTATATAAATATTCAGATATATATGTATCAGCTAGTTCTATAAATATTCAGATCTTGATGATTTTTAATTCTGTGAAATGAATTATATCGTCTGCAGATTAATTTCTGTAATAAAATAAGTATCTCGGTCGCTTGACTATTAAACATCCATCGGAAGCTCCTATAACAAAAAAGCACCGATTTAAAAAAAAAAAAAAATTCAAATTTCTTAATAAATATTTTTATTAATATCTCCTAAAGTTTTGATTCGATTTTAATAAAATTTGAAATGTCTCGACAAAATTCTGCAAAGATAATATATTTTAAATTGCAAACCATTTGGTTGGGTAGTTTTTGCGTTGTTATATGCGGACAGACAGACAGACGGACGGACAGACAGACGGACAGACAGACAGACAGACGGACGGACAGACGGACGGACCAAACGACGACTATAGGTGCTACGTATTTATATAATTACGAACGCACCTAAAAAGGCTGTATATTATATTAGTATACCATTCCATCAGGCATTAGTATATATTGTGTGGAGAGCAACACACAGCAGTATCTTTTCATATTATTTTTACTTTAAAACTTACTACTTTTTAGGGGCGTTCGCAATTATATAAATACGTAGCACCTATTGTCGTTGTCTGGTCCGTCTGTCTGTCTGTCCGTCCGTCCGTCTGTCTGTCCGTCCGCCCGTCTGTCTGTCCGTCCATCCGCATATAACAACGCAAAAACTACCCAACCGAATGGTTTGAAATTTAAGATACATTATGTTTTCAGAATTTTGTCGAGTCATTTCAAATTTTATTAAAATCGAATCAAAACTTTAGGAGATATTAAAAAAATATTAAGAAATTTGAATTTTTTAAGAAAATTGGTTCTTTCTTGTTATAGGAGCTTCCAAGGTTTAATGATCAAGAGACCGAGATACTTATTTTATGACAGAAATTAATCTGCAGACGATAGAATTAATTTCACAGAATTAAAAATTATCAAGATCTGAATATTTATATAACTAGCTATAGTACGAACTCACCTCATTTGTCACGTTTGACGTACAATTTTCAATTTGTTCTTTTTCTAATAACTTTTAATACTGTCATTAAATACATACATTACCAGCATTCAATTAAAACATAGTTTAGTTACTTAAAAAAAAAAAAATGGGAGTATCTATGTACCTACAAAGTAATTTTGTGAATTTTTCAGAAGAATAGGAACACAGGACTTAAAAAATGCAAATTAAGGGAGATCAGTGCAAGAATTTTTACAGACTTTTTGGTAGATATTATGTATGTAATATATCTTATAAGACGTCAGTCTGTGCGTAGATTCTTTTTAAAGTAACTAAACGATGCTTTTAATGGAATGCTGATAATGTATGTTTTAAATGACAGTATTAAAAGTTATTAGAAAAAGAAAAAATAGTATGTTTGAAAATAAAAATAATATGAAAAGATACTGCTATACAACTGTTAATTTTTACACAATATATGCTAATACTTGATGGAATTAGCATACTAAAATATAATATATAATTATAATACGGGCATTAAGGAAACAAGATTTTTTTTTAATCAACTATCTAAAAAAGAAAAAAAAACATAAAAAGGCAATTGCTGTTTTTCTTAATTCTTGGTTTAGTTTATGTTTAATTTCTATTTATTAAAATAAAACGTTGGACGTGGGACGGACATTGGACTTTACTTCCTGTAAATCTTGCAACAATGAAAAAAACGTTAACCCTTTCAGTGGCGAAGTACTTATTCTGTTGCTAAAATTTTGAAATGGTTGAATAAAACAAGGATTTACAAAATAGATTTACTTGAAAGTAAGTAAAGGTATTTCTTCACATATATTACAAAAGAAAATTTTTCTTCCAAAATTCTGGTGCCATCGTGGCAGTTGGGGATTGAAGTTATGCAGGATATATAATATCCACTACCCTTCAAGGGGTTAATCAATATTTGGAAACCAACTTTTTCTCTCTCTTTTTTCCCTTTCGGTTTAATTTTTTTAATGTCATTTTTATTTTTTTATTATTTTTTTTTTCTATTTCAACTTATGATTTTAAAAATGCATTTTTAAAAAGTAAAATAATTATGATTATGATTTAAGAAATAACTAGTAGGCTACGCCGGGTTCGCTGGTCTATTTTCCCAAACGAACCTGGAATGATTAAAACAACTTTTAGTACTAGTAGAGTAGTATTTAAAATTACAGGGGTTTTTCTGCAAAGTTGTTTTTTAAAAGATATATTATATATCCGTTTTCATCCAAAATCGATTAACGTCTTCAAATTTCCCAAAACCTTAAAAAAAGAAAAATGAATTCACTGCAATCATTTCAAATTTTTATTTCAGTTAAAATGAACAAATTTTCAGTACCAAATTACAACACTCAAAACGCAATTTAATAGTCTACATTTACCGCATGTATGATTATTTTCATCCTTTTAAATGGATGTAATTCCTGTAATTTTTAATTTTTTTAAAGTTATAAATTAATTTATTGTATTAATATTAAAATTCATTACAATTTATACATTAAAATTATTTTATATATTCAGCTATAATTTATTGATAATTTTCATTTATAACTCTTTGTTTAAAATATTCAAGAATAAATTCAGTTGATAAACCAGAACAAGGTTCTCGAACGAAATGAATTTTTGAATTATTTAAGAAGCAGCTAATAAAATTTTGTTAATACGAGCTCGGATTTTACAAGAACTAATAAAATGAAATGAAATGATTAATATAATATAAAAATACGTTGTAAAAAACTCAGTTATAGTGAGAAAAACTGAGATAGAACGAGCAAAAATTTTCAAAATCACAGAATACAGCCTTTTTTTAGCACTTTCCAACATAGTCGAAAAGTGTTTATAAATTCGATTTGTCTGTATGTCTGTCCGTACCGTATACCCAGATTGTGATGCAATTCATATATGTTATTGAGGTTTATTATGGCATTTTCGGTATTCCAAAGGAATTGTGTAGCACTTATAGTTCCTTTACAGGGACACTCAAAATAATTTCGTTACATTACGGTCTATGGGGAAAATCATTTGCGGTTTATTTTAATGGTGTTAGACTATTTGAAATATATTGAAATTCATATATATCACTGAGGTGGACTACAAGAGGCTCACTACAGAGTTTGGTGTGCATAGCACTTATAGTTCCTTTACAGGGACACTCAAAAAATTCCGTTACATTACGGTCTATCGAGAAAAATCTTTGGGGTTTATTTTAATAACGTTTCACTATTTCAAACATATTGAAATTAATATAGTATATCACTTAGGTGGATTACAAGACGCTTACTATATAATATTTTGTGTATAGCATTCATCGTTCATTTACAGGGACACACAAAAGAATCCGGTACTGTATGTTACCAAAAATTTCTGGAAGTGCGTTTTCAGTTTCTGAACGCGTTTTTAAATGTAACTCACTTTTTGTCTATTATTTCGTTTGTATAAATTCTATCGATCATATACAGGGCAGCACAAAAATCCTCGAGTGCATTTACGTTTATTGACGGAAATTTCATGAGGGAAATTTCTAAACTGTGCTACGCTTTTCCTAATTGAACTAAAATTTAGCATTATATGTAAGTGTATATGCAAATCTATAGATCATATACAGTTCTGCACAAAAGAATTCGGCTATTTTTCCTAATATTGTTTGTAATTCCTGAAATTTGGTTTTTAAATGTGTTATACGTTTTCTAAATTGTTTACTTAGATATCATCTTTCACCTTATTAAACGGTAAAGATTTGTAAAACTATTTTGAAGTGTTGGAAAGTGTTATATAATTTATCCTTGACGCATGATTTTTCGTTCTTGTATATACCCTTACTTTCAGTTAACACTGTGAATCATTCCTATGTATTCTATACTTTTAATGATTGAAATTCGATTAACCGTGTTGAAGATTTTTTTTTTTTTTTTTTTTAGCTTCTTGAAACAAAATCAGAAATTTTAACCCTTTCGAACATAGTTGAAAAGTGTTTGTGAATTCAATTTGTCTGTCTGTCTGCCACCTGTCTGTCCGTTCTCTAACTCCCGTAAATATACTCGGATTTCCATGAAATATTTATATGTTATTGAGGTTTACTATATATAATGTTCGGTATTGAAAATGAAGGGTGTAAAATTTATAGTTCATTTACAAGTACACGCAAAAAAATTCCGTTACATTACGGTCTGTAGGGAAAAATCATTTGCGGTGCATTTTATTGATGTTACGGTATTTCAAACATAATGAGATTGATATACATCATTGAGATGGACTACAACATGCTTTCTCAGTAGTATAGAAGAAGAAGCATTTATAGCTTGTTTACAGAGGCGCATAAAAGGATTCCATTCCATTACGATCTACGGGGAGAAATCCTTTCCGGTGTATTGATGTCATGACACTTCAAAGATATAGAAATCACTGAAGGAACTGCATGTTTTCTACAGATTATAC